>OZ023185.1:1381494-2762988 GCA_963995505.1 Hypericum androsaemum
AATTTTGATTAGGAACAGCTAAAAATTGTTGGTTATATATAATATTTTTGAATTACACTAAATCATTTAAAAAATATATGAGATTGACAGTAAAGTTCAAGAATGGAACTAAGTAAAAATTTTGAATAATAAAAAATTTTAGTCCTCAAAGATAGAAGAAACTAGATTAGCCGACAGATGAGATGGTTGATCGCAGAAAAATACATCCCGCTATATAACTTTCGAAGATGAAAAGTTACATTATTATCTAATGTACCGTATGTCTTTCTTCCATTGAACCAACCCTAATTCTCAACTAGATCCGATAAATATCATCAACGATTAAAGGTAAATAAGGTTAAAGGTGACAAGCGTTAGATAAACCGCCCACACCAAAGACGGCTTAATGAGATGTCTCGAGCTCGAGTTAGCTTCGCCAAACATCCAGTGGCAGACGGTAACTGTCCCGACGTGAACCAGACAGAAGGCGAGCCCGATCGAGGGAACCCCTATGGTCAGAACAAGCGGGTACCAAACGATGCTTAGGGAGACCTGGGCGAGGTAGAGTGGCAACGGATCCGAGTTGAGGGTGAACCCGCCGCTGGCCCACACGAGCCAAGCGGCCAGGCTCATGAGGAGGGTGGATCCCAACGAGCACAAGTGGATGACCCAGAGTGGAGGGAACCAGACCGGTTTGGTCGTTAGGGCCTCGTACTTTGGCCCGGACCCGAAGAAGTGTAAGATTGCTGTCACGATAGAGAGGGGCAGGATTACGACCACCGGGAGAGACCAGACCGGAGCTTTTGGTTTGGGTTTGGTCGGTTTGGCCCTCTTGAGTTTGGTCGACGAGATGCCGTTGGGTTGCTTCATTCTGACGTGAGGTGGCTGGGTGGAGCTTTCTCGTGAATCTACGATATTATTCTCTTTTTTTTAGGGAAAATCTACGATATTATTGGGATAGAATTGTGACAGTGAATATGGTCGAGGAAGGAGATTGGTGTAATAAAAAAGGGACTTAAAATGGACGCTAGAATCCTAATTGGCAAGTGGATTAATGTCACGAATTGACTAGTTTATGGGTGCCATAGATACTGAGGTGTGCCAAAATGAGAATGTTTATAAAATCTTATAATATACTTTTCAAGAAAAATAAAATCATACAACATAAGTCATATTTATTAATTATTAAGTGGTAGATCAACCGACACAAGATTATACAACTCTTGTTAAAACAATTTGGCTATGAGAAACTTGATATATGTTGGAGCGGAAAATTATACACGTATGCATGTCGAACATGTTTTGGTAAAACATCCGTAACTTTCGACTCTGTTGCGGGTAAAGAGGTACAAGAACTCTAAGAAAACCCGAGACGGATCTGGAGTAGTCGTCCCAAGGTCGGCCTAACAGAAAGGGCGAAAAAATTGGTAATTCAATAGACTCAAATGTCTGATTGATGCGATCCAAAGTGCTACTGAAAAATAAGATGTAGATCTACAATTATGTATGTGTTGTATCCGAATTCAGCAAGAAAGAGGGTTAAAATGGATTGGAAGTCTCGCCAGTTTGGGTACCATCGTGAATGACGGTTCTCGTGGTTTATCCGAAAAAAAGGAGACAGTGAGTTTGAAGAAGCCGAGCGAACATGGACTCTAAAGACTAGGTGAGTGTCAAAGGAGGATTGACTTCTCATAATATAGAACTTAGACTCTGATAATGATTGAAGTAGTGAGGAAGATAGGCTTTGAGTCATCGAGTTCAACTAAAATATGACCTCGATAATCTTTTCGGTTTTTTTTTCTTTCCTCTTTTCTCTTAATAAAATGGTTTCCTACACACTCTCTTTCATTTTTTTTATACCATATTTTCCCACAACACTACCATTTATAATTTATCTACTTCGAACCGAAATTGTAGGGTCTAATTAGTGTTCGAATATTAAACATGTCGACCGACAAAATAATAATTTTATATATTTTGAAAGTTAGAATTTTAGTGTTTTATACAATTATGACAGACCATACAATGTTTATTATATCTTAAACTTTCGATCAGACTAATAAAGTTTTTTTTTGACGAAATCAGACTAATAAAGTTGCTTCTTGGGATCCCACCAAAAAAAAAGTTGCTTCTTGAGAATGGGTTAAGTTTTGCCAGGAGTAGTACGAGATTTTGCTGGCAGCCGTCTATTTACCGGAAATGAGACGTTGTGTTTAATTTGATATTTGTTTTTAATTGTTGATATTCAAATCGAGCATCAGAAAGAAAACAAAGTTGAAGTCTAGTCCAGATGTTAGGGGATCTTTGTGGAAATACCGAAGAGCATAAATTTCATATAAAACTGAAATTTATAAATAATAATATATATTCTGTAGATTGTAGAATATATATTTTTGGTATAATTTTGTAATATATATATATATATATATATATTTATTTAACCTGAACAAGACAGAGGGAGGGCAGTCGTCCAGTCCTTCCATTCTGGTCACTCCCAAATTCCCAACGCAAGAGCTGCTAATACGGTGCGCACAGGAGAGAGAAAGGGGCCATTTTCGTCATTTCCTCCTGGTTGCACTCCCAACACTGGGGCTGATAATACGGCGCCGCATCTTTCCCCAATTCGCGATTGCCTTGCTTCCTTCCTCTTCAAATCCCTCTCCTCAGTGACAGTTACCGTTCTCCCCCTCTATCTCTATCTCTCTCTCTCTCTCTCTCTCTCTCTCCCCCCTCGGTACAGCTAATCCCCTCCATTCGAATCAAGCTCCCATCGAAAAGAAACATGGTAAGCTTCTTCTCTCTCTTCTTTTTCTCTTCCAGTTAGGGTTTGGTTTCGCCTCAATCAATCAGGGACGGACTGCTCTCCCAATAGTATCTTATACTAAAGATTGAACTCGAGCTATTCTTAAGTAAATCTAAGTTCATTATCACTCGGACTAGCTCCATTGTACTTTATTTTATACATTAAAAAATATATATATATATATATCTTAGAGTGGATCTGATGTCATAGAACCTTTTGCCTCCGTACATTTTGGATTTAACCTAACTTTTTGGCTTCTTAATTGTTAAATTTGCGGTAATGCATTTGGCGATTCTGTGCGCGTCTTGAGGAAACTGTAGCTATTTTAGTCGCCGATGATGCGATATCGTTCGCGGATGGGGGAGTTTTTGGAGGTTACTCGACGGGGATGAAGTCTCTCATGTGTTTGTTTTTGGTTTGCCTCTTGAAAGAGAGAGAGAGAGAGAGAGAGCATGATGGGTTAGAGAATGGTTTGGGCTACCTGTTCCAGTTTAGTAGATTTTGTATCATTCTGACTGGTGGGATTTAAAAGGTTATGGATGGAGGAGGATCACTAGATTGAAGTATCTGACTAGCTTCCCTTCGTTGTTGTACAGGACGGGCACGATGCTGAGAATGCCAAACAGAGCACCGCTGACATGACCGCTTTTGTAAGTTTCCTGATTTGGCTTCTTGACTCATGTGCTTGTTTTCTGTCCAGACGTAGAGCCATAAGGATCCTCGACTGTCGAGTTAATTGTAGTTGGCGATCCCACGTTCTTAATGTTGTGTAGTTCTCAATTGGGTTTGACCATCGCAAGTAGGAATATTTGTATTCAGTCTGAGACATTTGACTGTTACTACTCATTCTTTCTAGTGTTTGTGCCATTACACATTATGGAAATATTCTCCAGCATGTTGCCTCTGTGTTGCATATTGGCTCTTTTTTTACACTTATTAATGTGTATTCATGCTCAAACTGTTTTATTTTGACGATCGATACCCATCCTTCAATTGATTGGAATTTAACTTTTGATGCGTCTGTTTATTGATTTCCTGGCAGGTGCAAAATCTCCTTGAGCAAATGGTTAGTTTCTTGTGTCACGAATATACACCTCAGGATATTGTGAATCATTCTTAAAAAAGTTCTCTGTGAATCAGTTACTACTTCCGTATTCACGTCATTTTACTTTTGTGTCTCTTTGCAGCAAGGCAGGTTTCAGACCATGTCTGATTCAATCATTCATAAGAATATCCTTTTGATTTCATGCCAATAATTTGTTTTTCCTGATCACTACTTGCTTCGAAATATCTCGTTTTGTCACTATGTATTGCTGAAATCGACTTGTCATTTAGCTGTTTCTTGATAATCTTGTGGAAATGGTGTTTTTAATCACCCGAGAAAGAATCTGTTTGCTTTTTTGGTGCTTGAGAAATCAGATTATCATTAAACAGTCTCATTTAGAAAAAGTTGAAGCAAAGATTCTGAAAAGTATACGATCTTCTCTGAGGCTGTAGATGACAGCTAGAGTCTGTTTTGCATTATGGTTTAATTGAGGAGGCCTGATGCTTTCAGATTTGTGACTAGATTTAGCATCTAATATCATTCTGTTTCAACAGATTCTTAGTAGACTAATAATATCTTGCTCAATATGTGTTTTGGATGTTGCAAGTTGTTTCTTTAACTCCGATGCACTTGATGAGATGGGCAACAGAATTGATGAGCTGGAGCAGAGCATTAATGATCTGAGGGCAGAAATGGGTGTAGAAGGATCTCCATCACCCTCGGTCCCTGTCAAGGAAGAGCGGATCAAGGAAGAACCGAAGACAGGTGATTATTAAGTGTAATGTTTATCAGCGGGACAGGTCTTTGATGCGATTCTTTTTCTGAATATTCCATTTAACTTGAACCGGGATACGCTTTCGAGAGGTGTGATAGTCGAGGGATGTTCTGTGTCAAACATGCATCTCGTTCCTTCTCCTACTCATGCATCGTTCGGCCCCTGTTGCTTATGCCGAAATGCTGACTATATGGGCGTGCTTCCAATATTGCGGTATTGACTAGGAAACTTGACATGGAGGGGCATTCCTGAACATATGTAGCGCCATTTCCTTTTGTTTCGTGTTTGTCCCAAATGAGTTCTTGAAGCCCCGACCAATTTTCCCGAAGACGAAACTGTTTGGTTAGGTAACTCACATTCCACAATGACTATTATTCCGACGAAGATTATTCGTTTAAAAGAGAGGCAGAAGGGTGTTTGTTGGAAATCGGTGGTCCTTTACAATCTTGTTCGTTGACGATCTTGTGCCCGTCTGGATGGCGATGTCCCCTGCTAAAACATGGGAAGATCCTATCGTAATCTATTCATCGCCATTTAAGTAGCGACACAATTCTACAGCTAAAATATGTTGTCCCTGGGCTTCTTTATCTCAAATGATTGAGAATATTCTTTGAATTTGGACACGGATCAGTTGAATCAACTTGTGACAGATTGTTTTAGTTTATTATGATGATCCGAGTGCATTAAAGCTCGTAAGAATTTTGATTCATCTCGAATTTAAATTAGTCGATTCATAATATCTTTTCGGAGACCGAACAGAATTAGGCCACCAAGAAGGCAACCAATTGGGTGCGGAATTTAAATTCTTTATAATAATATCTTGAGTTCAAATATAAAATTGCTAAGAAATTTAATCCACTATGAAATTGGTCGTATGACATACCGAAAAGGTGCGATACACTTCCGAAACAGATGACATCTACTTTTTTCCTGGCCAGGCTATTAAACATATTATTAGACGGCAAACCAAAAAGTATATCACTCGCCAAGTGTACGATTAGCTCCACAAGCCTGTTTTACTCTTCAAGAAAGATGACGGAAGAAGATTTGTATTTATTAAGCAAAATTGGTAAACATGGAAAACAAAACTCTCTTGGAATAACCATCTTCTCGTGGAAAGAGATAAGACTATGAAATAGAAGTAACGATGAGTAATAAGGTAAGTGTCCATGCATCCAAACTCACACCTTAAATTTAGAGGTAGAATTCAAACTTACATACCGTAAAAATTCAAACCCTTATTTACTGGTCTAATTCAATATCCATGTCCAACCCCTAACCACATTGTTTACAAAATAATTTTAACATATAAGAATAAACCATTAAAAAAAATACAACCACACACCAACGATATAAAATATTAATACTTAATTTTAAGCTAAGACCGTGAATAATCTTGCTTTTTTCGTAATGAGTGTCGCATAAAATTTTAGTGTTTATAAAAAACATAATATGAATATGTTAATCTAAATAGGTCTATTTATGATCTATTAAGATAGAGTCTCATTTATGAATTTATGAATATGATACTTTAAAATTGACATGCACCTTATACTACCTAGACCCAATTGATCCTAATCCATAGAGTAAAAATAGGGCATTGACTCAAAAGGGTCTAAATTTTGTTGTCATCCCTACTTTGAAATTTAGTAAATGCTTTGCAAATATTGAACAAGCGAAAAAATTGAAGAATGTCTCCATTGGATCAAACACGCTTCTTTGGTAGAAAGACGAGCATGCCACCTTATTGATATTAGTTGGCAGAATGGTGCTGCTGGGCCAATCGAACCCGCGTTGTTGATATACAGGGTTTTTTTTCACAACCACGGCCAAATTACAAGGTCTAATTTAGTACTAACACAACAAAGGCAATTAACACAAAAACCACCAAACAAGGAAACTAAAAAGACGAAGCACTTGGAAGAAACAAACCAAGACACCGATACATGACCTTTTTAAATCGGGTACTCGCCGACGGTTTTAGCTCCGGCAACGGGTAATGCGGCTACATCCGCGGGAGTACGGGTTGGCCTGAGCTCCGGGACGGCAGTTGTAGTACGACGCGCCGCGCCTCGAGCACGGGACCGTGTTCCTCGTCAGCGCAGCGTAGCTTATGTACCTCCTGGCCGCCAGTAACGTGCGCTGGTTGGTCTCCAACTCCCCCACCAAGCACTCCGCGATGGATCCGCTGCATGGCGCGGCGGGGCCCAGGGGGAAGAGATCGAACGGCGCGGGGGAGGAAGCTGCCGCCGCGGCCACGTGGACGGCCAGGATCGAGCTCACTACGAGTAAGAGCAGGTGCAGCTTCGAGGAGTTTCTCATTTTTCGAGAGGTTATGGCTACGGTTAGTTTTTGGAGTCGAGAGAGAGAGAGCGGCGGTTTTCGGGTGGTTATAATGAGGGGCCGGTGTGGGGTTGGTAAGGGAATGCCACTGGGTTTAGGTGATTATTACGGGGAGTGCCATCTTGGTTAGTGCGGGTTTGAAGCTTGTAATGTCATGATGCCAACAGGATTTGACGGCAAATCCCGTTGACTACTGACAATCATTTTTGACCGCTTTATCACTAGCGATGATTACTTCAGTATGATTTATGATCCAACCTTATAAGAATTTGGATGAGTCCATTGGATGAATATCTCAAACTCAGATAAATTTGATAAACAAAAAGTGGATTACGTTAAGTGTGCATGACTTGTATAGGCTCAATTAAAATTGTTTTCATACAATATTAGAATTTCGTTATGTATCATAAGGTAGTTAAAAGGTGAAACAAGAAATAAAACTCGTTATGAACAAGACATTAGGAAAAGCCTAATGCCGGCGGTGTCAGATATTTCTTTTATATTATTTGGTATCTAGGTACTAATATACCAACTAATTCAAGTTCGAGTTGGTTATAAAGTTTTCTCAGCAAATATTTAAACTGTTCCGTTTTTATAAGTTCAACTCGAAATATTTTAATTAAGTTAGAACAATTTGATCATATAAGACTACTAATACAACTATGTCTTGATATGAGGGAAAAAAGTGAGTCCAGTGTTCCTGTTCGGGTGTTTTTTGTGAAAATTGTATTCAATTTTAAAGTTTTGTGCAAACGGTGTCCACGTCGGAACAACGACTTGTAAGATTCGACTTTTTAAGTCATCCGTATCAAGATTTAACTTTTTATGTCGAATAACAGATCTGACTTAAAAAGTCGGATCTTGGCAGGATCCGAATTAAAAAGTCGGATATTGGTAAAATAGGTATAATGTGCTTTCGGTCTTGGTGGTTGACAACGCTACATCTTATTTGATGGTCATTGGTTCGATTCCAGCTTCCACCAAATTTGGTATAAATTGTGGTCATTATACTCGGGTAAAATAAATTTCAATCAGAAAACTATTAAATACTTGAGTTGCCATATTGATAAATTTTATTCGAGGTGACACGTTAAACTAGTATACTTATCATATTATTTTAAAACTTTGGATCGTGTACTAATATTTTAACAATATTTATTCTACTAATTCTCAAAAATACAATTTCAAAAGATTTATACTCGTCAAACAAAAATCTCTCTCGAAACTGCTATTAAATAGAGTATTAGTAATTGGTCAAATACATTGTTTGATTTTGTTTCTACTCTCGCATTATTTTAATTAAGATGATTGATTTATTAAAACGAAATTAAGGTGAATAATTTAGTAAAACGAAGTTACCAAAAAAATGTCAAACTCGAGTATTGAACCTATGATCTTGGGTTCAATGAACACAACTTAGACCAAACTGGCTATTAAGAATTCATTGTTTAATTTTTACAATTTAATTTATTTAATATTTATGTTAGATAGTAAAAATAAGATTACAAAAAATTTGCTGGAAGCTGGAATCGAATCAATGACCATCAAGCGCATTACGCCTATTTTACCAACATCCGACTTTTTAAGTCGGATCCGTGATCCGACATAAAAAGTCGAATCTTGGTAAGGACGATTTAAAAAGTCGGATCTTGGTGCAAAATCTGACTTTTTCAGTCATTGTTCTGACGTGAATACCATTTTTACAAAACTTTAAAATAGAATACCATTTTTACAAAAAAACCCTAACAATAACACCGGACAGACTTCTTCCCCGTAATGATATCTTTCTCTAGGGTGAAATAATGGAGATGGAGAAATAAGTAGGCCTCGGGGA
Organism: Hypericum androsaemum; assembly: GCA_963995505.1. Taxonomy (NCBI): domain Eukaryota; kingdom Viridiplantae; phylum Streptophyta; class Magnoliopsida; order Malpighiales; family Hypericaceae; genus Hypericum; species Hypericum androsaemum. Next base: position 1,390,274 of record OZ023185.1, read on the forward strand.
TTGTGCTTAAGTAGGTGGGCAAAAGGCGAATCTAATCTGGTCATTTTGACATGTAATTTACTTTACGGTTTGGGTTAGGAATTTTTTAAATGAAGTTTAAGTCCGTGGTTTAGATCTCTCTATGTAGGTTTTTTACCCATTATATACGTACGTATCACTAAATGATTGTTTGTTTCCACAAAATAAAAAACTAAATGATTGTTTGTATATTGTAATTTCAATGCATGGACAAAATTAAAGAGGAAACAATTACAAAAAATGTGTTCGATTCAGATTTCATTGGAGAGATTAATCTATATTCCATATAAGTATTATTATGTTAAATTTTTTTAAACAAATATTTAGCATTAATGTGTTCATAAAAGTTCGAAATCTAAATTTCTTTATTAAATTACAACAATACTCTCAATCTGAATTTTTTCTAGGGAAAAGTACAATTTTGTACCCTGTAGTATTGCACTTTTTGCGATAGGACCATGTGGTTTAAAACCATCAACAGGTCCAAGTTATTTAAAAATTTATCAACCTACGGTCCCGCTCAGGTTGAAATAATGGAGATGGAATAATGGAGATGGAGAAATAAGTAGGCCTCGGGGATTGTGCTTAAGTAGGTGGGCAAAAGGCGAATCTAATCTGGTCATTTTGACATGTAATTTACTTTACGGTTTGGGTTAGGAATTTTTTAAATGAAGTTTAAGTCCGTGGTTTAGATCTCTCTATGTAGGTTTTTTACCCATTATATACGTACGTATCACTAAATGATTGTTTGTTTCCACAAAATAAAAAACTAAATGATTGTTTGTATATTGTAATTTCAATGCATGGACAAAATTAAAGAGGAAACAATTACAAAAAATGTGTTCGATTCAGATTTCATTGGAGAGATTAATCTATATTCCATATAAGTATTATTATGTTAAATTTTTTTAAACAAATATTTAGCATTAATGTGTTCATAAAAGTTCGAAATCTAAATTTCTTTATTAAATTACAACAATACTCTCAATCTGAATTTTTTCTAGGGAAAAGTACAATTTTGTACCCTGTAGTATTGCACTTTTTGCGATAGGACCATGTGGTTTAAAACCATCATCAGGTCCAAGTTATTTAAAAATTTATCAACCTACGGTCCCGCTCAGGTTCGGGTGACTTTCGAACCTAGTTGGATGGTCATGTCATCAAAATGACTCCATTTAGTCTAACATGGCTTGATGAATGGGCGAATGAGTTGTCTTAAAGGTAAATTTCAAAAAAATCCAAATTTATTAATTTTTTTCTTTTCACCCCTCTTCTTCCTTCTCTAACATGCAATTGCACACCTAATCCAAATCAAAATTAACCCTAAAAAACCTATAAAATCTAGAACACACAACCCCAGGAACATTCACGATTGAACCTAATCCATATTTCACCACAATGAAACTACAACCACAGACCAAAACTCAACCGAACTCCTCGCTCACGGTGTTGACACTACTAGGACATGCGTTATTTTCTATTTTCACCTCCACCTCATCCTCTGAATAGAACCCAAATAAAAACAGTTGATGGGTTTTCGCTCATCTCCAAAGGGGAATCAAAGTACAAGAGCTTAACAAAATAAATCGTGAATACAATAGGAAACGCATTCAATCGAACATGTGGCGAGCCCAATTAAAATCAACCCTAAAAAACCTGTAATTGCAATTACAAACCGAACCTAAACATCGGGGCCTCTCTCCCGCTTACTCAACCAATAAACAATGCCTCCTCAATAGGGTCGCTGACGCGTCAATATCCTGGAAAAACTTGACGAGGAAAGGGATGTACTTCTTGACGAGGCAAAAGACCATAACTTTTCTAGAACTGCGAGCGGAGAAGCAAGTCTAAGTGGCGACGACCGGACCGGGGCAGAGGAAATCGATGGACGACACCTGCGAGTTGGTGTTGTTGTTGGTGGTGGTGGTGAAGAAGCGGTCCTACTCCTCCTGCGACCTCTTGACCTGAGGCTCTCGCTCTGCTGCCAGTACCCGTTGGAGTTCCACCCCAAGTCAATGGCGGCGGCGGTGGCGGTGGCGGTGGCGGCAACATTCTCGCTCGCGTCTGGAGCAAGCCGAGCTGGAGCTGGTGGTGATGGGGAAAAGCCATGGCTTTCTCTCTCCAAACACATACCAGAGATGGACGAGACAAGACGGGAGCCGAGGAGAGGGGTTTTTTTTCTTTATGGTGTTACTATTCACCTTTTTTTGTGAAAAAAGCGTCCGAAATGAAAGTATTGCGGGGACGGTGTCCACGTGGCACGGACGCCGGAAAAAGTCGGATCTTGGACCAAGATCCGACTTTTTTTGTCGGATGACCAAGATCCGACTTTTTTAGTCGAATCTTGGTCGATAGGCCATATCCGAAATCTGAAAAGGAGATTTCGGATATGACCAAGATCCGACATTTTTTGTCGAATTTATCATATTGGTCCAAGATCTGACTTTTTTGGTCGGATCTTGGTCGTCATATCGCCTATATAATGGATACCTCGCAGAAGCCTTTTGTCATCCATACGAAGACGTCCTGCGTACCACGAAGACCCTGCCCAAAACCAGGTAAATTAATTTACTTTAATATTTTGGTATATATGTAGAGTTTGTTCATTAATTAAAAATAATTAGTATATTTTAGCTGTGAAATTATTAATTGTTTCTATTTTTTGAGTGTGATATCTGATTGTTTAAAATTTTGTGGGTGTATATATGTAGAGTTTGTTCATTAATTAAAAATAATTAGTATATGTTAGCTTTTGAAATTATTAATTCCTTATATTTTTTGAGTGTGATATCTGATTGTTTAAAATTTTGTGGGTGTGCGAATTTTATAAACTGACCAACCCCAATGGCCAGACCGGTTTAATGAGTCGGACCGGTCGGACCGGTCGGGTCGGTCGGACCGGTCAGATTGTGAATTTTTTCTTGGTAAATTCCGGATGGTCGAGTACAAAAAGTGACCACCCTGCCAGTCCGATTAAATTTCATCTGGTTCTTAAGGTGGTCTCGGACCAAAAAATTGATGGAGAAGAATGTATGTTTATATGATATTTTCGTTAATATAAATTATGTTTTGTGTTGCTAATATAGAATTGCATACTATTTTCTTTTGTTGTAGTATTCATAATGGCTAACCGGGTTATAAGAATAAAGTTGAAATACGATGGAGTAATTTTCAACAACAATGAAACCGGTTTTGATTACCAAGGTGGTAGGAAAGAGAAGTTGAAGTTTCATGCAGCATTTGTTAGATACAATATCTTGCGGAAAAAAGTTAACGAAAAGATCCCAATAGGTCCAAATGAAGAATTTGGGCCATTGATATTTAGATGTCCATTTGGAAGAGGACAATTTGGTCCAATGTTTATTAACGACGATGAAGATGTTAGGATAATGCTGGAGACCATGATTAACTTCTTTGGACCAATGGTGAAGGAGATTAAGCTTACAATCATTGTGGAAAAGAGGGTTAATAATTACAACCCGTTTGTTGTTGAAGCTGGTACGTCAACGGGGATGGATGTTGCTCATGAACCAATATTTGATTGGTTTGAAAATGATCCTAGAGAGACGGGTCCATATGCCACATACAATTTTGATCATGAAGACGAAGCAGAAGAAGTAGAAGACGAAGACGAAGCAGAAGAAGACGAAAATGAAGCAGAAGAAGACGAAGATGAAGAAGAAGTAGTAGAAGAAGAGGAACAACAATACCGAGAACAACAATACGGTGAACTCGCTCTAACTGATCCCGGTGAACAATCATCGATGACTGTTTATGGTGAAGAATGGGATTGCGACCGAGCAATAGATGGAAGTTGTTCTGGTTTGTTGAAAGAGGGTACGATTTGGAAGAGCAAATTTGATGCAAAGAGGGAGATCGAGGCGTTCGTAATGAACGATGGGCGTGAGTTTGTCCGAAAAGAAACAAGGCCAGAAACTTTTTCTGTGAAGTGTAAAAAATGGGAGACTGATGATTGCAAATGGGAGATCCGTGTCTCACAGGAAAGAAGGGGCACACTTTTCAGTCCATGGAAAATCGTGAAACACACCTACCCACATACCTGTGGTCGCCTACGAAAGTCGCAGGATCATAAACAACTCACTTCTGCTTTCATTGCACAAATTATTAAGAAACGAGTAGAGGAGCAACCAGAAATTCGTGTGGCCACTTTAAGGTCAGAGATCCACGACCATATGAAGTTTAGACCCTCGTATACGAAGACTTGGTGGGCAAAAGAGAAGGCGTTTCAAGATTTATGGGGGGATTGGCAAGAATCTTACAATCGCCTTCCGCAATGGTTTGCAGCATGCAAGGCAAATAATCCTGGAACTGTTGTTGAATGGGAATATTATGACACCCTCCCTGGTTACGTGGAAGCACTAATTCCTGGAACAAAGATCTTTAAGCGAGTTTTTTGGAGCTTCAAGCCTTGCATTGAAGCTTTCAAACATTGCATGCCTGTCTTGGAGATTGATGGAACGTTCTTGTATGGAAAATACAAGCATGTCCTCCTGATCGCCACTGCAATTGATGGTAATAATGCTATAATTCCAATAGCATTTGCTCTGGTAGAGGGTGAGAACACGGATAGTTGGCCGTGGTTCATGAAACAAGTCCGGATGCACGTCACGCCTGGCCGACATGGAATATGTGTTATTTCTGATCGACATGCTGGCATATTAAAGGCAATGAATACGGAGTATGGTTGGGGAGAAGACAGTGATACCGCCCATCGATATTGTCTTCGACACGTAGCAAGCAATCTTAACAAACACTTCAAAAACGATGCCATGAGGAATGTCATGAAGATTGCAGGTGACATGCACAAATGTTTTGTAGTCTAAAACTATTTTACAAGTTGTTACTCCACATTTAATATTTTTACTATGTTGGTTGTAGGAATGCAAGCTCAACTGTGGAAGTTGGAAGCTAACATGCGAGAAATATGGAATGTCGACTAGGAGGTCTTCAACTGGATGTATGAACAGGAATTGCCCAAGTGGAGCTTAGCGTGGGATGGCGGACGCCGATATGGTAACATGACGATGAATTTTGCCGAGTGCGTAAATATGATCTTCAAAAAAGTTCGTCGTTTACCGGTGACGGCCTTGGTGGCAGAGACATTTAACAAGCTAACCGAATATTTTGAAGAGAGATCAACTAAGTGTATGAAAGAGAGCTGTACTGGCAAAATATTGATGTCACAGAGGCTCCTAAACAGGTTGGAGCGGTGGGAGGGAAAGGCCAATGGACATAGAGTGCGAGTTTCTGACAGTACAGATGGATCGTACGAAGTTCGCACTGGGTACGATATGAGAAGACAAAAGGGGGACAGAAAGCATTCAGTTAATCTTTCCACAGGATTTTGTGGCTGCGGCAAATTCCAGGCTTACCACTATCCGTGCTCACATGTGATGGCGTGTTGTACTGAACTTGGCATCGATTACAAGATATTTGTGGATAAGTATTATCGCCTGGAAACCACACAAGCTTGCTACCAACTGAAGTTTGTTCCTCTGGGCAATCCTAAATATTGGCCGTATCCTGAAGATCCTACGGTTGTAAGGCTCATTCCAGATGAAAGATTAGCGAGGGGTAGAGGACAGCCACGGAAGCGCATACATAATGAAATGGATACAGTGCCTTTCGTCCGCTGTACGCTCTGTAAAACAAGGGGTCACACAAAAGCCAATTGTACTAATATAAGAGCAGTTGCGGCGGCAAGAGCGGCTAAAGCAGCTAAAGCGGCAGCTGTATCCGTAGGGGCAAGTACGAGTAGACGCCGTCGTGGACGTTGAATTGTAATTAATTTTGAACCGAAAGGATTGTACTTTGTAATATTTTGTGAAACTCTATGTGGGTTGTGTTGAGTTTCTTTGTAACAGTCTGAAGTTTAAGTTACTCTATCTTAGCAGAATAATGACGCATTACACATTTTATGTATATATTTATTGTCATAATTGTTCAGGTGTGCCAATGAGGAGAAGTGGCAAAGAGCCAATCGCACATGATGACGAAGAGCCGGAGCATCCTCAAATTGATTGGAATGCTCTATGTGGTTCTAAGTTTGGGTATATTTTCAAACGATTACAGAGGCCATCCAACGATAGATCAGAAGTCCCTCCTCAGAAACCTACCAAAAGCAACTGTTATTACAAGCTTGTCAAGCGAGATCCAGAACCGTGGAGTAGAGCCATGGACTTTCTGACAGTTGAAGGTATTCCGTATTTCTATATTGGATCACATAATATTTTTATTAAATTTTAATTTATTTTACAGGGATGATGATAGGAACCTGTTTTAAAGGGACAAGTATTCAGAGCTTCAAAAATACCTATAGTGGTACTACAGTTATGTCGGTAAGAAATTTTACATTATCCTTTAATTTGAGTTAGCATCATAGTCAATTTTATAACAAGTATTTTGTATTTGCTTGTAGATGGTTGTAGAGGTGACCCGTTTTCAGCGTGTCGGAATTGGCGCACTTGCGACATTAAAGGTACAATTAAAAGAATTTTATTTATTCTTACATATTTATGTTATGTGAGAAAATTTTTAAACTTTTAATATATTACAGGATTCTACAGGCAGTATTACTGGTACCATAATTGACTCTACCGGTCTTGTTGAAGCTGGATGTGTGTTGTATCTTAAAAATGTGAGCATATCCTTTTTTTTTCTCAATAGTCCCAGATAGTTGTTTACTGATTTTCTGGTTCTTCAACAGGTAAAAGTTGACTCGTCCCCATACCCGAACAACAAATTATTTAGCATTACTGATGAGAACGTGGTCAAAGTGTTCAAGAAAAATAGAGAATCTGATGAAGATTCCCAAGAACAAACTCGTCCAGCACCATCCTATGATGGTCGTCGTCCTTATCCTCCAGCACCATATCCTGAGGGACGTGGTGCCGATTTGAAGGCACTATATGGCTCAGAGGCCTTTGAGTGGCTCCAAGAACAAAAGAGGTTAGAGCTGCATAAAAAGGAAGCTGAAGCTAAATCAGCCCTTCGAAGGAAAGCCATACGAGCTGAAGCAGACCGCAAAGCCAATGACATTTTCAACAATGAACCATGGACAACAGCTATTGAATTTGTTCTATCTCACGGTATTACGAAAATATTTATACATACTTGTTACTTACATTTATGGAGTATCTAATTTTTAAATTTTTTAGGTTTGATGTATGGAGCTAACGTTGATGGAGTATCTATTGAGGATGTAAAAACAATCTCTGAAAGCATCACAATTCCACAGGTAACATTTGTACATATATGAAAATTTTGCAATTTGCAAGTAATGTTATTGTTAACTAAGAGACTTGCAGATGGTTCTGTACGTGAAAAAGAAAAAACATGTATACGGCAATAGTTTCCGAGCAGTTTTTCAGGTATTATAATATAATATATTATTTATTTCTTAATCATATTTTTTAATTATCAAAGACTTCATATCTATAAATTTATGAAGGATCCTACTGGCGAAATCACGGGGAGTTTACAAGACATTGAGAGTACCTACTGTGATGGATGTGTGTTGCTAGTGAAAGATGTAAGCTTATATTATCATTACATCGTCGTCAGTAAATTATTTTAATATAATCATTGACCTAATTACGTATTTTTTGAACAGATTTATGTCTCGTATGAAGAAAATCGAATACATTTCAGTGTTGATCACGAGAATGTTAAACGAGTTTTCAAGGAATAGTGGCAAATATGTCCCTACCGGGAATTCTGATGAGAATTGTGACAACGTGTTGAGAAACATAAAGACATTTTTTTAATCTGTTATTTCAGATTGTTGTCATCCTATTTTAGTATTGCACTTCTTAGTTTTGTCATGTCGTATTTCCTTATACCGTACTTTGTTTAATATCTTGACGGCATACTTATCTAGAAAGGTATAACGTTTGAAAAGTTTCGAGAACTAAAACACAAATCATAAAAAAAGTGAAGTTAATACAGTCATAAAAGCATCCAACGAATGTCTAGTACAGAAGCATAAACTACTTCTTCTTCTTCTGAGGCTTCTCCTTTTGATGCTTATCTGCGTGAGCATTCGCCTTCCCCTTTCCCTTTCCAGGCACATTCAGGTGTCCTCCTGTAAAACATCGCACACCAGCCTCTCTAGCTCCCCGATTAGGCTGACGCCGGACCAGAGGTATTTCTTCATCCTCAAAATCGGTTGGATCGTCAAATGAAGAGTCACCACTACCATGAGTTGTAGTATCACGTGGCGAAGTCCTATTATAAAATATCATACAAATTTATCAAAATCAACAAATTATGTTATCAACACAATAAAGCCATACAATCAATTCAAAATTTTTAAATAAAATTCATAATTTACACACAGTTGGATTGTAGAGAACCAACCTCTGTGTAGGTGTCTCAAATAGTTGGGATGTCTGTACACCAGACCTGGTCAAACCAAAACTGGACTGCGTGTCGGACGTATGAGCCCCAGTTTGGGGCCAACCAAATATATTTTCCCTGAATAATGGATGAGCAGCGGAGGGGGCGACGCCGAAACCCGATCCGGAAGGGCCCAGTCCATAAGAAAACAGCTGCACAGACCTAGCTGCCATTGTACCGTCTCCAATGAGAACACCCCTAATAACAAACCCAAAAATTTATATAATAATGAAATCAAAACAATTGAACATATTGTAATAAAATTCATAATTAATACCACACATTAAGATAAACAAATACCTCTGCCCAGGGGGAGTAAACAGCTGGGAATGCGGCACCCCAGTGTGGGCTAGGCCGTAACTCGAGTGCTGGTGGGACGGCTGGGAAGCGGAGCCGGGGGTGCCAAAATCTGTGTGCTGGGAGAATGGATGAGAGGCGGAGGTATCCATGCTGAGAGACGTCACTGTGTTTGCTGGAATCTGCGATCTCGACCGATAATCTTCCCAGACCATGGGCTCCACTTGATAACCAGGTACGAGCTCAGGCCGGGGTATTGGTTGCCGCTTGTTGAAAAGGGTGGTTTTGCGTCTCACGACAGATACCCTCTCTGATTGAGGAAGATCGTATGTCATGTGCTCCGCCAGTCCCACAGGTGCCTGGCTGTCGCGGAGACCTAGGTACCGTCTTTGCTCGCCGGCGAACCCAAGTGCAACCTGTGACAAATTCTGAATTTCTGAAATGTCTGAAGACCTGTGGCGTATATGCTCAACAACATCCGCCTACAAATAAAATTTTATTATCATTAGCATTGTGGAACATCGCTATTAAAATTAAAATAGACAACATCTTTATTTAACATAGCTAAATTTACTTACACTCATGTGTAACATTGCGCTAGCAGGGCTGATGAATCGCCGAGTAATCTTCCTGTACCAATCCATATATCCATCATGATAATGGATATACGGCGATGTAGGTACTCCGTGATACACATATCTTGTCCGAAATTCCACCCAGATCTTCACATGGCCTTCGTAAATAGCATTCCAATTTTGGCCAGCCTGACCCCGACCATCCACCGCACTATGTGTCGCCTCATCGATCTTAGGGCTAGCCGGAATACCCTGGAGTAATCCGAACTGTCGTAACACCCGATCAGGATAATGCCACTCCACATGCAAAAAGCATATCAACGGGACTCGTGCCAACCATAAGCCACAATCACGATGGCATATTGTCGGGAGATTGCTAAGAATCTCGTCGTTATACGGCATCCATACAACCTGTAACAAATGCACACAGTCGTAGCTCGTCCAAATGGTCGTGGTTATATGTATGCAACACAGTATGATTTAAGTCAAAACTATTCATTAAAATTTAATAAACAAATTACTTACATCTGATTCTCTAAGCTCATCCAACCTGCGTCTGTAAACAGATACGGTTGTTATTTTTTTGCTGGCCGCTCTGTTAAATTTTCCACTCCACCTGCACAGTGACATAAAAATATCACGTCAATTCTATAAGATTAATCAGCGGCTACAGCGCATTAAGTAATAATTTGTACCTGATGCCCAGTGCTTGCCCAGGTTGTTGCACTGCCGGATTTAACAAAACCGGACGATTTGGGATGATCCGTTCCCAAGCCCACATACATACTAGCGTCATCGCCCCGGCAATAAGTGAACGTGTCGAGCTTGTGGCTCTACATAAATGGCTGTACGTGTGTGATAAACACGCACTACCCCAGCTGTAAGAACCAATTGCCTCTACATTCTCTAGAAGTGGCAACCAGTATGTGTTCACTCTGGCATCACTAGACTCGGGAAAAAGAATGCATCCGATAAGTCGCAATATGTTCGCTCGAACATATCATTTTACGACCTCATCACCAGCATCAATTGGGATAGTAGCAGGGTCAAAATGGTCCTCGAACCATTTAAGGGCAATTTGGTTTTTCCAAACCATTCCAGGGGTATCTGCCGGGTTACTGCCAAATAGGCGTACGCAGAACTCGTGCCAATCAGGAGGTGTCTGCAACCCTGTTACTGGGTGACCATCGATAGGAAGCCCGAACAACACAGCAATGTCCTGAAGAGTAACTGTCATCTCACCCACAGGCATATGGAACGTATGGGTCTCGGGCCGCCACCGCTCCACCAAGGCTGTAACAAATGCTGTTTCGAGAACGACCCAGCCAATACACCAAACATCCCAGAAACCTGCCTCCTTCATATAGGCTATAAAGGCCTCGTTCTGCACATGAGACACCGTCCATTTCCGTCGGTGTATCTTCAACAATGTGTCCTGATTATCGTTAATCCCTTCACGAACCTCACGGTTCCACACGTCCTGAGAACGGTGCACATCCTGGTGCACTAATACCGACGTATCTAAGGGTCCTCCATTCCCTAGAAGATGCCCGTATGGCTGTGCATCCATATCTAAACAACACAATAGACATATTAGAACATTATATACCAATATATTAACAAACTTAGCAAATCCAACAATGTTAAACATTGAACAATTAGAACATTAATCAAAAAATTAATTAAAATAGCGTTATTACAGACCATATTACGGTCACATTGTTTAACGGTCAAACCACTCGGACCTTATTTTGGTCAAACTGGCCGGCCGGACCATTTTTCGGTCAAACTGGTCGGACCATCTTTTGGTCAAACTGGTCGGACCATTTTTTGGTCAAACCGGTCGGACCATTTTTCGGTCAATTTGGTCTGATCAATTTTTTGGCCAGACCGGTCAGACCAAAATTTTGGTCGCACCATTCGGACCAAATTTTTTTTAACCAATTATCTACAAATTACAATTAACCAACATTCACAATTAACCAATTAACTAACATTCACAATTAACTAATTAAAAAATTAACTAATTAAAAAAATTTACCTAATACGACGTCGGGGGCCGGACCGAGAGGCGGGCGAGCCGGCGAGCGGGGAGCGGGGGCGGGGGGCGGGGGCGGGGGCGGGGAGCGGGGAGCGGGGAGCGGGGGGCGGGGGTCGGGGAGCGGGGGCGGGAGCTGGGGCGGGGAGCGGGGAGCGGGGGCGGGAGCGGGGGCGGGGGCGGGGGGCGGGGGGCGGGGAGCGGGGAGCGGGGGCGGGGGCGGGGGCGGGGAGCGGGGGCGGGGAGAGCGGGGGCGGGGAGAGCGGGAGCGGGGCGGGAGCGGGGGCGGGGAGCGGGGGGCGGGGGGCGGGGAGCGGGGCGGGGGGCGGGGGCGGGGGGCGGGGAGAGGGTGAGCGGGGGCGGGGGCGGGGAGAGCGGGAGCGGGGAGCGGCGATATCGGGGACGGGAGTCTGAGCGACGGAAAAAGTCGGATTTTGGTGTTTATATGGACCGAAATCCGACTTTTTTTGTTGGATCTTGTTATACCGGACCAAGATCCGACAAAAAAAGTCGGATCTTGGACCAATATGTAAATTTGACAAAAAATGTCGGATCTTGGTCATATCCGAAATCTCCTCCTATCGACCAAGATCCGACTTTTTAAGTCGGATATATCATCCGAGAAAAACGGTCGGATCTTGGACCAAGATCTGACTTTTTTAGTCGGATATATCATCCGACTAAAAAAGTCGGATCTTGGTCATCCGACAAAAAAAGTCGGATCTTGGTCCAAGATCCGACTTTTTCCGGCGTCCGTGCCACGTGGACACCGTCCCCGCAATACTTTCATTTCGGACGCTTTTTTCACAAAAAAGGGTGAATAGTAACACCATAAAGAAAAAAAACCCGAGGAGAGAGAGGTGTTCCACTTCGTCCAATTTTTTTCTCTGTCACTTGAGTTTGACAGAAAATTTTAAGAAAGAGAGAGATTTTAGGAGCTTTGCAACTGCAAGTTAGAGGAGGAAGAAGAGGGGTGGAGGGAAAAAATTAATAACTTTGGGGTTTTTTAAATAAAATTTACATTTAAGACAACTCATCGCCCATTCATCAAGCCATGTCAAACTGAAACTGGTCATTTTGATGACGTGGCCATCCAACTAGGTTCGGAAGTCACCCGGACCTAAGTGGGACCGTAGGTTGATAAATTTTTAAATAACTTGGACCTGATTGATAGTTTTTAAACTATATGGTCCTATCGCGAAAAGTGTGATACTACATGGTATAAAATTGTACTTTTCCCTTTTTCTAATATAAATTTGGGCAAATTACTCTCAGGTCCTTTGTGTATGGCTTTATCAACAATTTAGTTCTTCTTATTTGGTAATCCATCATCGCGTCCTCCGTGTTTGGCTTTATTATACTTTCGGGTCTCTCGCTAATGCCATCTTTTTTTTTGTCATTGAAATGAATTTTATATCCCTATCTGGCCAACCCATACTTCCAGTCATCTTTTTTTACTAACTCCGGTCATCTTCCAACCCTCAACCCCTTATTCTTCCTCTCATCTCCCTTTAAAGAACATAGAAAAATCACACAAAAAAATCCCAAAAATTCAAACAATTCATTGAATCACACACATCAATTACAAAAGATAAACCCAGAAATCAAAAAGCTCAAACTTTCATTTATCACATAAAAGAAAATAAGAAAAGCTCAAAACTTTAGCTTACAGAAACATAACCCTCTTCTGTGAAGCAAAAGCTACGACGGTGCATGGTCACCTCCCACCCTTCCCTCTTTGCCATCTCCTTCTTCCCCAAAAGCATTCACCTCCTTCTTCTTCCCTAAATCCCTTCACCATCTCTTTCTTCCCCTCCTTGGCTCTTTTTTGCGCCTCCAAATCAAAACGATGACGTCGCTTCCCCTCACGATAATCCTTACCTCGCTCTCCTCACATCCTTTATTATATGAGAATCAATTTAAATAAGTTTTGTATTTTCGAAGCTCCCAGGCCCCGCTGGGAATGGCGATGGGTAGGATCGGGTATAGGTAAGACCCTACTCATACCTCAGTTGAAAAAGTTTGACTTATATTCTACCCTGGTAGGGATGGCAGAAATACCCATACCCTATCGATTAGACCCTACCCTTACCCTATGAGTTTATGGTATGTTGACTTTAACTGGATCTAGGGTATGGGTATGAGTCCATATTTAGAAGTAGGGTCTAGGGTAAGGTATGAATCTATACCCTTAACCTTTTACCTTACTTTAGACCCTACACTAGTTAAACCCTAATTAGACCTATGTGCTATATATTATTATGTCTAGTGTTGCCTCAGAAAGTTCCTTTAGCACATGAGGTAGGATAATAAGTGCTCATCGAAGTTGATTGCATCTCGAAACTTTAGAGACTTCAATGTGTGTGTGAAATTGGTTGCGCGAAGCTATATCTAGAAGTAGGCTTTCTAAATTTTTTTTATTTGAATTGCTTATGTACTTAAAACTTAAAAAGAAGAACTTTGTACCATTTAAATTAAATTACAAAATTTGATTTTTTTTAATTTTGTATTGAATGTTGACGTGTAATGTAGTAGATGTCTTAAACTTGTTTAATTTTATATGGAAATTAATTTTGTGCGTAAAAATTATCAAAAAGTAGAATGTTAAAGGGTCAGACCCTGTAGACACTGGGTCTCGTAAAGGGTATGGTATGGATCTAACAATAAAAAATGGACAAATTATCCTCAAGTCCCTGACCTTTGGTCACCCTCCTCCTAGGGTCCCTGACTTTTGAAAAATGATTGTCCCATCCCTAAGCTTTGATGATAATAGACTCTCAGGTCCCTGGAGCTGGAATATTTCTTTTTCTCCGGTGAACCACTATTTAAAATGACCAAAATACCCTCCCATTAAAAAAACCTCCTTCTTCTCCTTCGCCTTCATCTTCTCCATCCCCTTCATCAACAACAACCAATTTGTACTCTTCTTCCCCCTCCATCATCCCAAAACCTTAGCCCTCCAAAAATTGATGATACTTTCTTAAAAATCAGTTTGAGAGATTCAAAACATAAAAAACCCAAATTTAAAAAATTCTCAAATCAAATCAAAAAATCAAAATTTGAAGAGAATACCATATGCATCTCCATTTTCCATTGGCAGATTAGAACATGAAAATGAACTTTAATGGCCAATGACACATACCCATTGAACCCACCTAGAACATCTAACAAACAAAAAGCTTCGATGCCTTCAAATTCGTTGGGGCTTGGACCAACACGAGACAACACGACGTTGTTCTCTGGCCGCTCCAAGAAGAAATTGATGAGCTCGGTGGCAGACTTGGAGCAACCGCCATCGGGTCCGTTGACGGCTGCGAGGAGTTGCCTATCGATGTCGGACTTATCGAGCTTCAGAGCGTTGAGGGACGCGATGGCGGCGTCGATCTCTGGCTTGGCGGCGTTGGTTGCCTTGAGGGCCCGGCGTCGATCTCAAATTCAGAAAAATAATTTGGGTTTTAAAATGAGGGTTGTTTAAGTTTTGATTCTTTCTAAATGATTTGGATTGTTCAAAATTAAGTTTGATTTTGATTGAAGGTGGGGGAAAGAAGATGATGTCGGGGGAGGAAGGAGGTGAAGGTTGAAGGAGAGAAGTTTTTTTTTATTTTTTAAGTGGGAGGACATTTTGGTCATTTCAAGTGGGGGTTCACCGGAGAAAAATGAATATTCCAGCTCCAGGGACCCGAGAGTCTATTATCATCAAAACTTAGGGACGGGACAATCATTTTGCAAAAGCCAGGGACCCAAGAGGGAGGGTGACCAAAGGTCAGGGACTTGAGAGTAATTTGCCCATAAAAAATTTGTAGGGTCGAGAATAGGGTACGGGTCCAACTCCCAAAACTATGGGTATGGGTAGGGTCTTATCAATATCCTACCTACTTATTGCCATCCCTATACCCTGGACCCTTGAAAAATTTCATTACTAGACCCATACCCTTATTCTCAGGGTCCGCAGGGTCTACATGATCCGACCCTTAAATTAAATGTAAAATATTTTTAAAAATTTTGAACACAAAAGTTTTAATTTAATTTATAAAATTTAATTAAATTATAATGAATATGTTAAGATTAATCATGAAATATCTAATAAATTAATACAAAATTAAAATTATATGTACCTCGAATTTCTTAGTTAATATTGTAAAATATATTTCAGAATATTTGAGAACTCTATTACAATTTATAAGTAACAAATAAAGATAAAGGAGTCTAATTAGGATCTAATCAGAGTCTAGTTAGGGTAGGGTCCAAAGTAGGACAAGAAGATAAGGGTGGGGTAGGAATTTATAGGATTTCATACCCTATCCTAAACCTCACCTCTAAAAGTGGACATATGCCCATACCCTACACAAGACTCAGTCAAAATCAACATACCATGGACCACGGGGTAAGGGTAGGACCAGAATCTCGGGGTATGGATATTTCTGCCATCCTTAGGCCTGGCGACAACGGCCTCTAGCTCGATGGTATTACGGCGACGAATTTACAGTCCACTGGATTAGGGTTGTCACTAATTGCGTGGTGGATTTGTGTTTTAGGTCTAATTATGGCGGCGGTGGGCGTGAGCAGTGAGCCGATCCCAGCGTCAGCAGTGCTTTTGATCTTTTTTTTGTTGCATAATGAGGGCGTTCTTGTGTGAACTATGTGTTGATGAGTGGGGAGCCAATCCAACTTTGATGTCGGTGGCTCGAATGGAGACGATGGATTCAACAGAGATGATACTATATTCTGAATGAAGGTTTTCGGCTGGATTTTTTATTTTTATTGATTTTTAAGGGTATATAAGTCATGCAAGTCTGCTGAGGTAAGTGAAGGACCAAAGATATAATAAAATTAAACACGGTGGACTTATCAAAGAAGTGAGACTAAATTATTGTTAAAGACATACACGAGAGTCCTCAGAATAATCTGCGCTATAAGTATTCGTACGTAGGACGAAGGAAAAACAAAAGGAAAACACCATGTCTTTTTTAATTATTTTCATTTAGAAGTACATAGGCTTCCTCTTCCGATTGACCTCAATACTAAGCAGCCCAACAAACTAAATGGCCTCAACGGTTTGATCCACGGTTCCAATTAAATCTTAGCAGCCCAGAAAAGGGCAGCGCCGGGAATTAGAAATTAGTAATTTATTATATGTTGACCTGATTTTTGTTTTTGCAAACAGTTAGTACCTTGGGACGTGAATATATAATAATTAACAGTCAGTTTCACAATTTAAAACTCATATTCATCTCAAATTTAAATTATCCGAATTGGTAGATATTCGAATGTTAAATAACATAAAAAATATCAAAAAATATTGAATCCGATTCTGTACCCACGGAAAAAAGAGAATATTTGATGGCTGACTCGCGTTCACACTGACACTTGCGATAAAATATACGCATCACTCTTAAAAATAAGTCATTAATTTACAAAGAGCCGACAAATTTGAACCAGCTTGGCTACAATTCTTCGTAATATTGAAAAAATCACCCATAAATAAGAATAGAAAATTTTATAAAAAATTAAAAGCCGAAATTGATCGACTCTCGACGCGGGAGTTAAATAAAAATATAATTCTCTATTGGGCTATACAACGTCCAATTCTACGCGTAATTACTTCACATGGTTTCAGAAAAAAAGAAAGCAAAAACCGAAGACGCAATGAATCCGGAGAAAGAAGACGTGGTATGATCACTTTATTGAGTTGCGAGCTTAAATTAAGTCCTCTGTTGGAATAAAAGTACTGAAATTAAGTCGAGCAATTAATTAACAACCAGTAGCCGGTTTAATAGTTTATTCTTTTAGCAACTTCCAAGTGATAAAAAGTTGGATTCCTTAAAATATCATAAATTTCTAATAAAATAGATGTAGTAGCGACTTGCAGAAGTATTTAAAATTTTTTTCAGAGGATAATGAAAATTATAATTGAGAATATTTTAAGGTTAAGTCTCAGAAATACAAAAAATATTATTGAAAAAATTATCCTAACATAAAGTTCAATAATATTCGAGTATAAATATGAAAATTTAATATGAGAATAGTTTTACCATCATTTTTACCCGCTGAAAGGAATCGTGTGGGAAGCACACGCACGCCCACAGATTTTAAACTTTTCTTGACGATCTTGTCGTCTTGGGGAAAATTATATTTTAATAACATGGGGTACATTGTGACACACGCCTCCTGATTAAAGTAACTAATTATTTTTCTTACGTTCGTTACAACTACTAATTTTGATTTGAGTTATGATGATTTCTTTTCATTAGATCACTAACAGCATTCCTTTTATTTATAAGATTTAAATTCATATTTTCTTAAGAATATCCAAATTTGTGCTAATTAAAGTGGCTCTATTACATTAACTAATTATTTTTTCTGACCGGAACCTTCCTGGATTTTCCTGTTTTATACCTCCAATTAATTATTGGCAATTCTTCTACCTCTATTTATATACGTAGTTAGAAATCCTCAAACTTCATTCAAAAATTAACTACATACCCACATATAGATCAAATTAGTTTCCCATTTCGCAATAAATATATATATATCTTCATGGCTAAGTTGTTGTCATGTTTATGTGTAGTATTGGCCTTTCTTGTACTTGTTATAGATCCCACTGGTGTTTACTCGAAACCTTTGAGAAAGGGCTTCTACCATGAATCGTGCCCATCGGCTGAGGCTGTCGTAAGAAGTGCTGTTGTGGAAGCTCTGGCCAATGATACCGGCATCCCCGCTGCCCTCATCAGGCTGCATTTCCACGACTGTTTTGTTCGGGTACCTGAGATCAAGTATTATGAATATAAAAAAAAAGAATCGTTCTTAAATAGCGTCTTACTATATTCGACTCGAGAGATTAAAAAATTAATCAATATAGTTACTATATGTTATTTGTTTACGACCTGTAATATTTATGAAATTTATTTCTGGTTAATCACGAACAGGGATGCGATGGTTCGATCCTCATCGACTCGACCCCAACAAACAAAGCCGAGAAGGACTCCCCGTCAAACCTAGGCACAGGCGGGTTCGAGGTGATCGATGCAGCCAAGGCCCTGATCGAGTCCATTTGCCCCAACACCGTCTCGTGCGCCGACATCGTGGCCTTCGCTGCCCGCGACGGCGTCCAAGTTGCCGGAGGAAAATACTACCAGGTCCCCGCCGGCCGGAGAGACGGCACCGTCTCGATATCACCCGAAGCACCCGAAAATCTCCCCGAAGCATTCTTCGACGTGAAGCAACTAGCAACCAACTTCGCCTCCAAAGGGCTATCCTTGGAAGAGATGGTAGTACTCTCCGGGGCCCACTCCATCGGAGATTCCCACTGCTCTTCTTTCTCGAGACGACTCTACTATTTCTGGTCAGTAAAAAATTATTCGCAGGATCCTTCTTTGGATCCTACCTATGCCAAGTACTTGATGACCAAGTGTCCAAGGTCGGCGTCTATCGACGACCCACTAGTGTCGTTTGATCCTCGGAGCCCACGCAAGCTGGACAACCATTATTACAAGGAGCTAAAGGCTCACAACGGGTTGCTCTTCTCGGACCAGGCTCTTTGGGATACCGCCTCGACCCATAATTTGGTCCAGAGCTTTATAGACGGTCCTAACGCTTGGGCCTCCAAGTTCGCCAAGGCTATGGTCCACATGGGCCAGATCGAGGTGCTATCCGGTTCACAAGGCCAGATCAGGAAGAATTGTCGGGTGGTCAATTAGTCAATTTTTGTCATCCATGTGTGTCTTTTGCATATCTTTGTATTTTCTTTTACCGAGGATTTACATTTGGGCAACTTTCGTCTATTTTGCATATATATGTACGATGAACAATAATAAAGTTGCAGTGTAATCGGTTCGAGTCGGGAATGTCCACAAATAAATTCCTCGTCAAATTATAACGCGAATGTATTTTCAATATACGAATTTACTAGGAGAGTGTTGTTAATTTGTCAACTTATTTTTCATAAATTTTTGTATCCGCACATTCAATTGACTGACTAATTTTAGTTCGAGTTGAATATGGCATTCAAAAAGCGTCAAAGCTCTCCCAACAAATAAAATATTTTACTCTCTTACGTCCCAACAAATACTATTGGGAGGATCCCCCAATCCCAAATAAGATTTAACACACTAAATATCAAAATAAAAATCTTTGTATCCGAAACTAAGGCCCAAAACCGGGCCCATACAATAAGGGTGTGGGTTTGGACAAGGAACTCAAAGAAGGGAGACAAGTTGTATTGTTAGTGGACACGAGACGAGGAGAGGAAGCTCAACTCTAAGTTGAGACCTAACGGGGAGGGTAATTGACTTTGATTCTTGTATAATTAGTGCATTGCTTTGTCTGTTTTAAGGTTTGTGTTACGGTACGAGCCGAAGATGTTGCAGCTTTTGCAGTTTTCTAGGTATAGTTAATAAGGTAGTTGTTTATTCCTGTATATATAATAATGGCTGTAATTTTCTGAGATGAAAAAGAAAAACTGATTCCATTATTTCTAACAAAATGTTGGACTGGAAGATTTGGAACCAGGGACCGGATACCATTTTCCGGATGGGTAACGTTTTTTAACCATATTTCACTTTACCTATGCTTTGTGGGAATTCTTTTGCTTCCTTATGCTATCTTCTGACGATAACTTCCTCACGAAACGAAAGATCGATCAAGGGCGGGCGCATGCTCTGCTTCTGGTGTTTAAACATCAATCGGAAGCCCCTCTTCAGATTCAATACTTGTCATGTTTTTTTTGTTTTGTTTTCAAGTTTCTCAATCGTTAGGAATTCAGCAAATAGGGAACAAAACGCGCAAAGAACACGGACGCAAGATATAACGTGGTTCGGCCTAATGCCTACGTCCACTGAGAGAAAGGAGAACTTTTATTGATGAGTTTCCGAGCCACAAAGCCATACAAAAAACCTAGGGTAACATGTCTTTATATAGATACAAATCCTTGGTGTCAAAGTAACCTATCTAGGTCAGATTAGGAGTCCAAAACCTAGTCATAATAGGAATAGGAAATAAATCTTTCCTATTTCTCGCAATCCTAACAATCTTCACCTTGGCGAGAAATCATCTCGTGGAAGAACCATGAAGTTTTACCCGAACTTCAACAAACTCCACCTTGACAAAACACCGCCCCATGCAGAACTATGAGATCTTGCAAAACCAATCCGACTCCACCGACTCCATCTCGGACCATAGATAACTGCATCAATAAGACCATCTCAACTTTATCTTCACCTTTTGTTCAATCACTTGGAGCCAACCCCCAAACTCGAGCTTCTGAGCTTGCTTGTCCTATTTTCTCCAATCTCCATTGAACCCCAACTAGCAAGTCCACCTGCTGAAGCAACCTTGCGACCAATAGACACGCCCTCTATTTTTCGGTCAGATCAATGCTCCGCAACCTCGAACTACTTTTCCGCTGGGCCTTCTTGCCTCAAACCAATGCTACATGTCATAGCATACAAAGGGCAACTTTTTGTTCCACCAAGTAGAACCCTCGACATGCCTCGAACTCCATCATTCGGCCTTGAGTGAGATACCCGATCCGCGCGTGGTGTTAACAACGGCTTCGCATTACCCATGCAAAACCTACCCAACACCTTTGACGTGCATTTTCCTTTAGACAACCATAGCGGGGCCCAGCTAATAATGCTTCTCCGAGACAACCATGGCTCCTTGCCAACCATGCCTCCACGAAACAACCATAGCTCGCTATCCATGTCTCCGCGAATCCCAACTCTACTCAAACCATTCATGTCAAGCCTTTGCTCCCTCATACGAACCAACCTCATATGACCTGAGCTTTTGCCAACTCCTTCAGACCCATTGATGTGACTCCATCTACAATAACATGTCTCACTAACTTGTAGGTATTTTCTTTCACCCATCATCCCTACCATCGCATCCTTCTCCACCTTCATTAGCATACCTTTATAACTATCACTGTTATAATCCAAGGTCCCTAATGAAAAGAGATTACCAGGATGCATTGGACTTGATAAGACAGAAATCCAGTCACCATCCGACCCGTCTGAATATGTGGCCATGGTTGTGGATGCCAATCCCTCCTCGTTGTCTTGATCCCTAGTTCGTCCTAGATAGTCCCCTTCATGTGCCCTTCTCCGCACTTGAAACCACTTCCATTGAACTTCTTTGACTCCGACCTGGATCCTCTTCCACAATCCAGCTGGTGGCTCCTCATCATCCGCCAAGCACAAGCGAATCTTCGCTACTGCCTTAGCCTCCAACTCTTCCCACTCTTGCTCCTCCATCTTCTCGGACTTCTTCTCCGAGAGCGCGATAACCATCCCTTGCTGCACGAGGAGATCCCTGACACGCCTTTGCCATAACCCGAAATTCAATGAACCATCGAACTTCACAAGAGCAAACTTCGCACCGTGATTCGACATCCTCCAACCTTAGCTCTTGATACCACTTGTTAAGAATTCAGCAAATAGGGAACAAAACGCGTAAAGAACACGGACGCAAGAGATAACGTGGTTCGGCCTAATGCCTACGTCCACGGAGAGAAATGAGAACTTTTATTGATGAGTTTCCGAGCCACATTATCTCTTGCGTCCGTGTTCTTTGCGCGTTTTGTTCTCTGGTTGCTGAATTCGGACGAAGAAGGGAGTGACAAAGATTTTCTACAGACTTAGTTGGATACTAATATATACTCTGTCTAACGATGCTTCATATTGAAATTAAAGGTAGTGGTGATGCTATTCTTTGTAAACCAGCCTCTAGCTGAATATATCATCCCAGAAGGTAATATCTCCAAATCAGTTGTGCGACACTCTTTCTATTAAATTTTAATACAAATACATTACGAGTATTCAATTTGATGTGGACATTGTTGTTGTTTTCTGGACTTTCGTTTACTTCCACGGTTTTCCGCCTGTGGGATGGACATAAAATCATAATTATTGAGGTACTTGCATCCATAAAATAGCAGCGGCCCGGGGCCGCTGGTTGTGAATAATGACAAAGAAATTTTTTTTTTACAATGAAAAAGAGAAGTTTCAGAGGTTGGCCGACAGCCCCCAACGCTTCGCGGGGGCGAGGCTTATTTTATAAATTTTTTCCTTTTTCAATATAATCTAGTGATATTTGACACAATGTTATTTGATAAAAATACAAATAATTTATATTTTTTAATTCTCTATCAATTGAGCATAACATTTCCAATTCATATAGAGTTTAATTTTTTAAGTCTCTATTAAAATTTGTATAAATAATATATGTACGTAGATGAAAAAAAAATTAATTGTTTATTTGATAACGTAAGTTGGATAAGGTCCACTGCTAGAGTAGAAAACTATTTTAGTTAGGTTTGATTGTATGTGGATGAGAGTAATTAATAACTTATCCGGATTGAACCGGGTCTTGCTAACTATAGTATAAACTAATGTTTTAAAAAATGTGGTCCGACCAGTCGAACCGCTAGCCAGAACAAAATCTGGATCATTTTTTGCATAAAAGCCGGACATCGGTTTGACCGCCCGTATTCCGGCCGAACCATCTGGTCGAACGTGTCTTGTTGAACTGGTTCATCCGGAGCAGGAAACCAAACGACCAAAAAATAAGAAACAACCAAAACTAAAAGGCATAAAACGACAAAGTAACAACCCAAAACAAAACGACAAAAAAGAAAAAGGTAAACCAACACTAAAAAGTAAAAACAAAACGAACCAAAGGTCAAAACTTAAAGCAATTAAATAAATCCCTAATTAGAAGCTGCCGCTCCCACCTCAAACACTTGTTAAATTAATTTTTGAATATTTTGTTTGAATAAATTGTATACAAAATTGGTAAATATTTTCTTCTAAACTTAATCTCCTTCTAAACTTGTTAAATTAATTTTTGAATAATTTGTTTGAAAAAATTGTACACAAAAGTTGGTAAATATTTAAATTTATTTGACAATTTGTCATAAAAATTTAGCTTATTTTACTTTATTTAATAACTATTAGTATATAAAAAAATCCTGATCCGTCCAGTAGCTCGACCAAGTGAACTGGGTGAACCAGTAAAATGAAGATTTTCGGTTCGTTTTTTAAAACATTGGTCTAAACTGATGGTGTGGCTTTTACGTTGAATGATAAGAAAATTCGAAAAAGATAATCCTACTTGGGTAGCCCAACATGTTATGTGGTCGCCTAGATAAGTCGTGCTACTTTTATGGATGGGAATGGCGGCGCCATCTATTTTGATTTTTTTCGTAATTATCATTGGTTACCCTATAAAAAAGCTGTCAATCATTTTCCTCGGTGTAGATTAAGTGAATATGGTTCGTGTAAAAGCAACACGATTATACCGATTAGATACTCTATCGCATAATAACCCAGGCTAATGATCCGAATGGTTGACCTATCTTGGTTCGTGTATATCTATTTCTTCACTTATTTTTTTGGTGAAAATCTATTTTTATTTCTTCACTTATAGAGGTAATTTCAACATCCAGGTTTGTGGTGCTCAATATAAGTGGGCTGTGGAACTATTATTTGTGGCTTAGTATTTTTGGCCCGTCTTCTTCCCATGTGCATTTTCGTCTGCTTCAGGTACAATTTTCGCACACAAGAGTAGCGGCGGGGCCGTGGGACCAAATTGGATTTGGAGTAGTTGGAAATGGGGCAGATTTTGTGGAGACTAAAACAAACAAATATCACAGCTACATGTAAACCAATATCAATATGCATGTAAATCAATATTACTACACGTGTAAACCAATATCACTTCACATGTAAACTATTATCACGTCATAGGTTATTGATCATTAGATTTAAAGATATTCTTTTACAATTGAATCTAACGGCCTAAAATTTAGTCTCCACCTGGAGACGAGTTTTTTTCAGTCCCCACTCAATCTGCTCTCGTTGGTGATCCTACCGTATCACGTGTAATTCACTAACCTCTCCTCTGTCCCTTTTTTGGAATTTCAACTTACCCTATTGTCTTTTTTTAGGGTAAGAGTAATTTTATTCATTATCAAAATATTGTCACAAACATTGCAATTTATCCAAATCTAAGGAATCAACAATTCATCGTAACTACCCTATAGCCTTCATTCACCCCAAGAAGACTCAATCCAGTACGATACACGGACAAAAATATAGTGTAACCAACTATTAAAAAAGCAAATGTCATTAGGAGTTTGTTAGGAGGTTGTTCATAAATTAATTATGTTATGTAAAATATCGTAAATAGAACAAATAGTACGAATTGCCATCTTGTGTCCCTGAATTCACTTTTGATGTTCTAGGTAATTGATAACATATTTCATGGTCAAAATCTGGACTTTTGCCTAAACTGCATCACTCCACCGCTTCGTCTATCAGCACGACGCTTGTATTGCTTTTCGACAATCCCATTTTCTCACGGTTTAGGTTGCTCCTATTTCGCTCGCCGGTATTACGGGAATCGTTTTTGCTTTCTTTTCCTCTGGTTACTAAGATATTTCAGTTCACCAGGTTGAGATTTTTTCTCAAATAGGTAAAAAAGTTAGGTATTTTCCCAAAATAGGCAAAAACATACACATATTTCTTAAATAGGTTAAAAAAATAATTAAAATATTAAAATAAAAAAATAAAAAAGGTAAAAATAAACTTATATTATTATTTTTTTCGAAACATATATTAAATTTAATCGTTGTATCATAAATTTATCCCAATACTAAATGATCTGAATTTATCGATATATTATTAGTATATTGACAACGATCAAATTCATCAATAAATATTTATCTCTATCCGCATTAGTCTAAAATAATATATATCGATGAATTTAATCGTTGTACCGTAAATTTATCCTAATACTAAATGATCAAACTCAGTAAATTGTTGTATATTATCGTAAATTATGGGTAAATTAAATTAAATTCATAAATTTATGTCAATTCCTCAGACGATAATTACAAATCCTTCTAAAAAAAGGGGATAATTACAAATATTGTTTGGCGCCTCCACTTAATTTTTTTTAATAGTTGTCCATTTCAAAAAATAATACTTAGATGATAATTACAAATCCTTCTAAAAATGATAATTACAAATAAATTACTTTCCGCTATAATCAGCGTAATATTTATTGGCTTCTAAAAAAAGATGATAATTACAAATAAATTACTTTCCGTTACAAATCAGCGTAATATTTATTGGAACATTTCGCTAAAAAAATCTTTAGAAAGTCATTAAAAAATTCCTAAAAATAATCATTAAAGGAGGCGCCCTGGTTGTATGACGCCTCTACTTGATTTTTTTTAAATAGTTGTTCATTCTGATTTGTATTCTTGAAATATGAATGATTCTTATTAATAAATTTCAGCAAGTACACAATTTAACTTTGGATTAATCAACTACAAAAATAAATGCATGGTATTTCTCTGAGACACAGTAATAATTATTCTGGTCAAAAATATACTGTCCCGTTCTAATTTTTCTCGACCCTAAAAAAAATCTGCTTTGTAGTATAATTACTCTGGAGGCGCCATGCATTTTTAGTCGAGGCATCATTTTGGGAGAGCGCCTTCTTCAAAAAATTTTAATATTAAATAATCTTTCAACCTATTTTGGGAATATGTATAACTTTTTGCCTATTTAGGGAAAATATGTATTTTTTTGCCCATTTGAGAAAAAATCCCGAGTACTCCCTGAATTGCCATCTTGTGTCCCTGAATTCACTTTTGATGTTCTAGGTAATTGATAACATATTTCATGGTCAAAATCTGGACTTTCGCCTAAATTGCAGCACTCCACCGCTTCGTCTATCAGCACGACGCTTGTATTGCTTTTCGACAATCCCATTTTCTCATGGTTTAGGTTGCTCCCATTTCGCTCGCCGGTAGTACGAGAATCGTTTTTTCTTTCTTTTCCTCTGGTTACTAAGATATTTCAGTTCACCAGGTTCTCTCTTGCATGCTCATAGATTCAGCAGTAGTTTGAAAGATTGACCTATTCGGAGATCTCCGGATCTATACTTATTTGCAACTCCCCAAAATATTTTCTCGCTTCCTACGAAAATGTTAAGTCTATAAAAATGATGAAAATTAAGTCTACAAGTATTTTCTAAATATGTTGTCATTAATTAAGAACAAAAGTTGGAGATTCTTAACCACTCTCTAGAAACGGATGAGGGTATCTCTTGGGAACCAAAAAGTGCGGGTAGAGAGAGAGTCCAAGTGGGAGTGCAACTCATTAAACCGGAGTTGGCTTGGGAAAGGGAGTTCAGGAGGGTCCTGATGGAGGCAGACTCATCACTGGCTATCCTCTGGTCAGACGTCCTGTTGACAGAGCCCACCTTTTGGCTACTCTCATAGCGAGGGCGAGGGAGCTTCTGGCGATGAATTGGGAGATTGTCCTTCACCACACCCGGCGGGACGGTAACCGGGTGGCGGATGCGCTATCCAAGGTTGCTCTTGAGATCTCCTTTGAGTATATTATTTTTTATTCTCCAACAGACTATTGTATTGATGTGTACTTGGATGATTTACAGGGAGTTAGTCTCCCCCGATGTACTCGTTCGTCTAATGATGTTGATGGTGCGGAGCCTGGGGGGATTTTCCTCCCTGAGTTGTATTATCTAGTGACGGTGCAAGGCCAGGTTATGCGATACACCAAACGGCAAGGAGGTCTTTATTTTCCGAGGTACTCTTTCTCTATCACGGATTTTTCTCACTGGGTTTTCTCGTGATAGGATTTTGACGAGGCCGGCGGTCGCAACTTCACAAGAGACCGAGAGGGAGCCTTATATTTAGTAGGATGTAATTGGCCATTTTGTCTATATATTTAAGGGTTTTCGTCCTTCCATTTCCAAAAAAAAAGAAGAAGGTAAAACAACGAATATCTTGTTCGGGATATATATTACAAATGGTTTTACATAAATATGATTTGATTTATAGCAAATTGTCCTCAGGTCCCTCAAATTTACTTAAATTACTATTTTAGTCCCTGCTGTTCTAAAATCGAATCTTTGGTCCCTGTAGTTTATTTTTATTGTACTCTCAGGTCCCTCGCTGACGTTATCAACTAATATTTTATTTTTTAACTAATGAAATGACTATTATACCCTTACATTAAATTTAAAAGTAAAGCAAATATATCTCTCCTCTCTCTCCCCCTTCTCCGGCCAAAGAAGCACTCTCCGGTCACCTTCTCCGGCATCGGAGTCGGCGACTTACTTCAGAGAGGCTCTCCCGTTCCCCGAAAATTGGACCCGTCCCGAACTCGATACTCTAAACAATCAGAAACTCACAGCTTCACAACCAAACCCGAGCCCAGGAGCATTAAGTTCAGAAATAGGCCACCAGGTTTGCTAATCTCCTACGCCGATACACCTCTTGAAACTAAGATAATTAATTAATTAATTTTTTTAATTAATTATAAATCACCGCCATCACCATGTCCTTTTATTAATTAAAAAATTCTCTTGCTTTGTTTTGGTTGGAATTGAGTTGTCGTTATCCTCTCTCTGCTTTTTTCCTCCTGGGTTTCGGCTAGAATTTGGCTACTTGGAGTAGGTAGTGTTGAGATGATGGGTAAAGTTAAAGAAATGATGTGGTCGACCTATGGTTCCACCTCATGAGGAGCTTGGAGGAGGGCGGAGAATTTAAAGGTCGACTTTGGAGAGTGGGGCCATGGTCGTTGTTCTGGGTCGGATCAGAAGTTTGAGGTTGTCGGAGGTGGAATAGAAGAGAGAGGTTTAGGGGTTCCAGGCTCTACCTTGCTGCCGGAAAGTTGATTCATGTAATCATATTATTGATTTATTATTTTTAAGAAGGTTTATTATTTTCTTGTTGGTTCTGTCGAGAGGGGGTATGAGGGGGTGGGTGGAGAGATGGTGTTAGGGGAGGGGAGAAAGGGCGGTGGAGAAGTGGTGTTGGAGGAGAGAGTTATTTTTTTATTGTAAGGGTATAACTGTCATTTAAAAAATAAGTTGAACGGTGACATCAGCGAGGAACCTTAGAGTTCAATAAAAGCAAACTAGGGGGGACCAAAGTTTCAATTTCAAAACAGCAGGGACTAAAATAGTGATTTAAGAAAACTTGAGGGACCTGAGAGCAATTTGCTCTTTGATTTATATGGGAACAAAATTTACATAAATATAAAATATATCGGTATTTTAATTTTTATTGGATGATAATTTTATGATGGGGCCCAATCCCAACGAGGAAGAAGAAAAGAAGTAAAAGAAATAATTTTGAATAAATTCCACCCCTATAATAGGCAGTCGCAATGCCACCTCCCTCCACCATCCATCCCTCCCTTTAACCAAACACGCCCCTAAATATAAAACAACAAGATCTCTCTCCTTTTATACATTTAACGTCTCTTCAGATCTTCCAATCTCTTAAAGCCGCAGCCTTGGAGCCCAGGTTGGTTAATTTTGTCTTAAATTGTGAACAAATGCATGTCCTGTCGATCGAGGGTATGCGACTTTTCTTTGTTTCGTGCGTTTGAAGCATTCGTTTTGAGTAAGAAATACCCGCTCGTCGACTAATTCGGATTTAAGCCGGGTTAGCATTGTGATGTATGATGTATGGTGAACAGAAAGTTTGAGTCTTTAAAGGTTTTGGTCAAAACTTTGGATTGATGATGATGTATCGCGTTCTTCGTTTTCGATCCGATTTTCGGGTTAGAAATTCTTGCTTGATGTGCTGCAGTTACGAAGATGCTGCGGCGGCAAAGCACGGTTACGGCGGAAGGAGATCTTAAGGTTAGTTTTGGGTATCAATGTAGCAACAGCTATGACGATAGCAGCTCGTGGGGTGTTTCTTCTTCGGAAGGTGGGGGAGCTAAAATTCCGAGAAACAGCAGCTTCTCTTGCTTGTCCGGTGCTGCTCTGAGTGCTAATGCAACATTAGCCAACACTAATATCTGCAATGGCGTCATAAGTTCGGAGATACTTCCGAGTTGGGACTCCCCGACCTCTTTCCATAAGATACCCTCTTCACCGAGCCTTTCGAGGTTGGATATCTTGTCGTCCTCGCTCCAGAGCAGCAGCTTGTCGAACTTGAGTTGCAGCCCGTCTTCTCCGAGCCCGCCTGAATATGATTCCTGTTTGTTCAAATCTATGAGTGCTCCTTCTAGGAATGAGGGTTTTCTCAATGCTGACCAAGTTCAAGTGGCGGGTGGAGCTGCTGGTGAAGACAGGGTCCAGGCCGTGTGTTCGGAAGAGAACGGGTGGCTCTTCTGTGGTATCTATGATGGGTTCAACGGACGAGATGCTGCTGATTTTCTTGCTGGAACATTGTATGAGACCATTATTTTTCATACCAACATGCTGGACTGGGAATCAAAGCAAAGTGGATCCCTTCAAGAAAATCCTCTTGCAAACAGTAGCAAGGGTCCTAGGAGAAGCATTCCGATAGGAACAACTTGTAGCACGGAAGGTTTAAATGGTAAGGAGAATAACAAGCTCTCCCAACTTGATATTTCCCCCGAGTCATTCCAACATCAGGTGCTCGACAGCCTTCAGCGTGCTCTGAGTCAGGCTGAGAATGATTTCTTATACATGGTAGAACAGGAGATGGAGGACCGTCCTGATCTGGTTTCTGTAGGATCTTGTGTACTGATTGGTCTTCTTCATGGTATGGACTTGTACACCCTTAATCTAGGGGATAGTCGAGCAGTCTTGGCAACATATGAAGGCAATGAGCTGATTGCGGGGGAACAACTTAACGCAATCCAGCTAACCGAATGTCACACTGTTGACAATGAAGTTGAAAAAACTAGGCTGTTAGGTGATCATCCTGATGACCCTGCACCGATTGTGGGCGGAAAAGTAAAAGGAAAACTGAAGGTCACTCGAGCTTTTGGAGTTGGTTACTTAAAAAAGGTCGGTGCTGTTATTTTCTTGAGCTCTTTGTCACCACTTAGCTTGCTGTGTAGTATATAATGCATGTCTTCTTCCTCAAGCAGAAAAGGCTAAATGATGCATTGATGGGCATTCTTCGAGTTCGCAATCTCACGAGCCCGCCCTATGTTTCTACTCAGCCAACAGCGAATGTTCATAGAATATCAAAATCCGACCACTTTGTCATATTTGGAAGTGATGGTCTGTTTGATTTCTTCAGCAATGAAGAAGCAGTTAACCTTGTCCATTCTTACATCTTGAGCAACCCCTCCGGTGATCCAGCTAAGTTTCTATTAGAGAAGCTTGTATATCGGGCTGCAGATTGTGCTGGTAAGTTCATCCACCATGGTTTGGCACTTATTTGACTGTATTCTAGAAGATAGACAACATTGTTATAACTTGGATTTACCAGCTAGTAGTTATGCCTAAGCATTAGAAATATGCCATAACTTCGAATTGGTGAAGCTATATAACTGGATGCCTACTTTCTCAGCCTTCATTGTCCTTTTCTACCGTGTACTTCAAAGACTGGTACTTCTCATGTTTCAGGTTTCAGCATGGAAGAGCTGATGAATGTACCAGCCGGCAGAAGAAGGAAATATCACGATGATGTAACCGTAATTGTGATCATCCTTGGAACCAACCACAGAACTTCAAAGGCATCAACATATGTGTAAGTTTCTGTTGATTGTTCTAGGCCGAGTATTTGACTTGGCGATTATAGGCTTGAAATTGTATATACTCAACAAAAAAAAGACTCAAGTCCTTCGGAGAAGTTCGTTATTGTCATTCATCACGTTCTCATGTAGTCATCTTAGTGGCAAAATATATGGGAATTGATCCTTCCCCTTCTTTACCAAACATCCCGTGCAGAAGAACTCGATCTTTTCCTATGTGTTTCTGATTTTTGAGCAAATTGGATGGTGAATGTGACTGTTCTTTTCAGGAGATACCACCAAGTACCTTTTCTAATCATATTTCACTTTTTTCTTTGGAATGGATGGTCTAGCACCTTGTAAGCTCGTTGCTTTGTATTTTTTTTCTCTGCCTTTAGAGCCCACCAAGTTATTGGAGCTACTATTGTTACTGTTAGGACTTGGAATCTGCTTATTCTTCTTTATTTTGGGAATCTTCACTTGACTGGTTTCTGCTAGATTTTAGGTCCACAAACACAAAAGCTACTTGTGTCGATCATGGAGAATCTTTTACAATTGAACTTCCCAATGATTATGGAAACCTCAAACAATGGCCAGCAAGAGAGCTCTTTTACAAAGTCGTGCTCTACATTAGAGAGAGGAACATATTCTCTCAGAGTTCTTTGTCTTTTGGAGAAGTTAAAAAGTCAAAGTGAAGCACTTGAGAGAATTCACTATAGAAGGTGGATTTTCCGTATTTTCTCATTGATTCCTTGTGTCCCGAATAAACCATTCACGGTTCACCATCACCAATATTTAGCTTACCAGGAGTTTCGGGTTCCGGCTCGAATCTGAATTAATCTAAATACCTGATAGTTTCGATAAAAAGAAAGACAGAAGAAAGTGAGAAGGAAATTAAGATTCCTGACCATCCACCTATTTCTAATCCTTCCAACCAAGTTAGAACTTTGATCAACATGCTGATCACATTAAACTCAACATCTGAATCTGAATCCGAATCCTAGGATTGGTGTTAACTACAACTACAAGCTATGGTAGGTCATGAAACACTTCAGATGATACAATACAAACCCTTCATCAGAGTCACATAATTGAGCAGCTGTTAACATTCTCATCACTGAAAATGTGAAGCGGAGAATCCATCCGCGTCATCGACATCGGGATATGGTTGTAACCAGCTGATGATGGTTGAACATAGAAGAAAGCTCCCACATTGTTAGTGTAACCCACAACTGGGAAGAAGTTCAAACCTTGTGGGCTGATTAGCTGTTGTTGCTGATAAGCAAGGCTGAGGCTTGGATGATCACTGGTACACTGCAACAGGAAGGATCCATTGCTCCCGGTTGCACCTGAAGACGAATGCTGGGTCTTGCCTTCATTAGCACACCTGGTCTCTCTCTCACTGCCCTTCTTCTCCTCCTCCTCCGATGTCGTGGAGCTCTTGCTGCTCTGCAGCTGCTTCCGGTTTCTGCCGTGTTCGTCGCCTCCAGTTTTCGCTTCTCCGCAGAGTTTAACAGTACCGAGCATTGGTTGATCAGTGGTACTCTTGTTCTTGCTGGTGCTGGTATCATTTTTCGTGGCGGGTTTGGCTTTCTCGTGGCGGTCTTTTCCTGTTGCTGCATTGTAATCCTTCCAAACCTCTGCGTGTTTGCCCTTTTCCAGGAGCTTCTTGATCAAGGTCTCCACTTTGATATTCCCTGTAACTGTGACCTTTTGTTGCTCCGGATCAATCGACGTTGTGTATACGCCTGAAAAGTTACAATTTTATGTGAATTTAGTATAGGAAATGGAAACAGATTCCATTCAAACTTGGGAAATAGAATTCCGTTCCAAAAGTTTTGTTCTTTCTTTGTTTACCGTTGATGCCTTGGAGAACTTTCTTCACTCTTTTCTTGCAACCTTGGCAGTGGATAGACACTTTCAGGACCCATGTCTGCGAGAAAAATAAAATCCGAAAAGAACAAATTATGAGAGAGAAAAAAGGAACTTAATAGAAATTGGCAGGAGCTAAAATGTTTGAACTTGCACTCAACCTGACATTTGAGAATTTTGGAGGAGGCTTCTACTTCTACTTCTACTTCAAATGGTGGAGTACTTTTAATGGCCATTAGAGTAGTGAAGATTGTAGAGCAGCTCACGAGTGTGCAATGAGGTATATATATATATACATATATATGTATGTATATATATAGAGCTAAACAACGTACTTCGCGAGGGCACAAAATCCAATATCCTGTTCTTATACGGATTCAGATATCCGACGTGGGTGACGTGAAGGGTATATTATTCATATTCCAGTGAAGGGTAAGAACAAGGTCATAACTTGCCATTAATCCAGTATACCAACCAACACTTTTCCAGTTTGGGGGACTAATTTGGAACTGAGAGATTTGACATGGACAAGACGTGACCCTCTCTACTCCATTTCCCATGCACAAGATAACCAAACTTAATTACACCAACCAATCGTGCATCCGAATATTTACCGAGGCGATTAATATGGATTCGAACCAGTACAGACCACAGAGAGCGAAGAAGAAAAAAAATCTCTCTACCGATTATAATGTGGCCGTATTCCAGGGCTTGAATTCGAGAATTGATCATATCTACGCAGTCGGTTGTATCGAGACGACATTAATGGTTCTCAATCCTGAAGTCATCCACAGAATGTGATATGTTCAAGTTTTTACCTTTGCAGGATAGCCATTAATATATAGTATCGTCTAATTGAAGGTTTCCCATCAATTTCTTCACAGCTCATCGCACAAGTGTCTCTTGGAACAGCCAACTTTCTGCAACTTCTCATCTTATTACATGAGTTTGTTAAGAGTGACAGCTGATGAAAACAACAGCCTGGGAAAGGTAATAGGACCCTTAAGAGGAGAGGAGGGAGAGAGATTCTTGGTTTAGAAACAAGAGGCTTAGGTCTCACCAAACAATCCTTGGAAATGTGAGAAACATTAATTGAATGCAGAAACCAAGGTTAGTAAAATGCCGAATACCTATATACCGATCCCGAATACCGTTTGCATAACAGCATTAAAATCTGGAAGCTAGGAAAACTAAATGTAGGACTTCTCACTTGATAGGGAAATATCTACCATAATCTGCCATGTCGGTGGTTAGTACTATCGGGTCGGATAAACAAAAAGGTGGCAAAACTGTATGTACATAGTATTAATACAGCTACATTCTCATGATTCGAATTTCAAACGACCTCTCATCAATTGATCTAGGTAGTAAATGCCTCATGTTGCTTGACATGCCTTGCATTGCCACATTATAATTTTGTGTTGGTAGAATGTGCACGTCGCAAAATAAGATAAAATGGCATTTCATGGTTAACTCTTAATGACTGAAGAGGATTGCTCAAACTCGAAATGGTCTGAAGGCGCCAATTTGTAAATACTAAAAAAGGCCACTATTTCCATGGGGTCTAAAAGTACTGAACAAAATGCTCAAAAGAGAAGAAATCAGATAAAGAGAGACATATAGATATACAGAAAACTTCATGTATATGCCGAAACACGACCCGACTCAACAATGCGTCCATTGCAGCAACACAGTATTAACACCAATGAGAGAAGCACCCACGCACACCGAAAATCACAACCAAGTTCGTTGCCCCCCTCCCCCAGCACAGAGGGTACAGACATCCCGGTATCCCGAATTCGCCACCATCCTCTCCCTCCCCGAGATGAGAGGCGCATCGAGAGGGCCTCGTGTCCGCGAGAGACAGAGACTAATGCGATTTTCTACATTGCCAACTTGTGCAGTCACTGCAACATTGCAGGTTCATCGGTAACCAAGCCGAACCCGTTCTTTACAGCTGTTTTCATCTCCTCTCTTCAACCACCTAGTTGAAGCACTTAAAGCTCTAATATACAAACACAAGATAGGTAGGTCCAGGACACAAGATGCAGCCAGAGTTCCAAAACCACGAGGAGACGCCTTTATTCCTTCGTGTTGGATGATGAAGAACCGAGGTTTTCTGCAACTTCTCTTCTGGATTTCGGTGACCCACAAATGGAAACTACTTCTCTTTGATATGAACAGATGTGCATTCGCTTGGTTCCCTCGAACAAAGTTACTCGCTCGAACCATCAAAGCTGCCCAATGCATTTGCCCGCTTTTTCTCTCTCCAGTTTTCTCCCCATACTTTAGCCTCGGCGACTGCACGCTCTCTATCTAAATCACGGTTCCTTGGTGTCTCCCTGGCTCTGCTGGTACTCACAGGGCTATCTCGCTGTGAGTCCAGCCTCTCACTGTCGTCCAAACCCCATCTTCTTCCAGAACCACCAGCAGCTTCATTTCGGTCTGAGCCAACACTCAGTTCTCTACCATGATCCCTTTTCCTATAATCAGGCGAATTCTTGAAGCTGGAGGGGGAGCCATTTCGCCCTCCGCGTCTGTAATCATCTGGGCTATCTAGACCATCTGCCATACCTCTCCGATCATCCCTACTCCTCGGTGTTGACGGCCCACCTCTGTTACTATGGCTAGAGGCATTTGGATCATATGTTTGAGAAGCCAAGTATGTGAGAGCGGTCACAACATCACCTATCAGCGGCCTTGTGGCTGCTTGTTCTTGCAAACACATGGCTGCCACTGCTAGAGCTTGGTACAATCCTCGCATTGGATAACGCCCTTGAAGAAATGGATCTGCCATTTTGGGAAACTTTCTACGGTCCTTGAAAAGTGGTCGCGCCTGAAAGGTATCATGTCCATAGAACAAAATTTAGAACACGTGAAATCAAACCAGCGAAAATAGATGATTCCAACACAAAAGCTGAGGACAGAAAAGTTACCCATGCAACAAGATTATGTTCGCCGGGTGCTCTAGCATTATCAATAGCCTTGCGCCCGGTGATGATCTCAAGAAAGACGACTCCAAAACTATATACATCAGACTTTAACGTAAGCTGCCCAGTCATAGCATACTCTGGAGCACAGTAACCATATGTTCCCATCACGCGAGTGGATACGTGCGTCTTGTCACCAACAGGACCCAGCTTTGCCAGTCCAAAATCCGATAATTTGGGGTGATAGCCCTCATCCAGAAGGATGTTAGATGACTTCAAGTCTCTGTATATGACAGGAGGGTTTGCTTTGTCATGCAAATACTCCAAACCTTTGGCTGCACCAGCAGCAATCTTCATCCTTGTATTCCAGTCCAGTGGTTCTCTGCCAGGCGGAAGATCTGATTTAACATGGCAATGAATTGCACGTCAAGGACTGCAGGTCATGTTTTAAACGAAACAAGTCCAAACCATGGAATTTAAATATTACGGACAATAACATCCATCAAGTAACCAAGCTTAGCTAGATCCATTGCATAAAATCAGAGCACCAAATTAAACGTATCATATTTTCCGAAAGGGTGCGTTACTTTTGCTATGTATTCACTGAACAAAGTACAGTAAAGGAAGAGATGGTCCAAGCTTAATTTCTACAGCCAAATCCTCGATGCAACAAAGAAAAATCATTGTCTCTTCTCTGTTTCACCAAAAACCATGGATAAAGGTCAGCTACGACCAGGGCTGATTCAAACTAAACCTTCAAAATAATAAAATTATGTCTCTACAACAACTAAGCATAATTTTTCATTCGCAATTCTTGGTTACTCTCCGACCGTCTCCTACCTAAGCTCCGGCCAGGAAGGACTGATCACCTACCTACCATATGGTTGACAGTGAAGAACTAGATCTAACAACTTACTAATGCAGTTCAATTTTCCGGGAAGTTAACCATACAGCAGGGGCGAGAAACAAGATCCTGCAATTTAGATTAATCAGTAAAGGGACCACTTTTTTACCATGTAGATGATCCTCTAATGAGCCGAGCGGCATATACTCATAGACAAGGAGCCGTTGGTCCCCGTCAGCACAATAACCAATTAAGTTAACAAGGTTTGGATGGTGCAAAAGGCTAAGCATGAGAACTTCCACTAGGAACTCCCTGTTTCCCTGAAGTCCATTCCGGTCAAGCTGTTTCACCGCCGCAACCTGCAATACAGTTTTCCATTCAACATAGATACTTTCACAAATGTTGTGGCAAAGAGCGAAATCATTGTTGATAGGTAAAGTGAACACCAATGAAGAGGCAGACATTGAGAGAGTGTGTTTATTGGACGAATATTGAATAACTCAGCAGTGCAGTTCTGTTACTAGCATCCATTACATCTCCTAATGAAGTTCATAACTCACTTGTCCAGTGCTCTCCAAGCGACCTTTATATACTCGTCCAAAGCCCCCTTCGCCTAACAAGCACTCTGGCCGAAAATTCTTTGTTGCAGCAGCTAGCTCTCTGAATGTAAATGTCTGCGCAGCAATATGAGGGTTTGAACCATCTTTTGCATTTGATTGATCCTTCTTAGGGTCAGTACCATTCCTAGATTTTGATTTATCTGCATTACAACAAGTGTGAGGCTAGCTAGAGAAGGGGAAAGAAGAGAGATATAGCTGGAAATAAATCTTCTCTTCTGACCACAAAAACTCAGAATGGAGCCATATGGTCTGAATTTATGAAGTACGTTAGCAAGCGTTAGTCCGATAAGTCCACAACAGCACAAGAATGTAACATCTTTCAGAACAATTACTCTCTTACATACCCACCAACAAGGTTGATGGATAAGGAAAGGCAAAATATGAATTCACAGAATGATTCCTGAGCTTCTCCTCTTAAGTCTATCTTAACTATTTTGCCAAGTAACCTATACTTAAGTTAGGAATATGGACTCTAGGATCTAGCCATAGATGTATACAGCAGCACAAAGAGCACGCTACAGAACGGCATTCACCATATCTAGAGTTCTAACTTCTATCAATCAAAGAACCAAAACAGCAAGCAATTATACCGGTTTACACAGCCCTCCAGTTCAAGACCGGCATCGATTTCTGTCGTAAGCACGGAATTGTACTGAAAGCAAATGACAGAAGCTTAGCATGATGAAAGAAAGGAACTTGGGCATCCCAGAATCACCGACAGATCTCCCAAAATTGCATCAAACCAAAAACATAGCTAATAAAATCTCAGTTGCAACAGTTCAGGAGAACAACCTATCCACAAAGCAGATCAAACCCAGCAAAATTTCCCAACAAACGAAACAGCTCAAGACAAATACCTTTAGCCACAGAATTGAAATCAAAACAAATCCTAGAAATCCACAAAGATGGCAACTTTATTACCTGAGGTAACTCTACCAACATGATGAGACTGAGCAAGTGAGCCTTCTTTAATTGAATCCTTCTTAGCCACTTCTTTAACAACTCCAACCCCACCAGTCCCCTCCTTGTTTGACGATCCAAAACAAGGGAAACACCCACCCATATCCAAATCCGATAGAATCCGACCCGACCCAGATGAGCCTCTAATCCCCCGGTAAGACACAACTCAAAAAACCCAACAAGGGAATTGCGAGAGGACCCCAAAGTTGCAAACTTTATTTGGCTTAACTTGATACAGACCAATTCCCAGGAAAGAACACGACCAAAGACAGTGACTTTAGTTTGGTCTGCCCCTTCTCTCCATACGCTTTCTCTCTCTAGGATATTTAGTAGAAGTGGCCATAGGAGAGAGAGATCGGGAATCGGGACGACTGGAGGAAGGGTTAGATCAACAAATCGAGGCAACTGATGTGGGTAGGAGCAAAGGTAAGTAAGGGGAGAGTATAAAAGAAAAGGAAAAATTAGGAAAAGAAAAATAAATAAGGAGATGAATTTAATGGGATATAAATCTCTTTTTAATTGAGACCTTTAATATTTATCCTCTCTCTTCAAAAAAAATTTAAAATAGTTATCCTCTTAAATAAATGTGGGAGAATTTTCAAAAAATAGACGAGGGAAAAGAAAATCATCCAAATATCCGTCGGAATAACTCAAAGATTCCATCACCTGTCTATATGAACTTCTTTATCATAAAGTCAGTAGTCCCATAATTTTTTGGCATCTTGAGTGGATATTTAAATATTTATAAATATAAAATCAACTAACAAAAATTTGGGTAGCGGAATTAGAATGTCAAACGAATTTCTTTATGTTATATTCTAGAATTAGTGTATTCTTGATTCTTCAAATTTAAATTTGTAATTAAGTAATTATGTGTGGACATCTGAATGGTTGAATTTGTGAATTACATTTTGTGAAGTTTACACACTCATATCATCGCTGTCGGGAGGTGGGTCCCAGTCTGGACGAAGTGATTCCAAAGTTGTGATGGGCATTCTTAACACATTTTGTTTTAATTCTCAATCATAATAACATAGGACCAATTAAATGGACTCAAAAAAATGTTGGACTGTTTTGCTTTGATAAAAGAGAAGTTGGATGGTGACAACTATTTTGGGATTTATTGAATAATATAGGAAATAGATTGGATAGTTTTATACCATGCTAGCTGTATTGAATAATGTCTGATTTACAATGTATCACCTCAAGTCATTAGATAAATAAATAACAAAAGATAATCGAAACCAATTAGGATAGATATCCTAAAAATAAATTCTAAAAATTATAAATTCATCTTAACAAACTACAGATAAATCGGAAAAATAATATACTAATGATAGAGTTTGGTTGGGATGCAGATTTTCGATTGAAAGAGTAATTCTAGTAATAATATTTTTTTATTTACAAGATTCGAACAACTTAAAAAAAATGCAAGTCTCTTATATTTTGATATCTAATATTCATACTCGTCATTGCTCGTGACTGCACTATGGACATCAGCCATAATAGATAATTTGTTGGAGAATTAGATTTTTAATTTATCGAGGAAGTTAACCTTACAAAGAGAATTTTGATTAAATATAATCTTTTAAGAATTTGGAGCTAATTATAATTTATAAGGATAAAGATACTTTAGTACCCTGTATTATATGATATAGACACTTTGCACCTCCTAATATAGGGTACTTTATTAGGCGTTTTCAAAATAGGGGGTACAAAGTGTCTATATCTAATAATACATGGTACTAAAGTATTTTTATCCCTAATTTATAACGTGGGTCACATCAATTAATTTTGAGTTTATACGAAATTAATACAAAATTAGTTGAGAAAGTGTCTTAACAAAAAATTAATTATCGTTGTGAATAAAAATTGATTTTAAAGTGATATGTTTTTACTCTCTCTATCATGAATTTGTCTCATGTAACCGTTCATTTATTGATCGTGGTTAATATAGAATATTAATAATGATAATCATTCATTTATTGATCATGATTAATAGAAAATTTATTAAATGACATTATTCCCGAACTAAATGGGATCTCAAAATCATGCTATATAAGGACCTACGCGCCAAAAATCTGAATAGATTTTTTATACTCCTCTCAACCCTTAGCATAGTATATACATTCTTGTATAGATTTAGAATTTGTACCTTGAAGCGATGTGCAGGATTAATTCCAGATTAGGAAAAGAAAAGAAGCAAACCAGGGAAAAGGAAACAAAAAAAATGCCGAAGTGAAGCAAAATTGGCAGGAGGAAAAGTAGAATGGGGGAGAGTGCAATTTAAGATTCATGCACCATGTGTTCCGTTCGCTTCTTCTGGATTGGATCGACTCTTGTCTCGGTCAAAAAGCTATCGTGACGTCATCTCGGTTGATCCGACGTCTGAAAATATCCAGTGTCGGAAAGTAGTCGTATGTCGATTTTCATATAATTAATTGATAAAAATATACTTTAGTACACTATAGTTTCATGTATTGTGCATTTAGGATATATAGTTTAAAGTTTCAGATTTGGTCTCTGTGGTTGTTTTTGTTTGGACAACCGTCAGTCCCGAGCAACCTGGGCAATTGCCCGGCCATTTGGCTATCCACATGGATTGCACACCCCAAAACAACGTCGTATGGCGTCTGACATGGCGATTTCATATTTTATTTTGTTGATGACGTATCATGTTGTAAATTACCAAAAAATCTTAATTTTTTTACAAATTTTGAAAAAGCAGTTCATCTTCCTCCTCCCACCTCCCAAATTTTTAAGACCCTAATTTTTGAGAAATTAATTATCCCCAACTCCCTCAACATAAACAAGATGTTCTCAACCTAAACAAGAAAGACAGAGTACTCGAATTCCCACTAAACAAGAGGGAAAACAACAGGTCATAAACACCCCCACCCATCAAAAAACCCAAACCCTCTCCCCTGGGAACCCCAACTTCTCTTAGTTAGAGTTTTCCTCTTTCTCTTTGATTTTGTTTGCTTATACAATTACCCCTGTTCTTTCCGTGAGATTAGGGTTTCTCTCTCTTGATACCGTGAGCACATGCCATGGATTCCGAGGAATGTGTAAAATGACAGGGTACTAGATTGTACTTTTGCCTAATTAATTACCATAGTATTTCGATCCGACGTCGTTTGCATGCTCATGCAATGAGCAATCGGTTAAAGTTGTACGGGTTTTTATTTCACAACCATAACGTCGTAAGAGGATAATAATCAACATATAATTCACGCTTGCTAATATGTTAGAATGGTGATATCCATTTATGAGTTTTAAATTTATTAATTCTGCAACTAATAATTTGATAATTTTATTCTTAAAAATATTTTAACTTTCCACAATCTTATTCAGTTTTTCGTCGTAATTTTATAATTAATTACCGTAGAGTATTTCGATCCGATGTCGTTGGCATGCTCAACATTTATCGTCACACGCCCATCACTGGTGATCGTGTGCTCCTTACCGAGGGTCTGGATTGGGCACGGAATGCTCAGATTCCGAACCGTTCGGAATGAAGACACGCGGGGACTTTTTTGCAAACGCGCTAAAATACGGGGACCAAAATGAAAAAAACTACGCACAAACGCAGGCCGGATACAAATGCCATTATCACACAACTGTGCATGCCAATATCACATAACTGTGCATGCCACTATCACATAACTGCGCATGCCAGTGTGACCTTTTTGCAAAAATGCTAAAATATGGGGGACCAAAATGAAAAAAACCACGCGCGCCATTATCATCAACGGGGACTTGC
Source organism: Hypericum androsaemum (assembly GCA_963995505.1). Lineage (NCBI taxonomy): Eukaryota > Viridiplantae > Streptophyta > Magnoliopsida > Malpighiales > Hypericaceae > Hypericum > Hypericum androsaemum. The sequence goes on from OZ023185.1 coordinate 1,432,093, forward strand.
CACTATCAAAAATACACATGCCATTATCACATAACTGCGCTTGCCATTATCACATAACTGCACTTGCCATTATCACATAACTGCGCTTGCCACTGCGGTCCCCTTTCACTCCAAACCGTACGGAATCGATTCCTTCACTCCGTGCTCAATCCAGACCCCCTTACCGATCTACATCGGTTTAGAAAATCAGAAAAATACTAATTAATTTATTGCAAATATTTTAATTTTCTCTAATTTTATTCAAACATAGAATAGTTGTAAATTTTCAATACAACTTACAAATCCAAATAATGTCATATGTAACTACATATAATTTTTTCGTTTGATGCCACTGGATATCTAATAACAGATTAATTCATGTTCGAGTTTATTCTTTTTTATCCTCACAAATTAATCTAAATAATCATCGGGAGTAAAACTAACTACGTTTAATAGAAGAAAACTAGGAGTCAGTTGTAGCCATAATTTTCCTCAACGGTTGTCGCTTCTTTAATAAATTTGTAACAAATTTCCCAAGAGGTGTTAAAGGGGTAAACGGCCTTCGGTGTAGTTTTGGTTGGATTTATTTAATATCCTAAAATTTATCGGATTCACTAATATATATTTGAATTGAATAAAAATTTTAAGGATTAAAAATCCTTAGTTTAATACACAGTAAAAGATTCATATATAAACTTTAGGAAAAATTACTCTCAGATCCCTCGGGTTTGCTTAAATATACTTAAAAGTCCCACTGTTTGTAAAATATATGCATATACGCCGACGTCCCCCTTGCTTGATTTTATTATACTTTCGGGTCTCTGGCACACATTAGTAGCTCTTTTTTTTATTTTTGTCAATAAAATAACCAAAATACCCTTAAAAAAATAAAAAGTACCCCTCCTTCAACCTCTGTCCACACAGTCCGGCGAAGGACGAACACCTACTCATAAAATCAAACGAAACCTACGCCGAGGAAGAAAAGATGGTGAATCGTCGATAGAAAACATTTCAAATTGCTCGTGGTAAAGTGAAAATAAGTGAGGGAAGCGCCGACGAGGAAGAAACGACGGTGAATCATCAATGGGAAAACTCCAGATGCAATTGGATGTCCAGAAATGATGGTGAATCAACGGTGAGGCACTGGAATCGATGGTGAGGCCTTGAACGACAGTGACCCAAAATCCTCGTCAAGACCAAAAACCACCATCATCTTCAACCTCATAGTCGAACCACTATCGATCTGGAGGGGAAGAAGAACCACCGTTGTTGGGATGGGAAAGTAGTCGATGGGGGCTGACTAGCCCTCGGGAGTCGACAGGGGCTAACTCGCCGGAGGCGGCCTCCTCGCCAACTCCTCCAAAAATGCTCTCCATCGGCGCGCGCGTCGGCTCGTAGGCGTCTCAGACTCCGTCGGGATCGACCTCGTTCCATCGCTGCCGCTTGTCGTCTGGGGGGACTTCCACCACGCCAACAAGTACTCTTGCAATGACCTCTTCAGCGTCGGCCCCCTCCGGCGACTCTTCCAGAACTGTGACCTCATCGAGGTAAGGGCGGTTGATGGCTTCAGTGCCGTGGGTACTCATTTTAATTGATTTTAGCTATGAGCAATTAGTTATTGAATCGATGATAGAAGAAGATATGACGTAAGCAGTTTTTATTTTTGTTCCAAGGGGTATTTTCATCATTTTAATGATAAAAAAAGAAAAATAACTCATTGAGGGACCCGAATCACGAAGGATGTCGACGTGTATTTTACTAACAGCGGAGACTTTTGAGTATATTTAAATAAACTTGAAGGACTTGAGAGTAATTTTTCCCTAAACTTTAATATATATACGATTCGCTTGAACCAAGGGAGTTCCGTAGCCCGCAAGCAAAAGGCCCATGTAGTCGAAGATGTTTAAATTGAACTCGTGGGCTGCTGCGATAGGAAGACAGAAGTTTAAAAATGTTCAAAGAAATAAATTTACTTAAAAAAATTCAATTCGAGAATTTTTTTAATTCGAGAATAGTAAACGTAAAAAAATATTTTTTAAAAAATTAACGCTAAACTAAAAGGCTTTGGGTTCGACTATGATCTCGGAAATTACAAAAAAAGAAACTATTTTTATTAACAGAGAATAATATATATTTGAATGGAAAAATGGATTTAAAACATGTGATCAAGACATCAACTTCAAGTAGCATTGACGTTAAAAATGGAACTTTTGAAAAAATGTCACATTTTTTGTCACCCATCCCCCGGAAGCGAGACTGCATGATGCGGTCAAATTGGACGGTTGGACTGGCCGACCGTCCCCGCCGTTGATGGAGTCCACGTGGCAATCTCCTGGAGTGGTCAACGAACAATTGACCAGTTAGCTCTCTTTTCGTCCCAGACTTTCCAAAACGATTCTCAGCGCTCTTAAAAATTGGTTGCTTCTGAATAAATCACAATAAAAATATTATCGTTATAATTATTATTTTTGTCGAAACAGTTTTTACCCGCCTAATTCTCATTAAAGTCGAATATAATTATAATGCTTAATCTTGTGGAACACATGAATCAAAATCAACCCCGCCTCGTCTTCTAAAAAAAAAAAAGAGCCCACCACGTCGCTAAGTTTTTTATTTAACATTTTCAGCCGTTTGGTGATGACAAGTGGATGGCTTACATCTAATTTGCCAATTGGGTTCCCATCAATTCCATTTCTAATCTTGCAATTCGTTAATAGCTAAATATTATTTGCCATTAAGTCATAGTCAGAATAATTGACGAAAAAACATAATTCGGGAGTTTGAGTTTGACTCTGATTCTTCTTCTATTCTGTTTAGGTTATCACCAATGTTTCTCAGTTAATTAAAGAAATATTATGAGTTTGATCATTTTAGGTAGACTATCATATATACGGCGGGGGCAATTAACTGATAAAATCATATCTAAAGTGCTGAAAATTATTTAAAAATATATACATCAAACATTTTTTATCCATAGACTTCGGAATAAAAAAATCAAAATTATATAGAACTAATGAAAAAATTTTCTATGTAAAATACTGAGTTGCCGGGTTATATATGAAGGTACAACCAAACCAATGTGATTTGATCTAATATCGGTAACACACTTTAATTTATTTAAAAATATATTTGATTCAAACTTTACAATTATAAAAGATATTATTAACAAAATCATCATAAAATAATATCTGACAATTCTCTTGATAAAAATATTTAAAAAAATCAAGGTACAAGATAAAAGACTACCGACAGGGATCGCATGAACTTGAGAAAAAGATGGAGAAAAATGTAAAACAGAAGGCGTGTCTTCGGTCCTATGTGAAACAAAATGATGAGCAGCTAGGTAGGTCAGAGTCCGCCTTGGATATTACTGTCACCGCTCACCGACAGACGACAGTAAATTCCTTACTTTGTACACTTATTTTCCTTGTTTTTATTATTTGGACCCTTGGAAAAAAAAATTCATTCTCTAGACCAAAATTTAAGGGTAATAGATAGATTAATTTTTTGTACTTATAAATGATCATAAATAATAATGTGGTAATTTTAATACGTTTCTCAAATCAAAATCTATTGAGCCAAAGTTTATATGGACGTTGATTTTGTTGACATTCGATGTGTGAGTACAACAATAAGCCACAAATCCTAACCGCTATGATAACATATTAAAATTTTCATATCCAACGAAAAATATTAATAATTTCACATGATTTTTTAAATATGTATTGTAAATCTGTTATGATATATTTTAAACTAAATTAGGATTATACATTTTCAAAAAGTCAAAAAGTCTAAGTTCAAATCATGACAAGTATAATGATGTAAAAATTTAGTTTCAAAAAATTAGAGAATGAGATCTATGAAAAATCTTGCTCACTAGTATACATGTAACAATTTGTAGAATTAAAACAAGTTATAAGAAAATCACGGGCGGTAACGACCTTAATACGCTATCATTAAAATTTGTTGCAACTTGGTGAGAAACATATAAATAAATGTTGTTTATTTTAATGATCTATGAAGTATGAACGCAACAAAAATACGAAAAGTTGGTGCAGCCATTCGTTGGTGGTTTGTCAATCAATTTAGACAGAAAGTCAAAACTCAAACCGGAAGTTTGGTCGAAATTGGTGTACTTACTCGAAAAAAGCCACCAGAAATTCAAATTGCACATTGTCGACAGCTGTAACTTGTAATTATATTTTGGGAGGCCACCAAAATGTCAGTAATTTCTTTTTACTTTAGTCGATCCCGATTAGATCTAGTTGTCGTGTGAGGAAGCCAACGAATAAAGTTGCTACTCTTAAGCAAATCCCGATGCAGAAATTGATGATAAAGTCTCCGAAGAGGCCAGAGACGGTGCCTTGGCTTGGCTCGATTTTAGCAGGCATGGAGGTGTGAGATGATGTTCTTCAAGAGAAATTTTTGACTTAGGTGTGGCATCTTGCGATTGCCATTGGTTTGTCTTGGAAAGAAGATACCTCAGTAATCCTGCAAGCGATTAAGGATGCGCATGTGGTGCAGAGCAATGGTCTTTTGATCCTCCACGAGTTAGGTAATTAGCAAGGTAGTTAGGATATAATTGCCCTGTGATTGATGTATATTTGTGTCAATTTTCGTCTTGACCTTAGGCACTTTTGGTATAGTTTTAATTTTGAATTAATTTAGATTATGTACTCAGATATCGCATATTAAACATTGTTTGATATGTATTATCTCGTTCCTTAAGTAAGGTACTCTTGGTACCAATGGTGTAACCTTCCTCGGTTAGTTTTTCTAAGAAGAATGATATTTACTTATAAAAAATAATTTAGTGCAATAAAATTTATATAACATTGAACAGATTGACAAATTTAACAAATACAACTTTTTTATGATCCCAATTATATCGACCACTTTCTAAATTAATAAAAAATATGGTACCGAAATTATTAAAAAAAATTACTTGTTCATTGAACGGTTATAATTTCACTATTGCTTGATCTTATAATTTTTTATTTTCTCTTTTAAAATAATTATTGTCTTATAATTGCTCGATATGCTAAAGTGACAGTAAAATTATTAAGAAACGGCTCTAGATCGTAAGCCATTGGTATATGGGTCATTCGTGACAAATTTAGGCCTCCAAAAAATCGAGCTGTGACATTTGGCCCGCCCCACAAAAGAGCAACCTATATGCTTAAAGCCCAGTGGACATAACATAGATCCGACACGCAAATGAGCTTTTATTTATGTTTCGACATAGTTCTAATTCGAACACTCGTTAAACCGATTATTCATGATTTGAGTCGAATAATGTAAAAAATTGCACCATTAAACACCTATTCAGGACATGAACCTGTTCTCTACCGAATCTCAGCTTGTTGAATGACATTAAGGGGAAAAGGTCGGCACTCTTCTTCTGCTCCTTTTTCGCCCCACTAACTAACTACCTACCTTTTCCTTAAAAAAAACTACCTACCTACCTCAGCTCTTCTGTGGATATGTACATATATATTTTTGATAAACTATACGTACATCCATATAGATAAAGCATAAAATTCTTAGATGGTGGCAGCTTTACTTTCATAGTTTTAAAAAATGCGGTCCGATCACTCGGACTGTGAATCACCCAAGAAAGTAGATCATTTTTCAGTGTTTATATGGTGTCCAGTTGGACCGCCCAAAATTTGGTCGGACCAGGCAGTTTGTACTCTTTTTTTACTCAACCGTCTCGTTTGACCAGATTTTATTTAAATTAGCAAAAATTAAAACAAAAAAGTAGTATCATATGTTCGATTTCTCTAAATCAATAAAGAAAAATGGACTCTATATGTTACAAATTGGCATGGTTATCAAATACGTGGTCCGACTGGTGGTCTGACCAGTCGGACCATGATTCGGTGAGGAGAACGTACCGGGCATGGCCATAAAACTACCAACCTTACCAACCGCCCAAAAAATGGTCGGACCGGGCAGTTTGACCAAATTTTTGATTCTATTTTTTTCGGTTCGTAAGGTTGAACCAAAAAATTAGGGTTGGTCAGCTATTTTGACCAAAAAAATCAGGATTGGTCAAATTTTTTGACTCAAAAAATTGACCAGACCGTAATAAAAAGAGAAAAATCATGTTTGGTCGAATTTTTTTATATATTTAGGATTTCAAGGTTATAGTGGGTCAAAAAAGAAATAAAAAGTTGGGGTTGTGGGATAGGGGTAATTAAAATTTTTTTAATATATATTAAAGTACCGGTCTGACCGGTGGTCCAACCGGTTAGACTGGTTAAAACACGACCTAGAGGTCAGAGCGGGTCGCTCTCCTGTCGTATTTGAAAACCATATAAATTGGTTGATATTTTTAAAATGTAGATTTCGAAACCTATATTTCTAATAATAGTAAAAAATTAATAAAAAGTATCCGGGCCAACCGGTCAGACCGGATGACCCGAAAGAATGACAAAATCTGGATCGTACCAAAATTCGTATTTTAAAACTATACTTTCATAGATTTTCACTATCTTCTTCTTCTATCATCCGCATAGGGTTGAGATTTTGACGTTTAGATAGAATTCGGTATGTATCTATTTTTTAATTCAGGTGGGTTTTTATTCGAGGTTTGAGGTGTTAAATTGAGTGTGTGCAACATAACATAACGGGCATTCTTTTTCTCTGTTTTCCACTAAATTTTAGTACGGAAGAGTTTTATCGAGGACTGCAATTACAACTTTGTTCTATTGATATTTAACACCGAATTTATAAATACATAGATATTTATATGAATAAAATATACTCATAAAAAATGGTATGATTCTCTTTAGAAAAATTAATTGTATCTGACTATATTCGAAAAGAAGAAGGTTGTATGACTTCATTTTATCGTACCAAATTTCATCTAAAAAGGCGTGTTAAAATTAACATTAATCTAAGACTTTAGATTTGATATATATATATATATATATATAGAATATGTGACGCATAGAGGATATGATAAAAAAGTTTAAGACTGTGGATCATCTCGAGATGTGTATCTCCGTACAAGGTCTACATTTGTGTCATGTCCCAAATCAATGTACAATATGCTAACTAAATTTTCTTCGATTCAATATTCGTGCATTATTTAAAGAGGATTCCCGATCCAATATCATACACATTCATAGAGAAGACATAATTGGACGTTATTTGCCAAAAATGACAAATGATGTCCTGTCACCACCAGCATGACTATATACAATTGATTGTATAAATAGAAAAGAAGCATCACTACAATAAACAATGGCTTTAAATGTGAAAAAAATTAATTTCATTTCGTGGCCGAAGCACATATTCATTTTCTGAAATGTATGACATTAGGTAGGATAGGTGTCGTCTCTAGTTTATGCCACGTAAGGAATCTCCCTGATGTGACAGATTATCCATAAGATATTAGAAAATCTCTCTCGAGTCGTTCGTGGCCTTCCGGTCTGAGGCATTTTTCCCTCTCTCGGTCTAGCCCTTCCACCACCGAACCAGAGGTTTTTTTAGGTGGTGATCAGAGAGGTTGGTCATTGTAGACCTTTCTTCCGATTTGCTGTCCATATTTATGTCTTTTTTAATGCTTATCTTGTTTTATGTTTCTGTTTTTTTATTTCAGTTTTATGCTTTATCCGAATATTAGTGCTTACTATTTTCAGGTTCGTGGCTATTTCGATGTTGGTTAGATTCGTCCAACTCTTCTTCGAGTATAACAGAGGTCTCTTCAGAAGCATTTGTGCATTGTTGCATATCTGATGTAACTTTGTACCTATTTATTGTCATTCTTGTCAGGATTTGGTTTGACGGTTCTCTTTCGAGTTGCTTGAAACTCTCGTTGTTGAGAACTTTGCCATGGTCTCTTTCTCTTCCACGTTACCTGCGAAGTTCTTTGGCACTTTATTCGCTCCCTGTTGTTCTCTGTTATTGTCTTGCTTTTCATTCATTGTATTTGCTTTCATCCCTGTAATTCAACTTTTGAATTTTCCGACGTAATAAAATGTGTTGTTTCCCCTAAAAAAAGAGTCGTTTGCCGAGTCGTATTTAAAAATATTACTTTTAACATACTCCCAATGAATTTTAAATTTTTTGATGAATCAACTGATTAATCACCAAGCTATCTGTATATAAGTGAAATTAAAGAACTAATTAAACCTGTTAGACGTTATGGCAGCCTCAACACACGGTGTAAATAGAGAGCTAAATCATATGATTATAGGTGTTGTGGACAAATCATTTTTGTTTCCTATTAACACTCTTTAAGTTTTTAAATATATATTTAAAGGTATTTTGTTGATTAAGTTGTACGTGCAACATAATCCGGGTTAATGAGTCAGTGATTCTATTTTTTCGTTAATCAGGTTTTGATTATAAAGTATTAATCTTGGGACTTATTATGTCAAGATGGGAGATTTATTTTAGTTAAAAATAATTAAAAAATGGACAGTTTAGTGCTATCTTTTCAGATGAAGGGAAGACTTGCATAATACGTCGCAATGGAAGAAGGGTCAACGGCAGCCTTAGGGGCAGTTGGGTACGTCTAACTATTTTAGAATTTACTATGGATACTATTATCGGTGTTTTAGTGTCTTTCGAATATTGATTAATTTATTTCTGTGGATAGATTGATTTTGGAAAAAAGAGTGAAAATTAAAAAATAAACATGAGTGGCTAATGCATTGATCACTATTCATACATTTGAGAGACTAGCTAGACAATAGAAGGTCGTTATCAAATGTATGAATAGTGATCAATGCATTAGCCAAAGTTCAATGTATAATTTATGATAACAAGGAGATAACGACCAAATTAAAGAGGAGATAACAAGGATATATGGGCTGAGATCATCGAATTCAACTTCAATGTACAATTTCCGCCAATCATCAAGGAGATAACAAGGATATATGGGCCCACCAAATTAAAGAGGACCCCAAAGTTTTTGGGATTACAGCATTGTTAAATATTTTTTTAGATTCTTTTTTTGAAATTTTATCTCACTCCGGTTGATGCAGTGAGTATTCGAAAGCCAGATTAGTTAGGTAGCTACTAGAGCCAGAGGGCTCCAGCCTCTTTAAGCAACTTCTTCAAGGAGCCATTGAGCTGGAGGGTCATGACCATGTTGGCGGATCCGACGAACTTGCCGCCGATGAAGACGGCGGGGACGGAAGGGCTGCAGCCGAGGCGGAGGAGGGCTCTCTCCATCTCCTTCCCCCTCGCGGAGTCCAGCTCGTCCAGCTCGTAAATGGCCGGGCTCACCCCTTGCTCGTAGAACAGCCTCTTTATTGCATGGCACATGCAACACGAGCTCTTGCTGAATATCACCACCGCCTTTTGCGACGCCAATTTCCCCACTCTCTCCATTTAATTGATAAAAAATATATATTATGATCAAATGTGCCACTTGAGAAAACAATAAGCACTGGTTTATGTTTTTTTTAATAGAATGAAGCACTGGTTTATGTTGATGGTGGATGTTTTTGTAAGGATGGTATCATGTAGTTATTACATTTATATAGGTAGGCGAGGGTGGGAGAATTGGATTGTTTTTGTTTAATATATCCTACAATAAACTAAAAAATACTTAGATAAACGTTGGAAATGCAGTTGATCCAACTTAATTATTTTTTTTGAAGAATTTAACTTAATTAACATCTCTCAAATTTGAGCAGTTGAAACTCAATTGTGTTAAATACATGTTGAGAGAGATTATCACTTTTAAAAGGTTATACTGTACTTAAATCTAGATTTATCGACAAGTAATTGTCCGTATACGAGCTGTTATTAAGAAAAATAATATCCTATAATACATGACTAGAAGAAAGGGAGGTGGAAAGGTGGTGGTTCCTTTGGATTGGATTCCCTTCTATTTCATCTGTCACTCACAGAAATAACAAAACGTACACCTTTTCTTTAGGAGGAAATGGATTTGTGTGGGTTCTTTAGCCACTTGATGATGTCTTGGTTACCTAGCTAGTTGTGTGTCGGTACCCATCACGAATCTCAACTCACGGATAAAGCCATAATATAAAATAATATTGCCGAAAGATAAAGAAGATATTACAAAAAGAATGATCAATTTTCTGGATAATAAAAACGGAATTAATTATATATACATTAGACTAGCAAGGTTAGGAATGGTCACTTTTTTTCTTCCGGTGTAAATTGTTTGACGTTACGCATCTACAAAACCATGCATATGTACGTATAATTACAGTGCATATTATGGTCTCTACCAAGGCATTAATTAGGAGGAATGTCAACTTTCTGTAGGATTGCGACCATAAAAAGTTGGTGTAGACATTGATACAGTAGTTACTAACTTATTACGACTTTTCATTAAATTCGAACTCAAAATATTTATGGGATGTCATAATTTGATGCCAGGACTTGTCCTTGCAATACCATATATCGTGTGAGTTCCTCCCTATCATTTTCCGTTGGTGCCTTAATAAAAGTTGACATTCTTTTTCCCACTAACGATGTGGCTCTGAGTTAGGATCTTATCCTCTCTATATATTTATATTCCCAACCTCACTCGGCGGTCTCCATCTGCATGTTAGATGCTTGCCAATGAGACATACCGATGCGCACTAGCTAGTACACCTTGAGAAAAACATGATGGCCTATTTAATTAATTTGCATCTTTTCACAATGTCAAGCACCATTATACATGTATATATACACACAAAATTCTAGGAAAAATTATAATCAAATACCATGTTATTTGATGGTTTTACGTCATTTGAAAGACGATAATTTAAATGGTGTATATCGAATACCCTGTGATTTGATTTTTTTTAGTTAAAGTGTACTAAATCTTGAATACTATATAAGCACCATTTACTACGATATATAATTAATTTGATCTCTTTGAACGAAAACATTCCAACTAAGGTTCAGCAACATGGTTCTTAGCATATATCTTTGTTGACCAGCAAATTAAGCTTAATTATAAGCTTTACATGTTGACGTCACTTTAATTATCAGCTATGGACGCTAATTCTGGTGGTTCTCATTGAGGGTTCTATGGTGCTTCTTATTGCTGGCTAAGGTGCCTTTTTGAACCAGACAACGTGGAAATGATGAAGCTGTTTTGGTTTGTCTGTTTTGGTTTACGGAGTTTTTCATTTATCTTGTAGCTAGTTATTTTAATATGTGTTTCTCTTGCTCATTAAGTAATGTAATTATTTTGTGTTAGGACAGTAGAAGCGTAAACAAGGATGTGTAGAACACTCATAACAAATCGTATTAGAAAGATAGAAGATAGAGGCACATGATATTACGTGGTTCGGTCAATTGACCAACATTTACGGGGTCGAGACGTTCATCAATATATTATGTGGAAGATATATGGTACATAAGCCATATGCAAGATTATGCCTCGAGCTTAACTCTCTCGTGCCTATACTATCATTGTGTAAAGCAAAGATCAAAGAACTTCTAACCCATACCCTCCTATTTATAGGAGCCAAGCCCAATATATTTTACAATAAGAATTATAGTTCTATTTTAGTTAGAATTCTGGGACAAATCTTTACAATATCCACATTGGACCAAATTTCAAAATCAATCGTCTTCTCAAGCTTCTAGCTAATCTTTCATATTAGACCATCTTCACAGTATGCCTCTTCCAATAAGTTCAATGCTCAACATATCATCCGTCTTAATCTTGAAAACTTCACCTCGAATAGAATCTTCCACAAGTATCTCAATAACATATACTCACCTTGGTCTTCAACTACGAAGAACAAACACGACGGGAGAAAATCACTATGCGCATAAACTGAGAGTTCTCAGCATGCCTAAATCTCATAGGCCAGCTTCAATCTCAGAAGCTCCAGTACGTATGGTGTACTCTCACTAGCAACTCTCCAACCATTTCTCAATTGATATGACAGACTCCACCTCCACGAAAAATATCTACCTTCATGTGGACACCGACTGTTGGGGTTACATTGCCGAGCGAACACCAATCTCAGTCAAAATAGGAGATGAGGACACTAACTACAGGACTTTACATCACCTTCTCGTGAATACCTTATGGACATCAATCTTGAATTTTTTCACCAGCTACAGGACTTTAAAACACCTTCGCGTGAATACCTTATGGACACCAATCTTGATGTTATCACACCTCACTCCACCATCCTCGTGGGCAACCAGGAGATACACTGCCTAACCTGTAAGTCAAAATAAAATAGGTACTTGTACCAAATTTGTTCTTTCATCGTCAAAGAGTAACTGGTCCAAACAACGCTGAAGGTCTTCATACGATCCACCTCTTGGTCCAACATGATACGACCACTCCATGACCGATGAACCATGAACCCAAAGCATACATGATCATATCCCATGGAACCAGGGAGTCTTCAGAGAAAGAAATCACTTAAGGCTCCTCTGACCTTCTCACACCTCTCTCAACTACACACATAATACCACATATATGTATAAGAGAAACAATTTGAACCTGAGCTCAATATCCAATAAAATTTGGGTCAACCACCCAAACAATCTTCCACCTTGAACTAATTCACATGGCCGGTCTTCAATTGTGAATCTTCAAGACTTGAACCAACCTAATTCAATAGGACCACAATCTGATACTTCATTAACCCGGCCTAAACTTCATGATCCAAAATAAGACCAATATTTTCTGCCCAAAATTAGTTTAATTTTCAAGGATCACCAATAATCTTTCCCAAAAACAAGTATGGTTCAACTTCCAAACCAGGACTAATCACATCCATCAAGCCTCCAAAACCCAATATAGTTAAAAATATTATATCAGCCTCAAAACTGGTCAAAACATCACCAACTAGCCCAAAAACATCTTCTGGACGGACCTGAAAACTAAAACCAGTCAGTCAACTCCTGATGATCCAAAATTCCCAATCCAAACTCTAATTAGGGTTTCAACAGGATAGGGGAGGGCGACGGCTAGGCTAGGCTGATGGTGGTTCGGCCTTAGATGGTAGTGGGCAGTGGCAGCAGTGGAGCATAGAATGCACAGGTTCTAGAGTTTTCTCTCTCCCCAAAATCTCTCTCATCGCGTTGATGGCGAGCTCCCGAACATGGGAACAAACTGGCGGTGGTCGGGAGCTCTCCTCCTTGCTCCTTGCTCCTCGACGCACAGGGTGGGCACGAGAGCTTGAGCGCTCCTTTAATAGCAAACGACGACATGCAGAAATGGTTGCCCCTATCGATGCAAAAATGGTGCGCGGTGATCCTTCTCTCTAGTGGGTCGCGGAGTTTTCTGGGCTTCCCCTTCTCGTCTCTCTCCTTTGACAGGGAGACGGAAAACTCTTTCTCGAGCCTTAGGGTCCGGCCCCTCCTCCAGATGACGAGTGGTTGAGCGGCGGTGGCCAATAGGGTGGCTGACTGGCTGCCGGCGACTCCAAGGGTAAAAATCCCACTCTCCCTTTTTACCAAACTGCCCGTGCCCGATTCAGGCTTCTGAAAATTCTGATTTTGCTCCTGTTCTTTTTAGAAACTGCAAATTTGCCCCTCCAGCCAAACTGAATAACTTTGAATCAACCGATTGCACTCGGATTAGCTCCAAAAGTTCTTATGCTAAACACGTATGTATAGAACACCCATAAAAAATTATAGTAGAGAAATAGAAGGTAAATGACACACGATATTACCTGGTTCAGTCAATTGAATTACATCCACGGGGCTGAGGTGATAATCACTATATTATGTGGGAGATATATGGTACATAAGTCATTGGCGAGGCTATGCCTCGAGCCTAACTCTCTCTTGCCTATACTACCATTGCGATAAGCTTAGACTAAAGAACTCCTAACCCCTACACTCCTATTTATAAGAGTCAAGCCCAATATGCTTTACAATATGAATTAGAGTTCTATTCTAGTTACAATTATAGAACAAATCCTAACAATTTGGTATAACAGCTATACTTCGAGTTTTTTTAGGAATAATAAAATTTTACTTATAAAAAAATGCTAATTTTGAAGTATGGTGAAAGCTTTTCGTAATTTCGGCAACTCAATTAAGTTCAGGACCTGTTGAAAAAACTCGTTAAGATTTACATCTTACATGAGCGGGTTTACATGGACCGTATACATCTGTCCGTACACCGTAACAAGACGAGATTATGAGGCAATCCGTAGGCTGCTTCTAAGTGGCAACAATACGTGGCCCGAAAATTTCAATCTAAATCAGCCCATGGCCAAGATTCGAATTGGGGAGCAAAAGGCAAAGATCAAATAGAGTTGCTTTTATATTTATGTGGATTGAAGCACCACCTAGAGTTATCAAGAATATTATCTTCACCGGGAAAAAAATATTCTCATTTTTACGTGCTTGCGTATTGAGATATTCCGTACTGGATGATCAAATATAGAAAAATATCACCAATCTATTAAAATAATAATTATAACAATTTTTTTGTCAATTTTTATAATTCGGATTCGAATGTAAATTATATGTCGAATATCAGGTAGTTTCGATAAAATATGAGAAAAACGTACATGTTGTTTAATGGGCCGGCCCGAGGCTGGCCCACCTGTTGGAAAAGTATTTTTCCTACTTCCATGCGCGTTGATGGGGGTTCGCAGACTGCTTTGGATTGGGTACGGAGTAAAAGAAATCATTCTGGACGGTTTGAAGTGAAGGGTGTTGGAATTGAATGATAAAGTTCAATGCAAAAGGCTCAAAGGTGGAAGGCCCAAGAAGGAGGCCCAAGATGGGAATGAGAAAGGACATTACCACATTAAAAAATGCAACAAAGTTTACCTTGTTTATAAGGAGATGCTCATTGTTAGCTAGGAAATAAGTTGACCACCTGGAAAGGCAACTCAGACATATGCACCATCCAAGCATGCGCATTGGACGCAGGTCGCAATGGACGCTTTGTGGCACATTTGGCACGTGTCGCGAGGAGCTGGAGGAGCCTTAAGACTTTTGCCCAAGTCTGGAGAGAGAGTTACAGGTTGCTTGCTAGGCTGCCGAAGAGATGCCTCGCGAAGGAATGCGAGAATGCTCACCGAAGAGCTGGCGAAGGGGCTTGTCCAGAATGCCTACCGAAGAGCCACGAGCGAACTGGCTAGCCGAAGAGGTGCCTGAAGGGCAGCCTGCTTGCTGGCCGAACCCTCTCATCCAGCGCCTATAAATAGGCCTCTCTCCCTCACTTCCAAACTCGTCCCGAACACTCATTGCATAAGCATTCATTAGCAATAGTCGTTCTCTCTCTCAAGAAAGTTTCGAGTATCTAGCAGTTCACCGAAGCTTCGAGAATCGTTGTGCTACGATATTGGAAGTAACTAGTCGTTGTATCTTGGGGACGATTGCCGTAGCCCGTAAGCACTGAATACGGGGAAATCTCGTCTTACGGAGAAAGAGTCAAACTCTTGCCTCGACTAAGATCCTAATCAAGTACACCACCTCTATCAAACAACAAAGGGGACCGTGCTGGCATGCCTCGTTATATCATACTAGCATGCCCCGTTATGTCATACTGGCTAGTGTATTTTTCGTGTTTGCGACAGTGACATGTCCCATTTATGATACTGGCCCGTATGACTTTTTTCATTTTGGTCCCTGTATTTTTGTATTTTTGCAAAAAAGCTTCTGCGTGCCTTCATTCCAAACCGTTTAGAATGGGGGCATTCCGTACCCAATCCAATCCCTTCGCAGACAGTTAAGTTATTCGTGAAAGAAGAGAAGACACTAATCACATATATTTCAACCAAATCAATTGTTGATTTTTTGGGGGGAAAATGAATTGTTGGTTATGCATGTCCATTCTTTAACATTCTGTTTCACGTGGGCTTTGTTTTCTTTCTCATGAAATGGATACCCATCTTAATTTTTGGTTGAACCGACAGACTAACTAATTTGAGTTCACATTGTGTTGTGTTAAAGTAAAAAATAAATAAATTTTCTTCTACCAAAGCTTAAAACAAAACACAAATTCCAGATTATACAAAAACAAATTCTTTTGCTAGTTGATTAAGGCGGTCCACAACAGATACGCATATGAATGCGACCATCAAGAAGGGTCCCAAGTGGATAATCTCAGTATGCAGCCACACGTACATATCAACTTTGGATCAAATATGAGAAAAACATCCAAAGGGCTAGCTAGCTAGTTGCCTTTATCCTTAGAGTATCTGATAAACCCGAAGCAGTATAAACTGCAGAAAGGACACGTCTCACTCTTTTGGTATGCGAAGAGAGAATAGGCTTCGCAACTCTCTTTTTTCGTATTGTAATAGACGTTTTTTGGTCCAGACTATTCCATTAATATGATGCCACTTAGTGTCGAGTTGCAATCAACAGCGACAGTAATATCTAATGGAACATTTCCTCTTGTCTTTACAATCATAACTTTTTCGCCTCATGACCTATGCATTAATATTTATCCAATACGACATGAAATATTTAGATCAAATTGAAAAATCATCGTACGAGATTAATCAAATTTTTTGAATAAATTAAACCCATGTGAATATAAAAAAATATACTTACCTATTGTAGTTTTGACCGAATTAGACATAGATCAGTTAGTCGAGTAACAACTTTTTCAAAGGGAAGATCGAATAAGCTACACTATTCTTCTCTTGCGGTAGAAAATAAGATACGAAAGAAAATAAAAATAAACTCCCTCAGCGATCCCTATATATGTGGTTCACCTCGGAGCTACAGGAACTCACAACTTATACACCTACCCTCCAATATTCTATTTTTAGAATATAATTACAATTATAAAAAAAAACTCTCGAGTTACATATTAAGCTGGTGTAGTATTAACCAAATCCCAACGATTCAGATAGAGCTTCTATATCACACTTTTTGTAGAAGATATCAATGGAGAAGGTGAAGGAGATGGCAGCTGCAAGGCCAGTGGTGATCTTTAGCAGGAGCACTTGCTGCATGTGCCATAGCATCACGGCCCTCCTCACTGACTTCGGGGTTAACCCTGCGGTCCACGAGCTGGATCAGATTAGTCGAGGAAGAGAAATCGAGCAGGCGCTAGTTAGACTCGGCACCAACTCTCTCCCTGCCGTGTTTATCGGCGGAGAACTGGTAGGTGGTGCCAACGAGATTATGACTCTTCATCTTAACCGATCCTTGATCTCTATGCTTAGGCGTGCAGGAGCATTATGGGTTTGATTAATCCTATGATATTTGGACGATGAGACCAACTGACTTGAGAGTTGATGATCATCGGGGGGCCAATCATTAAGTAGTGATTAACGAACTAAAATAAGTGCGACAATAATAAGCATGCATGCGTTTTTGGAATCACATGTATTGCCTAAATGATGGTAATAATTTATACCAAAAATATATAGTTACTACGGTGTACGATGAATTATAATTTCCATGTAAGTGGTTTAATGAGGCTATTGTAACCTGCGGAGCCCTTCATTGTTATTGTTACTATTTGTTGAGCAGCTGTCCAGGCATTTCATAGTCAAGATGAGTTGAATTTCCCCGAAATGATACCGTTTAGCGCCTGACATGTCGTTTACGTATTTTAAGCCGGTGATGATGTATCGATGTGTTAAATTACCAAAATAATCCTCATTTTTTACAAATTTTTTAAAAAATTCTTCACCTTCTTCCTCCCACTTCCAACCAAAACCAAACCTAAACCTTCTTCCTCAAGTATGTCGCCACAGTCATCACGATTTAATAACAAGCCCTAATACTATTTTTCCATTTCGAACTTCAGATACCAACCCTAATCCCTCAAAAAAAAACTTCAGATACCAACCCATCATATAACCAAAACGACCCCAACTTGCTAGCACATACATCATCACAAACGACAGACAGGAATGCAACATAAATTGGGTTCCGCAATCACAAAAAAAGTGTCACTTAAGCAACCCAATCCGACAAGTTTCAGAACTAATTGAAGAAATCAAACACCCAAAGTTGAAACCCGTAACAAGTTTCAGCTGCCCGGGCTACTCGGGATTGACAACTGATAAAAAAACAAACCCATGGACTGAATTTGAGATTTTAAACTACAAACTCTAAATACGAAATTTGTGAAACTAGGAGTGCATTTTTTCCAATTAACTATATATACTTATTGATTATAACTAATTCATGTTAAGGTGAGAAAACCACCCAATGAGACTCATTCGAATCGTTTCTGGTCAATTCTGCTGCAGAATCTCATGAGCATCAGCCAGATTGGCCATTTCTGATCAAGGGATTAGTGGGCCATCTTCGGACAAACCTGCCAGTTGCTTCAGCTGACAAATTTGTGCTCTTTGAATCTGAAATTCATAGCATTTCAAACCGCCGGACACAGCACAAAGACAAAATTTGGAAACGTCACAATTTACATGCTTAGGAACAAGCTGGCAAACAAAAGCCACACTCACCATGGAAGTCGGTGAGAAATAAATAAGGATCGCCCAAACAAATTTGAAGGAAACGAAGTAAATGTAGACGACCAGATTTTCCTTATTTGTCTAGGACCTTACAATATCTGCTTGTCAAATGGAGGCAGCTCTTCTGTTATAGCTCTTTGAACTCCAATGCTCGTCAAGAATCTTACCATCCAGTGCAGATTGAACGCCATAAGACTTGAAGAAATATCTGGGAATCATGGATGCCTTCTAATAGGTTATGGGAATCGGCCTCGGGTCTAACATGACTAGAAATCAGCTACAGCCGACTGCATAATCCTTGGTGTTCATCTATGCACGTATATCAGCCTTGCAAGCAACTTGGACTGTGGTTCTCATTCTGTCAACTCTTGTTAGTGGTTGGATGGTCTAGAATCCCACGGTGATTCGTCATGCAAAGAAACAACACTGAATCTTGATCACATGAAGTGCCAATCCAACTCATTGCTAGTTATTCTTTCACGGCAGCTCACTCTCATAGCAGCTCAGCCTCTTCTGGGTCCCCATCAGCATCCTCAACCTCATTCTCCTCGTCCTCTTCTGGTGCATCTGGATCCACTCCCTAGATAATCAATCAAGTTAGCACTTAAGAGCGGAGGATTTCCTTGATGCCTATCACTGGTTCCGTAACTAGATTCATTGGATTTCCCAATCCCTGTAACACTGCAAGAACATTTAAAATTTAATGTAATGAATTCAGGAGGAAACGCACCTTCATTTGCTTTTCCAAACGTTCTAATCCTTTCTTTGCAGCCTCATTCTGCGAGTTTATCCTGCAAATTGGCAACAAGGAAATGAGATCATTGAAAACATGACCATTGGTAGGTGTTCCAGCAATGTCCATCAGAAAATACAATAAAAGAACATTTGAGAAAGGTCCCAAGTTATGTTGGTCTAAAATCGTGATCAACCTTAAGGCAGACTGATAATGGGATAAAGCATCTTGCAGCATGTTTGTGGCAGCAAACACTTGAGCCAGCTTGACATGAAGAGAGTCATCAGCCCAATCCTTAAGATATCTCTCAAGCAAAGACACAGCATCTCCATTTCGGCCTTCAATGACGTGGAGTTCAGCCAAAGCTAATGCTGCACCCAGGTAACCAGGCTCCAGCCTTAGCGCTGACTCATAGAACTTTTTTGCCTGGCACGTTCAAGTTAAATCCGCATCGTAAATAACAATGTGTCATGAGTTACTTGTGAATAGAAGTCAAATGACCTAGTATCGTCCATTAAGGAGGGGCAGAACTACAGGGAGCCTAGCATATAGTTTACCTTTTCTCTGCCACTTTGACTACTAGCATGTACGTCACCAACTAACTTCAGAGCCTTTGCAGACTGTGGCATGGCCTTCATTGCCTCCCTAGCAGCATGAAGAGCCTCTTTGGTCTTTGAGTATGCCAGATAGGATTGTACCAAACCTAAATTATAATTATAGTTTGCTTGAGGCAAAAGCTTTTTTCTTTTGAATGCTTTCTTGAATTAATTGTAATCAATATGCATAGTAAGAGTGGATTAAAATGATGGAAGAGGTAATTATTAACTAGAAGTTTGAGAGTTTATCGCTATGCTACACCTTGATATGACCGGAGATCAGCTCTCAGCTCTTGAGCTCCTCTGAAAGCTATAACAGCTTGTTCTGGCCGCTTCATTGACAACAGTAGATTACCCTGAAAGCAAATAACAAATGGCAATGTAGACTGAGAAGGACTTTAATGGATAGACTAGAAGTTAATAGCATGGTCAGGTATTGACCACAACCAGCCAGAAAAACCTTCCATGAGAATATACTATTTGCATAAATACCTTCATTATGTAGCCTGGTATGTGCCTCTCATCAATGCGGATACTCTGGGTACAAAAATATTGGACCTGTTAGATTTAACGTAGATAAAAAGAACTGTTGATAAAATCAAAATAAGCTAACCTTTTCAGCATAGGATAGTGCTCCTCTCTCATCTTTCCTTTCCCACAGGACAGACAATGCCACAAACACTTCTGGTCTTGTGGGATCAATGCTAAGCAAGTCATGCACAAGCTTATTTAACTTTGAGTAGTCAGACTTCACCTTTAACAGCATGGCATACTCGTCCATATAAGTCATGATATTTGGATCAAGTGATCGGACCTACAAGAACCACTTAAGAATGAATGTTATGGTTCTCACATGCAAATGATGACTGCAGATGAATGTCTATTACCTTTTCGAAATTAATAATGGCGTGATCGTTCTTCCCAATAATTGCTTCAACCTGGACACATCGAGTCAGATGTAAAGTTCTTACAACTAACAATTAAGGGCATGCTTGGCCAAATGCTTAAAAGGAAGAAATTGTTACCTTTGCAACTTCAAGTAATAAATGCGTGTTGTTGGGAAAACGCTGTAAAAGTTCTCCGAATATCTCCAACCCACCTAACAAGCAGAACAATCTTGATGTTAGGTACCTCTAATATCGCATACGGATATTAAAAGGACAGTATGATCACATCTGTGATTATGAATCAAGCTATAATCCACCTTGGCCTACTTTTCTTTCACGATTTTTTGCATGAAAGTGTGCTAGTTCTGGCAAAATGAAACCCATTCCAGTTCCATCACCAGTGAGAGAAATACAAAAGTCATGTAGATACTGAAAATTTTATGCGAACTCATGACGGTATTCAACAGCGTGATAGAGCAATTTTACCTTTGTAGTCATTTGAAGCAACACAACAGAGCGCCTCAACATACCGCTGCAAAAGAAATCATGATGGTAAGCTAGAGGCCGACATGGCACATAATTTTAAGTGAATGATGGATTACTTCATTTGTTGACTAGATGTATGCACACATATCAATTGTCAAGGATTAGTGCGTCATGAAAAGCATGTGATGGGGACAGTCTCATCAAAGTCATCTTATACTTACATGAAGCCAGCGATTTGAGTCAACGTGCTCAAGTGGAACCCTTCCACTTCTATTTGAAGTCTGCAATACGATAAGGCCAAAAAGGAATTTGTGAAAAAAATAAACCAGATTATTTCCGAACTCCTGAACACTTAAGCAATCAATGACCTACCAGTTCAGTTAACATGGTTACAGCTAAAGATACTTGCCCCATCACAAACTTTTTGGAAAATAAATGCAATTGAAGTCACCAACGTCTCACAGCCAAAAAAGCAAGAAATCATCAAACAAACAAAAAAGACCATGAGCATACCTGCGAAAGGAGGGAGATGATATCCTTTGCAGCAACGCCCAATTCTGCTAAAGCTATGATCGCCTCAATTACATAGGGGCAATGCCTGTCAAGAGCACAGAGCAGCAAAAATGAGTTCTGATGGCAATCTGGTAAGTAGTAACATGTCTGAGAAACATGATGCAGCTGACAGTGAGATGAAGGCGACAAAGGAAGAGAAGAAGGACATTCCTCTCTTCCCTCTCAGAAAAGAACAGCTTGAGATGAACGTTAGGCTGAATCAATCAACTCATAGTTCTCGTTAAGCCAGGGAATGAGAATGGAAAAGCTTCTATTTAGTTGGTAATCGTCTTTCAGAGAAGCAAACCTTAAGCACTCCTTGTAACAAGCAACAGCAAAGCGAGGATGCCTAGCATTCTTATAGAGTTTTGCTATCAGCAGACTCATCTGCAAATTTCTAGCTTTGCTAGGGATTCCTTCCATCTGCAAAAGAGAGCAATAAGCACCCGTACAAGAGTTAAACCGCATGATGATCCCACAGCAGATCTCAAGACCAACAGAGCATAATCTATCTCAAACAACGGAATATATTCAATTGATTGATCATGACCTCGGCAAGGGCAGCTCTGTTCTCGTTTAACGCAGAATGGCACGACGCAATCTTAAACTTCACCTGGAAAAACACAGACGAAAACACAATGACGCGATGTTAAACTAAACTTCACATGTAAAGCAGCAAACTTGACCTCGTTTTCGTTGATAGCGGAGGAGCTGAAGGAACTAGGGGAAGAGGAGCGGGCGTAGAGCGAGCTTCTCGAAGGGGCGATCGCGGGGTTCTGCTTCGGAGTTATCCTATGGTATTGTAGGGCTTGCTTGTACGTATGCTACCCAGACCACGCCCAAAAAAAAAAACCAACGAAATCAAACCCCCAAAAAGAAAAAAAAGGAAAGAAGAAAATAGAAACAAAAGAGGAAACGGAGGAATGCCTCACGATTGCTCGGCGATACTCCCTCTCCCGAGACAAAGTATCTCCAAGAAGAACCTGCACAAATTTTTTTAAAATTTAAAAAAAAGGCGTAATTTTTATTTAAGCAAAATTTAAGAGAGAGAGAGAGAGACCAGATTTTCCGCCTTGAGGTGAGGGGCGGTGGTCTCCGGGTAGGCGGCGGAGGAGGAGACCAGGAAGCTCCCCTGTTTTCACAGACAGTAGTGAAATTACAGAATTGCCCTCTCCGTCTGTTAATAATATAGCTCAAGTAACAACAAGGTAGAGAGAGAGAAGAGAGAGAGAGAGAGAGAGAGTACGAGGATCTCGGCGGAGTGGAAGAGGTCGTTATCGAGGAGAGTTGCGATTTGGTCCTTGTTTGGCATCTCCATGGTCTTCTTCCTCGGTGAGAGCTTAGGTATCGGTTAGCTCTGGACGGACGGACGGGGAAACAAATGATGTGATGTGATGTGATGTGATGATGCGTCGTCGTTTTTCTCTTTTCTCCCCGCGCCCTTCCTCACTCACTTTGTTCAAATTGAAATGACCCGTAAACGTTGTTTACCCCTCTCTTATCCTAGTCAGCTCAGCTGCTGCTGCTCGTGGGTGGTCACTGGCTGGCGGGACAAATCTCTGATCCCATTCCTGGACTTTTCGATATTTTTCAATTAGGTTAGGTAGGGTCTTATTCAAATCGGTGAATTCAAAAATAAAAGGGCAAATTATCCCCTAGTCCCTGGTGTTTGGTCATCCTCCCCCTCGGGTCCCTACATTTTCAAAAATGATTTTACCATCCCCCAACTTTGGTTTTAGAAACTCTTGGGTCCCTGCAGCCGGAATATTCCATATTCTCCGGTGATACCCCACTTGAAAAGACTGAAATGCCCCCCTTTGTTACATTTAATCCCAACTCAGTATAAACCTGTTCACTTTACCTCTTCTACCAAAAAAATCTCGAAAAATTAACCCACCCCCAACGGTCCATCTTCTTCTGGGTCTCCTTTCTTCTTCATCTTTCCTCTTTTTTCGGTTGTTGAGCTAAGGGGGGTCTGGGTTTTATGGGGTCTAGGCGGCGTATCCTATTTCCAATATCTTGACACGAGGCATGTATAAGCAAAGGGCTATGATCAGATTGATATTGTGCTAGATGATGCATTGTACTCTCCATCCAGATATTTCGCCAATGCACGTTACAGAGTACACGGTCAAGCCGCTTAGACACTCAACCTCCATTGCCCCTGCTTCTTGACCATGTAAAGGGAGTTCTATTGAATCCCAAATCAATTAGCCCTACATCATTGATCCATTTGAGAAGTCGTGAGTCCTGTATCCGGACCCCGACCCTCCTTTCCTCTCTTCTGGTTTGGTGATCGCGTTGAAGTCGCTGCCGATTAACCACGGGGTAGAGTCATGTAGTCCCAAGGCCGCGATTGTCTGCCAATACTGGTCCGCCCCGCTCACCGGGGGTTGAGCATAGATGATTGTTAACCAAGAGGGACTAGATCCCTGATGTGTGACCTCAACATGCTGGAACTGCTCCTGCTGCGCCAGTACCTTAATCGACATCTGGTTATCCTAAAGCAACCAAATTCCTCCTCATCTTCCAACATACTTCATCCGCATTTCGTCCACTGATTTGGGTCTCTAGCAAAGCCACAAGACTCACACCATATGTACTAATTAGGTATTTCAGTGCTAAGAGAAAACCCAGTTTCTGAGCACCACAGCAGTTCCATACGATGGTTTTATAATCCATTAACTAGGTAGTATAGTGGAGAACAGATGAGCTTACCGCTCTAAGCACCATTTGGACTTTGGTTTTCCAGGTCTATAACCTGGTCGCCTAGCCTCTCTGGAGTGATCTCTTCTGTCATTGAAGTGACACTATCCATGTCCATACCTTTGGGGCATACCTACGACTTGTCCGAAGGGTCCGAGGTATATGTCTCCCCGTATCCCCATTTCCCAGTCTTCTCCATCACTTTACTATCGGTTAGGGTACATTGGGGTGCGTTAAGGGCCATGGGAGACTTTTCTAGTGGGGAGCGGGTTTGTTGAATTACCTATGACTTATATGCTAACTTATGCTAAGTTTCCTATTGCAGATCCTTGTTCTTGCTGCACTCAGACTGGAACAAGTACTGCTGATGATGATTGAGAAGCTGCAGATTCTGCAGATCAAGAAGCTGTTGAAGAATCATGATGATCTTGTTGATCATCATGACTATTCAGCTTCTAGTTCAGTTAGAATAGGACTTGTAAGTCCCAGCAACTATTTCTTTCCCTGTAATTCTGCAGCTTTAGTGCTTTAGTCAGTAAGCTGTCAAATCAGCTTTAGAGCCGTTGCAGTCTGCAACAGCTATCTCCTTCTGCTTTCTTATGAAAGCTTGTTCTCTCTCCTACTTGTATAAAAGGTTTCTATCATCATTAATAAATTTAAAGGTGGTTGAGTTCATTAAAGTCTTACCTAAATTCAGAAATTCACATGGTATCAGAGCTCCATGGCTAAAAATTCTGCTTCCATTCTTGATTCTTCTGCCTCCACTCAACTCCCAAATCAACCCAGAAAATTCATCACCTTTGAGAATGAAACAATCACAAATATAAAATTCACCCCCATCCTCCTAAATGGTCCTAACTATCTTCCCTGGGCTAAAGCTGCCAAGATGTCTTTGAACATCAAGGGCATGCTTGGGTATGTCACAGGGAAGATTGAAGCTCCCACTGACACAAGCAGTGATGAGTTTGATAAATGGGAGGTCAATGATCAAGTGATCATGAGGATTATCCATAGTTCTCTTGAGCCTAAAGTCTATGATGTGTTTGCATTCTCAAACACATCAAAAGAACTTTGGGATGTTCTCAAGGGAATGTATGGGAATCAAAAAAATCTTCTCAGAGTATATGAGCTAAAGAAGAAGATTGTTGAAAGCAAGTAAAATGGTGTTCCTTTTGTTGAAGCTCTTGGCAAAGTTAAGCAAATGTGGGATGAGTTGACCATATATATGCCTCATACATCTGACATTCTTATTGTTCAAGCTAGAGTTGAACAAGATCAGATTTTTAATGTCCTTGGCCTGCTTGATCCTGAGTTTGAAGGTCTGGTTGACCAGATTCTTATGGCTCCTGAGCTCCCTACTCTAAGCACTGTCTGTGCAAGGATCTAGCAAGAGGAGACAAGGAAGAAACTGATGCCAGGAAACAAAGGCAAGGAGGAACACACTAAGTCCAGTGTGTTCTACTCCACGGGTGGTCCTAGCAGAGGTGGAGCTTCCACCAGAGGAGGTTTCAAAGGCAGAGGAGGGAAGATTTCTCCTCTCGGTTCAAGAGCTCACCTGTTCTGTGACCACTGCAAGAAGAGTGGTCATACACAGGACAGGTGTTGATTCCTGAATCCTCACCTGAGGCCTCAAAAATAAGTTGGTGCATCTGCTAATCTCTCAGCTGCTTCACCTGCTGAGAACAAACCTACCAACCTCAACAAGGATCACAACTACAAGCCAAATAAGATGCAAAATTCGATTGAGTCTATGGTGTAACAATACCTGCAGCAACTCAGCAAAGGAGGAGGAGCTGGTCAGAATGCTAACCAACAATATCATGCTGAGAAGCTTCTCAACTCTCAGCAAGATAATGGTAACATTTCTGCAGTTTCCCTTACTGCATTTAATGATAAACCTATGTGCTGGATAATTGACTCTGGTGCTAGTCACCATATGACCTTTGATGAGCATGATTTAAACTGCATTGATCATAAAAATGGTTCTTCCAAAATTTATGTTGCTAATAGTGAGAAACTCTCCATAACTGGCATAGGAAAAAGAAATTTTTTGGCTTCCAAAACTCATTCTGATGTGCTATTAATTTCAAAGTTAACTGCTAAACTTCTTTCTGTTAGTGAAATCACTAACAAACTAAAATGTAGAGTAATTTTTAAACCCAAATCTGTGTACTTTTAGGACATGAATTCAGGGAACATGATTGGTAGAGGGGAGATGAAAAATGGGCTTTACACTCTTGATGAATGGATAGCTAGGACTGCCTTGGTTGCATCCACTCAAAACTGGCCTAAAGCTGCTTTGAGTGCATTCACACAAAGCCACCCTGAAGCTTGGCACAATAGATTAGGCCACCTTTCTGATCTGATTTTAAACAGATTTTTGGCATGTAATCTGTCCATCTCCTCTAGTTGTACCAGTTGCAAAATGGCTAAATCTTGTCAAAATATTTTTCATGATTCCACCACTGAATATTTTGAGCCTTTTGCATTGATTCATTCTGATCTATGGACCTCTTCTACTCTCTCTTATGATGGTTACAAGTATTTTATTACTTTCATTGATCAGTTCACTAAAACTACCTGGCTCTATCTCTTAAAAAACAAGACTGAAGTTTTTGACATATTTGAAGGGTTTAGGAAGCTGATCTATAACCAATTTGAGAAGAAAATTAAGGTCCTTAGAACTGATAATTTGTCTGAATATCATAATCTGTCTAAAATCCTAAAAGATCTAGGCATTGTGCACCAAAAATCGTGTACCTACACTCCTCAGCAGAATGGAGTGGCTGAGAGGAAGAATAGACATCTTCTTGAGGTGGCTAAGGCTATCAGATTTGAGAAAAATATTCCAAAGGCATATTGGTCTGATGCTGTCCTTACAGCTTGTTATCTGATAAATAGAACCCCTACTAAATCTCTAAAATTCAAGACTCCTCTTGAGATTCTTCTTCAAAGACCTCTAAATCTGGATCATCTCAAGACGTTTGGTTGTGTTTGCTTTGCTCTAATTCCCAAAATAAGAAGAGATAAGCATGATCCTAAAGCTGAAAGGTGCATTTTTCTGGGTTATTCCTCCATCACCAAAGGCTATAAATGTTATAACCCTAAAACTAAGCAGAAATATCTAACTAGGGACATAACATTTATTGAGGAACAAGCTTATTACAGGCAAAAATTACCTGCAGACTGGACTAATGAGTTTCAGGGGGAGAATAGAAGTGAAACTCCTTATTTCTGAGATAAACAGGACAAGGACCACATACGAAGACATCTATCCTGAGCTAAATCAACAGGAAACTGAAGCTGTTGAAGCTGATCAACCTGACGAACATACTGCAGAAGCTGATTCAGGTTCAGGACAAGAACAAGAGGCAGAACAACTCATCTCTGATCAGCCTAGTAGCAGTAACAAAGGTACAGAATTCAACTTCTATCCTAATGTTTACTCCAGGACAAGGACCAACAGGCTGGGAGAAAGAATTGAAGCAAAGAAAGGAATAGAAGTTGCAGCAGAGACTGACCAAAGCAAAGGAGAAGAAACCAGAATTCTAAGAAGGTCTTCTAGAGTCCGGAAGAATGTCAACCCCAAGGTAAATAACATCAACTTATATCTAATAATAAGGTATGTCTCCTATGACCTTATCTCCAAAGATCATTACTGTTTTTTGAATAAGATTGATCAAGGAGATGAACCTGCTGATTATGCTACTGCCAGTAAGTCTAGAGTGTGGCAAGATGCTATGAGAGAAGAACTTGATGCTATAGAGAAAAATAAAACCTGGATTATTACTGACTTGCCTCTTAACAAGAAAACTGTCAGTTGTAGATGGCTTTTCAAAGTTAAATACAACAACGATGGAACTATTGAGAGGCATAAAGCCAGATTAGTGGCTAGAGGTTTTTCTCAAATTCCAGGAGTTGATTACTCTGAAACTTTTGCTCCTGTTGCAAAAATGAACACCATAAGGGTGATCATGTCTACTGCAGTGAACAATAGTTGGTCTCTATTCCAAATGGATGTTAAAAATACTTTTCTTCAAGGAGACTTAGAAGAAGAAATTTACATGGATCCTCCTGAAGGTCTCATCATAAAACCTGTAGGAAAAGTTTTAAAACTAAGGAAAGCTATTTATGGTCTTAAGCAATCTCCTAGGGCTTGGTACCATCGTTTAAGTAAAGAACTGATAAGCCTAGGATTCAAGAAATGCTATTCTGATGAGACCCTATTTACCTATGATAGCAAAGAAGGAAAAATTGTTGTGTGCATGTATGTTGATGATATTATCATCACCGGAAACAACTTGAAAGGGATAAATGGTTTGAAAACTGCCTTGAAGAACAGGTTTGACATTAAAGATTTGGGAATTTTTAAGTACTTTCTGGGAATTGAGTTTGCTTACTGTGACAAGGGTGTTCACATGTGCCAAAGGAAGTATGTGCTTGATATTTTAAAGGAAACCTTGAAAACCAACTCTGCCCCTGCCTCTACACCTATTGAAAGTGGTACTATCTTCTCTTTAACTGATGGTGATTTAGTAAGTGATGTTGGAAGATTTCAAAGGTTAGTTGGGAAATTAATCTATCTTACTATCACTAGACCTGAGATTTCTTTTGCTGTAAGTCTGATAAGCCAAGCTATACATAAACCTAGGTCTAGTCATGTGCTCATTATTGACAGAATCTTGCATTATCTTAAAGCTAGTCCAGGAAAGGGTTTGCTCATGAGGAAGTCTGGTCATATGAGTGTGATTGCTTTCTCTGATGCCAGCTATGTTGGTTGCAGAAATGGCAGAAAGTCCACGAGTGGCTACTGCACTTTTGTGGGAGGAAATCTGGTTACTTGGAAAAGTAAGAAATAAATTGTTGTTTCAAGATCCTCTGCTGAAGCAGAATATAGAGCCATGGCTTTGACTGCTACTGAACTTGTTTGGCTTAAGCAACTTGTAACCGAATTAGGCTTTAAACC
The DNA here is from genome assembly GCA_963995505.1 of Hypericum androsaemum. Taxonomy (NCBI): domain Eukaryota; kingdom Viridiplantae; phylum Streptophyta; class Magnoliopsida; order Malpighiales; family Hypericaceae; genus Hypericum; species Hypericum androsaemum. Next base: position 1,461,360 of record OZ023185.1, read on the forward strand.
TGAAGGCCCTATGTTGATGTTCGTGACAATCAATCTGCTATATACATTGCTGCCAATCCTGTTTTTCATGAAAGAACTAAGCATATAGAGATTGATTGTCACTATGTGAGGGAAAAGGTTTTAGGCAAGGTCATTGCTACTCCATTTCTCTGCAGCAAAGAACAAATTACAGACATTTTCACAAAGGCTTTAAGTCCTGGCTATTTTCAATATTTTTCTAGCAAGTTGAATTTGTTTGATCCCTACAAACTCAACTTGAGGGGGAGTGTTGAATTACCTATGACTTATATGCTAACTTATGCTAAGTTTCCTATTGCAGATCCTTGTTCTTGCTGCACTCAAACTGGAACAAGTACTGCTGATGATGATTGAGAAGCTGCAGATTCTGCAGATCAAGAAGCTGTTGAAGAATCATGATGATCTTGTTGATCATCATGACTATTCAGCTTCTAGTTCAGTTAGAATAGAACTTGTAAGTCCCAGCAACTATTTCTTTCCCTGTAATTCTGTAGCTTTAGTGCTTTAGTCAGTAAGCTGTCAAATCAGCTTTAGAGCCGTTGCAGTCTGCAACATCTATCTCCTTCTGCTTTCTTATGAAAGCTTGTTCTCTCTCCTACTTGTATAAAAGGTTTCTATCATCATTAATAAAGTTAAAGGTGGTTGAGTTCATTAAAGTCTTACCTAAATTCAGAAATTCACAGGGTTGGATCTGTGGGTAGAGCATTGGGGTTGCTATTTTCCTTGCTATCTTTATAATGCAAAAATGCTTCTTGGACACGGGCCTCTAATATGCTTCCTTCATTTTTGACCCGTTTGTTCTTCAGAGGAGAGCTTGGTCTATCTTGAAGTGGAGCATGTGTCTTTTTTTGGGCTTGGGGTTTAGGCTGGCGAGTCTTACTGGGCCCCTGGTCTTGTTGCTTGCCCCCCAGAGCTTCCAAAAACTTTGAGAGGCTCACATGCCATACTTGTTTCCCGTTCCACATCAGCAAATTCCATGCCAGCCTGTATGAGAACGTTGAATCTATTTCCAGGTATGGCATCAGCTCTTTTCATAGCAGGCCAAAATTGTTTTTCTTTTTTTGCAATCACCATCCAAGGGCCAAGATTTTCTCCTGTGTTTCCATGCTCCATCAGATTAGGGTTTTCCACAGGGATAGAGCTAGGGTTTCATTGTTGGCCTGGCGGCTCCTTATTCTCTGGCACACCTTTGTTTCCTTTCGTCGGCACCGGATCACGGTGGGGGAAACCTTCTTTTAGATGGCCATAGCGACCACATCCAAAGCAGATGACATGAAGACTCTCATATTTGATCTTCTGCTCCATGCCATCGATCACCAATTACCCGATCAAAAGTTTGGTGAGGTCTAGTTCGACGCAAAGGCGGGCAAAGTGACCCCTACTCTTTTCGGCAGTGTTCGGATCCAGTTTAATCGGCCTGCCAATCGCTGCTGCAACACAATGCAACAAGTTGTTGTTGTAGTATTGAATTGGTAGGTTTGGGAGCCTAACCCATACCTTGGTGTTCGCAACCCCTTGGCTCGTCGGGATGAACGCCATATCCCAGGGTTTGACTGTCATGTAATGGTTGGTCCTGGATTAGCCACGGGCCCCCTTAATGGCATTGTTGAAGTCTGAGTCTGGGAAGGGGCTTGTGGTTCAGCTGGGCACGTGGGTATCTCCGGGCCATTTGAGGTGGGGGTTGAGGAAGGGGTCGGAGAGTTGTTAAGGATGTGGGGAGAGGGTGGAGTGAATCCTATGGTAGGTGAGGGGGTGAGTGGAGGTTGGGGCGAGTGGGGGTCGGAGGGTAGAGAGCAGTTGTCTGGTGGGTCTGATAAGGAGGGCGGGTGGGTGCTCGAGGGGAGGTCAATCGTGGCTTGGAAGAATTCAGGGTTCATCTTCTTTTCTTAAATTTTAGTTTTGGGTAGTAATATATGATCCTGTATAGTATAAGCGCAGAGAGAGGAAGAAAGGGAAAGAAGTGAGAACTTCATACGCCGTGCAATTAATCCGAGGGCAAAACTGTCCGATTTGCTTACAATTTTTATGTGTCACAGATCATGCAAGTATTACGTGTACGAGTGAGCAGTCACACTGAAGCTTCAAAAATTGGGGGGTTTTTTGAAGATAATTTTTGTAACAATACAACTTTTCTTTTATAGTGGCTGTTTAACCAGAAAGTACTTCACAATGGCTACAACTTCTCTACATTACACTAGTAGATCACACTTCAGGCAACGGTGAGCGTCATTCTTCCTCGGGCTCCTCCTCCTCCTGAAGGAGGTTCTCTCTGTTGTCGTGTGCCCAAAAACCGCGCACGTCTATCAGCATGCTGGCTACCGTACCTCCCTGCTTGCAACCAAGTAGGTCGGTCAGCGTGATCTGCAACGGGTCTGCTGGCTTCACCATGTCCCAGATCTCGTCCCTCACATCCTCTATGCATAATTCGTAGTTGCCCCCCTCGATCCATTTTTGGTGTACATCTCTGTTCAGAAAGCAAGGAAAAACAAACGATCTTCAGACAAGACAGACGCTGATATAGTAGTACACTGCCATGTAAATTACCAACAGTCGGATAATGTCTCTGGCCGTATGAGACTCGTAGAACTTGCTCGGTACTACAAGCAAGAAACCGCAGAGTTTTGTATAGGAAGTTTGTATCAGGTAGCACCTCGGCTTAAAAAGGGCTCCCTTCTTTACTTCCATGAATAAGATTGGCTATTGAATAAAATTTGATCAATTCCATCCAAAAGGCACAGAAACGCTTGTTAGGATAGAGAGACGTGTCACCTGAAAAGAGAGTGGATATCGGCAGTTGTAAGAAATCCCCGTCCTTGAAGATCTAGACATCGGAACAAGTATGTCAACCCCTCTGGGGTGTCCTTGTTCTCCAGCGCGAGAACAAAGTCGAGGAAACTTTCAAAATCCATCTCCCTACAATTCCCTCCCCCAGCTTTTCCACGACGGACATGCTCATCAAACACTGTTGAAGGATGAATTACTAGTTAAATAGAGTAACACAAGTCCGCAAGTCAAGGAACCAAAAAAATTGCTCAAGCATGCGGGCATAGGAAAGCATATGCTAGATTCCCACGGAAAGCACTATGAGTATGAATTAGCATTTGGATTTCTAGAACAGATAACGAACCAACATTCTCTAACCTCCTACCTCTTTCAACAAAGATTCCGGTTAAAGTTCCGTCTGCATATTCTCGAAGCTCCTGTTTGCTCAAGGTTCCATTCATATCTTTATCGAGGGCAAGAAACATATCTGCGGAACAAGAATATTAAATGAGATGCACAATCATAGTAATACAGATCAATCATCCAAACAGGGCACACAAAGGTAACATCCGCGCAACAAATGACACGATCTGAAAGAAGCATCCAACTTTCCGTTAAACCCAAATCGCAGAAGAAATAACATGACAGCAAAAAAATGAACAGAAAAACTAATTACCGCAGATGCGTTGCGCAGAAGTCAAAGAAAACCAGTTTTCAGCTTGTTCAGTGTCAGCAACTTCTTCCTCACTTTCCTGGTATAAAGATGACAGAGATGAGGATTGGCATTGGCAAAACAAAATGCAAAGTGCAGTCTCCCCACAAGTTACGCCAATTCAAGTAAGATCTGAAATTAGTCTGAATTGAACCTGGTGTAATTCCATCAGTTCCTGTAAACAATTACTAAGAAGCACCTTCTTTATGCAAGCTTTCCCTGGAAGAAAAAACTATCCATGAGTAATGGGAAGAGCAGTGAACAAGATGACTGGCATCTGTTAAAACATGTATCGTCTTTCAATAATAAATGGACATGCTGAAGTTGCCCATAGAATACAGCACCGAATTTAAAATTATCCTTCAGAAATTTGATGGAATGCGGGGCAAGGAAAATGTTCAAGGAACTAAAATGCCAGTTTCACTGATGGCATTGACAAGCTTTGCACTTATTCTAAGTATCACCAGATTTAAAATTGAGAGTAAATTCCACAAACCTCGTCTATTAGGATCACAAAAGAAGAAGAATTTATGAGCAGCTATGCGGCAGTACATTTGGACAAATTGTGTTGGCATATCCCGCAATTGAGCTAAATTTGGTATAAGGCCTCGTATATAGGCTTCCATTTCCTGAAACAAAGCAACGGAAGAAGAAATGAGACTGGATATATTGCACAAAGAATATTGAGGGTAGACAAAAGAAAAAAATTGATGGCATACATGAGGCTGAAGAAAGCCATCGGAATCCTCGTCAAGTTCACTCATGTCTATTCTGGCTTGAGTAAGTGAAACCTACATAAAAAAAGAAAAGAAAAGTGAGCACCCAGTAAGAAAATAAGGTTGAAAGAGAAAATTGCCAATGGATGGCATGAACAAGGCTCTTGTACAACCACAAGGGAAGTTGCACTAACCGTGCGCATCACATACAAATAGAAGGGTAGAATAGCTATCCTTCCAGATTCATCTTTCTCAAACTTCATAAAGTTAGAAGGGCTGAAAAAGCGACGACACTTGGGCCCTATTTGCTCTGCACATACTGAGGCTATGTGGCAAAAATCTTCGTAGTTCATCTGAAAATACATAAATATTTGGAAGAAATCAGCTGAAAATAAGAATCTTATAGTTGTATAAATCTGCCCTATGCAAAACCCGTCAAAACCAGAGTAAGATTCAGTGCCTTTTGAAAGCTTAACGGCTCAAACTTGCTTAACATCACGGGCTACAGCAAGCATAGTCATGAAATTTCTCCAACTAGTACAAGCACACTGACCTTTTCCGCGCCAGTGCTATCGTCAATCACACAATTCTCTCTCAAGCAAACCCACATTGCATCGAGATCATCCGCATTCAACAGCAAATCTGATTGCTTCTGCAGAAAAACAAACCAACCAAACATCACACCCCCCACTCTGCCAGGTCTAATCGTTAGGCCGCCAAAACCAGAGCAGTAAACAACCTTGAGAAACCGATACTTAGCGAGCCTCTGGACTCGGTGACTGATGGATCCTTCCTCCGGTTTCTTAAACCCCAGAAAAGAGCAAACAGATAAGTCTCGGACGGAGAACGTATATAACAAAGAGCACCAACAAGTAATTCTTAACCATTCATTACCTTCTTGTAGAAACTGGGAATGGAGCCAGCCTGGGCGCTCTTCTGCTGCTTCTCCTTGAATATATCGAGCAAAATCCGCTTCGTCTCCAGCTCTAATTTCAAAATCCCCAAATCATTCGAATCCGAAAACGAAAAAACCCTAGGAACCCAACCCTACCTACTTAAAAAGCAAGCTACATAGAGAGAAAGAGAAGGAGAAGGAGCATCTTACCCATGAGGGCCTCGGATCCGAGCCCGGCTCCGGATCCGATGTACCGCCGGAGGTTTCGGACCCAGAGCATGGACGAAGCCGGGGGGATCGCGGGCTTCCTCCCGCCGCCGCCCTCCTGGTCGTGGGCCCCACCGGCCTCCCCGTCGCTGGACCCACTGTACATTTCCTAGATCTGACGAGTTCTTACCTGTGAATCAGAAAGGGGGAAAAGTGTGGATCACCTTCTTCTTCTTCTTCTTCCTCCAATGCAGAAAAGATGGGAACTTTAGGGCTCGGCTCCCGTCTTGTGTGTTTCACTTTTTTGTTGGGCCGGTGACGATGGGAGAATGTTCGTTACGGTTGTTGAGTTTGTTGGTGTTTGCAACTTCGGTCATTGAAGGTTAACGTCAATAGATCGGGTATGGATTGGGTACGGAATGAAGACACGCAGAAGTTTTTTTGTAAAAATGCTAAAATACAGAGACCAAAATAAAAAAGTCACGTGCAAACACAGGCCTCAAACAAATACCATTATGATATAACAGCGCATGCCAGTATCACATAACTGCGCATGCTAGTAGGACTTTTTTGCAAAAATGCTAAAATATAGGGACCAAAATAAAAAAAGCCACGTCTGCCAGTATCATAAACGGGACATGCCGCTGTCACAAAAACACATGCCAGTATCACATAACTGCGCATGCCAGTATCATATAACTGCGCTTGCCAGCGCGATCCCCTCTTCACTCCAAACCGTTCGGAATGATTTCTTCACTCCGTACCCAATTCAAACCCCAATAGATCGATTAATCCAAATTTATATGTGTTCAGATTAAAAAAAAGAGACGAAATTATTTGTACCTGTTAACACGATTGTATTCTCAAAGTTCGAATTTGAGACTAGTTTATCTATGTGTTAATGTGCAATTAAACGAACAAATACTAATATTAATTAATGATATCATTGTTATAGCTTAACTAAAAGAGGTCTTAAATTTGAACCCTAAAAAAAAGTCTACATAAGTACCTTATAGTTTCACGTTTTTACAACGTGGTACCCTGTGGTTTCAAATTGGTAATTCGGTCCCTTTGGTTTTCGAAAAATTTCCCGGGCAGGTCCAGGGCAACTACCCGCCCATATGGTGTTCAAACGACGTCATTTTTTGTCCGACATGGCGGACACGTGGGTTTAACTATTGCTGATGTGTAATATGGTAAATTATAAAAAAATGTTTTGAATTAAAAAAAGTCTCACCGGTTCTTCTTCCTCCTCGCCTCCGAACAAGTAGCCCCCTCGTCGACAGACTTGCTCCTTCTATGGAACCCCTTCTCTCCAAGCTGGGTCCATTCTGATAGCAACAACTCATCGGTCGTCGTCTTCGTCTCCTACGCAATCATCGAGGAGTTAGCCAACACCAATTCCTAAGTCGCCGTCGTCTCCAACGTCATCCTCGAGGAGAGAGGCTTACGGGCAGCAAGATCTCGGCTCTCTGTAGTTGGAGAACATGCTTGGTTCGCTATTTTTGTCTTCCCGTTGCTGGTGAACGTCCGGTCACCACCCTCCGCCGGCATGGCGCTGGACCGCCTCGACGACGACGACCTCGAGGCCATCAGGGAGCGACACGTGGAACAGATGAAACGCCTCGCCAAAAAGCGGAGCTGTTGGATCTCCCTCGGCCACGAGGAGTACGCCAAGATCCACTCCGAGAAGGACTTCTTTCCCGCCGTCAAGGCCAGCGATCGCGTCGTCTGCATGAGCCTGGTGAGGTACCAATTTAGCAGATAATGAAATTATCGGTAAGATTGCACTGGTTGTGTGAGATCGGCTTGAAGATGGTCAGGTGGTGCGACGATGAACTTGTAAATTTAATTTTTGAGCTTTCCAGAGAAGATGGTTGGGGAATTCGCTGGAAAAGATAGCGGGATGTACAAGATGATGGTTTTTTTGAAAATTTGTAAAAAATGAACTATTTTGGTAATTTGCCATATTACACGTTATCCAACTCGATACCCACGTGTCTGCCACGTCGGACAAAAAATGACGTCATTTGAACACCATATGTGCGGGCAGTTGCCCTGAACCTGCCCAGTAAATTTTTTAAAAATTATGGAAACCGAATTACCAATTTGAAACCACAGGGTAATCCGTTGTGAAAACGTGAAATTACAGGATACTTATGTAGACTTTTTCCTAAAAATAAATCAATGTTAAACAGTTGTTGAAAAAACTTTGCCATATTTTAATGAGTGTTCGGATATAGACGGTACAATCCAAAAAACTTAATGTGAAATTATTGTTTGTAGTGTCTTTCATGTTATTTAGCCAAGTTGTAAACCATCATATAAAAGGTTTCCTAAAAAAATATATAACGTATTGATTTAAAAAACCTACCATGCTTGAGTCGGAAAAATTTTACAATAATAAGCCTTATATATCTAATGATTAAGATTTAATAAATGACTATTTAATGATGAATTTTATATAATTATTGTTATTTTGTTTAGAGGTTGTAATTATTATTACCGAGTATAGAAAGATCACAATAAAACTACTATACGATAAAATTGGGCCGATTATTCAAGGGTTGGGGCTTTGGAGGCCCATAAACTGGGAGGCTAGGTTAGCCAATCCGTACAACAGCGTAGCAGTTGTTTCGGAATTCCAACTCAATCAACATCTTCCTCGACTCAGCGCCGTCCCCGTCACGTGCGCGGTGGTCGCCGGCCGCTTTCTCTCTCTCCGATGGTTCAGCCGGATATCCTCCGGTCAGGTCAGCTTCTCCTTCCCAGCAAATCTTCTCTCGCAAGTTTCTTTGCCCTCCGATGGAGGAACATTCTCGGTTTAGAAGCTCCGGGGAAGGGAAAGTTCGGTGCTTTAAGGGAGTTTTCTGGTAAAGCTAAGGAAGATAATGGCCCGTCCACTGTTGCTTACTTGATAGACACGTTAGGGTTTTCTCCGGAATCAGCGGAAAGGGCTGCCAAGTTCCTGAATTTCAAAACCCTAGAAACCCCCACCTCTGTTTTGGACTTGTTCAAGAACCATGGCTTCTCGCAGTCCCAGGTTCTAACCGCGGTACGAGGGTGCCCGAGGCTTCTAGGGTTGGATCCGGAGAAGATTCTTTTGCCCAAACTGGAGTTCTTCTACTCCGTGGGTGCTTCGTCGTCCCAAGTGGCTGAGATTGTGTGTGGTTGTCCCAATATTTTGACCCACAGCTTGGCCAGGACTCTGGTCCCTTCGTTTAACTACTACGAGGGCTTGTTCGGTTCCAAGGAGAAAACTTTTCACGCAATGGGACGGTTCGGGGGCATTCAACAATTTGGTTCCGGGTCTTCCATGGCGTGTAATTTGCAAGTTTTGAGAGACTGTGGGGTGCCCGAATCTAAGCTTCAGATCCTGCTTAAAAACAAGCCTTTTGCACTGAACGCGAATCCGGGTACGTTTAAGAGTTTGGTGGAGAGAGTAAGGGGAATGGGGTTTGATCCTACGACTACAAAGTTTGTGGATGCTGTAATAGCGCTGGAATCTAATAGGTCGACGTGGGACAGGAAGGTTGAGGCTTTCCGACGATGGGGGTGGTCCGATGATGACCTCTTACAGGCATTCAGGTTACAGCCATCCATTATGCAGACGTCTGAGGAGAAGATTGCAACTGTCATGAATATTCTTGTGAAAGAAATGGGTTTTGAGCCGTCTGCTGTTGCCAGATGTCCAGTAATTCTTGGAATGAGCTTGAAAAAAAGAATACGCCCGAGGGCTGCGGTTGCTCAAGCTTTGGTCTCCAAAGGTCTGCTCAAGAAGAATTTTAACTTGAAGGTGTTCTACTCTGTGGAAAGTGAATTCCTTAATAAACTTGTTCATGCTTATGAAGATAGTTTCCCTGATCTACTTGACCTGTACAGAAGGGAACTAGATGATTCAGGGGGGTTGATGAACTTGAAGTTAGCTACGTCAGGGAAGATGTGACTCCTTGCTGGGATTTGGTGGTATCGCTCCGAGGTGATCTTTTGAAGAATTACTAGGAAGCCCAACAGCCGGATATCCCTAAACAAACACAGCTGGGATTCGAAGGCGAATTTTGATGCAGCAGTGTTCTCTGATCTGGATGCAGGTGGTGTCGTTGTGCTTGTTCGAGATAGTGTCGGAGAATGTCACTGCAACTAACTTGTTTCATACCTCTTCCGGATTTCTCTCCGGTCCAAAGCGAGCGCCGCATCTTGTGATCACTCCCATGGGTCACTTATTGTTGCTTCTTGGTCAACAATTACTAATTTCTTGATGCAACTTTCTTAGGTTCGCTGGACTAGTGGTTGGTTGCCCATTGTTTTGGTTACAGATTATAACCAGAAGTTTATTTGTTTTGTCAAGCCAAAATTAGCACAAGTTAAAACACTTTTTACCCTCATTTCTCATTCCCACCTTCCAAATCTTGTTAGTTTGGACGGGATACAGGGTTTCTCGAATAAAAATATCAAATTTGTTGTGGGTATTGGATGAGCTGGTAAGTTCTAAAGGGGAAAATGTTATGACTTGTTATTCTCTACGGTTATAGTGTTAATAAAACTAATATTTTGCTATTCCGATTAAAACTAATAAATTTTTTTAGGGGAGATTAAAACTAATAAATTGGTAGGGATATGTTTGAGAAATTATGATCCGACACGGAAGCCGATGGTACACTGATGAAATTTTTTTGTTTAACTAATTAGTATCTGGTTTACTGAGCTGACTAATCTAATTTCGAGTTTGGTAGCATCTTTAAACGGTAGTAAAGTTCTTTCAACAATTATTTAACAGTATTAGTACCCAAAAATGATCTAAACTGAGAGAAATTATTTATTTATTCTGAGACTGAGTGAGTGGGATACAGATGGTCTTAACATAGCTACCACCTCGTTCTTGATGAAGCCTTGTTCCCTTTTTATCGAAAATCAATTGATATCCGGTCATTTACTGGTTTGTTGTTTATGGTTGGTTACAACGGGTGGCATCGCTCTTCTTGTTAAATTGCAACGTAATTACATATTACTTGCAACTACGCTGTATAAATTGATACATGTGTAGGGTTCAATTTTTACAAGTACAATTAATTAGCCGTACAAATTTATATTTTAAATTTTTTGTATATTTGAATCGGAAAAGCTGATCCATAGAGGCCCACAAAACCCAATAATAAAGGACCCACTGGCCTTTTCCATAGGCCCAAACGACAGTCGCCGACACCTCGCTGATGTGGCCACTCTTTGTCCAAGCCAAGCAACCAACCCCCGCGTCACTTTTCACCTGGTGCAACCAGTATTCGTACATTTATTTATCGATTAATTTATATGTGAATTGTGTAAAATTATTAAAAAAGTGATAACAAAAATTTAACCATGCGATTTCAAGTGGGAATTGCAACACTTGCAACTGAAACAACCTCCACAGACCACATGATGTATAAGTGCGAAGTTGTGCCTTAACCAACTTTGAACAACTGACCCCTCCTCTATCACGCGCCGTGCAAAGTTGGATAAATTTGTTTTGGTTGAATTTGTTCGACCTTGGTTCTCATTTACGTGCATCTCGTATGCATTCAAATGTCTACGAGGTTGTATCTTTGATACAACCTTGTGGTTATTTAGCCGATGCTTGTCTCGGCAGCTTCCCGCTTTGGATGTAGGCTCTCGTAGCTTCTCGTCCACCCTTCGTTTTCACCCATGCCTCTTTGCCCCTTTCGAATTGGTTATCGTGTCTTGTTCGATGTCTTCGTATTTTGTGTATACATTTCTTTTCCTGTACAGTAAATCGTTTATTATAATATAGATTTTGTACCACTTTTCTAAAAAATTGTTAATAAATTCGTGAATTTTTCTACTATTCTACTGCACATACAATAATATCAAATATTTATGGAAAAAGATGCAATTTTACTACAGTCCTAATATAACTCATATATCGATTAGACCATCTGAAAGTCCCTCAAAAAAGATTAGACCATCGATACTAGTAAAGCAGTGCACACCAAGTTCCATAACCCAACCGGTGAGACTTGAGAGATTCTTGGTGACCTCTGAAAGCGCCAAGAGGTGGTGTGGTGCTCCAATTGCACGATTCCAGACAATTTTCTGGTGCCGACATATATCTCACGGGCCGTGCGATTTTCTGCGCGATATTGCCGGAGATCCGAAAATACCCATTAACACCTATTAATTATATTGTGTATATAACATGGCAACCTATTTGCAGAACAAATCTTGTCTCGTGAATACTTGCTTTCTTATTCGACATTCTGCTACGACCGATTTAAATTATTTATTTGTCCCATTTTAATATTTAAAAAAGTAGCAAAAAGTAGCGGCATTTTGCCCGGCATTATTTCTTGTATGAAGATTAAGTAAGTTGTAGGAGTTAATGTCTGATTCAAAATGATGACCATCAGTCTTCCTTACGACATGATCTTGTGTAGTCGTGAAATATGCGATAATATCTTTTTGTGTAGTATGTACTGCAATTTGAACCGGTTGACCAAACCCAAATTGACTTCGGTTTTTTTGAAAGGTAAATTATTACACCATGATATTATCAAGGTTTGAACTTTAGACCTCTTAAATATTTAAGACACATTGTATCGTTGAACTACAAACCTTTTACAACTTGCCTTCAGTTTGGAAGCCAAATTTTCGAGATTGTGTGCGGAACTTTCCTACGGAGTATTCTACCATTGAAATATGTTCTATATGACATTTGCTAGGTACAGTTGAGACAGATCAACTTAGTTCGAGACACTTCCATTTCGTCTGACATATCCAATCCTTGTGTAGATAAATAAATAAAATCCAACCAGAGACAAGCAATATTAAGCAAGTGCTACATTCCATAATTGGGTATCTTTGAATTTTCTTTTTGCTGGAACTTACACTCAACGGACTACTAATCCCGATTTAACTATACCAAACTACAAAATGTGATTAAAAAAATTCTACTGAATTTGAATTTTAAACGATCAAACTATAAGGGTGGAAAACACGAAATAATTGTTTTTAACAAATTTGGTTACGGATACATGTTTAACCCGCATTTTGACTAAATTGATTATAATCTTCCATCCCTTATTATATTTGTTTTCTTCTTGTACGACGGTGGTGCACTTCCCGTTTCTTGATGGGATGTTTAGAAAAGGGAATCTTGTACGAAATCCGAATATGGTTAAACTTTACTATCCATCTATTGACTAATGCGGATTTAATTAAATGCGTCACCAGTCTCAATTTCAATGTCACGCTTATAGAATTCATACTGTCGGGAGTTACTCCGCCGGTAATTTGCCGGAGAGTTCGTCGGAAAATAGAGGAAAGATTCCACTGTTTTGTACAATACAATTAGTTGATTGAACTACATCATTACATAATCACTTTAGTGACCCGATATTAAAAATGGTTTAAGCCCACTCATTTTCATGAACTATTATTTTGTAGTTCTAAATTATCTGACCAAATAATATAAATTTTAAGTGAATAACAACTAAGTTACACATGCTAATTTCATTTATTTGAGCTATCTCGTGTGTAGTATCACATAATTTTGGCATATTATACCAAATTGCTAAATTTTATCTGCGGAACATATCGTTGGCTTTTGATATGAACACCGTCATTTTTTCGATCCAGATTTGAACCTTGATAATACCGAGTGTCTCCCTCTTTTCTTTTTAAATTAGTGAATTGATATTTTTTTATTAGCGAAGTGACATGTAATTTAGATAAAATTAGGAATATGACATGACACGCGAAATAATTGATTAATGAGTATTACTTAATTGTGTCAGGTAAATTTTGTATGATAATTTAAAACTATAATATAATTGTATTTCAAACTACAAAACTACAAGGACTTAAAGCTTAAAAAAATTGTGACAATTAAACTGGTCCAACACTAATGTCCTTTACTATTTTAAAAGTAGAAATATAGCATCCTTTACTCTGAAATAGTGAAATTCCCATCGTAATTTACATTTCACGAGCAATCAAAAGGTAGGTACATCTCCTCCGTTGGTGATTGGTCGACGAATGTACAATTACAGGACGTTCGTAGCGAGCCATTTTATTGTGATCGGGAGATGCCAAGATTTGGATACTCGTGGCCGAAGGAAAATTGCTACCCATTTTGTGGAAATGGAAGGATCTGATTTTGGGGGGCCCTTTTAGTACCCCAAAAAAAAAAGACTACTAATTTTATTTATAATCTTTTGGTCCTATGGGAACTTGGCCATATCTCTCTGGTCCATCCTTTCCCAGTATGAAGGAAGGCGTCACGCGGTACAAATAATTTGTGCTTAAAAAATTATTATGTGACAAAGAACTTCCGATATTTATTTTGTAAAATTAATCAATAAATGCAAATTGTAATGAAATGAGAGCACAAATTTGCAATTTATTATTTAAATTCAAAACCGAAAACAACCTCCTGCCCAAAAAGGACAGCGTTGGTCACACCCAACGAACAACCTCTAACACACATTCCGCACTCCACCCAAAATCCAGGGGGAGGGCAAAACAGTCATTTCCAACAGCTTAGCTCTTACAGAAACCAATAAACTAAACAGGAAAGCTCACAACAGTTGGTTCACTTTAGTTACTCTTATTTGGCGCGTATATAAACTACCATCCCCACCAATACACAGATCCCTCTCTCTCTCTCCCTCTCTCTCTCTCTCTCTCTAAAACTCTCCCCTGAAAAGAGAGAAAGGGAAAGGAAGAAAGATCAAAAGGAAGCCATTCCCATCCCTTTTCCCCAGTTGGAAAGAACCGATAGAGTGAAGAAAAACAATTGCTTTCTGTGTGTGAGGGAAAAAAATACCCTTTTTCAAAATATATAAAAAAAGAAAAAAAACCAGAAGAGGAAGGAGAGACCCGTTTGATCGGGTGGAGACCCATTTAAGGAAATGGCGACTGGAGCTTAAAGGCCGAGTCTTTAGGGGTTAAAGGGTCTTTTTTCGGCGATGGACGGGTACGGTACGGCCCGGCGGGAGGGTTCGCGGCCCGATCCGTATCGAGAATGGGGTGCTTCTGGGCAGGAAACGGGTCTCGAAGGTAGCTTAATTTCACCTGCATTTATGATCTTGTGCGGTTTTTTTCTTATCGAAATTCATTCGGTTGCTTTGTTTGGGGTTTGGTAATGGGGTGTGTGTGTGTGTGTTTTTGGTGAATGCAGAGGGCGTTTGGCAGTTGCGGTTAGGGGCGGAAGGGGAATCCGGCTACCCGGAGCGGCCCGAGGAGCCCAATTGTATCTATTACTTGCGGACCGGCTTCTGTGGTTACGGTTCGAGATGTCGGTTCAATCACCCACGTGACCGTGCCGCGGTATAATCTTAGGACATGATTGCTTATGTTGTTGTGTTTCTTTGCTTTGGTAATGGTAATGTTCTGTTTGGTTGGTTTTTTGGGAGTTCAGTTGTTGGTTTGATCATTGGAGCCTTGTGGGGGTTAGCCCCGGGGTTGATCTTATCGGGTAGGTTAAGGAATTGAGTTGGTTGTTTATGGGTCGTAAGCCGTATAAGATTGGTTGATTTTGGGAATATTGTACTGGTTAGGTGCTGGGAGCTGCTAGAGGTGGTGGAGGGGAGTTCCCCGAGCGGGCGGGCCAGCCCGTGTGCCAGGTTCTTGTTCTGATTTACCGATATCGGCTTATTATTATCGTAGTTTAGTAAATTTCGGATGCCATTTGTGCATAACAATCCAGGGATGCAGTTATATTTGTGTATGGAAATGCCGTTTGCTAGACATTTGTTAGTTTGGTGATCCTATTACTTAATTTGCAGTATTACATACGGACAGGGGGATGCAAGTTCGGTGCGTCCTGCAAGTACCATCACCCTAAGGAGGGAGGGGGAGCAGGAGGGTCTAGCTCGTCTGTGCAGCTAAATTATTATGGATATCCTCTCCGTCCGGTACTTCTGCACTTGATGCCTAGTTTCCTTTTCTAAATGTTAAAGCCATGTCATTGTGTTTCCACAACCAAAGTTCCGCTCTCTGAAACATGAAGCCTTGCTTGGCAACAGGGGGAGAAAGAGTGTACGTACTATTTAAAAACAGGGCAGTGTAAATTTGCCGATACATGCAAGTTCCATCATCCAATGCCCGCAAATGTTCAGATTATGGTGCAACCACCTGAATCTCAAGTCGTGCCTGGCCCTCCGCATTTACCTCCATCAGCAGTATACTCCCCTGTACAATCTCCAGCTGGTCCATCTTCTCAACAGTATGGTATAGTTGTTAGGCCTTCACTCTTTCCAGGCTTTGTATCAGCCCCCTATGGCCCTTTCATGCTCTCACATGGTGTTTATCCAAGTTGGGCTCCTTATCCGGTAAGTCAGCGATAGTTCTCTTTTTAGCTTTACTGCGTTTCGACAGAAATTAACGACTAATCTCATTTTGGTCAATCTATTACAGGCACCTGCAACTCCAATTGCATCTCCTGGTACTCAGCTGACTGTCGGGTCTGGAACAATGTATGGTTTGGCTCAGTTGTCTCCTTCATCACCTGGCTACACCAATGCTTATTTACCTGCACCCGCTTCAGTTGGTCCTTCAAGTAGCACGCAGAAGGAAAACCCATTCCCAGAAAGACCTGGTCAACCGGAATGTCAATACTACATGAAAACTGGCGACTGTAAATATGGGTCCTCGTGCAGATACCATCATCCTCCAGAATTGATTACTCCAACAACAAATGTTGTTCTTAGCCCCATGGGTCTACCTTTACGTCCGGTGAGCATAATTCCAAAGATGCATGCATTTGACATATCAGGAAGGGTTGACTTGGGGACTAGTTTCTTCATGGTTTGGCTTGACCATGACAGTGACTCTTGTTATCTATGCATTTAATTGCTTGCCATCTTTTACGAGTCTAAGCATGCTTTTCCTGGAAATGAAAGAAGCGTCATTATGATGTCCCCATTTGTTCTCCACTCCTTATCTTCTCGTCTTAGACATCGCTAAATTTTTTTCGCCTTTACTTCTCTGTTTTAATGGTTCAGAGTTGCAGCATCCTTCTGTTGGGGATTGTAAATTAGCTGACTTAAGATGTGTTACCATGATTCTCAACAAAAAAAGAAAAGAAAGATGTGTTACCATAAGTAGCACAAAATCAATTGAGATCCCTGGATTTCGTTGTCAAGTATTAGGGGTTGCTGAAACCGCCTGTGGTGCAATTCTTCATGCTCTTTGGTATGTGCAACCGTGCAAGAAAATGAATGCTGATGGGAGTTATCATTTATCTGTTTTAATATAACAATGCTAATGGTTGACAGATACTGGATTCTTCACCATCAAAGAAAATATTGTTCTGTGCTCCTTTCTCCCACGATTTTCCTGCTTTTTATTATCCATGTAGATTTGGTTGGAGCCTCGGTTGTTGTGGCGAGAGGTTTGACATTCATTTATAACTTGAACTTTTGGAACTCTCAGCATGACCAATATGAAGCAGATGCCTGTCCACTTTTGTGTTTTTGCCCCCCTTTCCCGGCTGATTTTACTTTATCATCAGGGTGACTTGTTACTGCAGAGTAACAGGAAGTCCCCTAATGCCTTTTCACATTTGTAGCTAGCACAACCTTGTTGCATCATTTTAGTGACTTCATCTTTTTACCATTGATTGTATTCCCGAGCATGCCATTTGTTGTCTTGTTGGTAGCCGGTCAGTTTTCTCTTGATACATTTGCTTACATTCTCAGCTTTCCATCTACTACTTTGTTTTGTGCCCTCTGATCAACATTTTAAGTCGTAAAGCAACCTTCATGTATTTTGCTCAGGCATTCTTTGTGACACTGTATCTTTCTGCTACTTTATGATGTATCTCTCAATGTGTTAAACAGGATGCCCCATCATGCATGCACTATGCACAACGCGGACAATGCAAGTTTGGAGCTGCTTGTCGGTTTGATCATCCCATGGGAACATTGAGTTACAGTCCATCGGCTTCGTCTTTGACCGATATGCCAGTTGCACCTTACCCGGTGGGCTCTTCAATGGGTACCCTAGCTCCATCATCCTCCTCCTCAGACCTACGGCCAGAACTCGCTTCAGGATCCACCATGGGGTCTGGTTTAACCAGGATGTCTTCATCCACGAATACTCAGTTGACGAGTATATCTAGCAGCTTGGCAGCTTCACCCCTCACAAAGAGTGAAAATGTCCCTCAGCCCAGTGTGCACCAGCCAAACCAGGGTGCAGCTCCTTCCAGTAGTTCCAGCAGCAACCTCGAGTCTCACTGCGCTAGCTAAGCAGGACCACCGAACATCTCCCTGCCAGAGAGAACTCCTATTTATTTCCCTTCCAAGCCAGCAGAAAAAGGGAGGCTTCATTTGATCGTTCCACGATTCAGGTTCAACACGAACAATCTTCTTAAGACGTTCTCTTTTTCATTAGTCTAGTTGCCATCTGCAGTTTTTTTCCCTTTCTTGAATAAAGTTCTGCCAACTGCCAGAAAAATTAGGGAGCTTGTTGCTCTTCATTATATGCTCCAACCCAATTCAGAAAGCCAAAAAACCAGGGAAGCAGCCAATCTTCCCTTCGGTCTCGTCGTCTTCTTCGACATCATCAAACACGGGGACAAAGCTTCCAACCATTCCAGTTCCAGAAGGGTGTCTGAAGGTTTCATTGTTCCCCTCCTCCCCTTTTTGTCTGGGGCCTGCCTAATTGCTTGCTTGCTGCTGCTGCTGCTGCCCTTTTGATGAGTACATGTTGTTAGGTACATATATAGAATACATAATGACGACAGATAAAAATGGAAAATGCCTTTGACATTCCTATTTATATAATATATTTTGTTAAATTTATCACCAAATACTGATACGTATAGAAACAATTTACTCTACCATTGACTCTGTATCTTTAAGTATCTTCACTTGTATTTTTGTTCTTTATTTTGTTTCACCGTCTCGTCTCGTGGCTTCTTGTGACCCTACCCGACTCTAATGTATTATATAGATTGAGCTCTGGAAGTGGAAACGCACAGAAAGATAATTGAATTTATGCAGGAAAATGTTACTCAATTAGTCCTCCAGCTATGTATGTCTTCAAATATATGTGGGCTACCGAGACTTGTAGAGTCTGCTTTTTAAAGCGTTAATTTGAACCTACGGTATATATATATATGAGAAATTATTCTCCCAAGTTTTTCGGGTTTGTTTAAATATACTCAAAAGTCTTTCATATTTGTAAAATACATGTCGACGTCTCTTTTATTTGCTTTTATTATACTTTTGGGTCTCTGGCGCACATTAGCAGTTCTCTTTTTTCATTTTTGTCAATAAAATGACCAAAATATCCTTAGAACAAAAAATAAAAAACAGCTCACATCATCTCTTCTTCTTCTTCCTAGTCAGTGACATCATCTCGTAAAAAAATGTCTCAGCCCACAACACAACAAGAATCCAGAATAGCAAATAACCACTAATTCAAACTCATCGGACAAAGTCTCAAATTCCTAATTTCCAGCTTCGAGGTCAGTCGTTCGTGCACTCCCAAGCTCCTCAACACTGTCCCCTTTGAACATCTCCCTCATTCGAATACCCGAGCCCTCCACGGTCAACCGAGACCCAGCTGATGGCTTGCCAGTGACGCTGCTACTCGAGGGCCTGGAGAACGACCCCGTCGAAGGGGAGGAGGCCGGCCAATTCGCGCGGCTCTTCTGGTAGAGATCCGCGAGGGAGGCGGGATGTGCCGCCGCGGTGCTCCGGCGCTGGAACTCGGCGAGATTCTTCCTTATCCTTTCGAAAGCATCGGCATTGTTGGGCCAATTATAGAGTGGGCTGGGTCAAGCAGGCGGGTTCAACGGCCTCATCTTGGCATTGATTTCGCTAAAAGCGTCCGCGCTTTAGGGGGGGGGGCGGTTGTTGGCCGGTGGGGAAAGTTTGGTCATTTGAGGAGGAGGAAGAGGAGAAGTGGAGGAGTGGGGGAGGAGGGCGGGAGGGGTAGAAGAGGAATTTGGGGTTGGGTTTGAGGAGGGTGGAGAGGGCCATAAGAGAGACGGTCGAAGGTGGGGAGCGGTTGGGCCGTTGGGGGAGGTAGAAGAAGATATGACAGCGATTTTTTTATTTTTGTTCTAAGGATATTTTTGTCATTTCAATAATAAAAAAAATTTATTGAGAGATCTGAAAGTATAATAAAATCGAACAAGAGGGACTTTGGCGTATATTTTGCAAACAAGGGAGACTTTTGAGTATATTTAAGCAAACTCGAGAGACTTGAGAGTAATTTTCCTATATATATATAATTTATTGCCAAAGAACATCTAGGTTAGCTACTCAAGGCGTTGTAAATTTTAAGAAAGTCCAAAATTTCAGCCTTTACATATTAAAAAAATTTACCTTTCAAAAAAAATATTTTCCAACCACCAGTAACACATCAAACGAGACTTATAAGTTCAATGTATTTCGGCGAGAGTAATATTATCGTTTCCGCACGAGTTAAATGGTTCCCTCTCAAGTGTTAATTACAGTGACAGAGTCGACAGAGTAAATGTTTAAATTCCTATAAATTTTTCTTACCTTGTTTATATATTTTTTTTGGTGAGGTCTCACCTTATTTATGTTTTTTTTTGGTGAAAGTGGTGAGCTCACCTTATTTATGCAACAACGGTATATATATCCTTAACAAATTATAATCTATACAGATTAGAAAATAAGAAACGAAATGACTCCTGAACATACATATGTAAGTGTGGTATTGCATGCAAGAATATAATATATCTCGATGTATAGATAAGCATAGACGGACTTTAATTTGACAGTGACTAAATAGATTAACATATGTTTGAGTTTCTTAAATGATGAATATTTTTCACTAAATTTTAATATTGATGGATTCTAGTTGATGGCTTAATTTCGAAAGTACTGTAATAGTTTTTACCGGCTAATGTACGTAGTTGGTGGTAAATAAACCGGTGAGGGTAACACCGATGAGGGACTTATTTTAGTTTAATTAGGTATCGAGTTTGAATTTTTTGGAACGTATTAGTATTAAATAATTGTTGAAAGAGATTTGTCACTTTTCAAATGTCCCAACTGACTTAAATCTATACTAATCGGCCTAGTAAATCAATATACCAAATAGTATAATACACGGGATCAAAACAAACACACTTATTCAGGAGTCTTGACATTGTAAATAATACATTGCAAGATCTCGACTTGGACACGATCCCGTGTATCAAAATGTGCCGACCCGAACCCCAAAATAGGACCATAAACAACCGGGAAAATAGCTATAGCTAACAACATTCAAGGATCACACGTCGAAACTACAAACAAACCAAAGCCCGTACTAAGTTATCCGAACTTATTAAACCGGCTAACTCAGGTTCTAAATAGTTCATTCACCGGTTAAATGCAAGAGGCAATATTCATTAAAACATTGAGTAACCAAAGTCAACGTCTTCGCTGTAATAATTATAAGGCGGAGGAGTAGCGCAAGCCATTGAGGAGCTAGAACCATTAGCATCAGCTAAACCATAGTAGGAACCCTCTTCCATTCCAAGAGGAGGAAGAGAGCTTCCATTAATAATGGAAGAGAGCTCCTGATCGTTTGAACCGATCCCCCACGTATAGAACTCGCCATCAGTACTACCCGGCTCGAACTTGGAAAAGCTCCCGAGTGGATAGTTGTTGCTTGTTGAGATCCCCAGAGGTGGTAGCTCGGAGTTCTTACCAGTGGGAGGAGTACTAGGTGGTCTCAAGCAGCTGTCGGGAACAATGCAGGCCAAGTACCCGGAGTTGGTGTTGTCCTCGTTGGGGAACGAGAAGAAGCTGCTTATCGAAGACGACCCATCATCCGAAGACTCGGGACACGTGTCCGTGCTCGACGGGTTGGTGTTGTTCGTCTTCGAAGGGCTGTAGGTCATACTCGCCGGAGGTGGAGGTGGTAGAAAGTTCTGGACTTCGAAAGGGGTGAGGAGAGGGTGGAAGGATCCGGTCTCGGTGTAGATGAAGTTGGTCCTGGCTTGGGTGCCCTTCATGGAGAGGGCAGCCCTATCGTAGGCCAGGGCGGCTTCTTGGGCCGTGTCGAAGGTCCCGAGCCAGTGCCTCTCCTTGGTGGTCGGGTCCCTTATCTCGGCCGCGTACCTGCCCCACGGCCGCCTCCTCACGCCTAGGTACCGCCCGGGCTCGGCCTGCTTCCTCCGACCTCGTCTCTCGGTCGGGGAGGTGTTAGGGTTGGTGTTCCTCTGGAGGAGACCAATGTTGCCCAGTGGCTCGTAGGGTGATACGTGGTCTGATGAGGGCCTCGAAGTAGACATGGTAGGGTTTGTGTTTTTTGTGTTAGGGTTTTGAGGACGAGAGTGGCAAGGGTCTATAGTATGGGAGGAGTGTAGTGTAGTGTAGTGTGGAAGTTCGTAGGGTGGAGGGAGTCTTTTATATAGACAGCGACTTGTGGTTTCTAAAGACAATTTGCAGACGTACCAACCTGCCATTCAATCCATTCAATTCCATCGAATCATCAACGCCTTGTGCTATTATATCAAGTATCATTTGATTGTTCATTCTTATTTTATCTTTACATTATCCACTATTATATTCACGAACAACGATTAAATTTAGATTTTACAACCAAGATTGTTTACTAGGTATTGTATTCTTCATTCATAAAACTCGGACCCGAAACATCATATAAGAGTATCTAAGTTGTTATTTTTTTTGCTATTTGAATCTAACTTCTTTTACAACCAAGATTGTTTCCTAGGTATTGTATTCTTCATTCATAAAACTTGAACTCGAAATATTATGCAAGAGTATCTAAGTTGTTATTTTTTTTGCTATTTGAATCTAACTTCTTTTATTTTCTTACCTACTTTTGGGAAGGTAATGAAATTTTTTTTGTCATAAGCTGTTGATCAATCTGAATCTCTGATCAGTAATCCCTATTGTTTCTCAACCAACGTAATTCTCGGAAAAGGAAATTAAAAGAATTTTCTAGGAGCTGCTGGAAATCTAATCTAATGGCATGGGAAAGTTACTTCACAGAGATACTATAGCTGTTCTTTTTATGAAGTCATAGTACTTGTCTATAGTACTCTATTGCTATTAAGTACTCGAAATTCTTGTACGGTATTAATATAAGTATAAGCTAGAATATTTAGTTTCTACCAAAAAAAAAGCTAGTATATTTAGTCATTAAAATTCCAGTATTTTATATTTATGACGGGTCGTATTACATGGTTCCCTTTTTCTTTAATTTTTTCAAAATTTATTATTCAAATCTTGGCAACTTTGTATAAACTCAATTACTCCTTTAATTTTGTATTTTATTCTTCATTTGATTAAAACAAACAGATATATACTTGGGTGGATATTCGACGTGTGTAGTTAGTTACTAATTTGGCATGTCGTTCCCATGCTTAGCAAGTAAGAAATTTATATCACTATTAATTGTTAGAAATACTCTTTAATAAGGTTTAACAATATTTAATTTATACGAGTCCGAGAGAATCATATATAAAAAACGTCAGATTAACCGATCAAAGTTTGTTAAATTTAATTAGAGTTATCTAGTTCAACCACGAGATTCAAACTACATTAAAATTTGGCAAGAAATTTTTTGACACCATATGTTATCTTACCCGGTATAAACCATGAATAGTCAGTCCAATATTTATCTTCGTTACCGTATTCGATAATGATGTAATTATGAAATCAGCCAAATGCAAGCATCAACGGTAAGTAAGCGTCGTACGACGAGTGAACAAAATTTTAAGCACTAACAAGTTCACGTGCAAGAACCGGAGTTGCTAGGCCTACATGTATACCTACTTTTCAAATTCAGTATCAACAGCTCCTGAGACCAAGTTTATTGGATCCGCTCACCCGCTAAATAATTAATTTCTCTTTCATCAAATTACTATTCAATCTAACCCAATCCTACCTAATATTTTGTCATCTTTATTGATGATCTCATCCAATCTGCTCACCAAATAAATAATTAATTTCTCTCTCATCCACATATTATCTATAATTTAATTTATGTTTTTGATTATAAATTACAATAAATGTATAAATTTATGTGTCCATAATTATAACAAGAAAAAAATTAAAATAAAATAATAAAATTAAGATTACAAATGTTGGAATACAAAATTAGAAAAAAATATAAATTATATATTTAATTACTAGTACCGAATTTTTGTCATATATGCTCAATCAAATCATTTTTAAGAGCGTTATGTGTTTCTCTATTTCGGAGTTGTTCTCTATTAGTCATGTAATTGGATAGGTCTCCAATGTGTTCAGTAGAGAACTGAAAAGCTTCTTCGTCGTCGTCTTCTTGTTCTCTAATAGTCATGTAATTGGATAGGTCTCGGATCGAAAATGTGTTGAATCATGAACTACTTTTAACTCCCATTTCAGATGTTTACTCATAACTTCATTAAATACAAACAAGTCATTAAACTTACTGCCACCTGCTTCATAAATTGTGTGAGCTTCTTCTTTAATATCTTTCATGCTCATTCCACTCCCTTTCCGACAATATGCTTCCCGGTAAGCAGCAACCCACTTGCTTGCATTTTCACTAAGTCGTTTATAACGACATTTGATTGCATGCACATTTTTTTCGCCGATCTCTTCCGAATTCTCTGCTCGAGCTTCATTGTACAAATTTTTCACTCGTTCCCACAACGAGACAACCTTTTGATTTTTGCCACGTATGTTATCTTCACTAATAAAATACCAGGATGACATTAGGGCCATATCTTCTTTCACAGACCAGCTTTAATTTTTTGCCCCCTTTTCAGAATTTTTGTTTGTTGGTTGAACATCTTCGAACAAATTTTGAGAGATATTTTGTGAGGTTTGATGTTCATAGATCGGAATTTTAGAGAGATTAGGCAAAAATTAGAAGTTTTGATAATATTCAGAATTAGAAAAAGTTTGAGAACTAAAATAAGATTGAAATGGTGGATAATTTGGAGAGTTAGGATTATTCGAATCCATATTAGAAATAATATAACTAAGCAATACAAAGAGATTATGTAATGAAAAAGTAGAGAAGTTTAGATTATGTATCAAAATATGTCAATATTGAACTCTATTTATAGAGAATTGAAAAATATTATTTTTTATTTTTTATTTTTATCAAAAGATAATATTAATTATGATAACCAAACAAATAATATTCACTAGTATCTTTTTTAACGAATTATATTGTGCCACGTGTCATTAGAATTAGATTAAGATAAGTTCACGATTCTCGCTCGGGTGGCCGAGCGGATCGACCCAAATTCACCCATTTTCTATATTTTTTTATTTCTTCTTTGTCACCTAATGGTGAGCACTCAGCCGCGCTCACCAATGAAGTTGGTCTAAGGGAGGTAACATAATATTATTATTTTTCATTATAAGGATCATAATCATTCTAAGGGGGATCATCTTGGAAGGTGAAATTAGCTACGGAAAGGTCCAACCCATACGGGTTTTTGCTGTTCTAATTATATAATTTGTAATTATGGATTAGGCAAAAGCGATTATGAAATTTTTTATCAGGAGACATGGCCATTTAGGAGATTCCCTTCATGCGATTTGCAAAATGCTTCGAGATTGAATGGAATGGAGATGTCGCGACCATCATCATTCGGAACCCGGTGAGGCGGCAGAATGATTAATTTAAGACAATTCTTATGTAATTTGTGTTGATTCTAGATAGGTTGTTATTTTTTGGTTATCAAGATAACATGTCTTCACGAGCACTATTAACTGTAACAATAGTAAATTTAATTACGTGGCGATTTTTTTTTGATAATAAAAACTGTATAATTTGTAGATTTTTTACCCAAAAATATAAATTGGAAATTTACTCGACATTATCCAAAATTCTTTTTCAATCAGGTGCATGTATACATGTTCATTAAAATCTGTCCACAGGAGATAGCAAATTATCTTATATTCAAATATATAGTAGATCAACTAATAATAGTTTATATAAGGTATGGCACTATTTGATTCCGTTCTCAAATTCGTTTTCGAAATTTTAGCAATTTTTTTTCCTACATACGTTTTGAGAAAACAGGGAAAACGCGTAAGATTTTCTCCTTGCACCTGCGGGGACCTAGAGAAGCTAAAAAGAACCATATAATTTTGAAGGATTGATCCCGTAACATGTTTACATAGCTTCACATTGCATGCACATGTTGAATCCGTATTTTATGCGACATTAATCCAAGAACTCATAAGGAAGTTCTTGTCTGATTCATTTTTTTTCAAAGGGAGCAGTTAAAATCTCCTCTACCCAACACAACAAATTGTCTTAAAAATTAAGGACCAACATATCTTAGTATGGCTTCCCATATGTCTTATGTCATCAAAAGAAATTGACAACCTAAGATTAATGGCGAAACAGATAGGTTGGATTTCCCCAAAGTGCTCGTAAGTCAAATTTTGGTTTTAGCCTCATCTGTTTGTCTCTTTCTGGATCTAAAGTACCCAACAACAAAAAATAAAATTCTAACACACCATTAGATTGAGCCTTGAGGTGGGTAGCAATTTAAAAGCCATGATTTTTTTGACAAATTATCCTCACATCTCTGTACTTTGGTCACCCTCCCCCTAGGGTCCCTAGATTTTGGAAAATGATTGTCTCGTCCCTAAGTTTTGATAATAATAGACTATCGGGTCCCTGGAGCTGGAATATTCCATATTCTCCGGCGAACTCCCACTTGAAATGACCAAAATGCCCCTCTCACTTAAAAAAAAAGAGAGCCCCCCTCTAAAAATTAGATTTCTAAATGAACCCCCTTCTTAGAAGTTTAAAATCCAATTTTTCCTATCAACCTAACATCGAGGTGATTGACGAACAACCTTCAATCACCTAACCCAGGAAATCATCTCCATTGAGGAATTCTTTGATGGATATGGCTCATTCTTCGTCCCAATTAGACCTGACCTAGAACACGGAAACGACAGGAAAAAATGAGCAAATGAGGAGGAGAAGCCAAGGGACCAGGAGGTCCACGCGACCAACACGCTCTTTGGGAAGCACGTGCGCTACCTCCTCTGCGACGGTTGCCACTCCACCCCGGCCTCCATCCTCTGCGACTCCGAGCGGTCCACCCTCTGCCACAAATGCGACTGGGAGTACCTCGCTTGATGGATTCTCCGGCCGCTCTTCCCCTTTCGAGCTCACCGGCATCCTCGGGTTCGACTATCTCGGCTGGGAGAAGCCAAAAGAGGAGGACGACGGGGTCTGGGAGACCGTCAGGGCTGCGGCCTCACTCACATGACCGTCACCCCTCTCGATCTCGTCAAGTGTAATATGCACGTCCTCTCTCTCTCCCTCTCCCTCCTTTGACTTCACGTTGACTAGATCCCTATCCCTCATGTGCTTGTTGTCGTTGGAAGGTTCTAAATCCTTAGGCCTTAATCGCTCTCCAGATCTAAGTAGTTTAGTCTTTATTTGAGAGCGATTAGTACACTTGTGTTCGATTCTGTTAGGTCGTGTTTGGTTTTCAAAATGTTGCAAATGGATTCCTAAATTAATCGCTCTCTGGATACTATTTGTTTGGATCCAGCTTATATTTTCTGGTGAAACAAATGGAAGCTCGGAAAAGGAGGTGGCGGAGTTGTTGGGAGAGGCGTAGAGGAAGCTCGGGATCTATTTTTTTTGGTTAATTTCTTGGTTTGGTTATTTTTTTAAGGGGTGGAGTAAAATTTAACAAGGAAAGGTATTTTGGTCATTTCAAGTGAGAGTTCGCCGGAGAATATAGAATATTCTGGCTCCAGGGACCCGATAGTCTATTATTATCAAAACTTAGGGACGTGACAATCATTTTCCAAAATCTAGGGACCCTAGGGGGAGGGTGACCAAAGTACAGGAATGTGAGGGTAATTTACCTTTTTTTGATAAGATGGATCTAATTTCAAACAATCAAGTTTGGATATGTATTCGAATCCATTATCATCTTTAGAGCAAAGTTGGGACTCAACAACGGGCGACTCTAAACTCAATTATTTTTTTAAGTAAAATTTATTATCTTAGTTGTTAATACTTAATAGACACAAGAGACAAATTAAATAAAAATTTTAACTTGGGCCTAGCAAACAAGGTGCTGAAGTTATGAATGAATTTGATGTAAAGATCTGATTTTCAGGAAGACTAACCTTTTTGCAAACTCTTTGTAGGGAATCCAGCAAAAAAAGTTGATGGACATTTGGGTTTTGTGTCTTCATTATATCTTAACATCCCTTAGTTTGTGAAAAAGGGTTACAGTCAAAGTTCAAAGTGGGACACCAATTAAGCACTTCTGATAATTATATTAATTATAATTATATTAATTATAATTATATTGCCAAATTAAATCAGATGATTAGAGCTCAAAGTAGGTTCTATGTCTGGAGATTGCGTGCATGTGCTAATTGCATTGGGAATATCAATAACTAAATTTTTTTTGCAGGAAAGAAAGAAGAAAAAAACAGCAATCAAATTGGTCAACCACTTTTTTTCCCGTTTTCGGCATTTCTTAGTTTTCGCGAATCGTGCTTTGTCACTAACCACTGGTATTGTTTTTCTACGAGTAAGATAATTTATTGAATGGATTTGGTTGGATACGTTATAATCTCTGTATTAGTAATTGATATATATCAAAAAGGCCATATGTCTATATTCAAAAGGTTAGCAATCATGGACTTTGCCTTGATACAATATTAAAAAAAAGGTACTGATCAAAAAGATAAAGAGATTTGGATTTAGCCTTCGGAAGTTCTTGAATTCAAGTCTCATTGTTCGATAAGGTTCGATTCCGAATATCAGAAATTCAAAAAAATTATGTTGGTCAAGGTCCATCTAAAAAGGTGTGAGAGCTAGGTTGGGGTGCAAGGGGCAAAAGTCCCAACTAAGCTTTTGAAATGGCAGCTAGGAATTGAGTCAAAGAAGACAGGGTTTTGGTTCAAGGGAAGTGGTGGGGGCTATCTACTTCATCATCTCTCCTTTCACCCCTTGGAGCTCTTCTAGTACTAGTGTTAGTACACTTGTTAAAATGGGTCAGAGGGAATTCTGCACATTCTTCCAAACATCACACTTTTTCTCATATGGTCACCCCGGGATTCAGGGGAAAGAGAGACATAAAATGTGTCCTTAGGATTAAGAGTTTGAATGCAAAATCTAATTTGGACCGAGAAAAGGGAGTTTGAATAGAGAGAGGGTTTCTTTTATTTCATTAGTTTTTGTCGGGTATGATTTTAGAAAGTTGACAAGGTTCTCTTAACAATACTCGTTTCTAGAAATTCGATAGTTGATGGTTGTTGGTTTTTTTGTTTTGGATTAGTTACTTATTATAGGTGTATCTTGTTTTCTTCCGGGTCAAGTTATGGTCAAACACACTCGTGGCCGTGGGTGGCGACTTTCTGGCTCTCAATGATGGACTTAAAGTGCTACGGCCTAAAAAGAACAGAGGATTTCTCTCTCTTTTTGGCTTTGGGAATGGTTTGAACTTGGTCCACTATGAAAAGGATGGAAGTGGGTCTGCGCATGCTTTCTATCTTAAACACACTTCATTTTTTTTTGCCAAAATTACGCATTGAATTGAATAATTTAAGTTCGAACTAAACATGAACCAAGTACGACCAGAGAAGGAGAAGATCTGCTCTAACTCATGATGTCTCGATCGCTTGCTTGTGGAGGAGGGCTTCATCAATATTAATCATTCCGCTTGTACATCAGCTGACGGGGAGTTTTTATTTAATAAACGATTCTAAGTTTGTCATACTAATTTTTCGAATTCGAATTAGTCGGGTTTTAGTAATAAAAAAAATGGGCTATGATATTTTTTAACAAGTGGTACCCCAGTACAGCGCGCGGGTAACAACTATATCTGATCAAATATTCTCCATATGATCCGCACGTAACCTAAAAAGAGGCGCGACCGAAAAAGAATTGCTGAAGTATTACCCATCGGTAACTATTCTGCCCAGAAAAACTAATGTACCCACTGGACAAGTGGTCATGCCCTAGTGTCAGTCTAAACAGGAAACGGGGCACTATTTGGACGTCGTCAAACGATAATTTTACAAACCAATAGTTGGGACTCAAGCGGGTGATGTTTTCGTCTATATTTTTACTAATGTAATTTTCTTTATTAGAATTTTATTTGGTGATAATTTTATGACGAAATTTATACATTTTCTCCTATATTTCATTAAAAAACAATTGATCTAAATATGTAAAATGACACGTCGACGCTCTTTGGGCCCACAAGTTCCACATGTCGACAGTCCGTACATCCTACGAACACGAACTGTTTGGATGTACGGTCTACGTGTAAGTCGCGGAGGAAGGGGAAGGCAAAGTACGAGGTAATTAAGGTTTGTACGGGGGCGAGGGGGAAGGGGATGGAGTTGGTCTTTTACAGATTTTCCAAGTTTGGGAGAAACAGTGAAGTCGAATCTGGAAGGGGGTAGGGGTCAAAGATTTATTTACGGACAACAACTGCGCACGCCGTGGGATTCGGACGGTGTGGGCGCCTCACCAACGTTATTTCCTTGTCCCCGAATTAGCTAGCCTACGACGGGGCACCCACCCTCTTCTAGTATGCATTATCGGATTGGTGATATGATTAACTTGATATGGTATTCGAATACTGCTATGTTGACTATGTTCGAGTAATGTTTACAACAGCCCAAAATGTTGTAACCAATAAAAATTTAATAATTTTGATATAGTATAATTCCAGAGGTCGGAGTTAGGAGTTCTTTTGCTTTGGTTTGTCTATTGACATAGTAGTAGTATATGCACATGATTTACGCATAGAGATATAACTTCTCCTATGGCCTATGTCATGTATCTCTACATATTTTAGTACTAATATCTCAGTTTTGTGGATGTAGGTCTTTTATCCAAACTACATATGTTCTATGTCTATTATTATCTCTCTCTTTACTATTTGTTATGAATGTTTAACATTCATATTTTCACTTTAGGTATTGTTTTGGTAGGTAAATTTCTATTATTATTATTATTATTATTATTATTTAGTAGTAGTAGTAATAATATTATTTACAAAGGTTCCACCTACCCAGGTGACCCCATCCTCACACCCGTATATCGACTCCCCCGCACATTCGTGTGAGGTTGTAGCCGGGATATTACTAAAAATCTTATCGTCGTAAAACTCAATAGAAAAAAACGATAATAGGGAAAATAGTCGTCGCGATAACACTACAATACAAAGTCGAACATACGGAATAATCTAATAGTGAATATGCTTGCTATTTACAATTTGCTAGCCAAAATTAATCAGAATAATAACACGATTATTCTAAGGCTTTCCAGGCTTCTTTTTAGGCTCTAATTGGGCGTTCTATTGGACTTCAAAGAACTTGGGCTTTCTATTGTACCATTAGTACACATTAGCTTGATGCGGCTAGATGTACGCTTTTACCCTTTTTAAGAAGCTTGTATGGTTAGTTTCTTTGAAAAATATTTTTTTCTTTTTGAGTTAGAAATGGGGGAAGTCATTCTCTCAGTTTTACATTTTTCAGCAAAACAAACGGATCCTTAATGCGAATATAAGAGTTGTATCCTTCAATGGAAAAAAAATAGGACTCCTTGGTGTACGATTCTTACCAGTTGTGTTCTTTCCACACTTGGACCGGCAATCGTTTATACTCCGAAAAGAATTGGAGGACTCTGGTGCAGCTCGAATTCGGTTGAAGTAAGAGCGAACGACGAGTTTATGCAGA
Organism: Hypericum androsaemum; assembly: GCA_963995505.1. Taxonomy (NCBI): domain Eukaryota; kingdom Viridiplantae; phylum Streptophyta; class Magnoliopsida; order Malpighiales; family Hypericaceae; genus Hypericum; species Hypericum androsaemum. The sequence goes on from OZ023185.1 coordinate 1,492,350, forward strand.
TGGGGACTGAAACGGATTGGCGAGGTGCGGTAATACCCTCGTCGGTATGCTCCATTGAGGTAGCGAGGAGAGGACTGCATCCAGTCCCTGCTCTTCTTACTCAGCTAGACTGCAATATTCCCGGCCGGTCTGCATATAAGTGAGAGTTCCCAAGCAGTGAGATACCCTAAACAAACGACTAGAGAAGACAGTAGCTAGGAAATGTGTCGGGTCGACGAGGGTCACCAACAACTTAATATGTTCAGATAAAGCAAAATTCTAACAGTTTGCAATGAACAGATAGATAGAAGAATGAGACATACCGAAAAAGTAATGTCACAAGTCAGATCTTCCGCGGAGGTAACATTGCAGGGCATGGGTACATTGAAGTTTCGTTCTACAGCTTCCCAGGGTTCGCTACAGCGCTCAATTTCTCCGTGTATAACTTGGATAGCCCGGGAACCAAGTTTTCATACTTGTCGATGAACTTCTCCTGAAACGACTTTTCTGGGATGTCAAACATCGGAGTCAGGCAGATTGTCTTCCGTAGCAAACCATTAGCCATCAGAGCTTGAGCGACAGAAACCCTCGGTCTGATCCTCTTCTCGAAGCTCATTGACAAAACCCTTGGATATTTGGCAAACCACGAAGGCTCCAAGCCCATTTCTCGACCCAAAAAGTCCATGATGACCATGACCTTGGAATTCGAGACCGAAAAACACCACGGATGGCGCCTAAATGCACTGGTCATCTCTTTCGCAGACCAACCACATTCCTGAAATTCTTTGACCTTTCTTTCCCTAACTGCTTTCCCCATGTATACCAGCACCGCCACTGCAAACGCAAACTTTGTCGTCTTAGGACTGAAACCCATCTCCATGACCTCCTCCGCCACGTCCCTAAACACACGAGGGCATCTCCTCAGCGACCGGGGATGGTTATGCAACAAGTAACAAATCTTTGCGGTCGGCACCCCGCATTCTCTCAGAAAATGCAGATTACTCGCCTCCACGCTCTGCGGAGTAATCCTAAAGAGATCCCCGAAACGTTTTGCCGCACCAAGAACCTCCATCTCAGACTCAAACAAACCTTTGAGGAAGTTAAAGGAAGGGATCAGCGTCTTCTCCAAGCTCAAACCGAAAATACCCGGGAAAGTGGAAGCCATTAGCGCCACATCCGAGGACGAAGCACCCACGGAGTAGAAGAACTCCAGCTTGGGGAAAAGGGTCTTCTCCGGATTCGAAGCCAACAACTTGGGGTGCCCTTTGACAAGCTTAGCAATCTCGGATTCAGAGAAACCGTGCCTCTTGAACAAGGCCAAAACCGAGTTGGGCTGCTCCGGGCCTGCGAAATTCAACCGACTAGCCGTCGAATCTGCGAATTCCGGAGAAAACCCTAATGTCTCCATCAAGTAAGTGGCCGGAAACGGGCGTCCCTTGTCTAAATCAGTACAAAACTGCCTAGACCTACATGGGTTCTTGTCGATTCTAGTGTCTAAGCCAAAGATGAACCGAGCCCAGATTGGAACTGATCTCCTTTGGACAAGATTCCTAAAGAGAAAATGAGTCATCTTCTAGCTAAGCTAAGCCCTAGAAGAGAAGAAACACTAACCTCGGCTTGCCGCTGAAGAGCCAGCCCAGGAGAGGAGCGCAGTGAGAGAAAAAAAATTTGGGCGGCACCCTAGTAAAAGGAAAATGGTCTTCGAGGAACGGGTATTATACAATTGGATCCTCTAGTTTTGCGAAATTAAACAATGAGCCCAGTTCTAATATCAGAACAACTCCTCAAGTTTGTAATAGTTGATTAGTCAATTACTGTCAATGAATACATGCAAGATATTCGGATACTCACTGAGTCGACTAATCAATGTTTGAGCGGTGGAAGAATAAATATTAACTATTTATTTATGCTAGAATGAACGGTTATCTTGATTCAATCAAAATCAGACACATAAGTATGAGATTTGGATTCAGGGGGGACTACATAAAAGTCATCCCCATGGTATGGACTAAATATGGGCCTTTAGATTTGGTCAAATTCTTTTTTTACAGATCTGATGGTCAGAATCTGTTGAGAGTATGTTCCACCTTTTTTCTATATAATCCCACAAAAAAATATAAACCCCCCCCCCCCCCCCCCCCCCCCTCTTTTATCCTCCATCTGCTATCCACCGCGTCCAAGCTTCTCCGGGTGCTCTCCCCCGCTAGCCGCCCCAAAACGACAGGCTCGAACCCAGATTCCACGTCGTGGTGTGCTTATTTGGTCCAATACGGCTCACCTGTCTCTAGATCTTCAATCTCTCTATCTATGTCCCTTCAATTTTGTTGATCGTGGTGTGCTTATTCGTCATCGTTTATGGTTCTCGTTATATTAGAGGTAATATCTTCTTTCGAATAAAAAAATTCTTAGATGAATGACACCAATATTAAAGTAGAATGATACCAATATCCTAGAACGATGATACCAATATTCGAGAAGAATAAAACCAATACATTCAAATGGTATACATTTTTACTTATAATGGGATACCAATATTGGAGAAGATGAAAACCAATATCACGGTGGAATAAAACCAATATCATAGAAGAATGAAACCAATATCCGAGAAGATAGAAACCAATATTATAGTAGAATGAAACCAATATCATAGTAGAATGAAACCAATAACATAGAAGATTGAAACCAATATCATAGTAGAATGAAACCAATAGTATAGAAGATGAAAACCAATATCCGAGAAAATGAAAACCAATATTCTCATACTTGTATTTCCATAATTTGTATTATTTTGCTGATATATTTTTTAATTATTTTAATTATTGTATTTCCAATATTGCCCCTATCCCTTTCAGTGGGGATTACCCATATCCCCACTGAATTTGAACCCGTAAGTACGTTTCTTGACCGGTTAGGGAGCACTTCAAAATTAATATTCAAAGGGGTAAAAAAAAGTTGGTGATTGTTGCTTGGTAGTCAGATTAGGTATGGGTGTGCACAAATAATAAAGTTGTGTTAATTTTTTGATGAGGTTAATGTATACAAATATTATTGTTATTTTTCACTTGAAAATCTTTTTGAACATGAAAATAAATTATACAAGTATAAATTGATGAACACTATGTTGATTTAATACGGTAGAAATTGAAAGAATTGGCCATTGGTACAAAAGACTTTAAGCCCATACATTTCTATTTTAATATTTTGTCTCTTCCTCCCATGCAACAAACTTGAGCTAAATTGATAGTCCACGTCTTTTACTTAAAAGGAAATTCGAATCTGCCATGGAAGATCAAGAGACCTTCAAGGTAACCAAGGACTTCTTCTCTCTAAGTATGTACTTCAATTCAAGAGATCATTCTGAAGCAAACTTTTGGAAACAAAAAAGTTGAGCAACAGACAACCTTTGGATGATTCTCTCCTTTATGTAACATGAGAGAGTACAAGTGGACTTTTGGTAACAGCATCATGTTCACTAAATAAATCCATCACAGCCAGAATCTTATCTTCTGCAGTCTTCATGAACACAGGAGGACATTCGAATGCGTACGAAAGTTCTGCTTCGGACCAACCGAAGGACATCAACCTTGTCCGTTCAGGTTGATAATCAAGTTTTCCAAGTCTTCATGAACACATCAGGAGCTTATTTTTTATTTCTCATGCCTCTGTTGGTTTCCCTATAGAATCCATATACACCTTGAGTAGATCAGGAGCTTCTTTTTCATAAGCATGTACATACTTCTGGAGAAACAACTTTTCCGCAGAAGCAAAGAGGGAGAGTAGACTAAATTCTTTCTTTTTGAGAAAACCTTTGGAGATCAAAACTTGTGCAACCGAAGCCCTTGGGATGATTCTACCCTTCAAGCTATATGAGAACACGAGTGGACATTTAGCGACCGTGGAAGGTCTAAAATGCAACTTGTTCACTAGATAATCCATCACTGCCGCAATCTTTTCTTCTGAAATCGACATATACCCAGGACGTCTCTTAAATGCAGCGGAAAGCTCTTCTTCAGACCAACCCCACTTCCTAAGGACATCACCCTTCCCTTCCCAGGTAGATTTGCTCAACGACCTTAACGTACTTAAGGCAACCACAAATCTGGTAGTCTTGGGATTGAATCCCATTCTCTTAACCTCGTCAACGGTATCCCTAAACTTATCAACATTAGTGATTAGAGTTCTTGGCTGTTTACATATCAACAACCGAACTTTCGCATCAGGCATCCCACACTCTTTTAAACACTGCACATTACGAGCCACTTGCTCAAGATTAAGAAGACCCGCAAACCGCAGCATAGCACGAAAAATCTCCTCTTCCGACTCCAACAGACCACGTAACAAATCGAACGAGGGAATCAACCTCTTCTCCAAGCTGGACGACAGAACACTCGGGAAACCCGAAACGAGCTGGGTCAGACAAGAGGTGGAAGCTCCTTTGGAGTAGAAGAAGTCCAACTTAGGCAAAAGGTTCTTCTCGGCATTCAGATCAAGCAAGACGGGGCACCTCGTTACAATGTTCTGTATCTGGGTTTGGGAGAAACCATGGTTCCTGAACATAGCAACAACCGCATCAGGCTTATCCGCGGTCTTAAAACACAACCTCTTCGAGACCGATATCGCGGATTCCGGAGACAACCCAATTGTCTCCGTTAGGTAAGCAACCGGAAAGGGGTGAACTTTATCTATATCTGTACAAAAATACCTACTAAATGACCCCCATGGATTCTCTCCTACACTCAGCATCCTAAATCTTACGCTCCATTTCCCGCGGATGAAACAAGTCATTCTCGGAATCGATAAAGACAAGGAGACTGACTCACCTCAATTCGGAGACGATGAGTTGCTTCCCACCGACAGAGCCAATTTCCCGATGTGAAACCCTAAATCATGCGAGATTTGGGCGGAAACACCAAAACATTTAGAAGAAGAGCGACACATTCTTAGAGGTAAGCCCAATGGGCCTTCACACGAGCCCAGTTAGTGTAGGTGGGCTTTGCTTTGGGATTAAGAGAATCGGGAAAGGTCAAAGCATATAAAAATTAATGCAATCTCTATTTGGTAATCTCTATTTGGTAGGCGGTCCTCCAATCAATTTTTTATTTCGTAAAATTGTGAAGTTTTCTTAGTCTAGTATTTTCAAAATGGATTTTTTATCGTTGATAGTATCAATTGTTGGGAAAGTTTTGAATGAAAATTTAAGCAAAGCCCAAAGTGGAAAGGCTCAAAGTGGGAGGCCCAAAAGGAAAATGGAAAGCGCAATCCCACATTGGAAAGTGGCACCAAGATTTCCTAGTTTATAAGGAGAAACTCCTTGTTGACTAGGAAATAAGTTGACCACCTGGAGGGAAAGCCAACTCGGACCGCGACGAGAATGGTGCTACGCACCATCCGAACTCGAGCACGAGTCTGAAAGTTCTTCACTTACAAAGAGTCCGAAAGTTCTAGGTAAGAGTTCGTCCGAAAGTTTCGAGATACGTGTGCAACGTTCTTGGAAACGCCCGAACAGTCGTTGTATCTTGGAGACGATTGCCGTAGATCCTAATCAAGTACACCAACCCTCCGACAAACAACAATCGTAAGACGAGATTGTGTACTTGAAGATGGCATCGTCAAGCACCGTACCAATGCCAGCGGTCCCGGGAACTGTCCACGCCGAAAGGCCGGCCAAGTTCAACGGTACCGAGTTCAAGAGGTGGCAACAGAAGATGACATTCTATCTGACCACGCTCAACCTAGTTCGGTTCCTGAAAGAGGAAGCACCGAAGATAGCAGAAAATGAGACGGATCAACAGAAGATCAACGCTCTCGACGCGTGGAGTCACAGCGACTTCCTGTGCCAGAACTATGTCCTGAATGGACTAGACGACACGCTCTACAACGTCTACGCGGAAGCAAAGACCGCTAAGGAGCTGTGGAGTTCACTCGAGAAGAAGTACAAAATGGAGGATGCCGGGATGAAGAAATTCATCGTCGGACAATTCCTCGACTTCAAGATGGTGGACTCCAAGAAGGTCATCGACCAAGTGCAGGAGTTGCAGATGATCCTTCACGAGATCCAGGCCGGCAAATCCGGACACATGGCTAAGGACTATCGCCAGCCGAAGAAGGACGACCAAGAAAAGGCTAACCTGGCTGAAGACTTGTCCCAGATGGATCTGTCAGCCGTGGTGTTTGAAGCCAACCTGGTGGACAATCCGAGAGAGTGGTTCGTGGACATAGGAGCTACCCGCCACATCTGCTCGGACAAGGAGATGTTCTCGAGCTATATCCCGATCACCGGCCGAAAGCTGTTCATGGAAAACTTCGTAACGTCCAAGATCGTCGGTCTGGGTAAGGTGGTCCTGAAGCTGACCTCAGGAAAGGAGCTGACCCTTAAGGATATACTGCATGTCCCGGACATCCGCAAGAACTTAGTTTCTGGCTCACTGTTAAGCAAAGCCGGTCTTAAGCTTGTATTTGAGGCTGATAAGTTTGTACTGACCAAAGCGGGTCAATTCATAGGAAAGGGTTATCTAGAAAAGGGGCTGTTTAAGATGAATGTAATAACTGTACATCGCACCTTTAACGGTAAAAATAAAGTTAACGCTTCTTCTTACTTGGCCGAGTGTTCTAATTTATGGCATGGTAGATTAGGACACGTAAATTTAAACTCGCTAAGAAAGTTAGTAAGTTTAAATTTATTACCGCATCTAGAGTTCAACCCATCTGATAAATGTGAAGTATGTGTGGAGGCTAAAATGACCAAAGCACCTTTCCATTCGGTGGAAAGAAGTACTACGCCTTTAGAGTTAATTCATACGAACACTTGCGATATAAAACACGTGCAAACTAAAGGTAGAAAAAAATACTTCATCACGTTTATCGATGATTGCGCGAGATACTGTTACGTATATCTCTTAAAGGGCAAAGACGAAGCTCTTGATGCCTTTAAGAGATATAAGAATGAGGTTGAAAATCAACTCAGCATGAAAATTAAAATGATTCGAAGTGATCGAGGGGGAGAATATGTGGCTCCGTTTGATGAACTCTGTCAAGAACATGGCATTATTCATCAGACGACTGCTCCATACTCACCTCAATCGAATGGCGTAGCTGAACGCAAAAAATTGAACTCTTAAGGAGATGATGAACGCTATGTTGATTAGCTTGGACTTACCCCAGAACATGTGGGGGAAAGCTGTGCTCTCAGCTAACCACATTCTAAACAAATTACCATACAAGAAAAGGGATAATACCTCATACGAACTATGGAAAGGAAGAAAGCCTTCCTACGGTTACCTTAAAGTGTGGGGGTGCCTAGCAAAGGTCGAAGTACCTAAGCCTAAGCAGGTGAGAATAGGACCCAAGACCATTGATTGCATCTTTATCGGATATGCACAAAATAGTAGTGCTTATCGATTTTTGGTGCATAAATCTGAAAACTCTGAGATAAACGCGAGAATGGTCATAGAATCAAGGAACGCAACGTTCTTTGAGAATAGCTTTCCTAATAAGGAAAGAAAGGAAGGGAGTCCAAAGAAAAGGGCTCACGAGACTACGCAAGGGTCAAATCAGGAAGATGATGAACCTAGACGTAGTAAACAGACGAAGGTAACCAAATCCTTTGGTCCAGATTATCTAACCTATGCATTAGAAGATGAACCCAGGACAATCCAAGAGGCATTGTCCAGTCCAGATGCTCCTCTCTGGAAGGAAGCTATCAATAGTGAGATAGAATCTATTATGCAAAACTACACGTGGGAAGTCGTGGATCTCCCACCGGGCTGCAAACCTTTGGGATGCAAGTGGATCCTAAAAAGGAAATACAAAGCTGATGGATCAATCGACAAGTACAAAGCTCGATTGGTAGCTAAGGGGTTCAAACAGAAGGAGGGATATGATTTCTTTGACACGTATTCACCAGTCACAAGAATCACATCAATTAGAGTACTCATAGCTGTTGCGGCACTCTATAACCTCGAGATCCACCAAATGGACGTAAAAACAGCTTTCCTAAATGGGGAACTGGAAGAGGAGATATACATGGAGCAACCTGAAGGGTTTGTGGCTCCCGGTCAAGAGCATAAAGTGTGTCGGCTAGTCAAGTCACTATACGGGCTAAAACAAGTACCAAAACAGTGGCACGAGAAATTTGACAAGACAATGCTGTCGAATGGATTTAAGATCAATGAGTGCGATAAATGTGTTTACATTAAGGGCACACCTGAAGCTTACGTAATTGTATGTCTCTACGTAGATGACTTACTAATTATGGGAAGCAATAAAGAGGTTATTGTGAAAACTAAGAACATGTTAAAGAACCACTTTGACATGAAAGATATGGGTCTGGCAGACGTCATAGTAGGAATAAAAATCTCTAAGAAAGCTGACAAAATTATCTTGACGCAATCCCACTACGTGGAAAGTGTGCTCAAGAAATTTGAAGCTTTTGACAAACCTCCGGTCAAGACTCCAGTAGATTTGAATCTACACTTAGCCAAGAATCGAGGGGACCCAGTATCTCAACTGAGGTATGCGCAGATTATCGGGAGCTTGATGTATTTAACAAACTGCACACGTCCCGATAGACCTGGCCATGAATTGAATCCGATTCGTGATTCGATTCGATTCGTAAAAAATTCGATTCGATTCGACAATAATTTGGTTCGTCAAAAAATTCGATTCGAATTCGTCATGATAAGAATTGAATACGGTTCAAATTTTTTGTAATTCGTCAAACCGGCGAATTCAATTCGAATTCGTTTTGAGAATTCGGTTCGTATCGAATTCGAATTCATAAAAATTCAAAAAAAAAGGGGGGGGCCGGGCCGGGAATTCAAAAAAGGGGGGGGGGGGAATTTGAATTTCGCTGACGTCAGCGCTTGCATCAGCGTCAGGGGCAAATTACCCTTTTTTCTTACCCTTTTTTTGTTACCGTTTTAATCCCCAGGTTACCATTTTTTTTACTGTTGGTACTTTTTAAATTTTTTTTTATAAATTCAGAATTTCTTCCCAACTCTATAAATACCACCTCTTATTCTTCAAATTTTACACATTCCAATCTCAATTCTCTACTTCTCTTATTGAAAATTTGAGCTATATAAATTCTCCCTCAAGTTTACTAATTAGATATATTAGTCATATTTCTCATATAATTACTCATATTACTATATAATTATGTCGAACATTAAAATTGATGGTTTACAAAATTTATTATATGCGTATTAAACAAATTTAGAAATTTTTTTGCAAGTTCCTAATCTAGAAGATCATGTTGTAAAAATTACAAACAATGTAAAAAAAGATATTTTGGATTTAATGAGTGAATATAGTATTAGGAATAATGCTTCTCCATCTAATGAACCAACTCCCTCTCCCTCACAAGGTAAAAAATTAAGTTTTACGGAAAGATTGTTAATGAAAAAATAAAAAAGACCCCGAGGAATAAGTTTAACCAATTCGGAATTGAATTTGATTTATATCTTAACACACAATTTGATATTCCATTTGTCAAATCTTCTTGTTTTGCTTTATTAGAATGGTGGAACAACCATGTAAAACAATTTCCGGTTATGTCAATTGTTGCAAAAGAATTGCTTGCTTGTCCGATTTCGACGGTTGCCATGGAACAAGTATTTAGTGCAAGAGGTAATATTTTGGATGAACACCGGTACTCAATGACACCGCAATCTTTGGAGGCACAAGCATTGGTCGCCGATTGGACCAAGGCGGAAAGACGACAACAAGAATTGGTCCGGAAAAATCCCGACCAACTATATGACCTCGAAGATGCCACAACCGGTGAAAGCACAAACACATCCGACTAGGTGAGTTAGCTCCATAAAGGTAAGAGAACTACGTGGGCTTTGATTCCTTCGGAACTAAGAATACGTAGGCAACTTAATTTGGTACATTAAGTGCAAGCCCAATCTTTAGTTTATTTCTTTTTCCCAAAAAATGTTAAACACTAATTCCTAATTTTTTTTAATATTTGAAGCAAAAATCAAAGTTTTTAAATTTTTCAAAAAATATCATAACTTTTTAAACTTTTTCGAAAATATTAAAAAAATATTCAAAATATCAAAAAAAATTAGAGGTTTTAGAATTTTTTTAATTAAATATTAAAATTATAGAATTAATTCGAATTCGAATTCGATTCGAATTCGAAAATTCATAATTCGTATTCGATTCGTCTTATGAAGAATTGAATACGGTTTAATGTTTTGATGAATTCGAATTCGAATAAATTCGATTCAAATTCGTCCAAATTCGAACCGTGGTCAGGTCTACGTCCCGATATTGCGTACTCAGTTAGTAAGCTTAGTAGATCCACAAGTAATCCAGGGAAGGATCACTGGCTAGCTCTGGAAAGGGTTTTACGGTACTTAAAACATACCATAAACTATGGCATACATTATGCTAAATATCCAGCTGTATTAGAAGGATACAGTGACGCAAACTGGATATCAGACACTAAGGACTCCAAATTCACGAGTAGATACGTATTCACCATAGGAGGAGGAGCTGTGTCTTGGAAGTCCTCTAAACAAACGTGCATAGCTCGATCCACCATGGAGTCGGAGTTTATAGCACTAGACAAAGCTGAGGAAGAAGCTGAATGGCTCAGAAACTTCCTAGAGGATATTCCATGCTGGAGCAAACTGGTGTCTCCCGTATTGATACATTGTGATAGCATGTCTGCAATCGGGAGAGCACAAAGTACAATGTACAACGGAAAGTCTCGACATATCCGTCGGAGACACAATACCGTTAGACAGTTGATCATTAGTAGGGTGATCACCATTAATTACGTAAAGTCCAAGGACAACTTAGCTGATCCTTTTACGAAAGGAATTAATAGAGATCAAATGTACAACGCAGTAAGGGGAATGGGATTAAAATCCACACACTAAAGAACGTCCATAGCGGTAACTCAACCATGATGAGTGAAAATCCCACAAATTTGGTTCAATGAGACAACTAAGTTATGGAGGGTTCAGTTAATCACCTGGAACCTATCTCATTCTCAGAAGCTGCCCAGGTATTAACCTGCAGAGGTGTGGTAAGGTTAAGCATTACGCTTTTAATGATTCCTATACCTTGATAAAGGTGGAGTATGGCAGGATATTCCTAATAGGAGATCACCTATGTAAGTGTAAAGTGAGGCCGCTTCAAATGGGAAAAACACTTATGGATCCAAGAAACGGTCCATGGCCAAAACGGACACAACGTGAGAACCCAAAGATACTAGGGTTATTATTGTGTAAATGTTATTGTCTTGGTTTACGCCAAAAGCTGACGGTTCAAGACATCACGTTCACCGAGCAGCGAGTAAATCCGATAACATATTACTAGAGAAGGTTCAAAGCCACAAGCTACCTGTCTCGATGCAATAATAACACGTCAGAACTTTCGATTAGAGTCTGCATACATTAATCATCATTCATGTGGGGGATTGTTGGGAAAGTTTTGAATGAAAATTTAAGCAAAGCCCAAAGTGGAAAGGCCCAAAGTGGGAGGCCCAAAAGGGAAATGGAAAGTGTAATCCCACATTGGAAAGTGGCACCAATATTTCCTAGTTTATAAGGAGAAACTCCTTGTTGACTAGGAAATAAGTTGACCACCTAGAGGGAAAGCCAACTGGACCGCGACGAGGATGGTGCGGCGCACGCGCACGCGCACGCGCATGTGCATGGCGCGCGTGTGCGCATGGCGCATTGGACGCAGGTCACAATGGGCGCTTTGTGGAGCACTTGGCACTTCGCACGTGCGCATCGTCGCGAGGAGCTGGAGGAGCCTTAAGTATTTTGCCCAAGTCCAAAGAAAGCTGCGCAGCTACCAAAGTGACGAGGAGCTGCGAGCACCTTCCAGGATGGCCACCGAAGAGGCACGAAGGGCTGGAATGTCCATGAGACTTCCAGAAGGCCAAAGAGTTGTGAGATCCCTCGTAAAAGGGCGCCAGCACAGTCTGGGCGTGCCTGGAAGGATCCAGAAGCCACCCAAGGGCCACGAGCACAACGAGCCAGCCAGCTGGCCGAACGGACGCGTCCCTTCGGGGTGGCTGCTTCCCTGCCTCCTCCAGCCTATAAATAGGCCTGCCCCCTTGCCATTTATCCTCATCCCAGCAACAAAGTGCATTCCGTAGCATTGTTGTCTTCTTCTCTCCCCCGTTCTTCACTTACAAAGAGTCCAAAAGTTCTGGGTATATAAGGGTTCGCCCAAAAGTTTTGAGATACGTGTGCAACATTCTTGGAAACGCCCGAACAGTCATTGTATCTTGGAGATAATTGTCGTAGCCCGTACCGCACTGAAATATACGGGGCAATCTCGTCTTACGGAGAAAGTATCCAACACTTGCCTCGACTGCCGTAGATCCTAATCAAGTACACCAACCCTCCGACAAACAACATCAATCTCTATTTATGAGACGATTTTTCAATCGCCTTTTTTCATTCATAAAAATACGAGATTTTCTTTGTTTAGTATTTTCCAAATGGATGCTAATTGTTGGTATTATGGACTTCTATTTTGAAAGTAATTCTTCGATTGATTTCTTTTTATTCGTAAATTATGAGATTTTCTTTGTATAGTATTTTCCAAATGGATGATAATTGTTGGTATCGTTGGTACTGTTGGACCTTGGGCCCATCAGGCAATTATTATTGTGCCTAATTGGGCCCGGGCCCATCAGGCCCATAAGTTGGGTTGGATGGGCCGGTCAACCCGCGTTGACCGGCCCGAAGCCACGCAAGCACCACGTCAGCATGACGTGGCACTGACATCATATGAGGACACGCGGTCACGTGGCAGACATGCAGTCCAAAGTGCCAGGTGGCGTGCCACGTGGCGGACACGCGATTTGAAGTGCCACGTGGCACACAACGTGGCGGACATGCGGCCTGAAGTGCCACGCGACGGTCGTAGGAGGAGGGCGGCCGGGTTTTTTCATCGCGCGGGAGAAGAGAGAGAAATCAGAAGGGGAAAATATACGAGGGGCAAAATCGTAATTTCACGATTTTCCCGAAAATATTTATACCCGGGTCAAGAAAATCAAAAAACGGACGGATTGGCCTAGTTTCTTGGTTCGACCCAACCCGATTTACTGTCAATTTAGTCAAAATTGGACTTAAATATTGGGTTTTTTTTCTTTTAATTGAATAAAATCAGTTTTTATTCAATTAAAATCTAATAAATTGATAAAAATTTTGAGAATTTTTTTTCAATTAGGTTTATTAAAATTATGACGATATTTTAATAAACTTAAAAATATTTTGGAACGAGTTTCGAGATATGCTAAAGTTAAACTAAAATCACATAAATTGATCCATAATCTGATCATCAAAAGATTGAAAAATTATCTTGAGAGAATATGAGAATTAACCAGAAATTGAATTGCAATTGTTGCAAGATTTGATGGCTACTGGAGGAAGGTATCTGAACTTCTGTGCAACAGAACTTCGACAAAAGATTCTGAAGCGCCGTTTACCGCTGCGTGTGCCTCAGGATGACATGGATGTTATCGTCGAGCACATTGAGGTTGTTCACCGGGAGATGCAAGAATGCATCTGGGCCAGAGGTTACGATCATGGAGAGGACTGCCCCTCTATGTTTCGAGACCTCCTGGTCACGCTAAAAATCTAAGAAGATATAAGTATCTTCTCGGCATCTGAGTTCAATACCCATAGAGATGCTCTCTATGGTTTGATTCACTATCTCGAGGAGAGGGGTCTTCTCAGAGAAATGATACCTTCTCCTGTTCTGGAGCTGCGAAGCGGTTTGATCTTGAACCGCTACCTCGCTAAGGAATACCATTACAGTTTTTCTCCGCTCCTGATCATCTGAATCATGGATTCAATTCCAGTTCCGGCAAGTACCCTAGAACTTCTCGTCGGATCGTCCTCGCACCCGGTTCCCACAGGATCGTCCTCAGACCCGGATCCAGATATGTATCTGGATTCTCTTACCGGATTGCCTGGACATCCGATCCCCGTGTGATTACATGTTTATCTATCCCCATGACCTTTTCTGAGTTTTTTGTACATGTGTGTATAAGCTCAGAATGTACAAATGCATGTAATTAAATAAAAATATTTTTTTACTTACTTTCACTTGAATTTACTATCGATGAACTTTAAACGGTTGAAGTTTAAGATTAATACTTGAATGGTGAGGGGAAGCATTCCCGCGACTCACTTCAATTTTGAGATTAATCAAGAACTCCATATCGTTAAAAGTTATGAGTGATTAGTAAATTGAATCATATTACCAAATCAAATTTCTAATATGTTCTCATATTAAAAATCCCTATAGAGATGTCAGTCGCTTCTAGATCCATCATAGCTGAGCTAAACCGTGAGTTAAAACTCAACGGTGAAAACTATGATAATTGGAGCATGAAAATCCAATATGTGCTTGAGGAACAAGATGTTCTGGAGTACATACATGTGATCATGATTGAGCCTGAAGAAGGCACAACTGCTCAACATAAGCGAGATAAGGAAGCTTATGTTATTTGGAAGAGAAAAAATACTACTGCTCGATTGATCTTGTTGAGTTCAATGATGGATGATATCACCAGACAATTTCGCGTGCATGACAATGCGAAAGAGTTATGGGATGCTCTCAAACAAAAATTCGAAAAGCTTGCAGTGTCGAAGCTGTGTGCTTTGACCATAAGGTTTGACACCTTTAAAAAGTGTCCGGAGGTTCCCATGAGGAAACACTTGAGAGTGATGTCCAATATGATCAGTGAACTGGCAGAGGCTAGTCACATACTCAGCAACGAGCAGCAAATTCAAGCTGTCATCTGTTCTCTACCACCATGTTGGGAACAGATGAAGATGAATCTTACCCATTCCGATCATTTGGTAACATTTGATGATGTTGCCAGACACCTTGAGCTGGAGGAAGATCACCTCCTAGCTATGAAATCCCACCATGAAGCCCATTCGATTTGTTCGACTGGGAGTGGTGGAAAAAAGAAGAAAGGTAAAGGGAAGGGTAAGTGTAAACAAACTCAAAAGGCTGAAAATTATGGAACCAAGTTGGATGGCTCCAAGGCTAAAACGAATAAGCAGTTTAACATTTCAAAAGTAAAATATTTTAACTGTCAACAGAAGGGACATTTTGTAAAAGATTGCAAGATGCCCAAGGAGGTACATCTAAACTCAAGTGTGAGTAAGTTGTATGTATCCTCTTGTACCCTTCTAACTGAGTCACATTCTATGTGGGTGATTGATTCAGGAGCGACAGACCATATAGCTAGAGACCGTTGTTCGTTCGTTGAGTACATGCGGTTGTCGGCTGGAGCAAAAACCATTTTTATCGGTAACAACTCGTGCGTGGATGTGAAAGGCCTGTGCACTTGGAGCAAAAACCATTTTTATCGGTAACAACTCGTGCCCTTATTTTACATGACGTGTTGTTTGCTCCAGACATACGAAGGAACCTGATCTCAGTTTCAGCCTTAATGTCTTTAGGTTTTCGGTTGTCGTTTGAGAACGACACCGTTAGATTATTTTTGGATGATGCCTATTTTGGCCTTGGATATATATAGGAAGGTTTTTTGATTCTGGATATTGATCCTTGTGAAAGTTTTTCCTTTGTCACTAGTTCAAACTCATCAGAGGATGATATTAAACTATAGCATTCTAGACTTGGCCATATCGGTCAGGATCGTTTAAACCGTCTAGCTAAGGCAGGACTGTTGGGCAATATAGAGAAATCTATATTACCTAGTTGCGTATCTTGTCTAGAAGGAAAAAGTACTAGGAAACCTTTCGGTACTGGGGCTAGAGCCAAATTTCTACTATAATTAGTCCATTCTGACATATGTGATCCAATGAACGTGAGGGCAAGGCATGGAGCATATTACTTCATCACCTTTATTGACGACTATACTAGATATGGTCTGATATACCTGATTTTTCAAAAGTCTGAAGCCTTAAACTGCTTCATGACATACATGAGTTTTGTTGAGAATCAGAAGGATAGAAAGATAAAGGCCTTACGAACTGATCGTGGCCATGAATATCTTTCTGATGAGTTCAAAGCTCTATGCATTGAAAAATAAATTGAACATCAGTTGTCCATTCCTTATACACCACAGCAAAACAGAGTTGCTGAAAGAAGGAATAGAACCCTTGTTGATATGGTTCGATCGATGATGGCAGAGGCAAGTTTGCCTATATCATTCTATGGAGATGCGCTCCTGACTGCCGCATACGTTCTAAACCGTGTTCCCTCTAAGTTTGTTACAGCCACTCCTTACGAAATGTGGACAGATCGGAAGCCCGATTTATCCTATTTTAAGCCATGGGGGTGTGCGTCATATGTCCATTCTACCTCAAGTACTTTCGGTAAATTAGGACCGAGAGGTAGAAAAAGTATCTTTATAAGATACCCAGAGGTATCTAAAGGATACGTGTTCGTGGGTGAACTGGACAATGGACATGTAACAGAATTTGAATCACGCGATGTCACATTTTTGGAAAATGAATTTCCAAAGTTGGGGGAGGTTAGTAGTGACCTTACCCTTTATGAGACAAATGAACTAGAATCATCTGGATCACTTCTTCCAAGTGGGAGAATTGAGGAGGAAGATAGAGATTTTTTAACTCAAAATGATCCGGAAGGTCGTGATCTGAGTCCTGAAAGGGAAGTAATTCCTTATTCCAGTGGGAGTACGATATGTCCACCCAGTGGGAGTACGATTCCTGGATATGATGAATATATGAGAGATGTTTATCAAAACCGGAAATATCGTAGGTCTAGCAGAACTAGCATACCACGCCGACGATTTGACATCGAAGGTGAGGCTAATACGTTCTTGGTATCACTAAAGAAATTTGGTGGTCCAAGTAAAATTCTTCTGGCCATCCTGCAGGATGAAGATGAACCAAAGAATGTATCTGGAGCTTTGTCATCTCCAAAACAAACTGAATGGATAAATGCAATAGAAGAAGAAATGTCTTCTATGATCAAAAACCAGGTTTAGAATCTGGTTGACCTACCTAAGGGGCGTAGGACAATTGGGAATAAGTGGATTCTCAAAATCAAGCGCAATGTTGATGGCAGTATCGAAAGATACAAAGCGCGTTTGGTTGCCCAAGGATTTAAACAACAGGCTGGGATAGACTATGAGGAGACTTTTGCACCTGTTGTTAGATTTATGTCAATTAGGGTCATTTTAGCTATGGTTGCTAACATGAATCTAGAATTATATCAAATGGATGTAAAGATTGCTTTTCTCCACTGAGAATTGGATGAAGAAATCTATATGATTCAGCCTGAGGGCCACATTCAAAAAGGCTGCGAACACAAAGTTTGTAAATTGAATAGATCAATTTATGGCCTTAAGCAGTCGTCTAGACAGTGGTATATTCGCTTTCATAATACGATCATGCAGCATGATTTTATAATAATAGACGAAGATCACTGCGTGTATGTTAAGCGATCAGGGAAGAAGTTTGTTATCATTACTTTATATGTTGATGACATACTTTTAGCTGGAAATGACATGGGATTTCTTGTCGAAATTAAAGATTGGTTATCTTCCAACTTTGAAATGAAAGACATGAGTGAAGCGGATTACATACTCGGAGTTAAGATTTCGAGGAATCGTTCGAAGAGAATAGTGTTTCTTTCACAAGAGACATATATTCGCAAAGTAGTAGAGCATTTCAATTGTGATCACAGTAACCCAAAGTACGTCCCATTGGTAAAAGATCATAATTTGGGTAAGGACATGTGCCCAAAAATAGCTAAACAACGTAGGGACATGGAGAATATTCCTTATGCCAATGCAGTTGGATGCCTGATGTACGCAATATTGTGTACTAGACCTGATATTTGCTATGTTGTAGGAATAGCAAGCAGATATCAGTCTGATCCAGGCAGTGCTCACTAGAAGGCTGTCAAAGGGATTTTGAAATATTTGAACACTACTGCGGAATACTCTTTGTGCTATCAAGGCCGTGATCTGATATTGAGTGGCTATACTGATGCTGATTAGGGAGATGATGTGGATAAGAAAAAGTCTACATCTGGATTCATTTTCTTGTTAAACGGGGGTGTTATCTCATAGAGCAGTAAGAAGCAAACATGTGTATCCCTGTCAACAATGGAAGCGGAATATGTAGCTTCAGCTCATGCTGCACAAGAAGCGGTATGGTTGAAGAGATTCTTAAGCCATCTCTCCCTGATCAACTCGACGGAGCCCGTGAGTCTATTCTGCTATAACCAGGCGGCTATAGCTTGTGCTAAGGATCCTAGATTCCATAGCAGGGCTAAGCATATATATATTAAATTTTACTTTGTTAGAAATTTAATAAAATATAAAGAACTGTGTATGAAATACATATCTACACGAGATATGGCCGCAGATTCAATGACTAAAGCATTACCTCGAGAAGTGTTCGAAAAATATGTTAAGTCACTGGGTTTACGACGGGTTCATTTGTAATCCAATTAGTTAGAATAAAGAATTTTTATTTGGCAATATGAGTTAAATGTGAAACATGTCGGACAGAGAAGTAGCCCACTCACACGGGTGTTTACCTCAGTGGGAGTTAAGAAGTTGATTCCTAGATGAGATGAAGCAGTTATTGGACATTCATAAGTGCATGTCCTATGACGGAATGCCGTCTTGCTCAAGAGCAAGTTTTCTTATGGGATGCAGGAATAAGTTGCTGCATTTGGATTTTCTACAATCCATATGATAAGATATAAGTGGAACTTATCATACTGTCTATCCTATTAGCCTAGAGTTAAGCTAAGGCTGATACTCTAGTATGGTGTTAAATGACATGTGTTTCTTTAAAAAGGAAAATACACCATAACACATGATCAGTATCATGTGTGCTATTCGACCACTGGATGGGATAAAAATATTGAGTGATTTCACAATCCCTGGTGTGAGACCAATTTTCGAGAACTGTGATTTCCGAAACCTACTCTTAAGATCCTAAACGTATTCTGGAAGTATGATCCAGTGCTGCTAGCTTGGAAAGTTCATGAAAAGGTTATGGCATAGCGATTTGACCTTGCAGGGCTGACCAAAAAAGTATGATGTATCATTATGAAAAGAATATAGTTAAGGGAGAAGGAACTCTGTTCATCACATTCTGAGTTTCGTGGTTCAGGTGCACCAATTGTATTGAAAAGTACAATAGTGAACCCGAATATAATTGTTTAAAATCACTGATGTGAACAATGGAATGTGACATGAGTCCTGGGGTAATAGCATACATTATACAAGAAGGTAGTCGAGATGCTACTATTCAAGTAGCATGAGTGTCTGTGCTCTTGAATTTGGCTTAACATACTCGACGTGTGCTGGTCGCACGAAATCCTTTAAAGAAATCTGATAACTGTTGATCAAGGTCAATAATAATTGAGTGAGAGATGTTGGACCTTGGGCCCATCAGGCAATTATTATTGTGTCTAATTGGGCCCGGGCCCATCAGGCCCATAAGTTGGGTTGGATGGGCCGGTCAACCCGCGTTGACCGGCCCGAAGCCACGCAAGCACCACGTCAGCGCGACGTGGCGCTGACGTCATATGTGGCAGTCCACGTGGCACCACGTGGCAAAGCTAGGGGTAGCCTTGCCACATGGCAGACATGTAGTCCAAAGCCACGTGACATGACGCGTGGCGGACACGCGGTCCAAAGTGCCACGTGGTATGCCACATGGCAGACACGCGGTCCGAAGTGCCACGTGGTGGATATGCGGCCTGAAGTGCCACGTGGCGCATTTTGGTTGTCCGGATTTCCCTATAAAAAGGAAAATCCGGCTGGACCAATTTTAAAGTTTGCCTACAACCACTCAATAAGAAAGAAAAAATTCTGGATTAGTTCCTGAATTTTGATCAGATTTTCTATAGAGGAAATCTCGTGAAAATCAATTACGAATCCGTTAAAACGTGATCGTAATTCGACTAGCACGAAGACTTTGTGGACCCGAACCTGTGGACCTCTTGCTTCAACAAGTAAGTAATTTATTATTAACGAATTAATTTATTAATTAAATAGATTTAACACATAATTACTCGTTAATTACGCGTCGAATCCGTCAAGTACCTTGCCATACTTGTTGCTTGTCTTGTTCATCTGATAAACCCTTTCAGCTTTCCAGATATTTTGAGCAGTTATAAAATCTCTACTTACCAAATTAAAAAAATCTTGCACTAAAAGGTGTGTCCTTTTATATTCGCATTAAATAACACTTACTCGTCAAAGCTTTTCGTACGGTTTATAAAATTAAAGAGATGCGTTACAGTTCCATTTTTTGGTAAGTGGAGTTTTATTAATTATATTTTTTTGCAAGGTAAATCATATTAATATCTAGTATTTTTTCATATGAAATTGTAGTTATAAGTCTCGTCAAAATCTTAGCATGAAAATAAGAATGATACATATATAATGTATAATATACTCATTAGACCGTAAACGAAGAACGTTATGGTGGAGAATTGAACAAGAAACTAAGATGAACTTAACGTGAAACATAGTACTACCGATGTTATGATCGGATGGTGACTCAACACTGATATTGAATCATTTTTAATTTTTAAAATTAAAATTTGGAGGGCGGTTGAAGACATGGACGATAATATTGACGCACTCCAGATCGAACAAAACAAAAAAAAAATTTAGGACTTTGTTTAATTAAAAATAACTAAATTGCGATTTTAGTACTTGTGAAATAAAATTAGAAGATATTTGAATTTATTTGACATTTTACTGCTAAATATAATTAGTTAGAGAACTATTTTTAAAAAAATTTCAAGTTTAATCAGTGGGATCGAATTAGAGAAAAATTGTGTTTAGCGCCTTCGAGTCCGTTTTTAAGAAGATTGTTATCTATATATAATCTTTGATATCTGACCCCTAAGCCGACGAATAATACATGTTGGAGTCCGTTAGTATTTTTGAAAGATGGTAAAACTTGTCGAACAAGTATTTAATCTAATTATATTTCCTAAATTTTGAGATTAGTTAAGTTATAAAAAAAATTCACAAATTGATCTAAGTGTTTGTTGATTTTAAAAAAATGTTTAATTTTACTTATCGAATAAAAAACGTGCCATTAACTCGCAGAGATTCTTCGTATTCTTCCTTTCCTCATTTCATAGTATCATACAAGGAAGTTTCCTTCATTTTCCTACTATATCATTCCTTACGAACAAATATAGTAAGTGAATCTTTAGAATATGGTCAACTTTTGTGGGCGTTTCATATTATATAAAACCAAATGTACCAAACACAAAAACGTGACAGAGGAAAAATGAAGAAGAAAGGTTCTATAATATGGGCGATTATGGTGCTCTCCATGTTGCCTTGGTTTAGGGCATCGGCGAGTCAAACACATCATCGTCCGCCGTTCAAGGTGTTCCTCGTCAAGTGGTACGGCGCAGTTGCCGATGGCAAGACTGATAATACAAATGTAAGTCATTATTTTTTGGTTAAACCACTCTCGAGAAATATAATTTTATCAATAGTATCTTTTCTGTTAGTTATGCCACTGGTTTGAGTGCTAATGAGACATGACATTTGCACTACTCAAATTTTAGTTTATGTTCAATATAATCTAATTTTTCTACTTTGCTTCAACAAAATATGAATTTTTTTTCACTAAATTTGTTATTTCTCAATTTTTTTAATTAGATATTATATATAATTCTCCCTACTAACCAGCAATCCTTCTCGTGCAACTGATCATGTGAAGGACATATATCTTGAACAAATGACACAAATGTAATATTTTCTGTATAAAACCTTCATTTTTTGTCGTACACCAAAAGGTTATAGAAACATAAAAAAAACCAGAAGGCTATAGGACGCCAACCGCGTTCTTCTTCGTTCATTTCTGTCTATTCGGTTTTGGGGGTTAGAAGTTGTCACTTGTAGTGTTCTAGAGATTTTTTTCGCAGAGTCGAGTAATGTTGGTCCCATAATTCTACCTATATTTTTTTACACATGAACTCAAAAAAATTTTTAAGTGAATACAAGGCCTTCTTAACTGAATACAAAGTAGTTACCACTTAAATTTTCATGATTTGAGACCCTTGGTAGATAGAATTCATATTAGTCAGCCCATTTTTTATAATTCACTTGTTAAATTCTAAAATCGAACTCAAAATATTTTGTTTAATCTAAAATATAGATTAGTCATTCTATTGATCTTCATAATATTTTCCTAATGCTATTCCCATTACCTATTTTTGGCAGTCTAATTTATCATCATTACTTCTACCTTTTATTGCACGAAAAACGGATGGTCAAAAGCTAATAAATAACCATAATTCCCATTGCCCAAAACGGTTTTTGGTTTGTTATTAGTCATTGATAGGGAAATCCAAGTAAATTAATGGGGAAAAAAGTTAACAAATAAAACAAATGAATTGATTTTGTTGAGTTATTTCATATTTGTAACCCTTTCCATTAACTACATCCAGTAATTTGTTTCAGGCATTTTTAGAAACGTGGAATAAAGCATGTAAATTTCGAGGAAATTCAGTAATTTTCATCCCAGAAGGAATATACGTGGTGGATTCGATTCTATTTCTGGGACCTTGCAATGGGCCCACCTGGTTCCTCCTTAATGGCGTATTAAAACCTCCAAAACACACTAAGAGCTCCGATTATTGGATTAATTTCCGGTACATCGACCGGCTGAGAATCACCGGTCGAGGTACCATTGATGGAGAAGGGTTCAAGGTTTGGGACCAGGCGAAGAATAAAAGGAATGGCGCCAATGGTCTCCCAGTGGTGAGTTTTTATACCGTATTTGGTAAATTGTTTGTTTCAGTTCTGTTTTTGTCATATTTTTCTAAATTTATCGAAAATATATACCAATTATATTTTTTGTGTTGGGATATGGGTGGGTGGTTTATGCTTATTCTGAAAATCTCTATAGGATTCAGCGTATTTGGAGTATACTTTAGGAAACGATAACTAATTTAGTATTAATTATATCTGGATTTTCTTACCATACACACTTCCAATTACCAAATAGGCACTGAACGATTCATAACAGATACGTTTCCATACATGAACTATAAAACAGAATCCGAGTAATTTAATGATGATTTTCTCTATTAAATAACAATATTTAGACAATTAATTAAAAAATTAAGAGATAAAGCTGAACGTCTACCATAAAATTGTCACTTAGACCCTATACTTTATTACCAAATTGATAGCAAATAATACTAAATTTATATATAGTAGTGCTATTTTATTCTTACAAATTTTAATTTTATTATATTCTTAGTTTTTCGAGCTAATACTATTTAGTTATAACAATTTCGTACCAGTTGATTTCGTACTAAAAAAAATGTTAC
Organism: Hypericum androsaemum; assembly: GCA_963995505.1. Lineage (NCBI taxonomy): Eukaryota > Viridiplantae > Streptophyta > Magnoliopsida > Malpighiales > Hypericaceae > Hypericum > Hypericum androsaemum. The sequence goes on from OZ023185.1 coordinate 1,515,654, forward strand.
TTTGCATGGTTGCATGAACAGTCAATGAGCCTGGCGTTCGTCACAAATGCACGAATCAGTCAAATAACGTCGCTCAACAGCCGTAACGCTCACTTCAGCCTCTTCGGCTGCAACAACCTGCAATTCATTAACGTGAAGATCATCGCACCGCACGACAGCCCGAACACCGACGGGATCAAGATCGGAGACTCCACCGGAGTCAAGATCTGGGGCACCCGGATCGCCACCGGCGACGACTGCGTGGCGATCATCTCGGGGAGCAAGGACATCGACATCTGGGACGTGAGGTGCGGGCCGGGACACGGGATCAGCGTCGGGAGCTTGGGACAGTTCGGTGGGGCTGAGGAGGACGTAGTCACGGGCGTGACCGTTCGAGATTCGGTGTTTGTTGGGACGTACAATGGTGTTCGGATCAAGACATGGGGTTCTTCCTGGTCCGGGATGGCTGCAAACTTGACGTACCGGGATATTAAGATGGTTGATGTTGAAAATCCCATCGTCATTGATCAGCACTACTGCCCTTACCCTCCTTGCTCTCAGGTAAATATTTCTTACAATAGTCGGTTTTTAGTATTTATGTAGTTTGACGTATTTGCACATCTATGCGTATACGTTGTGGTTGCGGGATATGTTACGGTTTATAGTTTGTATATGCAGACTCCATCACACATACAAGTGAAGGACGTGACATATAATAACATATGGGGAACCTCTGCTACAAAAGTTGCAGTGGCGTTTAATTGCAGCAAACGGTTCCCCTGCAGAAATGTTATGATGCAGAATATACATCTAGCCTATCCCGCGGGTGGCGGACCTGCCATGTCGCGGTGCTCCAACGTCATCGGCTCACATTCCGGCGTCCAAAGACCACCCACTTGTTTATAGCTGGCTTAGTTGGAAATTAGACTGTTGTTAAACACTTACATTTTTTTTTGTTGTGTATCGGACATCTACTGAGTCACCTAATTCAGTTCGAGCAGAGCTGATTAAGCTAGCATAACGCCTGCCAGCTGATGTAAGCACTTGGTGATTACACATTTATAATCAACGTTTCCCAAGTTTTAACCCAGTTTATTTTATTGGGTCGGATGGAGCAATGCAACGATCTTTCATTTCGTTGTTCTTAGATTATTTTTGTTGCCAAAGATTTTGTTATAGCTGTTCTCCACTAGAAACTCTATCAGAATTGCTATTGATTCTTTAAAAAAGCGTACAACAAAATACAACAAAAGATTTTTGAAGCAAATTTACAAATCCCATCAGGGAAGCCATTATTTGATATGAATGATTGGTCAGTAGCAGACAAACAAATGAGAATCTTTCCATACAACTCGGGTTGAGCATTCGAATACTTCAAATTACCCAGATTTTCACTATCCAAAATACTGCCAAAGAATACGAAATATGAACTATCCGAGTCCGCTAGCGAGCTATTATACTTGTAGCTGTTTTCTTATACATCATATATTATCTATGAACTGTATTTCTCTGAATTAATCTAGGATGCTAACTTTTACCTTAGAAAAGAGCAAAATTCTTATATACACCAAAATTAGCTAGCCGGCTCAGTACATCCTTGTGCATTCTTTATAGGTTCCATATACATCTCCAATAGATCAGGGACTTCATTTTCATAAGCATGTACATACTTCTGCAGAAATGAGTCTTCTACAGGCTTAAAGACGGAGCTCAGACTAAAATCTTTCTGCAGCAAACCTTTGGAGACCAACGCTTGAGCAACGGATGCCCTTGGGATGATTCTCTCCTTTAAGCTTGATGATAACACGGACGGACATTTGGCAACCATGGAAGGTTTCAAATGCAACTTGTTCACTAGATGATCCATGATTGCAGTAATCTTCTCTTTCGAAACCCCCATGTACCCAGGATAGCACTTGAATGCAGAGGAAAGTTCTTCTTCGGACCAACCCCACGTTCGAAGGGCATTGGCTTTGTCTTCTCTGGTAGATTTGCTCAAAGATCTTAACATCACCACGGCAACAACAAAGTTGGTAGACACGGGATTGAATCTCATTTCCTTCACTTCCTTGACGGCATCCCTAAACTTTTCAACTTTTGCAACCAGAACCCTTGGATGTCTACGGAGCAAGAACCGAACTTTCTCGTCAGGCACCCCACACTCTTGCAAACACTGCACATTGCGAGTGACATGATTGAGATTAACAATGCCAGCAAAACGCTGCATAGCACGAAAAATCTCCTCCTCCGACTTGAGCAAACCATGCAAGAATTCAAATGAAGGAACCAATATCTTCTCCAAGCTCATAGTCAGAACACTCGGGAAGCCCGAAACAAACTGGATCAGACACGACGCGGAAGCTCCCTTGGAGTAGAAGAACTCCAGCTTGGGCAAAAGGATCTTCTCGGGCTTCAAATCAAGCAAGACGGGGCACCTCCTCACAACGTTCTGCAACTGTGTATGCGAGAAACCACGGTCCCTGAACATGGCCACCACCGAATTGGGGTTATCCGCCGTCTTGAAATGCAGCCTCTTGGAGACCGATATTGCGGATTCCGGCGACAACCCAATTGTCTCCGTTAGGTAAGTAACCGGAAAGGGTTGACCTTTACTTGCATTAGTAGAAGAGATGTACCTAGCGATTCTAAATGACCTAGATGGATGCTCTACAAAATAAGATCTTACAATCGCCGCCGGAGATACTGCTTCTAGCTTCCATTTTCTACAGGCCATCGGGGAATCGTAAAGACAACGAGACTCACCTGAGTTCGGAGCCGGCAAGTCTCTTCTCGGCCGGCGAAACGCGAATCTTTCGGTAACCGAGAACAGACGAGGGAATTCAAAACCCTAAACCCATCTAAAAATTGTGATGCTCCATAGATTGGGTAAAAAATGGCCACCTATCTTTTATAAATTTTAGGGAAAAGTATACTTTACCTACCTGTAATTTTACCGATTTCACTTTCAGGCCGTGTAATTTCAATTTGGTAATTCAGTCCCTGTACTTTTCAATCTTTTACAGTATACGGTCCACCCCGGATGACGGGGATAAAGCGTCGTTTTGACGCCTATGTGGACCGCCGTCTCAACATTTTAGCATCCACGTAGCAGGCAGATGATGTGGCATGTGAAAAAATTTCAAAATGGTCCTAATGTTTTAAAAATACTCGAGAAGACCTGCGTCTTCTTCCCTGTTCGCTCAACAAATCGGCGCGACCAATATCGAGCCTCGCTCGACAACGAAGACATCAAAGAACAGAAGATGGACGCTGAGCGAGGAAACAGGAAGGGAAGGAGGACATGCGAAGGTCACTGTGGGTGTTCGCTACAGCTGTGAAACCATGATGGACGAGGATGTCGCAGAAATCAACATGTCCGACGAGAAGTCGCAGGAGCTTACTCTCAATGTCCGACAACGATTACCGGTGCCTGGAGAACAAACACTAAAGGAGAGAGACAGCTACAAGGAGACGTCGATCGGGTCCTGAAGAGACTTACCGAGAGAAGCACCACGCTTAGAAGGCATCAGCGGAAGGCAGCCTGGCCCCAAGTCCGCTAGGGTTTGCGGGTTGGGATAGTGGGTGGAATTTCTCTCCTCTCTGGCCCTGAGTCCGCCTTCTCGTTCCTCCAGGCCCGTCTCAGCAGCTCCATGTCCGTCGTCGATATCAACATCTCGTAGTCCTCGCTCCCCACAAACGACGACGTCTCGGTGTCCATCGATTACCCCTTTTGTTTTCTCCCCTTTCGCTTTTTGGGAGAACCCTTGGAATTGATTTGAAGATTGCGAAAGGAAATGGATTGGAAATAATTGTTTGTGAATCTAATGCCATCTGACCTAGTTAGCACGATACATTGACACCAAAACGACATCGTTTAAGTCTACCTGGCAAGCCAGGTGGACATTTTATCCGTGTCAACCGGAGTGGATCGTATACTGTAAAAGATTGGAAAGCATATGGACTGAATTGCCAAATTGAAAATACACGACCTAAACGTGATATCGGTGAAACCACAGGTAGGTAAAATGTACTTTTCCCTAAATTTTATTATATGTCACTAATCTATTTTTTGTCCCTTTATAATCACTAATTTATATTAAGTCACCCTTTTATGATAATGCAATTTTGAAATTGTAAAATTTCCAAAATTTTGAAAATATCCCAAATATTTTCTGTTTTTCTCGATCTATTTAATTCTTCTATTTTTTTCTCTCACTTTCTTTATCTCTTCGGCAAGGATTCATAAGCTCTATTGACGTCGCATTGTCTTTATCATGCCACCTACCACATCACATATTTGAATCCGTAATAAATTTCAATGTCAGATTCGTGATTCAAGTTCTATTAGAGTCCAAACTAACAATAGTGCCCCGCTCCGAATTACTTTACTAAAAGAGTTGAGGAGATTAAACATAGCTCGTTATAAAAAATGGGTCATATATTGAAATATGTCATCTGCATGTCCCGACATAATTAGGTTGAAGGATGTGTCAACATGAGATATGAATGGTAACATGATGACGTGACGTCAATAGAGCTAGTGGCTCCTTGTCGAAGGGGGAGAGAAAAGGTAGAGAGAATGAAACGAGGACGAGAGAGGAAAGAAATAAGTTCGTGATGTTTTGAAAATTTTATATTAGAAATTAGTCATAGTAACTATACAGTGTTACTTCATATAGATAAAGGACTGTAAATAGATACAAAATAGATTAGTAATCATGGAATAAAATTTATAAAAAAATGAGTGACGATTGGCGTCTTTTACCCTCCATGGACTCTACGGAAGATGGGCCTTCTTTGATTTACAAATTTGACTAAGGCGGCCCAAAAAAAAGATTACTAGCTACTATACAGATCCAACGGCTGAAATTGAATCTTCTAGTCCACGCGTACGGTCTACGCTGAAAACTCCAACCGGCTGGTCCCCACCTGCCTTCCCCTCTCTCCACTACCACCAGCAGTTAAACAAATTTAACGAACAAACACTTATATAAACGGAAAAAATAGTTGCTCTAAATTTAGTTGAGACATTAAATAGTGAAAATGTAATAGTCTAAGATATTTATTTGGAGAGTGTAACAAAAAGAAACAAACGAAAATTTGAAAATAAAACTCCGATAGTAAAAAAGGAAGCGCAGGGAACGGTTTAAATTAGAATCTCCTGTCCTGGGAAGTAAACACCAAACCTTCACCTCCCTCCCTCCCTCTCCTCCAAAATCGAAACGAAAAACCTTTTTCTTTTTCCTTTTTTATTTTAATTTTAATTTTTGAAGCTTCGCGGTTATATTTTTGGCGTCTCACCGATTCGCTGCGTTTCGATCGATCCTCGTTCAACTGAAAGTGCTTCTTCTTCTTCTTCTTCCCTTATCTCCTCCTCGAGTAGCGGCTCTATCCCTTTTCCCAATGGCGGGGATGTGAAAAAGGCGCGGGCTTTCCCGATCGGCGAGCTTCGTCCACGTGTCCGATTCCCCCTCTCCGATTCCCCGATTAGGGCTGTGGCTGCTTGCGAGTTCGATACGGTGAGTAGTTTGGCCTCTCCCCTCCCCGATTCCACTGGCGGTTACTTGGCCACTGGATTTTGAATTCCCATGTGAAGAAGCTTTCAAAGTCTTAATTTTGGCTCCTTGTTTGTGTGTGTGTGTGTGTGGTGTTTCTGTAACCTGATTTGGTCAGCTCCAGTGCGAAGCTCGAATCCTCTTTCCGCGAAACGAGTCGAATGAAGGGGGTAAATAGGAGAAGAGAAGTATATAAATCTTGTTCCTTTTTGAGTGAAACGTTTGGGAAACGAGGAAAGGGATTAAAACCGGGTTGTTCTTTTGATAATAATCGTGTGTGTCATTGTACATTGTCGTTATTTGCATCTTCGTCTTGGTGAATCAGGTAGTTGAGGAAGTTTGCCATGGCTCCGACGAGGAAATCTAGAAGTGTGAATCGGAAGTACGCACATGATAATAATGAGTCTCCTTCTGGTAAACATGTGGATACTCCCAGAAAAAGTCGGCCACGGGTGAGCTTTAATTTGAATTTGTGTTCTTTTTTGGATTTCCATTCCTGTTTTTGACGCTAAAGCATGTGTAGTATGGAGTTACGAAATGGGGGGATCCTCTGATGGTCTGCTCTGGCACGGGCCTTTCTAACAACAAAGAGGTTATCAAAGTATATGTTGTGGTCCAAAGATGCTTCTAGTGAAAGAGAACGATAATTGGAAGGAGTTGCCCTTGAAGATTTGTGATTTTGAGCTTGTATGAATTTTCTTTCATGCGCAGAAGAGGAAGCTTTCTAATATGTTGGGGCCGCAATGGAGTAAGGATGAGCTTGAACGCTTTTACAAGGCGTACCGTAAAAGTGGGCAAGACTGGGAGAAGGTTTGTTTCTGCTCTTTAACATGTAGTTTAAGGTGCTCTAAAGAATATCGAGGATGGCATTTTCATATATTTCACAATACAATGTTTGAGAGTTCCAATAACCATGACAGTATCGTTCTACTTGCATCTGTTTGGATTTCTTTAATCTTTGAACTTTTAGGTTGCTGCAGCAGTGCGCACCCGGTCTGCTGAAATGGTTGAAGCTCTATATACCATGAATCGGGTAAGTATTAAGAAAACACATCGAACCTTATATCTGGTATATATTCACGATTATGTTGTTTTAATCATATTCTCTTCTTCAGATTCTCATTTGATGGGTGTCTCATTGTTAATTGTTTAAGACTTCTTTCTTGAGTTCGCTCCTTGTGTGAGTTGCAGTGAAAAGATTGAATATTTTCATGGATCTTTTGGCTGGACTTTTAACCTAGATGAGCTATGTTTTCAGGCTTACCTATCTCTTGCAAAGGGCTATGCTTCAGCGGCTGGACTTATCGCAATGATGACAGATCACTATTCTAATATTGTGAGATTCAAGTTACTTCATTGGGATTTTGTTGTTTTGTTATGGTTTCTGATGAACAATGGAACACCTATCTTAGGCGTCCTGGAACTTATTTTACCCCTTTATTTGGTTATAGTGTTAGCTTTCTTGCTTAAAATCCTCAACTCTTCCAAACATCTTTTTTCAAAAGTAGCCATTACTTCCGATTGAAAACACGGTGGACCAAGTTGACCAATTATAGAGAACCAAGTCGCTTCTATTTTCATGTCCTGCGGTCTGTTCCATTGCAATAGCATCATCTGGACCCTTTCTTCTGGTTACCTCAAGTTAATGGAAATCTGATAGGGGATTATATTTTTTTAGGGAGATAGTGATAGTGACCAGGACGACAATGAGAGTCCAGGAGCCTCTAGGAAACCTCAAAAACGAGCACGGGGAGCCAAAAGTGTGGAAGGGCCTCCAGTTCCTGATGTTTTGCCATCTCATCCAGCTTCATCAGATGAAGGCTGCCTGTCAATATTGATGAAAAGACGCTATGGTACAGAACTAATTCTCTTCCCTATCACAGACGCACAAATACTATTGGAGAATAACTTAGAACTCCTGTACAATATGATAATCACTAGAAACATCAGAAGATTCTTCATTGCATTTGCATGTGCATGCACACACATCCAAACTAGTTGTTGAGCTTGACTGTCAAACTAGTCGCACTTGGCTGATACATTTCCTCCTCTGTGATGTGCTTTATGATTGGTAAAGGTGCTTGAAAAATACTGAAACGTACTCTGTGTTGTGCTTTATATTTTGTTTGTCTTCTTATCTGCTCCCTCTCTGATGAATTAGTTTTACAAAGCCTTTAAGCAATGCTTGGCATTTGGCAATACTACTTCAACTTTGATTTTTCTAGCATTGCCCTTGTTGCATTTCCATTTCCATCTGCATCTGCTTATTTATTTTACCATTTCCTTAACAGACAAACTATACATTACCATTTTGTCATTTAACTTTATCTGCATATTCAACTTTCTTTTTCAGTTAGTAAGCCGTGGGCTGTTGGTAAAAGGACTCCTCGAGTGCCTGTCGCCAATAAGGATTACGGAGAGAAATATATTTCACCAATTCGACGGGGTACAAAGTTGAAAAGCAATGCTCTTGATGATGATGTTGCTCATGAAATAGCTATAGCGTTGGCAGAAGCATCTCAAAGAGGTGGTTCTCCCCAAGTTTCTAGAACACCAAAAAGAAAGTCAAGCTCAAGATCACCTGTAAAATACACAGCACGAATGGTATACATAACTGCTTGTGACACACTGTTGTTTCTTTGGTGAATACTTTAGAGTTGCATATTCATGGCTTTTTATTGTCAGCAAGCTGAATCGAAGATGACAACAGCCAAGGTTCATGGAGATGAGTTTGATGAGGGTGGTTGTGAACTAAGCTTGGGAAGCACAGATGCTGGAGATTGTGCAAGGGAAAATACTTCTCTGAAGAAGAAGACAAAGCATAGCAGGAAGTCAGAAATGGACGAAACTATGGAAAATCATTTTGATGACATCAAGGAAGCCTGTAGTGGAACAGAGGAAGGACAGAAGATGGACTATGGGAAAGGAAAGTTAGATACAGAGGTCATGGATTCAAAACTTGGTAGAACCCCCAACAAGGGTCCAAGGAAGAGAAGTAAAAAAGTTCTTTTTGGAGAAGGTAAACTGTTGGCTGCATCCAAGACTAGTTCTTTGCACAAATGCATGTACATGTTACAAGTACGAAGACCTTTGTGGAAGGTTGCACTTCCTTGTTGGCGCTGAAGGCATATGACACAGCAGACCTAAATCAAAAAGCAGTATCTGCATTCATGAACCTGCTGCTAAAAGCAACAGTACATAGAAATTTGTGATGGGTGATACCAAGTTCATCTTGCTCCAACATAGTCCATGAACTGTCTACTTTCTTGATTCCTTTTGTTACCCCTTTCTCACTGTGGCCTTCCTTGTTGTTTTGTTCTTCTCGTGCAGATGAGGATGCGGCTCTTGATGCGTTGCAAGCTCTGGCGGATCTATCATTGCGGCTGCCAGAAACACCAGCCGACACAGGTCAATAAGCCAGTAACAGTGTTTAGTTTTGTCTGGTGACTGTTGGGTGGCACAAACTTAATCAAAGCATTGTCCACACCCCAAATTTATTTCTACCCAAATATGGATCTGAGTTTTGTCGGAAGCGGTATGCATATTCATGTTATCCTTCTCTCAATCAGTGACATAGTCCACGGAAGCCTGAATTTATTCTATGGAGAGATGGTGTGTGTGTCTTACATTCTGTTTCTTTTTTTCCTATTCTTCTTTTTCTGATAGTTTGTTGCTTCGCATCTGTTAGAATCCTCTGTGGACCCCAAGGATGAAAATTTTTCTACTATGACCAAATCTAAGTCAAAAGGCAACCAGCTGAGCCCCAGAGTTAAAACCACCTCTTCAAAAACTACAAAACAAGGGAAAACTTTGCCTCTTGATGGTACTTCTCTTCAAAAGGCGAAGGCAGCAACACATAATGTTAGCTTTGGATTACGAAAAAGGAGGCAGAAGTCACTTGCAGCTAAGGTAAAGATTTGCATACTTCTAACTGATGTCGTGCTCTGTCCTTTTCACTTTCTAGTTATTATTGTTGTCGTGTATGTTGAAAATATTATCATATGCAAATTGTTTGCAGCACGATACAGAAGCTGAGGAGCATAGTGACTCTCGATTGCAAGATTTCAAGAAGGTTGAGGTATGTATTTCATTTGTACTATTTACACTTTGATAATAAAACTGTGTATCTGGATTAGCTTTTTGTTGGTGATTATGTGTATTGGCTTTTAACCTCTGTCTTTCGTGGGGTTCAGCAAGTTGGTGAGGCTTTGCACAAGTTGATACAATCCTGAATTTCAGTATTGAAGTTTAAAGTTTATGAACACCGACAATGTTAAATATTGACCTTATTTGTTGGGAGTGCAATAATTCTTATTATGTCTTGCCACTACATCTAATTTTCTTTCTCATCGTTATGTTGACTGTTGTTACTATCTAGTTGCAATCGAACTTCTGTAAGTGTTTCCACATGTGACAATGATACTCCAAAGCGTATTCTGAAGACAGCTGAAAATTGTAATTGTAATCTTTTTCATTTCTTCTTCCTTGTTATCTTGAATTGCGATCATCCATTGTGTTTCTTTATTATGGCTTGGTCTTGGCTGCCGAAGTTATTCATTACATGGGAATTGAACCGTGGGACTCTGCAACCTTGGATTTTGTCCATTTTGTAATGCATATGCACTTTGCTGTAGGATGTGGACGACGCCCATGATTTTGTAGCTGAAGGAAATCGGAGTCGCGATGACACCCATCTTAAGTCTGGCAAAGTTATGAAGCCTCCAGCTCTCTCTTCTTCAGTTGTTGATACTGGTGGGGAGCCCAGCAGTGTTGCTTCATTGACTGTAAAGGCGCTATCTCCAAATGAAATAAATATGCCTACCAAAGTGAGAAGCAGACGCAAGATAAATACACTAGAACCACCTTTGGAGAATAATGCAAAAATCTCCACGTTAGTTGCAAATGGTGTATCTGATGTTACTACATCATTCCAAGACAGAGCTTCTAATCTTACGGTGAGCTATGAATCTGTTATCAATAAGTTAAGATAATTACTTCTCTGAATGCCTTTTCGAGAAAAAAAAGGCATCTAGTATCTGTTCTTACCAAATTTCTTATTATCTTCAGGAAAAGGTTGATAATTGCCTTTCCTGGTATCTATTTCGACGATGGTGTGCTGCTGAGTGGTTTTACAGTGCAATCGATTACCCATGGTTTGCTAAAAGGGAGTTTGTGGAGTACCTCGATCATGTTGGATTAGGTCATATCCCTAAGCTGACTCGTGTTGAATGGGGTGTCATAAGGAGGTACAAAATTTATTTTGCCTTTTGGCATGTTTGGTTGTGAAATTTTGCGTGTCTGATGACTGTTCTCTACCTGTAATTTTACAATGCAGTTCCCTTGGCAGACCACGGAGATTTTCTCATCAATTTCTGAAGGAAGAGAAAGAGAAGCTTAATCAGTATCGCGAATCTGTGAGGAAACATTATACTGAACTTCGTGCTGGCACACGAGATGGACTTCCAACTGACTTGGCTCGGCCCTTGTCAGTTGGACAACGTGTCATTGCTGTACACCCGAGGACAAAAGAGATCTGCAATGGAAGTGTACTAACAGTTGATCATAATCGCTGCCATATCCAGTTTGACCAACCTGAATTGGGCGTTGAATTTGTAGCGGTAACTGCCTTCTTACTTTATTTCTCATATAAAGTGATTGGATATTATCTTTCTTTTTCTTTTCTTTTTTTGAGAAAATATATTATCTTTCTAGTTTCTTTGCCATATCTTTGCCATATATATATGCAATGTATAATTGGTGGTTCTCCTCCTCCTGATGCAACAACCCCTGCACGTATTCCCAATTCCCTTGAACCGAATCACTGGAAATAACCAAAAAGACCCGAACTTTACCAATTAAAATATAATGCTCCCAATGGTGTGTGTGAGAAATTTTCTTTTGATAGTAAAACATTATTTTTATTAAAACAAGATTGCTAACTTATTGGTGCTGTCTTGATTGTTTCATGATAAGAATGTAAAAATCATTAAGTTACGCTCACAAGAAAGGTGGTAGTTTATTCAAACAGTCTTTTGTGATTTTCAACAATGTATATCCAGGCAGTTGTTGTATGGGAATGCAATTCAATCTTTCCTGTTACGGTGGTTGTCATAAATTTTATGTTGCTGCCATTCGGATTAGCATCAGAAGCAAATAATATTGCATCTTCTGAGCCATGTACAGCCGAAGTTACCATAATTTCGATGTGGGCTTACTGCAGGATGTCGATTGTATGCCATTAAATCCACTGGAAAATGTGCCAGCATCTCTTGTCAGACATAGTTTACCTTCCATTAGATCCCTTGAGAATGGATTCAACTCACATGGATCACCAATGGAAAGAAAGATGGAATCCCCCTTGCCTATCCCGACTATTAGTCTTGAAGATGGTCCCCCACATGCTTCAGTTACAAGTTACCATGTTGATAACTTGTTGCAACAGGCAAAGGTCAGCTCTCTCTCATCTATCTATTTTATTGCATACTTATCTTGAAGACTCGGAAATGTTTTGAGTTGGAAGCTACTACGCTGTTGATGGTTGAGTGAACTTTCAACATAATGACGCTTCTTTATATTTATTTTCAAGAAAAGGCTGATACTATGTGCAAATTTCTTGCATACATCTCCACCAAATATAGCATACTTCTCTGTCGACCCTGCTCCACCAGCACCCACATCTGGCTTTTGCTGTAATGTTATGTCAAGCATCCAGGATGCAGTGTAACTGTGTCTTGTATTAATGATTGCTCTTCTTATGTAAAAATGTGGTCAACTATTCAGGTGGGTTGAACTCTTTAGCAACCGCTGAGTACAAATTTTCCACTGGGAGATTTTCGTTTGCTGCTTCCTCTGAACTCCAGGCCTTTTAATTTAGTGGATGCAGCTAAACATTCTTGTCTAGAAGTGGAATAGCTGTGTTTTTATCTAAGTGGGTTTTGTTTTGGACAGGGGGGTTTGACAAGTTCCGATTCACCAATTAAAGTCAGGTCATGTGACATCGTTTATAACCAACCAGCAGCAAATGCACATCCTTCTATTGATGCACATTTCCAAGCAAAGGAAGCTGATATCCACGCTCTTTCTGAATTGACCCGAGCCCTTGATAAGAAGGTTGTATTACTTGTCAGCTTACTGTGCCTTTGTGAAGTAAAGCCTAGTCACAAACAATAGGTCAGCTTCATTGTTGCCAGTTGTGGAAACATGAAGCACTTCTGTCCGAAGAGAGTCAGCTTAAAGTCCTAGATAGGATATTGCATTTCAGTCATCAAATGGCTGATAGTTCTCTAGTCGAAAACATTGCATACTTTCCGAGTCTTGTTAAGATGCAAACACAGGTGAAAACTGTTAGTGGGCACGTGAAAATAGTTTGTGATCTTATATGTTTAATCTATGGTCTCGGTTCTGCTGGATAGTCACTCGGCTGTTGCACGGTATTCTACTGCTCGTCTGCCAGAGGAGCCAAATCAAATCTGCCAGAGCATTGACATATTTTTTTGCAATTCCAACAGTTTACTGGATGCTATCCTATGATTTGTAGTGCTTCTGCTGTCTGAACTATTATTGTCTCATGCATGGGTCATGTGCATGCTCTGATGGAGTAGCAATTAGTTTCCTGTTGGTCATGTTTTACAACAATTTAACGGGCTTTTGATAGCATTTAACAAATTAATAGCTACCTGGTTATAGGAAGCTGTGGCGTCAGAGTTAAAGCGCATGAATGATGAAGTCGTGGAAAACCAAAAGGACGGGGGAATCCCTGTCAAGGATTCAGAACCGTTTAAGAAACACTATGCTTCTGTAATTCTTCAGCTGAATGAAGTCAATGAACAGGCACGATGAACTCCTAGATTTCTTCTTTGATTCAGTTGATTTTTCCATGTCATTTACTAAGTAGTGGACTTGATTACATCATATTTCAGGTTTCGTCTGCCCTGCTACGCTTGAGACAGCGGAATACTTATCAGCCAAACACCATGCAAGTGTGGGTTAAGCCCGTGACCGGTCCAGGTGAACTGCTTAGCCTCCGTAGCTATTATGATCATTCAGTTGACGGAGTCCAAGAATCTGGTTCTCACATGGCCGAGATTGTTGAAAGCTCGAGGTCAAAAGCCCAGAACATGGTTGGTGCATCTATGCAGGTAGCATTTTTTCCAGTCTGCAAATTGTTCATTTAACATTATGTTTGCAATTTACTTGCTATTCTCCCTCGATTTCTTCTGTGTCGCCTCAACACTGTAATTGGTGACTGTTCTTTCAGGCAATGCCATCTGTTAATGCGGACGACAGTATTCAGAATATCGAAGATGCTATAGATTTTGTGAATAAACGGCTCTCAGTCGATGACGTGAGCCAACCACCTTTGAGGTCCTCTCCACCAGCCAATTCAAGCCACGGCACTACAGTTTCACAGGACCAGTCAAGTTCTTGCACAGAAGACAAGGGGGCAAGCAATCACGAGACTGATACTAAACCGGACGCTTCCTCCAAGCAAACCGACGCTCAATTCCCGTCAGAACTCATTGCAGAATGTGTCGCCACGTTGCTAATGATTCAGGTATCTTGAGCTAGCTCTTATCCTATACACACTCTCATACAATGCACCATTTTGATTGCTGATCACCGGAGCTGTTTTCTCATCGATTTGACGGAACAAAATGCAGAGATGCACGGAGCGACAGTTTCCCCCGAGCGATGTTGCCCAGGTACTAGATTCTGCAGTCATAAATTTGAAGCCATGTTGTCCACAGAACCTTCCAATATATGCAGAGATACAAAAATGCATGGGCATTATTAGGAATCAAATATTGGCACTTGTTCCCACGTAGCTGGCTGGCAATTTACTTTAGGTTTTTTTTTTCTTTTCCGATTTGTAATCATTTGTAAAATGTACAACGTTCGAGTGAAATACGCCTTCTAATGTCAATGAAGGTTGCTAATTAGTTCTCTCTTTTTATGTGGCCAATCTTGCACCCCGTTTTATGCTGTTGAGCAAGTAAAAAGCTGTACTTGGCAACCAATGGTTTTTTCGTCAAAATTTCTTAATATTCGGATTATTAGACTGACTAATCCAACCGATCAAGACCATGCTAACCCTTGGATGTCGCTTGCTTGAGATCCACGTCGCAGTAATATTGCCTTCTCTAATTGTAGTGTTCCTAATTCTCTAATTAAATTTCAAATGGGTAACACATCCACGTATGTATATCTACAGATGTGTTGGGTCCAACGGGCCAAAGTTTATAACATTTAAGCCCAACTCAATTAGCCTAATAAGGGCCCAGTCCCAAATTATTGGGCCATAGAAGTTCCGAGTTCTTACCAGTCCTTCATGTCGAACGACAATTAATTGCGGCGCAACATAATAAATTGTCCCAGCCATTAATTGTACTCCTGGGTACGCCGGGGTCAGAATTCATACCGGGTTTTCTCGACATCAGGTACCGTTGACTTCAAATTTATCGCTCGAATTCATGTACTAGAGACTGAAGGATCCGGACGAACAGAAGCCACCCGATGACCGATCATTTTACACCATCATTCATTGTTCCAGCTAATTCATCCGAACCATGGGGAAAATCGATTACAGGTGATGATTATCAGAGGTATATCTCAAGAATAAATCAGAGCTACGTAAAGCAGAGACCAGAGGATATCCGGTTTGATCGCCATTCTCCAGTCTCTGCTTCTTATCCTTCAAGCACTAAGTTTTAGAGCTCCCCACATACATTGAATTTACATTTTGACGTTTCAAGCCAATTGCCTACAGTGTCCACCCTGCTGGAGCAAAACTGGGAATCCGGACAGAAGAACCGTCCAATCGGAATGCCTATACTTTAGCTTAAAATTCAAAGCCCAGGAGGCAAATCAAGCGGATAACCATCGATAAAGGAAGACCAAGCAGGTTTGGGGTATGCTCAAGGGCGACAACAACAAGGTCTGGTGATGCTGCAATGAATACTTCTGCTTGATGCATTAACCGACCGACTTGTGTCTGTTCTAACCTAGTAAAAACCTGAAGATATCACCCACAGTAATAATTCCTTCAACTCGTTTACTGCCAGCCTCCACAACGATAAGCCGCCTAATCCCTGAAATTCCATAAATCAAGAGATGCATGCACAAAATTGTTCTTAGGATGCCACTTAAAACTTTAAAAGAGACAACAGAGAAGAAAGTATCCACTAAACCCTTAAACAGCACTGAGATTAAGTAAGAATTTTATTCTTAAATATTTTTTGGGTGAACCTTTTGACATTCAGAGTCGAGCATTGTTAGAACCTATTTAGGGATGGCTCTCCCAATGGTGTCTTTTCCATTTGTAAGGCTCGAACTTCAGACTTCCTTAAGAGAATCCAAGTCTCTTGTCGACCAACTCCATTGGTAATTTATGGTTTAAATTAAATGCACAATTTATAGTGAAATTACATCGGATTTGTCATTGTCATGTCTTTGTAAGCTACTGACGAAGACAGTATAGATAAAGATGAGTCACTTCATGCTCTATGGTTTACTCAACCAGTAGCTAGCACATTGAACATCGCCGCACCGACCTGGGGGACTTGGTGACTCGGGCTTGCACAAAAAAAGGACTTAATTACTAGTCAAGCAACATTTGTCCGACATGACAAGTGTTGAGTAAATTCAAAGCGTCTATAAAACTTAAAACCCCAGTTAGTCACCAAGGTGTCAGGTGGCATTGGAACCCACTTATTGACTAGCATTAAAATATCACGATTAAAATGTTCCCAATTTCAGAATGGTCATAAAAGGATTACCTGGATTTGAAAGTCGCTCCATCACTTTATGCAGTGTATCAGAACGCAAACACATCTGACACCTTTGACTTCTTAATTCACAAGGAGAATAGGAGTCTTGCCCCAATTGCAAGGCCTGAACAAAGTGAACGCAAATAATTAAAAGCAGCCCTAAAACCGAATAGGGTTTCCCTTGTAAGCTCAACAAGGTATAATTGTATGCCATCAACCTAGCTCTGCACAATAACACTTGGATGATTTGGAAAGTACCAAAGGATTCATATGGCAAGCAGCTACATATATTATTCATCGACATTTAGCATGTACCAGTTGTGAGTCATTAGCTTCCTAGAGTACCACAATAAGGTGTTGCTCCAACTTAAAACATGCACCGGATCAAATTGCATCTCCGATTCCAAACAGATACCAATTGCATCTAATACACCTAAAATTTCTAGAACCAGGGGAGTTTCAACCAAAATTTTCACCTCCTCATCTACTTAAACATGAAGATGTAGCCTCGATTTTTCATGTTTGCCTCCTATCAATGGCTATTCTCCAATCTTTCAATAATGTATCACTGGACTGGAAATTACATGAAACTAAATAATGATCCAGCAATTATCTAGCTACCTTCTAAGAAAAAACCAATTATCTACCTACCAAAACAATTGTGCCCAATGAATATTTCTTAACTTATGCACAGATGGGAGAAGCCAGTACATAAACAATTTTTTATTGCATTGAAACAAAAGAAAGAAACATGTTATTTATTGATGTCAGAACAATAAAAGATGAAATAGAACAACTGAAATCACCTGACGATCAACAAACTAAAACAACGACAATGACAACCACAGTTCAAGAGGGTCGGGATAGAGGAAACATAAAAGAGGAAGAACCTTAAGTTACCTGATTAATAGTTGTTTCATTGAGATTGATGTGCGTGTAAATCTTATCCTTTGCCAATGCAATAATGTCACTATTCCAACAATAATAATATGTTTTCTTCTCAATTACTGACATGAGCATCAGATAAAAATATGAGATTCATAAACACTCACTGACTAGAGATCTTACCTCCGACAATAAATATCAACTAAGGAATCATTGTCATCAACAATCGGTATTGAACTTACTTGAGCTGGAAAATAAAAGAAGGAAGTGGTCAGATAAAATCAGAAATGCTTCACTAATTTAGCCATTTTGATGATGATATAAGCACACCTTGAATTAAAAAGTTCAAAGCTGTACTAAGGGAAGCACTCGGTCTCAACATTGCCAAAGGGGGTCTATTAGACTCTCCAATTGTTGGAATCCATGTGCCCACTGGAACCTCACAAATTGGGAGTTGGAGAATGGGCAAGGTGTTAGGACAATGTTTAAAGTATCTGCAAATGCCTGGAAAATTTAACATATTTGATGTTAGCAGAGCTAAGACAACTCCGTCAAACTAGCAAACAAGAGAAGCAAAAAAGCCTCACACTTCAGAATTCCTGAAAGTGAAGCAAGGTGAAGCAGCTGGGGATATGAACCATCATCTGACGTTGAGTTGATGATTGGAACAGTAGCAATCCCATTCTGTAATATTCTTAAAGCAACCTCTTTTAGGTTATCATATGGTCCTGCCTGCACAATCGTTTTCAGACGAGCTATTTCATTAAAAAAAATCATACAGTTTAAGCCGCCAATTCTACAAGAGAGAGAAAAGCCAAAAGTTGCAAAAGAGGTATTGATGAAAAATCAAAGCAGTGAATTCACAAGACAACCAAAAAGATGAAAAATCCATCACTCACATGTATCAGTGGTCTAGC
Organism: Hypericum androsaemum; assembly: GCA_963995505.1. NCBI lineage: Eukaryota > Viridiplantae > Streptophyta > Magnoliopsida > Malpighiales > Hypericaceae > Hypericum > Hypericum androsaemum. The sequence continues at coordinate 1,533,756 of OZ023185.1, forward strand.
AATTGGCCGCCCGTGCTCATCAAGACGTCTGTTCAAATATGCTTTTCCATCTTTCCAAGCAGATATTGTGTGTGTATCAAGTTCTTCTTCTGTCAAGTTTGAACCACGACTGCCAAGCTGCGAGTATGACACAACTCAACATCAGAAATATTGTTTTCAAGTAGCTCGAACTTGAAACTGAAATTGAAATAGTTTAGGTTGGATCTTCAAGGAAATTTGAAAAGGAACATATTATTCACATATCATGCTCCAGCACTTGTCTCTAACCAAGGTCATACAACAGGAACAAGGGACAGAGTTTTCCGAGTAAGTTGCACACATTTGAGGCTTCTGCACAAGAAAGAGTCTGTAGGGACACTCGGTATCTTTGAAGTACCTCTCTCAGTATTAGTATGAAATCGAGTGGGCTAAGCACTCCAACAAATTGGCTTCTGTTGAAGTCCCAAAGAGGTGCCATTGGGATACCCTGAAAGCAGCATATTTAGATGAGAAGTACATTCAACTGCTTGATCATAAGCAAGTAAACTACCCATAAACAATGAGATATTAACAAGAACAAAGAGTAGGCAGGAGAACTTAAGGAATAGGCATCTTTGAGAGAGAGAGAAACACACTACTCCAAGTGAACCATGAATCGTGAGTAAACATTTTTACTACACCAGCCAGTTTGTGACAAACATGATACATTTCATCAGCATTCCTAAGAAATTGGATCGGAAAAACTGATGATTCTCCACCACATTTTTTGCAACAAATTCGATCTGTGTATCTTTTTTCACCGAGTAGCACAAGATTGCAGTTCACATATTCTCCTATGAGTAACCATATTCAGTCAATTGACAAAATGAATCTCAAGTGAACTTGTTCGCAGTGACTTTCTTCATTTCAATTCAATCCATAATAGAGCAAGTATCCCCCTTAGTAAAATATGATTCCAGTAATGCAAGATTGACTTCAGCAATGACTTCCTACCAAAAATGGAATTCCATCACGAACATAAATCTGGTACCTGCTCATGTAAGATATGAAATGCTTGTTTTACGGGCAAGTGAACATCCAAGGCAACAACCTGCAAAGGACAGGGTTCTAAATTAGGAAGATGAAACAGCATTAACAGTCGCCATTAAGAGACCAGAAAAATGAAGTATCACAGCCTAGATATTGGTAAAGAGCCAAACCTTGCCTGACTTGGGAAGTAACTCATATGCATTGTGTGTCGACAGAAACAAAGAAATTTGATGGCGAGAACTTTGTATTTCAGCCTCTGATACACTTGGTCCCTCACCTGGCATGGCACCATCTCTCACGCTAACCTGCAATTAAATTAAGACACCAAGAAACCTATATAATTCGTGAACAGAATAATTTGCTAGAGGAACCAAACATAAGTAACCATGAGCAAAAAGAACAGCAACAGAAGAAAAGAAATGTAGGCATTTTTCAAAGACCGATGAAAGCCATGTTGGTCATTGAGATTAATTCTTTCCCAGAAACAAGTGGGGTGGCAAGAAAGAGGTCTGATAGTGAATTGGGAGTGTAATAAACTTCAAAAGAAAAATAATAAAAACCAGACAACTTATCAATTGGATAAGCAGAACAGTATCTCACCACATGGTTGAAAGCCTCATTGTCTACTTCCATGGTCATTACAGGTATCTCCGAGTTCGATGGAACACTATAATTAGCTTCCACGGGTAAGAGGACTGTGTTCACGGTGCCATAGTCACTTGTCACTATATGGCGTTGATGCTCGTCGTGCCGCCAATCCCCATCAACCAAGAACTTGAACTGCATAAAATCCAAACCATCTACCATGAATTACAATCTCCGCCACTCAAATCAGACATGTTGTTCTTGGCTTCAAAGTTATAAAAATTATCCTAATTGTAGCATTGCAGATCCAAACAGGTGGATGAAACTACAGCTGACAATCATACCATATAAACGATGAAAACATCCAGTAAGGACTACACAACTCGCCCTATGCATTGTGCAAATTCAATACTACCGATGGAACACGTATTATATCAGAGCTGCATACCCTTGAACCTCTAACTCCAACCACCAACCTTCGACTCCCCAATCCTCCAGATCATGACACATTAGCAACAATGGCAAAGGCCCAACATTAAACAGAAAGACAAACCTACCTGGTGGTAACCGGGAGTAATGCCACGAATTGCCTGAAACACACTAGGGCGGCCTTCAACTGGGGACATAGCCACAAGCTCAGTCCATCTATACCGACAAGAAATCCAAGTGAACACCAACGATCACCAACTAAATTCAATAATACCACTAAGTTAAATAAAAGACAGAGATCGGAGAGCGAGGTAAAACCTATTAAAAGAGCCACTAACAAACACGCTCCGGCCGCCGTGAGGCCACACGAACTGCCACAGCACCGAGCTGCCGGAAGCACCTGCGCCGGCTTCTCCGCGAGCAGAATCCATCGTCGGAGCATACATTAGCTCCCTTCCCAAAATAATTCACAAATAACTGACTGCCAACCCTTAGTAACCGCCTCTTAAATTACCCGCTGCAAGAACAACAACAAAAAAATTAAATAAATAATTCAAGTAAGCGAGCTTTCACCGGCTCCACTGGATAGCAACTACACGCAAGAGAAATTCCAAGGACATACATTTGCATGTACAATTAATTGCCGAAATCGGACACCGGAAACCCTAGCCGGAAGTTAATTTAAAAAAAAAATCGAGGTAAATACGGGAACCGGCCAAGGGGAAGCTAGAGGGGAATCGGAAATACAAAAGAGGAGGTCAAATCGGAATCGAAGAAATCGAGCTCTATAAAAGCGGAGGCTTGATAAAATTAACGAACGGAAAGCGGGGGAGGGAAAAAAAATTGGGAAAAGCAGAAAAACGAAAAGAGATTTTTTTTTTTTTTGAGAATTGGGGAAGGAGTGGGGGGAGAGGTGGGGTTCGGATGGTGGGGGTTAAAATCGAGACAGAGAGAGAGACGATCGAATCTAATAAAATTATTTTTGGAAACCCTAAAATTGGAAATAACTTGGAGTAAATAAGGGAAAGTAAAATAAGGGAAGGGAATAAGAGCATTCATATTTAAATTAATTAATGAAGTTATTTTAGTTTAATTAAATATTAAGTTAAAAATTTTCGATAAATTTACATTATTTGATTCAATAAATCTGAATACCAAAATAAAAGAGCGACCGTCATTGCCGTGATTGCGTTGAAGGGGAATATTTATGTATCTGTCACGTTTTCAGTTTAGTGCATATTGGTTTCAAATAATTATCGTTTATCAAATGAGAACATCAAGCACTTGATTTAATTATTAAGGAGTTATTTGTCCACAAAATACTAAAGAGTTATTTTAACTTAATAAATAGTGTTGATGTAATATTGATATATTAAAATTAGGCAAAAAGAATATTGTTACTATTTAAAAATGTTTGATCAATAATATATGGTTTTTTTAAGATAATAATATATGGTTTAAGACACACGAAAAAGGATGTCAAAATTCTCCCGTTTCGCACTTTCTGACATCTTCCTTATTTGGTTAGTCATGTTATTTAATATTCAATTACATAATTTGTTTGCTTATGTTTTATATTAAAAAAAGTCTAATCGACACTAACAGAACAGTATTTCAACATGTATCATTTAACTTAATTATTAATATTGAGTTTGAATTCCGCTAACACATAAATATTAAAATTTTGTAAGAATATTTTTATTATTATTTAATAGTTCAAAAACGTTTAATTTTGGAAAAAATATATCATACATATATTATTTTGAAACCATATGAACTGAGAAGGTAGTATAAGATGGGAAGTCCACGGCTGGTGACGTGGAAATTCGCTGGATTTGTATTGGAGGCTACGTGGGTGGCTTGAATGGTAATAAAGATGAGTTTAAAGCGGCAGAGATGGGAAAGCAGCGGAGATTTTGGAGGGGTCAACTTTTGACACGTGTGGATGACGCTATGGTGGAGCAGGTGGGCCCATTACCAAAACCGTGGGTTTTTTAGATTAGCCCAGCGCAAGCCAGTCCCCACCCGCTCCGGCGTCGTTTTCCACCGGAAAAATGGCCATCGGCCGGCTTTCAATTGTCTTCTTTATTCGTTAAATTTCAACAGAAAATTTCTGTAAAAAGTTGAAGCATGGTAATGTACGGTGCTTTGACTGAGCTGTCATACTGATATTGTTTCACGCCAAACGTACTTACTGTTGGGGTTCACTCAGCCAAAAATAAAAGCACATCTTCTTAATATTGATAGTCCAAATTAAATCATTTAAACTTTTTTGGAACATATTATTAACAAAATATCACTATAATACTTGACCAACTCTCCCATTTCGGATATGGGAGCAAGTAAAATTTCGTATACCATATATAGTTATTAATTTCTCAGAACGTTTGAGCTCTCGAGTAAATTTCCATCCTAAATCGACCTTGGCCTTCACTAAAATATTTTACTACTATTACTGTTGCAGAGAAAGTGGGTACAAGAACGTCAAGACTACCCGAGACGGATCCGGCGTGGTCGTTCCAAGGTCGGCCTAACGGAGAGGGTGGAAAAGGAGCTAGACTGGGGCTAAGCTACGATAAAGAGTAAAGAGCAATAGGTTTATTTGTTGTATTGATGATGCCGGTCTTCCTTGCCCGAGCCCTCCTTATATAGAGTGTCTTAACCTAACCTCCGCGCCTTCAAAATAGGAAATCCTACGCCGCCTCAAAAACTTTTGGCTCCAAGTCTCAATCCCGAGAGATCTGCTTCAAGTGATTCGTTTGTATTATGACGGGATCCTCCCGGCTTAGTATAGGAGAACTCAAGTCGTCTTCCTTGAACACATAGATCCCATCTTAAAATAGAAATGTCCCCATCGTGACGCCCAAGCAACCGTAATCCAAGATCTCGCCCGAATCTTGAAAATTCCGGCTCAACTTAGGAAAATATCAATTCAACTCGATCTTCTAGAACCCTCTAGGCAAAATCCATTACAAACCCATTATCGCCTGAACAACTTACCGCATTTAGTCCTAAAGCGAACCCAAAACAGGCCCAAGCTGGTGCCTTCACAACCAGAGCGGGCCTATTTTCTGCTTTGAGGCTCACAACGGGAACTCCCACTCGCGTCGATCGCTTCCCGCTTCCGAATGGGCTCCGAACCAACTACTATTTTCTTTCGGGTGGGCTTCGAAGCGGTACTGTCGTCCCGCCTTGAGGCCAAAATTGGGACCCTTGCATCTCGCCATCAAAAGGCCAAATGGGTTTTCCGCCTTCGGCTTACTGCTTTCAGGCCCTAACGCCTTCGGCTTCCCACCTTTGGGGCTTTGGCGTCTCCGGGCCCTAACGCCCTCGGCTTTTTGCCTTTGGGGCTTAGGCGCTTCCAGGCCCTAATGCCTTACCGCCCAAGAGCCCTATCGCCTTACCGTCGGGCCTCCCCGCTTTCATCACTAAGGCGGCCTACCGCCTCAAAGTCCAACACGGACTTGGTCGATGGGCCGAGCGGTCCAATTCACAATCACACACCAACCCGGACACGGGTTCCCACATAATCCTGGAGACGACGGGCCGAGGCGACGTCGACATGGCCCAGATGCCCTTGGCGAAGTGGCGACGACATTGTCCGGATGCCCTTGGCGAGGCGACGACGACATAGTCTGGATGCCCTTGGCGAGGCGACAACGACCTGGCCCTGATACCCTTAGCGAGGCGACGTCGACATGGCTCAGACGCCCTTGGCGAGGCAACGTCAACATGGCCCAGACACCCTTGCGAGGCGATATGGACATGCACCTTGATCTAGGCCTCTCCTTTAAGGACGTAAGACCCTCAATAAACTTTGTGCTCGACGTCGTCTTTACGAGCATGAACTTGGAACTAAATCTTGCCTTCATCAACTTGGACCTCATACTCAGCGTCACATCTTTAGACATGAAATATTTGCACTCCAACAATTACATGTTGTAATCATGTTCTTTTACAATTGGATAAAAATATGTTACCAAGTACAGATACTGGACTACTTCAGCCCTTTGTTTGGACAATATGATAAAATATATAAAATTCCTAAAATGGTCTCACCTTGTCGCCGGCGGGAGAGCACGAGGTCCCCTCGTTCCACTCAATTCAAAGCCAATTTTTTTTTAAAAAGCAAGCTACCTCATTTCGATTTTCGAACCAATAAAGAAAACCGACGAGAAAAAATAATACGAGTTAAAATTCGACAATTGGGTATTTAAAAAAAAGATTTAACATTTTGGTATTATACAAAACCCTCAAATAAATTAGATTTTGCGTGCAACTTATTGAATCTTATTTATGTTCAAGATTTTATCCAGAATAAAATTGAATTATTCGTAAATAAATATCTAAATACTGTATGATTCCAATTAAAAATATATTGTATATATCATGTTGTATACAATATGACATGTGCAATTTATAAATGTGAAAATCCACATATTTATTATATTAAAATCTTTGATTAGATATCAAAAATCTCAAGGTTAATCTAGTAAGTTAAAAGATTATCAACTTTTGCTCAATTATAATCGGACGTCAAAGTCATTTTCATTCCATTTCACATAACAATGGAAAGATAGTCTGTCTCATCTCCCTTTCTTTTTCTCTGTCCTTCCTTCTCCTCTTTATTTCCTCCCATCTAAAAAGGGTAAAGTAATCATATTCTGTTACTGAAGTAGCCATGTAACAATAATTAGTTATACTTGACAATGACTGGGATTTTTTATACAGCATTTCGGCCTCAAATTTTATAAATAAAATAGACATAAATTATAAAATTGTTCCATCAAATAAATTAACTTTTTGCATTCTAAAATAGCAGTTATTTAGATAAACTAGTTAAACAAATGTTTTAAATTAATAAAAAATCTCGTTGAAGGGACAATGTTTACATTTATGGGCTTTTACGGGACAATTGAATGCAGAGAAACTTTATCGTGTCGTCCAATAATTCACGCCCATGGATTCTCTCTCCGTTATCATTACATTATGTTGTTCGGTAGGAAGGCCATAAGTACATCAAAATATTCTAAAACCATCCTTTTGATGTCTCCAGCGATAGCTTCGCTTAATGATTACAGTCAACTTTTATTCCACCACATCATTTCCCGGTTTAAATTCCATGGAACATAACTAAAAAATTTAATTCAAAAAATATTATATCAAATATCACAAATATAAAAAATACTTTCAAATAAATTATTTTTAAAATATGGTATGATATTATTCAACTGTCGAAGCTTATACCCACAAAAAAAATTCCATCAACCCGAGACACGGGACATTTAACTTCTGGTGTTACTTTTTTCGAATGACAAACAATGCTGTGGGAATTTGAATTTATAATTCGTGGACATGCTTTATTTTTTTAATGTTAATAGGCTGTTATGACGAGAAGTGGAAGCACAATTAAAATTTCTTCGAGAATAGATGGAAGGAGAAAAGACGGTTACCAAAGCAAAGAACACAGACTCAAGTTTTGGAGGGAAGTGAAAAAATAATTTCCCAATTTTCTAATCTATTTTTCTCTGTACATAAGTGTTTATATGCTACTATCTGCGTGTCAACAATTTACAAAATATAGCTGGCTATTCACAAAACTACCACTGGGTATCCCACGATGTCGTCCATGTCTAAGTGCATCTCTATTTGCTTCAACTTAAACGACGTGTCATCCGTATCTTCAGCTAGAACCATTTGCTCTGCTTCCTCTGCAATTAGAGCTAAATGTGCAGGTGCACCATTCTCTTTCATCATGTTACGCCTACACGTGATGGTCTGTGTTTGTTTATTCACTTGACAAAACCACACTTTTATTCACAAATCAACTGATTATCAATTAGCAAGGCTCATGGGCTTGGTAAAAAATATAGCATATTATGTTAAAATTTATATGTTCAACAAAAAAAATTAAGTCATTGTGTATGTAAATTTTTTGCACTTAACACGTCCCTCAAACAAAATTTATCGGGCCAAAATTTACACAAATTTTGACTTCGTTAACATTCGATAAATTTTTTTGATATCGTGTGAACAACAACGGATCACAAAATTAATCTGCTTAAATATTATGATATAATCCAATATCTAACCCTAAACCTTAAAATATTAATTATACAAATATTTCACCCTATAACAAGTTTTCACGTATAGTTATTTGATTTCATGTATACTCTCATGTTAGGATAATTGTTGGAGGGAAAAATTAATTCTCGGATTTGTTTGACCATATCTCAGTAAAATAGTCGTAGCTTCCTACTCGTATATCCGATTGATGCAATTCTAAAAGTTCCAAAAAGATAAAATACATATCTAGAACTTTCTAGTTTGTGACTTCTCCAAATTCAGCGCACAAGGAGGTCAGACTTGGGTCAGAAGTTTCGGGAGTAGGTTTTCTCCTTATTAGGCCGCAGATCTGCTGAACCTATTTTGGTAAAAATACCGTAACTTTTTCTTCAAGTATTGGATTGATACGATTCTAAAAGTCACAGAAGGAAAATACAGAGATCTATAACTTTGTTGTTTATAACTTTTCCAAATTCAGCATAAAAAAGGGCCAAAAATAGGTTGGAAGTTTCAGGTAGTTTAAGTTTTTCTTATTAGGCCGAGGCTATGTTAAGTTTTCTTGTTTGAAAATGGCCTAGTGTTTTTCTATGGGGCTGGGGCAAGCTTATCTATATAAAGAGAGCTAGGTACAGGCATGAAGACACCCACAAAAATAACACATCAGACCTTTAGCTTCGTAGCTTTTATCGTAGATTTTATCTTATGTAGCCTTTAGCTTTTATCTTTATTTTTTGCCTTCCCCTTCTCCCCCATATGTTCAATAAAGTTCTTACTTTTCTACCAATTCTTTTCTCTTCTATCTATTCTCATCTTTATCTTCTCTTCTTTTTTCCCATATTTCTTCTATTTCTCCCTTTCGTTCGAATCGCTCTTGGGACGACCACTCTGACCCATTCTAAATATCGTTTCCGACGTTCTACCACAATTTATCAGCAATATTATTTTTGGTATGCTCGGTAGAACTAAGGAGGGTGTCTAAGAAGAGTGATTGTTGCATCCAAATACACGAGTTTTCACATGCGGTTTTGAGTCCTTCCTCAAAAGGAACGAAACTGGTCAAAAGTTGTGCTGAAAGAGGACGTCCAGCAAGGTCAGCCAACTTTGGAGGATTTTCTGGTCCTTTTTGGTGCCGAATCTGTAGAAGCTTTCTTTACTAAAATTGAAGATCGTTATTTTTTCTTTCTGTGAATATTAATAACACCAAAATCGGAGTTTGTACCAGGACGATATGACCAAAATACTGAAAACTGATCGATCTATATGATTGAGAAGTCCAGTCGACTTTGGAGGATATTTTGGTCTTTTTTCCTGCCAAATTGGGAGATGGCTATTTCAAGAAAAATTTAAAATCTATCTCTTAGCTTTCCAAGAACATCAAGATCGCTTTAATCAGAATTCGGACGGAAAAGATACAACCAAAATACCAAAGATTGGTCATTTTGTAGGCTGATTACGAATTTTTGATTTATCTTGTCAAATCATGATCAGTTATGAGGGATTTATGGGGAGCAATGGTAATTATGAGAGATGGTATATTTCCATGCAAATTAGGAAAATTGCGGAGGACTTTGCAAAATTAACGGAGGAATCTAGTGCTGAACTCCGAGCAATGAGATACAAGCCCTTTAAGAATGAGAATTCAGGGACTACATCAGCAACTGAGGAAGTATCGAGTGGCGTACGCAAAGTTGACGACCAAATAGTTTCTGAATCTTGCGATTTTGAGACAAGTATTGAGATGGTTGAACATGAATCAACTGGATATACACAATCTTCTTTCCTTATTGAAGAAGTCAAACAGACGACTAGTCCACAGTTGGCCGACACCACGGCCATCGAGCCTACATGGCCGACATTTGAGAAAAAGGAAGAGTCATGCCCGACACAAGTCTCATTGGCAACTGAGACAATCCTAAGTGATGTATCAAATACAAAAGGCATTCTAGGGCCTCCGCCGGCTAAGAGAATTTTTGGGCCTTCACCAGTAAAGAGAATTTTAGGGCCACCGCCGAATCACCTGTTGCGGAGATCTGAGTTACACTTTGTTCCACGAGTAGTGAGCCACCTTCGCTTGCCCAATTTTGTCTCAATTCAACGGAAAGACACATGGGGCCAAGTCTACAGTCATAATTCAATCTCACCCAGGGGACATGAAGAGTTCTGTAATATTGTAGTCGAAGCTCCTACATCGGCCAAAATTATCCCGGCCAAAAGGCAAGATGTGCTCATGACAAAGAAGGTGAAAGATGATAAAGTCAAGTGTTCAACTCCTCCTCAACCAAGCAAGAGTACGGTGAAGCAACAACCTAATGGGCCGGCTCAACCTCGACTGTCAAAGATTTCAAATTACAGGAATGTTCTAAAGTCATATGGTCAAAATCGACTAGCAACAGAAAAAAGGTGTCTGAGTACGCGTGGGTTAAGAGAGACGTGGTCACTCAATTGGCAACCGAGCAAGGAGTTCTCCAAAGAAAGAAACCCTTCAAGGTTTGGGTGCCTAAGGAAGAACTTTCGCGGTCTGAGAAACAACCATGTGAGACACGACCCACAAGGAGTGATCGGCCTACAAGGTCTCCAAGTTATCATACGAAGCCTATGTGAAAGAAGATGCCAAGAAAGCCGAACCCACACTCGGGGGGCAAGTGTCTGGAGTCTCATCGACCGACTCTCACGAAGACTCAACGAAGAAGGTTGGAGCGAAAAATTTAAAAGCAAAGAAAAAAGCTCAGAGACCTTCAACAACAATTGTGTGGTCATTTTGACGAAGGATGTAGAGCTCCCACTGAACCATGTAGGCCTAAATCAAGTTTTTGCGAGAAAGTCATGAGCACACGGATATCTCGAGATGAGTGATCAACTGCACACCTACAACGGCTAGGTCTCGACCGGTTTGATAGTACATTCTTCACATATTTACGGTCTTGTCTTAGCCGATTATTTTTTGAGTGGAGTTAATTTTCTGCGTGTTCAAGGACGGATACACGTCAACACTTTTCCTAGCGTCAAAACATTGACGTGTGGGGGGCATTGTTAGAGCAGAAAATTAATTCTCGGATTTGTTTGACCATGTCTCAGTAAAATAGCAGTATCTTCCTACAACTACAAAAAGATAAAACACAGATCTAGAACTTTTTAGTTTGTAACTTCTCCAAATTCGGCGCAAAAGGAGGTCAGACTTGGGTCGGAAGGTTCGGGAGTAGGTTTTCTCTTTATTAGGCCGCGGATCTGCTGAATCTATTTTGGTAAAAATATCGTAACTTTCTCCTCAAGTATTGGATTGACACGATTCTAAAAGTCATATAAGGAAAAGACAGAGATCTATAACTTTGTTGTTTATGACTTTTCCAAATTCAGTATAAAAGAGGGCCAAATATGGGTTGGAAGTTTTAGGTAGTTTAAGTTTTCCTTATTAGGCCGAGACTATGTTAAGTTTTCTTGTTTGAAAACGGCCTAGGGTTTTTCAATGGGGCTGTGGCGAGCTTATCTATATAAAGAGAGATAGGTACAGGTATGAAGACACCCACAAAAATAACACATCAGATCTTTAGCTTCATATCTTTTACCGTAGATTTTATCTTATGTAGCTTCTAGCTTTTATCTTTATGTTTTTCCATTCTCCTTCTCCCCCATATGTTCAATAAAGTTCTTGTTTTTCTACCAATTCTTTTCTCTTCTATCTACTCTCACCTTTATCTTCTCTTCTCTTTTCCCATATTTCTTCTATTTTTCCCTTTCGTTCGAATTGCTCTTGGGACGACCACTCCGGACCCGTTCTAAAGATCGTTTCCGACGTTCTAACACAATTTATCAGCAACAATAATAAAGCAATCCAAATAACCCCTCTATCATAACCTCTTAAACTGATTAAAAATCATGGTCCTGAGTTGGGACGAATGTTAAAATTTAATCACCCCTCTGTCGTAATAACTAATATTTTTCAAAAAAAATTAGTGATAAATTGCGATCCAATTTTTGCATAAAGTGATATTTTTAATAAATATATATTTGCATAATTTACGAATTTGAAAAATATTGTAAGATACTAATTTGTGCTAAACTTGATTGTTTGATAAATTTTACATCATCATTCGTCTTTTGAATTATCTTCGCACAATTTTTGTAATCATAGTCTTGTTGTTAAAAAATTTTAATTTTAATATTTTTGGAGAAATAAATGCAAACCTCTCTTATATATAACAAGATCTCTGAGGTGGTATTTTTTTCTTTTATCCTAATTTTTTTTACTCTTGGTTAGTTGTGGAGAAGCTCAACAATGATACCTTGCCATTGATTGTTTGATAAATTTTATATAATCATTTGTCTTTTGAATTATCTTCAAATAATTATTGTGATCATCTTTTTGTCCTAAAAAAATTTTAATTTTAATATTTTTGGAAAAAAAATACAAACCTCTCTTATATATAACAAAATCTCTGAATTGATATTTTTCTCTTATCCTAATTTTTTTAGTGTGAGCTAGTCGTGGAGTAGGTGAGCATTGATACCTTGCAATTCATTTCCGGTTGGCACGTGTAATATGCAAACACCAATCAGTGGACCACACATTACATTTAGTGAAGGCTCCAGCCAGACAGACGGTGGTTCCATCTCTGATGCTCCAACGTGGGCCATGTGCTTGAAGAGCCCCGCACTGGGTCGAGCATGTGTAAGACCTCCCGACCGTTCGCATACTCACTGGGAAGAGCTCCCGCCATGTTATTCTAGAGAAACACTAGAGTGTTTTGTGTTTTCGAGATCTCGAATTAAATATTTTAAATTAAATTAGAGTAATATTTTTGTTAAGTATTTGTTGGATGACACTCCACTTGTTAAATGTATTGAATTAATTGATATACAGTTTTTAATGCGATGTTAAATGTGATTAAATTCAAACGATTGTATAGAATCTCGTGTTGATACTAATTATTACGAACTAAGAATCTCGTATAGAATCTAGTGGAACCCTAATGATGTTTGGATAAAAACTCGATAATATCCTCAACAGATTCTGACCATCAGATCTGTAAAAAAAGAATTTGATCAAATCTAAAGGTCCATATTTTTACGTAGTCCCCTGAATCCAAATTCTAAGTAAGGACAAGAAAAATAAAATAAAAAATAACGCCACGTCGCCAGCTCCCCCTCCCTTGCAGCAATTTAGGAAAGAAAATTAAATGCGCTACTAAGTACTAACTAAAACTACATAGAACAAATAGTCAATACCAACAATTAATAATAAAAATATTATATTGGAAAAACGGAAAACGGAACGAAAAGGAATTGACACAATCACGAAGAAGAACAACCAAACGGAGCGACCGAAAACCGGGCGACCGTGGGCCCCGCCAACTCGGCCGCCGCGAGTTCCCGATCGGTGTTCGGCGTCCGATCACCGTGAGGTTCTGAAATAGGAAAAGACAAAAGTTGTTGAGGAAAAGAGGGGAATAATTGTAATTGTTTAATTATTTATTCGAGGGTTTGGTTGGTGTTTTCTTCGTACTCGGAGGTTATTAAGTTTATTTGAGTGTAGAAGTTCGTGTGCTTCACTTTTGTTGTTTTTTTTCCTTTTGTTTCTGTTTTTTTTAGGAGTTATGTTGGATTTTAGGGAAGGTGTTAGGGTCTTGGGGTTAGGTTGTGATTAGTGGGAGGGCGGGGAATTTTTTTAGTTCAATGGCGGGTCGGAAGGAGGAGAACTCGGAGCTTGAAGAAGGAGAGGCTTGCTCTTACAATAAAGAAGATTATGACGAAAACATAGACCTTGATGTTTCTCTATCTTACATTGTAAGATTCTCTGTCCCTTTTATGCTCCCCCTGTCAATGTGCTATATTCTTTGTCCGATTGCATCCGGTTCGTTACAGTTGTGGAAGTTGCAAGCAACTGACTGCTGATCGCGTTCAGTATTGTTTGGTTAGTTCAGCCAGGTGTTATGTTTGGTTTCCACTGTTTCCGAGCATTTGCAGTTGGTATCAGTGAGTTGAGAGGGTGACGTGGGTCAATTGGCGGGTTGCAATGTGATAAGTTGATTCTCTGACTGTAGGATTTGGATTAGTTAATTGGGTGTTTAGTTTGGTTTCAGTTGTTTTAGAGCATTTGTGATTGGCATTGGTGAGTTATGAGGGTGCCACGGGTCAAATGGCTGGTTGCAATGTCATAAGTTGGTTCTCTGACTGTAGGATTTGAATTAGTTAATTCAACCGGGTGTTATCTTTGGTTTCAGTGGCAGAGCATTTGCCATTGGTGTTGGTGAGTTACGAGGGTGGCATGGGTCAAATGGCTGGTTGCAATGTGATAAGTTATCTCTGACTTTAGGATTTGGATTATTTAACCGGGTGTTATGTTTGGTTTCAGTTGTTTCAGAGCATTTGCTATTGGCAAGTGGCGAGGGTGCCATGGGTCAAATGTCTGGTTGCAATGTGATAAGTTGGTTCTTTGATCTGACTGTAGGATTTGGATTGGGTAATTTAACCTAGTTCTAGTTTGGTTTCCATTTTTCCATAGCATTTGCAATTGGCATTAGTTAATTGAGATTGTGACGTCGGTCAATTGGCTGGTTACAATGTGATAATTTGGTTTTCTGACCGTAGGATTTGTGGCGGGGGAATGAGTTTTGACTGACGTGGCGAAGTGATAACACTTAGAAGTAGTCATTGAAGATGTGGATGCCAAATATGGAGTCATGCTCTATTAAATGCGTTAACGCTAAAAAGTGAACCGTGCTAAGAGTTTCGATGTTGATGTCCTTATAATAAGGGTTTACTGAATTTCTTGTTGCTCCTGTGGGTTGCTTACCACGTTTAGGCCTTTAGTGCTCGTTGCAGTTCTCAATGGTAATCTTATTTCAGGTTATTACGAGTGTTTTTTGTACTTTTTTCTGTTTCATCTGCTTAACAAATGAAAATTATATCATATGGTGATTTGGTTTCATGTTTTGATGAAGTAGTTTGTCATCGTCCCGTTAGCTCAGAACATATTGCAAAATCGTGTTTGATTATTTCTTTTTGAGTAAAATTAAATAGCTTTAAAGATGATGGATCATGCTTCATGTTTGGGAATATGGCTCCCAGTTTTCCCCGAATACAATGAAGCATTGCGTTCAGAATGACAACTGACCTCTGGGCAGTTGACTTGTGATGACCTATTTGGCGTAATGTTGATCTATATTTCCCCGTATTGTTAAGTTTGAGTGGAGGTTTCTCTTTCTATAGGATGACAAGATTCAAAGTGTTTTGGGACATCTTGAAAAGGATTTTGAGGGTGGGGTTTCTGCAGAGACTTTGGCTAAGTTTTTCATGATAGCTTCTTCATGGCCTGATGTGGGTCAGAAAGATTTTGGAACTTGGACTACTTCTGCAGGGGCAAAATATGGTGGATATGGCTCATTTTTGCCTGCTCGTGAACGATCCCCTTCAATCTTTTCACGCCCTAAAACCCCAGAAAAGTTCTCTGTCATATCAAAGTCTCCTAGCAATTTTCCAGTGGAGGTACGTTGAAAGTCTCTTTTTTTCTTTGATTGCTGATGGGAACTAGATTTTTGTGGCTCGAATGTCCAGCCTGATCAGTGCAAGTTTACTTTCACTTGTCTATGCAAAACAGGGTGTTGGAAAGAACTTTGTGGTTCCTTCGATATCAACCCCATCTGTTAGAGCCAATGCATCACATAATTCAGGGAAATCAGTGGGGCATCTTTCAGTTAAGCAAGAGTCTAGGTCTGCTTCTGCTCCAATTGTGCAGAAAACTTTAAAGAGCGAGACTCTGAACAAGCAGAGCAATTTGTCTGCCCATCGTCCGTTGAAGGTTAGAATAAAAGTGGGTCCTGATAAGAATGTGCAAAAAAATGTTGCAATTTACGGCGGCCTTGGGCTCGACAATTCTCCATCATCTTCGATGGGCAACAGTCTTGATGGGAGTGGTGGAACTCGCCCTATTTCAGATACTTTGGCAAATGAGTCACCGACTAGCATTCTTCAGGTGAATTCTTTTTTGTTTATTTCCTTTGTGCGACGCAGTTTTCTATCATTATTTGTTCTGATGATATGTTGTTTTGTCGAATTAAAAGGTCATGACTTCCTTTGTGATCCCTGGAGGAATTCCATTATCTCCTCTGCAAGAAAGTCTGCTGTGCTTGAGGAGAAAGGATAGACTTCCAGCTAATGGCAAGCATGTTAAACGTCCCCAAGAACCTCTGTCCTTGTCAGCTCACGAGTTAGTGGCAGTCCTGGATGATGAGAAATTGCCAAAAGAGGGAGTGAAGCTGACTCAAAGTGACAGAAAGCTTCACGAACTAAGGCCGCGGAGTTCTGCAAATGTAAAGAGTAGAGTAGAACCTATTTCAAAGAAGAAATTTGGAACTGCCTATCTAGAGGGCAAGCATGTGTCATCTAGTATCTTGAAAAGCACAAATCCATCGGATAATGAATTTGTCATCGACTTTATGAGGGTAAATGGTGGGTCATCTGAAGTTCCCAGGGGAGCCAGTGACGATGGAGGTGGCGAGAGATCTTCGTCTTCCAACTTTGGGAAAGAGGTTTCATCAGAATCAAAATCTGGCCATGCTAGTGCAAAGGCAGAGAGAGAAAACAATCGAAGTGCAGCGAAGAGATCGATTGTGCATAGGTCAAAGGATCCTACTACTGATGATAAATTAGAGAGTGGTCCGGCGGCAGCTTTAAACATATCTAATGACAAGTTTCATGACAAAGCAATTGATAAGTTGCAGATGCAAGCACGTTCTCGTGCTCCACAAAATGCTCTTTCTTCTGAAATGGTACCGCCTGCTACAGAACATGTACTTATCGAGGATAATTGGGTTATGTGCGATAGCTGTGATAAGTGGCGGCTTTTACCTGATGGCACAAATTCAGATCAACTACCTGAGAAGTGGCTGTGTAGTATGCTAAACTGGCTGTAAGTTCTAATATCTATATTTTGACCTTAGACAAGAATTTAGAAGCTCTACCATCAACTAACTACTTTTTCCCTTGTATTAACGATTCAAATACCCAGGGATTCGCTGTTTGCTTGTTGGCTTCATATAATTCAGAAAACACTAGTTCTCTAGGGGCCTCTTGTTGATATCTCTTTTTAAGAGGTACTTTTCCTTAATGTCTATCTAGCAAACCTCACGCTGACCAAAGGGGCCATTCAAGTACTTGTACTACATTCATTTATGAAGGTATCCCCAATGGGGTGAAGAGCACATAATCAGGTCTTTCATCTTGCATTTAAGGGAAATTGTGTCTTGGGGAATCTTCAAATTCTGTTCTTTGTGAAGAATGTGTATCGTCTAATATGCATGTGAGAGTTTATTGACAATTGGGTCGTGTTTTATTGGTGTCAATTTATGCCGTCTTTTGGTACTTGCTTTTGCTTCCATATCAACGGTCATTGCCTCTTTATTTTGTTGGTTTTTTAAAGTAAGGAACTGAAACACCCTCGGTGGATTCACTTTTATCAGTATACCGGTTCAATCTTTTCAATTTCATGACATTTGACACTTTAAAGTAACTGTTCTACAGGCCTGGAATGAACAGTTGTGACATCAGTGAGGACGAAACAACTACAGCTGTACGCACTCGGTTTAGAATTCAGCCTGATGTTGTCCCAACTTATCTACAAAACACGAATGTAACTGCATCTGGTGCAACAACATCCCATGTCCAACATCTTGGTCAGAACAGTCATGATCCTAGTTCTCACACGGTTTCTTCTTGGAAAAACAAGAAATACATGATGGATGAAATGATAAAGGCAGGTTTAGGTCACGATGTCGTCCACTCATCAAATTCAGCTCATAACTATTCACAGGAATTGGTGAAAAGCAAAGCCATAAATGAAGTGAACCAGCTTCCTGTAGAGCCCGATCCGGTGGACAGATCTGGTCTTCTTTCTAAGAGTATGTTGCACATCTTAGATCCCAAGAAGCACATAGCTAGGCATAAAGAAAATAATATTAATGGAGGTGAGAAATCCTTTCTAGAGAGCTGTCAGTCACTGTTTCCGTAGGACTTGCTAATTTTACTCTTCATGGATGTCGGTCACAGTTGCTGTAGGACTTGCTAATTTTACTCTTCATGGATGTCAGGGTCTTTCTCAAGAGGTGAAGGCAAGCAAACAAAAGCAAAAAACACGGAGGCTGATATTGATGCTCGCAGAACTTCTAAGAAAGCTAGAATTGGGGATAGTGACCATGCTGCTATACTAGGCATGAACCATGAAAGAATTGGTCGAAGTTCAAAAGTTGATTCCTTCACAAAATCAGGGGCAAAGAACACTCAAAATTCTTTGAATGATGGGAAGCCTAACGCAAAGGAAAGGCTATTAGTCTCTACAAAGCTAGGGGAAGAAGCTGTAGCTGTAGTATCATCTGATGGTGGATCCTTGGATTTGAGAATGGCTGGTGAGAGGGGCAAGAAAAGGAAATCAAGAGAATGGAATGCGAGTCAGAATGGACTTGAGAGTGCTGAGACTGGGTTAAAAAAAGATGGGAAATTCAGAGGTCTGCAGAGTGTGAATGAAGGTGAACGATCTCTTAAACACAGCAGAAAGTCAGCATCTCAACGTACTGCGGATGGCGTAGATTCATTGAAGAAGGATTGTGTAGCTCAACATGCATCCATTGCAGCTACTTCAAGCTCTTCAAAGGTGTCTGGTTCACTTAAAGCAAGACCAGTCTTTGACGAGGTTAAAGGTTCTCCTGCAGAATCAGTATCATCTTCTCCTCTGAGACCCACAGATGCTGAAAAGTTTGCTTCATCTAACATATGTGTTATAGAGAAGAAAGGTCGTGTCCCCGCAAATGGTGAGCCAAGGAGTTGCTGGGACGAGGTAGGTCCCACTGGCATAAATCATTCTGTGAAAGCACGAACGGAGAAAACTCTATTTCATTTGCACAGAAGCTGTGATTCAGAGTACTGGAGTGTGGAGGAAGCAGATAAAGCAGCTGGTAAAAGATGTAAACCTTTTCCCGATGCCCTCAATGGTGACACTGAAACCCCAGAACATCATACTCGAGATAGGAGACTTACAACAGCCCATCATGTCAACTCCACGTCTGAAATTGACATTGGCAATGTTAAGGTTTATAACACCGTGGGTGAGAATGCCGATCTGCATGTGAAGAAGAGGACAAGTCCAGTGTCCAAGACCCGCCCTAAAGCCCTTTTTTCCTCTGCCAAGAGACTCAATGATAGGAAGGAGACTTGCAAGGGGGAGAAAAATGAAACAACCTGGGTTTCTGCAGATGAGAAATTGGAAAACCAGGTGAAACTGGAAGCTTATGATAGCTCTCACCATAAATCACGAGCGCCATTTAATAACAAAAATGACGCCTCTATTCTGCATGACCTGAATCAAGATTCTTGGGGCAAAGTGAAGGTGAATGCAACACAAAGAAATCGACATAGTGGGTCTTTAAAATTATTGCCAGATTCAGAAGTTGGCAAACAAGAGAGTGGGATAGCTTTGGCAGTCTCCCAGCAGGGAAATTCCCTTGATGGGGAGAAACTTGATCTGTCACAGGTAAGACAAGCCGAAATTGCTGTTAGTAAGAATGGAGCTCGCCAAAGTTGGGGACATCATGCACCAGGTCCAGTGGATGCCAGAGATCTCAGTGCTCCAAGTCCTGCGAGAGCTACTTCTTCCGGTCAAAGAGCTGCTGATGCTTTGAAAGAAGCCCAGACACTCAGAGATCGGGCAGATCATTTTAAGGTTTCTATTATTATTAATATTATTATTGTCATTAAATGAATTTGCAGCTCTGGCCTTTTTTTTCCGTTGTAACTTTTGGTTTGGTTTTGTGCTCTGTTAGGATTCTGGGTTTGGATTTGAAAGTAATGAAGTATACTTTGAAGCTGCCTTGAAGTTTCTTCGCGGTGGTTCTCTTTTCGAAACGTCGAGTAGCGAAATTGGCAGACAAGGGGAGATGACCCAAATGCAAGTATACAGTACTGCTGCCAAACTGTGCGAGTAAGTTCCAAGACCAAGAGTTGTCGTCTTTAGAAATATTGAATTTTCATTTCGAGGCAACTGTGGATAAAATAATAAGATAGATGAGTACAGTGAAAAGAAAGGAAAACTAAAATGCTCATGTCTCGTATCTTCCGTCTGTTGAGAAAAAGAAACGAGGGGTAAAAATGAAGGATGAAGAACAAAGTGAGAACAAAATCAATATGTATCAGATCAATCAATAGGGAATTGCAAGCATAGGGTGTACACGCTGATTGAGGGAAGTATGCTAATGATGCTTACCCATACTAGAGGCTGGCTCCTTTCCAGCTATCCTGTTGGAGAATACTAAGTATGCTCCTTTCTTTTGCTATCTTTTGTATTAGAGCGAGACAAAAAGTTGAATGAGAGATTAGTTGCCCGAGGGAACAGAAAGAATGAGAAGGAACCACTCTAGAAGAATAGTGCCATGTAATTGCCCTCCGGTTGCTTTTGCTGCACCTAGATAATTTAATTCGCTCCATGTACAGATGTTGTGCTATTGAATATGAAAGACGTCAGGACATGGCTGCTGCTGCTTTGGCTTATAAGTGCATGGAAGTAGCATATTGGAGGGTGGTTTATTGCAAGAATTCTAGCTCAAGCAGAGATCGAACTGAGTTGCAAGCAAGTTTACAATTGATTGCTCAAGGTAAAGGAATCCAGCTGTGGCATTTCATGCTTTTGTAGCTTTCTCAAGGTAGTTGGAATCCCTTTTATAGATCTCTTAACTTACTTCGTTCCCATCTCTCCTTGGTCTGAAATTGCACTCTTGTGTTCTTGTTGTTGCAAATGTAGCTGCTAACGTAAATTCTCAGGACAGCTTTTCTCCCACACAAAAATGCATCTCCGTAGGTTGTTTTCATATGTCTTTGAGTCTTGTTTTGCTAAACAGTAATAGTTTCTGTGCACCTAAAAAAAGAGATAATAATTGCATTCGAGCTTCATGAACCTCTGCTTTGGGGAGCTTGATGATTTTCATGTGAATTTCTTCAAAGGAAGAAACAGGGAAATTTGTTCTAGGGCATCCTAAACTAGTTTGTGCATGATCTTGATCTCCGTGCAATAGAGCAAAAGCTTCTATGATGTGCAGGCATCGGATATAGTTCATATGTTGTCTATGGGTTTTCGAGTTCCCTGGGGTACTTTTTGTTTCCATGTTACTGTCTATGGTTAGTTATAGGGCTCCTTATCTCCTTCGTAGCAGTACTTTAATAAGAGAAAATCTATGTTCTTTTTCTTCAGGCGATTCACCTTCGTCATCTGCATCAGATGTTGACAACTTAAATAATCAAGGTACAGTTGATAAGGCTATTGTGACCAAGGGTGTCGTTTCTCATGTTGCCGGCAACCCTGCTATCGCTGCTAGGCATCACTCACATTTTCTTCGTCTTCTTAACTTCGTAAGTTAATTCTATCTTGCCTCTATAAACTGACCTTGATTCTATCAAACTAGTAGCTCCAAAGATTCCAGGTTGCCTGCATGCTTCCATTTTTTCCTATAACTATTGGTTTATTAGAAGATTTTGAATGAGTTAGGTACGGTTGTATTCGACTTTCTTGACAGATACGTGGAGAATGGTTTAGATTGTTTCTCCTTGAACCTTGCTGGATTTTGGTTCTATTTTTACAACTTTCTTTTTTTTACTTGGAACTGTCTATTGCAATTTGCAACTTAGAATATTCCATCATGTTTTTCAAGTTGTAACCTTGTCTGCTGCTATTGACAGACTACATATTTTATCTCTTCCAAACCTTTATGTAGTTTTCTCCATCTGAATACGGTCATTCAGCATTCAAGTCTTTTGCAGACGCAGGATGTGAATTTTGCAGTGGAGGCATCAAGGAAATCCCAAAGTTCCCTTTTAGCCGCTGATGCTACTGCTGAAAAAGCACAAAATAGGGATTACCTTTCTTCTGTCAAGAAAGTCATTGATTTCAGCTTCCAGGATGTAGATGGCCTTATAAATTTGGTTCAGCTTGCAATGAGGGCCGTGAGCCGATCAGGGCTTAAAGGCTAAAGGAACCTGTACATATTTGTGTACTTCTCTGGTTTATTTCCAACTTGGACAGCTTTCGGGGTTAAGAAAAGGGAAAATAAGCCCCGTTTATAGATGCAATCAGAATTTTCAAGGATGTGAGAGACAAGCCGCTCTGATCTCTCTGTAAATGTGTACAAAGGCGAGGTTGATTTGCTGATTTTTTGCTGTAGTCTTTGAATAGCCAGCTTGTACTGGACATGGATGGAGCCAAATTCGGCCTTGAATTTTTGGGGTTCTTGAATTTTTCGGATTCTGGATCAGGTTTTTGAGGTTGTGTAGGTCTTTTTTTTTCCTTTTTAGGCCATTGGCTGCTATCATATGGAGTTTCAGGATATAAATTACAGAGACTGGAAGTTAGGCAGTCAATTTTGAGGAGCTGAAATGCTGATAAAGCGATTACCAACTAATTTGCTGTGGAGAGCCCACAAACCTTTGTTACCATTTATGATATCTTAGTTTAATAGAAAAACGTTCTTTGGCAAGATCCTCCATCATTGTTGAACTTTCAAGCTTTGAAACACACACACACATACATACAACAGTCCAGAGTCCCTTTCTGAGATCCGATGATCACAAGGTATGTGTTCGTAGGGACATCATTAAGGCATAATTTTTATTTATTTATATGCTTTCCTTGTGGGGTCATGTCCTTTTCAATTATCTGCTATAGATGCTATATGCTATAAATTGGTTTTCTTCCTTGCAGCTAGACTACTTCGGCTTTCTAGTGCTTTGCGCGGGACTTGAAAATCAGCGATCGGCAAGGTTTGGGAAGGTTTTTCCATATTTCTTCTCTCTTATAAAGATAAATTTTAATGATTGTTCAATGCTAGCATCTATATTTGTGATTTCTTTTTTTTTGGCGAAGTAAATTTAAGCCCCTCTTCAAATGAGCAGCCTTGCAGTGCTAGTTCCTCTATAATGTTCTGGACTTGCATCACTTATTCGAGACAAAGCATACTGATCATTGCAGTTCATTTACGTCTAACTACATAAAAGATTTTCTCCTGAAAAATTAGCCTGATCTGCTATGTTTTCCCAGATGACCTAATTCGTATGTCAAGACTTTTAGCTGCAGTTATGGTTGGCGAAGCATATTAGACAACATTTTGAGGAGCAGCAGGCCGAAGCGGGTATTTTTCTTGTCCCATTTCGTTCTCAAAACTTGCTTGCACTGTCTTTGTGTCATTGTTCTGTGGGACTTTTTGTGCTCTTTATGTATTCCTGATATCGAGTTATATTCCATGTGTCAAGTGGAGTTTGTCGAACCTAGAGTGAGACCAATAGTCAGAATAAGCCACGCAGTGTCATTGTTTTGTGGCGCTTTGGATTTGAGGTTCGATATGGAACTTCTACATGGTATATGAGCAGATTTGATCCTCCGTCTGGTATTGGAGCAGAATCGGAGAATGGGCGATTAGCGCATACCAAGGTGCATCATGCAAAAGGATTGCTAGGAAACACAACCGGGAGAATCCCGCTGATCACGAGTCTTTTTCAGCTTAGAGCAGCAGCAAACAGAGACAATCGTGATGCGTCG
This sequence comes from Hypericum androsaemum, assembly GCA_963995505.1. NCBI lineage: Eukaryota > Viridiplantae > Streptophyta > Magnoliopsida > Malpighiales > Hypericaceae > Hypericum > Hypericum androsaemum. The sequence continues at coordinate 1,557,409 of OZ023185.1, forward strand.
GAGGCCAATGTACTACGCATGCAGTACATTGATTTAACACATAAGCATGCAGTCTTTTAGCCCTGCTCCACTTTGTTATCCAAATGGATTGTTGCTAAGTTGAAAACAGGCAATTGCTGAACTCCTTTTCTTCCCAATTGAATTGCAGAAATTTGAAATCTGGGCCGCCAATGGGCAAACTTTTTGTTGATCAGATAGGATCTGATACTAAGCAGCATTTGGCAGGAATTGCCCATCTTTTTGTTTCCAGCACGCTGATGATCCGAAAATTTTACGTCTAGGGGGTGCGGTTTTCTGATACCGTGCTAGTAATTCTGCTGCCAGTTTTAACAAGGTATCGAACTACTGGCATATCGGCTGGTCCATGGAATTCCGCAGGTATGAAATTAGTACTACCAAAAGTCTCTGCAAGTGCAAGAGCCATTCCGAAAATGATGAAATCTATTGACATCTCGAACAACCATGTCTCGTTGGAGAATCCGGCTGAGCAATTTGAATACCTCGTGGCAATCTCCACACATTCTCAAGTTCTTCATGATTCTAATGGTGGCATTTGCAGGTGATCTTATCAACCCGAAAGCCAATCTCATCACTGGCCTCTGCTTCAACTTCCACAAACACCAATCCTTCTCTCATACCCACATAACCTCTGTCCTTAATTCGTTTCTCCAGATCTCGTAGCACGGCCAATACTCTTGTAGCTACTTTCGAATAGCAAATTCCCGGCTTGGCCAGCTGCAAGCGGGAATTTTCCGGACCCCGGAATGCTTCATCTCGTTCCGGAGACTTTGTGCGCGCTCCCACTCACCGGCCTGCACATAAGCATTCGATAACGTGATGTACGCGCCTGCCAACTGTTGATTTGTTTCGATCAGTTGCTTGCTAGCTTCAGACGCTATATCGATCCGTCCTTGAAGCCTGCTGGCTGACAGAAGTGAGCCCCAGATGAGAGCTCCTTGGTCGGGGTCCGGCCTGATAGATTTTGCTAATCGGATAGCCTCGTCAAGCCGGCCGACTCGACCAAGCATGTCGACAACACAAGAATAATGCTTTGGACCAGGCACTATTCCGTAGTTACCGTACATAGAATTAAAGTGGCATAGGCCTTCATCTACGAGTCCTGCATGACTACAACCATGTAACAGCCCGAGGAGAGTGACATCATTGGGCTTAATTCTTCGATAAATCATCTCATCAAACAACTCGAGCGAAAGTTTCCCTAGCCCGTATTTGGCAGCTCCCACGATCATGGATGAGTATGAAAAGATGCAAGGATTTGAGATCCTCCTGAAAGTTGTGTTCGAGTACTCGAAACTCCCACATTTCGCATACATGTCCACAAGCGCACTTGCGACCACACCATTCGACTCGTACTCTGAACGGATCACTGCCCCGTGGGCGGCTTTGCCTGCCACCAGCTTCCCCAGACTCGCGCACGCATTGATCACACTAGCCAGCATGAAATGATTTGCGCGTGTTTTGCTGGTCGAACTATTGAATTCCCTGAAAGCTTGAAGGGCTTCATTCCCTCTCCCATTCTGTGCATAGGCTGCCATCATAGATGTCCAAGCAACAACATTCCTGTAACTCATTGTATCGAAAATCCGCCGCGAGCAGTCAATGTCATTGCATTTTCCATACATATCAACAAGCGAAGAACACACGACATGGTTGCTCTGGAACCCTAATATCTCCACGTGGGCATGAATCCGCCTGCCAGCTTCACAGTCTGCGAGAATGGAGCACGCGCTGATCGCAGCGGATAGGGTAAACGCGTTGGGAGCAGCCGTGCTCCCACGCATTCTGGTGTACATCCGGAGAGCCATCTCGGGCCGACCCGCATCATTATAGCCGGCCATAAGCGAACTCCAAGAAACGACATTTGGTTGAGACATTTCGTCGAACACCCTGTGGGCAAGGCTGACCTCATGGAGTCTTACGTAGGAATTGATGAGATGGTTGTTGGTCACAGTTGAAATGAGAAACCCATGTTTAACGAGAGCGGCCTGGATTGACGAGGCCTCGATCAGGTGGTTACAGTTGCGAAGCTGTTGAATTAAATTGGCCAATGTGTTTAACTTTGACGAGAACATGTGGATTCCGATCGGGAATAGTTTTTGAATGTCTTTCTAGCTACTATTTGAATACGTATTTTAGTTTAATTAAGAAGTGTCGAATTCGGGTTTAAGAACGTACTAATGTTAAATATTTGTTGTGAGTGTTATATAAATTTTTAAAAATTATAATTGGTTCTAAGCTAGATTAGTTGCTTTAGTAAGGTATTCAAAAAGCATTTTTTTTATAAGTTGAATTTTATTGCGATATAAAATAGGGCAAATTGCCCTAAGCCCCCTGGGATTTGCTTAAATTACTATTTTAGTTTCACTTGTTTCGAAATCGAAAGTTTGGTCCCCTAATTTGCTTTTATTGAATTCTAAAGTCCCTCGCTGATGTCATCGGTCAACATAAATTTTTTTATGACATTTATACCCTTGTATTAAAAAAAAATAAAGCTTCATCTTCAACCATAACTTGACGAACGATGCACCAGAAACATTCCAACCCCATCAACTTTCCAACTTCAACCTCCTTCATCTACTTTGTAACTCTCAGTCGCTAACTAAACCCGATAACCAGCAGCTGAATAGACTAAACCCTAACATCAGGGCACCACGCGTCCAACCCTTACCAAGAACGGCTCCAATTGCAAGCTGGTTTCATCGGAAAATAATTGGTTAATCGGGATTGAAAAGCTATTTTAACACAAACAATTGAGGATCTGGAATTGGATTTGGGACTCGAGCGGCACAGAAACTCGACGATGGAACTAGGTGTGGAAAGGATTCGACGGAATTAGAACTCAAACGACGTTGTTGGCCGACGCCGAATCAAGCGGCAGATTTGGGGTTTTTATTCAGTTAAGTAATTCGATGAATCACAACGACAACCGGGCAGAAATGGAAGGCGGAGATGGAGTCGTTCGCTGGAGAGCGGCTGGGCGCCGCCGCTCTGAACTTGAGAGCAGCCTTGTAGAGCGGGGTCGACTTCAGAGGCTTGTTCGAGTCCGGCCGACATCGTTGATTTCCATTCTTATTTGATAACAGATTTGGCAACGGGTCGGCGTGCATGGGAGGGCACAGGGCATGAACGGGTCGGCGTCGGGGTGGACCTCACCGTGGGTGGACCTGGCCGTGACCTTGCCAGGGTAGACCTCGCCATGGGTGGACCTCGCCGTGACCTCACCAGTTTGTAGTGAATTCGAATCTAGGTTTGCAGTCACTTCTCGTTGTTTTGACGTGGGTTCTAAGTTGCTTGACTGGGAATGGGGAAAAAGGGGGTTGTCGCCGGAATGGACCTTGCCGTGAGCTCGCTCGAATGGAGCTCGCCTTGGACGAGGTCGAGGACGAGGAAGACATAGGACATACGGTTTGTTTAAATTTTTTAGGAGTATAATCATCATAAAAATAATATGTTGACCGATGACATCAGCAAAGAACCTGAGACTTTAATAAAAACAAACTATGGGGACTAAAGTTTTGATTTCGAAATAGCATGAACTAAAATAATGATTTAAGTAAATACCAGGGACCTGAAGATAATTTGCTCTATAAAATATGTACACATTATAATCCCTGGGTCTTAAATCCCCCGTGATACAAAGTTGCAGCCACAATCTCGATAAAATTCCTAACGATGAGAAACCCTTGGTAAGGAAAGAACCACTAGCATGCTGATGCTAAATAAAAAATAGATATTTGAACATCTCAATTAATTAATACAAATTTTAGAACAATTTGTATTTAAGTCTTTCTTTTCCTTTCTTTATAAAGTTCTTTTTTCCGCCAAAAAAAATAATACAAATTTTAGAGGAAAATTTCACTTTACACGTTTTTAATTTAGTACTATATGATTTAAACTAATTAAAAATGTACCACCAAAAGTGTCTCACTAGAAAATTTCGGTCACTAAAAAAAACTAAACCGCATAATATTAAATTAAAAATGCATGCGTAACCACGAAGAAAAAAAAATTAAAATGCATGAAACTATATAGTACTAACGTAAACTTTTCTTTTTAACTAAATTTTACACTTTACTTTCTCGAAATCTAAATTCGATAACTTTGATTAAGTTTAAACAAACCTCAGATGAATTAATCTAAATACTGCGATGGGCAGAGGATCTTCCATTGTGTCCGTCCATTGAGAAGATGGTCCCTGAAAACTGAAAAAGGGTCTATGCATGCCTATGGACAAGGGTCTAATTAACTGTACAAAGTCACAATATAGTGCCGGCCGGCCCCCTTCTCTTCTCTTTTCCTTTTTCAGAGGGTATATACGAGATGGAAGGAGACGACAAGTGCATTGTGACAGTAACACTAAACGTTGTCTGCCCATTTCATAAAAAAGTTGCAACTAGCTACTAGCAACAATTAGAGGATGGCCCCCGTCTACCATGTTCCTATTATTTGTACCATGTATTGGATTCATGTGGTTGAGAGGAATTAAGAATCAAGCAATATCAGAATTTATTTTAGAAGTAATTTTATGGATTTTTTTTCATTCATAAGATTTGTGTTAGGTTTTGAATGCTAATTAAAGCAAATAGCCCAAGGTGGAGGCCCTAGTGAAAAGCCCAAATTGAAAATGACATTACCACATTGGAAAATGAGATGCTCCTTGTTAGCTAGGAAATAAGTTGACCACCTAGAAAGCCAACTCGGACCATTGCGCACCATCTAAGCACGTGCGTGTGCGTGTGGCGCATTGGACGCAGATGCCAAAAGGGTGCCTACGAGCACGTAAGAGCCACGAACTGCCTGCAAAGGGGCTTGTCCGAAATGCCTTCCGATGAGTCACGAATGAATTGGCTGGAGAGGTGCCCGAAGGACAGCCTGCCTGCTGGCCGAAAGGGTGCGTTTCCTCGGAAGTGCCTCGTGCCCTTTCGGAGAGGCTTCGAGAGTCGTTGTGCTACAATCTCGAAGTGCAAAGTCGTTGTATCTTGGGGACGATTGCCGTAGCCCGTAAACACTGAATACATGGCAATCTCGTCTTACGGAGAAATAGTCAAACTTTTGCCTCGACTAGATCCTAATCAAGTACACTACCTCCGACCAACAACAATTTGAACACAAAAACTCCTTAAAATTTAAAAGAATATAAATCACGTATTATTTGGAAGTTGGAACAACTACAATATTGACTCTTTTTGATGAAATCTATGGTATTCAGAATGGAGGACGGTCGGACCATATTTATGAGCAACTCTCCTAACGATGTCTTTTACATTCGTAAAGCTTAATATCAAAATCTCGTTAAATGAATCTAAATCACTTACCACTTGAACCAACTACAATGATATTCGACTCTTGATATAAGCCGTTGTAGGAAGAAAAAAAAAATCCATAAACCATAATGGGAGATCTACTTGAGAGATTTGAGTTCTCCTTCACAGAGAGTGCTACTTTCTGAACTCCCTTTGTTTTTGCCAAAATAGCTACTCTATCAAGCCGGGCCCCCTACCTTCTAAAAAACAATTCTCAAAAAATATCAAGCCAGCCCCTATGCTAGATATGGTTTTTTAGGTCTTCTTTTAGGTATGGTTAATTCAATTTTGCCTCACGTCCACTCAATTCTGCCAAAATTATTGAGTGATTCGCAAAAAATTTAAGAGCATGTCTTAATCAAATAGTTGACTTATCTTGCCAATATCACTATGCAGTTCGCATATAATTTGATTCATTAAATTGAAAAAAAATAAATGAATCGTTGAGGCTTATTTTTTTCCCTAATAACCTCAAATTTGAATTAGTCGAATTAATATGTATCATGATGTCAAGTATTTTCAGAGAAAAATATAACCATAATTGATATTTCTCTCAAAAAATAACTATAACTCACACTTAATTTTTGATTTTTTTATTATTAAGCTCCCACGAATATGCCTCTGTACCCATAATTGGTCGTTCCACGTCCACGTCCACGTCCAGCTCCAAAATGAACCAACACACTACCATATATATATATATATATATATATATATATATATATATATATATATATATATATATTTGAGCACGATCTTGCTTCTTCGAGTAAACAAATATTTCTTTTCCAAGTGGTGGAGAACTTTGGGCCCTTACACATATCCCGATACACGATTCATACCTAGATTAGTCGGCTCAATAACTAGTTTATTGCACCTTTTTCTCCCTATAAATACTATGACTTGTTGCTTCACTTGGATACAAACCCAACAAAGCAATCACATTATAATTGAGCTGATCTTATAGACATATTGCTGAATCGATATACATTAATCCTATGGCTCCTGCACCCATTTCTCCAATCAGAGTTGGCCACATAGATGATGTTCAGGAGCTGAGGAGGTTTAAGCCCACAACAATCCCTGATCGATTCGTTAGGGGCATAGCAGAGAGGCCCTCACAATCAGCAGCCATCCCATTTGCTAGCCAAGAAGACATTCCCATTATTGATTTCTCGAGGCTTGTCCATGGCAGCAAGGATGAGTTCTCCTGTGAAATGAGCCACTTGGCAAGAGCCTGTGAGGAATGGGGATTTTTTCAGGCACAAAAAACTGCTTACGCACTTGCTCGAACAACACAAAGTACGTTTGAAAAGACCCGAAACTAATGTTGTTGGTCCATGTGTATCAGGTGGTGAACCATGGGATTGAGGTGAGCTTGCTAGAGGGCATGGAGAAGGTGGCCAAGGAATTCTTCATGCTGCCTATAGAGGAGAAGCAGAAGTATCCAATGGTGCCAGGGACACTTCAAGGATATGGACAGGCTTTTGTCTTCTCTGAGGACCAAAAGTTAGATTGGTGCAACATGTTTGCTCTTGGGCTTGTGCCCCACTTCATTAGGGACCCAAAACTCTGGCCCACAAATCCACCTCAATTCAGGTACTACTTTTTAGTTTTTACTCCAACTCTGTAGTTTTCAATAGTGTTTTAAAAAATGCAGTCAAATTGATAAGAGCGCGAACAGGTTATGAAAGCGGTCATTTTTATAGGAAAAATGAAGGCGGTTTCAACTCCTCGATTCAATCAGTCAGATGGGTCGATTTATCTAGTTGGATTAGTGGAATTAGAATTCAGAACAAGATGCCCAAAACTGGAAAAAATAAAATTTTAATTATATCAAAAATGATTAAATGAAGATATTTGTTACTTATAAATGATAAACTTTGTAATGCATTATAGGCTTATTTATTTGATATTTTAATGTTAAATATCATTAAAAATATTATATTTTTGAAAAAATTATCAGTCCGATCAGACGGATTGTGGAGAAATATTATCATTATAATTTGACATGAAATTTGCAGCCAGATTGTGGAGAAATACTCTAATGAGATAAGGAAGCTGTGCAAGAATCTACTTGGGCTCATAGCCATGACACTTGGTCTAAGGAGAGACATTTTCGAGGAGATGTTTGGGGAGGCAGTCCAAGCAATAAGGATGAACTACTACCCACCATGTCCAAGGCCTGACCTTGTCTTAGGCCTTAGCCCACATTCAGATGGAAGTGCCCTAACAGTTTTGCAGCAAGGAAATGGCAGCTCAGTTGGGCTCCAAATCCTCAAGGACAACAAGTGGGTCCCTGTCCAGCCCATCCCAAATTCTCTAGTCATCAACATTGGTGACACCATAGAGGTAACTTCACTAAATCAAGACCTAGAAGAATTGTCGGGACTCCAGATTTAATTACTGGCAGGCGTAATAATGGTATAAAAGTTTAACTTTATTAAAAAAAAACTTCACTAATATTTCCACCAAAAGACGTACATCAGCCGCCGATAAAGAATTGTTCTATCGTGAAATTTTTAACCCTGTTGAAATTTGATAGAGAAAATTTTGCGTATTTGTGTCGATATCCGAACAGGTTCTTACCAATGGCAAGTACAAGAGTGTGGAGCACAGAGCAGTGACCAACATGGAAAAGGACCGGCTTTCGATCGTCACGTTTTACGCTCCTAGCTACGAGGTAGAACTCGGGCCAATGCGGGAATTGGTGGACGAGAGGAACCCATGCAGGTTCAAGAGGTACAATCATGGAGAGTACAGTAAACACTATGTGACCAATAAGTTGCAAGGGAAGAAGACTCTGGACTTTGCAAGATTAGAGATGGAAGAAGAGGCCCACGTTGGTCCTAATTAGTGAGTGACATGGTTTTCAGGGTTTATGTTACTTGGAAGTTAAGATTAGTGTCCATGTCTAGAGCTATTTAAGGCTATTTGGTGTAGATTAAGGTAGAGTGTGAGGTTTGGGGGTGTGTACATATAACAAGATGGGTGTATGGATGGCCTATGGATTCTTATACTGATTAGTGTGTTGTGTTACTAATTAATTAATTCATGTTTGTAAAAAGACCTTTCAATCATCGACCAAACTTTGCACAAGCTTATCAATAAGAGTTAGTATCAGTGGTAAGAAATTTTGATTCACTTAAGAAAGTTTTAAGTTCAAACCTCACGAATATAAAAAATACTATTAAAAAAATTACTTCCTAAAATAAGGTCCGACAATGCTCAACTTTATATCATAGCTTCCATACAAACTTTGTACAAGCTTAACTTAAATTCAAGTGCTATGAAACAAGTGTTGTGGACAACACTGAACTATCAGATCAAACATCTCTAATACCAATGTAGACTTTTGGTATCTAACATTATTAACTTAAGCCAAAGGGCATTCCTTCCAATGGCACAAGACTTTAAAAAATTACGGAAGTGTATAGTTCAATTTCTGACATGTATAATATTTATCTAAAAATAAACTTTAGAAAACAATATTACCTTAAAGCAATGAATTTTGTTCACTTATAGGTGGAATAATGGTCCAAATTTTTCTTTGTTGGTTAACTTTTTACTTGTTCTAATAATTAAATTCTTAATATGAAAGAATCATGGGTATAAGTTGAGAAGCTCAAGAAAAGTTGCACCGCCTTTATTTGTTGAAGAATCCAAACAGAAGAAAGAAATGGGAAAAGCGAAATTACTCCACTCTGAGAGTAAAGTGAAGCTCTTTTGGGTAGTGGGAAAGAAGATGGGAGTCCCACAAGAGTTCCTTTAGTGCCGGAGGTAGCAGTTGCACTAAGCAATCAACTTAGAATTGTTCCCGTGCAACTATCCCAGACGCAACGTAATTAATTTTATCAGCGTAATATAACACGTTACTAATTTTATTAACATGACATGCCACTTTTAATTTGAGAAAAACGCAAACAAAATTGGTATCATTCAGATTCAAATTTAGACCAGGATGAGATCGGACAATATCTAGATCAGGAGTCAACAATATGTCACACAGATAAAATTAGTGATATAATATGACACACGAGATGTTAGGAATTCAGCAACTTGGGAACAAACCGCGCAAAGAATATGGATGCAAGAGATAACGTGGTTTGGCCTAATGCCTACATCCACGAAGAGGAAGGAGAACTTTTATCGATGAGTTTCTGAGCCACAAAGCCATACAAAACCTTAGGGTAACATGCCTTTATATAGAGGCAAACCCTTGTACATCAAGTAAGCTATCTAGGTCAAATTAGGAGTTCAAAAGCTAGTCCAAATAGAATAGGAAACAAGTCCACAAATCGTTTCCTCTTTAATTTCTCGACATCTCTAACAATCTCCACTTTGGCGAGAAATCATCCTGTGGACGAACCATGAAGCTCCATCCGAACTTCAACGAACTCCATCTTGATGAAATACCGCCACATGAAGAACCATGAGAACTTGATAAACCAAACCGACTCTATCAGCTCCACCTTGACCATAGATACACCGCCATCAATAATACCATCTCAACTTTCTCACCACCTTTTTTCGTTCAATCGCATGGAGTCAGCCCCCAAGCTCGAGCTTCCGAGCTTGCTTGGCGTCTTTCCTCCAATCTCCATCGAACTCCAACTAGCAAGTCCACCTGCTGAAGCAAACTTGTGACCAATAGATGCGCTCTCTATTTTTCGGTCAACCCCATGCTCCGCAACCTCGAACTGCTTCTCCGCTGGACCTTCTTGCCTCATACCAATGCTACATGCCATAGCATACAAAGGGCAACCTTTTGTTCTACCAAGTAGACCCTTGACATGCCACGAACTCCACCGTTCGGCCTTGAGTGAGATACCTGATTCGCCCGTGGTGCTACCAACGGCTTCACATTCTCCATGCAAAACCTACCCAACACCGTTGACGTGCACGTCTCTTTAGACAACTATAGCGGGAACTTGCTAACTTTGTCTCCGCGAATCCCAACTCCACTCAAACCATTCATGTCAAGCTTTCGCTCCATCACACAAGAGCTTTTCTCCCCTCTATCGGAACCCAACGATGTGACTCCATCTACAACAGTGTTCCCCACTAACCTATAGGTGTTCCTAGCATTCCTTTCACCCTTCATCACCACCATAGCATCCTTCTCCACCTCTATTAGCCCGCCTACAACATTATAGTTGTACCCACTATAATCCAAGGCTCCTAACGAGATCAAATTCCTCTCCAACTTCGGAACATGCCTAATCCCACACAATTTTCTCTCAACACCATCCCACATCTTGATTTGGATATCACCTATGCCAGCAATTCTGCAAGTAGAACCATCACCCATAGTCACCATACCTGAATCAACGAACTTGTAGGTGTTGAACCACCCTCTCTTGGGCGTCATGTGGAAAGAGCAAGCGCTATCCAAAATCCAGGAATGAGAATGCTTTGGACTTGACAAAACAGAAAGAAGATCACCATCTGACCCGTCCGAATGTGAGGCCACATTCACGGAACCTGATCCTTTTTCCTCGCGATCCTGAGTTTTTTTTGGACAATCCTTCTTCACGTGCCCTTTTTCTCCGCACTCGAAGCAATTTCTCTTGAACCTCCTTGACCACGACTTGGATCCCTTCCTGTCTTTTGCCCCACTACGATCACCATGGCTACCACTCATAACTAGCCCTTCCGCTTGTTCATCGTCAATTTTCCTTCTTTGATGAAACCCCAGCAGAGCACTTGTGATATCTTCCAACACCAGGGACTCCTTCCCCCAAGTTAGAGTTGTAACCAAATTTTCATAGGACCCAGGTAAAGAATTCAGCAGCAACAATGCCTTGTCTTCTTCCTCGAACTTCACATCAACCTTTCTCAAGTCGCTCACAAGTTGACTGAAACCATTAATGTGTTGGCTCAAATCCGAGCCCTCCTTCATCTTGAGCCCGTACAATCTTTGCTTAAGATAAAGCTTGTTCGACAAAGACTTAGACATATACCTTGCCTCCAATTTCTTCCATACCTCAGCTGGTGACTCCTCATCCATGACGTGATACATCACATCATCCGCCAAGCACAAGCGAATTGTCGCCACCGCCTTGGCCCTCATCTCCTTCCACTCTTGCTCCTCCATCTTCTCGGGCTTCTTCTCCGAGAGCGCGATGACCATCCCTTGTTGCACAAGGAGACCCTTGACACGCTTTTGCCATAACCCAAAATTCGAAGAACCATCGAACTTCACAAGAGCAAACTTCGCTCCGTCCGTCATCCTCCAACCCAAGCTCTTGATACCAATTGTTAGGAATTCAGCAACTTGGGAACAAACCGCGCAAAGAATATGGATGCAAGAGATAACGTGGTTTGGCCTAATGCCTACATCCACGAGGAGGAAGGAGAACTTTTATTGATGAGTTTCTGAGCCACAAAGCCATACAAAACCTTAGGGTAACATGCCTTTATATAGAGGCAAACCCTTGTACATCAAGTAAGCTATCTTGGTCAAATTAGGAGTCCAAAAGCTAGTCCAAATAGAATAGGAAACAAGTCTACAAATCATTTCCTCTTTAATTTCTCGACATCTCTAACACGATATAATTCAAGTAACTTGGATTAGGAGTGTCACTTGATTGTCTATCAACTAAATAATTTGACACCTGGGGAGAGATATTAATACCACAAGGTAGTGATGTATCGAGACACGAAACTAATATTAAAATAAACTGTAACATAATTTTCTAATGTATAGTCACTTACTAAATAGAATCCATATTCGAGGTTTGAACAATGGTAAATATCTCCTCTCCAAAGAACCATATATATTTTTTGTCAAGAGGGAGGGGCTAAGTCGCCCCTAGTAGAACTTTATTCATTCAAAATAGGAAAGTACAACTGATCTCGAAAATAATACGTCAATAAAGTCCCTTAATAATAAGGGCCGAATACCCATAGGAGGGTTACAAAAGTAGTGAGATCCTAAATTCAAAAGAAATGCCTGGTTGGCCATCCAATCGGCTGACGCATTTGCTTCCCGGTATACGTAAGGGTCTGGTTGTTGGCTGGTACCTCGCCACCACTTGGAAATCAACCTCCGAGATTACCTGTTTCAGCCCCATATCCCACGCGATTTTTAAGCTATACAACGCTCCCCATTGTTCCGCCTCCATACTGGTGCAAATGCCTGAACTTGAGAAAGATTGAAGTGCCTATAATCACATTGGTACCCCCTCCCCGGAGAAGTGTATTTCCTGTTATTTAATTAGCCGGAACTTGAGAAAGAGTGAAGTGCCTATAATCATTCCTTGGTTGAACTGCACCATGACGATGCAATTTCAATCAACCTACGGGCGAAATCGTATTCGACCACATTACTTCCAATGACATAATATAATTCAATCATGATCTAATAAAATACATGATACCTGGTACACTATGCTCAATTATTTATTCATTCCAAACCCATTGAAAATGAGCTTTTTCAGTGTAGAATTATGTATTGGGTTGAAAATATTGAGGGAGAATAACAAGCCACGATATGATTGTGTCTGGAATTAAGCAGACAGATGAGGGAAAGGGCAATTGCTGACCATTACATTGAGGACAAACCAATGCAAATTATTATTTTCGATTAACCGTTAGTTAAAATGGTAAGAAATTTGAATTATTCTGGTTCTATTTAACTCTAAATTGATCTAAATTATTCTGGTTCTATTTAACTCTAAATTGATCTTTACAAGTATATATATATATATATCGGCAGATACCAGATATTAAATTGGCCATAAGGCCTTTAACCCCTAAAAAAAAGATACCAGATATTAAACGATAAAAATGATTATTTTCACTTGGTAATTGTCACCACTCTCCAGCCCATTGGGAAAGGGAAAAACGAATCATTGCTTCCATTGTTATTGCCCAGTTACCATGCTTGACACGGAAAATAGAGACATGGAATCAGGAAGATCATTCCAATCGTGACTTCATAATTTGAGATTCTCTTGTTGGTTTTGGAAAAAGATAGGGTCATAATTCCAAAACTTTACAGAAGGTTACCTATCCCAATATTATTATCGCTCAATAACATTTAACATCAGAATTTTGATAGGATCCGGTGCATTGGCACCGGTATCATCACACCCTTGAGATTCTCTTGTTAGTTTCAACTCGTAATATATTATAGCCAGTGAGTTGCAAATGGCAAATGTAGGTGCGGTAATACCGGTGTCTGGCATTTATTGGCACATGCATGTTGTCACTTTTCACTCTTACATTTTCTTAATCTCGTTTAACAACTAATTCGGTTTCGACATGAGTACATTACAAAAATATCAATTTTCCCATGTAATTACATTACTAAGATTCAGACACGAGACGGCTACTAAGAAATCGTCGTTGCATCTACAGTCTAAACTTTCCTTTTTTTGGTACTCCGATCATGATCCTATAAGGGTAATATAACGAAAGTTGATACCAAAACGAAACGACGCTGCAATTTCACATGTTTTGCAGTTTTACCTAATTCAAAATCAGATTAGTTGATATAACGAATATTCATATGTCAGATAGTTTCAAGAAAATACATGACAAAAAATTCTACATTGTTTATTATTTCTTCTATAAAAATCAAAGCGATAGATGCCAGAGAAATAACTGTTGGAGAATTGGTTTATTAACCAAGGAAGAGATGGTCCAATACTTGGACTTTGGCCCAAATATTTAATTAGAAGGAGAATCCTAATTAAATATAATAATTAAGTAACTAGTGGACGACTTTGAGCTAATTTAATTGGAGATCACACCAATTAATTTTGGGTGTTTGTGATATCAATACGAAGCTTGTTGATAGAGCTTCGTAACGATATATAACACTTGCGAAAATTTAATTCTCGGGTGAATAAAAATTGGCTTTAAAGTGGTATGGCTGTTATTGAAATAAGCACAATCCCACATTGGTTAGCGCACCATGCTAAGACAAGTTTATAAGGGACTAAAAGTCTAGCATGGGTAAACTGGTGGAGAAAGGAGAAGCTTCTCGCGCCGTCCGTCCATCGGGCCGGCTCGGCTCGGCTCGCGCGCGCCACGCCCTGGCTCGGGCTCGGGTGCGGGGTATTCATGATTGCCATTTATTTCGGATTTGGAGGTCTTTGGCTGCCTATAAAAGAAGCCCTCCTCTTTCATTTCAAATCACCCCAGCTCTCAATCTCTTCAGAGCTTTCTACTTCTCCCCCTACAACATCACATCATTCTAGCATAAAAGAGTCGGAGGTCTAAGATTACGAAAAGTTTGAAAAAGTGTACGAAAGTGCTTCCTTTTGTACACTAGGTTGGGCATTGTACCTTGGGAGCTCTCTTACCCACGGAGGCCTGAAGCATATAGGCGGGTAATAACCTTGCCCGATGTGCTGCATGTGCCCGAGATCCGGAAGAATCTTATCTCCAGAGTGGTGCTCAACAAGAGGGGCTTTTGGCTCGTGTTTGAGTCTGACAAGGTCATCATGTCCAAGGGAGGGATGTTCGTTGGCAAGGGTTACTTGACCAACAACCTTTTTAAGATGAGTGTAATGACTTTAGCTCCCAAGGCTAAGTTTAGTGATAAGATTGATGTGGGTGCCGCCAATAAGGCTAGCACGAGCAATAATGTAATGAATGTTGCCGATAAGGCCAATAAGAAAGTGAAGGTTGCTTATTCTCGCAAGTCGTTACATTTATGGCATGGTATGTGAATTATAAGTCTTTACAAAGGCTAATATCACTTAACCTACTACCGAAGTTTAACATCGATCACAAACATAAGTGCGAGACTTGTGTTGAGGTCAAGTACGCCAAAACATCTTGCCACTCAATTGAGCGAAGCACGGAACCGTTGGATTTAATCCATACCGATGTATGTGATTTAAAATACGTACAAACGCGTGGCGATAAAAATTATTTTATAACTTTTATCGATGATTGTACGATATATTGCTATATCTACTTGATGAGAAGTATAGATGAAGCAATAGACATGTTCATTCATTATAAGAACGAAGTTGAGAACAACCTTGGCAAGAAAATAAAAAATCTTTGAAGTGACCGAGGTGGTGAATATGAATCCCCATTTGCACAAGTATGTGCCGAGAATAGAATCATTCATCAAACCACGGCGCCTTATTCTCCCAAGCAAAATGGAGTTGCAGAAAGGAAGAATAGGATGCTTAAGGAAATGATGAATGCAATGCTTATTAGTTCCGGGTTACCAAAGAACTTGTGGGAGGAAGCTGTGCTTTCGGCCAACTATGTGCTCAACAGGGTACCGCACAAAAAGTTAGATAAAATACCTTATGAATTGTGGAAAGGTCATGCACCTAGCTACAAATTCTTAAAAGTTTGGGGATGTCTCGCTAAGGTTCTAATTCTACCTCCTAAAAGGACAAGGATAGGACCCAAGACGGTGGATTGTGTGTTTATCGGTTATGCACAAGATAGTGCTGCATATCGATTTCTAGTACACAAGTCAGATAACTCTGATATCTATGTAAATACTATCATTGAAGCTAGGGATGCTTCATTCTTCGAGAAAATATTTCTTCACAAAGCTCAAACTGAAGTTGACCGTCAAGTTGACCAAAGTGGGAGCAATGTGGGGGGAGAGGAACCTCAAGATGAAGTTGAAGAACCTAGACGTGGGAAAATGGCTAGGAAAGAAAAGTCCTTTGGATCTGACTTCCTAACTTATCTGTTAGAGAAAGATCATATGACCTACAAAGAAGCAATGTCCTCTACAGACTATGCTCTTTGGAAGGAAGTGGTGAATAGTGAGATAGAGTCTATCTTACATAATTACACTTGGAAACTAGTGGATCTACCTCCAGGTAGCAAACCACTAGGCCACAAGTGGATCTTCAAAAAGAAGATGAAGCCTGATGGTACAGTGGATAAGTACAATGCAAGACTTGTAGTAAAAGGCTACAAGCAAACTGAGGGTGTTGATTATTTCGATACATATGCTCCTATCTCCAGGAAAACGTCTATTAGGTTAGTCATAGCCTTGGCGGCTTTGTTTTACCTGGAGATCCATTAAATGGATGTGAAGACGGTCTTTCTTAATGAAGATTTGGAAGAGGAGATTTACATGAAACAACCCAAAGGGTTTGTGGTTCTAGGTAAAGAACATAAGGTGTGTAAACTTGTAAAATTCTTGTATGGATTAAAACAAGCACCTAAACAATGGCACGGAAAGTTTTATTGTAATGCTATCTAACGGATTTCAGATAAACCAATGTGATAAATGTGTCTATGTGAAAGGAGACGATAATGACTATGTGATAGTATGTCTCTACGTAGATGACATGTTGATCGTGGGTAATAATGATAATATCAAAATTACCAAGAGAACGTTGTCGCAAAATTTTGACAGAAAGATTTGGGACAAGCTGATGTAATACTTGGGATGAAAATCACCAAGACTTCAGAAGGTTACACACTTTTCCAAGGTCACTATGTCGAAAAAATACTTGACAAATTTGATAAGGATAGCAATGTAATTGCCAAAACTCCTATGGAAGTGGTATCAAGTCTCTGCAAAATCACGGAGATAGTGTGCGACAACTAGATTATTCTAGAGTTATAGGCAGTCTAATGTACCTAATGGACTGTACTAGACCAGATATCGCAAACTCGGTAAATAGATTATCGAGATATACGAGTAATCCCAATGATGAATGTTGGAGAGCGATAGTTAGAGTCCTTAGATACCTAAGGTACACTGCTAACTATGGATTACACTATACGAGACATCCGGCCATTCTGGAAGGGTATTCAGATGCAAACTGGATCTCGGACTCCAAGAATATAAAATCCACGAGCGGATACATATTTACAATTGGAGGAGCAGCGGTCTCGTAGAGATCATGCAAACAAACTTGCATTGCTAAATCAACTATGGAATCAGAATTCATAGAATTTGATCTAGCAGCTGAAGAGGCAGATTGGCTCTGAAGTTTCTTGCAGGATGTCCCAATGTGGTCTACATATGTGCCTTCCATTAGCGTGCACTGTGATAGTCAGTCAGATATTGGAAGAGCACAAAGTAATGTATATAATGGAAAGTCTAAACACATACATCGTAGACATAAATCTGTGAGAATGGGTGTAATTTTTTTAGACTATATAAAATCAAAAGAGAACATCGCAGATCCATTAACTAAAGGTCTAAAGAGAGATCAAATGGAGGTATCATCGAGGGGAATGGGATTAAAGCACACGAAATGACCTAAACTCATTATGGCAACCCAACCTGGATCGTAAACCTCGATCTGCAGGTTCAATTGGACAACCGAATTGTGAGGCTAAGGTCGAACAAAGCACTCGGGAAATTGAGTTCCCTACTTATTCCTATGATGAAGAGTGATAGACATGTCTATAAGAAGGTTAAGCTTTTAATGATCCTTATACTTCGAGTATATATAAGTGGGGTATGACATGATACTCCTTATAAGAGATCACCTATATCGAATGTGAAGGGACCGCTTCTATGAGATGAGTTAAGGGTTAAATATCTAGAGCATTCGATAAAGTTTCTAAGGCAGTCCAGGGCCAAAATGAATAACAACGAAAGAACCGAGTAGTGGTTTGAGAAAGAGTTGTGTGAGTACTTTTATCTTGGTATACATATAACGTCGAATAGTTCAAGGCATTATGTCCACTGGTTGGCAAGTATATCCGAAGGTATTTCACTAAGAAAGGTTCAAGGCTTTCAACCATCTTTCTTGATGCAACAAATTCTCGCAGAACTCCAAGTTGCATGTAGCATCAGTAGGCTCAAGTCATATATGCCATTTTGCATTCATGTGGGGGATTGTTGGAGAATTGGTTTATTAACCAAGGAAGAGATGGCCCAATACAAGTGAATGTATTGGGCTTTGGCCCAAGTATTTAATTAGAGAGAGAATCATAATTAAATATAATAACTAAGTAATTAGTGAGTGACTTTGAGCTAATTTAATTAGAGATCATACCAATTGATTTTGGGTGTTTGTGAGATCAATATGAAGCTTGTTGATAGAACTTCGTAACAATATATAACACTTGCAAAAATCTAATTCTCGGGGTGAATGAAAATTGGCTTTAAAGTGGTATGGCTGTTATTAAAATAAGCACAATCTCACATTGGTTAGCGCACCATGCTGAGACAAGTTTATAAGGGACTAAAAGTCTAGCATGGGTAAACTGGTGGAGAAAGGAGAAGCTTCTCGCGCCGTCCGTCCAGCCGGCTCGGCTCAGCATGCATGCACGCGGGTCCGGGTTGCGGGATTGTGAGTTTGTGGGAATTGTTCCAGGTTCCAAGGCCTTATCTTTTTAGAGCTGGGCCGGACTTTTTGAAGCGATTTTGGGCTCTAAGTCCGTTGGGCTTGAGCTTGGACAAACCCATCTTCCGGATCCTCCTTGTCCTTCCAGAAAATGTCTCTTTGAATTCAAAACGTGGGATTTGAATTCAAAGGTAACAGCCAATGTAAATAAGGGGTAATCATGGCTCTTGTAACAGCAAAGTTATGAGGGTATTCATGGCTGCCATTTATTTCGGATTTGGAGGTTGGAGGTCTTTGGCTGCCTATAAAAGGAGCCCTCCTCCTTCGTTCGAAATCACCCCAGCTCTCAATCTCTTCAGAGCTTTCTACTCCCCCCCTATAACATCACATCATTCTAGCATAAAAGAGTCAGAGTTCTAAGACTATGAAAAGTTCGAAAGGTGTACGAAAGTGCTTCCTTTTGTACACGAGGTTGGGCGTTGTACCTTGGGAGCTCTCTTACCCACGTAGGCCTGAAGCATATAGGCGGGTAATAAGAGTTTAAGGGCACATGGCTTGTTGTGGCCTCGTCCAGGATTGCATCCGAAAATCATTACCTTGAAGAAGACGGTATTCACACTTAGCTCGAGGTGTGATCATGAACATTCTCTAAACTCCTCTCTTTTATTTTGCTTACGAATTACATACGATTATATGTTTTATATATTCGTAACTTACTAATATTTTACCAACAATACCCTCGTCGGTGATAGTGCCAGCTTCACTCCCCACTCGCAATTTAGCTTTTTAGTCCAAGTGGGAGAGCTTTGCGGAGGGTGATCTCAGCCATCAGGAGTCCCACAATTCCAAGTTCTAGGAATGTTAACAAGTTGGCAAAATAAGGTCTCAAATGTGGAAAAGTGAGATCTATGTGTCAACGGAGGATACGAGAGTATCTATGGTATCAAAATTCTTGTTTTTTTTACATTGATTTAGAGGATCAAGAGCTTTACCTTTTTTACGAGGCAACATTAATATCTGATATGTAGATTTGTATTATTTAAAAGTTGTTCGACTTAAAATAAAATTTATACATCTATTTAATGAGCTGGATCAACAAACATTAATTATCACATATACAATTCTGAATGTCTAATATCTGATACAAATAGAATGCATCCTATAAATCTATATGTATATCTTTATCCTATTTAAAATAAAGATCTTTATAAAATTTGGATATACGCCTGATCAAAGTTAATAAGTATTGAATCTGTCGGGTGTGAATATGTCCAATTGCCATGAGGCGAAAGTGGGTAACGTGTTTTAGCAAACGATAGTGACAATTGGCATCACTTGAAAGCAATGGCTTGTTGCCCCAGGATTTTGGCATCTGAAGATGGCCGTTGAAGTTGCTTCATGCAAGAAAAAAGTGCAATTTGAACTGTCACCAGTCTCCTAGACGCAGATTCATTGAACGCCATTCTTACAAGCTTAGAATGGTCCTTGATGCTGAGTCTACGTGGAAATCTGAGGCTCTTAGCTAGCTAGTTCGAGCCAGATCTTTGAAGTCAAAAGGATAAAAACACACTCGTTATTAATCTTTACAAATTTCACTACATGGTCACTAAAATTTTTCCTTTTTAGTAAAAAACTAAAAAAGTTGAGGAGATTGGGTACGACCCATTAGCAAAATCGTGTCATGCGGTTGGAGCCTGCCGATTGCATGGAGGAGGGAGAAATGAGGGGATAGAGGATTAGAAGAAAAAAAGAAGAGAAGAATAAAAAAAGTTCGGAATGTTTTAAATTCTACAATCTCAAGGTTACCTTGTTGGGAGATTTTCGATAAAATTTGTCTTGAGTAATTTAATGTAGACCAATGATGATAAACAAATTTTAAAAATCATCCGTCGGACTCCGACCAATAAAAGTTCAATCAACCTATGCGAGGAAGACTAAACCATGGTTTTAAAAAATACGGTTCGACCGGTTGGACCGTAAAACGGGCATAAGATATGGTCATTTTTAGGCTTTTGACCAGGGTCTGTACTAACCGGACTAAATCCGGTCGGACCGGCCAATTTTGAGGTCCACCCTGACTGGTCGAACCCGGTTAGTACAAAAATGGGCGAAATTGACTTTTTTTGGTGTTTTTCGAAGAAAAAATTAATTTGACAAGTTTATAAAGTAATAAATAAATAAATAAGTAGATTTATAGAGTGGAGAGATAAAAAATTAAATCTACTTTTTTTTTTATGGAAAATAAGTATATTTTAACCTACATATATATATTATTTAAAATATTTAAAAATAAAAATATATTTGGTCCGACCGCCAACCCGGAAAACGGTAGGAATTCCGGGTCGTAGCTCCGGGCCGGGTTTTAAAACCATGGACTAAACACATAGAAGCCACCTTAAATTTAAAACATTAAGATATTATTGGTAAAATATACTTGATCATAGTTGTACACGTTGATTAACTGCATGACGGTGAATGTTAATCTCAACTCATACCACAACCAAGAGCAGCAAAACTATTGCTACCTCAAGCCGAACCTTAATCTCACACATTTGAGACCAATCGAAAATTTTGACCATGCTTGAAAATATGAAGCCTTCAAGCCTAAAATAGTAGCACCTAATAAATCTTTCATTAAACTGTGAATAGAGGGTTCTCAAAGAGCCTAACGAACATTGTACACGAGGGCACGAAACAACAATTCGAATTATACCATCCTAAAGCCGGTAATCCAAATGCGAATTCAAACTTCAGCATTCTATTTCCATCTTCTCTCGCAGAAAAGGCAAATAAATGACAAAACAACGATTGACTAAATCATTTGAACTTGCAGGGAGGCAAAGATAATACATGATGATGGTCCCGTTGGAGCACCGGTCCTCGCTACATTATATCGATTACAGATCTCCAACTCGGGAGCAAAAAATACAGAAGCTACTCGGACCTGGCTCCGAAGGCGAGAAATTTACAATCTGGTGGCTGCTGCTCAACGGGATCCACCTGGGATGCATTTGCATTTATACATTATGTACCAATGATTCGATCATCCGGAGGAACCCATCTTGGTGCGATTTGCAGCGGTTGGATTACCAGCTCTCATTATTACAGATTCTTGTGACATGTCCTTGTTATGCCAAGTATCTGAACAAGTTGGGGTTGTCTTTATCCCTTTCGAGATAGTCACGGGTAATGAGATCTTCGATTCGCTTCTTTATTGCCTTGAAATCAGGCTGGAGAAATCCAGATTCAATTATCAGTGGCCAAGTTGTAATGGACCATGAGAAAGGTTAGGAAAATAGATAATCTTTCTAACCTTGAACATGCGTCCCAACTGCTCAACACATTCCATAACCAACTGCTGATGGCCTAAAACTTTGCGACTCTTCATGATTCGAACAATGGAAGCATCGATTGCATACCGTCTATCCTTGTCTACATCTTCGATTACCTTTTTCTTCTCATCAACAGGAGGCAGAGGAATCTGTGCAAGTTGAACAAATGATCACGCAAGAAAATTTTGGCCAAATGACAGTATAAAGACGCTGCCTGTACCTTAATCCTTCTCATCTTGTCAGTAAACTTGGAATTGAATTCAAAGCAGTCTGCGGGAGAGATGGTTTTTGTATTTGGTTCTTTGTTCAAGATCTTGTACTTCGCACATGATAATGAATGGAGCAGCCTAATAACATCATCATCAGTCAAGTTCAATTGAGTCATAATCTCTGAATAACTCAATCGGTTTGAGGAGTTGAAAAGCAATAGTGCAGACGCCTGCATTACCAAACAATAAAGATAAACAGGTTTAGCATCAGCCATGAAACCACCTCTGTGCTCATTTCTAACAGATGGAAAAGATAAAGAGGAAAAATTTACAGATAAATTATCAAATGGGGAAGTTTTTCAAGGTGTTCCTCACCTGATATGTTGTGACAATAAGCTCCATGGTTTTCGGTTCAAATTTCCCAATAAGATTACAGGTACCCAATGAGAATATCCAGGTAAGTTTTCTTTGCTTTGTTTTTGTTTGATAGAATTCCCGGAAAACTTCAACACATTTAACCTGAAAAAGTAGCAACAGAGAGAAAATATCTGAGGATAGTTCAACTTAAATTGTAAAAAGCAATATCATACGACAAGAAAGAAGATTGTACGCAACCAGAACACGGAGAAGATCATACCATTTCTGCAGGGAGATTCAAATCAAAAGATTTATAACTAGGCCAGAAGCCAGTTGTCAAAACAGTAACTGTCAAGTCAATCCCGGGATTGACATTTGTATTGTTGCTCAAGTACTCCTCAAAACTAGTTTGATTTTCCCTGGCCAATGTCAAATCTGTAACCTGATGAAAGGATCGTCATCAGCCAAGAAATCAAAGTCAGGATGCAACTCTGCTCAAATCAGGTGGTGTAATAATTACCATGTCATTCTTCCTGAAAACTTACCATTCCTTCCATTTTTGAGGTGAACTGACCACCACATTGTTGCTTCAGCTTAGTCAAAATGCTTCTCTCATGATCATCATTAGCACTCTTATCAAAAAGGAGACGCCGGGCGAGCTTTTTCCTGTCAGTGAAAAAGCCGAAAAACTATGTAGTCCATAACCAAGTATCCTATAAATATTGAAGCTGATACACCTCTAAATCCCAAAATAAGACACTTCTACTCACCGATAAAATTCAGCAAATAAGTCTTTGTCACTGATATAGGCAAGCAGCTTTACCACCTGACCATTGACAGAATATTCAACATTGAGCTTTAGTGAAAGAAAAAAACAGAGAGCCACCCATAATCATCAAAAGAAAAGAACAACAGACCTTTTCCAGAGTTTCCTCGATAGCTTCATCACTTAATTTCTCACTACCGCCTTTCTTGAGTATGTTATCACAGAAAGTGGCCAACAGTTCTGCACTTGAACTTCCTGCAACACCTTTGTTGCAGAATATCTCAAATGCTTCTTTCAGAGCCTGACAAACACTAAAAATGTCAAATACAACAAAACTTCAATTTAACTCAACGTGCTCCATATCGGGAACTAACACTGACCTTGTGAAACAGAGTGTGATTCTGGAAACAATCGTTAACGTATGCCAGGTACTTGTCATGCAGTTCTATTACCTTCCGGACAAAAACCTGAGAACACCAACTATCAGTCTTGGCCCAATGTTACCTTTTCAGCTAAGACATTTGAAATTTGTTTACCTGTTCTTGTATGCCAACAACATCCTTCTTTTCAGCCTGTAACAATAAACATAACATGGAAGTGTCATCAGGGTAATGCAGGAGATATAAATCAACCAGAGACGGATCTCCTTTAAAACTATCCAACTAGATCCTTCCTACAGAGAAATTACTCCAGCAAGAAATCAATGTCCAAAGAGAAGAACACAAACCCGGAGACCATAAAGCAAAAGATTTGGCTTCACGAGTGTCAAATTCCTCCAAGCATTGGGGTCAACCTCTAAAAACTGTGCTTATGCAATTACCTTTACCAAAGATGAGTGCAAACTAGATATGATACCAAGTTTTATAACTTTGGCTAACTTGAAATTTATCTTTTAACCTCATTTGGATTTCCATTCTTATAGTTGCTTTAGCGGCATGGCCGATCATAATTCTCCTTAACAAAGAGGATTCGAAAAAAAGGAAACTTCTAAATCACTGCAATAAACTGATATCAATTAAAGTAAACATTAAGCAGAACCTTCTTGTTGCTTGCTGCATCCTCAGCCTGCTTGACCAAAGCAGTACCTTCAGCAGTAACATGCTGCATCGGCAGTATAAAGGTATGAGCAAGATGATTGAGCAGAAATACAAGAGAATACTCCAAACAGCAGTGTATAGTTCCACTGTATTAATGTAATTAAATGGTAATTTTAGCATAGATACATGTGAATTCTACCTAAAGTAATAAGTGCAAGTAGGGAACCAAATAGCTCATCATCCTTTCTAGCACAGTGCCACTAACCTTTTCGGACTTCCCCAACCATTAATCAAGCAACTTATCTAAATTGGCATCCTTACCAGGTAAATTCTAACATCCCGTGCCAACATGGCCAATCTCATTCTCAAGCAAAAGGTTGCCACAGTGACTCTCTCTCAAAAGCACTCATTTCTTGTCCGACGCAGCCTAGAAAAAGCACGCAACCTACTTCCATCTTTAACTCCCCGCGGCTAATTGCACTTCCAAACCCAAGATTACCATTGCAGTCATGGTTCTTCCACAAGCTTTACAGCACTCCATGATCAAATAGATTATATAAAGCAAATCAACAGTCATCTACCTGCTTAAAAATACTGGACACTGGTTCTAAACCACGAGGTATCTTGAAAAATAGCCTGAACATTCTCGATAGATCCTCCACCTGGAACAACATAATAGCCAATGGCGTTAATTAATATATTTTATTTTTTAACTAAGATAATTCATGATATGTAGTCCACATACCTTGTCATCTCTGAGCAATGCATGGCATCCAGAATGCTCTTTCTCAAGCAATTGGTTTGCATAGTTAGACAGCAACTCATGTTGAACTTTCTGCACAAATAAGTTAAGTTAATGTGAGAAGAGGCGACACTAAAAGAAAAGTTCATAAAAGACCCAAAGTATCAGCAAGTAAAGAAGAATACTGGGTAAAATTTATGCAGACTTAAAAGCAAATGCCTTTGACAATAACATTAGCTTTGTACGATCTCATAATGACCTTTTTACCAGACTAATTGAGAGCAAGATGAAAACAAGTTTTTGCAGGTAATAATGAAGCAACCATCTCACCTCCAACAACTTTGGCTCACTGCTGGAATGAAGGTAGTGAGATACCCTATCTTTCTCCCGCTTAAGACATTCCTCTGCCTGCAATTACCACATAAATTAGTTGTCAGAAACTTGGGTGATAGCATAGGGAACTAGTAACTTGCCCACTGGAATGGAGTTTCAGCTTACTTTCAACATATAGTCTGGACAAGAATCTTCGAGAATCCAATTTGAAGCTTTCCGAGAATAATAAGCACCAGTATCTATCAGCATGGCTGATTCAAAATCGTTTTCATAATAATCCATCTGCCCCATGCCAATTTCGACAAATATGTCCAAAACATTCTTCAACAAAGCCCGGTCAATCTGCTCGCCTTCACGCTCTTGCTCAATCTGTTTTCCACAGAAAAACATTAATTAATAAATATTGCCGGAAAACAATATTCAAAGGGCGCGTGCAAGATAAAAACTTAACCTTACCAGTGAATTAACAGCAGCCCTCACTTTCCCACTCAACTCCCGATAGACCTGGAATTCAAAGTACAAGCTCAGTGCACAGAGTATCATCATAATGCCTCTTTGTACAAAGAAAAATTGCACAAAAAGCCCAGACAGAATTGTATTATCACCCCGCCAAGGCATTCAGACAATGAGCGTAATATGGATCATGTGGAAAGCAAATAATTAGGATTTGGGTCAAAAAACATGAATGAAATGCACATTCTAACATACCAGTTCCCGGAAACAAGTGAGTCCAACTTCATTAAGGGGAGGAAGTGATCTCCGAGCAATAAAGTACCGATCAAGGTAATGGAAGAAGCGGGAAAGCCACCTAACCATAACTTTGTGGTTTGCCCACCTTTTAACAAGTTCCCTCAACATAAACTCATCATGCTTCTCTCTCAAGGATGGAAGTACCTGAACAAGATCATAAACAGATTTAAAAAAAAATGGGGCAAGACTACTTGGCAACATTAAAGAGGAGGGAGGATTGGCAACCATTTTCACCATTCATCTAATCTGCTGAAACCAGTGAAATTCGGAGAGAACAGAGAACGAAACACCACTTTTTAACAGAAAGAAGGAAACATCTTTGTAAAAGATAGAAGTGAAAAAACTGCAGGCATAAATGCCCCATCCAATGAATCTTGCAACATACAAGCGCCAGATGTTCAAAATGTCGATGGCTCAATTGATTTACCATGGAAGTGATATATTCTTCAAAAGATTCCCGATACTTGTCGTACAATTGCTGTGAATAATCATGTGGGGGCTTCTGCGTACACATATTGTAGATGGTTCTGCAGACAAAAAAAGTAGCAGGAAATGCATACATACGATACTAGGAGCAAAGAAGAGCAGCAGCATTATATATTCGAGTGGAGGTATAGCAAGGACTAATCTCAATGTAATTCGTAAACTAAATAAAGTCGTGGGATACTAGTTACGTATAAAGCATCATGTAGTCGTCGGAGCTGAACTGTGGCTCGGGCAACCCTTCTAGGATGTTCTTCAGCTTTGTGATCCCTTTCTGCATGAATTCCCATCCTTGCTCTAAGTCAATAGTCTTCCGCTCGTTCATCGCCATCTTGCCCCAATTCCCAGAGCCACCCTCCTAGATGGGAGGGAAACAATCACGATTTTAGCAAACCGAAACCCTAAAATTTCTCCCGACCATGCCGGAGCATCGAGGTAGAAGATCGACCGCCAATCCGGGTAACCCTGCGCCCGTTTAATGCTAGAACAAGGAGAGAAATGAAACGGATTAAAAGGGGAACCTGGCGATTGCGAGAAACCCTAGAAATTGGGGAGGGAGGAGGCCGAGGGCTGGTTCGATGGAGGATGTCGCGAAGAGGTGCTTCTTCTTCTTCTTCTTCTTCTTCTTTCCGGATCCTTCTACTCCTCCTCGATCCTTATTAGTTTCCTGTTTTAGAAATTTGCGGATTACCGCTCCCAGGCGGTTTATATGTGTAGGATTTTTTTTTACTAAAAAAGTCAATGTTCGTGTTTCACTTATCCGAAAGTAGATTAGTCGATCCTATAATTATTTCCGGATATCGAACATTATCCATCGTGGTGTGATTCGTGTCGAAATAATAGCTAATAAAATTACTTTCGTTAGTCTCTCTCGTATTATAATAAAGAAGAACAACCGTAACTTATTCCATATGAATGTAAAAAATTGTTAACATTTTATCTTAAATCAATGAAAATTCTCACGTATACGATAATCTTTTCTTGTTGTTAATTTTGTAGTCAAAACAGTTATTTAAACAAAATTTGCGGCCGTTATTATCCGTTAGATATTTCAAGAAATTGAACAAGAAAGATTTCTGGGCTTATTTCCAGTTTAGTTTAGACTCTTGTTTTGGACTCCTAATTAGACCTAAATAGATTACTTGATGTACAAAGGTTTGTCTCTATATAAAGGCATGTTACCCAAAAATTTTGTATGGCTTTGTGACTTGAGTCCATCAATAAAAGTTATCATTTCTCTCCGTGGATGTAGGCATTAGGTCGAACCACGTTATCTCTTGTGTCCGTGTTCTTTGCGCGCTTTGTTCTCATGGTTGCTGAATTCCTAACAAGTGGTATCAAGAGCTAAGGTTGGAGGATGTCAGATCACGGCGCGAAGTTTGCTCTTATGAAGTTTGATGGTTCATCGAATTTCGGATTATGGCAAAGGCGTGTCAAGGATCTCTTCGTGCAACAAGAGATGATCATCGTGCTCTCGGAGAAGAAGCCCGAGAAGATGGAGGAGCAAGAGTGGAAGGAGATGGAGGCCAAGGCGATAGCAAAGATTCGCTTGCGCTTGGCGGATGATGAGGAGCCACCAGCTGAGTTGTGGAAGAGGATCCATGTCGGAGTCAAAGAAGTTCGATGGAAGTGGCTTCAAGTGCGGAGAAGGGCACATGAAGGGGACTATCCAGGACGAACAGGGAATCAAGACAACGAGGAGGGATCGGCATCCACAACCATGGCCACATGTTCAGATGTGTCGGATGGTGACTGACTTTCTGTCTCATCAAGTCCAATGCATCCTGGTAATCTCTTTTCGTTAGGAACCTTGGATCATAATAATGATAGTTATAAAGGTAAGCTAATAAAGGTAGAGAAGGATGCGATGGTAGGGATGAACGGTGAAAGAGAATACCTACAGGTTAGTGAGGCACATTACAGGTTAGTGAAGCACATTGTTCTAGCTAGAGTCACATCAATGGGTCTGAAGGAGTTGGCAAAAGCTCAGGTCATATGAGGTTGGTTCGTATGAAGGAGCAAAGGCGTGATATGGATAGTTTGAGTGCAGTTGGGATTTGCGGAGATATGGATAGCAAGCTATGGTTGTTTCATGGAGGCATGGTTGGCAAGGAGCCATGGTTGTCTCGGAGAAGCATTGTTAGCTGGGCCCTGCTATGGTTGTCTAAAGAGACGTGCACGTCAAAGGTGTTGGGTAGGTTTTGCATGGGGAATGCGAAGCCATTGGTAGCACCACGGGCGAATCGGGTATCTCACTCAAGGCGAACGATAGAGTTCGTGGTATGTCGAGGGTTCTACTTGGTAGAACAAAAGGTTGTCCTTTGTATGCTATGGCATGTAGCATTGGTATGAGGCAAGAAGGTCCAGCGGAGAAGTAGTTCGAGGTTGTGGAGCATGGGGCTGACCAGAAAATAGAGGACGCGGCTATTGGTCGCAAGGTTGCTTCAGGAGGTAGACTTGCTAGTTGGGGTTCAATGGAGATTGGAGGGAATAGGCCAAGCAAGCTCGGAAGCTCAAGCTTGAGGGCTGACTCCATATGATTGAACAGAAAAAAGTGGTGAGAAAGTTGAGATGGTATTATTGATGGCAGTGTATCTATGGTCGATGTGGAGCTGGTAGAGTCAGTTTGGTTTCTCAAGTTCTCATGGTTCTTCATGGGGCGGTCTTTCATCAATGTGGAGTTTGTTGAAGTTCGGATAGAGTTTCATGGTTCGTCCACGAGATAATTTCTCGCTAAGGTGGAGATTGTTAGAGATATCGAGAAATTGAGCAGGAAAAATTTATGGACTTATTTCCAGTTTAGTTCGGACTCTTGTTTTAGACTCCTAATTAGACCTAAATAGATTACTTGATGTACAAGGGTTTGTCTCTATATAAAGGCATGTTACCAAAAAGTTTTGTATGGCTTTGTGATTTGAGTCCATCAATAAAAGTTTTCTCTCCGTAGATGTAGACATTAGGCCGAATTACATTATCTCTTATGTTCGTGTTCTTTACGCGTTTTGTTCTCATAGTTGCTGAATTCCTAACATTATCCACAGTGGCTTTACGCATTGGGATGGCTAATCATTAGTGGGTGGCTGGGTCTATCAAAGGGCCAATAAATAGCAGCGGGATTAACTGTAAAAAAAAGCAGCGGGATTAATATCAGAAATATTCTAATCTAATTTGCGTTATCCGGTATCTAAGATACGGATCTTTCAGGTATAGCTATTCTTGGAGAAAATTTCATATAAAAATTGTACTTATCAAAAAAATAACTAATCCGATTTTTTTAAACTATCGGTATTTAGACACACATCAAGTCGAGTTGGGAAGATTTTTGAACTATGTTAAAATTATCTTAACAAATATTTAATATTTATTCTAACTAAATTGTCGGTTAACTAAGTATTTATTATTTTTAATCCAGAGTTGTATAACTAGAAAAGCACTTGTGTATGATTAATTAAAGTAGCATCCGCTTGACGTTGAAATTGATGGAAATAATCTCTTGTTTTGCGTTTGAGGGATTGGAAATAATCTCTTGTTTGTTTTCCGCTTTTAAAAGGTATTATTAACCAAGCTCACTTCTACGAATCTAATTGTCGTTACGTGGGTGGAAATAATTGCTGTTATTGACCCAACATGTTTCTTGCTACAATAAATGATAACTTTTCTTTTTGGTGGAAGCCTAAGTTTGCAATGTCATGATTAACTTGCATATATAATTGTTATTTTAAATAATAAGAAAGAAAATTCTTGCACCTCCCTAAAAAAAGAAAACTCTTGCATTTTAGGCATAAAATTAGTGATGATATAAAAATGCGAATAAAATTAATAACGTGTCATTCATTATACGTAGAATAGATAAAGTCAATTGTAGAGCTAGCGAGTGTCAATCGTGCTACGGTCGGCCCGTTATCTTTAACTGTACGGCTGAAAAGCCCATCGTAAAGAAAAGGCTCCAGCCCAGCATCTCTTGCTGATTTTTGGAGAGCAGAACGTTCGCTAATTTGATGGAAATTCCTTGCACCCTCAAGGAAATGCATTAACACAGGCGTTTGAAATTTAAAGTCGACGTTTTTCTACGGACTCACTTGTTTACATTAGATACACTTACGTTAAAGTTACATAAAATTGAAACCAATTTAAGGATTATATGAAAAATTGAAGGAAAAATTATCCGGATACTTACTATGCCCATTGCGTATTCGAACACTCAGTCGTGTAATTCAAGTTCGATCTGGATATAAATATAATTATTAAAGTGTGGCAAAAAAAATTTAACAAATATTTATACATATATATTCTAAAGGACTTGAACACGAAATATCTTAGTTAATATGACACTATTTTAGCAAATATTTAATACATATATAGCATCAAACGTTATACTCAACTCAAACCTGAATTGATCGGCTAAATAATGTCCAAATACTCGATGGTAAAAAAAATCTCATTATAACACGACCGATACAGTTCAATTAGCACCTAAAGTTCCATACAGTTCCCAAGTCAAACCACAAGACCACATAAGCTTAGATGGAAATCAACTGAAGTATTTGGTACCGAATTGACCCACATATATTCAACTCATTGCTTTCGGAATGACACAGAAATAAGTTTTTTTTTCCTAGAACACCAACTCTGATTTCTGGTACTTCATCGTTGCATTACTTGATTTAATAAGTATCAAGATATCACCGTGATATACCAAACAAAAAAAATTAATAAATTAGGCTAGACTTAATGAAAATCATCTGTATAGCCCCCTCCACCACAAAGCCTCGATAAATCAAAATTAACAGTTAAAAGGGCCTCGAAGAAGATGATCCATTATTGCTAAAAGGAGGAGCTGGGACTAAACCTTGACTAATATTCATGTAAGAAGAAGAACCGCCTTCTTCATTGTTTTCGTTGCCAGCCTTGTCTTGATTCCCCCTATCCCCTTCAACCTCCCTATACCTCTGGAGGTACCTCCTCAAGGGGCCGGCGTAGTCGTCGAACCCGAGCTCCCCCATCGCGAAGCAGACGTCGTCTCCGTTCACCGTCTTCCGCCTCTCCTTCCGGCACTTGTCGGAGGCCTCGCTCGTCACGAAGCTAATGAACTCCGACACGCACTCCTGCATCGTCTCCTTCGCCTCCTTCGAGATCTTCGCGTTCGGTGGGAGGATCTGCTTCATGATCCGACCCACGTTGGCTATTGGGAGAAGCCTGTCTTGCTCCTTGAAGGCCGCAGCATCTTCGCTTGAGTTTGCTCTTTCACCGACGCTTTTTTCGTCCATAGTTAGAGGAGGACTAATGCCTGTTCTAAGGTCAAATGATTGCATCAATTTTATATACATGTATAGCGCATTTTTTATTACCAAGGATCACTTGAAACAACGGGGAATTGTCAAAGACTTGTAACTCAACAAGACAACTGAGAATTGCCAAAGGACTTGTAGCCCAATGGCACAATACGTCCTAAATATTTAGAAAGTTCAGGGTTCAAACTATAACATATGTCATGGTTTAAAAGTTTACTTAAAAAAAACAACTGAGAACTTTGTCAAAATTATTTTTGTTTAGCTAAGAGATTTCGAGTTCGAGTCTTAAAAATATAACAATAGTAAATACTTGTTGGCCGAGTTTTGTCGCTATTTAGAGATAATGCAAACTATCTATCTCTGCATGCCAATCTTTTGCAGCGTGTTTTGTCACCCATCCAGAAATTGCCCTAGGTGCGCGCTTAACTTTGAAGTACTCTCAAAATGTGTGCCAGAAAAAAATATGCACATTGTTAATATGGATAGTCCAAATCAAATCAATTAAGCTTATTTCATAACATATCATTAACGAAGTATCATAACCTAACACGAACATAAATTAGTCGATCCATGTATTCGATATTAGCAGAATTTGTAAAATTAAGGTGGATATGTATGTATTTTAATATGAGTATACGTATGTACGATAATGAAGTTTTAATTTTGCTGTGATTTGTGTCGCTTTGTTTGACATGGCATGTGATGAAGTTTAGTGCATGCTTGCTTTTGAAGGGTCCAACGTGATTCTCTCTACGTCGTGGTAGTTTCCCTAATCACTAGGAGCTTCATTTTAAATTATTTTCTCAAGTTCGAATTGCATTAATTGGTGTCAATATATAGTATAGTTTAAAGGGGTTATAATAGAAAATTATCACTTATCAAAAATATATAATATAGTCAAATTTTGTGTGAAGGCTACCTAAAAATATTGTTTCAAGATTGTACGGTTGCATTTATGTTTAGAGATGAAATTTTCTTTAAATTCAGTGACAAAACATACTGTGACCGCTCTTTTGTGGATTCGAACAATCGAGATTCTGGATTAGAAATAATAATACGAATAGATCCATGGCCTGAGTCATCCACTGAGCTTTCTTGATGCGTCCATTAAAACAACTTTCGACTCATAAGCATCTTTTAATACAAGTTCAAAGTCGTTAAACCATTGTCTAAACCCAATTGTGTTTTCCGTGGATTCAACCGAAACCTTCCAACTTTTTTCCTACCATAATTTTTTTCACATATTTTATCAGATTTTGACTAGATAAGCAATTGTAACTTCATAGGAGAAAATTTTACACCAAGTAGGTTGTACATATTACTATTAATAATAAACTCAACTTACCAAAAAAATACAATGAATTTGTTATGGTTTAATTAAGAATTCTCGAATTTGAGTTCTTGGAAACACAATAATGTTAAATATTAGTTAAAATAGTTTTGTCATTGTTGAAAAGTCTTACCTGACTTGTGTTAAAAAATTGGCCAGAATGATGGCTGGCGGCAACGAGCTTGTTGGCTACAGCTAACTGGCTAGTAGTAGCCAGAACCTGACGGCAACGAGGGGTTTGGAACCTGCCAGGTCCAACTGCGGCAGAATTTTCTGTTTTGTTTTGGCTCTTGTTTTGAACTTCTAGATAGATTTCGTGGCTTGCAAGAGTTTGTCTATTGTATAAAGATACATTACCCTAGTTTATGTATAGTTTTGTAGCTCGGATCTCATTAATAAAAGTTCTTCTTCTCTCCGTGGACATAGGCATTAGGTCGAATCATGTAAACTCTTGTGTCAGTGTTCTGGTGTGCATTCTTGTTCTCTTGTGGTGATTTTCTAACAATTGGTATCAGAGCTTGGTGTGAGGATGGTGGATCACGGTGCGAAGTTTAGCTTGGTGAAGTTCGATAGATCATTGAATTTTAGGTTATGGCAAAGGCGTGTCAAAGATCTGCTGGTCCAACGAGGGATGGTCAACGCACTCTCGGAGAAGAAGCCCGAGAAGATGGAGCAGCAAAAGTGGGAAGAGTTGAAGGCCAAGGCGGTGACGATAATTCAGTATACATGAATCAAAGAACTTGGAGGTGTCGAACCAATCCCTCTTGGACGTCATGTGAAAAGAACAAGTGCTATCCAGAATCCAGAAATCAACATGATGCTTAGGACCTGATAAGAAAGAAAGACAATCATCATCTGACCCGTCTGAATATGAGACCATATTCATGGATGCCGATCATTTTCTCTCGTGGTCCCGAGTTCTTCTTGGACAATCTTTTTTTATGTTCCCATTTTCTCCGCACTCAAAGCAATTTCTTTTGAACCTCATTGACCATGGCCTGGATCCTTTTCCATATTTTTCTTCTCTACGATCATTGTTATCCCTCACAACCAGCCCTTCTTCTCGTTCATCACCGGCCTTCTTCCTTTGATGAAATCCTAGCAGAGCACTAGTGATATCCTCCCACGCCAATGACTCTTTGCCCAAAGTCAGAGTTGTAACCAAACTTTCGTAGGAACTTTGTAAGAAATTCGGCAGCAACAATGTCTTGTCTTCATCCTCGAACTTCACATTGACGCTTATCAAATCACTCACTAATTGATTGAAACCATTGATGTGTTGGCTCAAGTCTGAGCCCTCCATCATCTTAAGCCCGTACAACATTTGCTTAAGATGAAGCTTGTTCGACAGAGATTTTGACATTACCTATACTCTAATTTATTCAAAACCCCGACTGGTGACTCCTCCATTGACATGATACAACACGTCATTCATCAAGCACAAGCGAACTATGGGCGATGGTTCTACTTATAGAATTACTAGCATAGGAGACTTGTGAATCAAGATGTGGGATGGTGTTGAGAGAAAGTTATGTGGGGTTAGCCATGTTCCAAATTTGAAAAAGAATTTGATCTCATTATGAGCCTTTGATTATAATGGGTACAATTATAAAGTTGTTGGCGGTCTATTTGAGGTGGAAAAAGATGTTGTGGTAGTGATGAAGGGTGAAAGAGATGTTAGAAATACCTACAGATTAGTGAAGGGCACGATTGTAGGTGCAGTCACCTCAGTGGGTTCCGATGGAGGCAGAAAAAGCTCGTGGCATATGAGGTTAGATCATATGAAGGAACGAGTGATTGACATGAATGGCTTGAGAGCAGACAAGAGGGTTATTGGAATGAAGATTCGCTGAGACAATGTCAGCAAGGTCCCGCTATGGTTATCTAAGGATGCGCGCAAAGCAAATGTGTTGGGTAAGTTTGGCATTGGAAATGCAAATACGTAAACAATACCACGATCGAAGCGAGTATTTCAATCAAGGCTGAACAATGGAATTCGTGATATGTCAAGGACTTCACTTGATAAAAGAGAGAGCTGCCAAATATATGCCATGATTTATAGCATTAATTCGGGGTAAAAAGAACTAGGTCTAACGGAGAAAATTAAATGAATATCTAAATGATAGATGTTATCTTCAAAAAAAAATGATAGATGTTATCAACCTAAAACCAAATCCTACCGCCATTTCTCGCGGTAACGTACCGAACACTACCTCGGGAAAAAAACCCGTACTTAATTAACTATATTTAACTTCTTTAATTTGCTCTGATTGCGACATCTTATACGACAGCGAGAACATTTATTTGGATAAATATTGAAATTTTCGTGTTATGGATGTATTTAAAAAAATATTTATTGGTCATACTTTGAATTTACTTTTATATTTCCCGTATGGTTCTAAACTGAATATGTATTTAATTGCGTCGTGGTTTCAGTCATGTTATTTAACCTTCAGTCTCCAATACCGTCGGGCACTAAAAGTGTTGACGAACTTCTTACAAAAATTGTAACTTTATGAAACCTCTATTATTCCCCTAAAAAATGAAACTTCTATTATCAAAAGTGACAAATATTTGAAAATATCCATCGCAGAATATAAAAAAATTTGACCAAAGAGTACTAAATTAAAAAATTCATGAAATCACTGAATAATAAGCTAAACTTATCGCTAAAACATTGATTCTCAACTCCCCCGCCAAAAAAAAGACGCAAAAAAACTGATATCAACCGATATTATTTGATATACTATCAGAAAATTTACGAGTTACTGTATGTATCTCTTTCCTGGGCTAATTAATTAAACAACTTTGTTTGTCTTCTTTCAATTAACGAGCTATAGACCAACAAGCACTTCAATTAACTGGTGAGAGAGTTGTTCTAGTTTAACCAAGGTCTCGGGTTATAGTCTTTGGGAACACAGCAGTGTTAAATACTTGTTGGGAGAGTTTTGCCAACTTTCAAAGGTACCCGGCTCGAATTTAGATTAGTCGGCCCAGTAAACCGGATATCAAGTAGTTATAAACCAAAAATTAACAAGGTATATAAATAAATAAACGAATGGTTTTAATGTACCTACAAAAAAAAAGAGTGGTTTTAATGGCATGTCCACTTCTAAATCGGGAATCTGAAGGGAAAAACAAGTGGAATATTAGAGGGGGATAGAATGCCCATACCACCCGACATAGATAAAGATTCTGATTAATTGGCACTTTCTTTGTCAAATCTGATTTGGTATCCAAGGATTAAGGAACTAATACAAAAACTGCAGGCCCCAGTATAGGTACATAGTATTTATTTGGTCAAACACAATTTACAATAGGTACCATTTATTTTAAGTGGAGTTGGATTTATTTTATACAAACTGCATACTTTTTTTGGTCCTTATATAACAAGTATTGAATTGTTTATTTTTTTTCAAAATCACATAGTAGAACATTCAATTTGTTAGAATAGATGAATTTTTCCAGCCTTGTAAATAAATTCATCAATCTTGTAACTAACAACATAGTAATATTAAGAAGGTCCTTCAAACAAAGTCCATCGGGCCAAAGTTTGCATGAGTTTTGAATCGCCCAATGAAACGAGAGTCGTATGATGACAAATGAGTACGTGATCAACTCACTTTGATATTATGTTAGAATTTGTATATCTAACTCAAAATATTAAGTCAATGACTAGATGAATGTTCCATACGTATAAAAAATTTATTATTTTTGAAATTATCAATGTAATAGTTTAAACTTTTGGATTATATATGCAGAATTTTTTATCATATACCATTTTTAATGAATCGATCAATATATAAAAAAATAGAAAAATACTATAGGAATGCAAAAGAATCAACAAATTCTCAAGACTATTCTCAGGGGTTAAGAGAAACCCAAATAAACAGAAACAAAGTTACCTCATGCACAATGTATTGTATATGAGAATATAGCCGTAGACCTAGTTCAAACCCTGGACGATTAGATGAACAATGTTTCACGAGTTTTTTAAAAGGTAATCCCAAGTTTGGGAGTGAATATTCCCTGCTTTCTGGCACAGACGAGGAATATTGACTATTCAAGGTAATTATTAAATAAAACTTATTTCTTTTATTTATTGATTGACAACGTTATAGGTTTCCCGTAGCCGTAGACGACAATTCATCTTGTCGTACGCTGCGTTTTATCTGTCGTCCTCTGCGACAGCCGACAACAAAGTAGCGAATGACCCGTGGTCAGACAACAAGAAGTAGGAGGCATATTATAAAGAGTAATTACTCTCAGGTCTCTGAGTTATGTTATAATTAAGGTTAGGGTTTTTACTATTCAAAATATTATTTTATCATCCCTATTTTTTGTAAAAATGTTGATCTTATATCCCTAGCCCTCTGATTTTTTTTTTATCATATGAAGGCTAACAACACCAATTAGATCATTTCACTAACAACACTCAGATCCCATCCCGACCCCAACCACCGCCAAGGCAACCCCGGGCCCCGTCGACCTCGTCCATGCCAGATCTGCTCGCCGCCGGCGACCTGGACCTCCTCCTGCCTGCCGACCCATCGCCCGTGGAAATCGTGGACGAGACAGGGTTTGTGTCCGGGAGCTGCTACGATGTGGAGTGCGAGAGCAAACATCGGGGTTTGCTTTGGTTGCTACCGTACAAGCTCTGGATCTCGCCGACGTCGTCATCGACGAGCACCACCTTTTTTGTTTAATTGTAAAGGATTTTTAAATTAGGGTTCTAATTAATAATTTTTTAATACGAGCCTTCTTAATTGATTGGATATGCAGTAGAATTTTTTTGCCTGGTCCTAAGTGCGTGATGCTATTTTCATGTACCGATTACGATGGTTTACTAAAAAAATCTTGTTGGATCTAGTTATGAAGTAATCAACTGTGTATCTGTTCGGTGGATTTATCTCATGAACATGCTGGATTGGGAAGAAAATGACACAAGGTTATTAACTTGAAAGTTGAAGAAGACCTTTTTTTTTCGTCCATTGATCAATTTAATTGAATGTTCTTGGTGTTTTTCATGGTGTTCCAAGGTTGAGGAAGATCATTTTATATTTTTTTTGTCCAAGTGTATTTTGGTATTTTTATGATTAAAAAAATGAAAAACCGATTGCTGATGTTATCTAGGGACTCGAGACCAACTTTAAAAAAAATAGGGACGGAAAAATAATATTTTGAACAGCAGGGACCCTAGCATTAATTATGACATAACACAGGGACCTGAGAGTAATTATCCCTATTATAAGTTAGTTAACCCACGAACTTCTAACATTCTGATTTGAATACATTATTCAAGCCACAAGCCTGCGACACTTGTTATTTGCTCATTCGCGGACATTCAAAGTTCGTAATTTATGCTAATCACGAATCAGAATCAAAGTCAGACATGCATACCATAATCATTAGTTTGACCCTCTAAAGATTTATCACCATCAGATTAGCTTAAAACAAGGGCAAATTACTCTAAGCCCTTTGGTGTTTGGTATATTTAAGACTCGCCTCCTGTATTTTGGTAATCGATAAAAAACTCCCAGATGTTTGGTTTTATTATACTCTCAGGCCCTTCGCGGACATCATCAATCATTTTTTCTTGTAAAATGACTAATATACCCTTACAAAAATTAATTAATAAATAATAAATTAATAAATGCAAAAGCCACCGGAGAAGTTCGATGAGAAGTCCTCCACTTCCATCGTCTCCAGGCACTGGAATAACCCAATCCACCGGAGCTCGCTCCGTCGAGGCTCGAGTTTCCCCTCACCCTAATCAAGGCAAGAATCGAAAGGAGAGGAGGTGGGTCGGCGAAGAGGGACCGGGAAAGGGTCCAAGCCCGGGGCTCGGTGTTGGTAACGGAGCCTCCTCCTCCTCTCCACACCTCTCTCCTTGGCATCGTGGGTTCAAGGGAGAGGAGGTGGGTCGGCGAAGGGCTGGAGCTTGGAGGTCATCGTCTGAATTAATTAATTATTGGTCTTCTTCTCCATTGGGCGTTGATGAGATGACGACGACAAAGCTTGGAGGTCACCTTCGCCGCTAGTGGAGGCCCAGGCAAAACACCTGCTCCCTCTTTCAAGCGGGTTCAACGACGGAGCTGGGTTACTGATTTTCTGATTTCGATGAATTTAGAGGGCTCCACCGAAAGTGACCCTCCAACTGGTTCAACGACAGCAAGGGAGGCGGCGCCGGGACCGGCTCGACAATGTCGTCGTCTTGGATGTCATCGTCTTCTATGGTGAAGGGGTGGGCGCCGGAGACCACGGACTCGACTCGACGAGGCCGAAGAAGGAGAGGAGGCAGAGGTGTGAAATTTTTATTTTGATTTTGATTTTTGGTTGCCGAAATTTTTTTGTTCGCCGGAAAGATGACCGGAGGTTATAGTTGACCGGACAAGGGTATAATGGTCATTTTAGTAATAAAATAATAATATCTTGACCGCTGACGTCAGCGAGGAGCCTGAGAGTATAATAAAACCAAACTTCGGGGAGTTTTTAATCGATTACCAGAATAAGGGGGGCGAGCCTTAAATATATCAAACATTAGAGGACCGATAGTAATTTGCCCTTATAACTATTATCTGTCAAAAAATATTCGTTTTTTTACTTGAATATTAGCTACGTAGAAGTTTGCCATGGACAGGCCCACGAGAAATGGCCCACAGAAGTCCTACTCCGAGTCTCCGACAAGTCACTTTTGGGCTTTGCTTTGATTTAGTTTTTGGGCTTCTCTTATCTGGGCCTTAACCTGGTGTTTTTGTCCTTTTACTTGGGCCAGCAGGATTTATAATATTTCTATATTTTAATGAAGTAAAATTGTTGGGTGACTATAAGTAGATTTTTTACCTTTTAAGAATTCGAATTCTCACCCTAAATAACAGTCTCAAATTTTCGTTTTCTTCTGTTGTATGCCATTATCCGTTAATTTAAATAAATACTAATCTATCGACAAAATTTTGATGCATAACATGAACAATAGATAAATAGACACATCATATTGTACTGATGAGGGACGTTCGTAGTAACTGGGAGATGGAAGGCCAAAAAGTGAGTCATTTACCAGCTAAGTATTCTTCAAACGGCTAAATCCAATTATCTTTTTTCTGCAGAAAGGAAAAAGAATTTACAATCTTCCTTTAGGGAAGAAAAGTTTAAAAAATCCTATTGATTGTAGCTTTTCCTATCTGGATAAAATATAAAAAAATTTAAATAGTATGATCTCTGTCGCCTCATTGCCTCAGAAGAAAAGGGACGATCTCATAGTTCTTGGAGAAGTGCCAAGTGGCCAGGCATCCTGAATGCTACATATGGTTTAAACGTAAAACGTATTTGTTGGGGCTTTTACCAAAAATGTCTATGGCATCAGTCCAATCAGACTTGACGATGTTTGCCAAAAAAAACAACTACTTAAATTTAAAACTTCGCTATATACGGGAAGGTGGGTCATATTGTCTGCGAGAGTATCGGATTGCAGGTGGAACACAAATGTTATGTTATTTTCCCAGTAATTTTTTGTCTGCATGTTTCAAAATCCGTCACTTATTTAACTTCTCTAAATATTTTTGTGGTTATCAAGTGTATGCATTGAATTGAAGCAGTGAAACTTCTAAACATTATCATGAAGCAGTAATTATGTTTCGAGTTCTAAATATTGATGCCGGACAAAAACAGAGCTGGATGTATGGATACGACTTCCAAATTCCAATACGTTGAACATGTGCAAATAGAATATGGGCTCCAGTATTTATTATGTAGCAGCACAAATAATATATATAATTTATAGTTTCGGGGCATCTCATTAACAACAACTGCATCCTCGGGATGCCTGATTTTATGTACCGCTTGCATATTTTACAATACTATCGTAATTACTAATACATATATGCCCATATTCTATTTTAGATATTAGATTATTAGAGATGTCGAGAAATTAAAGAGGAAACGATTTGTGGGCTTGTTTCCTATTCTATTCGGACTAGCTTTTGGACTCCTAATTTGACCTAGATAGCTTACTTGATGTACAAGAGTTTGCCTCTGTATAAAGGCATGTTATCCTAAGGTTTTGTATAGCTTTGTGACTCGGATCCATCAATAAAAGTTCTCCTTTCTCACCGTGGACGTAGGCACTAGGCCGAACCACGTTATCTCTTGTGTCCGTGTTCTTTGCGCGTTTTGTTCTCCAATTGCTGAATTCATAACATATATAATATTTAAAATTATCTTAGGAGATCAGAAAAGAAATGGGTGGGGAAGGAGGCATTTAAGAATTTGTGTATTTTTTGGCCAAAATATTTTAAAACACGTTACAATCTTCGTATGAGATCTTGTGAGAATAATAATTGATACAATATCAACGCCGCTATGATACCATATTACAATCTTAATATTCACCAAAAACTTTAATTTAACAAAGTGATAAATTTTTTACATTTATAAAAAAATTTAACACGCTTATAAGTTAATCTCAAGTAGTTTAAACCGCACCTGTCCCGTTTGATCACTAACAATAAAAATAGGATTAGATTAATTGGCAAAGGAGTTATTTTTTTTAAAAGTATATATATTAAAATCGTCATGGAATATACAACCTACTTAGTGTGGTATTTTCCATGCCATGGTGCAAAAACGGGGTTGCAACCGCCGGCCTCGGTAAAACTCTCCCACACTAAAACCCGTAGGAAAAAAGGTGTGGGAGGGAAAGAGCACCCCGATAGAAAAATCTATATTGACGTTATGCCGCGAAAACAATACCACACCATCATCTAAAAAAATAAGAAAATAATGAAACAACCCTTCGAACCAGAAAATAAAAAAAGCAGCCTTTCAAAGTAAGCAGCAGTTAACTCCTCCTAGTTGTAGTAGCAACACCAATCGATCCAAGCATTAAGAGAGCGTCCTGATTAATGAATTCCTGAGAGAGATTCACCCAACAAGTCCATTCCAAAAAAGTACGAAAGATAAGAATGATCAGCCTGTTGAAACTCACCACCTGACCGTCAAAGATAACCCGATTCCTTTGCTTCCAAATATACCAACAAATTATCACAAAAAGAACATACCATAGCCGTTTCACCAAATTACCGTTAACCAAGCTAACCAAGCGTCCAAACAACTTATAGCAGTCCCACCAATACAAAACTGAAGACAGCAAGGGAGTTGTTCTATCTTAACCAGGATTCGGATTTAAGTCTTTGGGAATGCAGTAGATACTTGTTGGAAGAGCTTTGCCATCTTCCAAAGGTCCCTCCCAGCTCGAACTTTAATTAGTCGGTGTACTGAGCCAGATACCAAGTGGTCTAAACAAAAATAAAAATAGGAAACTTTCAGGGTCAATATGGTCAATCTCATCGGGATTTCCATTCTAATGAAAAATGGGTCGGTTTTTCTCACGCTCCTTGGCTGCGCGTGGAATCACCCTTTTTATTGACAAAATAATAATTATAATAATATTTAACATAGCCGTTTCCGTTCAGTTCCTACTGCGATAAAACGGCGTAGTGGAAGACATTGGCAACATATGATAGCGTGATTGAAAAAATTAATTAAGATAGTCTAATATTTTTAAGACATGATATTTTTCAAAATTAACTGGTCGATTTTTGGATCTAAATTTCGATCAATTTTTAAGTGAAACACTACTTAAAGTGCAAAAAGTACCCGGTAAAAATTGGCCTGATAATTGCACCATTATTCAGGACAAATAATGGCATGTAGAATTCTAAATCATCTTTTTAAAGTTGTGAGCCTGCTTACTTTTCACGAGTACACGCTACATTGTTTCACCGAAGAGGGAAACTGTACAATATGAATGGTTTAATTTGTATGTTTTAATGTCTAATAAGCCTCGCATTGCAGACAGTTCTTTTTCGTGAACACCTGACATATTGTATATTACAAGTAATTATTTAAAATATTTTATTCGACTCAAACCTGAATTAATTGATTTAGTAGATAATACATAGTGATATAAACCAAAAAATATCTCATTCCTAACAAGTAACGGTTGAAAAAGTGCACCATGCAACCCAACTCCTGATTTGATACATATGGTTAGAATAAAATTAGTGATTTAATATGATATATTAAGTGGATGAAGTAAAACCCAAGTGTCTATTACCCCAAGAGAAGAAAAAAATTAACTTAACTAATTGTATTTTATTTCTTTTAGTTAGTTTGTGTTTATCTGATGTTCCTATGTCTCTTTATGCTATTTGTATTATGTTTAGATTGGCCTTGGTTTGATCCTTGATCTGTTCGAATTTCGATACTTTTTTGTGTGGTTGCAAGTAGATAAACTTGACTCGATTGGATTCGTCCAACTTTGGCTTCATATGCATGCATCTCATATGCATTCAAATGCACACGAGGCCGCGTCTATGATGTAACATTGTGGTTATTAACTGTTGTTTGTCTCGACAGAATTATGCTTTGGTTGTTGACTTTCATAGCTTTTCGACCGCACATCACTTTCACCTTTGGCATTCTGTTGACCTTGGTTTGGTTTTTGATTTCTTGTTAATGTTATCACTTTCTCTCTTTGTATTTTATATTTCTGTTTTGTAACATATTCTATCAATATTAGAATTCGCTCGACCATTCTAAAAAAAATAATAAAAAGATGCACGCGCCCATCTACCACGCGGGGGAGAAATCACTCTTCTGTCCCTTTAAACGGGCCAGAGCAGACATTAAAAGAAAAGAAAAACCCCCCAAGACCTCTTCTCTCTCTCTCTTCCCACTTCTGTCTCTCTCTAAAAACCAAACCCACCTCCATCTCTCTCTCTCTCTAAGCTACTACACCGTCGTTTACTCTCTCTTTTTTACTGCACTCTCTCCTC
The DNA here is from genome assembly GCA_963995505.1 of Hypericum androsaemum. Lineage (NCBI taxonomy): Eukaryota > Viridiplantae > Streptophyta > Magnoliopsida > Malpighiales > Hypericaceae > Hypericum > Hypericum androsaemum. The sequence continues at coordinate 1,601,445 of OZ023185.1, forward strand.
CTCACCTTCCTTCCTTGTGCGTGAAAACATTATAAAGATCGAATCTTTTTACCACCCACGAGAAGAAGGTAACTTGGTATCCCTCCCTCTACTTCCTCTCTCTCTTCTTTTTACCGTGTGCGTGCCTATATCTATATGGTATAAATAAAGTTCACGTTTTTTTCTGTTCTGGGTTTTATTTGTGATACGAAATATATACCAAGTTTATTATAAATAAAGTTTGCTCCTTTGACTATTTTTTGTTCACTCGCTCCCAGGCTTAGGACATCTTCCCCCACGCTTGGGTCTTCTTCGTTAATACAGAGGTAACCTTAACATCGAAATATCTTCTTCTTTATGTTATATGTGAGCTTCTTGGAGTGTGTGCGTTGATGTGTTTTTCTTGTTCGTGGTTTTGCTCGTGGGTTAACGGTTTCTTGAAGAAAACGCGATGCTTTTTTTTTTCTTTAGTGTGTAATAATTTTTGGGGGATCGTTTATAGTGGCTATTAGTTTAGTTTAGTTTAGTTAATACGTAATGTCATTTTTTTTTGGAGTTTCTTTGTTGTTGTTCCAAGAGTTCGTTTTCCCAGGAAGCTTGTGAATTCTGAGCATTTTTTTCCCTAAATAATGGAATATTTTTGTTCCTTTAAATTTTCTTCGGAGAGAATGGTAATCTTTCCAGCCAAGTTTAATATATAATGCTACCACTCTATGCATAGCTCTGCATCTTTCTTTATTTTCTTTTAAAATTTTCTGTTTTGGGTTTGTTATTTGGCTACTAAGTTTATTAGCATTAAAAGTGAAACAATCGACTTGGGTTGAATATGTAATCATTGCCAAGAAATTGCTGCAGATTAGTCAAACTTAAGTTTGACAATTGAAACATGCCTTTCCTCAGAGTTAAAACATCAGAAGAGTGTTATTTGTGAAATTTTCTTCTGGGTCAATGCAAAGAAGAGGTAGTAAGTTTGTGAAGTAATTTATTTAGTTGCCGAGGACAGACTTTTGGCTGCTTCTCTGGAGTTAAACTTGATTCATTTGAATTCTTATGCAGATGGATGATGCTAATCCTGGCCAGACTGCCTGCAGAGATCCTAGCCTAGTACCCCGAGTTGGGGACGAGTTCCGGGTGGAGGTTCTGCCTCACGTACCAGGGGTCAGAGATCCTAATATGCTACGACTTGGAGTCAAAGTACAGGCGGAGGTAGTACATTTGTGAAGAAATTTGATTATCTGCCAAGGACAGGCTTTTGGTTGCTTCGTTGGAGTTGAACTCGATTCATTTGAACTCTTATGCAGATGGACGCTGCTAATCCTCATCTAAGTGCCAGCAGAGATCCGAACCTACTACCTCGGGTTGGAGACAAGTACCAGGTGGAGGTTCTGCCTCTTGTACCAGGGGACGGAGATACTAATATACTACGACTTGGAGTCAAGGTACAGAAGGAGGTTCTGGTACGCCGAGTTGGAGACGAATACCGGGTGGAGATTCCGCCTCTTGCACCAATAGACAGAGATCCTAACCTGCTACCCCGAGTTGGAGACAAGTACCAGGCGGAGATTCCGCCTTTTGTACCAAGAGACAGAGATCCTAATCTACAACCGCTAGTTGGAGATGAGAACCAGGCGGAGATATCGTATCTTGGACCAAGAGACAGAGATCCAAATCTACAACCCCGAGTTGGAATCGAGTACCAGGCGGAAATTCCACTTCTTTTAAGAAGAGACTGGTACATTAAGCACACAGAAATTCCAACCAATGGAACTATTCTGCCCGGAACTCCCCAAAGTTTTCTTGTTGGCTTGCCGGTATCAATCACGTGGATCAGTGAGGAAAATAAGCACAGGCCACTAGAGTTTACTGATTCTTCAAACAACGTATCCAATGGTAAAGGTGAAGGCAAACCTGTTCCTGTTCCTGGTTCCATGAGACAGAGATGGTCTGATGTAGAAGAATCTGGCTTTCTGCTTGGTCTGTATAGTTTTGGAAAAAATCTTTTTCAAGTAATCAGGCTATTGGAGAACAAAAGCATGGAAGAGATTCAATCATTTTACTACGGAAAATTTTATCGGTCTGCCAAGTATCGGAGATGGTCAGAAGGCTGCAGGGAAAAAAGCCGAAGATGTATATATGGACATAAGATCTTCACAGGATGGAGGCAGCAAGAACTGTTATCCCGCTTGCTTCCACGCCTGGCCGGAGAAAGCAAAAGTTCTGTGTTGGAGGTATGCGTTTAACCTTTACATGCACCATGTTGCATGCACACACATTGACATACATATAAAAGTTGGAATTCTTTGGTAATCTATGCAAATTTTGCCATTCTATGTGATAGTATTGATCGTGTCTTAATCCGTGAAGTGAAATGCATGCAATCAAATCATTGCAGCTGGTTGGTTGATCATACCAGCATATCACATTACCAGTTCGAGAACTTCCACAATCTATATGTAAAATTCTCCATGATGAGTCAAAACAAGACATGTTAGGATCATCCTTGTTTTAGTTTCATGTGTTTCGGACATTGCAAGACAACTGCATGATAAGGTTCTAGCAGCAGTACACAGCTAAAGCTGTCAAGTCCTTTGTCATGTTTAAAATAACCATCAGTATTACTCTCTCTCAGGTTGCCAAGGCATTTGGAGAGGGAAAAATGACGTTAGAAGATTACGTGATCACTTTGAAGGATCTCGCTGGATTGAATGCTCTTGTAGAGGCAGTGGGAATCAGTAAAGGTAAGCAGGACCTAACAGGGCTTACAATGGAGACTCCAAAGTCTAATCAAGCCGGTACGATCCGTCCAGAAATACTAACAGGTAAAGCTTGCAACAGCCTTACACCTCAAGAAATCGTCAATTTCCTTACCGGAGGCTTCCGGTTGAGCAAAGCTCGATCACATGATCTTTTCTGGGAAGCTGTTTGGCCACGTTTACTCGCAAGAGGGTGGAATTCTGAGCAGCCAAAAGATTACTTCCCACCTGCAAATAGCCAATCTCTGGTTTTTCTGATCCCCGGTATTAAGAAGTTCTCGAAAAGGAAGCTTGTTAAAGGAGACCATTACTTTGATTGTGTCAAAGATGTCCTAAATAAGGTTGCTTCTGATCCATCGCTACTTGAGCTTCATGTTGACACAAATGTGGGAGAAGATGTGAAGAGAGAAGATTTTTCCGATCAGCGACGCCATTGTTATCTCAAGCCACGAAATACTGTGCAAAACACAGATGCCATGAGATTTACCGTGATTGATACGAGTTGCAGTGGTGGGGTGACAAACAGGGTAAGAGAACTGAGAAGCCTGCCAATTGAAGCAATTGGGATGTCTGCCTCTAGTAATTCTGAAGAAAGTGATGAAGCTACATCCGAAGATGCAATGGATCGTTCGGGTGATACGAACAGGCCCGGTGCGTCCAAATCCAGAAAGAACCGTGATGGCAATTCCTTGCATGAGCAAACTGTTCAAACTGCTCCCAGCCAGTCCGGTCTTACAAAATGTTCGGGTTTGGCTAGGGTCTGGGAAAGACCGCCATTTAAGCCGAAAGTAGCAAAGTCTGTAGACGTTCAGCCAAGAAAGGCTGCCAAGGACCGTACCATCCAAAGGATCAAACCTGACAGCAGAAATTTTGCAGCCCCCCTCGAGCAATGTCCTCAGGCATCACCTTCTTCTGGTCCAACGTGCTCCGAACGTGGTGTCTCGAACTCCTTAGATGGCGGAAATTCAGGCTTGCCCGTTGAGGTAATTAACAACGGGGTTGATGTCGACAGTTTTCTTCAAGAGATGCTGATGTCAATCAGTCCTTCACTTACGGGGAGTTCAGATGTTAGAAATGGCCAACGTCCGAGCGACAATCCTCGCGCTGCTGAAACAGCGGGGAAAAAGCCTCATTTCCGCACATTGTTTGACCTGAACGCGGTCCCAGGCTTCGAAGATACCGACACTGAAGCCTCGATCATGGAAACAACAAAACGATCCACGGATTCTAGCAAGCCAGAGAACGTCATCCAAAGTGCTGCCACGCCAGTAGTCAACTACGCCTCTGATCAGCCTGCGACGACGAGCTCCCGAAGACAAGGGACTAGAAATAGGCCACCTACAGCAAAAGCGTTGGAAGCTTTAGCTTCTGGTTTGTTAAGCCCGCCAAGCAAGCGAAAGAGCAAGGGCAACGTTCTCGACAAGTCGACTGCTCGACGTCCTCGTAGGGGTCCGAAGACGGACGAGACTCTCGACGCGGCCACGACGAACAACAAAGAGACCGAAAGGGGTGACTCGGGATCCGAAAGCGACGGAGGCATGCCTGGTTAGCCACTGGCTGGTCTGGAGTTTGATCCACAACTTTAGGCTGACTTCCGGATATAGTTAGAATCTCTAACTGCATTGCCCCCAATTAATCAAGTGGACATAATAGAATCTTCAGAAAGTTGCCAATTTTAGGCCAGCTTTCTCCTAGTGTTCGTTCATAGGTTCCATGTTGAACAAAGGAATGATAAATGGGAGGGACAATTAATTCATTCTTTTTTTTACCATGTTCATGGCTCGTCTTTTCTAACTGTACAAAAATATATTACCCGTCTCAAATCTGGATGACGGCTTAATAAGTATCCGGATATTCGGGAAAAAAAAGGACACACTCTAGTCATATGGAAAACAACGTTTGGCCGATGGGACAAACCAAAAGGGACAAGTAGGAAGTAGACGCGGCTTGACGAGAACCTGCCACGTATCACAAACACCCCTTCCCCTGAATTTTCCCCCAAAATGTATAAATGTCCCCAACCCTTTCGGCGTGTGTTCTCCACGCTACAGGGCAAGTAACAAACGGCTTCAGCTACTTGTCGTCTTCGTCTTCTTAACACCGTGGGCCCTTCCGTTTCACTAACGGCAGCCTAATCGCTTGGAAAGGGGAGGACTTTTAAGGGAGAAATGGGTCAGGCATTTCGTCGAGCATCTGGAAGGGTGCCGACGGCGGCACTGGAACGGAGGCCCACCTCCGCCACTGACAAAGTGGAGGCCGCGAAGAGGGCCGCTCCTCCTCCTCCTACTGTTGCTCCTACTACCCAGTACAGTGATCGGGACGGGATTGGGGCCGGAGAAAAAGATGGTTAGTTTCCTGCTTATTCGAGTTTTCGATTAAATTTTGCGGCTTTTTTGAAATAGGACTGTGGCTTGATGGGTAGGGGAAACGCGAATGCCTTTCTTCTGGGTTTTTAGGGTTTTAGTTTGTAGGATCGAGTGGCCAATCAAGCTTCCCATTTCGAAGTTCGAAGCTTTTATAAGCTTAGGGTTTATTAAGTTTGTGTGTGTGAGAAGAAGGTACATCACATCGAGTATTGCAGAGCTTTACTAAGTTCGATGATTGCTGAATTGTATTAGGTTTCGTGTGTCTTTCGATTCGTAGATGTCGGTCCGAAAGTTAACGTGGACAATGTGCTGGAAGAACGCGATCCCCAGTATGATACGATGCTTAATCAAATGGTTGGAAGAATTAGAGCAAAGCCAGGAGGGAAGCTCGAGATGGGCGAGGTTAGTTCGCCACCCACACTTTGTGCTGTGTATTTATAAAACAATGATGCTCGTGGCTCCAAAAATGTTGGCGTTAATCTTGCCCATGCTAGTCATTTTATCCATCCAAGGAATTGGAAATTGGTTGTCCCTGTTGTTGCGTTGTTGATCAATAGTCCTCGTAATGCACCGTGTACTTATATGTTAGTTTCTGGAGGCTGTGGTGATGTAGGGCACAGGGAATTGGTGAGTGTTTTGAAGAGTTCTGTCCTGTAATATTAACACAAGTGCTTGCCTTTTATCCTTGAAATAGGAATCATGATTGTTCAGAGAAAACTGTTTCAATGAATTTTTGCCTGTAATGTACTCGTTTTCAGATACGACTGCATCATATTGCTTTCGTTCCAACTTTGTACGCGGAATACTTTCGAAATATTAGTCCTACTTTGAAGAGCTTATTTCTTTTGCAATTTGTTGAGATAGACAGGAACGTGTAAATTGTGACATCCCGAATTGAAATCTTTGAGTTGTGTTAACAGGCAGCCATCGTGGAACACTATAAAAGGCCCATGCCGAAGCTGCGGAATACAAAACCTGATTCTGGTAGGTATGAAGATAGACCTGCTGCTCCTGGGACTTTAAATGTGGCGCAACTGCGCCACATGATGCTGTTGCATCAAGGCAAGGCTGCTGATCATCAAGGACCCATGGATGTTCATCAAATTGCTGTGAAGTTTCGTCTCGAAGTTTCGCAAGTTCAGAGATACTTGGAATTCGTTTCTTTGCCGCCGGAAAATGGCAACAAAAAAGAAGGTTGACATTGAAGTTTCTTCACTGTTCACGTGTTACTCGGACAGGATATCTTGAATAAGGGAGGCTCAGGAAGTTGATCTGGTGGAATTTGGTCAGCGTTTAAGCTATAGGGTGATTCTGTGGCATGTGTGCAATTCCCTATTCTGCTTTTTCTGGAAGAGGAAATCGGGCAATTTTTGTTTGTAAAATGATCCACCTCACTTTTGGGGACGTTGAGGATGTATGAAGGGCACACGAACTAGGGATAGCAAAAATACTCATACTCTATGAGTTGAATCCTATCTTTATCCTATGAATTTAGGATATGTTGACTTTGATTGACTCTAAGATAAGACATGGATATGGGTTCATGTTCAGAAGTAGGGTCTAGCCTACTTTAGACCCAAATTAGACCATTTGTGTTATGTATTCATGTGTCTAGTGTTGCCTCGGAAAGTACCTTTAGCACATGATGTAGGATAATAAGCTCTCTTGGAGTGTCGGACCATGTGTGCTATGAATACATGTGTCTATTATTACCTCGGAAAGTGCCTTTATCACATGAGAGGATAATAAGCGTTCTTGGAGGACCGAACCTTGCAAATATCTTGGATTTGTTTAAATATTATATGGAAGTTGATTTTGTGCATAAAAATTATTAAAACGTAGAACGTTAAAAAGTCGGACCCTACAGATCCTGGATCTCTTAGAGGGTAGGATATAGATCTAACAATAAAAAATTTGTAAGGTCGAGAGTAAAGTATAAGTCCAATGCCAAAAACTAAGGTACGGATAAGATCCTGCCAATATCATGTACCAAATTTGTATTAAGGAATGGCAATGGGTAGGATATTCTATCATATCCTACCCATCGCCATTCCTTAATACAAATTTAGTACATTACTATCGGATCTTATTTAGAGGATGATTTTTCATAAGACGACCCATTAAGCTCAGATTGTATCATTACGACAAATGTAACGTCAAAACTGAAAACCCAGAAGAAAGTGCAGTCCAATGACTCGTACAAAAGGCAAGCTGGAATAATAAAAAGCTTCGCTATATTAGAGGGGGATTTGAATTCTACATCCTGTGATCTAAACCCTGACCTGTATTTGTCGTCTAGTATCGAATCCTATTTGGTAGTAAGTAGGCCAAAAAATGAACGAATCGCTGTTGTCACCCCCTTCATTGGGGGTGATCAGAGATTCAGGTTAAAAGAATGACACTTCAAGTATAGGGATGATGAATCGGGAGCATAAGAGACCAAATATGTTAGTTTATCTACTAAGTCCACACAGATTCCAGCCAATCTGAAGCGAATTCGCAAGCCACGAAGGTAACAGCACCAGCCGGTGCAGCCTTCACAGTTGACGGGATAATGCCTTTATAAAGACCAGCCCAACCTTCGGCCTGCAAGATTCGCTGCAGCGCATCGAACATGTTCTGGTACCTACGTTGCTCAACTCGTGCTCCGTATTTTGGATGCCTTTCCAGCCCTTCAATCTGCCGTGATAAAGACAATTAATGTCATATACATGAATGCCCCAGGCTCGTAAATTAAAGGTCAGATGCCAACAATACTCGAATCTCAATCATCTGAGGAGTCGAAACATCTACCTGAAATCGTTTCTTAACCACATCCAAGGGATGGCAGACAAGTTTAGCACAAGTTCCTGCACCTAAGCCACATACAAAAAGCTGAAAGCTTGAAAGCGTAATGTCCGTGCTTGTTGAACCTGAAGCAGCCAATCTGTAATGATTCCATGCCTGCAATAAGCATAGAATAAGTTTGATTTTCTAAAACAAACATAAGTTTGATTTTCTAAACAAACATTTCCTGCACTGTAAGGAATTTACCAATAGTCAGATATTCTCATTACAGATCTCGGGACAAAAGAGAATATTCCAAGCAGAAGCTATGATACTACATGCTCTTGAACTAACCATAAAATCATATACCTTAAAAAATGCAAATGTGAGAGTTGATGTCAGCTCGTGAAAGGTGAAGACTCCTACGGGTTTTCCCATTGGCAATTGAAACTTGAGAAAGAAGCTTTGCTTGGAGTTTAAACAAAAAGTGTTATTCTAAAATCCATTAGACTCAGGTCTATTAACTCGTGAAGACATCAATTCATCCGTTTCAGGATTATCGGTGGAGGTGTTATTGATGCTTCTGAAGAAGATAATTGCTAGGGCTCAGTGTTTACCATAGACCATCGCTTAAATGTATCATAGGTGCCAAACTGAAGACCGGCATAAGGAATGATCTCAACCAACGTTGGCGATAACCCGGAGTACAAGCCTTTGAAACCACGAGTTCTGACAATATCAAGAAATGCAGACCTCATCGTTGGATACACCTGCATAAAGCATTATGGCGTAAACAGCTGTAGGCAACAACATTTTTAAGATGTAGGAAGTTTGATCAAGAGACTATAGCATGAGAGAGACTAGCACTTCCATTATTTCTGGGAATAAGAAAGCAATTGACAAAAGTCACACTCTGGGAAGTCCAAGATACCAATAATATCAGACAAAAATCTGGCAAACAACCCACACACCAAAATGCTTACAGTAGGCACACTTCACTGCACGCAGCAAACACTAAATGGGGAAAAGAGAACCAGATGGAAGAGACAACAAGATTACACACCTTAGGTTCCCCTTGTGAAGCTAAGATGGTTCGCAGAAGGTCGAATGGATACGATCCTACTGTAGCGGCACAGCCAGCTAATGCTCCACTGACATATGATAGGTACGGACTCAGACGTATATGATCCTCTACATTGCAGCAAAGCAATCATGTCCATCACCATCATCCATAAAAAACGAAAATAATAGTGCCCCAAAAAAGGAACTAAACCAACACCAACTTTATGCAACTGACCTGTCTTAGACGAACCGGCGGCATAAGTTTTGAACTTGTGCAGCACCGCAAATTGTATGGATGTGTATGGCATGACCATGAGCAAAGCTGGAACATTGCCACGCCAAAAACCCTGACACGAAGTTAACTAGATGAAACAACAGATGTGGCAAGACTGTAAAAGAAGATTAAAACGGCTTCAAGCTAATATTGCTCTCATTACAACAAATTGACTTAAGGCTGGGTTTGTATCAGGAAACAGAACAATGGCATAGCTAGCACGAGCGCCACAATTACAATTCTTTACGAGCAAACAAGACGATATCCTTTTGACGCAGTATTCAAAATTGACAGCACAAAATCGAACCGACATCAACACAAAGCACAGAACTTGCGAGAACAGCAGCGGATTCGCACAGGGGAGGCCAAGAACCCTACCGGAAACCCTTCCTCTCGGAAAATGTCATTGGCGGCCTGAACCATCCCAGTGTACTTAGACGGCCCAGCCACGCTCGCGCGGAGCAAAGCCCATGAAGTAGTAGGCTCCAATTGAACCTGCCAATACACACAAATCAAACGCCAACAAAAAAAAAATCCTATCAGCCACTAATTCACCCAAAAAAAAAAAAGAAGAGACAAAGGACGACGAGGTTGACCTGAAACCTAATCTTAATAACATCAAGGGGAGAAGTAACCGTCCGTGAAACGGCGCCGGCGAGGGCACCCGCCGACACGTCTACAACCGCCCGCTTCAATTGCCCCATCTCCTCCTCCCCCCCCTACCTAAATTACAAAATCACCCCCCGCCCTTGCGCTTTCTCTGTATTACAACCTTCGTTCAAGGGCAAAAAGGTCAATCCAATCCAAGTTTCACGCCGATAACCGACGCGAAGAGGGGGAGCTAACCCGAGAATGAAAGGCGCGGGGGGAAGGTCAAGAAACCGCCATTATATTAATATACGGAGTTGTTTTCTTTTTTTTTTAGGAGAGGAGGGGCAACAACCCCTAGATATATAAACAAATGGCCATATACAAAGTCTCCTCTTGGTCTATTGCGAGGTTGCGATCGTTGGCCTCGTCAAAATCTTATCACGTGGGAAAATTCTATGATAGGGAAAGAGTACATCGGAGAAAAAATCTCCCTTGACGTTCGGTGTGTCGCATAACCTGGCCTTTCACCGTTACAAATAACATCAACTCAAGAATTAGTTATTAGCTAACTGAATAAGAAGATTGAATTGAACAGAATTCCAGGGAAAGCATAAGAAACAAAACTGATTACCCGAGAATATTAGGTACGCAAAGGGGTGGACCATTTACCGGCTACTTGTTTCATCATTTTAATTTGAGCTGGGAATCCTACCTTGGAACAAAAAGACCTACATTAATAGCAGGTTTTGCTTCCAACAATGAATAATTATGCGGATAAAAATATTTGGCCATCGGTAAAGGAAATTACATTAGTAGAAATATAATCGGAAATGTCCCGGGCTTGTGTCTCAACTGTCAAAGCGCATCCATCACCCGATTCCCCTCGCACCAAGTATGTTGGATGCCAATCTCCCAATCCTTCGTCAGAAGCTCCCTTGTCCTCGAGCTCAACGTCGCCAGATTGTGAGCTCGGTCAACCTGACGCCCGCTATAGAGAATGACCAGTGACAAGTCTACCTCCACCAAAAGCCTCCTGAATTCCCTATCCCAAGCTAGCTCAAGACCAAGGATCAAAGCACAGAGCTCTGCAGGCCAAGGATGTGCATCTCCCAATGCCCTTGGCGAACCCGCATAGCCAAGTACCACCCGAGTCACGGATAATACCACCAGCTCCAGCAAGACCCGGGTTTCCCATCGAAGCTCTATTTATATTGAGCTTGACAAAGTCATCCACAGGTCTCTGCCACGAGACTAGGATCTCCCGGCAAGGGGTAACAGAGTATTCTGGTCCGCTAGGACGCGAGCAAACACCAGTGCTTGAGACGTAATGAGGGAGGGGGTGTGCCCCGATGTGGTGCCTGGCCGAAAGGCAGAGTCATTATGCCAATGCCAGAGCCACCAGCAAGCCGTAACAAAGGTCGTAGCCCACGATGGACCATCAATGGGAGTGTCGGTATCGGAAATGTTGGCCCAGAGCCAGCGACGGGTGTCAGTCTCTCCTAGAAAACCCACAATCACGAGACATATGCATCGGGGACTCAGACTCAATACCACATCTCGGACACGTATCATCCTCTGTGAAATGCCTTCGTATTCGCTCCGCATTTGTCATCAACCTACGATGACAAAAAGCCAAATAAAAAAACGAATCCTCTCATGAGCATGTAACATCCAGATCTGAGCCCAGATCGGGTCAGCCTGTGGCGCTAGCACGTCCCTGCACATCGCCCTGTAGAGAGACTGTGTAGAGAAGCGCCCATCCTGGGTGAGACTCCAAGACAACGAGTCTGTCCATGCCAGCGAGACCTGCAAAAGAGTAGAAGTTAGAGAACCAATAATATGCGACGGCAATAAGACCTCCAAGCGAGGGATATCCCAGCCATACTCAGCAGACCAGTACTCAAGCACCCACTTTCTGGCCTCCTCCGTAGGAAGATCGCCAAGGAGGTGGTTCCGAAGAGGGGAGGCAGAGAGCCGAGGGTCATCCCAAAAAGATGTACGAAGGCCATTGCCAATATTACGACGAAGACCGTGGGCAAGAACTGGATGGGCCCTAACCATGACCCACCAGGTGGCAGAAGAGTCGCGCTTCGGCTACAACAGGTCGATGTTAGTGTTGTCCCTGCCATACTTGCCAATCAGAACACGCGCCCAGAGGGGGTACTGAGATTGGAAAAATCTCCAAGGCAGCTTGGCAAAGGACGCCATATTGACATCACGCATAGTCTGGAGCCCAAGGCCGCTTGCCTCCTTAGGGAGGCATAGAGTATCCCAATCAACCAGATGAATCCACTGGTGATCCTGGTAGGAGCCCCAATGAACTCGCGAATACAACGGTCCATATCCCCACAGAGACCAGCATGCAATAAATCTATCTGCATCGTATGAGAGGGGATAGAGGATAGAACCGAGCGGGCAAGGGTCAGCCGACCTGCCCTGCTCAAGGACCTAGCCTTCCATCCAGCCATCCTATCACGGAGCTTCTCCAGCACAAAGTGGTACGACTGCCTACGGTCCCGTTTGAGGTCAGTCGGGGCACTCAAGTACTGGCCTAAGTCTGAAGTCAGGGAGATCCCCAACGTATGGCTGAGCTGACTAGCGCACTCCAAGCCAATGTTCTAGGAAACCATGACCTTAGACTTTGGCAGATTGAATCTCTGCCCCGAGCAGGTACAGAAGGTCTCCAATAGGTCGCGAACTACCTTAGCCTGGGCCAAGGATGCCTCACACAAGAGGATCAGGTCATCATCAAATATCAGATGGGAAAGAGGGGGAGCGCGACGCGTGAGACGGATAGGGGCCCATCTGCCATCCTGAACCAGTTACTCAATGACATGCGAGAGTCTCCATACAAAGAACAAAAAGATACGGAGAGATACGATCACCCTGACGGATTCCGCGGGTCGGGGTGAAAATATCTGTCTTGCTACCATTCCAAAGAACGCGCATAGAGCTAGTCGAGACGCACTCCATAATCCAGTGAATGAAGGTCGCAGGGAGGCCAGTCAGGAGGAGCGTCTGACGAAGAAAATCCCAGCTAAGACGATCATAAGCCTTCTCCAGGTCAAGCTTAATAACCATCCAGCCAGAGTCACCCCCCTTATGGGGCATCGAATGGACCACATCCCGAAGGATAACAATATTGTCAGACATAAATCGGCCCGGGACAAAATTGGACTGCGTCGGACTAACCAGAGTGTCAAGAAAAGGCCTGAGCCTGCCCACCAAGGTCTTTGTAATGATCTTGTAGAGAACACTATAAAGACTAATGGGCTGGAACTGGGTCAACAACTCTGGCGAAGGAACTTTAGACAGGAGGGTGATGATCTTGTAAAGAACACTACGGAGTTGTTTTCTTATTCTTTTATTTTCCCACCGCCTCGATATGGATCTTTTCCGTTCTCGCGGCGGGAAGATAATTAATTTTAATTTCTTTTCGTTTTTATGTAATGAATTAAAAATCGTGGGTGGTGTTTCTAAATTAAGAAGGAGCGGGGAGCCAATGACGGCGGCTCCATTCCCTAGACCGTTAATATCTATTCTAACCTGGACCTTTTTCTCTGGCAGAGGGTAATATTAATTCGTCGAGTTCTAGAGCTTAAATTATTAAAAATGAAAATTTAAATTATTATAAACATATGTTAAATATATATTAGTTTCAATGCATATCAAGTCACACGTATATCCCGTTCGGGTTATCTCGCGCCACGAGTAGTGGAATTCAGTTTGTCCGCTTTGCACAACGTGGGAATCGCAAGTTGGTGTTGTCCCCACACAAAAATTGTGTGATAAACAGGAACCAGGAATATCGCAGCAAGTCGATGGCCGAACTGGAGTATTCTTTTGATTTTGGGTCAACATAGAAAAACAACCAGGTGCTATATAATAAATATCTGAATACTAAGTATTTTTGTAAAATATTAGTGAACTATGCAAGAGGTAGAATAATCTCGCATAGTTCACTATCGAAAACTCGGCCCAAAGGTCACGGCCCACGAGAGATAGGGTTTAATATTGCTGGACCAGCCTGTGTGAGAAGGGCCTAAGCATAGGCCCATTGGACTGTCTACTATAGTAGACATGTTTAAGATGGATAATTGAATTCGTATTTTTATTTTACGAAATTTACTTTGAGATTTGTAGTTTCTAATTATGTCAGGATAATTATTTTACATTCAAAGATTTTAGATATATAATTGCACTAATCAAATTTGAAACAAAGATAATGCAGATAAGCTTCATGGAAAGCTCCCATCTAAGGTGGACCTGGTCCGTATGCGTCGTCTGGACGAATGGGACGTGTTGTGCCCGCTTTGTGGCGATGAAGATGAAACTAGTTTCCACCTCTTTTTCACCTGTTCATTTTCTAGGCAGATTTTGAACTTTTTCGTGAAGAAAATTGGCTTCAATTGGTGTGATTTCTCGGATGTCCCCAACAGTTTGGCACAATGGCAGCAGCTGCTAGGGGGGAATGCTTGGAAAGGTCTGATTCGTGATCTACAACGTGACGATGTAGAACATTTGGCTTTACCAAAACAAGATCATTTTTTTATCAAGCTTCTGTTGTTTGTCGGAGTTGGTGTACTTGATTAGGATCTTCTTCAGTCGAGGCAAGTGTTGGACACTTTCTCCGTAAGACGAGATTGCCCCGTATATTTCAGTGCGGTACGGGCTTCGGCAATCGTCCCCAAGATACAACGACTGTTTAGGGTGTTTCCAAGACCGTTGCACACGTATCTCGAAACTTTCGGGCGAACCCTTATATACCCAGAACTTTCGGACTCGTTTCTAAGTGAAGAACGGGGGAAGAGGAGAAGTCAACAATGCTCGGAATATGCAATTGCTGCTGGGATGAGGAAATGGTAAGGAGGGCACGCCTATTTATAGGCTGGAGGAGGCAGGGAGGCAGCCACCCCGAAGGGACGCATCCGCTCGGCCAACAGGCTGTCTGGCTGCGCTCGTGGCCCTTCGGTGGCTTCTGGACCCTTCCAGGCGCGCCAGGCTGCGCTCGTGACCCTTCGGAGACTTCTGGATCCTTCCAGGCGCTCCAGGCTGCGCTGGCGCCCTTTCGCGGGAGATCTCGCACTCCTTCGGCCTGCGAAGTGCCAAGTGCGCCACAAAGTGCCCATTGCGACTTGCGTCCAATGCGCCATGCGCACACGCACGTGCGCGTGCGCGAGCGCGTGCTCGTGCTCGTGCTTTGCACCGTCCTCGCAGGCAGCTAGCGGTGGGTCAGCCTTTTGGGTAGCCAATCAATTTGAGAGGCAAGGAGGGGAATTCCTTATAAACAAGGAAATCCTCCTTGCTCTAATCAATGTGGTATTGCCCCATTCATTTATCTTTTGGGCCTCCACTTTGGGCCTTTCCACTTTGGGCCAAATGCATTAAAAAATGCATTCAAAACCCAACAATCTCCCACATGAATGATGATTAATGCATGCAGACTCTAATCAAAAGTTCTGACGTGTTATTATTGCATCGAGACAGGTAGCTTGCGGCTTTGAACCTTCTCTAGTAATACGTTATCGGATTTACTCGCTGCTAGGTGAACGTGATGTCTTGAACCATCAGCTTTTGGTGTAAACCAAGACAATAACATTTACACAATAATAACCCTAGTATATTTAGGTTCTCACGTTGTGTCCGTTTCGGCCATGGACCGTATCTTGGATTCATAAGTGTTTTTCCCATTTGAAGCGGCCTCACTTCATACTTACATAGGTGATCTCCTATCAGGAGTATCCTGCCATACTCCACCTTAATCAAGGTATAGGAATCATTAAAAGCGTAGTGCTTATCCTTACCACACCTCTGCAGGTTAATACCTGGGCAGCTTCTGAGAATGAGATAGGTTCCAGGTGATTCACTGAACCCTCCATAACTTAGTTGTCTTATTGAACCAAGTTTGTGAGATCTCCACTCATCATGGTTAAGTTACCACTATGGACGTTCTTTAGTGTGTGGATTTTAATCCCATTCCCCTTATTGCATTGTACATTTGATCTCTATTGATTCCTTTTGTAAAAGGATCAGCTAAGTTGTCCTTGGACTTTACATAGTTAATGGTGATCACCCCACTAGAGATCAATTGTCTAACGGTATTGTGTCTCCGACGGATATGTCGAGACTTTCCGTTGTACAATGTACTTTGTGCTCTCCCGATTGCAGACATGCTATCACAATGTATCAATACGGGAGGCACCGGTTTACTCCAGCACGGAATATCCTCTAGGAAGTTTCTGAGCCATTCAGCTTCTTCCCCAGCTTTGTCTAGTGCTATAAACTCCGACTCCATGGTGGATCGAGCTATGCACGTTTGTTTAGAGGACTTTCAAGACACAGCTCCTCCTCCTATGGTGAATACGTATCCACTGGTGGATTTGGAGTCCTTAGTGTCCGATATCCAATTTGCGTCACTGTATCCTTCTAATACAGTTGGATATTTAGCATAATGTATGCCATGGTTTATGGTATGTTTTAAATACCGTAAAACCCTTTCTAGAGCTAGCCAGTGATCCTTTCCTGGATTACTTGTGAATCTACTAAGTTTACTAACCGAGTACGCAATATCGGGACGAGTGCAGTTTGTTAAATACATCAAGCTCCCAATAATTTGCGCATACTTCAGTTGCGATACTAGGTCCCCTCGATTCTTGGCTAAGTGTAGATTCAAATCTACTGGAGTCTTAACCAGAGGTTTGTCGAAAGCTTCAAACTTCTTGAGCACGCTTTCCACGTAGTGGGATTGTGTCAAGATAATTTCGTCAGCTTTCCTAGAAATTTTTATTCCTAGTATGACGTCTGCCAGACCCATATCTTTCATGTCAAAGTGGTTCTTTAACATGTTCTTAGTTTTCACAATAACCTCTTTATTGCTTCCCATAATTAGTAAGTCATCTACATAGAGACATACAATTACGTAAGCTTCAGGTGTGCCCTTAATGTAAACACATTTATCGCACTCATTGATCTTAAATCCATTTGACAACATTGTTCTGTCAAATTTCTCGTGCCACTGTTTCGGCGCTTGTTTTAGCCCGTATAGTGACTTGACTAGTCGACATACTTTATGCTCTTGACCGGGAGCCACAAACCCTTCAGGTTACTCAATGTATATCTCCTCTTCCAGTTCTCCATTTAGGAAAGCTGTTTTTACATCCATTTGGTGGATCTCGAGGTTATAGAGTGCTGCAACAGCTATGAGTACTCTAATCGATGTGATTCTTGTGACCGGTGAATACGTGTCAAAGAAATTATATCCCTCCTTCTGCTTGAACCCTTTAGCTACCAATCGAGCTTTGTACTTGTCGATTGATCCATCAGCTTTGTATTTCCTTTTTATGATCCACCTGCATCCCAAAGGTTTGCAGCCCGGTGGGAGATCCACGATTTCCCACGTGTGGTTTTGCATAATGGATTCTATCTCACTATTGATAGCTTCCTTCCAGAGAGGAGCATCTGGACTGGACAATGCCTCTTGGATTGTCCTGGGTTCATCTTCTAACGCATAGGTTAGATAGTCCGGACCGAAAGATTTGGTCACCTTCGTCCGTTTACTACGTCTAGGTTCATCATCTTTCTGATTTGACCCTTGCGTAGTCTCGTGAGCCCTTTTCTTCGGACTTGCTTCCTTTCTTTCCTTATTAGGAAAGCTATCTTCAAAAAACGTTGCGTTCCTCGATTCTATGACCATTCCCGTGTTTATCTCAGGGTTTTCAGATTTATGCACCAAGAATCGATAAGCACTACTATTTTGCGCATATGCGATAAAGATGCAATCAATGGTCTTGGGTCCTATTCGCACCTGCTTAGGCTTAGGTACTTCGACCTTTGCTAGGCACCCCCACACTTTAAGGTAACCGTAGGAAGGCTTCCTTCCTTTCCATAGTTCATATGGGGTTTTATCCCTTTTCTTGTGTGGCAATTTGTTTAGAATGTGGTTAGCTGAGAGCACAGCTTCCCCCCACATGTTCTGGGGTAAGCCCGAGCTAATCAACATAGCGTTCATCATCTCCTTAAGAGTTCAATTTTTGCGTTCAGCTATGCCATTCGATTGAGGTGAATATGGAGCAGTCGTCTGATGAATAATGCCATGTTCTTGACAGAGTTTCTCAAACGGAGCTACATATTCTCCTCCTCGATCACTTCGGATCATTTTGATTTTCACGCTGAGTTGATTTTCAACCTCATTCTTATATCTCTTAAAAGCATCAAGAGCTTTGTCTTTGCCCTTTAGGAGATATACGTAACAGTATCTCGTGCAATCATCGATAAATGTGATGAAGTATTTTTTCCCGCCTTTAGTTTGCACGTGTTTCATATCGCAAGTGTCCGTATGAATTAATTCTAAAGGCGTAGTACTTCTTTCCACTGAATGGAAAGGTGCTTTGGTCATTTTAGCCTCCACACATACTTCACATTTATCAGATGGGTTGAACTCTAGATTCGGTAATAAATTTAAACTTACTAACTTTCTTAGCGAGTTTAGATTTACGTGTCCTAATCTACCATGCCATAAATTAGAACACTCGGCCAAGTAAGAAGAAGCATTAACTTTATTTTCACCGTTAAAGGTGCGATGTACAGTTATTACATTCATCTTAAATAGCCCCCTTTCTAGATAACCCTTTCCTATGAATTGACCCGCTTTGGTCAGTACAAACTTATCAGCCTCAAATACAAGCTTAAGACCGGCTCTGCTTAACAGTGAGCCAGAGACTAAGTTCTTGCGGATGTCCGGGACATGCAGCACATCCTTGAGGGTCAGCTCCTTTCATGAGGTCAGCTTCAGGACCACCTTTCCCAGACCGACGATCTTGGACGTTGCAGAGTTTCCCATGAACAGCTTTCGGCCGGTGATCGGGATATAGTTCAAGAACATCTCCTTGTCCGAGCAGACGTGGCGGGTAGCTCCAATGTCTACGAACCACTCTCTCGGATTGTCCACCAGGTTGGCTTCAAACACTACGGCTGACAGATCCATTTGGGATAAGTCTTCAGCCAGGTTAGCCTTTCCTTGGTTGTCCTTCTTCGGCTGGTGACAGTCCTTAGCCATGTGTCCGGATTTCCCGCAGTTGTAGCAGTCGCCCTTGATCTTTTTCTTCTTGGGCTTTTGCTCCTTCTGCTTATCCTCGGACTTTTTCCTCTTCTTGCTACCTTTTCCCTCGGCGAGGTGTATAGTAGTCTCGGGGTTGACCTTGCCTTGCTTGACTTTGGACTTTCGGTTGTCTTCCTCGATCCTAAGTCTCACAATCAGGTCTTCTAGGCCCATGTCCTTCCTCTTGTGCTTGAGGTAGCTCTTGAAATCCTTCCACAGCGGGGGGAGCTTCTCGATCATTGCAGCTACTTGGAAGGACTCGCTGAGTTGCATTCCTTCAGCTTGGATCTCGTGAAGGATCAGCTGTAACTCTTGCACTTGGTCGATGACCTTCTTGGAGTCCACCATTTTGAAGTCGAGGAATCGTCCGACGATGAATTTCTTCGTCCCGGCATCCTCCGTTTTGTACTTCTTCTCGAGTGAACTCCACAGCTCTTTAGCGGTCTTAGCTTCCGCGTAGACATTGTAGAGCGTGTCATCTAGTCCATTCAGGACGTAGTTCTGGCATAGGAAGTCGCTGTGACTCCATGCATCGAGGGCGTTGATCTTCTGTTGATCTGCCTCATTTTCCGCCACCTTCGGAGCCTCTTCCTTCAAGAATCGGACCAAGTTGAGCGTCGTCAGGTAGAACAACATCTTCTGTTGCCACCTCTTGAATTCGGTACCGTTGAACTTGGCTGGCCTTTCGGCGTGGACAGTTCCCGGGACCGCTGGCACTGGTGCTAAGCTTGTCGATGCAATCTTCAAGTACACAATCTCGTCTTACGATTGTTGTTTGTCGGAGTTGGTGTACTTGATTAGGATCTTCTTCAGTCGAGGCAAGTGTTGGACACTTTCTCCGTAAAACGAGATTGCCCCGTATATTTCAGTGCGGTACGGGCTTCGGCAATCGTCCCCAAGATACAACGACTGTTTAGGGCGTTTCCAAGACCGTTGCACACGTATCTCGAAACTTTCGGGCGAACCCTTATATACCCAGAACTTTCGGACTCGTTTCTAAGTGAAGAACGGGGGAAGAGGAGAAGTCAACAATGCTCGGAATATGCAATTGCTGCTGGGATGAGGAAATGGCAAGGAGGGCACGCCTATTTATAGGCTGGAGGAGGCAGGGAGGCAACCACCCCGAAGGGACGCATCCGCTCGGCCAACAGGCTGTCTGGCTGCGCTCGTGGCCCTTCGGTGGCTTCTGGACCCTTCCAGGCGCGCCAGGCTGCGCTCGTGACCCTTCGGAGACTTCTACTAACCGGTACTAACTTCGGTAGCTGCGCAGCTGCCTCCGGGCCCTGGCAAAATACTTAAGTGCCAAGTGCGTCACAAAGCGCCCATTGCGACCTGCGTCCAATGAGCCAATCAATTTGAGAGGCAAGGAGGAGAATTCCTTATAAACAAGGAAATCCTCATTGCTCTAATCAATGTGGTATTGCCCCATTCATTTCCCTTTTGGGCCTCTACTTTGGGCCTTTCCACTTTGGGCCAAATGCATTAAAAAATGCATTCAAAACCCAACAGCTTCGACCGAGAATTTGTTATGCATTCCATCCTCTACCATGGACAATTTGTAAATATGTTTCTTAAGTTCTTATGGTAATAATATTTATTTGCCAAAAAAATAATAATGCAGATAAGCTGGTACGAAAAAGCCCATAGCGGTCCTAATCATTTCACTTCGCCGGAAAAAAAATTCGAGTAGCAATGGTAGACGACATATAATATTATGGGTGCGTCACTTGGAAGTTGGAACCTCATCTTTTATTTTGTGGAGGCGTCAGTTGGAATTTGAATGATAATAGTGGAAGTGTACCTGTAAGAAAATAGAGTTGAAACGAAGTAAGTATCGGTAAGAATGAGAATAATAATTGAAAAACAAAAACGTAAAAGACAAAAAAAATCTAATAAATATCCCAACACAAAGGTAAAGAATAACTTTAATAAAAAGATAAAATAGTCTAAAAATAAAGATAATCTTCTATGAAATAGAGTACCACTAAAATATAAATTTTGAGCTTCAACTACTATGAATTATGTGTGTGGAATCTTACCGAGTGGATGGTGAATTTATTTATAATTATTAAAAATTTATCAATCTATTATCTTAAATTTAACGTAATATTAGAGTGGATAGATTTTAAACCCGTTGTTATCTTAACGCCTAACTTAATAATTATTTTTGATGATCACACCTCATATTAAAAATCTTTCCATCCTTTGACTAAAGTATGCGAATAGAATTAGACCAATTCGCATATTGAAAAAGTCCATGAATAAAAAAGAAGCTTCGATGATTGCTGCCTGGTTCCTACCTCCCCGCCTTGAACGACTCTTACCGTTGACTTTGTCTATTTAACGCGTCCACTCGCAAAATGTATAAGCAAATAAATCAAGAGGCCTCCTTTCTTCTTCCCCATTTCCTTGCCAGCGATAAATTAG
The DNA here is from genome assembly GCA_963995505.1 of Hypericum androsaemum. Taxonomy (NCBI): domain Eukaryota; kingdom Viridiplantae; phylum Streptophyta; class Magnoliopsida; order Malpighiales; family Hypericaceae; genus Hypericum; species Hypericum androsaemum. The sequence continues at coordinate 1,622,760 of OZ023185.1, forward strand.
ACACAAAGAGAGCAACAACAACACACACACTCATCCTTTCTCTTAAGAAGTATTTTACACGTCTCGTATCAAGATAGAACAATTTTCTCACCGATTCATTCATTCATTGAAATAAGATGGAGAAACCCCTCGAGATCAACGTGATATCAGCGAGGGACATAAAGGACGTGAACCTGATATCCAAGATGGACGTGTACGCCGTCGTTTATATCGCTGGCGGGGACAACTACTACAACAACAAGCAGCAGCAGAAGGCCAAGACCCCCGTCGACCGGGCCGGCGGGGCCAACCCGACGTGGAACCACCCGGTGAAGTTCACCGTGCAAGAGGCCCTGGCCCAACAGAACAGGCTCAGCCTAGTGTTCAAGCTCCGGTGCCTTGCGGCTCTTGGGGATAAGGACGTTGGGGAAGTCAACGTCCCGGTCAAAGAGCTACTGGATGACTTCCGCCGTGGTAATAGAGATAGAGAGGTCAACGGTGGCGATCAAGGGAGGGCCATGAGGTTCGTGAGCTACCAGGTAATTAATTAAAGACTCTCCAAATTATGATCAGTGCTCTTATTTCTATACGAAGCATATGTACAGTAAAACCTCTATAAATGTGATAACTTCTCTATATTGATAAAAAGTCCCGGTCCTGAGTCGGAACCAGTGTTAAAATTTAATAACCCATTTATCGTAATAATTAATTTTTTTTTGGAGACATTAGTGGTAAATCTTGGTCCCGATTTTTGCATAAAGTGATATTTTTTAGATAAATATATATATTTTACGAATGTGAAAAGTATTTTAAGATACAATTTGTACTATAATTGCTTGTTTGATAAATTTTACATAATTATTTATATTCTAAATTATTTACAAATGGTCATTATTATCGTCATCTTATTATTACAAAAAATATTTCAATCAAGTATTGCATTTGAATAACGTTATAAGCCGAGATTTTAAGTGACTTGAAGATAGACAAAGTATTTCTTTGGTATTTACGTATTTATTGACCAAAAAGTTAATTTAAATAATTTTGAAACAAAAAAATGTAAACCTCTCTTATGCCATTAAAATGATATTTTTCTCCGGTCTCACCGATTTCACTTTATAGAGGTTTTACTAGAATATATAAATATTTTCATAAAATTATCTGTTTGATTTTTTTTTTGAAAATCGATATATTTGGAGACTAGTTGATAAACGAAGTTTTTATTTTGTAGATTGTAATTAACTATCAAAAAATACATAAATCAATCGATAAGGAAGTTATTATAACTAGTATCAAATTCAAACCCTTCGGAAGACTTTTACAAGGAGGTCGGGTTCTGTCTGTACGATCTAATTGCTCTCTAGAATGACAATATGTCAGACCTTCTTAGCGCTATCAAGTCTATTGATATTCTCAAAATTGACAAGCAATTAAAAGCACAATAAAATAGTATAGTGAATAAGTAGGGTTATCGAACTGAGAGTTGAACACAAAATCTAAACAATCAATTATGTGAAGCGTGGAAAATTAAAGTTTATAAGGTTGTGAAAGGTTGCAAGTAAATAAACGAAATTGAAATCGTAAATAAAGAAGTTGTAAATTCAATGGAGACAAACGAGCATGATACCATATGGATTGACTACCTACGACGAGATTATGGTTCCTATGAAGCTCTAACTAGTACCTGGAGTGTTCTAATGCACCTTCCTAACGCTGTCGCTCATTAGAAAGATAAAACCAAACTAGCACAGACCTAGGTTACTAATTAACGCTTTCGCTCATTAATTAGACCTAGAACTAGACTAATCCAATTATGAAGATCGCTCCTAGCGGGTTATTCTTTCGATATCAAGACGTCTCATTAATACCTAAGAATATGTTGATTAGTTTTTCCATTAATTCGAATGTCTCTCGGTCCATTCTCATCAATTCTGATCATAATCTAAGTGATCAAGTTAGATTAGGCATTATGCACACTAATTAATAACTAATACACAAGATGTTCGAACCACAAGTCAACATAGGCAATTAATCACATGCTAGGGCATCGCACTCTAAAGAAATCTACTCGCTAAGCATAACAACGAAGCAAGAGATAATAATAAAGAACATCATAATGAAAAGCATAGTATAGGGAATGAGAAGGCTTAGTCGTTCGAGCAAGCCCTGCCAATCCCCTCCATAAGTTTGACAGAAATTCTGACTTTATTAAGCTCCCAAGGCCATCTCAAAGTTGCAGTAGAAAGTATAAATTAAACCTAAGAGACTACTGGCATATATATAGCCAAAGACCTAGCTAGAAAATAGGGAAAATCTAGAAGACTTGCTAGCCAAGTCATGCGATAAATAATAAAATTATGGTCCTAGGGAGCCGAAACAGTAGGCCAAAGTTCGAATATAATTGAAACGGGTCGAAATCCTGACTAAATAAGAAGTAAATTTTCTTTCGCCTCGTGGGACCTAGTGACCGATGTGTACCTAGCGGCCGCTAGGGGTCGATTTTCGGTGTCTTCTGTAACTCCCCCACCTAGCGATCGCTTGGTGGGTACCGCCCGCTAGGTTGGATAAGTTGCTTCTCTTCTCTTCTCTTCTCGTCCTTCCATTGTTGCTCCACTCGTTCACGAACCGCTCCAAATACCTGCCAAAACATACGACACACGATAGACAACCAGCCCACGACATGATCACATAAAAACGGCACAAGACTTAGCTGGACACGACGAAAACGAATGACAACGTGACTAAACTCATACGAAATTTACGACAACATATGAGCGTTTACACACTCATCATCTATAACTAGATGTTGGTTCCAAGTATTATCGTTCTAGGCATTTTCTAGGAGATCATATTAGGCGTACTTTCTTCGGTTAGTACCGGTTAGTAGAAGTGAGTTCGGTGCGGTTTTGCGGTGTCGGTGTACAAATTGACACCGCATCACAACTTTTTTTTTTTGTAAAATCCACACCGCGCAGTTTGCAGTTTGGTCGAAAACTTCTGTGTTCGGGGTGGCGCGGTATCGGGGTGGTGCGGTGCGGTGCGGTTTGGACCGCAAATTCGAACTTGGCCCATTTCAGTATTCCCAAATTTTAAAAATGGCTAATTTCATCAAATTTTTGGGCAAAAAATTAAGCCCACGAAATTCACAACAAGCCCACGAAATTCACAACAAGCCCACGCTTAAATATAGTAACAAATCAACACTAAACCTATATTAAATATAGTAACAAATCAATACTAAACCTATATTAAAACAACGTCGTTTTATAGATGCAGTGCAGTGCAGTGCAGTTTCGCGGGGTAAAAAAAATACAAACCGACCCCGTACCGAAAGCATGCGGTGCGGTGTGGTGCGGTTTGAAAATACCACTTTTAGCTTTGCGATTTCGATTTTTCAGTGTGGTTTGGTGCGGTTTGCGATTTGTTTCGGTTTTAAGCTCACCCCTACTGGTTAGTTCATGTGGTGTAGTGTATTTATGATATCCATGGTGTAATTTTTATTTTCGAAAATAATACAAAATATACATTTTCAAAAAAAAAAATTAAATCCTAAACCCCGAACCATATCTCTACTATTTGTTTCCCTAATATATATATATATATATATATATATATATATATATATACTATTTTCTCCTCCTATTTACGAAACTCACGATTTTTGTTTCTTGCAATTGCAATCAAGTCCTCTTGGTGATTCAATCTAATTACAATGTCACGCCTGCAGGTCCGGATGCCATCAGGAAGGCCCAAAGGCGAGCTATACTTCTCCTACAGGTTCACCGACCTCGCCGCCGCCCTTCAAAACCACCAGCCGGTCAACGCCTACCCAGCCCCCGTAGCGGGGCCCAGCGCCGCCTCCGCCCCGCCGTATCCCTACGATATTCCGCAGCCACTCGTCTACCCGCCGCCGCCCCAAGCATATCCCAGTGTGTACCCTCCGCCACCTGTTTACGGGTACCCGCCGTCTTATGGGTACCCTCCGCCACCTGTTTACGGGCACCCGCCGTCTTATGGGTACCCGCCGGCTGGTGGGTACGGGTACGGATATCCTCCCCCGCCGCCCCGTAAAAGTAATAACTTGGGGATGGGGTTGGGGGCTGGGGTTCTGGGTGGCGTGCTAGGTGGGCTTTTGATCGGCGACTTGGTTTCCGATGCTTCTGGCTACGGCGCCGGATTTGGCGATGGTGGTGGTTTTTAGTTTTTCTCTTCTTTTTAGGGGTTCTTTTCTTTCTTTTTTTTAGTTTTTGAACCTAACAAGTTGTAAACTATTGATACATTATGAAGGATCAAACTCGTAATTTCTAGATTAACCTAAAACAATGTATTAATAAAAGATACTGGGTTCAGACTAGTTAATGTAATTATTTGTTGGCATCAGTTATGATTGTTTGGCGATGCAAATCTCACATTTTGGCAATAAATTGTTCTACTTTAACTAATATGTGTGGAAGTTATTTAGAACATAATAATATTAAATATTTATCACAATAGTTTTCCTACCATTTAGACATCTTAGGGTGGAATTCATGGTTTCAAAAAAAAGCCCGAAATCTGTATTAACATGAGCTTTATTCAGTTTTTTGCTTGGATTAATTAATCTGCTTCCAAGAGATGCCCAATCCAAAAGGAACAAGACAGAGCAATCTGTTGCCGGCAAATATCTCCAAAATTCCAAATAGATAGAACCCTAGAAAACCTAAGCATCCACATTAGAAAAAATCGAACCCTTAATGCTAAGCCGTCCATTCTTCTCCAACCATCTTATATAAAGTACCAGATTACAGACCCCCACATTAATACTTGGAGATATTATTAGTATAATTTTGAGGCAAAATGGCAATAAAAGTTCATGGAATTGCATTGTCCACTTGTACTGCTCGGGTGTTGCTTTGCCTGTCGGAGAAGGGGCTCGACTACGAGCTCGTCCCCGTTGATGTTCTCTCCGATGCTCATAGGAAACAACCCTATTTATCTCTTAATGTAAGATCAAATACATATTTCTCGTCCGCTTAACTTAACCAATATTATATATATATATATATATAATTATTGGTAAATCTTATCAGATTTGTTATTGTATTTTTTTTACGACAGCCATTCGGCCAGATTCCAGCTTTTGAAGATGGAGATATCCAACTTTTCGGTGAGACAAAATATTAACTTATACTATTACCTATAAAAATTTAGCCATGAATTTTGCACAATTATAAAATAGTCTACTATATTCGCAACTAGATATGTCATAATCTTAACACGTTTTTTCAAACGAAAGCTCATCGAGTCAAAATTTGAAAGGACTTTAACTTTGTCAATGTTTTAGTTTTGTCTATGTCGGACATATAAGTAAAACAACGATTACGACATCAACCCGCTCTAAATACCATGATAAAATCTCCATATTTAATTCAAAACTTTTAAACAATCGATAAACAGATTTTTGACACTTATAAACAATCACGCTATGGATAATATCATATTATGGACTACACTAAATTTTCCTCTATCCATCTTTTTTCTACGACAGAATCGCGAGCCATTAGCAGGTACATAGCCAACAAGTACAAGGACGTCGGCACCGACCTCCTCCGCTCCGGCAACTTCAACGAGTCAACCACCGTCGACCTCTGGATGGAAGTGGAATCCCAACAATTCAACCCTTCACTGCACACCATCGTCCGCCAACTGATCGTGAACCCACTGAAGCTGAAGCTACCCCCCGATGAGAAGATCGTCGAGGCCGAGCTGGAGAAGCTGAGCAAGGTGCTCGACGTGTACGAGGAAAGGCTGTCCAAGTCCAAGTACCTCGCCGGAGATTATTACACCTTGGCCGATCTGAACCATATCCCTTACCTTGTCTACTTCATGAACACCTCGCATTCCGCCGCCGTGAGTTCCCGGCCTCGTGTTAGGGCTTGGTGGGAGGATATCTCGTCTAGGCCGGCGACGGTGAAAGTGACCTCGGGGATGAAGCTTCGTATCGTTTGATTTTGAGGAGTCTGCAGATTAATAATGTTTATGGGGATTGTTAACTTAAAATCGAATTTCACGATTCCCATCTTTTGTTTTTATTTGATTGATAAACTTATAATTTTGCAATGTAAAATAAGATTGGCATTGAAAATTTTGAAGCGTTAGAAGCATAATATATGCTAATTTCTGGTCCATCTTTACCAAATTTTCATCAAGAAATAAACTAAAAACTGTTTCGATTCACTTGTGTCCCGTCAAGATAGGTATATATAATGCATTAGCGTGGGACCTGAATGTCGACATGATGAGAGCATCGCAACGTTAAAACAATCGTTGGTTATTTGTCGAGAGAAAAAAAAGGGAAGAGATATAGGTGAAAGAAGAAAGGAAGTAAATAGCGAGAGAAAAAGGAAAAAAAATCGAAATTTCAAATTTTTCTAAAATAATCTATAGATTTTTCAATGACATAATATAGATTATTAATCATGACAAAAACATTAACGATCAGAGACTCTCTTTTTTTTTCTTTTAATAAAAGGAGATTTTGCAGGTTTGGATCGGCTCATGGTCACCAGAGCCCAAATTATTATTAAATGGGCCGAAAAACCAAAGCCCGATACGTGCCCGGCCCAATTGACTACATATCACCAGTTTATTTTGAATTAATTTATCTTCGGCCGGTCGTCTCTAAAACCCTAAACCCCCAAAGGAGCCAGAAAAGGGGCGCGCTTCAAGTACCTTCCTCCTCCTCCAAGAGAAGTTCGCGAGAGGGAGAAGACATGAGGCCGCTTGATGAGACGGAAACGACGGCGGTTTTCGAGAAGCTGTTCAAGTTCACGGGTAGCAACCTCAAGAACATCGTGGACAACCCGTCGCACGAGGGGCCCGACCCGGACCCGGGAAGGTACTGCTTCCGCCTCCAGAAGAACCGGGTCTTCTACGTCAGCGAGTCGCTCGTTAAGCGCGCGACGAACGTGGCCCGTGCGAACCTCGTCTCCCTCGGGACCTGCATCGGCAAGTTCACCCACGGGGGAAAATTCCACCTGACCGTCCAGGCTCTGGGATTGCTCGCCGCCAACGCCAAGCACAAGGTGTGGCTCAGGCCGACCTCCGAGATGTCGTTCCTGTACGGTAACCACGTGATCAAGGGCGGTCTTGGGAAGATTACCGATGGGATTAGCGCGAACGATGGGGTTGTTGTGTTCTCTATGTCGGATATGCCCCTGGGGTTTGGGGTGGCGGCCAAGTCTACCCATGATTGCGGGAAGCTTGATCCGAACGGGATTGTTGTCTACCACCATGCGGATGTTGGGGAGTACTTGCGGATGGAGGACGAGCTTTGATCGTTCTTGTTGACTAAGGGTATGCTTCCCTAACTTTTCTGTCGGAATTGAGCGCTTGATTCGCAACCTAATATAGTTATCCGCTTATCGGTCCAGCAATGTGGTTTTATTTTGTAATCTATGCATTTTTTGAGATGCTTGAAGTGTTTTACCAGATCAAGGAATTTAACTCTATTTATCTTTAATCAAAGTTTGTTCGATCACTCAGTTGGCTTCATATGTTGTTAATACATGCACTTGTTCTTGGGATGTCGAGCTATACTAGGTACACATTAGTAATGGTTCGCTAACTGTCTTCTTCGATGCCCTCCATGTTCCATGACACCCCTGCCCCCTTGTTTCCCTTGCGGATGGTGGACGAACTTTGATCCTTGGGTATGCTTCCCCTTACTTGCATTAGGAACTCAAAGATACCGGATATTTGCTAATCTGCTTGCTCCGCGATGTATTGTAGTTATCGGTATCATTGATTATAGGCCTTTTCTATCTGGTGATGCTCCAAGTGTTTTACGTGATAAAGAGGTTTGCTCAATCACTCGATAACTTAGGGGATGTGCAACTTGGTTGGTTTCTTCTTGTTGTTTTCACACAGCTTTTATCGGGGTGTCGAGAATAAAGCTTTGCTATGCATCAGTAATGGTTCACTCGCTGTGTTCTTGGATGCCCTCCTTGTTCTGCCACTGCCCCCCTGTATAACTCTGTTTCGGCTTTTCCGTTTTCTTCATTTTTGAGACAGAAGAATTGGGATCTATCTTCCACCAGTCTCAGTGCTGATGAAGGAAATGCCCCAATCCTTGTTCTTCATGCTCTTATTTGAATCTGGTTATATCAGGCAGCTAGTTCTTTTGTGTTAGAAAGCTTTTCTTTTACAAGTAACAACCTACAAAATCCTCCTACATGGGTGTTGAATGAGTAACATTGCATCTGCGATGCCACTGCCCGTTCTGATCTTTGACTAACGAATCCACATCGAACAATATCTTAAATCAGTAACCAGAACTCGACGAGATAGCGGACAAATTTTCTCATTGCAAACTATTTGTGCGGCATTCGGACTCTCGTTAGTACAAGTCAACTTAGCAACTCTCACTAATTAGAACTCTTGGAAATATGAGACATTTGCTGAAAAAATAGTGAGATATGTGACATAATTTGCACATAATACACAAGGATCCTTCATACCCAATACATGCCATCTAGTGTAAAAGCTGAAAGAAAAAGAAAGCAAGCTGCGCATCCGGGGAATCGAACCCCGGTCAGTACCGTGGGAGGGTACTATGATACCACTACACTAGATGCGCCTTGATGCTCACTTGTCAATATGTATTTATAAGATTTTATATCAGATGGTGTAAGCAGGTCACAGCTAAACTTTAATATTATGATACAACTCAAATCTGTATTCTTCCACAAACACTAATTTATTATGCAATTTAATATTTGGTTGAAATACCGTGGAAACGAAGGAAAAAAATAAATCTAGTTTCTAAGTGTTGAGAGTTTTGAATGGTGCGATTTTTCAACGATAATTTTGTTAATCCTTCACCGAGTCACTTTCTCGTTTAGCCTAATAGTGCATTTAATCTTTGTCATTTTCGAGGAATTTCGAATCCTCCATCCGAATTAGAATTCCTCCTAATGTCCCAAAAAAAAAAGAATTCCTCCTAATGAGGGAATTTAATACTTCCATCCATCCAGATGTTTAACTACTTTATTCTCTACACTATTCATTGTAAATGACCTCATTTCCAATCTTCTTTTTTAATACCAAAGTTTGGCATATTGCTTCACCGCATTATACTTTTATTAGCTATGTTTCCATTCACTTGTATAACTAATCCCTCACTTTTTCATAAGATCGCTGACGAAATACTTCATCAACGTTTCAACCTTGATTTTTAAGGTTTTTAGTTGGATATAAAAATTTTAATACGATCTAAATAAATTATTCTCGTGCCATTTTTATTCTTACACGTTTCCTTTTCATCGCTCTTCAGTCCAATAATTTTATTTTGCTTTAAAATTTTAGATTTGATATGAAAATTTTAACATTATATTCATTTTTTAATAATACATACATAAAGGAGGGTCATGGAGAACAAGTTCATATATGATTTTTATAAAATTAATACCCATTAGCATTGCCGTGGCGGATAAAATTAAAGATATTCGTTTTTCTAAAAATAATTCATGACCTTGCTTTAGGTACAAATATAAATTTAATATTACTGATTTTATTCGCACAGTGGCATCGGTTTATCTCGTATATTTCCTTTCGAGGGGTGGGTTTTTTTTAAGTTAAAGTTTGTGTATATATCAAATGTAATTACAGGACTAACTTTTGAATACATAAAAATCGGGTACAGATTGGAGATGGAATCAGTTATTCCGTCCCGTATGGGAAGAAGGGAAAAAATGTCTTTTTGACAGAGAATGCGAGAGACGCGTATGTGGTGGGACGAGAGATCTACATGGGATGCGCGGCCCACGAGTCTCTTGGCAATAGATTTTATTCTTTTTAATTTTTTAGGTTGTGTTTTATTCTTTTATTCAATAGTGAATTAAAGTGATATACTATAGTATATCAAACTGATATATTATTTAATTTTTATTATATGTATTAATTAATATTAATTATTTTAATATAGTAGCTTATGTCATTTTATCATAACCGGGCGTGCCACTTTACATAACCGGGCACGCTATTTTATCAAAACCGAGCCTGTCATTTAATTATTAATTAATTATAAGTTTTAATAAATATTAATCGGGCATGCCATTTAGACATTACTGGGCCTACCATTTAGACATAACAGGGCATGTCATTTAATTTATTAATTAATTTAATATAAGTTTTATTAAATATTTAACAGATATGTCATTTTATCATAACCGGGCATGCCAACTTATCGAACCAGGACATGCCATTTTTATAATCATGCATGCCATTTAATCGTAACCGGACATGTCATTTGACATAACAGGGCATGCCATTTGACATAACCAGAGTCAAACACCTTCTAGTCGCTTATAATTTGGTAAATCCTTAACTTCAAATATATTTTTGATAGTTTTATACTCTAAATTTAGAGAAGTTATAAACAAAAAATTGTAGATATACATCTCAGCTTCATACATCAACTTGAATTACCTCAATCGGACTTTGGAGTATGAAGTTGTGGCTCCCCAACCGAAACCTCTCCAGCAGCTTGTAACTAGGTACTCTTGAATTCAAACAAAATTTTGACATTCTTACGCCCTAAATTTGGAGAAGTTATGAACTAAAAAGTTTTAGATATACATCTAAGCTTCTAACATCAACTTAAATTACCTCAATCAAATTTTAGAGTAAGATGTTGTGGCTCCCCAATTGAAACATGTCCAGCTGCTTGTAACTCGGTTGACTCTTGATTTTAACCGTATTTTTGACATTTGTATACTCCATATTTGGAGAAGTTATAAACTACAAAGTTGTAGATATATATCTTAGATTCACGAAAAAACTTGAATCACTTTAATTGGACTCCGGAGTAAGAAGTTGTGGCTCCCTAACCGAAACTTGATGACTGCTTCCCATCGCCACCCCTTCTTCACAATCGGACTCATGTCTGGTCCTCACCGGTGTTGGAGTGGTGGTTGGCGTCAGATCTGAAAGAGACCTCGATGAGCCGCCCTTGCTCGTCGCTCATTCTATCTCTGAATAGATCGAAATCAGCGTTAGAAGGTGCAAGGCGAGGAGGAGGAGGTAGGGCTTAACAACGGCGAGGATTTGCGAACTTTAAGATTGGGAGGGGGGAAAGAGAGAGAAGGGATTGGGAGGGAGAAAGAGAAGTGAGGGGAGGAAGGAGACGGGGAAGAATGAGAGAGTATAGAGAAAAGGAAAGATAAAAAGTGATAGGGTAGAAGACGAAAATACTGTTGGATAATTATAACTGTTTGATCTCTGACATGCGTCTATTCATCAAGATCAAATGATCATATTAAATCTTGTACAGTAAAGAGTCCCCCTATTAGACTCCGTACCGAATCCATTCCCATAAAAATCGTCTAACTTTTGAGAGATACGCTTATCTCGCATCAATAAAAAAATATTTACTTTTGGATATTAATCAAATATTCTACCAATTAATATTGAGATCGATATTAAATCATGTACAATTAATATTCTATCAATTAATCAAATATTCCCTCAAAATAAAATATTCTCGATATGTCTAAGGTATCACATTAATTCCGCGGAACAAAACTAAGATGTCCCTTCAACTTAACGTAACATCTCGCTTTTTTATTTGTAAAGTCCACTCGAGCACTTCGTGGTTTTAACAATTTTCACACCATGGTTTTAAAATATTTGATTAAGAGAGATACATCTTTTTCAAATAGACACTTCACTGTTAGAATAATTTTTTCGGACAAAAGTACCCCAAATATAATTTAAAAAAAATTTTGCTTTTAAATTATTTATCGAAAGAAAAATATATGAAAAACTCATTTTTACTCTTGTACTATTTTTTGTATTTATTTTAACATTTTTAATTTAATAATACTTGGGAATATTGTTGTATAAAAATGTATTCAAAAAATAATGTCAGTTTAAAAAAAATCTATCGCTTCGTAACATTCTGAAATTACATAGTAATTATGTGCAAATGAACGCAACAAAAGAGTACTGAAATAGACTTTTAATTTTTTATAAGTAACATCTCACTTATTCTGATCAATACAAAATTCGACCATCACATCGATAAATAAACCAAACTATGTTGACCATTCAAAATTCATCATTAAAATCATTTTGGGATTTTATATTTTTTCTACCCTATTAAATATAGATTAGTCAGATTAATAGGTGTCGGAATATCAAATATATAAAAATTACATGCATGGATCACTAATTCCATGGACGACGACATCAAGAATGGAAAACATTTCTGTTGATCCCAACGTTTCACCATCGATCGTGATATAACGAAAGCTTTCATTATATTCCTTCCGTGTTGTTCACATAAATTCATGTAAAGAAATTTCTGAGAATAACTAGAATCCTCTTAAAAAAGGGGATCAATTAATGGCAATCGTTGTCTCGTGATTCGCCAGTAATTATATATTTTTTCCCGGGAAATTGTCATATTTTTTTATAGGAAAAAGTTCACTTTAGTTCCTTGTGGTATTATGAATTCACACTTGATTACCCTGTGGTTTAAAACGCATAGAACATGTCCAACTTATTTCAATTTTTATCAAAAATAGGTCTCGGGCAGTTGCCTGCGAGTTTTTATTCAAAACGACGCACTTCGTTGTCCTACATGGACTGCCACGTCGTCAATCCATGGGATGAGTTTTTAATGACATGGTGTAACGTCCCGTGATTTGACCGACTGTTTCCACAGACCAACACAAGTCTTTTCCAGCGTATTTTTTCCTTACTCACACGCATCCCAAAATTTTTTCAGAAGGTCACCCATCCTGATCCTACTCCCAGCCAAACGCGTTTAACCTTGGAGTTCTCTGAGGATGTGTGTCAGAAAAGAAGGTACACCTCGTTGATATGGATAATACCAATCAAATTACTTAAGGCTTTGAGATATAACATATCATTTACGGGGTATCACATTCATCTCTCATTAAATATGTGACGTCCTCGTCGCGCTAGAATCAGACAATCCCAGAATCCCTCGTACTCAGGTGCGTTCGATCCTCGAACTATACCGTACTAGCCAAGGTATTGCTCTGATACTATATGTAATGTCTCGTGATTTGATCGACTGTCTCCACAGACCAATACAAGTCTTTTTCAGCGTGTTTTGTCCTCACTCACACGCATCCCGAAAACTTCCCAGGAGGTCACCCATCCTGATCCTACTCCCGGCCAAACGCGTTTAACCTTGAACTTCTCGTCGCGCTAGAATCAGACAATCCCAGAATCCCTCGTATTCGGGTGCGTTTGATCCTCGAACTACACCGTACTAGCCAAGGTATTGCTCTGATACTATATGTAATGCCCCGTGATTTGACCGACTGTCTCCACAGATCAATACAAGTCTTTTTCAGCGTGTTTTGTCCTCACTCACACGCATCCCAAAAACTTCCCAGGAGATCACCCATCCTGATCCTACTCCCGGCCAAACGCTTTTAACCTTGAATTTCTCTCAGGATGGGTGCCGGAAAAGAAGGTACACCTTGTTGATATGGATAGTACCAATCAAATCACTTAAGACTTTTCAGACAGAACATATCATTTACAGGGTATTACACATGGTTAGAGATAAATTACCATTATACTACCACATTTATTTATAATTTTTAAAAAAATCAGTATCTCTCCTCTCGCCCTTATATCAGATTCCCCTTTTTCATCATTCATCTTCTCCGACCTAGCAAAGACAAGTAGATGCGCATAAATCCTTTTAGAGACAAGTCGAACATGATGGTCAAGAGATTCAAACATCCAAACACTCTCACCGTGATCATTCACTTTGTTCCACCATCTCAGCCCGACGAGAATGCGGCCGCTGACATTCTTGATGACCCAGAAATCAATGGCAGCTAGAACAACAGTCAACACATTCATGCAAGACAACGAACTGCGTCGTTTTGAAAGGAAAAATCTCATGGGAAGCTACCCTAGATCTGTTTTTATGAAAATTAAAATAAGTTGGACATGTTCTACGCGTTTTAAACCACAGGGTAGTCAAGTGTGAATGCGTGATACTACAGAGTACTAAATTCAAAATTTTTCTTTTTATAAGTAAATTGACATAATTGTGAGTTGGTCTGCTATACCACAATGTATATAGTAATATGTGAATCGGTGTTGATACACGTACCATCATCCCTAAATCCTTCCTTAAATCCTAAATCCTTTCTTAAATCCGAAATTTTCGTTATTTCATCAACATTTTTTATCATCAAGTCGAACACCTTAATTGTGAACAAAGTTCAACGATACACTACAATCTACGCGAGAATCTAATGGACATATGATCCGTTGGAGAAATTATTAAACAGAAAATATCCAAGAGTTTAGTGCCATGAAATCGACATGATGTGTTGACATCAAAATAATTATTAACTTAATTTGATATTATGTTAAAACATATTATATGGACCGCTTGGAATCATGACAATAGTTGGTGGCGCTTCAAATTAGCGTTTGTGAGATATAATGGAGAAAAAAGACGAATAAAGAAATATCTCCAAGCTAGGTCGAAATCATCATTGTAAAAGGGTTGGCAATAGTTGACATTTGTGTCGGGTTGGCGACTGTCTCAGACCACGACGCACGAGCACAATTGAGGCATGTTTGAGACCAAAAATTGCCGACATCGAAAGAATGTGCCCTAAACCCCTACATTATGAACAAGGTGCATGAGTTGTTTGGTTAACATGTCGCATATTCTTACATTAGATTGTGATTGGTTATTTATAAATGTAAAAAAATTTATCTATTTATTACCTTAAATTTTGAGCTGGTTAACATGTTCCATATTTTTACACAAGCATATTTGTTTTGGTAAATACTATATGGTTATTATTTATTTTCAATTAAATTTTGTTACGCGTCATTTTATCCCGTAATTATTTATTTTAAATCTCTAAAACGTAACTATTATCACTATCCAGTAGAAGCTTGCTGTTCAACTAAAAACAGGTGTCAAATTTTGGTAGATGCTTCTTTTTGTTAAATAGTTTTGGTAGATGCTGGAAATTAAAAAAAGTGTAAAATGAAGTGTTTCAAACACTGTTTTTAAAAATATTCCGTGGGAACAATTATTCAAACAGTTGGGCCTCCAAAAAAGCAACAAGTTCCAATTCCAGCAAACCAGAATTGTTGCCTAAAAAAAAAGCAAACCAGAATTGAGAATCCTCGCCGAATCAAAGAATAGAGAATCCATTAATAATTATTTCTTTTGCTCGCTATACTTCTCGGGCCGCCCTCGTTCATCAACGTGGCTCTTTGCGTTCCCATTATGGTTTTTTATTATTTCCACTCATGAATTTCTGTTATTTCAGGAATTATTGTAGTCTGATAAAAATTGTTATATTTTTAAAAATATTTTTTAATTTAAATAAGAGTCTGATTTAGTGAATATGTTTTGATGGATAAAATCATTTACGATAAATGTTGATATTCAGTCCTAGATAATAAAAAGTGTGAGGAAAACTATCATATGTATTATAAAAATTAGAAATCTAACCAGCTAATTAAATATCATAATGTTTTGGTGGAAACTTTTATTTCATAATTAACCACATTGAAAAACGAAAGAGATGACATTCTAAATTTAAAAAGCACGTGTCATTTGGAAAAATCATAACTGCGCACAGTGTGAATAAATGTAATTTTTTTATAAATTGATATCTTAAGGATTATAAAGTTTATTAACTTAGCGAGTTATTATTTATACCAAAAAAATAGAGAGTTATTACTTAATCGATATAAATTTATGAGATCATAGAGAAGATGATATTGAAAACAATTATTATTTCATAGAAATTATTATTTTATCAAATATTAATGCAATGCTGTTATCTTGGTTTACACCAAATAGACGATTTAAAATGTGCCATAATATATATAATTTATATCTCTGTACATACTTTTTCTCTATGACTTGTAGCCTCGTCCAGAATCGGTCTCAATCCACACATTTTTCTTTCAAACCAAACGAAATTTAAAAGAATCCCATTATCAGGGACAATGTAGGTTAATTGAAAAAGGCTCCCAGAAAAGGAGAAACACAATCAACGGATTCTCTCCAGTCCATTTCATCTAAGAAAATGATAAAAACGAGCCAATAAGACCGAACTTATTTAATCGGGTCCCACCCCATCATAGCTTATATTATTCTACATATGCCTACATCCGAATATCTTGAAATATCACCAAAAACAAACGCGTAGATAAGTAGTTGCACGGTTGTTATAAATTAATTATGAAGATGTCTTGATTATAAAAAAATTACGGAGATGTCTTTATTTTGAGTTATTGAAAAATTCTTATTCACTTTGATTTTACATTAATCGGTCATGTAAATTTCTCGATATCAAATCATATCAACAAAAATTTTGATTATAGTTTGGAGTTTTAGCATAACAATTGAGTTATAATTAGTTTATCTTAAAACACATTGATATTTTTTTATAGTATGACGATGATTTGAATTTAGATTAATTAGAAATTATTTAATTGGTTCTTACGACAAAGAAACATCCTCCATGTTTCATCCCCTTCTCGGTGGTAATATTTGGAGTCGATTACTATCGTACCTTATTTTTACGAGTGACTTTTTAATTATTCTTTTTTTTATTCGTGAGATTTAAATTCAATCCAACTTAACACTTGGACCAACTCGGGTCTGTACTTGGTTTAAAAAAAATCCGGTCCGTACTTCCGGCACTGTCCTCTATAAATACCCTATACTGTCCTCATGATCAACTCCATCTCCAAGCCACAGCACAGTTAACACTACGCACTCTCTCTCCTTGACGATACCCTAAAAATGTCCGGCGTATGGGTCTTCAAAAACGGCGTCGTCAGGCTGGTGGAGAACCCGGCAGCCGAGACACAAGATAGCAGCCGGCAGGAGTACAACCCCCGCCGGAAAGTTCTGGTACACACTCCAACTAACGATGTGATAACCTCGTACTCCGTCCTCGAGAGGAAGCTGACCTCGCTCGGGTGGGAGAGGTACTACGACGACCCTGACCTCCTCCAGTTCCACAAGCGGTCAACGGTCCACCTCATCTCCCTCCCTAAGGACTTCAGCAGGTTCAAGTCCATGCACATGTACGACATCGTCGTCAAGAACCGGAACATGTTCGAAGTTAGGGATATGTAATATTTGGGTGTTACGTCGTCGTATCGTGTACTTGTCGGTCTGAAGGTTTCATTTCTCTTTCGTGGGTTTGTGCTTGATGACGAAGATGGATAATTAATCTACTTCGTTGAAATTGTGATTCTGTTGTTGTTGTTGTTGTTGTTGTGTTATGATGTGGGAAATGGGTTTAGTTCGTGTGCTTGGGGTTAATTAGGGAAGGGGAAGTTCTTGACTTGTCACTTCGATGGCTTGCTTTAGATTAAGTCAGCGGTACGTACTTGGGTGCCATTTCATGTAAATTTGTAACAATTAACCCTTACCACTGTTAATGAAGCCAGGTATTTAATTGTGTGACTTTAACTTCTCCCTTTTTTTACCGGGATTTGCCCCAATGGCACAAGATGTATGTTGTAACTTGTAATCATAATTTGTTAAAACGAGAGTTCAATTTTTGGCGGGTGTAACATAGGTGTATAAATTTACTTATAAAAAAATTCTTTTTTTAAGTCAAAGAACATTTAACCCGACAACACAAAGCGTTTTAACCTCCGATCGGACGCTTCTCTTTGAATCAGAGATTATTTGAACAAAACCCATTCTCGATGCAGTTTCTTCTTACGATGAGCTCCTAGCGGACCTGTGTCTACTATCTACTTAGTGTGTGTGCTAGGGCAACCTCTGTTGAGATTTAATTCGATCTTCATAAATTTTTCGAGTCAATTTTAACTTAAGTTGGTCTTGACTTATCTAAAATCAAAAAGCGGTTTTCGCTTCGCGGCCTGAAGAAAACAGGCCTTGATGACAGAATAAAAAAGGTTTGGTTTACTTTTCTCTTGATTTCACGGTTTCACGAATGGGTGAATCTTAACTGAACCGCCTACCCACGGTCTCGGTCAAGGTTTATGAACCTTGTTACGGTCTAATTTTGAACCGCAACAGCAAGTTTGAAAACTGTAATTATCGAGCGTTATGAGTTCAAATTTTTATCACTTTTTAAATGTTCTATCCCTAAAATTAAATTATTTGACCTAGTGAATCGATTACCAAGTGGTATAAACAAAAAAACTGAACCACGGCCACAACTAGTTGTATCAATTTTATATGTCCATAAGTGTAATCAAACTCTTCATCTTCTTCGGATATTTTTCGGGAAAAAAAAACTGGATGGTCTTTTCTTCTTCTCTGCAATAAAGTGATAAAATGAATGGGATTGACGGAGGCAGACAAGCTAACTTCAATCTGAGGTATTTTTTTAATTTCACATCAATTTTTTTTTTTAGGGATCACATCAATTTGAGGTAGGAGACAAAAGCATTTCCCTGAAATAGCAAGATTTTGCTGATTTTGTGGTACAAAGATACTTATATGCTCCGTGACATATCAATAGACCTTTTACCTATAATAGAAAAGCTTCCCCGAAAGTGAAAGGAAAGTAGGTGCAAAATTAGAGGATAGGGATGTAAGCTAGTAAGGTCCACCACCACAGCCCATGCTCCCCTGAAAGAAGAAGCAATGTGCCAGCTGGTACCCAATGCAATTCCCGAGTATCATTCGAATTTATATCTCACTCAAATTTGTATTAGTCGATGCTATTCGGATACAATTTCGTATCAACAAAAAAAATAAACACAATTGATAGATCATGTCACGACCACCTTAAAAAGATGATACATGGCAGCAATAATTTTGGTCTCGAATCCAAAACGATGTCGGGTGAGTTCAACTATAATGTGTTTGTTTGCTCATCTTATCTGGAATGAATTGAAGCTACTGCAATGAATCTCGTATTGTTTACCAGAAACTAAACTTGTGATTTTAAGTCACATTATTGTGAGACGAAGTAAAGCCCATCAACTAACTATCACATTAAGTAAGATGCATATACCACAATGTTTTAATATATTTACCTTTACAAAAAAATGCTAATGATTTGTTTGCTCATCTTATCATTAATCAAAATATGCCAAGGGCTTATAACACAACGATATAAGACGTCGTAAATATCTAGGAGGTCCAATGTTCAAACTCTGATACGTGTCATGATGTAAAATTTATCTTTCAAAAAATATCAAAATATATACATACAATACATAATTAGTTGTATGTGTAATTTACGCATGCAACGAACTAAATAATATGTACGGTTGCCCTGCGACACTTTGTACGGGAAAACCCGGCAACTGATGAAAGTTTTGATAATGAATTAAATTATAAAATAAAAAATATTTTTATTATTTATGCATCTACCCCGTGGGAGGGAAGGATTTCTTTTGTTGTCCAATTTAACCAGTATCATAACAACATCACTTAATTTTACGTAGATTAATTTATATTCGAACCCAAAATGATGAAATGGGCTGAGCAGTGGAGGGGCAGTCGAGAAGCAGAAGCAGTGGAAGGTGCTTGTGATGGTTCAATTCAGTCTATCCTATCCGCAAGTTGTGGAGATACAGGAATCTCATTCAATGTGGTTTAAGATAGAGAGAGAACGAGAGAGGATGGGGATTGTCAGAAGCAATAGGTAGATCCTACATATGATGATTTGTCACCTCAAGTTTTGATTTTAATTCCCAAATGGATGCCTAGGGCTTGTGTTCTTATGTCTTGTCAAATTCATGCCATGCTCCAAGGTTGGAATCAGTATCATGCTTGCAGAAGGCAATTCATTTTCCCCGCATATAAATTTGGGTAAATTACGCTCAGGCTCCTGGTATTTAGTATATTTAAGGCTCGCCATCCTGTATTCTGGTAATCGATTAAAAACTCTCCGAGATTTAATTTTATTATACTCTAAGGCCCCTCGCTGATGTCAGCGATCAAGATATTATTATTTTATTACTAAAATGACTATTATACCCTTAGTCCGGTCAACTATAACCTCCGGTCATCTTCTCCGGTCATCTTTTCGGCGAACAAAATTTTTCCGGCGACCAGAAAAAATAAAAAAAATTCAGACCGCGCCCTCCTCGTCTTCTACCTGCTCTCCTTCTTTGGCCTCGTCGAGTCGAGTCTGTGGTCTCCGACGCCCACCGCTACACCTTAGAAGACGACGACATCGTCGAGTCCGTGGTCTTCGGCCGCCTTCCCGGAATCATGAACGGTCAAGATATCGTCTACTCCTCCGCTGGCTTCGTCTTCTCCCTCCCTTGAAACTTTGAACACATATCGTCTCACACCCAGATCTACCATCAATGGAGGCCACAACCTTTTGTTTTCCAGATCTACCAAGCCTACCGAGATGATGTTCGTTCCTCTCCTCCATCCATGGAGGCAGTGACCTTTTTTCCCAGATCTACAAAGCCTACCCAGATGATGTTCGTTCCTCTCCTCCATCCATGGAGGCCACAACCTTTTTTTTCCGCAACCGAGAGTTGGGAATTACTGGTCGACGGCTGGTTTGGGGGGTGGGTGGGGGGAGGGGTTCTTGCTGGTCGACGGCGGGTTCTCGAGTTGCTGGTTGACGACGGATTCTCGTCGATGAAGGGTTCTTGAGCTAAGGGTATAACAGTCATTTGAATGACAAAAATGAAAAAAAAAGCTGATGACGTTAGCGAGGGACCTAAGAGTATAATAAAACCAAACTTCGGGTAGTTTTTAATTAATTATCGGAATACAGGAGGGCGAGCATGAAATATACCAAACACCAGGGACCTGAGCATAATTTATCCTATAAATTTTGATAGTGAATCTATGATATTTATAGTTGAGCATTGCCTAACTCTTTTTATGGTGTGAAACGATAACCAACAAGTATTTAAATCAACTGGTGAGAGAGTTATTTTAGCTTAACCAAAGTCTCGGGTTCGAGTCATTGGGAACGTAGCAGTGTTACATACTTGTTGGGAGAGCTTTGCCACCTTTCAAAGGTCATACCCGACTCGAACTTGGATTAGTCGGCTCGGTGGGCCGGATATCAAGCAGTTGTGCCCATATAAAGATATCTAGGAGTTGAACTTCTAATAAAGTTGGAGTTCTACGGCTCTTTGTGTAATCTAGAAAAATGATTATTTTTGTGAATTTGGAAATATTAATGCTATTAGAATTGGAAGATGGTAGTGCCCATATAAATTATTCGGAAATCAGACCAAAAAATTCAGACCAATTTGGCAGATCACGACTTCTGTGGTGCATCTATAGTAAATACGTATGAATGTCACCACACTAGGTACGTAGCTCAGAATAAAGTTGCATTTTCTTAATTATCTTCTTCTATGATTTTCAACTCCTAAGACGTGGAAAGTGATTTCTCGGAACTCGAATCGAATAGTGGTGAACCATTTTCAAACATGTGAATAATTTATTTTTCAGATATTTATCGGGTTGATTAATATAGATTTGATAAGTTTTATTTTAACTAAAATATTTTTTATAAAAAATATACCAATATTAAATACTCATTCGCATAATTTATCACTTTTTAAAAATTTTACTCAATTCAAACCTAGATTAGTGAGCCATTGATATCTGAATATTAATCAAGATGAGAGAATATTTGCCTAACATTGGGTCTCGTGAAATTGGAATGAGTGGGGACTAAAGAAAATTTATTCTCAGGCAGGAACTAAATTTTAGGCCGTCAGATTCGATTGTAAAAGAATATATTTAAATTTGATGGTCAATAACCTATGAAGTGATATTGGTTTGCATGTAAAGTGTATAGGAAAAATATTAGTAAAGTATGGTTTAACACGAGTATATAAATCGTAAGCAATATGGAAGTATAGAGTAAGAATATGCTCACGATCACACTTCGAGCTAAGTGTGTAAGACGTCGTCTTCCAAGTACGAACTTCGGATACAATCCTGGACGAGGCCACAGTTTAACAATGTGCCCTTAAACTCTTATTACCCGCCTATGTGCTTCAGGCCTCTGTGGGTAAGAGAGTTCCCAAGGTACAACGCCCAACCTCGTGTACAAGAGGAAGCACTTTCGTACACCTTTCAAACCTTTTAAGCCTTAGAACTCCGACACGATGAAAGTGAGAAATGCTATGCTATGGAGGGAGAAGTAGAGAGCTCAAGGAAGAGTGAGAGCTGGGATGATTTGGAATGAAGGAGGTGGGCTCCTTTTATAGGCAGCATTGGACCTCCAACAGCCAAATTCGGATTTAATAGAGCCATTAACCCACCCATTAAATGGGCTGTTACAAGACCCACAAAACTCCCATATTCAATAGGTTGTTATCCCATTTAATGGCATGAATTTTAAATTCAAAATTTAAATTCAAAGCCACCTGGAAGGAGAAGAAGGTTCCAGAGTGTGGGCTTGTCCAAACGGAAGTCCAAGAAGCCCAGAGGACTTTTTGGGCCTAGGATCGCTACAACAAGTCCGGCCCAGTTCTAAAAAGATAAGGCCCTGAAACCTGGAACAATTCCCACAAACCCACAATCCTGCAACCCACAACCCGCGCCCGCGCCAGTGCCCGTGCCTGCGTCCGAGCCCGAGCCCGAGCCCGAGCCCAGCCCGGCCCGACCCAGTCCGGTCTGGAATGGGGCGGGGCGGGGCGAGGCGCACGTTCGTGCGTACGTGCGTGCCGAGCCGAGCCGGCCGGACGGACGGACAGACGGACAGACGGACGGCGCGAGAAGCCTCTCCCTTCTCCACCAGTTTACCCATGCTAGACTTCTAATCCCTTATAAACTTGTCTCAGCATGGTGCGCTAACCAATGTGGGATTGTGCTTATTTTAATAACAACCATACCACTTTAAAGCCAATTTTCATTCACCCCGAGAATTGGATTTTCGCAAGTGTTATATATTGTTACGAAGCTCTATGAACGAGCTTCGTATTGATCTCACAAACACCCAAAATCAATTGGTGTGACCTTCAATTAAATTAGCTCAAAGTTGCCCACTAATTATTTAGTTATTATATTTAATTAGGATTCTTCCTCTAATTAAATATTTTGGCCAAAGCCCAATACACTCACTTGTATTGAGCCATCTCTTCCTTGGTTAATAAACCAATTCTCCAACAATCCCCCACATGAATGCAAAATGGCTTATATGAGATGAGCCTACCAATGCTACATGCAACATGGAGTTCTGTGAGAATTTGTTGCATCAGGAAAGGTGGTTGAAA
The DNA here is from genome assembly GCA_963995505.1 of Hypericum androsaemum. NCBI lineage: Eukaryota > Viridiplantae > Streptophyta > Magnoliopsida > Malpighiales > Hypericaceae > Hypericum > Hypericum androsaemum. The sequence continues at coordinate 1,645,959 of OZ023185.1, forward strand.
GCCTTGAACCTTTCTTAGTGAAATACCTTCGGATATACTTGCCGACTAGTGGACGCGATGCCTTGAACTGTTCGGTATTTTATGTATACCAAGACAAAGGTACTCACACAACTCCTTCTCAAACCACTACTTGGTTCTTTCGTTGTTGTCCATTTTGGCCCTAGACTGCCTTAGAAACTTCATCGAATGCTCTAGAGATTTAGCCCTTAACTCATCTCATAGAAGCGGCCCCTTCACATTCGATATAGGTGATCTCTTATAAGGAGTATCCTGCCATACCCCACTTATATATACTCGAAGTATAAGGATCATTAAAAGCTTAGAGCTTAACCTTCACATGGACAGGTCTATCACTCTTTCATCGTAGGAATAGGCAAGGAACTCAATTTCCCGAGTACTTTGTTCGACCCTAGCCTCACAATTCGGTTGTCCCTTTGAACCTGCAGATCGGGATTTACGATCCAGGTTGGGTTGCCATCATGGGTTTAGGTCATTTCGTGGGCTTTAATCCCATTCCCCTCGTTGATACCTCAACTTGGTCTCGCGTTAGACCCTTAGTTAATGGATCCGCGATGTTCTCTTTTGACTTTACATAGTCTAAAGATATCACACCCGTTCTCAATAACGTTCTCACGGATTTATGTCTACGACGTATGTGTCTAGACTTTCCATTATACACATTATTTTGTGCTCTTCTAATAGCTGATTGACTATCACAGTGCACGCTAATGGGAGGCACTGGTTTTGACCACATTGGGATATCCTCCAAGAAACTTCAGAGCCAATCCGCCTCTTCAGCTGCTAGATCAAATGCTATGAATTCTGATTTCATAGTTGATCTAGCAATGCAAGTTTGTTTGCATGATCTCCACGAGACAGCTACTCCTCCAATTGTAAATACGTATCCACTCGTGGATTTTATATTCTTGGAGTCCGAGATCCAGTTTGCGTCTGAATACCCTTCCAGAATGGCTGGATGTCTCGTATAGTGTAATCCATAGTTAGCAGTGTACCTTAGGTATCTAAGGACTCTAACTATCGCTTTCCAATGATCATCATTGGGATTACTTGTATATCTCGATAATCTGTTTACCGAGTTTGCAATATCTAGTCTAGTACAGTCCATGAGGTACATTAGACTGCCTATAACTCTAGAATAATCTAGTTGTCTCACACTCTCTCCGTGATTCTTGCAGAGACTTGACACCACTTTCATAGGAGTTCTTGCAACTACATTGCTTTCCTTATCGAATTTGTCAAGTATCTTTCCGACATAGTGACCTTGGGAAAGTGCGTAACCTTATGAAGTCTTGGTGATTTTCATCCCAAGTATTACATCAGCTTCTCCCAAGTCTTTCATGTCAAAATTTCGCGACAACATTCTCTTAGTAATTTTGATATTATCATTATTACCCACGATCAACATGTCATCTACGTAGAGACAAACTATCACATAGTCGTTATCATCTCCTTTCACGTAGACACATTTATCACATTAGTTTATTTGAAACCTGTTAGATAGCATTACACTATCAAACTTTTCGTGCCATTGTTTAGGTGCTTGTTTTAGTCCATACAAGGATTTTACAAGCTTACACACCTTATGTTCTTTACCTGGAACCACAAACCCTTCGGGTTGTTCTATGTAAATCTCCTCTTCCAAATCTCCATTAAGGAAAGCCATCTTCACATCCATTTGATGGATCTCTAGGTTAAACAAAGCCACCAAGGCTATGACTAACCTAATAGACGTTTTTCTGGAGACAGGAGCATATGTGTCAAAATAATCAACACCCTCAGTTTGCTTGTAGCCTTTAACAACAAGTCTTGCCTTGTACTTATCCACTGTACCATCAGACTTCATCTTCTTTTTGAAGATCCACTTATGGCCTAGTGGTTTATAACCCGGAGGTAGATCTACTAGTTCCCAAGTGTGATTATATAAGATAGACTCTATCTCACTATTCACCGCTTCCTTCCAAAGAGCAGAGTCTGTAGAAGACATTGCTTCTTTGTAGGTTACATGATCCTTTTCTAACAGATATGTTAGGAAATCTGATCCGAAGGACTTTTCTTTTCTAGCCCGTTTCCCACGTCTAGGCTCTTCAACTTCATCTTGAGGTTCCTCTCCCCCCACATTGCTCCCACTTTGGTCAACTTGACGGTCAACACCAGTTCGAACTTTGTGAGGAAAGATTTTCTCAAAGATTGAAGCATCCCTAGCTTCTATGATAGTATTTACGTGGACATCAGAGTTTTCTGACTTGTGTACCAAGAATCGATATGCAGCACTATCTTGTGCATAACCGATAAACACACAATCCACCGTCTTGGGTCCTATCCTTGTCATTTTAGGAGGTGGGATCGGAACCTTAGCAAGACATCCCCAAACCCTTAGGAATTTATAGCTAGGCGCATGACCTTTCCATAATTCGTAAGGTGTTTTATCCAACTTTTTGTGTGGTACCCTGTTGAGCACATAGTTGGCCGAAAGCACAGCTTTCCTCCACAAATTCCTTGGTAATCCGGAACTAATAAGCATCACATTCATCATTTCCTTAAGCGTCCTATTCTTCCTTTCTGCAATTCCATTTTGCTCGGGAGAATAAGCCGCCGTAGTTTGATGAACGATTCCATTCTTGGCACAAACTTGTGCAAATGGAGATTCATATTCACCACCTCGGTCACTTCGAAGATTTTTGATCTTCTTGCCAAGTTGGTTCTCAACTTCATTCTTATAGTGAATGAACATGTCTATTGCTTCGTCTTTACTTCTCATCAAGTAGACATAGCAATACCTCGTACAATCGTCGATAAAAGTTATAAAATAATTTTTACCGTCACGCGTTTGTACGTATTTTAAATCACATACATCGGTGTGGATTAAATCCAATAGTTTCGTGCTTCGCTCAATCGAGTGGGAAGACGTTTTGGCATATTTGGCCTCAACACAAGTCTCACACTTATGTTTGTGATCGATGTTGAATTTTGGTAGTAGGTTAAGTGATATTAGCCTTTGCAAAGACTTATAATTCACATGACCTAGTCTACCATGCCATAAATGTAACAACGCGCGAGAATAAGCAACCTTTACTTTCTTATTAGCCTTCTCGGCAACATTCATTACATCATTGCTCGTGCTAGCCTTTTTGGCGGCACCCACATCAATCTTATCATTAGACTTTGCCTTGGGAGCTAAAGTCATTACACTCATCTTAAACAGATTGTTGGTCAAGTAGCCCTTGCCAACGAACATCCCTCCCTTGGACATGATGACCTTGTCAGACTCAAACACGAGCCGAAAGCCCCTCTTATTGAGCACCACTCCGGAGATGAGATTCTTTCGGATCTCGGGCACATGCAACACATCGGTCAAGGTGAGCTCCTTGCTCGAGGTCATCTTCAGCATGACCGTCCCTTTACCTTCAACCTTCGAGACTGCAGAATTTCCCATGTAGCAGTTCTCACCATCGACCGGTTGATAGGTCTTGAACATCCATTTGTTGGCACAAATATGGCGGGTAGCCCCCGTGTCCACCCACCATTCCTTCGAGTTCCCACCCACGAGGTTCACCTCGAACACAACAGCCGTGAGGTGCATCTCATTGAGGTCGGAGCTCAAGCTAGCCTCTGCAATGTTAGCATTGGAGGGCTTCTTCTTCTTGCCCTTGTTTGGTCCTGCCGTCTTCTTGGCTTCCGCGGCTAGACGTTTGTAGCAATCTTTGGCACGATGGCCGGTCTTGTTGCAAACAAAGCAAGCACCGGTAAAGCTCTTGTTCTGAGCATCTCCCTTGGAATCATTTGAGCGTTTCTACTTGTTCCCACGGGAACTCCCCCCCGGTCTCGACCAAATTGGCCTTAGCAACCATGCCACTTGGTTTCTTATCAACCTTTCGGTTGTCATGCTCGATGCGCAACCTTCGGATAAGGTCCTCGAGAGTCATCTTCTTCCTCTTGTGCTTGAGGTACATCTTGAAGTCCTTCCAAGATGGTGGTAATTTCTCAATCACCATCGCCACTTGGAGGGCATCATTGATAGCCATTTCCTCCGTTGCAAGATAATGAAAGATCAATTGCAATTCTTTGCATTGTTCCACAACGCTCTTTCCATCGACCATCCGATAGTCGTGGAAGCGTTTGGCCACAAATTTCTTTGCACCAGCATCGTCAACTTTATATTTGTGCTCCAACAATTCCCAAAGATCCTTAGACGTTTCTTTGGTATAGTACACGTCGTAAAGCGAATCGTCGAGAGAACCCAATATATAGTTGCGACATAGGTAATCTTCATGTACCCATGCGTTGTGGATCGCAGTTTGATGCGGATCACTCACATTCTCTTTGGGTTTCTCCTCCTTGACATACCGGCTAAAGTTCAAGGCGGTCAAGTAGAACAACATTTTTTGTTGCCATCTCTTGAAATTTTCACTCTTGAACTTTTCCGGTTTCTCAAGATGATAGTACGGCAGTGGCATTGGGTGTCTATGATCCGGCATCACGGCCTCAGCGCCGCTAGCCCTCACAACAGGAACCTCCTCGTTCAAGTTGTCATTGGTGGTGTTCGTCGCACCGGAGTTGTTGATCTCGTGTGGGGGAGAGTTGTTATCAGCCATGATGATCTATATTTCAAATATAGAATTTAGTGAGTAAACGACAATTTCCACACAATGGATAAATCCAGAAATTATTTGTTCCGAGAACCGTAACAGCTAAGATTATAAAGCTGTTTTAATTACGCGAACTGTAATCAATTATAAAAATGGTTACGCAAAGTAGATGAAACAAGCACCCTTCAAAATATCACAGTAATTTTTGAGCTTTACTTAACAACAGGAGTAAAGAGACTAATTAATTAGATGTTAGTAAACGCTTTTGCTGAAGAAACCTTACTGTAAAAACGTATTGTTAGCGACTTTAATAGGTTACGAATATAATCGGAAAACCCATTAAAATATGAACGGAAGCAAAAAAAACAAACGTGGGAAAAATAAAATAAAATTAGTGAATTTTTTTTTTATTATTATTATTATTATTTTATCCCTTCAGAGAAGCACTCACGCATCAACTTCTTCTTTTAAATAATTATGGTAAGTGTCACACTGATGACCGATGATTTCGAACAACAGTAATAATAAGCATACGAATTGCAAACCAGTATACTAATATTTTAGATTATTAAGAGTTTAAGATTGTTGGAAAAATATTAGTAAAGTATGGTTTAACACGGGTATATAAATCGTAAGCAATATGAAAGTATAGAGTAAGAATATGCTCACGATCACACTTCGAGCTAAGTGTGTAAGACGTCGTCTTCCAAGTACGAACTTCGGATGCAATCCTGGACGAGGCCACAGTTTAACCGTGTGCCCTTAAACTCTTATTACCCGCCTATGTGCTTCAGGCCTCCGTGGGTAAGAGAGTTCCCAAGGTACAACGCCCAACCTCGTGTACAAGAGGAAGCACTTCCGTACACCTTTCGAACCTTTCAAGCCTCAGAACTCCGACACGATGAAAGTGAGAAATGCTATGCTATGGAGGGAGAAGTAGCTCCTTTTATAGGCAGCCTTGGACCTCCAACAGCCAAATTCGGATTTAATAGGGCCATTAACCCACCCATTAAATGGGCTGTTACAAGACCCATAAAACCCCCATATTCAATAGGCTGTTATCCCATTTATTGACATGAATTTTAAATTCGAAATTTAAATTCAAAGCCACCTGGAAGGAGAAGAAGGTTTGTCCAAACGGAAGTCCAAGAAGCCCAGTTCTAAAAAGATAAGACCCTGGAACAATTCCCACAAACCCACAACCCCGCAACCCACAACCCGCAACCCGCGCCTGAGCCCGGGCCGGGACGGGGCGGGGCGGGGTGCGCGCGCGTGCGTGCGTGCTTGCCGAGCCGAGCCGGCCGGACGGACGGCGCGAGAAGCCTCTCCCTTCTCCACCAGTTTAGCCATGCTAGACTTCTAATCCCTTATAAACTTGTCTCAGCATGGTGCGCTAACCAATGTGGGATTGTGCTTATTTTAATAACAACCATACCACTTTAAAGCCAATTTTCATTCACCCCGAGAATAGAATTTTCGCAAGTGTTATATATCGTTACGAAACTCTATCAACGAGCTTCGTATTGATCTCACAAACACCCAAAATTAATTGGTGTTACCTTCAATTAAATTAGCTCAAAGTTGCCCACTAATTACTTAGTTATTATATTTAATTAGGATTCTCCCTCTAATTAAATATTTGGGCCAAAGTCCAATACACTCACTTGTATTGGGCCATCTCTTCCTTGGTTAATAAACCAATTCTCCAACAAAGTGATATTGGTTTGCACGTGTAATGATATTGGCGTGATATTGATTGGTTTGCATGTGAAGTGATATTGTTTGCATATGTAGTGATATTGGTTTGCACGTGACCGTGATATTATTTTGTGTTAGTGCTCATGGATGAAGAATAGCCTAATCCCCACCAAATCTCCCGATTATATTTTCCGATTATATTTGAATTTGAGGAAAAAACTCATATTATCTGTAGTTTAATATACTGAAAGGTTCGATCTTTAATAAATTAGTCTCTAAATTTAAAAAAATTAAACTCATTAATTCGTCTACCTAATTTAGGTCTCAAATTATAATAAGAGATTACTAAAATACTCTTATTTTACAGTAAAAATATAAAAACTTACCCACCGTTAAAACCACAAGCGATTAAAAAATGGATTTTAAGATGTTGCACGAAGGATGCAATTATTTCCTGAATTTTAAAAAATTGAACTCATTAGTTCGTCTGCCTAATTTAGGTCTCAAATTATAACAAGAGATTATTAAAATACCTTATTTTACAGTAAAAAATCATAAAAACTTACCCACCGTTAAAACCACGAGCGATTAAAAAATGGATTGTAAGATGTTGCACGAGGCTGTAGTTGTTGTAGTTGACCCCTCAACATCTGGTGTAATATGGTGTAAACTATCTTTTTCATGGAATATATTTTACTTTCCAAAAAAAAGTTGCCACGAGCAATTAGAAAATCACACATCTGTATGCAATCATATTCATCTCTGGCCACGCATCAAAAGTAACGAATCATACTAATTAATGAGAGAACAGAAAAACCCCAAATAGCTGTTAACGTCAAACTTCAGCCTTTATCATAACTTGGTAGTTAAAGTTGAGAACAATGTTTCAAATAGGATAATTCTGTTACAAAAGGATTAAATATCATAATCATGTCCAAGCAAACCCATGGTTCAATATGGACAAGGTGAATAGTGTTTCCAATATCATGGTTCGGCCTATGTTTTGTAATCCAATTGCGCATCCATTATAATCACGCTTTTTAAAAAAAAAATGGTGCGAAGTCTATATTATATAAACGAGTTACAAAACAAAACAAGGAAATACATAGATAAAATACGAAAATACCAAACAGAAGACGAAAAAATAGTATGAAATAAGCAGGATGGCATGGGTGGACACGAGGGGTGGACGAGAAGCTACAAGAGCCATCGTCCAATGCGGAAAGCTGGCGAGACAAGCATCAGCTAATAACCACGAAGTTATATCAAAGATGCAATCTCGTGGGCATTTTAATGCATACAAGATGCATGCAAATGAGATCCAAGGTTGAATAAGTCCAACCGAGACAAGTTTATCCACCTGCAACCAATGGACAGGCTTCGAGAACCGAAATGGTCTCTTATCAGACCTAGGCTGATCTGAGCAAAATACTACAAACAAACCCAAAAAATTGGCAAACATATGTGATTTGGGCAAACTAGCAAAACTACTAAATAAACAAGCAAAGCACCATCATAACCAGCAACAAAACCAATAAATGATGTAGCAAACAAACATAAGCAGTAAATAGAAAAAACATAATAATGACAGTAAACACACAACATCAACCAGAGGGGTGGTTCACAGTGACCACCCCTCCGGCTAGCTATTGAGCTCCGGCAGGCCCACAACCAAGAATCGAGCAGGATGGCGGTGGTGTCGAGAGGGAACCCCAAGAGCTGGAGGGTTAATCGCCTGATGTTGGTGGCCCTGAGCACTCGACGACGAAGCCCTGAGCGACTGGGAGGCCGTAAGCTAGGTCTCCAGCACTAAAGAGGTCGCAGATCTAGACCCTGAGCACCTGGACGAGCTGTGACAACCACAACAAGCTAGGGACGACAGCAAGGTTAGAGGAGGAGAAGAGAGAGGCTGCTGTCGTGAAGGAGAGACAGGGATGTCCAACAAGAACAAGCAAAACTCCAATTATGACAGTAGGACTAATGAGGAGAGGCAGGAAGATGAAGGGGGAGATGGTGGCGGTGGCTTGTGAATGGTGGAGGTAAGAGGAGAGGCGGTGTAGATATGAAAAAGAGAGAAAAACCCTAAAAGGGTATTATAATCACGCTTGAGTGTGCGATTGTGGTGGTGTTGTGGGTAAATTACGGTAGAATATCGAAACGAACTTAGGAACGGGTCCGGAGTAGTCGTCCCAAGAGCGATTCAAACGAAAAGGTAAGGATGGAAAAAATATAGGAAAAGATAAAATAATATATAGATTAGAATTGGTAGAGGAGAAACAATTGGTAGAAGAGCAAGAACGTTATTGAGAAATTAAGGGGAAGGGGAAAAGATAAACATAAAAGATAAAAGCTATGAAGCTAAAGGTTTGATGTGTTGTTTTGTGGGTGTCCTTTCCATGGCTGCCCTTTTCATGGCTGCCCAAGCTCTCCTTATATAGGGAAAGAATTCTAACCTAGCCCCGGCCTAATACAGAAAAATTTGGCTAACCCAATACTGAAAAATCTAATACAAGAAGACATGGCTACTCCTGTAGAAAGATATGGCTATTTTACCGAGAAAGGGCGGATAAATTCAGGAATTAGTTTTCCGCTCCAATAATGTCCCTCACACGTTAATATTTTGACGCTAGAAAAAGTGTTGGCGTGTATCCGTCCTTTAACATGCAGAAAATTAACTCTATTCTACCTATAGTCGACTATGGCAAGACAGTAATCAGTAGAATATTTAATATCGAACTAGTCAAGACCTAGCTATTGTAGGCGTGCAGATGATCACTCATCTCGAGATATCTATGTGCTCACAACTTTCTCGAAAAAAACTTGATTTGGGCCTACATGGCAGAGTAGGAGCTCCATGTCCTTCATCAAAATGACCATACAATTGTTGTTGAAGGTCTCTAAGCTTTTTTCTTTGCTTTTGAATTTTTCGCTCCAACATTCGTATGGTTGAGTCTTCATGAGAGTCGGTCGATGAGACTCCGAACACTTGCCTCTCGAGTGTGGGTTCGGCTTTCTTAGCATCTCCTTATGCATAGGCTTCATATGATAACTTGGAGACCTTGTAGGCTGATCACTCCTTGTGGGTTGTGTCTCACATGGTTTCTTCTTGGACTGTAAAACTTCTTCTTTGGGCACCCAAACCTTGAAAGACTTATTTTTCTGGAGAACTCCTTGCTCGGTCGCCAACTAGTTAGACCTATATCATATCCACGATCCTACAAATATTTTTTGTTAGACCCATAATTTACCTTACCTTCAACGAGGTCCAGGGTCTACAGAATTTGCAGGCTCTGACTTTTTAACGTTCTATTTTCTTATAGTATGTACACAAAAAAATAATTTTGTATATAAAATTTTAAGACATTTAATGCGGTACACATTTTACATTCAATAGAAATTTTTTTTAAAATTAAAATTTATAATTTAATTTAAATGATACAAGTTTCTTCCTTTTAAGTCTTAAGTACACAAATAATTTTTTCACAAATTAAAATATATAAACAATTCAACAAAAGAAAATTTTAGAAAGACCGACTTCTAATGATCCATTCTTTATGATATCTTCTAAACTGGGTTCTATAATAACATTATAAATATATAAAATTTAATCATAAAGTTATAATTATATATATATTATCAATAGAATCTAACTAGAGTAAAGTCTAAGTGTGGTAAAAGGATAATTGTAGGGTCTGAATTCATAGGATTCATACCTTATCCTATATCCTACTTCTAAACATGGACCTATGTCCATACCCTACACTAGATCGAATCAAAGTCAACATACTCTAGACTCATAGAATAAGAGTAGGATCCGACTCAACATTTCTGTCATGCTGAACCCCGTTTTCGGGCCTAGCTACGAGAGAATTCATTGATCCAACAAATCCAGACCAAGCATAACCTCTGTATTCCGCAGAGTAGACGAGCAAAACGTTGGCCAGGTCGAATTGTTGGAGAAAAGAAACGACAGAACAGCAAGAAGGAACGAGTCACCATCGAAGCCAGCGAATCTCTTAAGCCACTTAAGTCGAAGTTAATTACATATTTCTGACAAATAATAGTTAATTACATGATCTTATTAGCTACATCCTAGAATCGAAAACTGACGATGGAAGAGGTCGAATCAAAGAATGAGTATGTGATCTTGATACAGGTACATCAGGAGAGTACAGGACCACTTAAGCATGTGCTTGTCTGTTTATTAGTTCGAGCAATCGAATCCGTGACATACCGAAAGCCAGATAACAAGAATGAGGAATATTAAGATCCCTAGAACAACCAACTTGATCTTCATGTTCTGATACCACATCTTCCGACGGAGTTGCGTGCCTTGCGCTTTGTATTGTTGAGCCTGCAGTTTTTCGGAGATTGCAACAGTTAGATGAGGCACGAGGATGGGAATCTGAGAGAGGATTCTGCAGAACTGGGTACCTGATTTTGCAGATCCTCGGTCTTGTCGGCGAGTGTGGCTATGGATTCACCTCTCTCAGTGGCCTGAAAGATTGGCATAAGAAGATCGAAAATCAAAATGCAGTGAAGATTTTGCCCGAGTCAATCAAAATGTAGTAGAGACATGGACTTCTGAATGCTAATACTACTTACCTTGCCAATGTTTCCTATCATTATGTTCTTAACTTCTGACACTTGCGCCTTCACTTTTATTAGCTTCTCGATCTCTTCGACATGATCAACGATATATTGCATGTGCTCTTTCAAAATTGGCCTGAAATAATGATCATACCACCTCGATTTCATTCACGACAAGTATAAATCGATCGGGATGATCACTTCATTTAGTTTGTGACTTACCCGAACTCCTTGTTTAGGCTTTTTGCAGCAGCTGTGTCTGCTTTACCACCCCCGTATCTTTTCTTGAAGTCTGCTTTGACACGTTCCAAAAATGCAATAGAAATCTGCTTGCTAACCGATTCTTTGGCGACCACACAGTACGCTGCGAAATGAAATGAAGAAAGCGAGAGGTTACCAACAACAGAAATATCACCATTAAACATGATTGCTTCCTTGTTATAGTGATTTGTGAGCAGCATAAGCTACAAACAAAGCACCAGAAGAAGGCCCTGACCCTCCTGACAACGAGCCACGAGAGATCAACTTAGTCTGGTATCATGTTAGAATCTCTCGGATACAAAATAACAAATAGGAATACCCCCTCTTTCAAGCAAGCATCTCTCACCAACTCAACAAACAAATAAACGCAAAAGCACAAAAGCAGCCACCACAAGCTACAATCAACAACCAAAACCCCACTTGACGAATCCAACCAAACAACCACAAACCATAAAAAAGTTCCCATTTTTACTTCACCCAAATGAGCTGTCCATCTGACGAAGAAGATGATGAATATGCAGGTAGATCCAAATTCGCAATTCGACTCCACCAAGTCCTCCCTCCACTCTTATAGCATAAAGTTCGAGCTTTACGAGCTCATATCAGCAATCTCCGTATCCAACCCAAAACTATAACGCAACGGATCACTAAACTTTTTTTTTTGGTTTGAAATATCTGGGTCCATTGGGCTGACTAATCTAAGTTTGAGCCGGATAGGACATTTGAAAGATGACAAAGCTCTCCCAATAAGTATTTAACACTGCTGCATTTTCAAGAACTCGAACCAAAGATCTAAGTGCTTGTTGGTCATCAGTAAACTTGTTACATTAACAAAAGAAAGTCCTATACCACAATCAATGTACTAAAAACATAAACTTTATAAAGAAAAGGAGGAAAAAACCAATGCGAATTGGTCAGTCGAGATTTTTACCGTAGCCGTGATCAAGGAGGAAGTTGAAGGTGTGGTGGTCGCAGTTATAAGTGAACTTGTCGTTGGAAGAAGGAAGCCGTTGGAGGCACTGGGCGGCGATGGCGGGGAAGTTGCCGGTGAACTGGGTGTACTCCGCCACCACCATCGTCCCTCTTGCCACGAAGCTGTATATGAACCATTCCTTGTCTGATCCTTCCCCGCCGCTACTCATTCTTCTTTCTTCAGAACCACGAGAGAGACGCTAAGGAGAGAGAGGGAGACGCTAAGAGATGGGTTTTCCTCTGTTTTCGGAATTAGGACAGATCGAGAGCTCTCTCCCTTTCCTTTCTTCTTCCTGTCCTATTAGCTTTGTGTTTTTGCCTTCTCTCTTACTTTGCGGCGAAGGAAGAAATGAGCTTTTTCCTCCTCCTTTTGCTCCGTTTTGGGTTTGGTTAATTTGTTGGGCACACTTTCTAAATACTGCACAAACTTTACTTATCAGCGAGCGTTATATATTTGTTAAAAAAAATTAAATTTGTCGACATTAAAACTAATTATAATTATGTAACTTGAATTTATATTAATCAAAATTAAACCTCAATTGTGTTTGAGATTCTCCCTATTATGCATTGCTTTTTTTCTTTTCGGTTGGTTTAGTCAAAGTTTTGGGAGAGGAACAATGATTTGGTCTCGGCGGCGCGTCCACTAAAATAAAAAATAATTTAAATATTCAAACCTAATTTGACCGTTATCTCACATAAATATGCGGGTTAAATATGATAATGTTCCAACACTTGGTAGATAACATTGCAATAGATCCTACATTGTTTAAGAAAACCTTCTCAATACTTTTCTTTCTCTCTTTTTTTACTTAAAAAATAAATAAAACTCAATAATGTTTAGAACTCCAAATAATTTTTAACCTATCCATCTAATATGTCATTTTTTTGGGATTGTTGATTAATGGCGGATGGCTTTTGGCTTACTAATTCAACAAGCAGTTTAATAGTTTATTCGAATTTTCCCTGCTTCTAGTCTTTAGACACATTCTATAAATAAATAAATAAAAGTCTTTAGACACGGTGATGATGACTACCTTAGGAAAAGACCCAGTCATGACTGTACACATTGATTGCTTCTTTCTTCCAATTTATAATTTTAGTTTGTTACGAGTTATTCGTGCAACTAATTTAATTGGTGACTTATAACGCACCCAAAGTATTATGATTTGGTCATTCTTTATTTTATTATGATTTTCTCGATGTTTTTTCTGAATTGTTTCTCGGTTGGTTTTTTGTTCGGGTAAAGGTGAGCAAGTGAACCAAAAAATGCGAAACGATCCATCAAATGTTCGGTCCGATTTGATTCTTCCAAGTTAGAGAATTCTTCTCGGTTCTTTTCTGGTTCTGTCACAGAGAACCCATTGAAAACCGAACACGACATCAAATTCGTTCTAATAAGAATTTTGGCCTGTCTTTTATTCATATTGACCCTCCCTATCCAATTCAAAAGATTACCTTTTTATCATACTTCTCCGTTAGTTTTACAAAATTGTTACATTTCATTATGTGCTGATGGTTTCCAAAATCACCCAGTTACCTATTTTTTCACATTTTATTTTATGTATCATAATATTAGACCGAACCACACCAAACACAACCACAACCGGATCTGATTTTTTGGTGTTACGTTGGTGATATTTTCAGATAGCGTCCATCGTTATGGTGCGTATTGATTGACGCTATCTGATTACCTGGAAGTCGTACTTTTGTACCACTGGTGTAATCATCTCTTAGAATTCTAGTCGTGAAATACAACACTTAATTCCGGAATCCATCTAGTATGTTGATTGTTACCACACTCCCACTGCCATGAGATGTGTGCCCGCCCAAGCGCCAAACCAAAAGATTCAAAATTTGAGCAGCCATACCATAACATCTCCCAATCATTAATTAATTAAAATAAATAAACCACCGACAACCAAATAACTCTCGTCCTCTCCCAACCTCAACTCCACTCCACTCGCTGAGCCCAAGAAGAGTCCACCGTCTCCTTCCATGGCTAGCTCCGACCCAACCTCCTCTCCTCTCCCTCTCGCCCCCGTCCGTACCCACTCTCTGCCCATCGGCTCTAAGATCGCGGTAACGAATCCCTTTCTCTGCCCTTTTATTTTTGAAATTCGGGTTTTCTAGAAAGATGTTGACTTTGGTGGGTGTTGTTGCCTAATAGGAACTGAGCGAGTCGAGGGCGGAGCTGCTTAATAGACTCCAGAGCTTGAAGCAGGTACCGCGATTTGGGGGGTTGTATTTTAGAACACCAACGGGGCACCCACATTTTACCTCTTGATTGATTGATTGTTGTTGTTGTTGTTTGTGGTGCTCAGGACTTGCAGAGCTGGAGGATGAAGGTTGACACCCAAGTCAAAGTGCATCGCAATGTGAGTGTCCGGTCGTTCCGATTTGGTTTGTGTTCTCTAGTAACTAGCCTAGGTACGTATTGGTCGTGCTCATTTGGTTTGTGGTCTCTGGATTGGTTCTCGGGTTTAGTTCGAATGCCCGGTATGGGTTCGGGATTGTTGTTGTTTTGGGTTTGAACCCGCTTGTTTGGACCATCCGCAGTGCGTGCTGTTGTAAACTTAGGCATTGTCCTGGTATTGCGAGGTGGTGATGCCCCCTTGAGAGATGATGTACTTCTGCAGAAATCTGCAACAAGGAGGCCCCTGAGGCTCTGTTGGAGATTGGGAATTTCAAATTTGTAGAAGGGAATGGCAGTCTTGGCCAATGCATAAGAACAAATGAGAATTTATCTTTTCAGAAAGAGGCTATTTGTGTCGTCATAGAACTGTCTTCCCCTTGCTTCAACCAAGCCTCGAGTACTCATTCTTTTAACGTTCCTGCAGGAGCTGACAGAACTGAAGAAATCGTTGAATGTTGAAGTGGAACAACTTAGATCAGTATGACCTGGACCCGGACCACCACCGTTTGCATCCTCCCTTTCCGATTCATTTTCTTCGTTTGGTTAAATCTCTCTCTTTCCTGGAACAGGAATTCCAAGAACTTCGAAGTACACTTACACAACAGCAAGAAGATGTATCAGCCAGTCTCAAGAGTCTGGTACGTGCAGTCTGATTTCATTTATGACCTTTGCCCCTTCATGTACTCACTGCTACCGCCCTTTAACTCATGCAGCTTCAAGATCGCTCTTCGGATTCTAAAGCGGAGGAGGGTGCTGAAGATCATCGTCATGTTGAACGAGAAGACTGAGGGCTTCCTGCCGCAATTGCAGAACATACTGATGATAACACAGAAGATAACTAATTTACTTTGATATGCTTGTAATACCTGCGAGAACCTAATTTAAATTCTGAAACCCCCCATGAATCAAGAAATTCTAGTCAAGTTGATGGCTATTTGCACGATGTAGACACTGTCTTGCAAATTTTGTTCTTCTTTCTTCTTTAATTAGCATTAGCATTTACTTCGATATCTCTAGGCAGTTTTGGCGAAAAGATGCAACGAATGTCTGATCGTCTGGATGGAAACACTCAATTCTTTGTAGCTATTTCGTTATTTGGGTCTCAGTGTCGATACATGGAGGTTGAAACTGGGATTCATGGTGGTTGTCTCTTGTGGCTTCTTTCGATCTGGTGTCATTTTGTTCTGTTACCGATCATCACTCTGTTTTGGAGCCGCGTGCATTCGTGACATTGGAGCCGGAAGTCGATAAATCGAACGAGCAGCGGTTGGCTGAAGATATATCATCAAGTTCTGCAGAGAGAAGATGCCTCGTTATTGGGTTCCAACATCTGTGGTATTCAGACCTCATCCAAAGACGGCAACCGGGAAGTTCAGAAGCATGTTTTGAGAGTCAAGGGGCAAAGAGATGGATTCGATCTCCCATCTATTCGAAGACGTTTGTTAGCTTTGTCGGGAAGATTTCTGTGCTCTTTTTTTTGTCATCGAATGCTATTTCTCGTGTTTGTGATTGAAAAATAATTTGTCTTTTATGTCAATTTGTTCACTAGACGAAGTGTTGTGACACTCTACTCCTTAAAATTACAATAAATTAAATATATCCATCAACAAATCCAAGTGGAGGGTTCTATCCTTTTTTGGTTTGTGCCTCCACAATTTGTGAAGTGCAATTTTAAAGAGTATTACAGAAGTTTTACACCATGAACTCGACGAACATCAAGGAGATTCATGTTGCATGGTGTAAAACTTCTGCACTACTCTTAAAATTTTTTTTTTCCTTCTAAAAAAAAAAGGAGATTCACGGCTAAGTACTCTTTTTTTTGTTAAATACTGCCCGTAGCCATGAATCTCCTAAAAATGGTGTCCTTGGGTCCAACTCAAATCCGAAAAGGATTTGTACTATAATATAATAGTACATTCACATGTACTAATTCTGAGCATCGGAACTTTGTTCTGAGGTTGTTTTTGTAATGATTAGTGTTAGCAAACTCTTCTACGAAATGGTTACTAACAAAACAGGTGATCTTTTAACTCCAATAAGACAATTGCGCTATATAATATAAGAAATGTGACCATCGAGCGCTTAGATTCAGAAGTTGGCTAATAACTAAATTCACTTAAGTTGCTACAATTGGGTGAAGAGTGGGTTCGCCTCTTACATACTACTAGCCTAGCGTGGCCCTTCTCCAGAAAAATGGTTCACCATCCCGACGTCGATAACAAAATGGGAACATTATCTGGAGAAGAAATTGCCCCGATTTTCCACCACCAAAAGAATCTGCCGCTACCATTACTTCCTTCGCTTACCCTGCTAGAAAAGATAGACAGATCAGTATCCAACATGAGCAGTCGGATGCTACGAAATGATATTGGCATATGAACGCTACTGGACCAGACACTTACAGTGCTCAGGTATTCCTCCATTGTTAATTGCTTCCGCTTCTTGAGAGAACTGGGGCTCTCTGTCTGTCTTCCTGTTGGTCGCTTGGATGGCGTCATGCTCTGAGAAAAATATCAGAAAATCATGACAATCTAGTCAAAGGTAGCGCTCGATGCAAATTCAACAAGTTTGTTCAGCAGAAACAAGTGCTAATGATTCAGATTCACTAAGAGAGCACGTAAACTGTTGGAGAAACGGGAAGAGACCTTAGCAAGTTTCTTCTCCTTGCGGGCCTGCCTCTCCCTCTCATCATATTCCTGGTTTTCCTTCTCCACCAACCTTATCAAGGTATCACATCTTCTCGCAAGCTCTTGAGTCGTGCGAGACTTCACAAACCAATCAAATCGAAACAATGGTGACGTACGGAATGCTGCCTTCAGCTCATCCCAGTTCCCATACCCAAGCTTATGAACCATGCAGATCTGTTCATTGCAAAACATTCAAAGGTGTTGAATATTTCAGCATCTAGGGGAAAAAACTCCAATGGGAAACAACTCACCATGAACCGGTCACATTCTTCATTATACAATTTCCCTTTGTTCTGACCATATTGGATCTTCAATTCAAGCCAAGGGTTCTTGTAGCGATCTAGTTTCTTCCCGATAGCTTTCATGATCTCATCTTTACGAGAAATTCTGGCCTCCCCTCTTTCTATGTTCTTAATGATCCTATCATAATCTGCATCACCATACAGTAAACAAGAAAATCATTTTCAGACAGGCCAAGTACTGAGCCGTGCAACACAACATCAACAAGCCACTCTATTTTTTTGTCCACTCTATTAAACATGTGATTGAACATGATTAAATCATTTGCCCTTAAATGGACAAGAAAGCCACAAAATTGCGAGCCATTAGATGCTGACATTTATGGAAACCACAAACCCAGTTTGCTTCAGATCAACCAATGTACTTGCGGCACATTAAAGTAATCATCACATGACAAACACTTGATTAATATTTGAAAAGAACAAGAGCCTCCGCAGGGGATAAGGCCATCTTTTAGCAAAGTCAGCATACCAGATTGACCATTCTCAAAAAAAAAACATACAGGATTGATTAATAGAGAACGTTTTCCAACACATTTTCTGACCTGGAGAAAATAAAATGAAGTCAAATCAATTACCATTTAACTCTTTGTATCGTTCCTTGAAAACTTTGGCATATCTTTCAACTTCCTCCTCTGTCTTGCCTTCCATTTCAGAAGCAATGCTCTTTATGTCATTACGACCATATTTCTCACAAGCCCGTATAAAGCTATTGAAGTCTCTCCTACTCCACGAAGAAAATCCCTAAGTACATCCACAAAAAACTTGCAAAGTTAGCAGAAAAGAACTTTCCCTGAAGATGAATACCATTTACCACAGGTATTACACTAACCTCTTCCAACAGTCTCTCCTTTTCTTCTAGTTCTTTTGGAGTCAAGGGTTCCCCAGCATCTAGACATCCAATTATAAGTCGTCATAAAAACATAAGCGACGCTGGAATAACAAAATAAAGCATGTCTTAATTTGTACCTTCAGGTTCATCCACTTCAATTGTGTCTTTTATCTGGTTCTTCTGGTGGTTTTGCTGGGAAATTGAAGATAAGGGACCAGGAAAAGGACAAGATCAACTCTCAAAGCACTCAAACCCAATATTACCAAAGGCAGAACAAAAAAAGCCTGTAAGAAAGCCCACCATCAGATAGCGTACTTCCTTTTCATACAACTCACTTAACCTCTGTGTATTGAAAAACTGGAAGTCGTGTCTGAAAACAGCAAGTGTAGTGTCAGTCGCATAATTTGAAGAATGAAACTCTGCCCCAATAAGTTATGAACTGCAAAAGGCTTACAGTTGAGGCATGCGAGGAATTCTAGGCTCTTTTGGTTTTGCAGGGGCCCCTTGCCGCATCGTTTGCTTGAAGTATTCAGATTCTGAATAACTAAAGAAACAAGAAAAAAAAAATTAATCATTTATTCCTGCACTATGCAGAAACAAGGCATGACAAATCGAGATGAAAAAGAGCATTACTTGCGCTTACGCTCTCTCTTTGGTGGTTCAAGCCAGTTGTCGCTAACAATTTTCTTGAAGTCAAACTTATTTTCATCCTGCATAACAAAACAAATGTTGTCGACTCCAAATAAGAAATAAAGAAATCTATACCCATGTAATAAAACTACCATGGATAGAGCATTAATTAATAGTTGAAAGGAACAAAGATTTACCTTTTCATCATCAAGATCAAACAATTCAGCATCTGCCAGAAACCAGGACAAAAATCAGCACATCTTAATCATATATTTATGAGCAGCAAAAAATGAACTAAATGTAAGTGACAATTGCCATACTGTCATCCATTTTAAATTTGATAGCATCTTCAGTAAATTTCTTCATTTTGGCATCAAGCTCAGCTGTCGCCTCCTCTCCTTTAGCAATGATTCTGTCAATATCTTCATCTGTGATGGTACTGTCTTTTGAGCTAAAAACCATTTCAGCACCAAACCTAACCATTTGTAGCAACTCATCTTTGTTAACAGCTGTAAGAGAAGTGGATCCAGAAGTTAGTGTGATCTCAATAGCAAATATCAGCTAGAAACAGCAACCAAAACAGTTGTGCACCTTTCTGCTCAGCCAACCGTCCTTGTTGAATCACCAGAGCATCCAATGCGAGCTTTTTATAAGCTCTCTCAATGACTTTCTCCTCAATGGCATACTGTTCCATTTGACAATCATAAATGAGAAACAACAGTAAATTACTGTTATAAAAACACAAACAAAGAACTGCTTAAGACCTCTGTGCAGAACCGGAATACTTGCACTTCTTTCTTCTGCCCAATCCTATGAGCACGATCCTGGGCTTGCAAATCAACTTGTGGGTTCCTGATAGTTAGATCCAACCAATCACAGCTTGCACCAAGGGAAAAAGAATGAAGCACAAGAGAACAAGGTAACAGACTTACCAGTCACTGTCATAAAGGATGACAACATCAGCAGTAGCAAGATTGATTCCAAGTCCTCCTGCCCTGGTGGACAACAAGAAGACAAATTTTTCGCTTCCCGGCTTGTTAAAAGCTTCAATAGAAGCATCACGATCCTCTCCACCAGTATTACCATCAATCCGACAATAGAGATACCCACGGTACATCAAATAATCTTCAAGAATATCAAGCAACCTAGTCATCTGTCATTATTAGCCAAAATATAAGGATGTAAGCATATGATTCAGTTTACAAATACATATTACAACTGCATTTTGGAAGAACAGAAAAAGTGGAAAGGAAAAAATATTGTAGAATATTGCAAATCCTGCCAAAATATAAAGTCATCAGTATTGAAAATTTCCACCAAACAGACCTGTGAAAATATTAAAACCCTTGAATCGCGTTCTTTCAGCTTGGGCAGCAACTTATCCAACAAAACCATCTTACCTGGAAAAACAGAATCAACAGACAATAGTTACAACCATTACCCAAGCTTAAGCCTCAAGAGACTAAGTGATGAAGCTAACCAGCATTTTCAATTAGATGATCCCCAGTGGTGTACGGTGGACCAGGCTCAGCACCCTGGAAAAGATATGGATGATTGCAGCATTTACGCAGCTGCATTGCTATGTTTAGAAGTCGCTTACGCTCTCCACCAGCATTAACAACTTCCAGATCTTTTTGAAGTAAAGCCTTATAGTACTGTTTCTGCATCTGGGACATTCCCACCTTCAGTATTGTCTCTTTCTTTGGAGGCAGACCTTTTTCGACATCTGACTTCAATCTTCGAAGAAGAAATGGCCGAAGAACCTAAAAGTGCCATGATCAATTAGATTAAACCAAAAGAAACCAGCATGATGTCAAGGATCAACCTATGGCAAATCAATATACCTTGTGTAATTGCTGTACAACCTCTTGCTGATCATTCTCGCCAGAAATTTGAAACCATTCATCAAATGTTTCAGCAGAGCTGAAAATCTCAGGAAGTAGGAAGTTAAGAAGAGCCCAAAGTTCATGAAGGTTGTTCTGCACAATAATGGAGAAAAAAAATATTAGATTGCAGTTCAAACGTAGCCAAAAACTGAAACTTCAAGGTTCCAATGCAAGAGCTAACTACGAACCTGAAGCGGAGTACCAGTGATCAGGAGACGATAATTGGTACTGTACATTCTCATTGTCTTGGAAAGTAGAGAATTTTCATTTTTAATTCTATGGGCTTCGTCAATTATTATGTACCGCCAACTGAAGCGACGCAAAGACGACTTCTCTTTAATAGCCATCTCAAAGCTTGTAACACATACGTCAAACTTTCCTGCAACCAGTAGGTCCTCCCGTATATGCCTCTGCAACAATACACCATATCAACAAAACTGATCAAGCATAAAAAAGTTACCAAGAAACAGGGAATTAAACTAAACATCAAACTCAAATTTTTTTCAGCATCTTACCCTCTCTTCCGGATTTCCAAGAAACTTAACCGCACGCAGAATAGGACAGAAACGGCGAATTTCATTCATCCAGTTGCCAAGAGTAGACTTTGGGGCAACTACCATATGTGGACCAGCAATTCCTCTGAACTCATGCAGATAACCCAGCAATGAAATAGTTTGCAAAGTTTTTCCAAGACCCTGTATCACAGAGAATGCCATGATACATCAGCAAGAGATGAGGAGTGGAATCTAGTCAATAGCAGAGACACAAAACCACAAATCCAATATTTTACCATCTCATCAGCAAGTATCCCGTTGATACCATTTTCGTACAACCTAATGAGCCAGTTCAATCCAGCAAGCTGATAATCCCTCATCTTTCCCTGGATGCCTGGAAGAATGAGAAGATACATCAGCTTCTGAGGAGATGGACAAGAAACAGTGCATTTTCTTTTTTGGTCAAGGACAAACAAATAATCAGTCGATACAAGCTTCCTAGTTTACCACAATATGCACCAAGAAAGAACAAAAAAGGCAACACTTACATGAGGGTTGAACCAACAGCCTCGTGTTTCCTGTCCCAGCTAAGCCATCTTCTTCATCCTTCAGATACTCCTCATCCTCTTCCTCTTCAGTTACTTTTGATGCATGTCGACCCCTTGAAACAGAAACAAAGACAAAGTCAAGAAGTGCTCATTATTTACAAATCATATGCTCAAGCCTCAAGCAATTACCAGTCAGCATTTGTGATAATGGTGAGAATAATTTCACTCAAGAAAATATGAGTACCTTCCTTTGGTCTTCTTTTGTGATGTAGAGGGCTCGGGTTTAGCAAAATGAGCAAACAACTCTGTTTGCTGCAGCAAGTACTTCAATCTCCCCTTGCCTCGATTTTTCTGCACCCAAAAACAACAGCATAAACAAACCAAATGCTGCACATGCGCTGCAACAACAGCACAACGAATATGGACACCACTAACATACGATTGTGTCAAAAGCACTAACCATGTCAGCATCAATAGCAGCATTCTGTGCGTCCAGTATTTCCTGAATCTTCTGCTTCTTCAGTCTCTGCATCTCCTTGAGCCTCTCTCTTTCCCGCTTGCCAATACCATTCCCGCCCTAAATCCCATTTTAGAAACATTCACGTTAATTTCTCTTCCAACAACAGAAACAAATCCTCTAGTAATTAAACCAGCTATAACATCAAGTACTTCCACTCGAAACGCCCTTAGCCAATTAGGATTTTGTGTAGTACGGTAACCCTAACATTTCAATTGTTTCCCTTACTTCAGCAATTCCGGTTCAAATAAGCCAAAAAATGACCTAAATAGTGAATACCGGGAACTATTTACCCAAACCCTAGCAAGATCCAGGAAACCGGAAGGTTACCTCGTCAGCGTCTTCCTCGCCGACGGCGGCATCATCTTCTTCGCCGGCCACAGCGGCCTCGTCGTCTTCGGAGTCAGCGGAGCGAGCGACGGCCTCGAGTTCCTCCTCGTCGACCTCCTCCTCCGCCTGGTTGATCTGCTCCTCCTCGGACGAACCCGAGGAGTTAGATCCGTCGGAGGCTGCGTCATCGGAAGACGCTCGGTGCTTGGAGGGTTTCCCCATCGTAAATTCGAGGGTTTCCCTCTTTAGCTCTTTTTTTTCCCTCTCGAGGAAAAGGGGAAAGCGGTTACCTAAATAATCGAAAGACAAATGACGCGATAAAGAGAAGAGTAAAAAATGGGAGCGGGGGAGGGGGTATTTATTTATGTGATTATTTAATTTTACTTTTTCCTTGGGAGTGGAATACAATTTCCCGCTTGTTGGTCGGGGAATCCGCTGGTTCCCGCCCAAGTGGTTCGTTTGGGCCATGACGGTGGGCTCCATGAGTCTTTTTGGGCCTCGTGGGCTAAACTTGTTCCCTTCTAAATAAACTGAAATTCTTTTTTTAGATATATAACTTCGAGCCAGATAGTAACTTGCAATTATTTTTTTTAACTTTTTCTTTCTAAAATATCTCCTTAGGGATGTCTAGAGTAAATAATAACCAGAATACATTTTGGTTTTCTGATTTGACCACGAGTCGTTTTTTAGGAGTGACTCTGACAATTATATATTTTTTTAAGGATTCAAATTTCATTCCTCAAAATCTAAGTATATTATCACTTAGATTAATGAGACTATAGTAAGTATGGATTAGGGGTAAGCAAAATGTATAAGCCAACTTAGAAATAATTAGGATAGGATTTAGACAAAAGAGGGGGCAACAACAGAGAGTCAGTCAAAAGCTTTTAAGTTAGCCTTCAATTCTATACTTATGTCAGTCCCAACCCAACGGTAAGGTGTGGGTCGAGAATTTATATATAAATCTAATGGGTCCCAACTCCCAACACATAACACGTTACCGCGAAGTAGCACGTCCCCGGCTCATTTACCAAAATACCCCGAATCGAACAAGAGGAAACACATCCCCGTCCCAATTATCGGGGGGCAGTATCTAGAAGACCCGCACGACCTCTGCCTCCTCCCCGCCGATTATTGCATGTATTTTCCATCTTTCTTCATTATCCTATCTATTTTTTTTGTTGTTGTTTCCAATCCTCAAATTAGAATTATCTTCTCTGGGCCGATTATTTATTGGCGGAGCAGGACGCGGGATGGGGCCGAAGAGGTGGTCAACGGCGGCGATTATCTTATGCCTCTTCGCGCTCTCATGTGGCAGAGGTGAGGCTAATCACTTTAGGCGAATCGGTGTCGTTTTTCGGGTGTCTGGTTAGAATTTTCGTATCCAACCGAAATTTTTTTATTGCAATGGTTCACACTTATCATCAAGCTCACCAGACTCGCAGTCAGTGATGCGGTAAATCTCAACCGTTTTGATAGAGGTTTATTGGAATAGTTATAGGGTTCTTATGTGTATTGGTATGAATTATTGAAGTAATATTATGTAAGTTTTACCTCTAAAGAAGCAAAAGAAGAAGCTGGGATTGATTCCAGTTTGTAATAATCGGTGGACTAAATGCTCAATTAGGATGTTAGGTTTTATGATTGTGTGCGCGGGCGTGCTTGTTGTAGAGCTGAAGGATAAGCACGAACACTCAGACCATTTTCCGGGTTACAACCACACTCTAGCGACCATATTGGTGGAATATGCATCTGCGGTATGTCCTGCTTCGGGTTAACTCGGTGTTCGGTATGCTAAAGTCCGTTATCGCTGATTGCGTATTTGCTTGCGTAGGTTTACTTGTCGGATTTGACGGAGCTGTTTACATGGACGTGCTCGAGATGTGATGACCTGACTGAGGTTGTTTGTTAGGGGAGATTTTCTTTTGTTGGAATGTCCATTTACTCATAGGGTTCTGGGTTTAACTTTATTCGTTCGTGAATGGTCAGGGTTTTGAGATAATAGAGTTGGTTGTTGACATACAACATTGCCTACAGGTAGATGCAGCGTCTTTCTCCATTCGCGTCATTTTACTTTTTCAAAACTATGACTCTCTAATGTTGGGCATGTTGGCCTCATTGGTTATTGTAACAGGGATATGTCGGAGTTGCAAAGGATCTTAATGCCGTTGTCATTGCATTCCGAGGAACTCAGGAGAGTAGGTAAAGCTTCTTCCCTTCAATTGGTTGTGGGTAGTTTTGTTGCTCCTCGTTAGTATATGCTGGGGATAACTAACGTTTCTGATGTTTATAATGGTAAACTTGATAGCAGGCAATTCCAGTTTCCTATGATCTTTGATTTGCTTAGGTTTAGAGCTTCGTAGAGTGGTTGCATTGTAATGGTTCTATTGCATCGCTTGCAGCCTTCAGAACTGGGTGGAAGACTTGTACTGGAAACAGCTTGATCTAAACTACCCCGGGATGCCAGATGCAATGGTGTGTTCTTCAGCTGACTTTTTAGATGGCAGACTAGTTTCAGATTGAAGCCTTTGTTTTCATTATATTCTCTCGACTCTTTGTAGGTTCACCATGGATTCTATTCTGCTTACCACAATACAACAATACGTGATGGAGTTGTTAATGCTGTTAAAAGAGCTAAAGAGTATTACAGAGAACTTGACATAATGGTGACCGGACACTCCATGGGTGGGGCTATGGCTGCTTTTGCTGCGCTCGATCTTAAAGTAATCAACACTATGATATTATTCTCCTCATCTATGTGTTCAAGTATGCTATTATGTAGTGAATGAGAGCTCTCTCCTTTCCAGGTTAACCATGAAGCAAAGAACGTTATGGTTATGACTTTTGGACAGCCTCGTATCGGGAATGCTGTTTTTGCAACTTATTACAGTCAACTTGTTCCTAATACCATTCGAGTCACACATGAACATGATATTGTTCCCCATCTACCTCCTTACTATTCATATTTCCCCCAGAAAACCTACCACCACATCCCCAGAGAGGTACTAATCACATGCTTACTACATTTTGATGATCTCTGTCTATGACCCTTTTACTTTCTTGGCATCTTCACGTAGAGAATTCTAAGTTGTCTCTCGGATGCAGATATGGCTGTATAACATAGGAATGGGAAGTCTGGTTTATCAAGTAGAGAAGATATGCGATGGATCCGGAGAAGATCCAACCTGTAGCAGGCTAGTTTCTTTTCTCCTTCTTTCAATTTTAAGATCAATGGATTTTCTAAACCTTGTGTGTTTAAGCTTGACGATAAAATGCGAAAAAGAATCATGCTTCATGCTCTGACTTCCATTTTGTTGCAGGTCCGTATTTGGAAACAGCATTTCAGACCATCTAACATATTATGGTGTTGATCTGATGGGAGAAACATGTAGATCCTGCGGAATTGTGATGGATCCTCGCATTATGGGGTTCAGTGCAACCGATGTCGGAGGAAATATTCGACTGTCACGGGACCCTGGCTCGCCTATTCTAAAAATGAGAACACAATCTGATAATAATGGAGGAAAATCTGAATAGGATGATGTTTGGGTTTCAGATGATCTCTCTTAGATGTGAGGTCATTATTGTTTTTTTCTCACCAAACAAGTCATTCTTCCATTGTTCTTCAGAGTGACCATGCACCTTGTATATACACTCTTGGCCTTGTACATATATCTAGGACTCAAATTGTGTACATTGGCAACGTCCATTGAAAAGGACTATACACCCTTAGGCTTCTACTTTTGTATATTATATGATAATTTTTTTAGCACGTGCTGAATGAATTTGCATCCGCTTTGTTTGTCGAATTAATAGAAGCGACCTCCCATTCTTTTCTTCGACGAAGTGGTTAGGTCATCTTCCCACTTCCGCATGATATATACTCGCCCCACGTTAGAAAATAAAACTGTATTGTGTTGCATTTGCATCAACAATATAATATTCCCAAGTGAAAAACAAGATTCTCGTGAAAAATTTTAAAGCCGGCAAAGGGTACAAAATATGGAGACAAAAAACAAAATACAAACGGAGATTCGAAATTGCGATAAAGAGTGAGGTATTCGAGATTGTGGTCGAACTTTCGAGGCACAAAAACATTACATAATATAGAACAAACACAAGATTTCGGACACAAATGTGTGTAGATATAATAACGAAGGTCGTCTTTAAACTTGATTAGCCGCCGAATCCATGTCTTTCTCACCAACAGGAACAACATTAGGTTCATCCAAGGCAGACGGCTTCTCTTCCTTCTCCTCGACCACCGTCGCCGTCGCCGTCGTCGTTTCTGTGGTTATGGTGCCATCCACTGGATGTTCATCACCATTAAAGGGACTCTCCTTGGAGGAGTCAACCCTGGGAGACGAATACTCGGACTTGTTACCTAAACTATCCTCTCGTTGATGCCT
The DNA here is from genome assembly GCA_963995505.1 of Hypericum androsaemum. NCBI lineage: Eukaryota > Viridiplantae > Streptophyta > Magnoliopsida > Malpighiales > Hypericaceae > Hypericum > Hypericum androsaemum. The sequence goes on from OZ023185.1 coordinate 1,673,132, forward strand.
CGACGAGAAATACTTGTCCGGAGATTCCTTCGACACCAACCCCTCCTCCCCTTCAACCACCGCCAATTCCTTCTTCTCCTCCTCTGCAACTCTCTCTCCTTCAACGATCAATTGCTCGACGTTATCAATGCTTGCCTTCTTCTGGTGGACCTCTTTCTCCTCCTTGTTAATGCCATTTTCCGGAACCTTTGTCTCCTCCTCCTTAACAGCTTCCTGGGCGCCGTTGACGCTGGATTTCTTCCGGGTCAGGAAGTTCCCGTTCGCAATCGCGTCGAGCTTCGATTTCCCACAGCCCATCTTCAATCTCCAGGCCTCTTCCTCTCTGTTTGTTATATATAAAAACGCTCTCTTCTTCTTAGAGATGGCTTCCCTCTTGTCTCTCTCTCTTTCTTTGTCTCCCTCTTGGTCTTAACGAGGGAGGAGGAAGAGGGAGACCGTCGTTTGGTTTTGTGTTTATCTGGCTGTTCTGTTATGGAGTTGGTTTCGAGGGGACGTCTCTATTTCTATATATTACGTTTTGTAGGGAACATGCATGGGTGTAAAAAACAAGGCAATAACGTCCCTGTATCTCGTCGAGGAATTACCGTTTTCTTATTTTATCCTGTGGGGCCCTTTTTTTGGTTATGGGGGTCTAAACTCCAACTAGAATCGCCATTCAATTTAACCTGTACGGCTCGAACATGCATTATATTATATGTTCCATATGGTTTCCAAATACAAGTGCTAGTTTGTTACACAAAGCAACAATTTAAATGAAGTATTCTTATCACCATCTGGATTCCGGTTATAGTAAATTAGCACTATTCAAGATGTTCGACTTGAATTTCGATTAGTCATCTCATTAAATATCTGAATATTAAGTTGTATAAAAAAAATTAAAGGTAAAAGTTGGTCTAAGTAGTAAAAGAAGAAAGAAAAATTAAAAATATGGAGGGCAAGAGAAGCAAAGTTTTTTTCGTAAGTTAAATTTATGCAAATTGACCTAAATATTAGGACTTTAGAACGGTCATGGGATTTGATCCTTCCACCTCATGCTTAAGGACTGACACCGTATCCATCAGACCATACATGAGTTGGTAAATATGTTATCATATTATCACCAAAATTTGGTGAAGGGAAGCAAGTTAAGTGTTGGTTATGGAGGGCAAGAGAAGCAATGTTTTTTTTCAAAAAAAAACTACCTTCTTTCATTCACCGAAAATTGCGGCGGTTGTCACTTTCCAAACAGTCATTCCCCTACCCCTACTGCCCCCATGCTATTACATTAACATGGCCCCACCTTATTCTCTTGACCCAATCTCTCTCCCTCTAGTATTCGGGTTTTTTTCCTGAATGGTATTACTATTCACCATTTTTTGTGAAAAAAGCGTCCGATTTGAAAGTATTGCGGGGACGGTGTCCACGTGGCACGGAGGCCGAAAAAAGTCGGATCTTGGGCCAAGATCTGACTTTTTTTGTCGGATGACCAAGATCCGACCGTTTTTGTCGGATGACCAAGATCCGACTTTTTCTGTCGGATTTTGGTCGATAATCCTATCCGCTATAAAGTGGATTTTCGAAGGATATCGAGATCCAACTATAACAAGATCCAACAAAAAAAGTCGGATTTCGGTCGGTATAAACACCAAAATCTGACTTTTTCCCCGCTCCCCGCCCCCCGCCCCCCGCCCCCGCTCCCCGCTCCGGCTCGCCCGCCTCTCGGTCCGGCCCCCGACGTCGTATTAGGTAAATTTTTTAATTAGTTAATTTTTTAATTAGTTAATTGTGAATGTTAGTTAATTGGTAAATTGGTGATGTTAGTTAATTGGTTAATTGTTGATGTTAGTTAATTGGTTAATTGTTGATGTTGGTTAATTGTAATTTGTAGATAATTGGTTAAAAAAAATTTGGTCCGAATGGTGCGACCAAAATTTTGGTCTGACCGGTCTGGCCAAAAAATTGATCAGACCAAATTGACCAATTTATGGTCCGACCGGTTTGACCGAAAAATGGTACGACCAGTTTGACCGAAAGATGGTCCGACCAGTTTGACCGAAAGATGGTCCGACCAGTTTGACCGAAAGATGGTCCGGCCGGCCAGTGTGACCAAAATAAGGTCTGAGTGGTTTGACCGTTAAACAATGTGACCGTAATATGGTCTGTAATAACGCTATTTTAATTAATTTTTTGATTAATGTTCTAATTGTTCAATGTTTAACATTGTTGGATTTGCTAAGTTTGTTAATATATTGGTAAGTTAATATAATGTTCTAATATGTCTATTGTGTTGTTTAGATATGGATGCACAGCCATACGGGCATCTTCTAGGGAATGGAGGACCCTTAGATACGTCGGTATTAGTGCACCAGGATGTGCACCGTTCTCAGGACGTGTGGAACCGTGAGGTTCGTGAAGGGATTAATGATAATCAGGACACATTGTTGAAGATACACCGACGGAAATGGACGGTGTCTCATGTGCAGAACGAGGCCTTTATAGCCTATATGAAGGAGGCAGGTTTCTGGGATGTGTGGTGTATTGGCTGGGTCGTTCTCGAAACAGCATTTGTTACAGCCTTGGTGGAGCGGTGGCGGCCCGAGACCCATACGTTCCATATGCCTGTGGGTGAGATGACAGTTACTCTTCAGGACATTGCTGTGTTGTTCGGGCTTCCTATCGATGGTCACCCAGTAACTGGGTTGCAGACACCTCCTGATTGGCACGAGTTCTGCGTACGCCTATTTGGCAGTAACCCGGCAGATACCCCTGGAATGGTTTGGAAAAACCAAATTGCCCTTAAATGGTTCGAGGACCATTTTGACCCTGCTACTATCCCAATTGATGCTGGTGATGAGGTCGTAAAACGATATGTTCGAGCGAACATATTGCGACTTATCGGATGCATTCTTTTTCCCGAGTCTAGTGATGCCAGGGTGAACACATACTGGTTGCCACTTCTAGAGAATGTAGAGGCAATTGGTTCTTACAGCTGGGGTAGTGCGTGTTTGTCACACACGTACAGCCATTTATGTAGAGCCACAAGCTCGACACGTTCACTTATTGCCGGGGCGATGACGCTAGTATGTATGTGGGCTTGGGAACGGATCATCCCAAATCGTCCGGTTTTGTTAAATCCGGCAGTGCAACAACCTGGGCAAGCACTGGGCATCAGGTACAAATTATTACTTAATGCGCTGTAGCCGCTGATTAACCTTATAGACTTGACGTGATATTTTTATGTCACTGTGCAGGTGGAGTGGAAAATTTAACAGAGCGGCCAGCAAAAAAATAACAACCGTATCTGTTTACAGACGCAGGTTGGATGAGCTTAGAGAATCAGATGTAAGTAATTTGTTTATTAAATTTTAATGAATAGTTTTGACTTAAATCATACTGTGTTGCATACATATAACCATGACCATTTGGACGAGCTACGACTGTGTGCATTTGTTACAGGTTGTATGGATGCCGTATAACGACGAGATTCTTAGCAATCTCCCGACAATATGCCATCGTGATTGTGGCTTATGGTTGGCACGAGTCCCGTTGATATGCTTTTTGCATGTGGAGTGGCATTATCACGATCGGGTGTTACGACAGTTCGGATTACTCCAGGGTATTTCGGCTAACCCTGAGATCGATGAGGCGACACATAGTGCGGTGGATGGTCGGGGTCAGGCTGGCCAAAATTGGAATGCTATTTACGAAGGCCATGTGAAGATCTGGGTGGAATTTCGGACAAGATATGTGTATCACGGAGTACCTATATCGCCGTATATCCATTATCATGATGGATATATGGATTGGTACAGGAAGATTACTCGGCGATTCATCAGCCCTGCTAGCGCAATGTTACACATGAGTGTAAGTCAATTTAGCTATGTTAAATAAAGATGTTGTCTATTTTAATTTTAATAGCGATGTTCCACAATGCTAATGATAATAAAATTTTATTTGTAGGCAGATGTTGTTGAGCATATACGCCACAGGTCTTCAGACATTTCAGAAATTCAGAATTTGTCGCAGGTTGCACTTGGGTTCGCCGGCGAGCAAAGACGGTACCTAGGTCTCCGCGACAGCCAGCCACCTGTGGGACTGGCGGAGCACATGACATACGATCTTCCTCAATCAGAGAGGGTATCTGTCGTGAGACGCAAAACCACCCTTTTCAACAAGCGGCAACCAATACCCCGGCCTGAGCCCGTACCTGGTTATCAAGTGGAGCCCATGGTCTGGGAAGATTATCGGTCGAGATCGCAGATTCCAGCAAACACAGTGACGTCTCTCAGCATGGATACCTCCGCCTCTCATCCATTCTCCCAGCACACAGATTTTGGCACCCCAGGCTCCGCTTCCCAGCCGTCCCACCAGCACTCGAGTTACGGCCTAGCCCACACTGGGGTGCCGCATTCCCAGCTGTTTACTCCCCCTAGGCAGAGGTATTTGTTTATCTTAATTTGTGGTATTAATTATGAATTTTATTATAATATGTTCAATTGATTTGATTTCATTATTATATAAATTTTTGGGTTTGTTATTAGGGGTATTGTCTTTGGAGACGGTACAACGGCAGCTAGGTCTGTGCAGCCGTTTTCTTACGGACTGGGCCCTTCCGGATCGGGTTTCGGCGTTGCCCCCTCCGCTGCTCATCCATTATTCAGGGAAAATATATTTGGTTGGCCCCAAACTGGGGCTCATACGTCCGACACGCAGTCCAGTTTTTGTTTGACCCGGTCTGGTGTACAGACATCCCAACTATTTGAGACACCTACACAGAGGTTGGTTCTCTACAATTTGGTGTGTGTAAATTATGAATTTTATTTAAAAATTTTGAATTGATTGTATGGCTTTATTGTGTTGATAACATAATTTGTTGATTTTGATAAATTTGTATGATATTTTATAATAGGACTTCGCCACGTGATACTACAACTCATGGTAGTGGTGACTCTTCATTTGACGATCCAACCGATTTTGAGGATGAAGAAATACCTCTGGTCCGGCGTCAGCCTAATCGGGGAGCTAGAGAGGCTGGTGTGCGATGTTTTACAGGAGGATACCTGAATGTGTCTGGAAAGGGAAAGGGGAAGGCGAATGCTCACGCAGATAAGCATCAAAAGGAGAAGCCTCAGAAGAAAGAAGAAGTAGTTTATGCTTCTGTACTAGACATTCGTTGGATGCTTTTATGACTGTATTAACTTCACTTTTTTATGATTTGTGTTTTAGTTCTCGAAACTTTTCAAACGTTATACCTTTCTAGATAAGTATGCCGTCTAGATATTAAACAAAGTACGATATAAGGAAATACGACATGACAAAACTAAGAAGTGCAATACTAAAATAGGATGACAACAATCTGAAATAACAGATAAAAAAAATGTCTTTATGTTTCTCAACACGTTGTCACAATTCTCATCAGAATTCCCGGTAGGGACATATTTGCCACTATTCCTTGAAAACTCGTTTAACATTCTCGTGATCAACACTGAAATGTATTCGATTTTCTTCATACGAGACATAAATCTGTTCAAAAAATACTTAATTAGGTCAATGATTATATTAAAATAATTTACTGACGACGATGTAATGATAATATAAGCTTACATCTTTCACTAGCAACACACATCCATCACAATAGGTACTCTCAATGTCTTGTAAACTCCCCGTGATTTCGCCAGTAGGATCCTTCATAAATTTATAGATATGAAGTCTTTGATAATTAAAAAATATGATTAAGAAATAAATAATACATTATATTATAATACCTGAAAAACTGCTCGGAAACTATTGCCGTATACATGTTTCTTCTTTTTCACGTACAGAACCATCTGCAAGTCTCTTAGTTAACAATAACATTACTTGCAAATTACAAAATTTTCATATATGTACAAATGTTACCTGTGGAATTGTGATGCTTTCAGAGATTGTTTTTACATCCTCAATAGATACTCCATCAACGTTAGCTCCATACATCAAACCTAAAAAATTTAAAAATTAGATACTCCATAAATATAAGTAACAAGTATGTATAAGTATTTTCGTAATACCGTGAGATAGAACAAATTCAATAGCTGTTGTCCATGGTTCATTGTTGAAAATGTCATTGGCTTTGCGGTCTGCTTCAGCTCGTATGGCTTTCCTTCGAAGGGCTGATTTAGCTTCAGCTTCCTTTTTATGCAGCTCTAACCTCTTTTGTTCTTGGAGCCACTCAAAGGCCTCTGAGCCATATAGTGCCTTCAAATCGGCACCACGTCCCTCAGGATATGGTGCTGGAGGATAAGGACGACGACCATCATAGGATGGTGCTGGACGAGTTTGTTCTTGGGAATCTTCATCAGATTCTCCATTTTTCTTGAACACTTTGACCACGTTCTCATCAGTAATGCTAAATAATTTGTTGTTCGGGTATGGGGACGAGTCAACTTTTACCTGTTGAAGAACCAGAAAATCAGTAAACAACTATCTGGGACTATTGAGAAAAAAAAAGGATATGCTCACATTTTTAAAATACAACACACATCCACCTTCAACAAGACCGGTAGAGTCATTTATGGTACCAGTAATACTGCCTGTAGAATCCTGTAATATATTAAAAGTTTAAAAAATTTCTCACATAACATAAATATGTAAGAATAAATAAAATTCTTTTAATTGTACCTTTAATGTCGCAAGTGCGCCAATTCCGACACGCTGAAAATGGGTCACCTCTACAACCATCTACAAGAAAATACAAAATACTTGTTATAAAATTGACTATGATGCTAACTCAAATTAAAGGATAATGTAAAATTTCTTACCGACATAACTGTAGTACCACTATAGGTATTTTTGAAGCTCTGAATACTTGTCCCTTTAAAACAGGTTCCTATCATCATCCCTGTAAAATAAATTAAAATTTAATAAAAATATTATGTGATCCAATATAGAAATACGGAATACCTTCAACTGTCAGAAAGTCCATGGCTCTACTCCACGGTTCTGGATCTCGCTTGACAAGCTTGTAATAACAGTTGCTTTTGGTAGGTTTCTGAGGAGGGACTTCTGATCTATCGTTGGATGGCCTCTGTAATCGTTTGAAAATATACCCAAACTTAGAACCACATAGAGCATTCCAATCGATTTGAGGATGCTCCGGCTCTTCGTCATCATGTGCGATTGGCTCTTTGCCCTTTGCCACTTCTCCTCATCGGCACACCTGAACAATTATGACAATAAACATATACATAAAATGTGTAATGCGTCATTATTCTGCTAAGATAGAGTAACTTAAACTTCAGACTGTTACAAAGAAACTCAACACAACTCACATAGAGTTTCACAAAATATTACAAAGTACAATCCTTTCAGTTCAAAATTAATTACAATTCAACGTCCACGACGGCGTCTACTCGTACTTGCCCCTACGGATACAGCTGCCGCTTTAGCTGCTTTAGCCGCTCTTGCCGCCGCAACTGCTCTTATATTAGTACAATTGGCTTTTGTGTGACCCCTTGTTTTACAGAGCGTACAACGGACGAAAGGCACTGTATCCATTTCATTATGTATGCGCTTCCGTGGCTGTCCTCTACCCCTCGCTAATCTTTCATCTGGAATGAGCCTTACAACCGTTGGATCTTCAGGATACGGCCAATATTTAGGATTGCCCAGAGGAACAAACTTCAGTTGGTAGCAAGCTTGCATGGTTTTCAGGCGATAATATTTATCCACAAATATCTTGTAATTGATGCCAAGTTCAGTACAACACGCCATCACATGTGAGCACGGATAGTGGTAAGCCTGAAATTTTCCGCAGCCACAAAATCCAGTGGAAAGATTAACTGAATGCTTTCTGTCCCCCTTTTGTCTTCTCATATCGTACCCAGTGCGAACTTCGTACGATCCAACTGTACTGTCAGAAACTCGCACTCTATGTCCATTGGCCTTTCACTCCCACCGCTCCAACCTGTTTAGGAGCTTCTGTGACATCAATATTTTGCCAGTACAGCTCTCTTTCATACACTTAGTTGATCTCTCTTCAAAATATTCGGTTAGCTTGTTAAATGTCTCTGCCACCAAGGCCGTCACCGGTAAACGACGAACTTTTTTGAAGATCATATTTACGCACTCGGCAAAATTCGTCGTCATGTTACCATATCGGCGTCCGCCATCCCACGCTAAGCTCCACTTGGGCAATTCCTGTTCATACATCCAGTTGAAGACCTCCTGGTCGACATTCCATATTTCTCGCATGTTAGCTTCCAACTTCCACAGTTGAGCTTGCATTCCTACAACCAACATAGTAAAAATATTAAATGTGGAGTAACAACTTGTAAAATAGTTTTAGACTACAAAACATTTGTGCATGTCACCTGCAATCTTCATGACATTCCTCATGGCGTCGTTTTTGAAGTGTTTGTTAAGATTGCTTGCTACGTGTCGAAGACAATATCGATGGGCGGTATCACTGTCTTCTCCCCAACCATACTCCGTATCCATTGCCTTTAATATGCCAGCATGTCGATCAGAAATAACACATATTCCATGTCGGCCAGCCGTGACGTGCTTCCAGACTTGTTTCATGAACCACGGCCAACTATCCGTGTTCTCACCCTCTACCAGAGCAAATGCTATTGGAATTATAGCATTATTACCATCAATTGCAGTGGCGATCAGGAGGACATGCTTGTATTTTCCATACAAGAACGTTCCATCAATCTCCAAGACAGGCATGCAATGTTTGAAAGCTTCAATGCAAGGCTTGAAGCTCCAAAAAACTCGCTTAAAGATCTTTGTTCCAGGCATCAGTGCTTCCACGTAATGGTCGCAACCAGGGAGGGTGTGATAATATTCCCATTCAACAACAGTTCCAGGATTATTTGCCTTGCATGCTGCAAACCATTGCGGAAGGCGATTGTAAGATTCTTGCCAATCCCCCCATAAATCTTGAAACGCCTTCTCTTTTGCCCACCAAGTCTTCGTATACGAGGGTCTAAACTTCATATGGTCGTGGATCTCTGACCTTAAAGTGGCCACACGAATTTCTGGTTGTTCCTCTACTCGTTTCTTAATAATTTGTGCAATGAAAGCAGAAGTGAGTTGTTTATGATCCTGCGACTTTCGTAGGCGACCACAGGTATGGGGGTAGGTGTGTTTCACGATTTTCCATGGACTGAAAAGTGTGCCCCTTCTTTCCTGTGAGACACGGATCTCCCATTTGCAATCATCCGTCTCCCATTTTTTACACTTCACAGAAAAAGTTTCTGGCCTTGTTTCTTTTTGGACAAACTCACGCCCATCGTTCATTACGAACGCCTCGATCTCCCTCTTTGCATCAAATTTGCTCTTCCAAATCGTACCCTCTTTCAACAAACCAGAACAACTTCCATCTATTGCTCGGTCGCAATCCCATTCTTCACCATAAACAGTCATCGATGATTGTTCACCGGGATCAGTTATAGCGAGTTCACCGTATTGTTGTTCTCGGTATTGTTGTTCCTCTTCTTCTACTACTTCTTCTTCATCTTCGTCTTCTTCTGCTTCGTCTTCGTCTTCTTCTGCTTCGTCTTCGTCTTCTACTTCTTCTGCTTCGTCTTCACGAACAAAATTGTATGTGGCATATGGACCCGTCTCTCTAGGATCATTTTCAAACCAATCAAATATTGGTTCATGAGCAACATCCATCCCCGTTGACGTACCAGCTTCAACGACAAACGGGTTGTAATTATTAACCCTCTTTTCCACAATGATTGTAAGCTTAATCTCCTTCACCATTGGTCCAAAGAAGTTAATCATGGTCTCCAGCATTATCCTAACATCTTCATCGTCGTTAATAAACATTGGACCAAATTGTCCTCTTCCAAATGGACATCTAAATATCAATGGCCCAAATTCTTCATTTGGACCTATTGGGATCTTTTCGTTAACTTTTTTCTGCAAGATATTGTATCTAACAAATGCTGCATGAAACTTCAACTTCTCTTTCCCACCACCTTGGTAATCAAAACCGGTTTCATTATTGTTGAAAATTACTCCATCGTATTTCAACTTTATTCTTATAACCCGGTTAGCCATTATGAATACTACAACAAAAGAAAACAGTATGCAATTCTATATTAGCAACACAAAACATAATTTATATTAACGAAAATATCATATAAACATACATTCTTCTCCATCAATTTTTTGGTCCGACCACCTTAAGAACCAGATGAAATTTAATCGGACTGGCAGGGTGGTCACTTTTTGTACTCGACCATCCGGAATTTACCAAGAAAAAATTCACAATCTGACCGGTCGTTTCAGTCGGATTGGTCAGACTAACCAGACCGGTCCGACCGACCAGACCGATCCGACCGACCCGACCGGTCCGACTCATTAAACCGGTCTGGCCATTGGGGTTGGTCAGTTTATAAAATCCGCACACCCACAAAATTTTAAACAATCAGATATCACACTCAAAAAATAGAAGGAATTAATAATTTCAAAGCTAAAATATACTAATTATTTTTAATTAATGAACAAACTCTACATATATACACCCACAAAATTTTAAACAATCAGATATCACACTCAAAAAATAGAAGGAATTAATAATTTCAAAGCTAAAATATACTAATTATTTTTAATTAATGAACAAACTCTACATATATACCAAAATATTAAAGTAAATTAATTTACCTGATTTTGGGCAGGGTCTTGGTCATATCCGAAATCTCCTATTCAGATTTCGGATATGGTTTATCGACCAAGATCCGACAAAAATGGTCGGATCTTGGACCAAGATCCGACTTTTTTTGTCGGATATATCATCCGACTAAAAAAGTCGGATCTTGGTCATCCGACAAAAAAAGTCGGATCTTGGTCCAAGATCCGACTTTTTTCGGCGTCCGTGCCACGTGGACACCGTCCCCGCAATACTTTCAAATCGGATGTTTTTTTCACAAAAAATGGTGAATAGTAACACCACTCAGAAAAAAAAACCCTAGTATTCCACCCAAAAGTTTCAAAAAATAAATAGTATTCCACCCGCCATCACTATTTAACATGCCAACATAAAATATCTCCATGAGATATTTTATGTTGATCTTTACATATTAAGTTATTTGATAATTTTGTATGTCTCTACCAATCCCGTAATTATAAGTGGAAGTGTCGGACCTTGCATTAGTCCACGTGTAAATGATCTACTTATGAGATATATCTGTAATTAATGACTGACCAAAACATTGAAATAAACTCCCAAAATAATTATTAATTAACCATTATTCTTGTACCAATATTAATATTTTGTTATCTTTTTATGAGTTCTTAGTAATAATATTCATCAAAATTTCCACGAAGAACTAACTAATTTTTTTAAAGGAGTGTTCTCCTCTAATGGTTTTTTTAATAAAAAGAACATCATCTTGATAAAATTGGATGATGTACTATTAGGGACCTTGATTCATTTGTATGTCAAAAAACATGGACTAGATTCGTGTCAAATACATTGAATAACATATTTTTCAAAGTCGAGACATGCACATTTTTTTCTCTTTTTATTAAATGATCAAAAGAGATATTGTATAATGTAATTTAGTAATAGTTGCTTATGAGCAACATGAAAATGCTAGAATAATGTTTGAGAAGATGTTGCTAGTGAGAATTCTACATCATATGAGAAAACTAAATAGCATAACCATATTTTTCCCTCGAAATCTCTTAATTTCTGGTATTTGATCACTTTCAACAATTTTTGGAGTTATATGGGTTCAAGATATTTATATTGGTATTGATTGGACTCGAACAAAAAAATTACTACATACTTTGATGTATAAATAAAGCTTACAAAAATGTTGATAATATTCATGCGAAATAAAATAAAATGGAAATTAAATATACAATATGTATATGATTTGGAATATATTTTAAAAATAAGTCTTTCTCCATGCCGAAAATAAAAGGTAATAATTAAATTATTATTTGGTTTAAAAAGTAAAACTTCCTTTTCTAATGCACAATTGGCGAGAATCATGGTTAATGTTTAATAAAAACTTGAGATATGTTTCCATTAATTACAAATATATCTCATAAGTAGATCATACATACGTGGACTAATGAAAGGTCCGACATTTAGGGGTGGCAGAAATATCCATACCCCGAGAGTCTGACCTTACCCTTACCCTATAGGTATAGGATCTGTTTACTTTGACTGTGTCTAGGGTAGAGTATGGGTAGGGATCTACTTTTAGAGGTGGGTTCTAGGGAAGGATATGAATCCTATGAATTCCTACCATACACTTACTCTTTTACCCTATTTTGGACCCTACACTAACTAGACTGTAATACCCTACTCTACTAATCATATTAGTCAGACTTAAGTAAAGTATACTTAGTCATAATGATATATTGGATTAATGTTTGGAGTAAGATTGTTATGTAAATGGAGTGCCAAAGATAGTTAAAAGAGAAGGATTGTTATATCGGACTACCTCAGACGATTCCAAGCATGACGTGAGAAGCTGCTCACAAGTTATTCATCCGAGATCCCAAATGAAATTACTAAAAATGCTGTGAAAAGGTAAGAAATAGATTTATAAGCTTTTGAAGACATGAATTTTTCATGCTAGTAATTTGGATCAAGCCTAGCAAGTGGTTAAACAACTCACTTGTATTGTCGATTCTTAAAGTACTTCGGTTGCACTTCTCGGTCTTTAATTCAATAATGATTCATATTTTTACACATTTATGAAGTGTGCATATGCATGATTTGGTCTTCTAAGGGTTCTAGATCAAGCTCAACAAAGCCTAGTCAAATTATTTCTAAGTTTTATGAATTTAGTTGGAGAATTTTGTATAGAATGACCTTTGTTTAGTTAAATAGACACATATTTCTCAATTTTGCTCCAAATATTACAAATAAATATGATTTAAAAATTAGACACATAGAGCTATAATTAATCTGCTAATAAGTTTTGACAAAAAGTAAGTAAAGAGAGTGAAAATGGAGCCGCAATCAGGAATTTTCTGATTGGATCATATTTTTCAAGCAACCAATCATAATGACTTGCAAACTCATTAGAATGAGTTGAAAAGGTGGTTCACGTGGTGTGGTTAGTTACCTACTCTCTTTTATGATACAAAAATATGAAGGAGGAGAAAGAAAACTCCAGAACTTGCCCATAAACGAGAAGAAGAGAAAGAGGAGAGAGAGCAAGAAGAAAGATAAAAAAAATAAGAGAAGAAAGAACGGCTTCGTAAGTGATTTTTCCTTCAATTTGACTTTTATGTCTTTATAAAAGTCGTAGAAGACTCAAAGATATTTCTAACGGTATATCATATGTTCTATTTGGATGAAGGAATCAACGGAAAATTGATTATGAACTACAGACTGATTACTTCAGTATTCGATTGAGCGGGTGTCAGAAGAAGTTCTTGGTAAGCCTACTTAGACTATGAATTGGACTTTGATTTCTTCTTACAGATTGTAGAAGACTCAATTATATTTCTAACACCATATTATATTCCCTATTTGGATGAAGGGTTCATCTTAAAAACTCTATCGAAAGTTGGACTGACTAGCTGGGTTTGGAATTGAGGTGGTTGAAGAAGATGTGATCGGTAAGCGTATTTTGGCTTAGAAATAGATTTTTCATGAAACATAAAAGTTGTAGAGTATTTTTAAAGCTATAGAAATAACAAGGAAGTGGTGTATTGATAAAGATATGAGTAAGTTAGCAATGGACCAGAGATAAGGCGGTGCATGAATAACGAATTGGTAAGTGGTTCTTTGGACTTCTAATTTTATTTATGGACTTGGTATGATCATGAAACAACAAGGAAGTGGTGTATTGATAAAGATATGGACTTGGTTCTGTACGATATTGAGTTATATGGGCTGCTTTCCATTGTTATAAGTGATTGGATGTATCTTGTGCTCTGTGTGATTACGGTTGGTTAAAAAGATCCATAATGCATTTTGGATCATGAGAGCTTTGTGTTTAGATTATGTACATATGAGTAAGTTAGCAATAGACCAGAGAGTGAAAGGAATCAAACTAATTTGATAGACTTAAGTCATTCTGATGTTGGTTGTCGATTATGCCATAGTTGGTTATTTTCAAGTGTTGGAAGTGATTTGCTTGAGGAAGTGAGAAACTGACCTTATTTTGTAAATTGAGATTATTATACAGAGTATTTGAGGCTTCCTTAAGGTTTTTTGGTGAAAGAAATAAGCTTAGAAAGAAGGATTGGACGAAGGTCCATAGTGAAAGGAGAATTAAACCAGGAATGAGCATTCGTCGAGCGGTCTTCAATTGAGTAAGCATATAGATCATGAAGACTTTAGTTTGTTTGGTACATGTGCATGTTTCAGATCTTAAGTATGTGATTCTCATGCATATGAGTATTAGTTATGAAGTGGTTATGTGCTTATGTGATATGTTTGGTCATACTTGGATTGGTTGGTAACATATGTGGTATATGTGTGTGGCCAGCTAGAGAATATGTGTTTCCTAACTTGGGGCCGATTTGTGAGGATGTCATTGTCCATTTCTGTTGGAAAAGTCTGTCACGACCCGAATTCAAATCAGGTCGGTGACAGGCGCTAGACTCTAATCCGTTGACAACACAAAATGAGCCTAGCCAGCCTCAAATATATTTTAACTTTAAAAAATCGTCAATCTCAAAAACTAAATGAAATACAAATATTTTTACATCGTCCCCGGGATCAAAGTGAACACTGTAGCTACGGAGCTGCTAGACAAAAGAGCAAAATAGAAGCCAGAGACTTTATGCAAGTCATGAAGAATCAAATGGACTTGACACCAACAAAGCTATCTCCGGATAGATATAAAGTCATATGAATGAACCTGCAAAACTGGTGAGAGGGGGGTGAGTGTTTTAGAATACTCGTAAGCACATAAAATATAACATATCAGTTATGTTAGATACATATGAGAGAGACATAATTTAACTATTTCCCACATCAAACCCAACCAATACTAACACAAAGCTAAGACAACAAAATGCCATCTCACAAATAAGGTTATCAGAGTAATCGCATATCAAACATAACCAGAATTTCAGATAGACCTTCACAAACATATAACACAAATCGAATGAACTTCAGATAGGCCTAGATAGTGTCACTCCCACACCGACACGAGGATGCCATATCTTAAAGGTGCCATCAGAAATTAACCCCGCTGGCCAAATATCATATCGCATACATATTCAATGTATCCTCAGTAGGGGTGTGTAAATGGGATTCGGGATTTTTGGTATTTTTTCGGTATTCGGGATTTCGGGATCGGTATTTCGGGATTCGGGATTTAATTCGGTATGGGTTTTTTGAAAAATTTGGTGAATTTTGGTATTCTGTAGAATTTCGGTATATACCGATATTATTTCGGTAATACCGAAAATACCGAAGTACTAAAATGTAACTTTGCCATATTATATATATAAGCCTAAAACACACAGCACAACTCAACCTCTCCTCCTCTCCTCTCTCCTTTCTTTTCCTTCCCCGACTTCCCCACTTTTTTTCTCTGTAATTTTTTTGGTCGAATTTTTTTCTCCCAATCTCACACATCAAAATACACACTCCGGCGAGGCGACCACCACGAGGCCCCAACAAGCGACGGCTACCCTCTTCCTTATCCTCTCCCTATCTCCTTCTAATTTGTGATTTTTTTCTCAATTTAGGGTTTCAAAATTTGGGGGTTTTGAAACTAGATAATGAATTTATGCTTATTTTTCACTTTTAGTTGCTTCTATGCGTATGTTGCTGATTTGTTGGGTTTTAATTTCGTCCTCTTTCTTTTTTTAATTTCGTGCTTGAACATTTACTCTATGAATTGACTGTCCTTCCTTTGCTTCAACATGAACTTCCGTCCTTATTCCATGCTTAGGGTTTAATATTGTTCTTCTTTTGATCTTTTGATTTTTTGGGGTAGATGTTGATTTCTGGGATCAATTTTGTTTGAAGCATGCATATTACAATTCGGGATTATGGGTAAATCTCGATCCCAATCCCGAATTTAATTCAGTATTCGGTATGATACCGATATAATTTCGGGATCGGGATCGGGATAGAGATTTTTTGAAATTCGGTATTCGGGATATTCGGTATTCGGTATTTGGGATCGGGATATCCCGAATGCACACCCCTAATCCTCAGTATATGTGCACATATGCCAACAGCCCCGGTTGGTCACGGGTAGACCTTATCATCTGCCATCACACAAATAACGTATCAAACATTCTAAAATTCCCATATACCCAAACATATTGGTCACATATCTAAATATATATTAAAGCAGCCCCAAGCTAGAAAACACATGTTCTCTAGCTGGCCATACAAGTATGTCACACACTTCACAAACTAATCTAAGTATGACTGAGCATAACACATATGGACATGATGACTTCATAACCAAAACCCATATGCATGAGACGCACATACTTAAGTCTAAAACATGCACATGTACCAAACAAACCAAAGTTGGCATGATCTATATGCTTACCCTAATGAAGACCATTCGACGAATCCTTATTACTCGATGCAATTCTCCTTTCAAAGTGGACCTTCGTCCAACCATTCTTTCCAAGCTTATTTCTTTCACCAAGAACCTTGAGGAAGCTTCACATACTATGTATAATAATTTTCAATCACAAAGTGAGATCAGCTCCTCACTTCTCCAAGCAAATCACTTCCAACACTTGAAAATAACCAACTATGGCACAATTGACAACCGACGTCAAAATGACTTAAGTCCATTGAAGTAGCTTGATTCCTTTCACTCCATAGTCCATTAATAACTAACCAACATGTACACAATCTGAACACTAATCATCCATGACCAGAAGTTCACAAAAAGATCTATTTTGCCCAAGCGAATACACACCAAGCACAAGATAAGTCCAATTACTTCTAATTTTGATAAGTAGCCCATATAACTCAAGATCACACAAAACCAAGTCCACGTCTTCATAATTATATATTTCTCTGTTCTTTAATCATCACACCAAGTCCAAAAATCAACTTAGAAGTCCAAAGAAATCACGTACCACATAGTTCTTCTTCAACCACCTCAATTTCAAGATCTGCAAATCTGTCAGTACTTAAATAGGCTATCCAGGGAACCTCCTTTATCCAAACAAGACATACGATACTATTTTAAAAAGATAATGAAGTCATATACAACTTTTATGTTTCATGGAAATACCAATTTCAAACAGAAATACACTTACCAGCCCTTTCTCATAAACACCGCTCAATTCTGAATCCAGCCAATGCCTTTCGTCCAAACTTTCAAAATAATTTCTTAATCCAAATAGAACATATAATATATGCTTAGAAAGGTCTTTAAGTTCTCTACAATCTGTATGAAGACACTAAAGTCTGATTCGAAACTAAAATAGATTTACCAAGTACTTCTTCTTTAACTAGTTCAATTATATCTCCAGCAGACAGTCCGTTGTTCAAAACTGAATTCATGCTGACTTCTTAATCTAAATATGACATATAATATACGGTTAGAAAGCTCTATGAGTCCTCTACAACTTCCAAGAAGACCTTAAAGTCCAAATCAAAGAGAAAACTAACTTACGGAGCTAATCTTTCTTAACCTAATTCTTTCTCTTTCATCTTTGCTCTCACTCTCCTTATCTCTTCAATTTTGGTTTATGGCTAAGTTCCAGAATTTTCTACCTCTTTCTTGGTGTTTCTGAGTCTTAAAACGTGGTGGTGAGTAAGCATCAATCATTATTCACCTTCTTGGCCAATTTTAATTAACTTACAAGCGGTGAAAGGTGATTGGTTGCCTTTTCTACGTGGTCCAATCAGAATATAGCATATTGAGCCTCATTTTTCACTCACTTTCGTTGATTTTCATCAAAATGTGTCAACAGATTAATTGTAGCCCTATGTATCTAGTTTTCAAATCATCTTCAGTTGTCAAATTTAGAGCAATAAAGTTATGATTTACCAAGTAATGCTACTGCTGTCCGAATTTACCCAACAGTCTTCATAACACTTGTGAATTAATTGAGTATGCTTTCTTGAGCTTGATGTAGAATCCTTTGAAGACCAAATTATGTCTATGCACACTTCATAAAGGTGTAAAAATATGAATACTTGTTGAATTAAAGACCGAGAAGTCCAACCGAAGCTCTTTAAAAATTGACAAAATAATCTGTCATTTATCCACTTGCGAGGCTTGATCCAAATTGCTAGTATGAAAAATCCATGTCTTCTAAAGCTTATAAAGCCATTCCTTACCTTTCCACACCATTTTGAGTCACTTCCTTTTAATCCGAAATAAAGAACTTATGATCAACTTATCATAGCATATCTGAGGTAGTCCGAGATAACAAATGCTTCCCTTCCATCTATATTTGACACTTTATTTACATAAAAATATTATTCTAGCTACTAATCCAATATGTCATTACGATTAAGTATTCTTAACTTAAGTCAGATAAATATGATTAAAAGACTAGAGTATTACATGATTCATATTTCTATACCTTTATAAAGTATGCATAGACATAATTTGGTCTTCAAAGGATTCTAGATCAAGCTCAACAAAGCCTACTCAATTAATTCAAAAGTGTTATGAAGATAGTTGCGTAAATTCGGATAACAGTAGCACTACTTGGTAAATTAGACACAACTTTCTCAATATTACTCTAAATTTGACAAATAAATATGATTTGAAAACTAGACACATAGGGCTACAATTAATCTGTTAACAAGTTTTGATAAAAATTAACAGAAGTCAGTAAAATATGGGGCTCAATGTGCTATATTATGATTAGACTACGTGAAAAAGGTAACCAGTCACCTTTCACCACTTGCAAGTTAACTAAAATTGGTCAAGGAGATGAATAATGATTGATGCTTACTCAACCCCATGTTTTAAGACTCAGAAACACCAAGAAAGAGGTAGAAAATTCTAGAATTTAGCCATAAACCAAAACTGAAGAGATAAGGAGAGAGAGAGAGTAAAGATGAAAGAGAAGGAATCAGGTCAAGAAAGATTGGCTCGGTAAGTTAGTTTTCTATTCTATTGATAGGAATTCAATAACTAGAGAACAAAATGCACAAAGAACACAGACGCAAGAGATAACGTAGTTCGACCTAATGCCTACATCCACGGGGAGAAAGGAGAACTTTTATTGATGAGTTTCCGAGCCACAAAGCCATACAAAACCTTAGGGTAACATACCTTTATATAGAGGCAAACCCTTGGTGTACAAGTAACCTATCTAGGTCAGATTAGGAGTCCAAAACCTAGTCAGAATAGGAATAGGAATAGGAATAGAAAATAAGTCTTTCCTATTTCTCGCCATCCCAACAATCTCCACCTTGGCGAGAAATCATCTTGTGGAAGAACCATGAAGCTCCACCCGAACTTCAACAAACTCCAGCTTGACAAAATACCGCCCCATGAAGAACCATGAGATCTTGCAAAACCAATCCGACTCCACCGATTCCATCTCGGACCATAGATAACTGCATCAATAAGACCATCTCAACTTTCTCTTCACCTTTTGTTCAATCACTTGGAGCCAGCCCCCAAACTCGAGCTTTTGAACTTGCTTGGCCTATTTCCTCCAACCTCCATCGAACCCCAACTAGCGAGTCCACTTTCTGAAGTAACCTTGCGACTAATAGACATACCTTCTATTTTTTGATCAAACCTATGCTCCGAAACCTCAGACTGCTCTTCCGTTGGACCTTTTTGCCTCAAACCAATGCTACTTGCCATAGCATACAAAGGGCAACCTTTTCTTCTACCAAGTAGAACTCTCGACATGCCACGAACTCCACCGTTCGGCCTTGAGTGAGATACCCGATTCACCCGTGGTGCTACCAACGGCTTCGCATTCCCCATGTAAAACCTACCCAACACCTTTGACGTGTACGTCTCTTTAGACAACCATAGCGAAAACTTGCTAACTTTGTCTCTGCGAATCCCAACTCCACTCAAACCATTCATGTCAAGCTTTCGCTCCATCACACAAGAGCTTTTCTCCCCTCTATCGGAACCCAACGATGTGACTCCACCTACAATCGTGTTCCCTACTAACCTATAGGTATTTCTAGCATTCCTTTCACCCTTCATCACCACCACAGCATCCTTCTCCACCTCCATTAGCCCGCCTACAATATTATAGTTGTACCCACTATAATCCAAGGCTCCTAACGAGATCAAATTTCTCTCCAACTTTAGAACATGCCTAACCCCACACAATTTTCTCTCAACAGCATCCCACATCTTGATTTGGATATCACCTATGGCAGTAATTCTATAAGTAGAACCATCACCCATAGTCACCATACCTGAATCAACGAACTTGTAAGTGTCGAACCACCCTCTCTTGAGCGTCATGTGGAAAGAGCAATCGCTATCCAAAATCCAGACAAAATAGAAAGAAGATCACCATCCGACCCGTCTGAATATAAGGCCACATTCACGGAATCTGATCCTTTTTTCTCGCAATCCCGAGTTCTTTTTGGACAATCCTTCTTCACGTGCCCTTTTTCTTCGCACTTGAAGCAATTTTCCTTGAACCTCCTTGACCACGACTTGGATCCCTTCCCGTCTTTTGCTTTACTATGATCACCATGGCTACCTCTCAAAACCAGCCCTTCTGCTTGTTCATCACCAATTTTCCTTCTTTGATGAAACCCTAGCAGAGCACTTGTGATATCTTCCAACACCAGGGACTTCTTCCCCCAAGTTAGAGTTGTAACCAAATTTTCGTAGAGCTAAGTAAAGAATTCAGCAGTAATAATATCTTGTCTACTTCCTCGAACTTCACATCAACCTTTTTCAAGTCGCTCACAAGTTGACTGAAATCATTAATGTGTTGGCTCAAATCCGAGCCCTCCTTCATCTTGAGCCCGTACAATCTTTGCTTAAGATAAAGCTTGTTCGACAAAGACTTAGACATATACCTTGCCTCCAATTTCTTCCATACCTCAGCTAGTGACTCCTCATCCATGACGTGATATATCATCCGCCAAGCACAAGCAAATTGTCGCCACCGCCTTGGCCTCCATCTCCTTCCACTCTTGCTCCTCCATCTTCTCGGGCTTCTTCTCCGAGAGTGCGATGACCATCCCTTGTTGCACGAGGAGATCTTTGACACGCCTTTGCCATAACCCAAAATTCGAAGAACTATCGAACTTCACAAGAGCAAACTTCGCACCGTCTGTCATTCTCCAACCCAAACTCTGATACCAATTGTTAGGAATTTAGCAACTAGAGAACAAAATGCGCAAAGAACACGGACGCAAGAGATAACGTAGTTTGGCCTAATGCCTACATTCACAGAGAGAAAGGAGAACTTTTATTGATGAGTTTCCGAGCCATAAAGCCATACAAAATCTTAGGATAACATGCCTTTATATAGACAAACCCTTGGTATACAAGTAACCTATCTAGGTCAGATTAGGAGTCCAAAACCTAGTCAAATTAGGAATAGGAATAGGAAATAAGTCTTTCCTATTTCTCGCCATCCCAACATATTTGGACTTCAATGTCTTCTTAGAAGTTGTAGAAGACTCGTAGAGCTTTCTAACCGTATATTATATGTCATATTTGGCTCAAGGAATCAACATGATTTAATTTTGAACAACGGACTGTCTGCTGAAGATACAATTGAACTAGTTGAAGACAAAGTACTTGGTAAGTCTATTTTGGTTCTGAATCGGATTTTGGTGTCTTCATACAGATTATAGAGGACTTAAAGAACTTTCTAAGCATATATTATATGTCCTGTTTAGATTAAGGAATCGTTGTAAAAGTTTGGACGAAAGGCAGATTGATTGGCTGGGTTCAAATTTGAGCGATATCCATGAGAAAGGACTGATAAGTGTATTTCTGTTTGAAATTGGTATATCCATAAAACATAAAAGTTGTAGAGGACTTCAATACCTTTCTAAAATAGTATCGTATGTCTTGTTTGTAGAAAGAAGTTGTCCTAGACAGCCTATTTAAATACAGACAGATTTGCGGGTCTTGAAATTGAGGTGGTTGAAGAAGAACTATGTGGTAAGTATTTTCTTTAGACTTCTAAGTTAATTTTTGGACTTGCTATGATGATTAAAGAATAGAGAAATGTATATTTGTGAAGATGTGAATTTGGTTTTGTGTGATCTTGAGTTATATGGGCTTATCAAAATTAGAAGTGATTGGACTTATCTTGTGCTCGGTGTGTATCTGCTTGGGCAAAATAGATCTTTTTGTGAACTTCTGATCATGAATGATTGGTGTTCAGATTGTGTACATGTTGGTTAGTTATTAATGGACTATGGAGTGAAAGGAATTAAGCTACTTCAATGGACTTAAGTTATTCTGACGTCGGTTGTTGATTGATCCATAGTTAGTTATTTTTAAGTGTTGAAAGTGATTTGCTTGGGGAAGTGAGGAGCTGACCTCACTTTGTGATTGAAAATATATTTGAGGCTGGCTAGGCTCATTTTTTGCTGTAAACAGGTTAGGATCTAGCACCGGTCACCGACCTAATTTGAATTTGGATCGTGACAGACTTTGACATATGTGGTATTTGCGTGTGGCCAGCAAGAAAATATATGTTTCCTAGCTTGGGGCCGATTTGTGAGGATGTGATTGTCCATTTCTGTTGGATATGGACAGGTTATGTTTGGTTTTGTGAATGGGTTAAGGTCTAGCACCGGTCACCAACCTCGGATTCGGGTCGTGACAGACTTAGTATCAGAGCATAGTTTAGAGCCTACATTTGTGCTCTTGGTTTGGTCATTTGAGATCTTTGGTTTGAGCTCTAGGTTTGAGCAAAGTATTGATTCTTGAGTCAACTTTCTAAAGTTGTGCTATGGAGCATAGGATCCGTCATATCTTGTTGTTGATCATCTTCCTAATCCTTAGATCCTTTGAATTGTGAAAGTTGTTTGTGCATTTGATTGTGGACTATTTTAATGATGATGATGATTAATTTGTGATTTGCATGTTTAGTGGTCTCATGGGTTAAGTTGCTTGGAGAGTCCAAGTAAAATAAATGTGAACATATAGAGACCATACATATAGGAGGTTACCTAGTAAAGCAATAAATTATGACTCAATGGCAGGTGATAATAGCCTATATGACCCAGCGGTGGGTAAGAATAGCCGATTATGGCCCAACGGCAGGTAAGAATAGTCGATTGATGTTGGCTTCACTAAGGTAGACTCCGGACGTCTATACACATTGATATGTAGTGAGATATGACATTGCATGGTTTTCATTTTTCTTTAGTGATTATAAGTTTGTCATATACATTTTATTTTTCTATCGGGGGTCCATATAGTTTGTGTTACCCCAGTCAGTGCATTATTTGGGTATGTTTGTGAGTGTTTTGATCTAACTTTTGATGGTTGCATATCGTCCTCAAAAGATATAATATGTGTACCAAAGATGGTTTGATCAAGACTAATTAGCGTAGGTGATCATGATATGAGGGGCATATATGTATGTTGGAGGTGGAGGGACAAGATTTATTGAATGACTTACATATGTTGGAATGAGAGAAGTTTGATATAATTTGGGTATGGATTGATTATAATCGTATCACACAACAATAGATTATTTCAGTAAGATTATGATCTTCAAGATAAAGGGTGAGCCAGAATTTATGTTTCGAAGTTTTGGGATGGCGATTATATAATGTTTGAAGGCTTACAGATTGTTAATAAAAAAGTTATGTTATTTGGCATTTGTTAAAGAAGTTAATGAAGATACAGAAGACAGTTATTAATGAGATCTTTGTTGTGAAAAAATTCTCAGATGTATTTTCAGAAGACTTAATAGGTTTACCACATCAGAGAGATATTCAGTTTTGTTTTGATTTCACGGTTGGTTGGATGAGGGTTATATTTTGTCTAGTATTTTCTCGTGGCTGCTGCTGTGCTGTTTGTATGGAAAAAGATGAGAGTTTGCAGTTGTGCATTGATAAGGTATAGAGGATATCACTTAATAATTACTCAACATTTTGGTGAAGGTTCTTATTCTATCTGGCATATATAATTTCTTTGAAAGGTTCATTCGAATATATATATAATTTTTCTTTGGGTAGATTTTGATTGTGTGACTGGCGAGCACATCATCAAAACACCCTTATATAGTTGATATGTTCATATTATAAGTTAGGTCATATCATATGATTTGTTAGAATCTCACCATTTGAATGAGTGTATGCCTTGTGAGTCTTATAGATGTCACAGAGATCTACAGTATTACAGTTATGATTTGACTGGAAATTATACTCAGGTATAAACTTTGCCAATTAAGAATGGATGTGCTAAGAAAATATTGTCCCAGAATTTGGTATTGGGATAAAATATAGATATGATATATGTTGACACAAAACCGTTTCTATGGCTACTTGAATACGGTGAAGGAAGTAAAAGAAGGAAAGTTTACATATGGATTTGATTCTTTTAGTAGAGTATCTGAATATTTTAGAAGAACATCATAAACATCTAAGGGTTGTATTGTATATAATGTGAAAACACCAAGTATATGCCAAGTTTTCTATGACTGAATTTTTGTTGCAAAGTGTAGTATTTCTAGGATATGTTCTGACCAAGAGTGTGGTAAATTATAAATTGAACTACAAGTTAAAAGTTATATTGGTATTGGTTCTACCTTCGAGATCAGAAGGATATTATGCTTCAAGAGTGGGTTTGAGGTGTGTCATTACACAACAAGAGAATGTGCCTATGTTCGTGGGTCAAGTAAAGAAGTACAAGTAAAATTATTCAGAGATGTCAATAATGGTCATTACACTTAAGATTTGAAGAAATTGTTCATATCAAGAGAAGTTTGAGATTATTTATTTTGGATTCCCCAAACTTTGATGGAGTAAGAGTTAAGTTAGAATTTGAGCATGTTATGGAATTGACTAAACTTATGACATAAGTGCACACATGTTTGACATTTCGAGATCCAGTTATGGAGTAACAAAATAAGGACCCTAAGATTGATGAGATTACAGTATAAGTTAGAAATGATTTATTGTCAGACTTCGGACTTGGAACATATGATGTATTGTATTTGATGATATGAATATTGAAGATTGTAGTATGAAAGTGCGAGCTGATCAGAATGAATGTGTTTCTAGTATTTTTAGTTACACAGAGGAGTTATGGTTCTACGTGGATGACAGTGGACAATTGGCCATGTAAGATTATATTCTTTCAGTAAAAAGAACTTTTGACGATGCTAAGTTTGATCAGTGATTCAAATTTTAGAAGACATGATGTGAGTTTGTATGAAAAAATGGGAGCACTAAGAGTATGATAGACTTTGCAAGGCTAAGTGATTGACAATGGAGATAAGTATGAACATTTTTATTGGTTAGGATACATGAGATTTAGAAGAGACATTTGAATAAGTAGTCACACATATTGCATAGTAATGTGAGTGAACATTCAATTGAAATAAATTCGGGGATGAGTTTTTATAAGGAGGGGAGAATATAATACCCTACTCTATTAATCATATTAGTCAGACTTAAGTAAAGTATACTTAGTCGTATGATATATTGGATTAATATTTGGAGTAAGATTGTTATGTAAATGGAGTCCAAAGATAGTTGGAAGAGAAGGATTGTTATATCGGACTACCTCGGACGGTTCCAAGCATGACGTGAGAAGCTGCTCACAAGTTATTCATCTGAGATCCCAAATAAAATTACTAAAAATGGTGTGAAAATGTAAGAAATAGATTTATAAGCTTTGAAAGACATGGATTTGTCATGCTAGTAATTTGGATCAAGCCTAGCAAGTGGTTAAACAACTCACTTGTATTGTCAATTCTTAAAGTACTTCGGTTGAATTTCTCGGTCTTTAATTCAACAAGGATTTATATTTCTACACCTTTATGAAGTGTGCGTAGGCATGATTTGGTCTTCTAAGGATTCTAGATCAAGCTCAACAAAGCCTAGTCAAATTATTTCTAAGTTTTATGAATTTAGTTGGATAATTTCAGACAGAATCACCTTTGTTCAGTTAAATGGGCACATCTTTCTCAATTTTACTCCAAATATTACAAATGAATATGATCTATAAACTAGACACATAGGGCTACAATTCAACAGTTGAAAAGTTTTGATAAAAAGTAACGGAAGATAGTAAAAATGGAGCGGTAATCAGATATTTTCTGATTGAACCACATTTTTCAAGCAACCAATCATAATTCACTATTGGTTTTTGAACTATTGGTTTACTAATTCAGATTTGACTTATATGATATCTTTAAAATATAGCAAAGTTTTTCCGAAATATATTTAACATCGCTGTGTCTCAAAAACTCGAACTCAAAAATTGGTTAAATGAGACCCTCTTGATCTAAATACTTACTTATTTAGAATTAATCTGATAGGTTGCTGGCTGGTTTTTCTTTATGTAATAAATAAATAATCGGAGAGTGAGTAAAGATGAGAGCCTTTTTTATGGGTCTGGTCTGGCCGTGGTGGATTGATTTAAGGGATAATTACTCTCGGACCTCTGATGTTTAGTATATTCGCTTTTCACGCCTTATTTTTCGATAATCGATTAAGAAATTTTCATAGTTTTGTTTTATTATACTTTCAAGCACCTCGCTAATGTTAGCAGATATTTTTTTATTTTTTATCATGGAAATGACAAAAATACTCTTGAAAAAATAAAAAAAATCTATTTCTTCCGCCTTTAGATCTCACTATGTATACCAAAAACTAAATCTGAAATCAACAAAAATCTACCATGTACTCCTCCGAGATTGAAGCCCAACAAAAATTCACTATTTGTCTCGACCTTGAAGAACTGCTACCAAGCAACCCAACCTTCGTCTTTGATTTTCTCTAGCTCGACGTTCTGTCACCGGCCAATGTTGACAATCGTCGTGGGAGCGAGTGCTTTGAAGAGCAAGCGAGAGACCATCACTGTACTATTGGCCAGAACAGACAAATTTGTCTCGATGATTTTCGACGATAGACATAGTCACATTAGTGGCATAGAATCAAAATCAGGGTTGAACCATCCCAATTTGGGTTTTTGCCCAAAATGGTGCTACAGTACAACTTTATCCCCAAAATGGTGTTACTATTAAAAAAATTCTGGATATGGTGTTTCTCTCTCCTCAGATCGAAATTTTTTTTCGACTTGGGACCAAAATCGAAAAAAAATTCGGCCTGGGACCGAGTACTGTAGCAAATAGTGAATTTTTTTGAAAATTTCGTACTGTAGCATTTTTTGAAAATTTTTGTTAGAAATCTAAAAAACTCAAAAAATAGGTCTTAGATTCTTCTATTTTTGTAAATTTTTGTACTGTAGTACCATTATTTTTGTTAAAATAATGAAAAATCTAAAAAAACTCGAAAAATTGGTCTTAGATTCTTCTTCTATTTTTCAAAATTTTCGTACTATAGCACCATTATTTTTGTTAAAATAATGAACAATCTTAAAAAACTTCAAAAATAGGTCTTACATTCTTTTTCTATTTTTGAAATTTTTTTTTACTGTAGTACCATTAATTTTGTTAAAATAATAAAAAATCAAAAAATAGGTCTTCGATTTAAGACCAATTTTCGAGTTTTTTAGATTTTTTATTATCTTAACAAAAATAATGTTGCTACAGTGTACTTACATTATCTTTGTAAGTTTTTTTCCATTTTCGTTGCTACAGTCGTTTTTTACTATTGCTACAGCCCGTTTACTATTGCTACAGTACGCGTTTCTATTGCTACAGTAAAATAATGGTTCCAGGTCGAAATTTTTTTTCGATTTTGGTCCCAGGTCGAAAACATTCTTTCGACTACGGAAGTCAAAAAAAATTTTGGTTTGGTCCCGAGTCGAAAAAAAATTTCGACCTGCGCTCCGTAGGTTGAAAATTTTTTTTGACCTGAGAAAGGAACACCATTTTGGGAATTTTTTAAATAGTAACACTATATTGGTAAATAAATTTGTATAATAACACCATATTGGACAAAAACCCTCCCAATTTTGGTTCTACCCTATTTCCAGAATTGGGGATTTTTCTGGAGATATTACAAATTTGTGAGTAGTCAATTTGAAGAAGAAAGAAGAAAGAAGAATTGGGGTTGTTTAATTGCACCGCTATCCTCCTCCTGGAAAGACCCACTTCGTAATTTCATTTCCTTCCTCTTTATTAAATAAAGATCCTTCTTTTGGGTTCCATTGCACCGTAGTAGTTATTGGCTTTATAATGGTTTACAGAGGTGGTGTCGTTCCTAGGTGCAGTTTGGATATCTTTCTCGGTAGTTTCTTGGTGTTCATAGTGAGATCTAGATGTTGAAAAAGGTAGATTTTTTTAAGGGTATTTTTGTCATTTTGATGGAAAAAATATCTGCTAACGTCAACGAAGAGCCTGAGCGTATAATAAAACCAAATTATGAAAAAAATTTAATCAATTGTCGAAAAAGAAGGAGTGAGAGACGAATATACCAAAGATCAGGGATCTAAGAGTAATTATCCCTTTATTTAAACAATTTCCACCCCCACCATCTCGGGCCATCCCAAATTAGGAAAAAAGTTCCTTTTCTTCCTCTTTCCTCGCCCCCAAAAAAAAACCCCAAATGGAATCCACCGAGCCATCTAATGAACGCCTTAGTTTTGGGAAGATGGGTTATGGGTACACTCAATTTCTCTCCCCTTTCATCTTCTTGCCCCTTTTTTTCCAATTAATGGCTTCTTTTAATTTATATTTTTATATTGTTTCTGGTGCACTTTCTTCAGGTGTAAGCATTATAGGAGGAGGTGCCAGATTAGGTCTCCGTGTTGCAACGAGATCTACTCTTGTCGCCATTGTCACAACGAAGAAGTGGTACCTATTAAATTTCCAATCTTTAATGTCTTTTCTTTGTTTCAGCTCAGAAAGTTTCGATCTTTTATACATGTTTTATGATCCGGGTTCCTTGTCTATTGTCCTTGTGGTATTGTAATATTGAGCAACATCACCATTTTGACTCGTTCTTTTACCCTTGACTTGAGGATATTGAGTTGCTTGATGTTGTTGCTACATGTACCAGATGCTGTATGTTGCTCCACTTGAGGTTGGTTTTAGTTCTGATTTGAATTCTATGTTGTCTCTTTTCGTGTTAGAGCTTGTTGAAGAACGTCTGTGATCGGCATGAGCTCAACCGGTTCGATGTCAAGCAGGTATGGTGGTATTCTAGACTGGCTTCTTAGTACCAATCTTATGTCCTTTTTCCTGCATACTTTTACCGGGTTGTGTTGAACTTCTGATAAGAAGATTGGTCCTGACTTATGCTGTTGTTTCAGGTTGTGTGCTCAGTTTGCGACACGGAACAACCAGTATGTTTCGTCTTGAAAGTGCAGCATCAAATCGTTTCCCCTGGATTTTTTGTCGAGTCTAATTTAGATCAATCTATCTTTACTGCTATCACAGGTTCAACAAGTCTGCACAAATTGTGGCGTCAATATGGGGGAATACTTTTGCGAGATTTGCAAATTCTTCGACGATGATGTAATCTTGGCAAAACTGTAGTGTGATTGTGATTTGTGTCGATTGCTAGTCATCCATCTTTTAAAAGTGACTCATTTATCTGCTTTATGCAACAACACTCACTGTCGTTTTGACTGTTGCAGATAGAGAAGGGGCAGTTTCACTGTCATGATTGTGGAATTTGTAGGTTGGTGGAGATTAAAATCCTGTTGAACTGTTCTTTTGTTGCAATCCCGCTGGATAATCTACTAATGACATGTCTTTTTGTTTCTCATCAAAACAGAGTTGGTGGTCGTGGAAATTATTTTCACTGTAATAAGTGTGGTACGTGTTTTATGTGACTACACTTCTGGAATATTCCATGCCCTTGTATTTTCACTTACCTTTGGCTAACAGATTTTCTGATGCGTGCACAGGTTCTTGCTATTCAATGTCCATGCGTAATAATCATTCATGTGTAGAGAACTCAATGCGTCACCATTGCCCTATATGCTATGAGGTTTAGTTCCCGTCCTAATTGTTTAGAGGAAGTTTGTTACCCGGGTCGAGCGCTAAAAACTTTTGTTACTTGTATCTGCAGTACTTGTTTGACTCGATGAAGGAGACTACTGTAATGAAATGTGGCCACACGATGCATTGCGAATGTTACAATGAGATGATAAAGCGTGCGAAGTAAGCTTCAATCACCTTCATTTACTGTGTGCGTTTTAGCATTTCACGTCTCGATGCCGGTACTTAACTTGAACTGGTTCGTCACCCAGATACTGTTGTCCGATATGCTCCAAGACAGTGATTGACATGTCCAAAGCGTGGAAAAGAATTGACGAGGAGGTAAGTTACTTTTGAGTGTTGTTGGGGTCAAGTGTAGTGAAGTATATAACATGATAACTTCATCCTTTAATCGATCTGCCACTCATGTTTTTGTCGAATATTTGTTGTTAGATTGAAGCGACGGTCATGCCTGATGATTACCGCAACAAGAAGGTCCTTACTTTCATCCCCTTTTAATAATACTTCTGTAGAAATTGTAGTGCAATCGTAGCTCACTTTTTTAGTGAATCCAACAAAAACATCTGAGGAGCTGGGTCATCTAGTGCAGGTCTGGATACTATGTAACGACTGCAATGACACGACGGAAGTCTATTTCCACATAATCGGGCACAAATGCAGCCACTGCAAATCATACAATACCCGAACGATCGCACCCCCGGTTCTTCCGCAATGATTCGATTGTTTGTTTTGGGGACCATGCTCCGGCTTCGCGCACCGGGGCTACAGGAAAACCTCCGAGATTGCAGATCTTTTGAGCTGGTCCATACATCATCTGAATCATCATTTTATTGTACTTGGATATTGTTCTGTACAATAGGGATGTAATTCATTAGCAACTATTCCAAGTCATTCTTCCTCCAATTGTGGAGTGAGACCATACTATCCTATTGAAGACTGGTGTAAACTCATCTTTTGTATACAACAATGGCTTGAAAAAAGACGATTGATTGTTATATATACTTTTGGACTGATGTTGATCACTCGTATGGTCTTACACTTTCATCATCTAGACAATGTTGGAAAAAATTCACATTTAAAAAAAATTCGGGTTCCAAGTCGAGACCTCCTCAATAGAATGTAAATTTCTTACCATATTGATCAACCCAGTTAGTATCTGTATGTTGCGCTGCGCTGCAATATGAGACTGGCTAGAACGGAAGAATATGCACTGGCTTGGTGCCGTTTAGAGTTTTTTACCAAACGATCGATGACAAGAAACTGTCGTCCAATATGCCAAAGCGCGATCCCATAAACGACCAGTCGTTTCAGAATCCATCCCATCCTTCTCTACCCTCAAAAAAAAAAAATCTCCCCTTCTCCCCTCTCAAAACCCTCGGCTTCGTTCCACTCGCTGACCCGCATCACAGTCCGGTCCACTCTCCATGCAGGTCGTCTCCAACACGCGCCGGTTCGCTCGGGTCTTAAACCCGATCCGGCTTAAGCCGCACGCCGATCTCACTTCCGCTCCTGAAATCGTCCGGCCCCTAACCGTCGCTCCTTCATGCCAATGGCACCTCCTCAACTCCTTCTCCTCTCTTCATTTACCTCCTCTCCCGCTCTCCTCCTCAAGTACTCTTTAATCTCCCTTTCGCTCGCTTTTTTTTTTGTTCCTAGCATTTTTTTTTGTCTGATTTAATATTTTCTTTTTTTGCATTACCGGAGAAGTTTCTCGAGAGAATAGTGTTCCGGCGCTACAGAAGCTCGCGTTGATCTCCGAGGCACATTTTTGTAGCGAAGCCGCTCCGGTAGAATCCAGCGCTTCAGGTTCTGAGTTCGATCTTCGATCGCTTCTATTGTTTAAGAGTTAGTTTAGGTTTTAGCTTTCGTTTCCTGCTACTTTCCTTTGCGTTCAATTGTGAACTCTTTTGTTACTCGTAAGTGAATCACACACAAACACAGATTGATTACCGAGATTTTTCGTGGCTTCGTTTATTGAAATTTAGATGTCGTGAAGGAGTTCTACGATAAGATAGTGGAATCAGTTAATGTGAAGCGCACTATGTCTCCCAACGCATGGTTGTGGACGTTGATTAGTAACTGCCGGACTCTGGATGATGTCAATCTTCTGTTCGACGCTCTGCAGAATCTTCGCCGATTTGTTAGTTTTTGTTTCGATGTTCCATCTCTGTGCAAGACGATCGGTCTGTTTGGTGTTGGTATGTGGTTTAATGTACTTCTATTTTCTGTGCAGCGACTGTCAAATCTCCGTATACACGACAACTTCAATAGCCATCTTTGTCTTGAAATCTCCAAGGCATGCATACGAGCTGGGGCAATTGATTTTGGTGTGTGAACATTTGAAGTCTAGCTGTGATTTTGTGAAGATGTGGAAGTTTTGTAGTCTCTCAGTGAATTGAGGGTTTGTTGCTTGACATCACTGTTGTGATGAATTCAGGAAAAAAGGCCTTGTGGAAGCATAATGTGTATGGATTGACTCCGGCTGTTGGATCTGCCAACCATTTACTGGTACGGTACATATATAGCTGGTTTTGTCTTCTTTTGGGACTTTTCTCCATAAGTCTTCACGTGCTTTACTTTTCTGTTTCTGTGCTGCAGTCCTATGCCAGGGATCGGAAAGACACCAAGCTGTTAACTGAAGTGATGAAACTCATGAAAAGAAACGGCATAGAACTACAACCTAGTACTGCAGATATTGTCTTTAGGTGTGTCCTGTGAAGTTAATGCAGTGGTATTCTTTCTATTTTGTTTGTCACATTGCTCTATATCAAAGTGCTTCGGCCCAAGGCCGTTAGGTGTTTGATGGACTTTGTCTCATGTGGAAGAGTAGTTGACTAGAACAAGAAATTCCTGTAAATAATAAGATGTAGGATTGAGTTGGACCTCTGTTTATCATTGGTATTGTAGCAGATTGGACTTGTTCATGAACTCCATTTCCCATTTCATTTTTCATTTGTTCGACATGATTTCTCTTGCTGTTATCTAGTTGATCTAATGAAATCTGTAATTCAGTGCTTGTGCTGACTTGGATGATTGGGAGCTGATCTCAAAGTATTCAAAAAGATTTGTAAGGGCAGGTATCAAACTACGGAGAACTTCATTTGATGTATGGATGGACTTTGCTGCCAAAAGAGGTGGGTCCCTCCCTAATCCAAATTCTCAATAGCAAGTTTGCTTTGAGTTCCAAAGTCAAGGCCGTATTTTCATCTTGCATTATCTGCCATAAGAGTCACTGTTCTGCAGGGAATACCGAGGCATTATGGAAAATTGAAAAATTACGGTCTGAATCAGCAAACCAGCATACTATTGTCAGTGGATTTGCATGTGCCAAGGTTATTTAACTCTCATGGTCTCTTTACAAAATTGTCATCCATGGAAACTGATGGATGTTTGTTCAGGGTTTAATTCTTGACTCTTGAGTTATGGAATCTCTTTGCAGGGTTTAATTCTTGATAGGAGGCCCCAGGAGGCTGCTGCTGTCATTCAAACCCTTTATCAGGTGCTTAGTGCATGGTATACACATGAATAGGAGAGAGTCGAGAACTTCAATTTCATCATCTCTTTCTGGGGTTTTTACGGATAACATAAATTTGTCCTTGTAGTTTGCACCAACATAAAAATACTCCACGAGGTTTGTATAATGAAGTTTTACCAGTTCAACCAAGGTTGTGGGGGTAGGGTGGGAAATGGTGATTCCCGAGTCTGCTACCATAAATAAAATCTTTTCTAGAATGCGTCACAGCCGGACCTTGAATATCAGATCCGCAACAGATGCGTGATTGTGTTTTGGTATAGATGTTAGCCGAAACCATCAAACTTACTCTTAACTTAGCTTGCACGATTAATTTTTGTTTTTTCCATTCCACAGACTTTACCAGAGACTAAGAAGTCTGGGATTGGGGGCGAACTTCGGAAACTAGTCAGCGTGTGGCCTTTCGATGTAGTCAAGTACCATGAAGGTGAAAACAGAAAGGTTTGTTGAGTTAACTGTGTTTTTTGTCGCTGATTCTAAATTTTCTTCTCTTGTTTTATAAGGCAAGCATCGAGTTGATGTTTTTCACTTCCACTTTCTCTGTCATAGGCCATGGTTGATGCGTTAAAATCAGACATTTCTAGCATGGCCGCCAACCTGTTGCGCACGGGCTTAGAGGTAGAAGTAAATTTAGAAGATCTAACGCAGATAGAAATCCAGTGTTGAGATGCCAAGACGGCACTGCTGCCATTTTTGCCTTGATACTGTATACGGAGAAATGTAGCTGATTACATCTGATGATCTTCCTCAACATGAAACCAGAGCTGCCAGTCCCATGCTTCCAACTGGTTCATAATTCTGCAGATTGGTTTCATTGAATTGCATCAAGTTTAATCTACCTGGAACTTTTCTCAGCTTAAGTGATCGGCATTAGGTTGGCCATCGGAGGAACTCGATATCCACCTTTTTCCACAGGAAATGCCAAACATTGTCCAAGCAAGTTCCCTTTCCTTTTCATCTTCATCTTGGGTCAAATATAACGTCCCAGGTTAGTTTTCTACTACAGCAGAGTCTAGTTGCTCTTGTTAACTCTCTGCTGGACCTGAATCTTCTCCGGTGGTTTTGATTTGAACCATGAATGAAATTATGTCGATTGAAGCTATTGCAAGGTATTGAATTCATCTATTATATTGTTCAAAATACTTTATTTTGATATATATATTTATATATCCTTGTAATAGTTACACCAAAGAGAAACACCAATGTGTTACAAATGTAAACAAATGCACTTGAGCTCCAAAACTAAAAAAAACTTGAAGACTACAATCTTGTCTTCTAATTGTTCAAAATACATTTGAATTCCTTAATTTGTACCATGTTCTACCTTTATACCAAATTACTCCACATTGTCAATATATGCAAATATTATTTATAAATTTAAGTTTCTTGAGAATCCTACATCGCTTAGTGCAAGAGTGGAGGACAAGTTTGTTAGTGTGAAGGACAAGTTTATCAGTGTGGAAAATCTGCCAATTTGTTGCCTTAAGGTTTTGGCTTAGATATAGAGATTCTAACATAGTTTCAGAGTGGGTTGATCTCGTGCTCATTATTGTACTTATCTTATTTCTTGCACGTTGGTGAAGCAAGAATGAGGGTTAAGTTTATAAGTGTGAAAAATACATCAACTCATTGTTTTAATATTTTGAGTTGGATATAGAATTTCTAACAAAGTTAAATATTATATAGTTTTATTTTATCTTGCTTAAATTTTACTCGACAAACTCAAGCTTGTCCGGTCATGGAGAAAATGTCCATCCGGTGAATACACACCGTTGATGCAACCGACAAAATATCGGAGGACTTGTTAGACGTCAGAAACACCATAAACGCATCCTTCAAAATTACCCCACGCCACCAATAAAATTTCGCGTAAAAGACACTGACACTGTGTTTTTTAAATGATAAATTATTATTATTAAAATCAATAACCTTTGATACATTGAACATGAGACCAGATTGACTAGGGACTAAAGAAAAATTGTTCTTAGGTGGTGACTAAATTTTGGGCCGTCAGATTCGATTGTAAAAAAATATATTTTTAAATATGATGATCAATAATAATTTACATGTGAAGTGATATTGGTTTGCATGTGGAGTAATATTGGTTTGCACGTGTAGTGATATTTGTGTGATATTGGTTGGTTTGCATGAAGTGATATTGATTTGTATATAAAATGATATTGGTTTGCATATGTAGTGATATTGGTCTGCATGTGGTCTTGATATTGATTTTCTTTAGTCCCCATGGGTGGGGACTAGCCTAGTCTCCCACCAAATCCGCCCGCAATCCATGAGGTCGCACATTTGTAAAGGGGTGTTTAAGGAGATCTAACATTATTTTATTCTCAATACTCTTAACCCAAAAAATTAGGTCGTACTTGCTACCCATTTATGGAATTTTAAAGAGATCTAACATTGTTTTATTCTCAATACTCTTTAACCAAAAAACTTGCTACCCATTTATGGAATTTTAAGTTGAGCTAAATATGGACGATTTCAACGTTTTGCAGGGTAATGGATGAGGCGACGACTAATTGATGATTGCAACGTCGCATGGGCTGCCGAGAAGATGTTACGTTTAACCTCTTATTTGATTATCATGATTCGACATTTTAAAAAATATCTGCGATGTGCTGGGCCTGGCCATCCCATTATTGGAAATTTATATAATAGTAAAAAAACCCTATTAATATTGCTGAACAAATTGGCTTTACCAACTTCACTTGTACACTCGTAAAAAAAATTCAGTTGTACATAACTCAGATTTAGAATTGAATACAAAAATTATAACATAGTGACAACAAATTGATAGAGTGATATGTTGTTTTTATACGACCATTTTCAGTTTGTCGGTAACTATGTACCTGAGACCGCCCCTTGGCTTAGAATTCAGGCTCTTTTAGATTGGCATCTCATCAATGGCTCAAATTCCCATGAAGGGGGCCTTCTTCGCCTTCCGCCTAAGCTGCGCATGTGTTGGGATAAAAATGTGCGAGAATGTCGATCGATCTCGTGACGGCCCGGAGTGCTCGTCCCAAAGTCGGTCTAATGCTGAAAGTAATAATGGGTGGTCGAAGCCGGGACTACTACCTACAACTACTAACTAAACTAAGATAAAAGCCGAAGCTTGAGAGAAAATTTGTGTTTTGATCTGGTGATGTCTCTCTGCCTTGCTTATATAGAGAAGAATAGTGACCCGGCCTCCCTCCTTAGTTGTGTTGTAGTCGGACTCAAAGTCCTCAAAGTTCATCCCCCGATGTGCCTTATCCTTATCCGGCCCGAATTCGAAGACCCTGAAGCCTATCTTTTCCAATGCTTATCCCCGCCTAACTCGGATTTCCAGTGCTTATCGCTTTCTTTACAGAGTCTGCACCTACTTTTGCCTCTTGAGAGTCCAGAGACACTTGGCCTCTTTACACCTCCTGCTGAGAGTCTGGGTTTCCTTGATGTCCTACCTCACTTATGCCCTTTACTTCAGATAGAGATCGAAAGTCGATGAGTGTAATACCATACTCCGTTAATCATATATTTTCGACTTAAGTGAAGTATGCTTAGCCGTATTGACCTATTGGATTAGTATTTAGAGTTACATTGCTATGTAAATAGAGTACCAAAGAAAGTTGGAAGGAAAGCATTCGGTATCTCGGACTACCTCGGACGATTCCAAGCATGGTATGATGAATTGATCATAATGTCTTCACCTGGGATTTAAAGGAGATGATTCAAAATGGTATTGAAAGGTAAGAAATGGATTTATAAGCTTTGGAAGACATGGATTTGTCATGCTAGTAATTTGGACCATGCCTAGCAAGTGGTTAAACAACTCACTTGTATTGTCGATTTTTAAAATGCTTCGGTTGGAATTCTCAGTCTTTAAGTCAACAAGGATTCATGTTTCTACACCTTTATGAAGTGTGTATAGACATAATTTGGTCTTCTAAAGATTCTAGATCAAACTTAACAAAGCCTACTCAATTAATTCACAAGTGTTATGAAGATAGTTGGGTAAATTCATACAGCAGTAGTACTACTTGGTAAATTGGACATATCCTTCTCAATTTTGCTCCGAATACTACAAATAAATATGATCCAGAAATTAGACACATGGGGCTACAATTTATCTGTTAACAAGTTTTTCCAACAAGCAACGGAAGTTGGTAAAAAATGGGATCCAAATTACTAAATTCTGATTGGACCACATGGAGGGTGGAACCGATCACAAACTAACACTTGCCTTCCTTGCAAATTGACACAAGGACCTTTATAGAAGGGATGCTTATCTATTCAAGGACATTGTAAAATATGGAAATATCTAGAAAAATGTGGAAAAAAAGACAAAAAGATCTCAAATCCGAAATAGAAGAGAAAGAGGAGAGAGAGAGAGCAAGAAGAAGAGAAAGAAGTATGGGAAGAAAGAATGGCTTGGTAAGTGATATTCTCCTTCGATTTAGACTTTTATGTCCTAATAAAAGTTGTAGAGGACTTAAAGATCTTTTTAACGGTATATCATATGTTCTATTTGGATTAAGGAATCAACGGAAAATTGATTTTGAACTACAGATTGATTACTGCAGTATTCGATTGAGCGAGTTTCAGAAGAAGTGTTTGGTAAGCCTACTTGGACTCCGAATTAGACTTTAGTTTCTTCATACAGATTGTAGATGACTCAATAAGCTTTCTACTTTAGTTTCTTCATACAGATTGTAGATGACTCAATAAACTTTCTAACACCATATCATACGCTCTATTTAGATAAGGGAAGCATCCGGAAAGGTGGTTGCAAGACAGACAGACTGGCTGGGTTCGGAATTGAGGTAGTTGAAGAAGATATGATCGGTAAGCATATTTTAACTTGAAAATGGAATTTTTATGAAACATAAAAGTTGTAGAGAACTTAAAGACCTTTCTAGAGCTATATTATTGTCCAATTTGGACAAAGGAATCAGCCCAAAATTATTGTTTCAAAATGGACTGACTGCTGAGTTTTAGAAATAAGGTGGTGCATGAAAAATGAATTGATAAGTGATTCTTTGGACTTTTAAGTTGATTTTTACACTTGGTGTGATGATTAAAGAATAGAGCAATGGTATATTTATGAAGATATGTACTTGGTTTTGTGTGATCTTGGGTTATATGGGGGCTTTCCGATGTTAGAAGTGATTAGGCTTATCGTGTGCTCGGTATTAATTCCATTGGTAAAATAGATTTGTAAGTGCACTTTTGGTAATGAACAAATATTGTACAGGTTATATATGTGTGAATGAGTGAATAATGGACCATGGATTGAAAGGAGAATAAAATCGAGGAATGAGCATTCGTCAAGTAGTCTTCAAATGGGTAAGAAGATAGAACATGATAAATTAATTTTATTTGGTGCATGTGCATATTTCAGATCTTAAGTATGTGCGTCTCATGCATATGAGGTTTGTCTATGAATTTTTTGTGTGCATATGTTTTGTGTTTGGTGATATTTGGATTGGTTGATCTCACATGTGGTATTTGTGTGTGGCCAGCTAGAGAATATGTTTCCTAGCTCGGGGCCGATTTGTGAGGATGTGTTATGTCCATTTCTATTGGATATGGTCTCGGACCTTTGATTATGTGATGGGTATGCTATGTTTGTTTCTGGTGAGAAATGGACAGGTTTTCTCATACTAACCGAGGATGTTAGCCTATGTGCACATAGACATAGGCTAGGGATATCCTATATTACTACTATATGCTTAGTATTTGATTATGGAAAGGAGATCTGATGACCATGTTAATTTGATTATAGTTCACTGTTTATTTGACTATGTGAATATGTGTTTGTGGGATAAGTTGCGTGATAGAATGGGACGTCACGTAGATTGCCCACGTTTTTGTGTGCTTGTGTGATCGTATGATTAGTCTGTATATTAGTGTTATCTTGAATGATGTGGGACATCGTTAAGTTCTGTCTCTCCCACATGTATCTGGCATAACCCATATGTTATGTTCTATTTGTTTACAAAGTATTCTAAAATACTCACCCTCCCTCTCACCAGTTTTGCAGGTTCATTTATATGGTCATGTATTTGTCAGGAGATAGCTTCGTTGATGTCAAGTCGATTTGCTTCTTCAAGACTTGTCTTAAGTCTCTGGCTTTCATTTTGCTCATTTGTCTAGTAGCTCCGTAGCCACAGTGTTCACTTTGACCCTGGGATAAGTGTAAAGAATGATTATAATTCTTTTTGAATTTATAAAAGGTGTATGATTTTGTAAAGTTAAAATACGTTTGAGGCTGGCTAGACTCATTAGGTGTTGTAAACGGATTAGGGTCTAGTGTCAGTCACTGACCCCGCATTTGGGTCGTGACAATGAGTCTCACTACTTGGACCCGAGACCTTTTGCACTCACAATAGTTAAGTCTCAGTACTTGGACCCAAGACTTTCCACACTTACAACCTTCCATTAGGTAGCTCTAATAGATAGCTCTACCAACCCGAGCTAATATACCCGATCTCACGGGCTTAATCAACTCTTTAAAGTTGCAAGTCGTCATCTCGAAGAGACGAATATCGATGATTGCACAGTGCTGACCACTATGGGTCAACATCCTATTACCATCGAATTGAACCAGTTTGGCATTGACCGCCATCAGTCAGAACTCCTGGCGCTGACCACCACTGGTCAGAATTCCCGTCGCTGACCATGGCGACTTGGACCCAACCTTGCTCCATTTTCCATAGGCGATAACTCCAAGTACCTAGACCCAACTTCGTTTCATCTCTCCATAAGCGCCGACTCCAAGTACTCGGGCCCAACTTCGTTTTGACTCCCTATAGGTGCTGACTCCAAGTACTTGGACCCAGCTTTGTTTTAACTCTCCAAAGGTATTAACTCCAAGTACCTTGACAAAAGTTGCCGACTTTATGTACCCAGGGCACTCCATACACCCAAGGCACTCAAGTGACCCAAGATATTCCACACACCCAAAGTACTCAAGTGACCCAAGGCACTCCAATGACTTCTCATACCCGAATTAAGCCACCGGCTCCACACACACAAGGCACCTCAACAATTTCTCGTACCCAACCTTGAATACACATTTACGCTTGAACCCTTTTAGCCGTTTGCATTCCGGTCGACTTTCTATTTTAAATGAGTTTTTGACACCTTTGTACTCCGAATTTGAAGAAGTCATCAACTATAAAGTTGTAGAGAATGTTTTGGCTTCACTCAACAATTTGAACCACCTTAATCGGACTTCGGAATAAAAAGTTATGATTTTCTTACCAAGTCCTGCCGACCATTGCCCAAATCACTGACCGAAGCTGGTCGAACTGGGTCTGGTATTGATCGAAGCTGGTCAGCACCACCAAATTGCTGACCAAAATTGGTCAGACCGGTCTTGGCACTGACCATTATGGGTCAGCTTCTCTGTCACTGACCGAAGTTAGATGAGCAATTTTAGCTTCAACCGCTTTTCGACCTTGTTCCACTTTGAATTTGCAAAAGACATGAACTACAAAGTTGTAGGCCTATCTCTTACATTTTCATAGCCTTAAGAATCATCTCAATTTGAGACTCGAGTACCAAGATATGGTCGATTTACTAATAATGGGTGTGGGTGCTCTGAGGCAGCTCCTACAAGCCAATGAGCGTCCGACCCCTCCAAGTGAGTGACCCGACTTGGGCAGGGCCTCCTAAAAAGTGTATGACCTGACCTATGAGAGTTCCAACTTACTTGAGGCTGATGGTACTGAAACTGACTTGAAGTCAGGGGTACCTAGGTCATCTTACTCTGAGGGTGTCTAAGTTGATTCAAGACTGAGGGTATCAACGGTGAGGGTACCCAAGCTGATGTGAGGCTAGGGGTATGCATGTTGCCTTACTTTGAGGGTACCCAAAGTGATTCAAGGCTAAGGGCACCTTAGCCGACTTGAGCGTACCCAAGACAAGTTGACGTCCAAGTACAGCTATCTCTATGATCGCACTAGTCAACCCCGAGCTGCCAACATGTTATTTATTTGCACTTTAACAGCAGGAAAGACCCAAAGTCATTCCCAGAGAACAGTAAAATTTCATAGGGTCGTTCTGTCTAGGTATAGGTAGTTCGTGTTGGGTTTGAATGAATTTATTCAATGCAAGCCCAATAATGGAAAGGCCTAAAAGAAAGGTCCAAAGGGAGATGGAAGGTTGCAATCCCACATTGATTAGAGCAAGGAGGATTTCCTTGTTTATAAGGAATTTCCCTCCTTGCCTATCAACTTGATCGGCTACCCAAAAGGCTGACCCACCGCTAGCTGCCTGCGAGGACGGTGCGAAGCACCATCCGAGCACGAGCACGAGCACGAGCACGAGCACGAGCACGAGCACGAGCACGCGCACGCGCTCGCGCACGCACACGTGCGTGTGCGCATGGCGCATTGGACGCAGGTCGCAATGGGCGCTTTGTGGCGTACTTGGCACTTCGCACGTGCGCATCGTCGCGAGGAGCTGGAGGAGCCTTAAGTATTTTTCCCGGGTCCAGAGGCAGCTGCGCAGCTACCGAAGCGACGAGGAGCTGCGAGCGCCTTCAGGTTGGCCGCCGAAGAGGCACGACGGAGTGGAAAGTCCGGGAGGCTTCCAGAAGGTCGAAGGAGTGCGAGATCTCCCGCGAAAGGGTGCGAGCGCAGCCTGGCGCGCCTGGAAGGATCCGGAAGTCTTCGAAGGGCCACCAGTGCGCCTGGAAGGATCCAGAAGCCACTGAAGGGCCACGAGCGCAGCCAGTCAGCCTGTTGGCCGAGCGGACGCGTCCCTTCGGGGTGGCTGCCTCCCTGCCTCCTCCAGCCTATAAATAGGCATGCCCTCCTTGCCATTTCCTCATCCCAGCAGCACATGCATCTCCTAGCATTGTTGTCTTCTCCTCTCCCCCCGTTCTTCATCTAGAAAAGAGTCCCGAAAGTTCTGGGTATATAAGGGTTCGCCCGAAAGTTTCGAGATACGTGTGCAACGTTCTTGGAAATGCCCTAAACAGTCGTTGTATCTTGGGGACGATTGCCTTAGCCCGTACCGTACTGAAATATACGGGGCAATCTCGTCTTACGGAGAAAGTGTCCAACACTTGCCTCGACTGAAGTGATCCTAATCAAGTACACCAACTCTGACAAACAACAATCGTAAGACGAGATTGTGTACTTGAAGATGGCATCGACAAGCTCAGCACCAGTGCCAGCGGTCCCGGGAACTGCCCACGCCGAAAGGCCGGCCAAGTTCAACGGTACCGAATTCAAGAGGTGGCAACAGAAGATGTTGTTCTACCTGACGATGCTCAACCTGGTCCGATTCTTGAAGGAAGAGGCTCCGAAGGTAGCAGAAAATGAGGCAGATCAACAGAAGATCAACGCCCTCGATGCATGGAGTCACAGCGACTTCCTATGCCGGAACTACGTCCTGAATGGACTAGACGACACGCTCTACAACGTCTACGCGGAAGCTAAGACCGCTAAAGAGCTGTGGAGTTCACTCGAGAAGAAGTACAAAACAGAGGATGCCGGGACGAAGAAATTCATCGTCGGACGATTCCTCGACTTCAAGATGGTGGACTCCAAGAAGGTCATCGACCAAGTGCAAGAGTTGCAGTTGATCCTTCACGAGATCCAAGCCAAAGGGATGCAACTCAGCGAGTCCTTCCAAGTAGCTGCTATGATCGAGAAGCTCCCCCCGCTGTGGAAGGATTTCAAAAGCTACCTCAAGCACAAGAGGAAGGACATGGGCCTAGAAGACCTGATTGTAAGACTGAGGATCGAGGAGGACAACCAAAAATCCAAAGTCAAGCAAGGCAAGGCCAACTCTGAGATCACAGTGCACCTCGCTGAGGGAAAAGGTGGCAAGAAGAGGAAGAAGTCTGAGGATAAGCAGAAGGAGCAAAAGCCCAAGAAGAAAAAGATCAAGGGTGACTGCTACAACTGCGGGAAACCCGGCCACATGGCTAAGGACTGTCGCCAGCCGAAGAAAGACCAAGGAAAGGCTAACCTGGCTGAAGACTTGTCCCAGATGGATCTGTCAGCTGTAGTGTTTGAAGCCAACCTGGTGGACAATCCGAGAGAGTGGTTCGTAGACACTGGAGCTACCCGCCACATCTGCTCGGACAAGGAGATGTTCTCGAACTATATCCCGATCACCGGCCGAAAGCTGTTCATGGGAAACTCCGCAACGTCCAAGATCGTTGGTCTGGGAAAGGTGGTCCTGAAGCTGACCTCAGGAAAGGAGCTGACCCTCAAGGATGTGCTGCATGTCCCGGACATCCGCAAGAACTTAGTCTCTGGCTCACTGTTAAGCAAATCCGGTCTTAAGCTTGTATTTGAGGCTGATAAGTTTGTACTGACCAAAGCGGGTCAATTCATAGGAAAGGGTTATCTAGAAAGGGGGCTATTTAAGATGAATGTAATAACTGTACATCGCACCTTTAACGGTGAAAATAAAGTTAATGCTTCTTCTTACTTGGCCGAGTGTTCTAATTTATGGCATGGTAGATTAGGACACGTAAATCTAAACTCGCTAAGAAAGTTAGTATGTTTAAATTTATTACCGAATCTAGAGTTCAACACATCCGATAAATGTGAAGTATGTGTGGAGGCTAAAATGACCAAAGCACCATTCCATTCAGTGGAAAGAAGTACTACGCCTTTAGAATTAATTCATACGGACACTTGCGATATGAAACACGTGCAAACTAAAGGCGGGAAGAAATTCTTCATAACGTTTATCGATGATTGCACGAGATACTGTTACGTATATCTCCTAAGGGGCAAAGACGAAGCTCTTGATGCTTTTAAGAGATATAAGAATGAGGTTGAAAATCAACTCAGCGTGAAAATCAAAATGATCTGAAATGATCGAGGAGGAGAATATGTAGCTCCGTTTGAGGAACTCTGTCAAGAACATGGCATTATTCATCAGACGA
Source organism: Hypericum androsaemum (assembly GCA_963995505.1). Lineage (NCBI taxonomy): Eukaryota > Viridiplantae > Streptophyta > Magnoliopsida > Malpighiales > Hypericaceae > Hypericum > Hypericum androsaemum. The sequence goes on from OZ023185.1 coordinate 1,717,519, forward strand.
CTGCTCCATATTCACCTCAATCGAATGGCGTAGCTGAACGCAAAAATCGAACTCTTAAGGAGATGATGAACGCTATGTTGATTAGCTCGGGCTTACCCCAGAACATGTGGGGGGAAGCTGTGCTCTCAGCTAACCACATTCTAAACAAATTGCCACACAAGAAAAGGAATAAAACCCCATATGAACTATGGAAAGGAAGGAAGCCTTCCTACGGTTACCTTAAAGTGTGGGGGTGCCTAGCAAAGGTCGAAGTACCTAAGCCTAAGCAGGTGCGAATAGGACCCAAGACCATTGATTGCATCTTTATCGGATATGCGCAAAATAATAGTGCTTATCGATTCTTGGTGCATAAATCTGAAACCCTGAGATAAACACGGGAATGGTCATAGAATCAAGGAACGCAATATTTTTTGAAAATAGCTTTCCTAATAAGGAAAGAAAGGAAGCAAGTCCAAAGAAAAGGGCTCACGAGACTACGCAAGGGTCAAATCAGAAAGATGATGAACCTAGACGTAGTAAACGGACGAAGGTAACCAAATCTTTCGGTCTGGACTATCTAACCTATGCGTTAGAAGATGAACCCAGGACAATCCAAGAGGCATTGTCCAGTCCAGATGCTCCTCTCTGGAAGGAAGCTATCAATAGTGAGATAGAATCCATTATGCAAAACCACACGTGGGAAATCGTGGATCTCCCACCGGGCTGCAAACCTTTGGGATGCAGGTGGATCCTAAAAAGGAAATACAAAGCTGATGGATCAATCGACAAGTACAAAGGGATATAATTTCTTTGACACGTATTCACCGGTCAGAAGAATCACATCGATTAGAGTACTCATAGCTGTTGCAGCACTCTATAACCTCGAGATCCACCAAATGGATGTAAAAACAGCTTTCCTAAATGGAGAACTGGAAGAGGAGATATACATGGAGCAACCTGAAGGGTTTGTGGCTCCCGATCAAGAGCATAAAGTATGCCGACCAGTCAAGTCACTATATGGGCTAAAACAAACGCCGAAACAATGGCACGAGAAATTTGACAGAACAATATTGTCAAATGGATTTAAGATCAATGAGTGCGATAAATATGTTTACATTAAGGGCACACCTGAAGCTTACGTAATTGTATGTCTCTACGTAGATGACTTACTAATTACGGAAAGCAATAAAGAAGTTATTGTGAAAACTAAGAACATGTTAAAGAACCACTTTGACATGAAAGATATGGGTCTGGCAGACGTCATACTAGGAATAAAAATTTCTAGGAAAGCTGACAAAATTATCTTGACACAATCCCACTACGTGGAAAGCGTGCTCAAGAAGTTTGAAGCTTTCGACAAACCTCTGGTTAAGACTCCAGTAGATTTGAATCTACACTTAGCCAAGAATCGAGGGGACCCAGTATCGCAACTGAAGTATGCGCAAATTATCGGGAGCTTGATGTATTTAACAAACTGCACTCGTCCTGATATTGCGTACTCAGTTAGTAAACTTAGTAGATTCACAAGTAATCCAGGGAAGGATCACTGGCTAGCTCTAGAAAGGGTTTTACGGTATTTAAAACATACCATAAGCCATGGCATACATTATGCTAAATATCCAGCTGTATTAGAAGGATACAGTGACGCAAACTGGATATCAGACACTAAGGACTCCAAATCCACGAGTGGATACGTATTCACCATAGGAGGAGGAGCTGTGTCTTGGAAGTCCTCTAAACAAACGTGCATAGCTCGATCCACCATGGAGTCGGAGTTTATAGCGCTAGATAAAGCTGGGGAAGAAGCTGAATGGCTCAGAAACTTCCTAGAGGATATTCCGTGCTGGAGTAAACCAGTGCCTCCCGTATTGATACATTGTGATAGCATGTCTGCAATCGGGAGAGCACAAAGTACATTGTACAACGGAAAGTCTCGACATATCCGTCGGAGACACAATACCGTTAGACAGTTGATCTCTAGTGGGGTGATCACCATTAACTATGTAAAGTCCAAGGACAACTTAGCTGATCCTTTTACAAAAGGAATCAATAGAGATCAAATGTACAATGCAGTAAGGGGAATGGGATTAAAATTCACACACTAAAGAACATTCATAGCGGTAACTCAACCATGATGAGTGGAGATCCCACAAACTTGGTTCAATGAGACAACTAAGTTATGGAGGGTTCAGTGAACCACCTGGAACCTATCTCATTCTCAGAAGCTGCCCAGGTATTAACCTGCAGAGGTGTGGTAAGGTTAAGCATTACGCTTTTAATGATTCCTATACCTTGATTAAGGTGGAGTATGGCAGGATACTCCTGATAGGAGATCACCTATGTAAGTGTGAAGTGAGGCCGCTTCAAATGGGAAAAACACTTATGAATCCAAGATACGGTCCATGGCCGAAATGGACACAACGTGAGAACCTAAATATACTAGGGTTATTATTGTGTAAATGTTATTGTCTTGGTTTACGCAAAAAGCTGACGGTTCAAGACATCACGTTCACCGAGCAGCGAGTAAATTCGATAACATATTACTAGAGAAGGTTCAAAGCCACAAGCTACCTGTCTCGATGCAATAATAACACGTCAGAACTTTCGATTAGAGTCTGCATGCATTAATCATCATTCATGTGGGGGATTGTTGGGTTTGAATGAATTTATTCAATGCAAGCCCAATAATGGAAAGGCCCAAAAGAAAGGCCCAAAGGGAGATGGAAGGTTGCAATCCCACATTGATTAGAGCAAGGAGGATTTCCTTGTTTATAAGGAATTTCCCTCCTTGCCTATCAACTTGATTGGCTACCCAAAAGGCTGACCCACCGCTAGCTGCCTGCGAGGACGGTGCGAAGCACCGTCCGAGCATGAGCACGAGCACGAGCACGAGCACACGCACGCGCTCGTGCGCATGGCGCATTGGACGCAGGTCGTAATGGGCGCTTTGTGGCGCACTTGGCACTTCGCACGTGTCGCGAGGAGCTGGAGGAGCCTTAAGTATTTTGCCCGGGTCCGGAGGCAGCTGCGCAGCTACCGAAGCGACGAGGAGCTGCGAGCGCCTTCAGGTTGGCCGCCGAAGAGGCACGACGGAGTGGAAAGTCCGGGAGGCTTCCAGAAGGCCGAAGGAGTGCGAGATCTCCCGCGAAAGGGTGCGAGCGCAGCCTGGCGCGCCTGGAAGGATCCGGAAGTCTTCGAAGGGCCACCAGTGCGCCTGGAAGGATCCAGAAGCCACCGAAGGGCCACGAGCGCAGCCAGTCAGCCTGTTGGCCGAGCGGACGCGTCCCTTCGGGGTGGCTGCCTCCCTGCCTCCTCCAGCCTATAAATAGGCGTGCCCTCCTTGCCATTTCCTCATCCCAGCAGCACATGCATCTCCTAGCATTGTTGTCTTCTCCTCTCCCCCCGTTCTTCATCTAGAAAAGAGTCCCGAAAGTTCTGGGTATATAAGGGTTCGCCCGAAAGTTTCGAGATACGTGTGCAATGTTCTTGGAAATGCTCTAAACAGTCATTGTATCTTGGGGACGATTGCCTTAGCCCGTACCGCACTGAAATATACGGGGCAATCTCGTCTTACGGAGAAAGTGTCCAACACTTGCCTCGACTGAAGTGATCCTAATCAAGTACACCAACTCCGACAAACAACAGTTCGCATCTTCATAAACATGACTATTTCACAGAACCTCCCTCTTTGATAGTGCCCATATAGTTATGCATTTCATGCATGTTGAAACTTACCCAGTAAAAAATTTTGCTACCTTAATACCGTTATGATAAAATCAAAATAGGTATTAACTTTTAATTGGGGTGGATACGCAGACCAAAATTTACCCAATTAGAATTGTTAATTGAGTAAATTTTGGTCTACTCATCCACACCAAGTGTAATGGCTGCTTTAGCCCTCCACCTGGTTCCTCCACCACATCAATTACGCCGACCTTCGTCTTGCTTTGGCTGTCCATGTCCACCTCTAGGCCAAGAATATAGAGGTAGGAGATGATGATCTGTTGCGGAAATGTTTGTAGTGGAACTAAGTTGGGAGTACGGGGTAGTTGTACCTAAAATGACCACAAAATTTATATCAAACCTGGACCTTTGTTTAATTAATTTCACATGCATCACGATTTTCTGTTTAATTCAAAATTGATTGTTGTCGGTTTTTATTTTGGATTCTATTGCATGCAATATTGAAAACCCATTTTTTACAAGTTTTCTATATAAAGAAACTACCCCGTACTCCCAACTTAGTTCCACTACAAACATTTCCGCAACAGATCATCATCTCCTACCTCTATATTCTTGGCCTAGAGGTGGACATGGATAGCCAAACAAGACGAAGGTCGGCGTAATCTTACGGTTCTCCTATCATTACTCTTTCCACATAATTTAGGGGGGAGAGAATATCATGTAAAATTCCGTAAAATCTTAACCACCGAATATTTATCAAATCTTATATGTGAAATGATGACTATAAAATTGTATGGCCTACAAAATATCGAAGAATTATTAGACGTCAGAAACGCCATACGTGTATCTTTCTCAAGATAAGAAGAAGAAAAAACATCCCTAATTGTCGTTCGGAATCACCATCTACATTGTTGGGAATGTAGGCGGTACTTGGATCAACGGCTAAGTGAATATTAATCACCTAATTAATAAGTTTTGAATTCTAATTATTTAAAATAATATTAAATATTAATAGGAAAAGAACTTACTACCCATTATGGAATTTTATCTTGGGTCGATGACTAATTGACGATTTCAACATCGTGCATGGGCTGGCAATCAGATGTTACGTATACCCTCTTTTTTTAAAAAAATTTAGAACGTATTCTCTCTTATTTGATTAACACGATTTGACATTTTTATAAATATCTGCGATAGGACGGCCGGGACAACCCATTAATAGAAATTTATATAAAGAAAAAGATCAAAGTTTTAAAATACAGATTTTAGCCCGTCTTTCATGTAGATCGGTCGGATCAGACCTTTTTATTTTAATAAAATATTTTAAATATATATACATTACTATATAGGTAAGAAAGAGAGAGAGAGAGTGAGTGAGAGAGATACCTGAAGGCGACGACGGCATCGGCACCGAAGGTCGGGCATCGAAAGGTCGAGTAAGAGGAATCGATTTCGAAGGTTTTAGATTGATTTTTTACGATTTAGTTTTTTTTTTTCTTTTTGGGCGAAAAAAACAAAATTACCCTTAAGTTGGGTCGGAATTTTAGTATTTTCCAAAAGTTCCAGTCGAGCCATCATTTACTAGTCATACCAAATGCAAAAATCGCCTGATTGGACCAAAAATATGGCAGTTCGACCAGACTCTATTTTTATCCCTAAAACGGGCCGCTCTATTGAACAATTTGTGGTCCAACCGGTCAGACCCTATTTTTTAAAACTATAGAAAAAGCCCTATTAATATTTTAATTTAGGTTAAAGACACTTACGTACCCTGTGTTATTAGAAATAGATACCGAGGATCTCGTGTTATAAAAATACCCAAAAAATACCCTAAATTATTGACAACACTAAAATTCTCATATGGAAAAGTCCATTATGCCCCTCTGCAAAATAAAAACTTTAGAATATTAATTTTGTTTTTCTCTTCTCATCCTCTCTTTATTCTCTCTCGCCGGATCCGCCACCAAAAATGTCGGAATCCAACCAACCCCGCCTCGCCATCCTCACAACCCCATGTGCAGATGATTAGTTTCTGCTCATCTGAATTTTGTCTCTACCAACTCATCTTTTTATTTTTGGTTGGATGAAACTGTATATGTATGAATACCATAATGGAAAGACTAGAGCTTTTGGTTAAAATTAGGGAGTTAATTACTATACTCCCCCAAAAAATTACGGCCTTATTTGAAGGGAAATCAAGTCCAATATCATATGCGCCCTCCCTCTTCTAAATATAACAGATTAGGGATTAAGAGGTCCCCTGTACCCATTTCCTGGCCTCTGCGATCTGGGTTTTGGGCCTTCTCACCGCCACCGACTCCAATTCCTAGATGCAAGAGGCGGTGGCGATAAGCATAGAGGGGAAGGAGCATGGCGGTCGGTGCACTTGGTGGCGGCTCCGGGGAGAGAGAAGAAAATTAAAATTAAATTTCTAAAGTTTTTATTTTGCAGAGAGGTATAATGGACTTTTCCATATGAGAATTCTAGTTTTGTCAATAATTCGGGGTGTTTTTGGGTATTTTATAATACTGGGTGACAAGTATCTATTTTTAATAATACAAGGTATTTAAGTGTCTTTAACTTTTTAATTTTTTTGAAATGGATCGTTCGACTAATTGACGTCGTAGCTAGATTCGTTAATACATATGATATGTATTTTGGATATTTAAAATGTTATTATCTATTAAAAAATTTTGCAATGCACAAATGTGTATGCTATTTACTAACTTTCACCGCCTAGTTCAAATATGAAAATTCTGATATGGTTAATACAGGTTGATTGAGCGGTATGTCATCTTCACAAGATCTTTCTGTAGCTTGTTAACAAAATCAAATTCCATGTTAACTACGATTTGGTGTTTAAGAAAGTGATTTTATAACGCAAATCCCACTTTTTTTACCCCATTCAAACATGAAAAAATGAACATCTTAGGTTCCAGAGATAGCCCACACTCCGCCCATTGAAGAATATGGGATTTGACGGATATCAAAAAATTAGATCCCAGCCCAGCCACTTTATTTCACCTCTTTTTTTTTTCACCTCTTTGGAAGCTCATATTTTGTCCTCCGTAAAATTTCTTACTAGACTTGGTCTAATTGGTAAAAAAAATTGATTCTTAACAAAATTTTGAGTTCATATAATATTGGAAGAATCAGTTCATAAAATTCGACAATGATCGCCATAGAATATAAGAATAAAAGGTGTACATAAAAAAAAGTCCTATGGGATCTAAATCCCCTGGAATGTCCCTAGCTCTATCTTGACCGGGACCGAAAAAAATAAGTTTGTCTCAAACTCCTTAATTAATTAGTTATTAATTTGTCGAAATCTATAATGGGTTTATGTCTTTTGGGATCGCTATTATGCCCTGCATTTATAATAGCGTAGGCTTTCATCCACCGTAGCTTGTCGACAAATAAATCGGTCATAACAACTTTATTTACATTGTCTTTATATTTTAAATAATTTCATTAATGCTTAAATATTTATTAATTTTCAGTAAATTTTAATTTTATTCATTTAATATGTTCTAGACGGTGAAAGATCTCACTTTATTTACTTCTTTTTTTTCTCTCCCGCTTATTTTCTCCTTAGTTGCTGTCCTTTATTAGTTGTTTCCAAAAAAAAATAATTAGCCCACAATAATTCGAAGTGGATAGCCACAAACGACAGCTAGCGCCATTTATTAATTTAGCCCTACTATCCAAACGACATTCAAAACGAGCTACATGGAAAGCGATACTTAAGGGAAAAAAAAGAAAAGCAAAGCGATAGACGTGATGAATGAGATTGAACAACTTTTTGCATCGAATTAAAATTTGTACGAGTTTTGATTCCATAAATATACGATAAAATAAAAATCATGCGTGTAATGTAAAGTTACGAGATCAACTCTGATGTTATATTCACATCTTTTTATCTAATTTAAAATTTTAAACAATGAATACTTGTTGTTATTTTGATATCGTTGTGATTTTTCTCCCTTTGGAATTTCGACCTCTTAAGAAATTTTTACGTTTTTAAACTGGATTCAACTACTTGTTGCTACTTACTATGTTTCTTACTCTAACATTGAAATTATAACAATTTCTAATTATTAAAAAAACGCATGAATTTCGACGTGAATGGGCTCGAACGACAAGTGACAACTTAATGTATTTATTCAATAGCCCTACCGTCTAACCAGTTGTCCCAAGTGCATTAATATGATAATTAGAGGAATAAAATGGAATTCAGTTGATCTAATGTGCAATTACTAGATTTGGATGGTACATCCAACAATTCAGAGGGTACGAGAGAGTTTCATGGAGTAAAGGGTAACATTTTTTTAAAAATTTTATATTCTGAACATTTCCAAATTTTTTTACGAATTTAAATATTTTACCATTTGGACTAATACATAACAGAGATTAATATAAGTGACCGAAAATAACTCTCTCACAGTTACTCTCATTATTCTCTTATAATCAAACAAAATTACATAAATTTACGTATAACAACACATTCGCTAACCAACTTTACACTTTATAGAACTATATAGTACTGTTTCTACGCTTCTACATAAACATAATGTCAAGGAAAGAGAAGTCGGAACAAAAACTAATCCAACTTCGAAACGAACGGTTCGAATCCACATCAGTTGTGTTTCTTTTGAAGGCGGAAGTTGGCGAGCGCAATAAGCAACACGAACATGATCGAACCAAGTAGAGACAGGACCACTGAAACTGCTACTTGGTTGCAGAACCTGTCGAAGACATTGCACACCTTCCTCCATTGCACGTGTGAGTTCCCGTGGTAGCCGATGACACCGATGCTCGTGGCGGCGCCGTTGCCGGCGAACAACAATCCCACCATCAGCAGGTCAACGATCAGTACAAGCTGTGTCAACCCTTCCTTTCCGGCCAGCGAAAGGGCTATGGAGATCGCCGAGTATGAGCACGCTATTGCGTTTGCGATCACAAAGAACCTGAAAAACGTGACATCAACATACTATTAATGCACATACGAATAGATTTTTCGCACTCATAAACAAGTCAATTATTATTGTAACTATTAATGTAATAATCTCAAACCGTCTCCTCTCAACCGTGAATTACTCTTTTTCTACTACAATTTTTTTCACTCGATTTTACCGTGGCATGGTTTTAAGGAGGCTAGCGATGACAACCTCGAAAGAGAGAATTTTACACTAGTTAAGCTGTAAATATTTCCATTAATAAACTTTACTTATAAAAAATAACTAATATAGATTTTGACTCCGTTAACATGCGATGAAATATGGGTAGTATGAGGACAATAGATCAACCTGTTATGATACTATGATAGAAGTCTTCACATTCACTCAAAAACTTCAAGGTAATTAGTAGACATATAAACACGTCAACCGCACTTGTAACTAACAACGTATTAATCCCAACATACGTGTTATAAATCTAATTAAATTTGAAGAACTTACACAAAGGCAGACAAGTGATGCCACTTAGCATGAAGAGGAACATTAAGAGGTGGAAGGGAATCCACAATTTTAATTGGGTAAATTTTGGTCTGCGTATCCACACCAAGTGTAATTGCAGCAGCCAAAGTAAGCAACAAAGCCAATACCCTAAGAACCAAATCACTGACACTCTTATTCCTCCTTCCTTCAATTCCTTTAGGCCCTCTACCGGATTCCTCCACCCCATCAACGACACCTACCTTCGTCTTGCTCTGGCTATCCATGGGTTTTTTTGTTAAAATATACGTAATGGAACTAAGTTGGGAGTACGAGGTGTATTCTTTATATAGAGAAACTTGAAGGAATTGAGTTTTCGATATTTCATGAACGATGAACGACAACCCTTAAATAAGTTCCGAGACTCGTCGACGAAAAAATGGGTTCTCAATGTTTGCATGAAAAGACAACCGCGATGCATGTGAAAAAAATTAACCAAAGGGCCAGGTGCATAAATTGTTATAAATTTTGGGGTCATTTTAGGTGCGGATTTTGGTACCACACAACTAAAGCAAGAACACATAGTTATATGGTTGGAGAGAGCGACATGTAAACTAATAAAAAATGATAGGGATAATTGTCCTCAGGTCCCTGGCTTATGTCGTAATTAAGGTTAGGGTCCCTGTTATTCGAAATATTATATTTCCGTCCCCGCTTTTTGTAAAAATGTTGGTTTCGGGTCCTTGGCTCTATTTTTTTCTTTTTTTTTGTCATGTGAAATGACTTTTATACCCTTACACGCACAAAAAAACCTTACATTTCTTCATCCTCTTGACACCAAGAACACAAAATTAAACAACCAATAAAACTCAGTTAATTAAACACCAAGAACACACAATTAAATATTTAAGATTAACCAATTACACAATTGAGCTCTGGCGACGCTTTCTCTACTTCCTCTTCTCTTCGGTTAAAGGGGAAATTAATGTTGCGGTGAGCGGCGACGATGGCGAGGGATTGACGACGGCGAGGGATTGAGGGCGGCGGCGATGACAGAGAAGGTGGTGGGGCTCGATCTGGGTTCTGGTTTCCTCTTGCCGTCGCTAGACTCTAGCCTTAATTACAAATCAAATCCAATCTCTAAACCTAACTTCATCCAGGAACATTTAAAAAAGCCACAAACAAACCCAGACAGAGGCGGGATGGGTCCGGTGAGTTCGTGAGGAGGCGTGGAGCAGGGATGAGGCCGGAGAGGTTGTTGTGGGAGAGGAAGAGGAGGCGAAGGCCGGTGAGGTTGGAGAGGGAGGATGCCGAGGCGAGGAGGGGGAGGATTCGAGGACAAGGCGGTTGAGTGGGTCGGTGCAAGGTGTTCGCAATTTCTGGGTTGGGGTTTTGTTGTGGTCGGTGAGGTTGGGGTTTTTTTAGTGGTCGCCATTTCTGGATGTTCAAAGGTTGAGAGATTGAAGATGGATGTTCAAATGTTGAAGATGGCTTTTTTTATTTTTTAGCTAAAGGTATAAATGTCATTTCACATGACAAAAAAAATCAAAAATCAACCGCTAGGGATTCTATACCAATATTTTTACAAAAAGCGGGGACGAAAAAATAATATTTTGAATAGCAAGGACCCTAGCCTTAATTACGACATAAGCCAGGGACCTGAGGGCAATTATCCCAAAATGATATTATTACTTTAGAAGTATATAACTTTGTCTTCGAGATATAGTAAATTTTTTCATTTTGAAATTTATAGTAAGGTCAATTTAAATTTTTGTGGATACTTATGAATACAATAAATTATTTAGCACTTAGCTTATTGCAATTAAGCAATAGTGTTATCAACGAGAATGAGAGTTGATATAAGTGACTTGAATTTTTTTAGGATAAATTATTCTCTCTGTGGTATTTGGTATATTTAAAGTTCGTCCCTTTGTATTTCAGTAATCGATTAAAAAGTCTCTGAGGTTTAGTTTTATTATACTCTTAGGTCCCTCGCTGACGTCAACGATCATTTTTCTCATAAAAATGACTCATATGCCCTTACAAAAAAAAATTAAAATTAAAATATATTATCTCTCGCTGGAAAAAGCTAAAACGACGCTAGTCGACCCACCTAAAAATCTGAAACGACGCCGGTGACCTGCTTCCTCTCACGCCTGCGAGCTCTTCGTCCTTGCTCTCTCTCCTCCTCCTCTCCTCTTCGTCCATCTTCTGTCTCCTACTCATCTCCTCTCCTCTTCGTCCCGGTTCTCTCTCCTCCTCTTCGTCCAAAGTCACACACAATTTTGGCAATTTCAAGCAATTTAATTGATTTCTCGTCTCCAAGCCCAAAACCCATCTTAGTAGGCAAATTAATTGGGTTCTTCGTCTCCAACACCGAGCAATGTTGGATTTTGCAAGCTCAAGAAATCGATTTCGATTTGTTGGGTTTGGTGATTTCGATTTGTTAGGTTTGGTGATTTCGATTTGTTGGTTTCAGCTACGGAGGTCGGCGACCGTGGCTCCGAAAACGGAGAGCTGGTAGCGGTTAAAGGAGAGGACGACGGCGGAGTTCTCTGGTCGACAGCAGGTTCTCGAGAATGGGAGACAGAGGGGAACGACGACAGGTCTTTATTCAACGTCGATTCTCGAGGATGGGAGAGAGAGGAAAACGACGACGATGTTCCTCGTGGGGTCGTCGAGAATGGGAGAGAGAGGGGAACGACGACGGTGGCCTTCTCAGTTTTTCTCTCCTATAGGCGCTCCAGCGGTGAATTTTTTATTTTGATTTTTGGTCGCCGGAAAAAATTTGTTCGCCGGAGAAGATGACTGGAGGTTTTAGTTGACCGGATCAAAGGTATAATGGTCATTTCAGTAATAAAATAATAATTTTTAGACCGCTGACGTCAGCGAGGAGCCTGGGAGTATAATAAACCAAACTTCGGGAAGTTTTTAATCGATTACCGAAATACAGGGAGACGAGCCTTAAATATACCAAACACCAGGGGCTTGAGCTAATTTACCCTTTTTTATGGAGTTCTTGTGTTCAAGTCTTACGGATACCAAATGATATTTGACCTAATATTACAAAATATTGACGATTTGACGAAGGTCCAAGATTCAATCTCTGAAATATGTAATCATTGTGTAAAATATTGCCTTGAAAAAAGTTCTTACAGATGAAAAAACGCATTAAAAAAATCACCCTAAATATTGTACAATAATACTCGACTTTTAATAATAGATAATCCAACCAAAAAGGAGTGCCGTGACTTGTGCGTAGACGTAGCGATTGCAGTGGATGCCCCCACCCATGAAGTATCTATCCATCGAAGGAGTTGGGAACCATAAATGTTGTACAAAAAGGAATCGTTATCAATCTTGTTGGGAAACCAGAAGTTGTATGTTACCTCAGAATTTATCACAAGATTGGAGAAGCATTGGGACTCAGACGATCTGTTGATTATTTTTAGGAGATGCTTAGTACTTAACGGTGGTACTAATATAATGCACTAGTGTACATTTTATAGGAGATGTTAAAACGTAACGGTATTATAGATATAGTACACTCGTGCACATTTGACATAAATTTTTGATGAATAATAAAATTGTATGTACGAAAAAAAATATTGCGACCCAAGGAGTATGGGCATGAGATTATATCCTGGCCCATCCATCCAATAGAGCAAGCCCATTTCAAACTCAACGTGTCAGGAAAAAACACGTTCTAGCCCAATTATTGATGATTATGGGAAAAATAGATTCCGGCTCACTTGACCCAGCCCACCTGTTCGATAGGGTGGCAAATTAAATTACCGAATAAATAATTTTACTGTGGTTACGATATATTAGTGACAATTTTTTTATAATTTATTAAGTTTACGATAAGGAAGTGAATTATGTGGGACTCCTTATAGAATTAAAATTTTTAAAATTCCTAAACTCTAGTATACCAAGTTTTCATGCCACAACATTAGTAAAAAATTCCCGAACTAAGATAACAATGAACTGTCGGAACAATATGCTCTAATAACATATTTATCGAAAATTTTGAACTTCAATACAGGTCAACAATCTTCAATTTTTCATCATCTTGCGTTAAACCTCTCACATATCAGTGGATGGACTAATCTTCTCCTGTCAATTTTCCTCTTGGAATTCATTAAACCAATTTTTGATTTATCCAACGATCAGAATTTAATTCATCACGTGATGACTCTCGATCATAATCTTGTCGCAGTTGAAAACTTACAATGTCTACCCACAGAGTCGGAATAACGTAGGATCTAATGAAGGGGACGTAATTGTCGACAAAGAAGAGCTCGATCTTCTACACCGTAAGAACCATATTAAGAAAGTACAGAATTAAACGTTCAACATCTTAGAAGCGAGCTACAAGGAAAGCGATAATGGCGGGAACAGAAACTAATCAAACTCCTGAGCTCACAGGTTTGGTGTTTTTTAACGTAAATTTTTACATCATATTACACCAAATTAAACACTAGACTTCCGTTAATGTATGATTACGCCTTGTGCCGTTGGACATATGATCAGTTGTGTTTCCTCTGAAGCCGGAAATTGGCAAGTGCAACCAGCAACACGAACACTAGTGAACCAAGCAGAGACAGGACATCTCCAACGGCTACTTGGTTGCAGAATCTACCGAAAACATTGCAGACCTTCTTCCAGTGCACGTGCGAGTTCCCGCGGTAGCCGATGAGGCCGACACCGACGGATGCGCCGTTGCCGGAGAATAGGAGCGCCACCATCAGCAAGTCAAGGATCATCACAAGCTGTGACAGCCCCTTCTTTCCGGCCAGCAAGAGGAGTATGGAGATTGCTGCGTATGTACACGCAATAGCGTTTGCGACCACAAAAAATCTGTCACATTAGGGTTGAGAATGGAAGATTTTAGCATCATTCCACAGCACCACAAGGCGTAAAGAGGAAATGACGGAAGTCCACGTTCAATCACCCACCGACATGTATTTGGTCTAAGAAAATTTAGAAAAAAAATAACTTTTGTACCCTGTGATTTCGACCTATTTAACCTTGATACCTTGTGATTTGAAATACATCAAATTAGTAACCGAGGTTTCACCTTTTTTACACTTAAGTGACACATAGAGCCTTTCTCATGCTGCCCAACTAGCTAACATGACACGTTAACTCATATTGCTATATGGATTGACACGTGGCTGAAAAACTTTTTAAATCTGCTCCAATTTTTTAACAAATGGTAAAAATCTTATTTTTTACAAAAAAATCCATGGCTGAAGCCCCTTTTAGGCTTTTACCACGCAACGCTACCTTCCTAAAAATCTAATTCCCACGTTGCCTCCCTCTCAACCCCAATAACAACTGGGTGAAAAACAGTAGAAAACCAACCAGGGTACACATCCAAATAGTGAGGGAGGCGGCGAGGGAGATCACATATAAACTAATATCATCTGATAGATTATTGACTATCAAATTTAAAGATAATCAAATCTGACAGTCCAAAATGTAGTCCCAACCTGTAGACAAATTTTCTTTAGTCCTCACTCAATCCGATCTCTTCGAAATAGATCTTATCCTCAAAATAGGAAGGCATTAATTACCACCGCCAATAACCAAGTGTTTGCGGTTGACTTTATATAAAATATGCGTCGGAAGTTTGACCGATGCTCCGATTGAACCGCTAACTCATGCAATTTGATCACTAAATTTCATAACATTGATTTTGATATATTATTATTAAATCATATCGAATAAGTAAAAAATCTATTAATTCTTGTTGAGCTAGATATATAAATTCTAACCAATAAATTGACAAGTAACTTTTTATTTATAAATTAGACAAAATACAATGAAATTGTTTTAAATACTCAACTACACACAATTTAAAGTTCTCTAATTTTCTTAACACATTCAAATTCTCTATCAAGACTCAAGAGAGTTGCTAAGTTTGGATTAAAAGTTTAAAACTATATTTAATAGAGTATCTGAACGTTCTAAGTGTTTTTCTTGCTTTTATTAATGGTGAAGTTGATTACGAGTATGAAAAATTTACATGTCCATCACCTTAAAATTTTAAATTTTAAGTTAGATATGAAAATTTTAATATGGTATTATAGCGAGTGATTCTGTGTCCATTAATCGTCACGTAACCAGACAAAATCAAAACCCATGCAAATTTTTGATCAATAGGCTTCATTTCAGGGTGTGTGTTGAGATTACCGTATTTTTTTGAAAAGTAAGTTATTACACCAGTGCCAAGTTTTGAACTTTGGACTTCTTAGATATTTAAGACATCTTGTGTCGTTGGACTACAAACCCTTTGACAATTACCGTATTGCTAGTGAATTTGTTTAGGGCTATGAAAAATTCATAGACTCGCACCTGATACGAAGTTTTTTAATATTATTTGTGTATAAAGTGATTATGAGTGTGTTAAAGTAAACAAGTTAAATCAAACAGATCCGGATAAATTCAACTAAATAAAAGAAACTTACACAAAAGCAGACAAGTAATGCCACTTGGCATGAGCAGGAACGTAGAGAGGTGGAAGACTATCCACCACCTTAACTGGGACAACTTTGGTCTGCTTGTCCACACCAACTACAATGGCGGCACCCAAAGTAAGCAACAAAGCCAACACTCTTAGAGCCAAATCACTCCTACTAATCCTCCTCCTTCCTCCTTCGGGCTCTCCACCGGACTCCTCAACTCCATCGATTACACCTACCATCGTTTTGTTTTGGGCATCCGTGTGGAAGTTAGTAGGAGTTCTAAGTTGGGTTCTTTGTGCAGAGAAAATTGTGTTATATATAGAGAAATAGGGTTTCACTTGCATAGAAGGAGACAAGCGTCGTATGTGAAATTGAATTGAGAGCCGACCCATAAATTGTTGGTTTCGGCCATTTAAGGCGATGTTAGCTGGCCATTGGTTAATGCAGCTTGGCAAGGACGAATGCAACCGAAGACAAAAATGTTGTTTTGTTAGATTTTTTTTATATCATCCATATCCGGATCAAATATTTAACTGTGCTGTTTATTCTGTATTCGAGTTAGGTAAGATTTTTGAAATGCATTAAAACTCTTCCAACAAGTATTAAATATTGTTGCATTTTCAATAGTTCGAACTCGAAATCTCTTAATTAAGGTAAAATAATGTTCTCACTAGTTGATTTAAGTGTTTGTTATCTCTTATATATCACTTTGTATATGAGAACTAGTGGATAGCTTAATCTAAATTCGAGTTTGACACCATCCTTGAATAGTAATCAAAATTCTTCTAATAGATATTTTAAATTATATATTTAAGAATTTGAAAATCAAATTCTATTAATTAAGTTATAACTATTTATTAGACCGAACTGAAAATATGTATATACATTACAAAATGACAACTCTGGATAGTGGTAGATTGATGATCGATGTTGGTCTTTTGTTTCTGGGAACTTCAAATCACAAGTGACACGAAGCCCATTTAGTTGCGTGCCACATTGTGAAAGACAGGTGATGGAGCAACACACGTATCATATCCCTCAGAATCGTGTGTGTGTGTGTGGATAGATATATATGTTTTGTCTTCCTTCGATAATTGTCCTGGCCATCTTTGAAATCAAGATTTGGATCCTGGCTAGCTAGAAATAGCTTTTTAAAAATAAATTTAAGGTTTTTACGCATATCAATTCGCAATCGAGAGGGTTCTTGCGATAATAAAACGTCAAGTTAGGGCACTTCTCTATCGAGGTAATTTTTTATCTACCGTGATTTTTTCCAATTGAATTTTGTAGCCGTGAAGCTTTGATATGACCGGCAGCGGTAATTTTGAAAAAGAAAATTCTACACCTAGTAGGTTAAAATGTTACAAATAATGAACTTTATTTTTCGAAAAAAATTTGATAAACGTCTGTAATTTGAGAGAGGGTCGTGTCTTGTGATGACCAGAGGCCGGAGCTGAAGGTGGACGACGATCGAGAGCCGGATTAATTGGCCGCAAAAATTTTAGGATTGACCAAACATAAACGGACACATGGAACGTGTTCCCACTTTTGAAAAACTGGTTGTCGACGTTGCGTTCAGACACCGAGTGGACAAGGAAAATACTGATGGGAATATACCGAAGATCACATATATTCAAAAGATCTACCCCTGCCCCTTTTCCAATTTCAATCTAGATTTGACTTGGACGCACCAAAACACACCTAATGCTGAAAAAAATTATCATCTCATCCTGATACAATCTATGGAGTCTTTTTTTCGATGGGGGTTATTTTTATTGACAATTTTCTGAATGGAGTTTTCGGGGAAAATTTTTCGTGTCTGGGTTCGAACTGGCATTTTTGTATGCCAGAAATTGCTCTAATTAGAGCGTTTCCGTGCAAAAATCGCTCCATACAAAAATGCCAGTTCGACCCCAGACATGAAAAACTTTTCCCAAAAATCCTATTCAGAAAATTGTCGGTAGAAATAACTCCCTTCGGAAAAAAGACTCCAATCCATGACCACCAAGTCTGACGGACGGGACATGAAATTTGGGGCCCACGGTGAGAAGACAAGTGACTTTGTAAGGTAGGCGCTGATGGATGGGACAGGCATGGGAAATGGGGGTTTAAATTTCAATTTGCCCCCTCCCATGTTTCCCCCTTATAAATTAGTACCCATTTGTTTACTTTTTTTTAATACAAAATGTGGACTACGAATTAGCCTCGAATTGAACTCGAAATGAATTTGCCTAATTGATAAATTATAAAATTTTGAACCATATTTAATTCATCTTTGGACGAATTTGAATCAATTTTTTGACGAATCAAATTATTGATGAATCAAATCGAATTATTGACGAATCAAATCGAATCAGATCACGAATCGAATTTTAACAATGATCAGGTCTAGATAAGGTTTCGACTACTGCCAAGTGAGGATAATTTAGAGTTAACTGAAGAGATAAATTCCAGTGAGGGAGCAACTAATTTGCTAAAACGGTATTGAGGTTTTGCAACTTTACGTGAATATCCGTGTCAAATTGTATGGAGCATGATCAGAAAATATTTCAGTTTAAATTGTCTAAATGTTACGTTGTTTCGAACAAACATGTATAGTTCGTTGTCTGACTGTCCATTGTCAGAAGGTCGAGAAAATTGCTGACCTGGTGATAGGGTCGACTCCACGATTAAAATCCCCCAACAATAAATATAACCGTTTAAAGATAGTTCAATTCTTTGCCGGGTAAGTTTTAACGCACAAAAGGCGTATCTATCTCTCGTTCAATGTTACCAAATTACCAATCAACATATATTGCTTTTAGATAATGAAATTTGTAATAGAGTCAATTGAGGCTTATCATCATGATCTAGACCAAACAACATGAGATAACTATCATCACCTAGGGACAGAACGTTGCCCAGGCTGATATAAGTGGAGATTTTTTTTGAAATGGATAAAAAATATACATATTTTTTTTAAATAGACAAACATTTATATATATTATCTAAATATGTTAAAAATTATTTAATAGGCCTCCTCCACTATATTTTTTTCCTTCAGTTTTTCCCTCTTCTCCGGACATGAATGGATAGGTGCAGAGCGTTTCCAATTTTTTTTAATATTAAATAATATTTTAATCTATTTAAGAAATATGTATACTTTTTGTCTATTTAGGAAAAATAGTGTAGGGGTCGGAACAATTACAATCCTACAATTCTGTGATACTTTCGGTACAATAACTTAGGGAATATATTACTAGGAATATAGGATACACCCAAAAAAAATGGAGTCATGCAAATAGGGTTGATTGACTTTATAGTTGAATCTTGATTAGAAGGGAGATGTAACAAGCAATTCAAGTTAATTTTATGGTGGGCAAAATATACTAAGTTATTTTTTTAATGTCTATCGCGATCGTGAACATAAAAAATAATAAATAATTTCATAGCCATTTAACATGACAAGTTATATCGGCTAATATTTCCGGTGACAGAGTTCGATGGTCAACCCGTTTGAGGAACGGTAGATATATCACGTGCATGGTTAATTTTCGTCAAATGTATAGTTTCAAACAATAAAATAAACAACTTGCGAGTTACTAAGCAATTACTTGTCATTGAAGATTACGCATCTTCCTATTGGAAAGAAAGAGCTGGCACTTGGATTCTTGATAAGATCAGATCATAAATATATACTAATTT
Source organism: Hypericum androsaemum (assembly GCA_963995505.1). Classification (NCBI taxonomy): domain Eukaryota; kingdom Viridiplantae; phylum Streptophyta; class Magnoliopsida; order Malpighiales; family Hypericaceae; genus Hypericum; species Hypericum androsaemum. Next base: position 1,736,768 of record OZ023185.1, read on the forward strand.
TTAATACAATATATGGAGACTAAAGAACTAATTGTTAGGTACTCGTAGAGGAATGGCCAGGGAAGAAACAACTCGACATACAACGAGGCACATGTTCTCTAAATTGTGATCACAACTTCCGGCAATCGCGTTCAATTGATTTGTGTTCAATCAACTTGGTGTCACTGCGATGCAAGTATTTGTTGCATGTCCTTTCCATTTCTCAACAAATATAAAATGGCGATAACTTTCGCTATGATTCAAACTTGAGTTAGTCGGTTCATATAAGAGTTGATGAATTATATTTCATCTCTTTCATGATTTTAATATTCTGTTCAAAATATATTAAAAAATGTTTAATTGATTTAATTGTATTATTCGTATCAATAATGTGCACATTCTTTTTTAGCAAACAAAATAAGAGTAACTCTTTTTTTTATCTTTAGAGTAAATATAAACTTCAGCGAACTTGGTTTGGAGTAATTTCAAGATAAGTCACTTCTTGAGATATTTTTTGAAGTGTGTGTGAGCAAGACAAAACATGCTAAAAAGACTCGTGCTATTTTTTGTTGTTCTGTTAAAAAAGTTGGTTAGATTACGAGACGTTAGAAATGGATAGCGAAGGGTTACAATTAGATTTTTTTTGAAATGGGCAAAAAAAAATACATATTTTTGCTAAATAGACAAAAAGTTATTGTTGCAGGAAAAAGAGAACAAGTAACCCGAGATGGATCCGGAGTTGTCGTCCCAAGGTCGGTCTAACTTATACTAAAGCTATGCTAGGCTAGACTACGAGTTACGGCTATGGACTAAGGAAAAGCAATAAAGATAGAAGAGTTGTATGTTGTGTTGTTAATGTCCTTCTCTGTCGCCCGAGCCCCATTTATATAGCTCGTCTTGACCAAGCTCCATCCTTCTCGAGCAAAAAATCCCGTCCCGAATGAATATTTTGTTTCCAAATTAACTCGGCTTAGATTAGGAAAATCTAAACCGTCTTCTTCAAATGAACAGATCCCGTCTTCAAATAGGAATATCCTGATTGTGCCGACCAAGCAACTGTGACCCAAGATCTTGCCCGAATCTTAAAAATCCTGACTCAACTTAGGAAAATATCAGCCGACTTGATCCTCCCGAACCTTCTATGCAAAACTCATCTCAAGCCCGTCATCGCCCAAACAACATACCACGCTTAGGCCCAAAATAAAACCCCAAAATGGCCCAAGCCTCCCACCTATATGGACCAAAATGAGCTTTCCACCCTGGCCCCCAAAGCGGGATCGTCGAATCCATCTGGGCCCTTAAGCAGAATCAGACCTACCGCCCGGGCCATCTAAGCGGGCCTCGTCTTCCGCCCGCAAACAACGAAGCAAAAATTACTGCCTTCAAGATTAAGTCCCGTAGGCATACCGCCAGGGCTCCAAAGCGGTTGCCCCTCCCGCTTTCGTACGAAAGGCGGTATACCACCTTGTAACAAGCCAAATGACCTAATGCGCCTCGCACCAATGAGCCCGGGTCGCCAGATGGTGCACTCCTCGGTATGTTGAAGTGCCTCGGCACCCTTCTGGACATATCAACTTTACGGGCCGAGGCACCCTTCCGAACATATCGACTTCAAGAGCCGAAGCGCCTACCCGAACATATCGAATTCATGAGCCAAAGTGCCCACCCGGACATATCGACATCACAGGCCAAAGCGCCCACCCGGATATATCAACTTCACGGGCTGAGATGCCCAACCTGGACATCCCACTTCACGGGTCGAGACACCTAACCCGGACATCCCACTTCGAGGACGAAGATGCCAAACTCGGGCTCCCACCTCGAAGGTCAAAGCAACCATCCGGGCTCCCTTCTTGTAGGTCAAAGCGAAATTCGGGCTCCTGCCTCGAAGGCCAAAGCGTCCTTTTGCTTCCGGCCATGAGGACCAAAGCATCCTCCCGTTTGACCTACATTTTTGCCCTGCTTCCGCTTCGAATCTGAAGACATTAAAAACTATAAAGTCGTAGATTTATGTCTTTGCTTTGCACAGAAACTTGAATTGTCTCAATCCAAGCTCCAGATAGATAATTATGATCATTTTACCGAGGAGCATCACCCAGGCAGGCAGGAAGCAGACCGAACCGCGCTCCCGCCTTGGTCTTAGAAGCGGGAAGCAGACCGAACCAGTTCAAAATGCGCACATCGTGAAGTAGATTTCTGACCACATTCTGCTTCGAATCTGAAAAAGTTGTAAACTAAAAAGTTGTAAACCTTCGTCTTGCCTTCCTATTGCCGAAACATTTAGATCAATCCGATGTCCGAGTCAAAATCTACCGCTGATCTACCAAAATCTATTAGAACTCATCGAGCAAGCTAACCCTAGGACTTGGCGCTTTGTTTAGACCCTCTTCTGATCCGAATTAGGCAAGGCTCTTGAAAATAAAGTTGTAGATACATGTCTCACCTTTTCATAGCCACAAGAATCTCATCATTCCAACCTACGAGTCCAAAGTAACAGCCGATTTACCACGGAAGGACATTGTCATCCACGGACAAGCCGAAGTGAACCAAGGAAACACAACAAAGCGGTCTATCATCACCGGTTTCGACCAAGTAAGACCATCATTGGACTCGACGTAGGGGAGACCATCGACAATCTCCCGTCATTGGACTCGACGTAGGGGAGACCATCGACAATCTCTTCCAACTCAAAATCAGAAGTGATCGCTTTGAGACTATGCCGCCCATCGGTCACTTTGAGACCACATCGGTCATCGGTCACCCAGTCACCTTGAAACCACACCGAGTACCTCAAAATATGTTGACAATGCCGAGATTATTTTTATATCTCAACAGTTATATATATTCCCAAAATAGGTTGAAAAATTATTTAATATTAAAAGTATAGTTGAAATATTATTTAATATTAAAAATGCCTTTTTGTCTATTTAGAAAAAATATGTATATTTTTTTTACTCATTTTGAAAAAAATCCCCGTTACAATGACCCTCTAGAAGAAGTGTAAACGAAGGAAGTCACGATTTTGTCAAAGCCGAAAAAGTAAGCCACACTTCATCCATTAATTAAAAAGGGGAAGTTTGTGAAGAAAAGTCTACTGTTTGCATTAAAATATAAAAATTCTTCAAATTAAAGACCTGGCAATTTTATCTATACTGCCAACCATCATAATCATCAATATGAAAGTCATTTCCCGATCACTACATAAATTTTTTAAAATTTTGTCCAATTAGTTGACGTGCGGGCAATTACAACTGCTGTATTCTTATACGGGATAATACTGAAATTTTTTCTATTTTCACATTGGTCCAATAATTGGAGCACGCAACGACTATATATGTACATCTGCATTAAGTTGTTTTCCTCACCTTGATCTCATACAACACCATCCACAATATTTCTCTCTTGCAACTGAAAATACAACGAGCAATGGAGTCTTCCCTTAAACCCGACCCAGAGACTGTCAAGTCCGAAGTAAAGCCACCACCGCCTAAAAGCAGTGGAGGAAACTTTGGACATGACATAGTGCTTCGGGTTTTACTGTTTGCGGTCACCTTGGCTGCCATAATTCTTATGGTCACCGCCAAGCAAACGGAAGGAGTTGTTGTCGTGGGCATTCCTGTCCTGGTTCCTGTTAAGGCCAAGTTCAACTACTCTCCAGCTAACATGTGAGTTTAATTTCTTTCAGGAAATACATAGTTAATAGTCGTTTATGAGCGAATAAATATTCATGACGTAACAAAGTAGAGTTAGAAGAAGCTTTTATATAAGTTTGCATGTATACATACAACTCCGATTTTTTATGGTATGCTGTATGCATGCATGATTCAATTAATTTTTTCTCACGAAATCATGTGATATCCCAGTATCATGCATTGGCTAATTCATATTTTGAGCATGGCATAATTACGTAGTTAGGATGGCTAAGCTTTTTCTATCACTGCTTGAACTCGAGACATCTGTCTAAATTGGTTAAGTTAGAAATTAGAAAAACTCTCAACAAGCTCTAATGGACTATTAATTTTTTTTGAAAGGTAAATTTTACACCACTAACTATATCGTAGCAAAATTTGAACTTTAGACCTTAGTCAAATCATCTACGCTAGTTTGACGATTACTATTGTATAACTTGTCTGCTGATTCTCAATCTTTTGAATGTCCATCTATTAGAATCTAGAAGATAGATTAAGTCTCCTTAGAGGTCGAAAATATGCGAATAATATATGCTTAGTGGCGTTTTTCACTGGATGCCGACGTGGAAATCGCTAGTGGGCTTAACAGTCAACGCCAAATTGTATCTACCTTTTTTTTAATCTATAATACCTAATATCTAAATATTTATTGTATCGTCTAATTAAGATTCGAAGAATGCAAATTATATGTATTCCTAATTCTTCTTTTTTTTAGGGGGGTTTGGTTTTGACTTTTGAGGGGTATGTATCCCTAATTCCTGGTACCAATTATTTGTGTTTTCCCTTTAAATACGACTATATTTGATTTAAATATTAGAGGCCGCCTTTTCTGACCTCTGCTTATTTAATTACCAAAAATATTTAGGCCTCCCACGTACACAACCATTTGCTACAAGCTTGTTGGTCAGCAAGAAGAGTGGGTCAATGTTAGTTGATTCGGGTTTAATGCAACAATTATTTAAGCTGTCAGACAACCAATCTAATACGCCTTAATTACAATCGATACAATCTAATACGAATTGTGTCGACTAATTTCAATTCGAAACTTACCGATTTTAACGTTGTTCATTTGTTTTATGTAACAGATACTTTGTAGCTGCATTATCCGTTGCTTGCCTATACAGTATCACCTCAACCCTGGGACACCTCTTCACGGTCTCCAAGCCAGCCAAAGCAGCCAAGACCTTGCTCTATCTCGTAATTTGGGACGTGGTAATTTACTAAACCACCCTTCTCTTTTGCAACAAGTTACCTTTGATGGAAATATGTAAACAGCTGTATCATTGCATTTGTTTTTTGCAGTTGGTGTTCGGAATAGTGGCGGCAGCCACCGGCACGTCGGGCGGGGTAGCCTACGTAGGGCTGAAGGGCAACAAACATGCAGGATGGAACAAGATATGCTCTGTTTATGACACATACTGCAAGCACATTGGAGCATCCATAGGACTTTCTCTAGTCGCCTCGATTATTCTCGTCCTGCTCATCTTCCTCTCCGTTATCTCCCTCTACCGTCGGATCCCCCCGCCATCCTACTAATGCGACGACGAGTTTAATTATAGCGTGATTGCCTATGTTCATGTTAGAGATTTGTATGCTCCTGGACAGTTGTTTGATGATGTAGTGTTTCATCAGTTAGTGTGTTGTGTATATGTTCAGGGGACCTTATTTGTTTAGCAAAATTTGTGGGTTGACATTTGTGTGTACCTAGTGATCAGTTTTATTAATCGGTCTAAATCTTGTCACTCGGTATGTTATAATCGCCACGAAATTGCTCGTAAAAAGTTGTCTTTCGAGGTCTCATTCTAGGATCTCCGCCATGCAAAATGAAATCAGCAGAGGCAGCAGTGCCAGAAGTTGTGATCGACAGATCAACAGCAAAATGATGAAGCACTAGGCATGTGGTTTGTTGACTTATTAGTACCAGAAAAAACATGCCTAGGAACCAGTTTAGATTACTTCTCCTATGTCATGAACTAAGACAGGATTCGTCGAAGTTCGAAGAGGCTTGAACATGATAGAACAGAGCGTGTTCAACTCAAGGATCGGGAAATAAAGGAAGCCAAATTCTACTCGCTAGTCGGATTACAAGCACACAACTTTCCATCCGCAAACATAACATACGGCTTCCCATCCATCCTTAACCGACTCGATCTGACCCCCTAAGCTCTTAAAGAATGCAGTTGGCCTCACAATGCTTTAAGTGAATCCACCATCTTTCTCAGCTACCTCCATCAACTCTGCCTCAAACTTCAGCTTCGCGAGCTGAAACTCGAGGAGCGGCTTCTGCACGCAAATTGTAGACAACAACACAAAATGCTTAGCCCCATACATGTTGGGTTTTATAAAAATGAACCCTAGGTTTGTAGCAGCGGAAGATAAATTTTTTTACCAACACTGAATCTGATCATGGCTGTATAATATAAAATCAAGATAACAACATAGTTAGAGAATTCTTACAGTGCGTTGTAGATCGAATCCTCAACTATGGTATCCACGTAGTCTTCGTCTACGAACTCCTTGACAGTTAAAATCTTCGAGAATTCGCTAGGAGAATTCTTTATCGAAGAAACTAGAGAAAATATGTGTCTTGTATCTAGGTTAATGAATTTCTATATTAAAACCCTTGATACCCACACACATATATATAGTAAAATAATTAACCAACTCCTACTCTTTTAGGAGTAGGTTTTGCAGGAGGCAAGGTTGGAAGCCCTTAATGGCTTCCAACATTGACTTCCCTTTTGGGCCTCCAAGCCCATTCTATTATTTTCTTGACCCAGTCAATATGTCAAACATCTAATATATTTTACTATACATATTAGTATTTAATTAAATCCAACTTAATTAAATAATTACAATTATAATTCTATCTAATAGAATTATAATATTTCTCTATAGAATAAATATTCATGATCAAATCAATATTTAATCTAACCAACTTCAATTCGTAAACTAATACTACTTGCTGTGTGACCCATAGGCCCTCATATGTCAAGCGATTAGTCGAACTAATGGTCTTAGTCGAACACTAGACAATAGACCAGACAATCTCAATATATGAGGTACGTTGCGAGGATACTGCAACTACCTGTAATGTGAAGCTCACAGTGATATGGTCCTTTCATTCACGAATACTCGATTAAGTCTAGAACATGATGAAGTGTCTATTCAAATAACTTAATCATATTATCTCATTCTACTAATTGATCATATTGTCACTTTTAGACACCATTCCAAAAGTAACGTGCATTGGCCAATGACTAACGATCCAATTAGTTATGAGAAGACAAGTATTCTCTCCAAGTCTATTTGAGGAATGAATCATATTCTTGGCTCAACTACCACGCACATGCACTTCGTGATGTACCCAACACATGCCGTATCACCCCGTCAGGAGTGCAAGCGTTGGTCATGGTCAAAGTTCATCACTCCGTACATGTCGTGTGTATTGACCTCAAGTCGGAGGACTATTACACTACTCCACAAACCGATATTTTCGTAGACACGTAAATAGAATACACCAAACGGTTTCTCGGTCGGGTATGCCAATACTCTCCAAAGTATCTGTGCATCCATCATGAAATACCTAGTATCTCGTAGTTGTGAGAACCACTACATCATCTAAGGATATGATGCAGATCGCACACCAATCTCAATCGCATCATCGATATCCCATTCTCGATGATCATTGATTGTGAATCCTATTCTTGGCTCAACTACCACACACATGCACTTCGTGATGTACCCAACATATGCCGTATCACCCCGTCAGGAGTGCAAGCGTTGGTCATGGTCAAAGTTCATCACTCCGTACATGTCGTGTGTATTGACCTCAAGTCGGAGGACTATTACACTACTCCACAAATCGATATTTCCGTAGACACGTAAATAGAATACACCAAACGGTTTCTCGGTCGGGTATGCCAATACTCTCCAAAGTATCTGTGCATCCATCATGAAATACCTAGTATCTCGTAGTTGTGAGAACAACTACATCATCTAAGGATATGATGCAGATCGCACACCAATCTCAATCGCATCATCGATATCCCATTCTCGATGATCATTGATTGTGGCTATCTAAGAACTACGTGCATAGTCATCTGAAATCTCGCATTCTCAATGACAACACTAGTTCATGGGAACATAAACATAAATATATGCAAACAATCAAACATTATATTCATTTATGTAATGCCGAATATTATTAATACACATTAATAATATAACTGAATGTGATCAAGTATAATGTCCTTATATCGATTGTCTCTAGGACATCTATACCAACAATACATAGTTCCTCCCAGCAACAAGAAATGTTATACTATTAGTGTCTCTTTAGAAAGTAACATCAACTAAACTAGTACGAGTTAGAATGTAAAAATTTCTCGACTAGTTGCTTCTGAAAACCGAAAATGTTATAGTATCAAGGTCTCTTTACTTTTGAAACTACTCAAAATTCAGATACATATTAAATCGTCTAAGTCGAGTTTGAGTCGTGTCCAACCATACAATAAACTAGTTGCAACCTAATACCCAGTAATGAACAATCAACCTTAAGGAGGGAATGCAATTATATTTAGGCGCTAAATACAAAATATTTAAGGGCACGCATTTAACTCGCTAGCTGCAACTCACTCATGCCACCCGAGCCTCGAGGGAGGCGTTACGAGTTGCAACTCAGAACATAGCCAACCATAAAAATCAAATAAATATATTCAGAAAAAAGCCCAATTGGAAGATGCCACGTCCCAAATAATTGACCCGTCGTGGCCCAAATTAATTGGTTTTAAAATTTTAATACGTTAAAAAGAAAGATATTGGTGTTCTCTAGTGGAAAAGGGAAAATAATAATATTAGTTTTAACTTTTAAATGCATGGGACAAAATAGAAACGGAAGCAGCCAGCCTCCGCGCCTAATTATTCGTGCCGTTAACAAACTCTTTTCCTTCCTCTCTTTGCCCGTTTCTAGGTGACGGGTCAAACTAATTCAAAGGACTATCTTAAAATTGTATATTTAATATAAAAATTCAAACAAAATATTAGAAATGGTTGATTTTGTTATGTGATTGTGATCCGTACGACATCCGGCATCAAACGCTGTAATTTTTTTCTCGAAATAACATGTTTGCTTTTCTTTGAAAGGTATATGTATTAATGGTATATAAAGATTATCTAATGTGATATTTCTCCTGTCATAGATCAAATGAGATTGCGATTGTTGGTCTTGTCTATCCTACCTTATCAAGTCTTGATTATTTACGAATCCAATCAATTTGGATTGAATTTAAGATTATAATAAGCGTTACGTCCATCTCATATAGTTGTTAATCACCAACTATTTTTCTACGAAAAATGGAATAGTCAAGAAAAACTGTGTAAAAGTCTTCGTTAAAAAGAGTAAGCTATAAAACCATTTTTAAATTACAACAAATTATAGGTGAGCCATAAAAGAGATAAGTGGAACTAAAATCAGCAGAAACATTTGTTTTTTACATTTTCATGAGCCATGCTATTTTTTTTTCCCGAATCTTACAAATAATTTTTTTATCGATAAACCATTCTTAGCTGAATAAACTCGATAATAAATAAATTTGACGATACTCGATTCTAAATCATACTTAGACTACCCACACTGGTGATCGAGTCCGAGTGATCACCAGTAGCTGCCGAACAACAAATTAAAAAAAAAAAGAAAATGGATGGAATTGGGCCGAGCGGATCGGCTGGCCGATCCTCGCTCGTGAACTTTTTTTTTCTTTTTTATCTTAATCTAATCCTAATGACACATGGTACAATATAATTCGTTGAAATAAATACTAGTGGATATTATTTGTTTGGTTATCATAATTAATATTATCTTTTGATAAAAATATAAAATAAAAAATGAAAATTATTATTTTTCAATTCTCTATAAATAGAGTCCAATATTGATATATTTTGATACACAATCTTGTATTCTAACTTTGGACGCTTGTCACTCGGTCGAATATTAACTTCAAACATATTTTTGACATTTTTACACTCCGAATTTGGAGAAGTCATAAACTAAAAAGTTTAGATATATGTCTCGCATTTGCAAAGCAACTTGAATCAATTTAATTGGACTCCGGAATAAGAAGTTGTGGCTCCCCAACTGAAACTCGTTCTCGTAACTCGCTCGACTATTGATTTCAAACATATTTTCGACATCCATTTGTAGCTCGATCTATTTTTTCTAATTTTGTATTTAAAGTTTTGTAGTCTTAATTTTGTTATTTTATTTTAATTTTTTCCTTGTTATAATTATGGACGCATAATTTTATATAATTATTATAATTTATATATAAACATAAATTAAGTTATAGATAATATGTTGATGATAGAAAAATTAATTATTTATTTGGTGAGTAAATTAAATAAAATTATTAATAAAAATAGTAAAAAATTAAATTAGATTGAATAATAATTTGATGAGGAAAAAATTAATTATTTATTATGGCTGATCAACGTGGTAGTCTTAGTGAACAAAAAGGCCAACTCAAATCATTACAAGGGCCACCCTCTTCCCCTTTCCCTCTTTTCTCCTTTATTTCCGTTTTTTTTTCTTCTTCCCATTCCCTCCTTGTTTTAGTAGGTCTTAATTGTTAGGGTTTAAGGAGGAGCTAGAGAGGGAATGTGAGTTAGAGAGAGAAGGAATGTGAGTTAGAGAGAGAGGGAATGGGGTGCGTGTTCGGGAAAGAAGCCGGCGGGACGGGTCTCGAGGAAGGGAGGAGAGAGAAGCGGGACGCGGCGGCGGTTAGGAACGAGAGGAGGAAGGAGGGGGAGGACAATGGGGATAGGAACGGCGCAAGCGAGGCCGCTTCGACGGCGGAGTGGCGGCGGCCGGAGGTGGAGGAAGATGACGACGGAGATGACCGGAGCGTGAAGTCCAGGGGGGAGGGCGAAGGAGGGAGAAGCAGGCGGCGGAGGCACCGGTCTTCGCGGCCGAACCCTAGGCTTAGCAATCCGCCGAAGAGCCTCCACGGCGAGCAGGTCGCCGCCGGATGGCCGTCCTGGCTCTCCGCCGTCGCCGGGGAGGCTATCAACGGCTGGACCCCTCGCCGCGCCGATTCTTTTGAGAAGATTGATAAGGTTTTTTAAGACACGTGTTCAAATGTGGAAAGAATCTTAAGAGGATCTATAGTTTAACTAACTTAAATCCTTCACCTGATTTATCTATTTTTTTTCTACTTTTGTTTTTTTTGGCATATTTCAGATTGGACAAGGGACGTATAGTAATGTGTATAAGGCTCGGGATACGATAACGGGGAAGATTGTAGCGTTGAAGAAGGTACGGTTTGACAACTTGGAGCCGGAGAGTGTGAAGTTCATGGCCCGGGAGATTCTAATCCTACGCCGTTTGGACCATCCCAATGTTGTAAAATTGGAAGGCTTGGTAACGTCCAGAATGTCGTGTAGCTTGTACCTCGTGTTCGAGTACATGGAGCACGATTTGGCGGGGCTTGCAGCAAGCCCCGCCATCAAGTTCACCGAGTCTCAGGTGGTGTAGTTGTTATGATTCTAGTTGCGCGCTTGGTGATTGGTTTTGAGCTTGTTCTTAGTTGTGAGTGTGGTTGCAGGTCAAGTGTTACGTGCACCAGCTGTTATCTGGCCTGGAACACTGTCACAACCGGCATGTGCTGCATCGTGATATTAAGGGGTCTAATCTTCTGATTGGGAATGACGGAATTCTCAGGATTGCTGATTTTGGGTTGGCTTCCTTTTACGATCCTAATCACAGGCAGCCAATGACGAGTAGAGTGGTCACACTATGGTATCGACCGCCAGAGCTTCTGCTTGGTGCCACGGAATATGGGGTTGGGGTTGACCTTTGGAGTGCCGGATGCATTCTTGCCGAGTTGCTTGCTGGAAAGCCTATCATGCCTGGCCGTACAGAAGTAAGTTGATATTTTGGCCAAATTAGGAGCTGAACTCTGTCTCGGACTTTATTCTAGTAGAGTTCTATTATTCTTTCATGTTTTGTACTCGCTCTTCTAGGTTTCGCTTGGACAACTTAAATGGCTGTATTTTTTTTTTTTTGGGTAAGTTAAATGGCTGTATATGAGAGAGGATATTCGTCATTGATTATTTGGCTGAAGTCAAATCTTGCTACTAATGGTGGAGTTCATGCTTCTTTTGTTTCATTTCCATGTATAGGTTGAACAACTACACAAGATCTTTAAATTATGTGGCTCTCCTTCGGACGATTATTGGAAGAAGTCAAAGTTGCCTCATGCGGCCATATTCAAGCCCCAACAGTCTTATAAACGTTGTATAGCAGAGACATTTAAGGACTTTCCTCCATCATCATTGCCATTAATTGAAACACTTCTTGCAATTGACCCTGCTGAACGTTTCACCGCCACTTCTGCATTAAGGAGCGAGGTACCATTCCTGCATTTGCACTGCACTGTTCAAATTGCGATATTTCATTTTGAATTTTTGGAGGCCAGAGAGAACCCTTGTTATAGCATGTGCATTTAGTCTTTATACCTAATCTTGCCTCGTTTATCTCAACTTCAATGATATCTTACGTGAAAAGGTTGATGCAAGAGAAATACTGTTTACTTAGTCGTGCCTGGGGATTCACCTTTTTCCAGCTTAAGCTTACTATAATGACTAGGGATGGTACTCTGCTTAATAAGTAATGAATACTATGCTTTTGCCATCAAGAATCCTTTCCCTTTGTTGGGCTATCAATTCAAAGTGTTGGGTGATATCCATTGCACGGCGATCCTTGGATTAGTATCATGTATGATTTATATGTGCAAGGCAAGCTCCTTGAGCTGAGTCCATAGTGTAGCTTGCAATTATCATCTTGCCGACCATCAATTCTGCTATGCCTAGCATGCGCCTTAGCTTCACAATAGCCTGGTTTCATTAAAGATACTTGTTGTGCCTGAGCCTTATGCAAATCTATCTCAAACAGTTCTTTACTACCAAGCCTTATGCTTGTGATCCTTCTAGTCTTCCGAAGTATCCTCCAAGCAAGGAGATGGATGCTAAGTTGCGGGATGAAGAAGCTAGAAGGTCTGGTCACCTTTAACTCTGTTGTTCAACCTCTAACTTTTGTATATGTTCCAACAATTACTGTTTTATATCTTTGTACTGTCTTCACGAAAAGAATAATGTCGACTTTTCAAAATCGCTAACATGGTTTGCTAGATGCCCATTAGTCTATCATATTTCACATTTCTCATTGCCAGTAAATAAAGCCAGATCAAATATTTCCTCTTGCAGATTGAGAACTGCTGGAAAGGGTAATGCTGATGGTGTCAAGAGGGTACGGCCTCGAGATAGAGCTGTGAGAGCATATCCGGCTCCAGAAGCTAATGCTGAGCTTCAAGCTAATCTTGATGTATGTATTTCCTCAACCTTTTCCCTGTTTGCTCTTTTGAAGACAAGTTACGATAAGCTCATTAGACTATGGATTTCCCTTTGTTTGGCTTTTTTAGCCAATTTCCAACCGCAAAGACTTCTTGATCTTTCATTGGGAGTAACCATGAGCAATAAAGATCACTAACGAACCAATAATGCTGTAAACTTTTGAAGGCAATTTCCCAATAGGATGTGTCAGTTGTGCATGTCATGCTAGGGAATTGCTTCTCTATGTGCTTCCATCTGCATCCTTGCCATGAATTTCCCGAGTCATCTCTCTAACATATCCTCATCTTGGCTACTATGTAACAGAGACGGCGCCTAATAACTCATTCAAATGCAAAGAGCAAGAGCGAGAAATTTCCTCCACCACACCAAGATGGAACTCTTGGTTATCCTTTGGGCTCTTCACATCACATTGATTCAGCTTTTGATCCCCCTGATGTCCCATTCAGTTCCACAAACTTCTCGTATACAAAAGCACCTATCCATACTTGGTCTGGCCCGTTGGTAGATCCATCAGCCAATAGTTTCCCTAAGAGAAAGAAACAGAAGGATAGAAGTTCGGCTCGTGTCAAGGAGAAAGAAGGCATATGACGTGTTCAGACTTCCTATTCGGGAAACCGCTATTACTTGACATCTTTCATGTATGCATATCCGGGAAAGCCAGTTCAATTGCGAGGAGAGGTAATATATCAACATATTCGTTTTCTTGCCTGTTATCAATTGTTTTGAATGGCGATAAGCTCTTTCAGAATTGTATATGCTTGATACCCTTTTTCTTACCTTTCTTAGAAGACAGACACAGTGCTTATTGTATTTTCTTGGACACTTCAAATATTTAAGAGTTACTCTGTATTTATGTCCTCAGATTCTACTCTGTTACATCTGTTCTCAAGACCCTTCTCTTTCTTGCTTGGGAATCCTATCACCGCGACGATCAGCAGATTGCTTGACATTTTTGCATCCTCATTTTTCTCTTGACTTGATCACTTCCTGACTTAGTGGTGAATAAACTGGAGAGGTTGCGCCGGTTGATTCCTAGCGCGTTTTATACGCGTACTTGCAGTTCCAGAAGTAGGACGAGAAGATAAGGTGAAGATTAAGACTTGCTGGTCGTGCTTATTCATTCATTCTGTTTCTGAAATGTTACACTAGAAGAATCCAGGTCCTAGAAGGGTAGTTAAAAGAACTTTGGACAGATAGTTGGAATGGCAGTTAAAAGGGAGAAAAGTTGTTGTGCCTCAAAGGTAGTTGCAGAAGAAAATCACGGAACTTGCTAGAATTCGGTTTACGTGTTGCTTTCCTACAGTTAAAGTCGAAGCCTTCCACAGTAGAACTAGCATTTGCTTGGCTTTTATATACCCAACCAAACTGAAACCAGAGAGTTGCATAAAACCCCTAGCTGCATATATACTATCTTTGCTAGCACAGGTCCATTGTTGGTATCGAACGAGGTTTGTTGAAATGAGACCCCCTGGTCCCCCTGGCGGGCCTGGAGGACCCTGGCCTCCCGGTCCCGGAGGACCGGGTCTGGGTCCTGGATTGGGTCCTCCGGGACCTTGGCCTGGTCCTGGCTTGTTTGGTGGTTGCTTCGAAGGCTTGTTTGCTTCCATATCATCTTGGTCAGTTTTTTCACCTCTATCTGTCCGTGTTAGTTTCATGCATTTCTGGCTATGCGACTCCTAAGACATTTGACATCAACATCCTTGATACGGACAACGTTGATCCCAATTGATGGAGATAAGATATGTGCGCTCTTAAATTTTATTTTCGATGGTTAAGATCTCGACATGATTCATAGATTTACAACACGTCTGACATTCGGGCACTCCGTACTGATTTTCATAAGTTTTCTGCTTTGCATGACAGCTTCTACACATTGTGCTGTTGCTGGCTATTGCAAGACTGTTTTATGGGTCCACCAATACCTGGGCCTGCTCCTTTCCCTACAGCTCCAGGCCCAATAGGAGGTCCACCTGGGCCTGCACCTTTCGGTCCAGCTCCAGGCCCACTAGGTGGTCCACCTGGGCCTGCACCTTTTGGTCCAGCTCCAGGCCCACCTGGGCCTCCTCCTCCATGATGACGTGTCCAATTCTCGAACACGAAATCAATGTAGACCCAAGTATCAATAAAGACGAACAGGTTAGGCCCAAGATGGTTCAGTTTTCTATTTGTGATGAAATTTAAAAGAAATTGCGATCAATTATATCACAATTGTAGAACTCAATTGTTTTTCATTATTACGCGTAATATGTGTCGTGATCCTAATCATCGATCTAATTACAAGGCCCACGTAATTAAAATTGTTTTTTCTTCTGTTCATATTTACGGTTGCGTGTTATACTGTCTCTTTTTTCACACGTTTTGCAAATTATCCCATGATGAGATTACCAAGTAATTATTTGCAATTTTTGAAAAAAGAGACATTATTTGTAATTTTGTAAATGTGAAAAATTTATATATATTTATCGTCTTAAGATTTTCGATTAGATATAAACATTCTAATAAAATATTATAGTGGGTTGATCTCATACTCATTGTTGTTCTTACATGAGATCGTACAAATTTCTACCTCATATACTTTGATTGAGAGGCATGTTGAGCCGATTAAAATAATAGTGTACTTATTTATAAGCATAAAAAAGTTACCTATTTATATTTTTTTTAATATAAAAATTTTAATATTACGGTATTGGGATAAATGATTTGCAACTATTAAATCTAGGTTATCCGTTTGGCGCCGTGGACGACCCGAAATTGGTACACAACCAGAGACATGTTTATATAATGGGAAAATTACTTTGTAGTCCCTCGAATTTGTTTAAATATACTCAAAAGTTTCCATGTTTGCAAAATACACGCCAACATCTCTCTAGTTTGCTTTTATTATACTTTCGGGTACCAAGCGCACGTTAGCAGCTCTTTTTTTCATTTTTGTCAATGAAATGACTGAAATACCCTTTAAAAAAATGCTTACATCATCTCTTCTTCTTCGTCCTATTACACAACAACTCGCACCCCCCTCCTCCACTCCATCCTACAGAACCAAAACCCAACTCAGAGCTCGAACTTCTTCTCCCTGGGGCCACTGTTCCTACTTTTCATGTTCTTTTTATGTTATCTATTTTGAATTAGTATTGATTAGTTCGGTGTGGATATTGGAGCGGTTGGGAGAGGTAGAAGAAGATATGACGTAAGCAGTTTTTTGTTTTTGTTCTAAGGGTATTTTCGTCATTTCAATGACAAAAAAAGAAAAAACACATTGAGGGACCCGAAAGTATAATAAAAGTAAATTAGAGAGACGCCGGCGTGTATTTTACAAACAGGGAAGACTTTTGAGTATATTTAATCAAATCCGAAGGGCTACATAATAATTTTTCCTATAATGGGAAAATGGCGAATAAACATTTGGACTTATCGATAAACATTATTGCGACCTGCCTTATTAATAAAATAGCCACACACAACAATTTATTAAAACACTTTTCCCCTTTTCCCACATTAGATCACATCACATGATTTTTTTCCCCAAAAAAAAGATTGGAATTATTCTTATCCACGAAATAAAAGAAAAATCTATATTTGGTCAACTTGAGAGATAAGGCTGTGGCGGTAATCAAATGGCGAATCGAAAGGCACCAAGAACTTGCAGCGTAGCCTGAGTCAGCAGGCGGCCATCTTTTCACTGGGTTGGCCCCACGTGTCATGGGATCCAATTCTTCATCGTTGATGTTCGTTGAATAACTAATAAATTTTTTTGAAAGAAAGAAGGAAGAACTAATAAATTAGGCTTGGCATCGTTGGCACCACCAGGTGTCTCTCTATCCCTCAATATATTTTTTTTATACCGCTTAGTATTTGATCTAGTAGATTAACTAGTCTAAATTTTAGTAGGTAAAATTTTTAAAAGATGATAAAATTATTTTGACTGTTACTAGTTCGAACTCAATATTTATTAATTTAAATATAATATATTCTCACAAATTAATCTAATTACTTGTTAGTCGGAAATATATATGGTTAAATGACTTCCCGATTTTTCCTTGGTTGGATGAATGTATGGTTATGATTTTCCACAACCACAAAAGGAATAATGACGACCCTGCCTAACATGATGTCGAAGGCTTCCGATCCACTAGCTACTCCTCGATTTGGCTCTAATTAAAAAGTGCAAATTTGAAGGGAAAGGGGGAGAGGATACATTATCCAAAATATTGAAGTTAGGTGCACAAGTCAAACATAGTCGTTACCAAAATGTTTCCCACAATTGGTAACATTCTAGCAAAATTTGCATCGAAGCCATACTCTGTCGCTTAGAAATTTATCTTTATTTTTAGCGCATCTTTATCTTCTGTATTGTCAAAGTATCCCGCCTTACCTGCTGTCCGGATTTCTAGCTCACGTAATGGAGGCTCCCAGATGATAACTGATTCCCGTACCTTGCTCTCCAAGATCACGTTCGGCTCACTAGCAGCACTCAATGTTGACAATTTCCTTTAGTTTGTTATTCATGTACCTACAATTTAGCTAATTAGTTTCCTTCTTGTATTATATATATGTACTGCAACAGAGGGAAAGAAAAAGAGTCGGAGAATTCAATTTCCTTCTCCAAAATCTATCTCTAATATTTCACATGGTATCAGAGCCGTTTAGGCACATCAACGCCTAAAAACTCCTTCCATTTCTCCCGTGATTATAAGCCGGGTTGATTCAAAGCAACCATAGTCGTCACGACTCCAATCGAAGACATTCGTTTCCGATCCGGTGGCTCCAATGTCAATCAAAGCCATTTAGGCAAATCAACGCGTAAAAGTTCTTACTTCCTGTGACTACAAGTCAGGTTGATCAATAGCAGCCATGGCCGTCACTAATCCTACCGATGCGTCGCTCTCCAATCATCTCTCTCAGCTTCGATTGTCCTCGGAGCGGTGTTCCAATCTAATGGCGTCACTTCAAGCGTCTCGATTTCTTGTTCTCCAAGTTGGGGATTCTCGACATCCATTCACCTCGCTTTCCGACTTGCGGGGGGGTGTCAAAGTATCCCGCCTTACCTGCTGTCCGGATTTCTAGCTCACGTAATGGAGGCTCCCAGATGATAACTGATTCCCGTACCTTGCTCTCCAAGATCACGTTCGGCTCACTAGCATCACTCAATGTTGACAGTTTCCTTTAGTTTGTTATTCATGTACCTACAATTTAGCTAATTAGTTTCCTTCTTGTATTATATATATGTACTGCAACAGAGGGAAAGAAAAAGAGTCGGAGAATTCAATTTCCTTCTCCAAAATCTATCTCTATTATTTCACATGTATTAAGATTTTTTTTTTTGGTTAGGACATCTATTAGAATTATTTATATTTAGGATATTCAATAGCGTTATTTTTTTCAATCATAGCCTAATTTTATATTTCTATTTAATGATTAGTCAGACATTACCAGATTTGGGCCTGATAAGCTCAATTTAGGACCGATCTGATTCACGAATAGACTAGTGGAAAAATTGAAATATTTTTGAAAAACAGGAGCAAAACCGACCAAGGGAAAAGAGATGGCATGCACGTCGAAAAATGGTATGCCGCGTCATAATAAAATGGTATGTCGTGTCAAGACAAAATGATATGCTATGTACAGCTTCTCTACTATATCTTTTGATTAATTTTTTATTATAAGTATTTTTACATACCATTCGAATATACCATTCGATATAATTGGGCGTACCATTTGACATAACGGGTCATACCATTTGAACAATTGGACATAATATTTGACATAATTGGACATACAATTCGATATAATTGGACATACCATTTGACGTAACCGGGTATACCATTTGACATAATCCGGCATACCATTTCAACATATCTTCAATTTATCTGAAAAAATAATAATTAATATTATCAAATTAATTATTTAACATGACATACCATTTGACATAATCGGGTATACCATTTGACATAACTGGATAAATCATTTAACATAATCGGTTATACTATTTGACATAATCGGTCATACTATTTGACATAATCGGACATATAGTCGACATGACAGGACATACAATTTTCACATAGAGAGAGAAAACTCAGAAAAATTTACACAAATTCACGTCAGGTTGAATAAAAATTAATTCCAATCTCCTACCTTTTTCCACTAATTTCCTCAATAAAATCTGAAAAATTCACGACGCCGTATAGCAGTCGAGGAAGGCGATCCCAAATCAGAAATCATTGTGTGTGAGAGAGAGAGAGAGAGACGGTGTCGGTGTCGGTGTTGGTGTCAGCATATTGCACTCTTCTTTCTTCAGCTCGCCTGCGTCGAAGCTCCACAGCGACGGTGAGATGATGACTCATGCGACCAAAAGAGGGATGACTCGTCGGCGTCGAAGCTACAAGGCTTCCGACATCGACCAAAAGAGGGATGGTCAAATGACGGTGGGATCGATGATTCACCGGCGTACAACCTACAAGGTTTCCGGTGACAGTGACTCAGGCGACCAAAAGAGGAATCATTACTGTCACCAACTAGGACGACATCTGTACCAACACAGAGCTTGGTACAGATGCGGTAAGTCCCAAGATTAGCTCTCTAGAATCATGTCTCGCTTCACCCCTCCCGAACTGCAGCGGCACCGACGGGAGAAGAAGTCGGGGATGGAGAAGAGGTCGCCGGCAGAGTTCGTGGCGTAGTCGGAACCGACGAATAGGATCTGCGGGAGGGGAAGAAGATAATGGGAGGGGAAGAGTGCTGATTGACCAAAATACCACTGAGTAAATTTGAGGCGTTAGATCAGTGAGATTTTTATTGGGTCTGGCCCAATGGCTACCCTTCTATCCAGGGCGGGCCTGACAAGGTTTCTGAAGTCAAGACTCAGGACCCAATATGTTCCGCAGTCAGACATTTATGTAACTGGGACCGCCGGACCGACCCAATAAGGTCATCACCTATTTTTGCCCTATATCGCGACCAATCCAACCCATTTCTTTGATAATTTCCATGGCCTAAAAACGCCATCCACCTGGCCGGGTTTCACCCTAAACACGGGGTAAGTTCCAACCAGTTGTCAGCAACCGATTTAACCATTTGAACCGGCCGCTTTTCACGGTTAAGCTGACTGGTCCGGCCAAAAAATATTTTTTTAATTATAAATTTGATGTTTGTATATTATGATTTTAGCAATAAAATAGATACATTTATAAAAGTTACTATTTTAGTACTCAAATTAATATATAATATATATTAAAAAAATAATGTGTGACAAATCGGACCGAGTGCCCAATAAACGGTAAAAATCTTGAATCCGGATAGTTTTTGAAAACCATAATAATTTTACAAAAGAAAGAAACGTAACGCAAGAAAAGAGTCAAAGACTCGATTATTATGCGGCTGAAATCTAGCAAGCCTCATAAAAAAAAAGGGAAGTTGGCAAGCCGAAATGCCGACACGTGCAGATACTTTTTCCAGCACTACCATGATTGGGCCCACCAAGCCAACCATGTCTTTAAAAAGAATAACAAAAGCAGAGAAAAATCCGCCCCTTGATTTAGTGGAAACCAGATTTACCGACCTTATCCAAATCTCGATTCCATACTTGGAAACCCAATTCAAAGCTCCTCCCTCCGCCTTTAAAACCAGATCCGTAGATATCCAGATACACAAATTTATCCGTTTTTCTCCGTCTCCAGCTACAGATTCAAGTACCCTTTTCGCTGCTAGGCTCAAAGATTGTATCTTTTCGCTCAATTCTTGAAGCCTTTTTTTTTGTGGGTGGGAAGAAGATGGAGGTTTCAGTTATTGGAAATTCCCTGGTGAAAATCTGTGGGGGTGATTTAGCGACGTTTAGAGAGGTACGGAGGCTCGGCGAGCTTTCAAGGAGGACCAATAAAGTGTCCTTCTTGGGGGGAAGTAATAGGACAAGGGTAAAGTTGTCCATTAAAGCTGCCCTAACTGAACCGGTCCGGTCCGCGGGCTCCCCGGGTCCTAGGCCAAGACCCAGTTCGGTGAGAAAGCTTTCTCCTTTCGCCTTTTTGCTCTCTCTTTTTTTTTTAACTTTATTGTTCTGGGCTTAGCTTGTGTTTTGTTCTTTTCCTTTTTGGTTCTTAGCTTGTGTTTGCTTGGGTTGGGGGTTTGAGTTTCTGTTGCGTGTGGAGTTTGGAACTTGAAAGCTAGATCTGGACGAAATATGCTTGGAATTTTGGGTGCGCGATGGTAACTTTTTGGAACTTACCACCTAGCTTATGCATTAATATAATAGGTCGTTCTAGTTTAACCAAAAATGTCTCGTTTTTTGTGTTAGAATGCAGTTGTATTAAAATTTCTTCATTTGACACGATGTCTGTAATTGCATGCTTATAAACATGTTTATCTTGTTAGGGAATACTGAAACTGTAAATTTCTGCGGCTTCATGAGGGGAAGTTTTGAGGTAGCGTTTTCTGACTCGGGTTGCTCTCTTTTCAGATTGATAGTGTAAAGTTGTTTGTTGGGCTGCCCCTAGATGCTGTTTCTGGCTGCAATGCTATAAATCACGCAAAGGCAATCGCGGCCGGCCTCAGGGCTCTGAAGTTGCTCGGGGTTGACGGGGTGGAGTTGCCTGTATGGTGGGGAATGGCTGAGAAGGAAACGATGGGTAGATACGAATGGACGGGTTATCTCGCACTTGCAGAAATGGTCCGGGATGCAGGCCTCAAACTCCATGTATCGCTCTGTTTCCACGCCTGCAGACATCCCAAAATCCCACTTCCCAGGTGGGTATCCAGGGTTGGTGAATCACAGCCTGATATCTTTTACAAGGATCGATCGGGGCAGCATTACAGAGACTGCCTGTCATTGGCTGTTGATGATCTTCCTGTTTTTGATGGGAAGACTCCTATCCAAGTTTTCCATGAGTTTTGTGAGAGCTTCAAGTTTGCTTTTTCGGGTTTCATGGGCACTACAATCACAGTAAGCGTCTTCTATGGTTGCACTCTTCCTTTGACAGAAAGCTTTGGTGCACCAAGATTGTCTAATGCTTACATGTCGTCACTCAATTATTTTCAGGGTATCACTATAGGACTTGGACCTGATGGTGAGCTGCGATATCCGTCTCATCATAGACTAGTCGGGAGTCGCGAAACCAGTGGAGTTGGGGAGTTCCAATGTTATGACAAAAACATGCTAAACCTACTCAAGCGTCACGCTGAAGCAAATGGGAGTCCTTTATGGGGACTCGGCGGTCCACATGATGCACCTAGTTATGATCAGTTTCCAAACTCGACCAGTTTCTTCAAGGACCATGGTGGATCATGGGAGTCTCCATATGGGAAGTTCTTCCTATCTTGGTACACAAACGAGCTATTGGCTCATGGAGATCGCCTCTTCTCCGTTGCCGTCTCCACGTTTAGAGAGATGTCAGTGCCATCTTATGGCAGAGTTCCGCTTATTCACTCTTGGTACAACACACGCTCGCATGCGGCAGAACTAACCGCCGGGTTCCTCAACATGGAAAACGGTGATGGTTACAATGCAGTGGCCGAGATGTTTGCTCGGAATTCCTGCAAGATGATATTGCCCGGGATGGACCTGATGGACAAGCATCAGCCACGGGATTCCTTTGGGAACCCTGAGAAATTATTTTCGCAGATTAGAGCAGCGTGCAGAAAGCATGGGGTTGGGATTTCAGGGCAGAACACATCACTATCAAAAGGTGGCTTTGATCAGATCAAGAAAAGTGTATCCGGGGAGAACGCTGTTGAGCTGTTCATGTACCAGCGAATGGGAGCCGAGTTCTTCTCGCCGGAGCACTTCCCCTCATTCGCGCAGTTCGTTCAAAGCCTTGGTCGACTTGACATGCAATCAGATGATCTTCCAGAGGAAGAAGTTGCCAAGTCCCTCCAAACTAGTTCAGGGTCCAGCATTCAGATGCAAACAGCTTAGTGCGTCGTGTGAATATCTAGCTATTATAGGCAACTACTATATTGTGCTTAAAAGAGATATTGTAGCTCTAGAGACGTACATAACATCATCCTTCTTAGCCCTGATTTCGTGTGTAAGAAGCCGCCTCCGAGTTTGATAAGAGAGTGCGGAGAAAGCGAATAATTAAGGCCTCCTCCTATGTTAAATGACAGCAAACCTTATGATCATGAGAGAAATGCAGAAGAGGTAGTGCTAGTTGAAGGTGAAGATGAGTTGGTGATGGCTAAGAGTTTGAAGTAGAAGAAGAAGAATTGGAGTTGGAAATGGGCCGGATAGATAAGAAAGCCCAGAGATAGGATAAGTCCATGTTTGATATTTGTAAATAAGGTCCAAGTGGCATAATTGTAAATAAGTAATAGTAGACTGCCACGCGTTCAAGTGAGCTGGTATAAATACAAGTTAGTACTGTACGGATGGAATTAATCAGAAATTGGGAAGTTTGTTTTCTCCCACCAAAAAAATACTTTCTTTCTCCTCGAATAACCGTTTTATCTTCTCCTTTCCAGAGCTTAGCCCGATCTCTAGCTAGCTCGTTCATCTTCAACCTTGTCCTTCCATGGAGCTTTAGTTTTTCCACATGGTATCAGAGCACTAGACGCAGTTCGTCTAGATTCATCTTCTATTTCTATCAACAAATGGCAGGAGCGAGAAATGGAGCTTCTCACCAAGGCGGATCTGTGTCAAATGTGTCAATTGGAGCTATTACACCAGAAAATCAAATGTGTCAATTGGAGCTATTACACCAGAAAATATGCTATATTATCTTCACCCGAGCGAGAATCCAGCTCTTGTACTGGTTACTCCTCCTCTAAATGCGATGAACTACTTGAGTTGGAGCCGATCGATGAAAAGAGCTTTAAGGTCAAAGAAGAAATGGCCGATGGTTGACGAATCTGTTGTTCCACCTACTCCAGATGATAGCACCTATGATGACTGGGAAGGATGTAACAGTATGGTGCTTAGCTGGTTAGTAGGATCCATAGAACCTGGAATAGTGCGAAGTGTGAGCTGTTTGGAGACTGCTGCAGAAGTATGGGCGGATCTACGAGGTCGTTTCAGACGAGGAGATTCGATGAAGATCGCGCGCCTTCAGCTTGCGCTATGCTCTCTCAAGCAAGGAGCACTTTCGGTAACAGATTATTACACTTCTTTTAGAACTCTTTGGGATGATTTCTGTGAATTTAGACCGATTTTGCTATGCAAATGCGTGGATAAGAAGAAAGGTTCAACACAGTGTGAATCGGTTCAATCATCTAGGCTATATCAAGAGAATGATCAGGTGATTAAGTTTTTGACTGGATTGAACGAGAATTTTAGCACTGTTACTTCACAGATCATGTTAATGGACAATCTACCAGATGTGAATAGAGCCTTATTTCTAGCTTTGCAACACGAGCAACAGGTGTTGAATGCAGCTTCCGTGAATATAGTTTCAGGATATGCTCCATCTATTGTTGTATCAAATGCCGTGAATGCATCTGGTAGTGGAAAGAAGGTCTGGAATAGTAACAGAAAGGTAGCAATCTGTACCTATTGTGGAAAAGATGGGCACACCATTGAGAAATGCTATAGGAAGCATGGTTTTCCTTCGAATTTTAAGTTTACTAACAGTGCTCCATCTGGTAGCAATAGGTATGGCAGTGGTGGTAATGGAAACAATGCTTATTCTGGTAATCAACAGTCTGGTTACCGAGGGGGATTATCTTCTCCACATACTGCTAATCAGGTTGCCGCAGCAGAATTGGATGAAGTTAATGCCGGTTTAGCCAGATTGGCTTTAACTGCAGAGTAGTATTCTGGCCTGGTTGACTTGATTCAGCACTCTTCATCTAGCTTTAGGACCAATCCAATGAATCAAGCAGCCGAGGAGACACCTCTGTCTTCTAATACTATTGTCAATTCTATTGCTACCAATCCTATCTCTGGTAACAAGTTTCATTCTCCATCTTTGCCTCTGCATAGAATCTGTCTAAGTAGTTCTAGTGCCAGTTTTTGGATATTAGACTCAAGAGCTTCCGATCATATTGCTTACTCATCCCAGTATTTTGTTGACTATGAACTTGTTAGTGATGTAGTCATCACATTGCCTAATAGTCATCAAACTATAGCTACTCATAGGGGAACTGTCAAACTTTCACAGGACATTTATCTGTTTAATTCCTTCCTTTAGCTTCAACTTGTTATCAGTTACTAAGTTGACAGTTTCTTTTCCATTTCAACTTTGTTTTAAAGCCAAATTTTGCCTTATACAGGACCTACACACTTCGAGAGTGATTGGTAGCGCCATGGAATCACACGGCCTCTACATCATGGACCTAAAGTTTCAACCATCCCCCACATCTAAACCAGTAGCTGCATCGACCTATAAACATTCTGCTGACAATCTTTGGCATTGTCGTTTAGGTCACATTCCTTTACCTAAACTGCAACTTATACATTCCCAAGACCGTTTAGTTCAAGCTACAGCTTTTGTTCATTGTGACATATGCCATTATGCTAAGCATAAGAGACTATCGTTTCCAATTAGTTCTTCTTGTGCTGCAGAACCATTTGAATTGATTCATTTAGACATTTGGGGAAAGTACTCTCTACCTACCTATGATGGACATCAGTATTTCTTAACTGTAGTGGATGATTGTACTCGTTATACATGGATATATTTGATGAAATACAAAGGAATGACACGAAAATTTGTGATATAATTCTGTCAAATGGTGCAGACTCAGTTTGATAAAAAAAGTAAAAAAGGTACGATCTGACCAAGGAAAAGAGTTTATGTTGCTTGACTATTATAGAGATCAAGGGATCTCTCATGAGACTAGTTGTGTGTATACACCCCAACAAAACGGAAGGGTTGAAAGAAGACATCAAACTCTTCTTAACATAGCTAGATCTTTAGTGATGCAAGCTAGCATGCCTACTAGTTTCTGGGGAGAATCAGTTGCATACGCTGTATACTTGATGAATAGAACCCCTTCTGTTGGATTGAAGAATAGATCACCCTTTGAATTGATGTACAAAAGGGTGCCTCAGTATAGCCATTTACGTGTTTTTGGTTGTTTGTGCTATGCTGCAACAAACATTTCTCATAGGACCAAGTTTCAAACACGGGCTAGACAATTTATCCATTTGGGAGTTCCTCATGGGATCAAATGGTATAAGCTTTATGACTTAGAATCCCATGAGACTATCCTCTCTAGAGATGTGATTTTTTATGAGTCCATCTATCCTTTTTAGTCAAGTTCTGTCTATCAGGATCAGCATTTTCAACCATTCACCCCTGCTGATCTGGTACTTCCTGGCTCCATTCCATTTATACATTTAGATGAGCCTACTCTCTCTCCATCCGTCCCTCCCTCTCCTCCATCTATATCTACCCCTTGTCCTATCTCACTAGTCCCTATGCCTACAACTTCCCCTGCGCCTGCCACTTCCCCTGTTTTACCTGATCAGATCATTCCATTTCGATGATCTGAGCGTCCTACAACCAAGCCTTCTTATCTCCATGACTTTGCCCTTGCTGTGATTCCATCGCGCTCATATGATCACTCTCCAATTTAGGTATCTCCTTCTTCTTATACCTGTGATGCTTCTTTTCTTTATCCTCTTTGTGATGTCTTTACTTACAGCCATTTAGCACCAAACTATAGGTCTTTCACTTGTTCTGTGGCCTCCCTTTTAGAACCCCGCACCTTTGACGAAGCTATTAGGGAAGAGTGTTGGATTGAGGCAATGCAGTTGGAACTTTCTGCTCTTGCACAGAACAAAACTTGGGATCTTGTTCTATTGCCTCCTGGGAAGAAGCTTGTTGGAAACAGGTGGGTTTATAAGGAGAAACATAGGGCCGATGGGAGCGTGGAGAGATACAAGGCTCGCTTGGTGGCTCAAGGTTTCACTCAATCCCTTGGTATTGATTATTTTGAGACATTTAGTCCTGTTGCCAAGATGACTACGGTTCATGTTTTGATTGCTCTTGCTGTGAATAGAGGCTGGCATTTACAACAGCTTGATGTTAACAACGCATTTCTTTATGGTGAGCTTGAGGAAGAGGTATATATGCAAGTTCCTCTTGGGTTGTCACTTGCCGAGGGGGATGGCCACAAAGTTTGTCGCCTCAGGAAGTCTCTATATGGGTTAAAACAAGCTAGCAGGCAGTGGTTTGCCAAGCTAGCTTCTATATTACTGCAGTTTGGATATTTGCAGTCCCAAAGTGATAATTCTTTGTTCACCAAGAGAGATACAGATTCTTTCACTGTACTCTTGGTGTATGTCGATGATATAATACTTACAGGGACTTCAGATTTGGCTATTACAGCAACCAAGGCACATTTGGAAAGGACACTTAAGTTAAAAGATCTTGGAAATTGCAGTACTTCCTTGGACTTGAATTGGCAAGAAATGCAGAAGGCATACATCTTTCTCAAAAGAAATATGCACTGGAAATCTTGCAAGATGTGGGCTATCTTGGCTGCAAACCAAGAAAGGCTCCCATGGATGTAAGTCTTAAATTAAATTCTAAGGCAGGAATCCTCCTAGACTCTTTGGCTTATAAAGATGGAAAACCAGTCTATAAAGAGACAATAGATGGTAAGCAGATCATTGAGGATTCAAGTCTCTATCGAAGGTTGATTGGCAAATTGCTTTACCTAGGCATAACCAGACCAGATATAAGCTACATTGTGCAGCAATTGAGCCAGTACCTAATCAAGCCAACATCGGTGCATCTTCAAGCGGCCTATAATGTACTTAAGTATATTAAAGGTGCACCAGGAATGGGATTATACTTCTCAGCTACATCAGATGGTAAGCTAAAAACTTATTCAGATAGCGATTGGGCAAAGTGTTGGGATACTCAGAGGTCAGTGACAGGTTTCTGCGTGTACTTGGGTAATTCAATGGTCTCTTGGAAAGCAAAAAAAAACAAGACACGGTGTCACGATCTTCATCCGAAGCAGAGTATCGAGCATTAGCTGCAGTGAGCTGTGAAGTTCAATGGTTAAGTTATTTACTTGCAGATTTAGATACGAAGCTAGATGGACCAGCTTTGGTATTCTGCGACAATAAATCAGCCTTGCATATAGCTGAAAATCCGGTGTTTCACGAAAGGACGAAACATATTAACATCGATTGTCATATCGTGAGAGAACGGGTGAAACGAGGTTTGATCAAGTTGTTTCACGTACCCACACACTTCCAATTGGCAGACATATTCACAAAAGGACTTTCAGTACAGAGGTTTGAATTTCTACGTTCTAAGTTGGGACTTCTGGACATCCATAGTCCAACTTATGGACGGGTGTTAAATGACAGCAAACCTTATGATCACGAGAGAAATGCAGAAGAGGTAGTGCTAGTTGAAGGTGAAGATGAGTTGGTGATGGCTGAGTTTGAAGTAGAAGAAGAAGAATTGGAGTTGGAAATGGGCCGGATAGATAAGAAAGCCCAGAGATAGGATAAGTCCATGTTTGATATTTGTAAATAAGGTCCAAGTGGCATAATTGTAAATAAGTAATAGTAGACTGCCACGCGTTTAAGTGAGTTGGTATAAATACAAGTTAGTACTGTACAGATGGAATTAATCAGAAATTGGGAAGTTTGTTTTCTCCCACCAAAAAAACACTTTCTCTCTCCTCGAATAACCGTTTTATCTTCTCCTTTCCAGAGCTTAGCCTGATCTCTAGCTAGCTCGTTCATCTTCAACCTTGTCCTTCCATGGAGCTTTAAGTTTTCCACATCCTACACCTTCAAACACATAGAAAGTTTTTTCCACCGTGTTCGGTCCTCACTTACATGTACTCAGTTTGGCTTAATATGTAACAAAAAAATAAGTACGCCATATTGATGTAAATAATACAAACAAATCAGTTAAACCGAAGATCTGTACCTCGGCAGGATGGAGCTATAGTAAATATAGGAAGAAGAGTTCCGAACTTTTTGTTCTCTTTGAAAGATCAGAAATCAGAATTATTTCCAAGTTGTGCCTTCCTTGAACATAAGTGCAGATCCTGGAGTTGCAACTTTAAACATTCATTGTTTGCAAGAAAAAATAACTGGTAAGCACACACATAAGATAAACCATTGAGTAATGCATAAAGCCCGACTCGACAATATTCGACTCAAATATACAATAGTTAAGACACCCCTAGATGCTATGTACAAATAAACGAAAATATAGACCGAGGATGACGAGATGGGCCATTCTTTTTTTTTTCCACAATTGAAGATAAATTATTCCAACTGAATGGGTCAGAATATGCAATCTGAGTGACAATCTGGAGAGCAGGAACATGCAAACGACTTCTTCACAACTTGTACAAGACAACCAGACGGACGGAATCCTTCCAGTCTTGGTCAGCATACGAATCCTTGATCGCCGGTGACAATAGAGAACATCTGTCGAATCTTCGTCAACATTGTTACCGACCCTTAGACCAGATGTTTAAATCTCTACAGCTTCTGAAAGGAGAGACCAGGAAGAGGAAGATTTGCAACGACACTATTTAGAACAAACCTGCAAGTTGGTCAATGAAGCGGTCAAGTCAACATGCTTTAGCATACATCTTTCACATCCAAAATTGCTGTCATTCCGTGGGTAACAGGAGAAACATACGAGGAAGAGAAGAAAATAACAGCAGACAAACTGAAGCACCCAGAAACCCACAAAAGAGAGCATTCGAACTAGGTTGCATGGTCAATGCAACGAAGTGTTTCGAGTTCAACAGTACTTAGTTCGGAAAATGCTATCTTGTCAAGACCGCAAAATCCTGGGACCAAATACATGCATACACCATATGATCCTGTTCTCAAAATAAGCAACTTCACCTGTTAAGTTAGGCCGCATCGGTCATCATTCACAGGCAATCTTGGTGTCAAAGCTGCTGAGGCAAATTGCAAATGCTTGGAATGCTGATATGGGGTACTGATAATCCATCGTAAACAAGTCTTTTCCAACTTTACCAAATTGAAGAATGATTTTGTCGTGCTCTGGCCCAGCTACTCCGTCTTCTGGAGAAGCCACCAGTTGAAAGTTCTTCACGGAAGCAACAGTAACTCGACCATGGAAGTTCAAACACCAACATTGCAGCTGCTCATGCCACCTGGGAGCTTTGTTTTTCAGAACCAACACACCATCTTTTTGACCGGACAGAGATCCTGACAGAAAATTCTCTAAACGATTCGACTTTGACCGAAAAAATGAGAGGGATGGAAATGAATCAACACTTTGACGGGAAAACTCCATCTGCGTTGGAGCTGCTCCGCCAGGTTCAATAGCAGAGGCAGGGATGGCATCCATTAAACACTGCATTCTTCTAGGACCCCTGCTAGTATATGCAATATAATAACCTAACATCAGCCTTTTCTCTAGGCAGGAATGAATACTTGTTAGCAGAACTCTATTATATACATAATAGTCTCATTTGAATGCAGTGTAAAGACAAAAAATATGATGACCTGTACACACAGAAACTCGTGAACTTTTCCGTACTGGGTTAACTATTACCTGGCACCTAACACATTCAATTCGTATGAAATGGTAGCTACAGGATAGTTGCCAGCAGGAACCCTTGGGGAGACTTGTTTCACATTTACTAGCCTTGTGGAGCGACTCTTGATCATCTTGGCGCCGGCATGAGGAGATTGACCATCAAAAACAGTGAACTTGGTTCCCAAAAAGTTGGATCTAGCACAATGATAAGAAACATAGTTTTGACCAACGAGGCATCAAACTTACTAAAGGGTATTCACAAGTTCGACCAACAAGTACCTCAGTTTGCCAACATAAGTACTACTGCCTCTTGATATGTCATAAGCATTTAAAGAGATGATGAAATCCGTGAAAGTAGGGCGTCGGCATTTCCGTGCAGCAAGAAGGAATTTGCCATCGTCCGTCAATGCTGCATCCAAAACGAACATGAAAGTAACAAAGGTGAAAACCCCACCTCTAGGACTAAAGGATGCAGCGGCACAAGTAACGGCCAGTTGCAAGAAGTTCATCTGCTACATGCACCATTTTGCTGCAGCCCTTGGGAATAATTTGAAACCGCAGGGTATTTGGTAAGCAGAAATCACAGAGTATAAAAAAATCAGGTTATGACACAAGAAAAAGACAGAATCTCACCATTGGACAAGTTGAGGTAAAGATAGTAAGTTTGAGTTGAACGGCAACGTTTTATGAAGCACTGCAGCAGTAAGTCCCTTGGACCAGGCTGCACCAAGTCACTATAGCATATATCATCTTACTTTAACAAAGAGCAGCTAAAACAACAAAAATCAAGAATTTGATAATGGAAGCTCAGACAAGACAGGTGCAAGTGACCCGGAATAATTTTTGAAATATTATATCTCGCAGAATTCAGAAAGACCATAATGTCTGATATATCAAACCAAGCAAACATGTACGTCAAAGAAATAGATAAAGCAAAAGTGATTAGGTACTGCCAAGCCTGTCTTCAGGCTCGCGGGGGTCCTTCCTGAAACATAGACCAATTTAACCTCCCTTGCAAGAGGAAAAAACGATGATCCTAACGTAATCGTCTTTTCCACTAAGGAAAAAGTTGACACTGACACCCAGGCAATTCCTATCAAACTAAATAAAATTAAGCAAGCAGACAACAAAGAGTTGGAAATATCTAGTTCAATCAAGCTTCAGTAACATCGTTTGAAGCTGATAAACCAGCACTTTTTTTCTGAGACAAGCTTTT
Source organism: Hypericum androsaemum (assembly GCA_963995505.1). Taxonomy (NCBI): domain Eukaryota; kingdom Viridiplantae; phylum Streptophyta; class Magnoliopsida; order Malpighiales; family Hypericaceae; genus Hypericum; species Hypericum androsaemum. The sequence continues at coordinate 1,768,486 of OZ023185.1, forward strand.
TGAAGCATGATTTCTGACACAGAGGGCTTTGGTCCTGAAATAAAACTTGGATTTGACAAAACCAAAATGCTCGGAGTTCCTTATTAAGTTTCAAACCAGACTTGTATCTTATCACCAATATTCAAACCGCAGAGGACTTAAAAACAGCTGATGACGACTAACAAAAAGGGCAAGCAAGCTGAACCCAGCAAACGAGATATCTCAGCACCCACTAGACTAATCTAAACAGGCACTGGAACCATCCGACGAAAGAGCAAGAACATCCTTCACTTTTGAGAAATAGGAGAAAAACGAGAGAGAGAGAGAGAGAGAGACAGACTGAACCCCCTCAAAAGAACGAGAGAAAATGCAGAACAAATAATGAAGAACTGAACTTGCCACCAAAATTCAAAATCCCAGAAGAAAAAAAAACGCAACAATTCAAGGAAACCAAATGCTTCGAACACAGAATCAAGCAATGAAAAAGCGCTCCCTTGCTTGGTCAGAACTCTAAAGAGACAAACTGCTGAAAACAAAAACTCAAAACCATAATATTACAACAACAATACCCAAAATATCAGTCTCCAAGTGGGTAACCATAATTACAGAGCCAAAAAGCTGAACCAAGTCCCAAGTTCCCTTTAAATCAAACTAACCTCCAAAAACTGGGAACCCAGAAAACAAAAAACAAACTAGAAAGAAACCAATCAACACCACATTGATAAAATATCACTCTCCAAGTGGTTAACTACAATTACGGGTGCCCAATTCCTGAGACAAGATTGCAACTTTACTCTCTCTCTGCCTCTCTTTTCGAGAACCAATAGAAACGAAACTTAAGTCGGTCCAAGTGGTAAGCGACTTGGATTGATATAAAGAATATTGGGTAACCCAAACCAAACCTGACAGTTCTCAACTCCGATTATCCAAAAAAAGATAGGAACTTTACCTGCTTAACAGAGATGGGGAAGGTGAGCTTCCCAGAGACCTCAGGGACCCGGACAAGATCCTTGGTGACGTGTCTCCAGCTCCGACAGACACCAGCGCAGGCCACGACGCTCTTCCTGGGCGGCCACGTGGACTCCGACGCCTCCACCCTCTTCAATACCTCCCTCAGCATCTCCTGCGGGATGCTGGCCCAGCACGAGGACGACCTCTCCTCCGCCCGCCTCGGCTCCTCGGAGGCCTCCTGGACCGACACCGGCGCCGGCTTCCGGTGGGACCTCGACCGGGACAATATGCTCTTGATCGTCGACATGGGTCCGACGGAGAAGTTAAGGCCGTGTTTGGTTTAAATAAGTGTGGAGAAAGAGAGAGGGAAGGTAAAAATCCGGGCTTTAAATTTGGGATCTTTATCCGAAATAGATATAAATTTATAGTCTCTCATCTCTGGGTTCCTTAAATTAAGCGTCTTTATCTCGTTTTTTCTGACAAAGGAGGAAAATTTAATAATATTCACCGAGAAACAGAATGTTAGGTGAAAAGTTAGGACTAATATATCAATATGCATTATCGATGTCTCGGATTCGAACTATGTTTAAAAAAAGTTATTTTTTTAAAATAGTAAATTTGTATTTCTACCCTATAAATGGAATGTTAAAATGAAAAATTCTGTAATTAAGGCGTCTTCACATGTCTAGATGTATACCAATGGGATTTTTTTTTTGTAAATGTATACCAATGGGATTGCAAAAGTTGTACTAATTTTTTCAAAAGAAGAGAAGAATGTGGACTCTTTTCGTGAATATCAAAAAGAAGTATCGTAGTGTAGTTTTTCCCATAGATTATAGACATTCGTTATCAGTAATATTTGTAAAATAATAAATTTTATGTTATTTGAATGATACTTCAAAAAACGATTTATGTTCCTGATATTTGTATCGACTTTGTCACTCCAAAATATATTTTTTTACCTCCGGTTGTTGGACGAAAAAGGCAGGTTGGAGACGACCATATGGCAATCAATAGAGTTGGTGACTAGCAGGCAATGGACCCCAATAATACACATATTTATCATATAATAATATCTCACACACATTTATACGTTATAACCAGAGTCTACCAAAATTTATTACACCTTCCTTTGAATAATCTAAATCATAAAGGTGCCAATGAATTATTATATTCCATTTAAAAGGTACAAATTATTAATTTAAAACTATAAAGATTTCAAGTTTAATTATTAGCATGAATGTAAAGAAAATATGAGAATCTGACGCATATATTACAAGTTTTTACTATGTTCGCAATAAATATATGATTTGGTATACTTGACAATAATTTTTTTTCACCATTTTCAATTTTTTTATAGATCGTAAAATATTAAACTTTATTGGTTCACATATCACCTAGTATGTTATTAAAATAAAATTTATGACGACTATGATATCTACCTAATTTTGTTGACATCAATAAATACTTTACCAAAAAAATTGCATTCGAGTTCTTGAGAATCAACTAATGTTAATTTATCATTTTTTGTCTTAGACTTGAACTTAAATTAATTAATTCAATAAGTATATGATATTTATCATTTAATGTCCGGACCATTGAGTAAGTTAATCTTAGCACCCAAGTTTACTACTAACCACGACCATAACGACGCCTACCAGCAAGTTAATAATTAACCATTTTCTATTGGTGATCCACTAGCTTATTCGAGAAACTAATTCATGATTAGCTCGAGATGACGTGGAAACATTACGCTTACCACACAAACATGTCCCTTTCTTCCCCAAATTAACACAGACATGTCGAGATGTTATATATGCCAAGCCACCAGACGTGGCAGCTTGTTAGTTGAGGAACGAAAGCCACCTTGCGTTGCTTATATTATGGCCAACACCACCCATGTCTTTTGATAATTTGGTGTGTAAATCATAATCATATTAAAGGGCAATACATATCAATGTTCTTCTATATTATCCATGTAGTTTTTTTATATTTTCTCGTATTCTAATATTTACTATACCGATTATCTATGTTCTAGTTAGGTACAATTTTTGAATAGTGACAAAAATAATAAGTAATTAATACAACTACATTTTTAATGACTTGAACTTTAAATTTTTAATAAAGTTAAAATAACTCACTCACCACTTCATCAAACTCACCGAATTGCTTGTTTTCGTAAGTAAAATTTTTGTTACGCTCCTCAGGGAATGAACCCTGAATTCCCATTTAAAAAGTTAGAAGAGAGTAGTTATAGTTTAACCAATTTAATTCGAGTTTCGAAAAATTGAGAAATGTTAAACTCGAAGAACTTCGCCACCATTTAAAGATCATATTCAATTTGATCTTAAATTAATTAGCTCAATAGTCAATAGAATAGGTGATATCAAATTTTTTTTATGTAACATTAATGCTTTCTCCGTACTTGGGGACGTGCTGCAAGGCTGGAATCAATGGGTTCTAGGGTTGATAAATAACCATAACAGTATGATATAGAGAAGTGGTTATCAAAACGATGTTCCAATACGCAACGACATGGATTTTGTGATTGAGATTATTCAAACATCTATGATCAACAATTACTTCTTTTTGGGTATCCATAAAAACAACTTTTTCTAGTGGAAAAAAATTACTTATTTTTAGTATAAGGGGGAAGCAGTGACGTAAAACCTTCAAATTTCGGTGAACATTTTTTAAAAGGACGAAACACGTATCGTGGCACTCAAGTGTCAGCATCACAAATTCCAAACTCAGAAACAATTGGATCGAATTCCACGTTGGTTTTTCGATATTATTTTGTATTCCGATATTATATCATGTGGATCATGGAAAAAAGTTGTTATAAGATTCAAATTCTAAATCTTTAACTAAACCAGGACAACCCGAGTGACGAAGTTACTCGGTGGACCGGTGGTAAGGTTGGGGGTGGATTTGGTGGGGACTAGGTTAGTCCCCAAATATGGGGACTAACTCAAACCAATATCACTACACATATAAACCAATATCACTTCACATGCAAACCAATATCACTTCATAAGTAAACCAGCGTCTTCTAAACCAATATTACTTCACATGCAAATCAATATCACTTCACATGCAAACCAATAACACCTGATAGGTTATTGACCATCAGATTTAAAGATAATCAAATCTGACGGCCCAAAATGTAGTCCCTACCTATGGACAAATTTTCTTTAGTCCCCACTCAATCTGATCTCGGTAAGGTTGGGCATACTTTTCCGTCTCTAATCCTTATTTGTTAAATCAGCATTTCCGCGGTCGTGGATATTAATGTCCCTTGCTAATGATACTTTTTTCTTAGATGGTTACATTTACTGACATCTTCTTGTTCTCGTTTTAATGCACTTCTCGAGAAGTAAGAGATTCCTAGTGGCCACCAATATTTTTGTCTCTGCCATATTCCACTACTTAATTACACGACAATCGCGTCGCTGTGTATTTAACATGATTCTTCTCCTCGTCTTCTACCAAGGTAGGTATATCACAATAGACACGAATGTATTCTTAAACTCGAATTCGAGATATCAAAAATATCTTCCGCTCGGTGGTACAAAATAGCACGTCGGACCCAACTGGTTTAGTATCTCATGAGATGGGAAGACAAGGCTATTGCCAGCGGGATTCTCGTATCATAGTACAGCATATGGTATCATCGTTGGAATTATTCAAAGCCACTAAGAGATTTAGACACAGGACTCACTCACGGGCCTTGCGTTCGTTGGACATAACTTTGACACTTGGTGCGCCCACTGAAGACGCCCTGGCCCACTGATCCGAATCCCATCAATTCTTTACGAATCCGAGTTTTTTTTATTACGAATGAAAATGATGTTATTAAAAGAATTATCCTAAAATAGAATTCGACTGTTTACGATAAAATTAACATGACCAGACAAAAATCAGCCAGCCAACTTGCAAAACTATATGGGTTGGGGCTGTGGGTATCGTTCACGAGTAGTAATGTGACATCCAACAACCCCACAAATTAGTGCAAGAGACTGTTCCCTCGTCGCAATCGGACAGTGGAACCGAAACGGAGTCCACCAAATTTCAATTGCCAAAGCAGAAGAGCAAGACGCGACATTGGTGACTATCGCGATCGTGTTTCAATAAAGCAAGCACATAGTACAAGTCGGTTGAAAACTTCCGAGATATACCTTCCTTGGTCGGTGCGGTGAGTGTTTGAATACTAAGATAATTTGATTACATAGACATAATCCTTGGTTCACAAGACAAACTTGCTGTGCTGCTAAAGCATTGCTACTGTTGCTGCTATATAAATTTAGCAAAATAATTTGCTGCTCCCTATCTGTCGACTATAACCAGAGTCGGAAGTAAATTTTTACTCCAATAGACCAGATTGGAGATTCTGTGAATTGTTTTCCTGTCCAAATTTTTTTGATCCTAACCTGATGTCTGTACTAAATATACCTACCTTGTCTAGCTAAATCCGGGATTAGCATGACTTCCTACACAACATGAACACTTCCTTTCGGTCGTTGCTCAGTTCTGATAGATTTTCCTACAAAACGCGATAGATAACCTTTCAAACTCAACAAGATGCGTTTTCATCTCTCTCAAGCATCATGCACATAATTCGGACTGGTGGATATGAACGCTGGCAAAAAGTTCGGCACAAGTCAGTGACATGATAGAAATTTACCTGAGCTGTCAACAAAAGATGTTGCCGGATACTTGATCTTCATCTGAGGCGCTAAAAAATTGTCGAGGGGATGCTCATTTGAGGCAGCTGGTAAGCATACCTCCGGTTTATCCAAGCTCACCTCTGACCTTCGCTCAAGATTCATGTTCGACTCAAGTAAAGAAAGCTCTCCCTGTTAACAAAAAATTGTGCATGTCCTTGGTAAGTTTGTCTTAAGCAACTAAGAATTCAGCATGTGAAAGACAGAAAGAGGTCTGTATAGGCAAACGCCAGTCGACTCCAAAAAAACAAATGGAAAGTCGTAACAGAAAGATTAGTGCCCGAAAACACTCTGAAACCTAGATCTAGTGAAGTGCAATATACAGGACTATTTCAAAAGACACTAGAGTTGCATTGCTTCCAAAACGATGACCAGGCATGACATTTTATGAAGCATAATACCAACGAAAGTTGCCAAAGAACGAGAATCTTGAAGTCAACCTCTTTTTGCGAGCCATCCACCAATCCACACAAAGAATCTATCCGAGGAGAGCATAACTTCCCATTTCTTTCGTGGGAGAATTCTGAGTTCGCCACATTATTGTCAGTTTGCATAGCTGATGTCGATGTGAGGTGGTAGATTTGAGCAAATGTTGACCGATCGCGGTAATTCCTCTGAGAGTAGTAGATTTTGGTAGCTAACGGAACTGGTAGACCTACCAGTCATACAACAGACCAAATCGTTGGAAGAAAAGAAAGAGCCTTAATAGTTAATTCAAAAGAAGAAGATCAAAGTAGATTCAAGATTCATCACCAAAGAAAAGATCCAACAAAGTGTCAGACAAATAAAACAAACTGCATAGTTAACTCAACTTCTGTACCTTTCTTCAACAGAATACAGTTTTGAGAATCCCCGTTCTTTTTCACGTTAAAATCAGAAGCATTTCTTGTGTCACTCCCCAAAGCAGGTTGCAGCTTAAGATCCTTGCCTGAATAACACAATTACACACATGTCATTGTCTTTACAATTAGGGCACAGCATCAACCTCCAGAGGCACAAGCAGTAAAGGAGTCAATACAACAAGCAATATCAACAATTGGGCCTTAGAATAACACATCAGTTTGTAACAATTCCACCAGAACCCTAAAAAAATGGTCATATTATGCCTCACAGCAAAAGGTATCAACTCAAGTTAATATTGATTTGGAGAACTGACCTGGTATAGAAGTAATTTTTGCTAAGCCACAAGCTGCGTCTGAATGATCTGCCGGCAGTAACTGCTGCCTTGATTTGCTAAACAGGCCAGTAATAGCAGTTATCATTGACTTGAAACAGAATATTTTTTCAGGGAGGTGCTTAGAAAGGCTCGCCGGAGAAGCCCAGGTAATAAATTCATTAAAAGATATCACAATCTACAGCAAAGTTCGTCATAGATGTTAAGAAGAAGAGCCAAGGATGAAACTCGTGATTCGTAAATGCTAATGCGAGAAAAAGCCGACTGGCATATTTGGATTTCTTGAAAATGTTTTAATAGGAAGAAAAGCTGTATGCAGAAATATGAAAGCTACAAGAATCACCAAATAAATTTGCTGTGCAATAAAATGGCAACAGAGCAAAAGTACTGAGAAGAATGAACGCATTATTCTAGACGTGTCATTTTGACTTTGGCTGTGGATTGCATGTCATTTTATTAACTGCATTCACAGAAAAGTTCCATAGAACTATAAGTATTTAGCAACCATACATTTCAAAATGAACACATAGCATACATTTTCAAACGTTTGACTGGAGGTGGCTGTATGGCATCCTGACGATATGCAGTTTCAGGACTTACCCCATTCATCATGGATGCTGTACCTGCACAAGCAGAATTTAATGGACATATTCAAGCCACCAACAGCAGTGAAGGAAATTAAACTTCTGCAATTGCTAATCTTGGTACAAGCATCAAAAGATAATCATTACTTAAACTCCGACAAAAAAGTGATCTAGCGAAGTAGGTTCTAATTTTTCTGTAAGAATAACAAGCAAGAAAGGAAAAACAAAACATCCTTTTGGTGGACATGGAAACCAAAACATTCAAGGGAAAACCTTCAGAAACAAATATGCATCCAGAGGTATATCAGACAATGTTGATCAATGGGAGCTTTAGGGAACCAGACAAAATACCTAACGTAGATAAAGAATCAAGAAAATTGCTTTTACCATTCACAGAGAACATTGGCATGCTATGTTTCCCATCTACTGATGCATCGAAACACTCCGAACTCTGTTGCTCTTCACGTGGAAAAGCTTGATCTTAGAATAGTTAAGAAGAAGAAAAATGTCATTCAGCAGGAGAATATACAGGGCTTTCACTGCAAGACACCAATTACTGACAGTGCTCATGAGGGAATCAGCACATGTGCATGCTAGTACTTTTATTTTTAATTAAAAAGAACTTATAGGAGAAGTTCACAACCCCAATGCTATAAAATCAGAGGATACTGGTATCAGCAGAAAGCAGATTTTTCTTCATTTTCCTTCGAGGTTTCCTACACCCAACAGCATCATTAACTTGCAGCTGCATCTCCTTGGAAGAATTTAAGGATCTACATAATTCTGACAGAATATGGGAATTAGATGGAGAAAGAAAAGGGGAACACAGACAAGTCAGTGATGCAGCAGGGAAAAAAATCTTTAAAAAGTCGATAGTAGTTAAAGCATATCAACTGACTAGCATGGACTCTTAAAATCCCTTCAACAGTCAAAATGGAAGAGAAGATGTTATGTTAGGCATCTACATCTTCGCGCACCAGAAAAAAAATAACCACTGACATCTACACCTCCTATAATTCAAGTTGAACCAGAGCATAGCCATTAAATTATGATGGCCATTTATCAGAATGAGATTCCAAATTGGAATGTAAAACTGACACAATGAACAACTAAAACAAAATTAGACAAAGAAAACACCCATACCTGAATGAGCTGCAAATCGACTAGCCTTAACAGGTTTCTTACATGCATTGCAGCATACCTTCACACAAAAAAATCAACAAGGTGGAATTTTATTTTAAAAAAAAGTGAAAAATCTCATACTAACAACTTTTTTGCATCAAGCTGTAAAGAGATCTGAAGATGAGAAATTAGACCAATGCTATAACCTTACCAGATGCAAAGGATCACTCATAGGCCTCAAACCAAAAACATGCATATCTACAAGAGGGAACAAAAGCTAGTTAAGGAAATTAAGAACCGGGCAGCACTGGTTCACAACCGGTAACTACACATGCTAAAATGTAATATGTAATGCTTCTGTCGAGGAGCCACTAGTTACCTTCTTCATCCAGTAGATTAGGTTCATCTGCTTCACGCAAGTCCTGGAAAATGTTTTGACCAGCTGTTTTTTGCAGGCCAACTTCCTCTGCAGATGCAGAATAGGGAAGCATCAATTAGCGCCAACAGACCTGATTTATCTACTGTCATTGACTCCAATATTCCGTCAACAAGAACTAACCCTATAGTCAAGCATCTATTCTAACAAACTTCTCCTCCCTTGCACTCATTCTCCCGTTACCTGTCATATTCTGAGACAAATTTCCAGCGGCGAGAATCCTTGCCAGGACAGTCATCCTCCCGCTCCCAATTGAACACACCATTGATGCTATACACGGAATAATATCGACCTGTACACTGCACATCAGAAACCGTATTATCGAAAAGTTCGGTTTCTCGCACCGAAATATTTCTCGTACCAAACCTACATTGCCTTGTAACACCCCGAAACTGACATCCCGCAAACCAAATTCCTCACGATCGATCAATTGCACATCTCATACGAAAAGGAAGAAAACATAATATATAAAACGGATCAAACGTATGACCGAATCTATTCACCAGTTAATCGATCAACGAAAATTAGCAAAAACAAAAAAAAGGAAAAAAAAACATAAATAGACTCATCTCAAACCTGTGCAGCTAAATACCTTCACACGAAAAATTCCACCGACCGGGAAACTCTAAAACCGGAGAGTTTGATCGGCCGATCAAAGAATGAGCCGGAAAGTAATGCGCTCGTTGCGAGTTCAAATTAACAAGAGAAGAAGACGAAGGAAATCAAATTTGAGCCAATGTGGAGCTCGGAAACCCTAGCTTTCACAAATTTTGAAACGTCCTTTCGAAACGGATGCGCGCGGTTTTTTTCATCTCCTCCTCCTCCTCCTTGATATCGCTCTTCCGCTTCGACGTCGTTTGATGGTCTCCCTCTTCTTTTCTCTCTCTGATGAGAGAGAGGATGTGAGGGGAAGGGGAAGGTGGCAAATTATCCGGGGGTCTAAATTTGGCAAGCTATTTATTTTCCCTTGGGCCTTTTCTTTTTAGGGTTTGGGCTTTCCAGAAGGCCCGTGGATAAAGTCGGTTTACCATCGACTAATTACAGGCGACACACTGTAAGTGACAAATAATTTACCTAATTATTAACTAACCGACACATAGCAAATCCCAATTATTTGAAATATGTGTATTATTTCACAATACTAATTTTATCTGTGTGACTTATAACTTCATTTACTTGAGAGAAAAAGAAATAAGCTTGGTAGTATTCAGATTTAAATATGGACCAAGAGGAGATCAATAGTATATCATGTGAATAAAATCAGTAATATAACATAACGCGTAGAATATAACAATGGTATACCATATGGATAAAATTAATGATGCGAACATAACACATAGAATAACTCAAGTAACTGGGGTTAGCAGATTTCTCTTAATTGTCGATTAGATAAAAAACATGTCACATTTTCAAAGAATTTAGAACTATATGGTAGTGGAACGTGAAAACAATAATACAGTAAATTGGACTTTAATTAAAACAATAATACAACTTTAATGCCATATGGTAGGTTTTTTGCACCAAAACTGAAAAAGTCCCCCAAACGTGGGACTCATACAATCAAAGCACGAGAACAATGCCATGTTTGGCGAAACAGATTAAAAGCAGATAGTAGAAAGTAGATAGCAGATTGGGAGCAGATATCAGATTGAAAAATGTATTTGGTAAAATCAACTAGCAGATATCAGATTGAAGAATGTGTTTGGTAAAATCAACTAGCAGATATCAGATTGAAAAATTGTTCGGTAAAATCAACTAACAGATAGCAGATTGAAGAATGTCCTTTGTAAAATCAACTAGAAGATAACATATTCAATTTAGTAGATTATAAATTTTTTGTTAAATTAATTATTATTTTATAAATTAAGCCTAAATAAAATAATCTAGATTATTTCTTTTAAATAATAACAGTAATATAATTTAATATATTACTTATTTATATTTCTAAATAATCAGGTTTGTCAATCAGATTTCTATTATCTTGGTCTGCAGGTAGTAATCAGGTTTTCGGGTTGATGACGAAGCCGTTAATCAGGCTTTTGCTGTCTTCTGAACCATCTAGTCCTAAATCATTCATCATACCACTTCTCAATGGACAAGATCCAGAGGAAAGCCACCACATTGTTCGCTGTCCTAAAAGCTTGACAATGCCTTGATGAGGCCCGTTTCTGGTGGCCGCGGATTCGCACCCGTCACACCTGGTTCTCCAACCGAGGAAGATTCTACCCGGTTGCAATGAGAGGAGGAACTTCCAAGGAGCACTAATCCGACTGATCTGGTTGGTACCCACGGCCCGCGAGTTGTGCGATCCTTCAACTGATCTGGTAGCTGCTATATCAGGAACCCGGTTTTGTATGAAAGGTGTTGATAGATATAGAGTGGCTTGGAATGGCAACAATTGCTGTATATTGTTTTGTGTAACCGTGTGAATATGATTTATTATCTTTGAATACAAGAAGAGCATTCCATTTATTCTTGCTCTCTAACTTGAGCTCAGTTCATTCATTTCTGCCTGCGTGGTCATTTCCATCTCGAATCCGGATTCGTCAATTCAGTGGAAATCCGAAAAATTCTGTAGTCTGTACGAGCACATAATCACGGTCATGATATTCTTGGCATAAGCTGTAGGAGAAATGTATACTTAGGAATGGGAATGGTAACCGAGTGCTAGACTAATCAAGGCGACCATGCAAACGAATAGAAACGGGAAGCCTGTCCTGGATGATTTTCTTGTTCGGTTCTTCCTCATTGATCCCTGACGCAAGACAAAGAGGTTGTTAGAATCTACGTGTCTATAACCAAAAAACCGTATGGTAATTGGTTGATGGATCTTCTGTACTCATAAACAGACACAAAGAACTAAAGCCAACTCACCACTTCCTGTTTGAGAATCTCTTTCTCTCTGTCGATCATGTTCCTCTCATCAGCTAGCTTCCCTATGGTATGATCAGCCTGCAATACAGAGATAACAGATAAAACCATGCTACCAAGTTGAGGAGGAGTAGTTAGTAATCTTCAAAATACAGACCTCCTTTAGCTTAGAATCCATTTCGAGTAGTTTCGACTTCAAGTCCTCAAAATCCATGATCAACTTCTGTTCTTGTGCTCCCTTATCATCATCATTCAAGCTTGATTCGGTATTTTCATGTGATTGTAGCCCATCTTTAACTCCTGCATCTTCGCGCGTGGAAATGTCTTGCTCCAACTGACAAGAGATTAAACATGAAGACCTCGAACAATCGAACACGAACCGAGTTTCCATTATCATAGTTGGAGAGAGAGAAACAAAAAAAGAAGAAGAGTAACATTGCTTACCAGATCAGATGGAGGCATGCTTCCCAGCCCCTCAACTTCAACATCTGTGCATAATTCGTAATGCGGATCTTTCTCCACACTCGCATTGTCGGTAGGAAGCAGATCGGGCGTTGCAGAAGGATCAACGAGGATCACTTTCATCTTCCTCTGTTGAATGTGCCTCCCACCATCCTTGGCAAACTGTGAGATGCGAAAGCAGACGATCGTGATTCGCTATGAACGGTGCGCGGATCGAGCTTCGAAGCGGAAGGAGAACATCAGACCAGAGATACTTACAATGTCAGAGGTGATGTCCTCTTCGGTTGTCCCCGGAGGAACAACCGTGCTCTGAACCAAGAACTTGTCATCGCACTGCAAACCGGGCGGAGCAGCCTTCATCGCTTGCATAATGACTACAATGACAAACACTTGGATTAACTCGCATGTGTTGAGTTCGAAAACTAATAATACAATTGCGTTAACTTTTTGTGGTCTGACTCGAATATTGATTAATCGGGATTGAATCGTCCGGGGTATACCTGTAAAATCACATGTTTCGCTCGGCTTGACGATACCGACGTTGGGGCGGACGGAATATTTAGTAGGAGACGTGGTCTTGACCTGCCAAAATTAGGATTCCAGGATCGTCATTTATAGTATAATCCACAGTCGATGCAAGTCGCGCTAATGCATAATTAGATTTTTGTAATTTTATGGTGATCCCGACCTACCAAAAACTACTCATTATAAATAAGCAAAGCAACGAAACGGAAGAGAGAGAGGAAGGACGACGAACGAACCTTGAAAGCGACATAGTGATCGGATCGGTTCCTGAGTTGGACGGAGCAGGGGATGTACTTCTTCAACTCAACTGTTCGTTCGTTAAACACCACAGAGATCAAAAGAAAAGAACAGAACAAGACAAAACAAAACAAAAAGATACGGCAATTTAGAATACTCGGTCTGAAAGTGTCCGGATAAAAAGGTAGTTTCCTTAAAAAGAACTTAAGAGTGAGTACAGACAGGGGGCGCAATGCACTTACAGGGGAAGGTGAGATGGCGGGGGCGGGTTTCCAGGAGGTCCTCCATGTTCGACGTCGTTTAAGGTCGAATGGGCTACTTTTCTACTACTTCGGCCAAGAGTTGGGGTCGGTTACGTTAGGGGGGAGATATGTAGCGGTTGTACGTTTATTTATTTATTTATAATTTCTCTCTCAACGCCACTACTCTTTAACAATTTGGAGTAAAATCTTCATTTCGCACTATTATAGATACAAAAAGAATGAAGAAAATTTATATTTTTGAAGGTGCCTTACTTTTTTGCCATATTGTGGGCAAATGCCCGGAGGGATTTGAACCCCCGACACCGCAGTTCGTAGTCACGCACTCTGATCCCCTGAGCTACAGGCTCGCCCCGCCTTACAGTGCATTTCTTTAAGATTCGGAATAAATATGTTTTGGCACATTCTGTACGACTTACTGTATCGACTAATTATAACTCGTTTGTCCCGTCTTTTCTTGTTCTTGTCTTTCCGTCTATGGTCTCTCTAATCTACTTGTACTTCACTCTCGTCTACGCGAGCCGCTCCAATTGGATTTGGCGAGTATTTTTTCTGGAGTCTGTTGAAATAAATCGATACTCGAATATTCGATGGACTGATTAGTTCGAACAGAGTCAAATAAAACAAAAAAAAAACTATGTTTGCCAATTTTTAAAAGTCTTTTTAGAGTTTGAATTTTTGGTAATTCGAAGTTTGTTGCAAGTATTTGTATGGTTTCTTATTCCATCTCATTTCCTTCCCTTTGTAAACTCTCATCTCATCCTGTATTTTTCGTCGATTAAATCAATTTTGCATTTTATTTCAAGATTTTTGGGCACTGAGCCGAATTAAGACCACGCCTAGCCATAAAGTGAAGAGTACGAACCATGCGTTTGATTTAAGCGAATTTTGGGATTTTGTGGGTGTACCGTACCAACCACCAATTTACTATTTCACCCAATCCAAGTATTACTCTACAAGTAAAATCCCTTTCTCGGGAAAAAAGTAATCTACAAGTAAACCTTTCAAAAGAAAATTAAACCTTTCAGAAAAAGACCCCTCAAACACGAAAGAAAATACCTTGCAAGTGTGGTATTCTAATAATTACCGGCTAATTCAAAGTCGAGTCAATTAGTGATAATGATTTTCTGGCCGACGAATAAGAGAGAATATATAACTTTTGGTAAAGTAATTTTTTTGAGATATAACTTTTGATAAAGTAACGGTCAAAGAAAAATTGGCTCATGTTGACATGGGAATCAAATCATACTCTCTTTGTCCTCAATTTGACCTTATGACCCCAATTGCAATCACCAAAAAGCAAACTATTCCGGTTAGAACATGTGGATAGTCTTGTCTTGATTGGATTTATCCGATCTTGGTTCTCGTTTACGTGCATCTTGTATGCATTCAAATGCACACAAGGTTGTGTCTTTGATGTGACCTCTTGGTTATTAGCCGTAGCTTGTCTCGGCAGCTTTCGCCTTGGACGTTCGGTTCTCGTAGCCTATCATTCGCCTTTCGTCTCCACCCATGCCTCTCTGTTTCCTTTCGGAATGGTTTTGTGTTCTGTTTCAGTGTCTTTGTTCTCTGTTTATGTTTTTCTATTTTCATATTGTAACCCGCTTTCTATAATATAAGTTTCGCACCACATTTTCTCCAAAAAAAAAAAGCAAACTGATGTATTCGCTTTAAAAAAATAATGTAACGATAAAAATAGGAAAAATGAAATTTTTAGCCTAGGATGAGAGAGGGGGAATTTAAAAAGCAAATGATTGACCTTTTTTACTTTCAAAAGGAAAGGAGAAAAAAAAATATCAACTTCCCCTTTCGTACATGTCGTATGATGATGGGTCTGCCCTCTTTTTGCCTTTTTTCCCCTGATAGTGGCACACAAATTTTTTTGGAAAAAGTCCACTTTCGTACCCTGTGGTATCGACCAAAATCACTTTAGTACCCTGTGGTAAAAAACCGATCAATCGAGTCATACTTATTCCAATTAACATCAAAAAGGGCCTCGGGCAGCTGCCCGAACCTACCCGAGCGCTGCCCGGGCCACGTGGTTAGCCACGTCACCAATTTTGATGACGTGGCGCCACGTCACCAAGAGGAGGAGGAGGAGACGGGGAGGAGGAGGAGGAGGAGGAGGAGGAGGAGGAGGGGGAGGAGGACGCGGGGAGGAGGAGGAGAGGAGGAGGGGGAGGGGGACGCGGGGAGGAGGAGGAGAGGAGGAGGGGGACGCGGGGGAGGAGGAGGAGAGGAGGAGGGGAACGCGGGGGAGGAGGGGGACGCGGGGAGGAGGAGGGGGACGCGGGGAGGAGGATGCGGGGAGGAGGAGAGGAGGAGGGGAACGCGGGGGAGGAGGGGGACGTGGGGAGGAGGGGGACGCGGGGAGGAGGAGGGGGACGCGGGGAGGAGGATGCGGGGAGGAGGAGGATGCGGGGAGGAGGAGGACGCGGGGGAGGAGGAGGATGCGGGGGAGGAGGAGGACGCGGAGGAGGAGGGGGATGCGGGGAGGAGGAGGAGGAGGAGGAGGAGGAGGGGAGGAGGAGGAGGAGGAGGGGAGGAGGAGGAGGAGGAGGAACGCGGAGGAGGAGGAGGAACGCGGGGAGGAGGAGGAGGAGGAGGAGGAACGCGGGGAGGAGGAGGAGGAGGAGGAGGAGGAGGAGGAGGAGGGGAGGAGGAGGAGGAGGAGGAACACGGAGGAGGAGGAGGCGGAGGAGGAGGAGGAGGAGGAGAATTGGTGACGTGGCGCCACGTCATCAAAATTGGTGACGTGGCTGACCACGTGGCCCGGGCAGCGCTCGGGTAGCTCCGAGCAGCTGCCCGAGGCCCTTTTTGATGTTAATTGGAATAAGTATGACTCGATTGATCGGTTTTTTACCACAGGGTACTAAAGTGATTTTGGTCGATACCACAGGGTACGAAAGTGGACTTTTCCCAATTTTTTTTGGTCAAAATTAAATAGGTTGACTAATTAATTGAAGAAAAATACAATCTCAATCTGTACCGACGAAAGAAGTGAACTTCAATGGTTATGTGTTTTGACACTATTACCCTTTTGTAGTACCTTGAGCGAATTTTCATTGTCCATCCTCATTTCCACATTAAGTTAGCATGTTATTTAATAAATAGGAGGCTTCCAATTTTCATTGCCTCAGTTTGTTTGTGCTTATAAAAGAAACGTTCTCTGTGCAGGTTGAGATTGTAATGGATTTGGAGGAAGAATTGGGATTAGTATGGACAGGAGAGTGGCAGCTGACCTCAATGGAAGCTCATTAGCTCCATAGTTTCATTTCCATCATTGTTTATTACGTTCTTACCCATTTCATTAAGACTGAATATATGTCCATCTTATATAAACT
Source organism: Hypericum androsaemum (assembly GCA_963995505.1). NCBI lineage: Eukaryota > Viridiplantae > Streptophyta > Magnoliopsida > Malpighiales > Hypericaceae > Hypericum > Hypericum androsaemum. The sequence goes on from OZ023185.1 coordinate 1,785,155, forward strand.
CACCACATTCGTATTAACAATGTGATAATCAGAACACACTCATTCAAACGAATCTCAACGGGTCAAAATTTGCATGTACTTTGACTTTGCCAATGTGCCATGACACATGTAATCGTGTGAGCAACAACAATGAGCCACAAGACTCTAATACCATGTTAAAATCTTCATATTTAATCCAAAATTTTAAGACAATAAATAGGTAGATTTTTTATCCTTATAAACGAATTTATCATAATACCAACATTTTTTTCTTGTTCATTACGAGCTCCTACTTTGATGCCGGAGGAATCAGCTCAGTTGGGGGCAGCAAGATTAATATTTACATTACAAAGTGTACTATACTAAATATTTCAAGTACAATGGCTTTCAATTATATCCTAAGAAGCTGTATTGACCAAAATGCCAAGCAGCCACCTATACAGACCTGTAAGCTTAAGAAGCTTTGAGGCAGTGAAGAGGAGGAACCAGGAAGTGCCCCAACTGGTGCAAATACAGAATCCGACCCCGGCTCGAGCAGGTCATCCGGGTTCGGAGGGCTTCGGTCAGCCGGGATCGTGGGGATGGATGACGACTCTGTCGGAGACAGCTTGGCAGGCCCTGAGGAAGGCAGCAGAGGAGAGATATCTGGTGAGAGTTGTTGGAACTGAGACGGACCAGGAGCAGAATTCTCAGGCAACGGTGGTAAGGATAAGTTGGAGGAATGATCAGTGGAGCAGGAAAGTAAAGGGAGCATCGTTAAAGATGATACGATGAGGATTAAGTGAAACCAAAAGGTGGCCATTCTCATGATGAAAGGAATCCGTGTCCCACCTTTTGAAGAGGGTAATCCAGCGGTGGCAGTAGTGACACTGGCAGAAAGACAACAATCGAAAAAAAGGTAAAAATAACAACACGAACATAGACAGACATTATAGCCCACTGGCCTAAACAAACAGAAATTAAAATAAGCATAAGGAAAGCAATAAAACACGATATGCGGGAGGGGAGGTCGACGGTGGCCAACCCCTTCGGCCTCTATGGCCGCCTCTGGCTCGCCGGAGGCTTGGCCATGACCCGGCGAGACCGAGGTGAAGCAGCTGGAGGAGGTGCCCGCGTCGCGACTGGAACTGGAGCTGGCTCCGAGGGTTGGACGACGAAGCCAGAACTACTGAGGACGGAGTCGGAAACCAGAGCCCTAGCGCCGGGAGCCTAAGGATCGAGCCGGAACCCGAGGCGGAGACAGAGCCCTAGCACCAAGAACCAGGAGCCCGAACCATCCGGAGCCGTAAACCGGAAAGAGAAGAGAGCGAGTTGTCACCGTGGTCGAGGAGGAGCTGGCGGTGGTCAGGAAAACTAAGGAGGACAGGGAGATGGAGTGGGGTCGAGGGAAAAGGGTGGTTGTGAGTAGTGAAGGATGCCACCTGGAATTGTCATAGAGTTATTTAACAAACTCTATTTTCATAAATCATTTTTACTTGTAAATTCCAATGGAAATTTCTCTCTAATATAAACTTTTTATCAATCTTCTTAATTTCTAAAGAAATTGCATATTCTTCCTTTTCAAGGATAATACACATAATCTATTAGATGTTTTACATATCAAAAGCAAGGGTGTGGCAAGTTACTATGTGGATACCTTTGAGTTGCCATGAATACTCTGAGGTGGAGCAATAGCTCGTCACAAATCAACCGTCGTTCTGATATAATGTTAAAATCTTGTAATCCAATCCATAATTTTAAGATAATGAGTTTGACGGAACGATTCTAAATTAGAACATATAGAAACGGGACTTTGGTGCGAAAAAATTGAACAAGATAAAGATGTAGAAACAATATTTGTTCAGGACGATACAAATCATATATATACAGAATGGACACCGAGTGATTGGTCACTTACTTGATCATACAACATGAAAAAATGGCAGTAGAGGATAGAGCACCCTTTGATGCTCAATTGCAACGAGGTAGCCTCTGCAATTCCGATGCCACAAGCAGGGCAGCTTTAGCTAGATCGGAGTCGTTCGACTTCTTGAGCTCTCGAACAACTGCTTCGATCCTTGAAATCTCCGGTACAGATATAGATAATATCAGTGCGTGGGATGAATATCGCCTGCACGAATAGCCAAGACCGTGCAGCGTCCGCTGCAAGAGTATGTTTGGGACACCCTTCCGCCAGGACTCCAGGATCGCGCCAACTTTAGCAAGGTTGGTCAAGAATCCAGTTATGGCTTCCCGTGGAGCCGACTTCAGCAATAGCACCACGCATTCAGAAGCTATATCAGAGACATGGACTTCGGTATACGCAGACAACTCCAGGAATACGCCAGTATAACTACCAAAGTCCACAATGTCTCTTATACATTGCTCCTGATCAATTGCACCACTCGCGTCCGAAGAGCCATCGTTTAGAAGTGCAGGTAGCTTCTTGTAGCCAAGTCCTCTTTTACTACCAACGGAACGTAGAAGGAATGCTCTGCATAGTCCTAGTGTTGGCTCCAGAAAATCCTCCATGTCCTTCGCCGATACAAACTCTAGCAAGTTTCCGATCTTTCTGACCACCTTCAGTTGGGAAAGTAACTTGGATTCCATTTCGGGTGCAGAGGCCAGAGCCAGGCAAAGTTTTACATTGTTTACATTTGCAGTCGCGAAATCCCCTAGCAGAAACTCAAAACATTGCGATACGGTCTTCGGGTGCAGTATGTCTGAGATCTTGATGTAATCAAACTCGATAAGCATCACAAGAAGCTTCTGAGCATACATGGGAATGGGATCCTCGTCCTCAACTAAGGTTGGATAAAGAGGTAAGAAATGGGTATTTGATATGGATGTCAAAGCCTTTAACCTTTCTGCATCCTCAGAAGGCTCATTCAAAATAATGACCATCACATCGAACAGAATTTTCAGGCATAGAAATCGAGCATCTCCGTCCTTATTGCCCTTGTACAAAGCAGTGAGGCTGGGCAGAATTCCGCCTATGAATATGTTGGGGCATTCAAGAATGACAGAAGATTCTTCGGCAACAGACTCGAGAACTCGGAGAAGAGTTATTTGGAAATCATCCCTGCCCTGAGAAATGTTGAAGGAGATTAAGAAAATGAGAAATTTTAACTTTGTTGGTCAGTTTATCAATCATGAAATAGCCATCTGAGGAAACATATATCGCAATGAACCAATTTGATGAATAAGTAAACTAAATGATAGGAAATGACATCTGTGAACATACTGTCAGAGGCCATAGTAGATACCAGAGATCAGACAAATTCTAATAGTTCCAGTTATTTAGAATACTGTTCATGAACAACTGTCCAACTGAATGTGCGAAATGAAAATTAGGAACGATAATAGTTGCTTAGTCATACCTGAAATGGTGTTTCCACAATTTTGATCAAGTTTGCCAACTGCTGCAACACATGATGATTCACCACCTTGCTTTTCAACAATGAGCTTCCAAGAAGGTGGAGTACAACAGGAAACAGATTGATACTGGTCTTTGGAGCCACCCGATTGACAATGGGTGAAATCTGGCCGTGGCGCCTGCCACCCATCATTTGCTGAAGATCTCCAGTTATGACATCCAGTAAGCTGGGTACGACCGACGCAACAATGTGCACTAATGCATCTAAACACAGACGCAGATAAGTATCCTTCTCCTTTGCTAGCCTGTCCATTGCAGGTATAAGTCTTGCATTGCAGAAGAATAATGGCAGCCACCTCCTACCATTCTTGCAAAGGAGACCCATGAAGATTAGAGCCTTTCCCCTCAAAACTTCAGTTTCCTGCTCAATGAGAGATGCAACATTTGGTACCAGATTCTTATCCTCTGCAAGAGGTGATAGCTGCCGCCCAATATTTGTGAACAAATGGCTTCCCAACAAGGCCATATTTAAGAGGTTCAAGCTTATCTGCTGCTCACGGGGACTTCCTTTGACAAGGGCAGAGGCTATGTCCTTTAAAGAAAGCTTCTCCACAATTGACTGAATGCTAGGAGGATTAAACCGTGCCACACGAACTAAGCATGAACCTGCTGTATGTCGCATGCTTTCCTGTTTACCAGCAGCTCGATATATGTAGCACAAGTTACTTATCACATCTTGGCTGCTGAAACGAGCTGCCCAGTTTCCACCTTGGCTGCAAATGTTTTCAATTGTCCTCAATGCATAAAGTTGAGTTATGTCATCCTCTCCTTTCCGTAAGACAGATGAAACTAATGAAATCAATGAGTTTGGTACCTGCTCCAAGAAAATTATACACGAGGGTTAAAGAGCCAGGGATACAAGACTATTAAGGACTGCAACTACTGTAGAAACTTGCTCTTTCCGGTAAATAAGAAAAGTTCCCAAAATTTCAATGAAATGTAAAACTCCATTGACTTGTATAACATAGAATCTAAGAAACGTTAGCATAACTAGAGCCTCTCTAGACTGGCAGAAAAGGTAAGATATGTTAAGTTGGAAACCATTGCTAACCTGCCAGCCAGGTGTGGATCGGTTATCCTTTGATGGAGATTCTAAGGGGTTGCTTTCTTTTCCTTGCTCGTTCTGAGTCGAAATGTAAAATAACAGCTCACCTAAAGCAGCCATTGAAAACCTCCTAACCTTTTCCTGCTTATCTCTGAGACCATCAGTGAGTGAACCCAGAATTCCAGAATGAGCCAGCTCATCATCTATAAAAGTAGAGTGCCGGATTAACAAGCCGATCACTGAAGCGAGTTGAACACGTAAAGCTGAAGCTTTAGACAATCGCAGCATCTTGACAAGCACAAGCATTATAGGCCCATTTGTCAGGATGTTAGCTGCTTCAGCATTGTTACTTAGTATCTCAAGATATCTGATAACATTCTGCTTCTCCCCAATGCTAGCGTTGCTGTTTAAAATGGAAATGATTCTGTTGCTCAGCGAATCCAGCTGCTCCTTAGACATCTTTACAAAATCAGATGGCTGCAGTGCCTCAAACGATGGGGAAGGGCTGACCTCTGATATTTTATCAGCTTTTCTACTGGGCATCACTGGTCTGACTGAAAGATCAGAGATATGCCAAAGGACCAGCGACACATTGCTAGATTTTGAAGAATCAAATTCTACAGCCGACCCAATACCTCTGGTACGCGGTGCTTTCAGCTGAGGACTGGCACTTAGCGTTGTAGTAGCTGTGTCAACATTGTCTAAAGAAGGTTCCCGTTCATTACTCCTAGAATCATCTGAGATATCCATATCAATTGATGGGGAGACTTCCTGATTTATGATAGTTTCTACCTCCTCAGACCTACAATCGGTATTCTCAGACCCTTCAAGTTCTTCACGCGGCTCATCATCTGCATTCTCCTCAAAATCAAGTTCCATATCGTTATTCTCAATCTTGACTTCTGAATCATTCTCAGAGCTAGGCAAGGGCCGTCGGTAGTTTTCGTTCTTGTTCTCTTTCTGCAAGTTCACTTTGGCTACTCTTGACATCCTAAGGAGATTAACCCGCCTACTGACACCTGATGGCTCTCTGGACTTCTCCTCATCCAATCTTCCGGACATCTTAGGTTGAGGCTTCCTGCTGCTGGGTGTACTCTTTACTGGAGTGTCATGGCCTCTTTCACGATATTTGGTAGGGGTCTTAGTCCGGGCAGCTTTATCCTCATTTCCTTCAGAGAGAATCCTACTGTCAAATGCTGGTTGGGGAGGCAAGGACACCAGGGGATGCTCAACTCTCCAGAAAGCATGTCCAGCAAGCTCACTCCATTTTAATCTCTCTAAAGGGTCTTTCACTAGGAGAGAATTAACCAAATTGGCAAAAGAACGGCTAGGAGTGCCTGGGAGGGGCGGAGTTGGATCTGAAGTGATGGAGTTCACTAGCTGAGTGAACTCGCGTCCCACAAAGGGAGGTCTGCCTGCATAGCATTCATAAAGTACACAGCCTAAGGCCCAGAAGTCAGAGGCATATGAATGAACTCCCCCATCTTCAAATAGCTCAGGGGCCATATAGCAAGGTGTTCCACGTTTTGCTTGCGGTAACTGAATGGTTGGAGAAGACAAAAACAAGAGAGCAGAGAATCGGTCAACTTCAGTAATAGTCAGTTTAAGGATCACTTGATATATCACTCGAATTGTTGGAAATGCCACAATAAGTGCTAGGATCTACCTGTGAAGAAGGAGTTCTCGATATATCACTTAATCTCCTAGCCAATCCAAAATCGCATAGCTGCATTCCAGGGACCATGAGTGAATATAGTGGCACAATCACAGTTAGGAAAATCTAAGTGGTGAAGATAGAAGAGAGAGTTCAAACCTTTGTATGTCCATTCTCATCTAAAAGAATGTTTGATGGTTTCAAATCACCGTAGATGATTCCCTTCGAATGTAAGAATCTGAAAACCATTAGGAGAGACAATTAGCTCAAAACATAAACAGCAAATTTCGTGATCAAAAAACCAAAACCAAGCTCCACGCTTACTGCAGGGCCTTAACTAGGTCGTGACCTAGCCCGTGAACAGATTCTTCGGGCAGCTGACGGTCCTGCATTCAGTCACAAAGTAATACCGTCAAATTGTAAAACACTGAAGCAGCAGACAAGGACAAAAGACGACGATCCGCCTCATCATTCCACTAAAGGACTTGGAATAGTAATGTACCTGCTTCAACAAGGTCAGCAGGTCGCCTCCGACACAGTACTCCAAAACCAACCACAGATGATTCGACGTTTCGTACCTTCAGAGACCATTCACCAAATCACTCGTTCATTAGATCAACGAAAATCAACGAAACAAGTCCGCGAGATCGGACATTACCAGGCGTAGAATTTCAGCACGTTCGGGTGGTTCATCGTGTGAAACATCCGGACCTGACACACAAATTACGAAAAAAAGGACACGGTCAGCTACTTGTTAATTAGGAACCAGAAGATCCTCCCGAGATGAAGAGGGAAACTTACTTCGTGAAGGACCTTGCTCCGATGCGACTTCTCCACGCGCTTAATCGCGAAGTACTCGATCGTCTTCTTCTTCCTCCCCTTGTAAACCGTCTGGGGAGGTAACGGTGAGATTAGGGCATAAAAAACGAAGATACAGTTTCCAAAGGAAATTCAAAGGGAGAGAGCTAACCGAGTATTTCCCCTGGCCGATGGCTTCGTATACGTGGAAGTTGTTCATTCCGATGAGCTCCGATGGTACGTCGACGGCGTCGGCGTCGGGAAGACCGGGGAGGTTCGAAGGGATAAGAGGAAGAAAGAGAGGGAGGGAATGTGTAAATTCAAAAATTAGATCTAGTGCGAGGAGAGGAGAGAGAGAGAGAGCGCGTCCAAAGTCCAAACTAAAAGGGAAAAGACGACTATTGTCGTCTGTCGTCGGGGTTTGGAAAAGGACTTCGGACGACAGCTCCACGCTTTGATGTGTGCACCACGAACACGACGTCGTTTTGGGTTGATGACGCTCCTGCCTGGACGACAGCCGAAATTCCCGAATATCAATCTCGGAGATTTTTTTTTTGAGAAATCTATAATTCTCAACGGGATTCTGACAGCCGTAAACTATCACCGTTGAAAAAAATATGGTCGGTAAATGATATGGATTTAGTTGAGAGATATTGTGTTCAAATTTTATGATGATAAATTTATTATTGAAAAAGTCATTTTAAATAGGGACTAATCGTATTTGACTCTAAATAACAGATATTTCATCCAAAAAAATTGTTTCAAATGTGTACATGCAACCGGTGAAATAGTTGTTTTAGGTTAAATAAAAATAATTTTTAAAATGAAATAGGAGACACCTCGGTATCTTCAATTTTCCGGTCCACGTGACTTTTTTTAAACAATAAATTATTAGATACGATTAAATAACTTCTATTTAGCATTGATATAAGTTTAAATATTTACTATACAATTTAGTCAAAATAAAGTCTCAAATCATTAATTTAATAAGTTGGAAGTAAATGAGGTTAAAAACACAAATTTAAAACAACACACCAAATTCAAAATTCAAAAACCACTCAAGTTTAAGCTAATAATTACAAATACCTCAAGTTCATGGCAATTCCAAATACTTCAAAAAAAAGTTAAAAATACTTCAAGTTTAAGCTAACGATTACAAATACTTCAAGTTTAAAAAAAGTTCATGGCAAGGCGGTGACACGGTGCTAGCAAATCCTCATCATCGCCAGCCAATGTAACAAGTTATATAATATCATCTTCACCTATTGGAAAAATGTTGTACGCAAATTTGAATTAATTAATTTTTTAAATGTCTGAATAACATGTCATTAGTATTGTTTTGAAAAATGTGGTCCGACCACGAATCGTTCAAAAGAGCGGCCTATTTTTAGGGGTAAAAATGGCCTCCGGTCGGATCTGACTAGATTTTATAAAAATTAAAACAAAAAAGTCGTATCATATGCTCAAATTTTCTAAACCAACAAAGGAAAATGGGCAAATTACCCTCACATCCCTGAGGTTTGGTCACCCTCCCCCTAGGGTCCCTGACTTTTGGAAAAAGATTGTCCCGTCCCTAAGTTTTGACGATAATAGACTCTCGGGTCCCTGGCTGACGTCATCGACTCTTTTTTTCATTTTTGGTCATGGAAATGACCAAAATACCCTTTTAAAAAATGTTAAAAGACGGGAGGCCGTACGGCCCGGAGCGGGAGCGGGAGCGGGAGCGGGAGGGGGAGCGGGAGAGGGAGGGGGAGAGGGAGGGAGGGGGAGGGGGAGAGGGGGAGGAGGGGGGGAGCGGGAGCGGGGAGATCTCGAGCGGGAGTGGGAGCGGGGGAGCGGGAGCGGGAGCGAGAGCGGGAGCAGGAGCGGGAGCGAGAGCGGGAGCAGGAGCGGGAGCGAGGGGGGGAGGAGGGGGGGAGCATGAGGGAGGGGGAGGGGGAGAGGGAGGGAGCGGGAGCGGGAGAGGGGGAGGAGGGGGGGAGCGGGAGCGGGAGCGGGAGGGGGAGAGGGGGGGCGAGGGAGCAAGTCGGGTCTTCAAACTCGACTAGTGAGGACGAAGCAGCTCGCGAGAGGGACGCAGCTAGGGTTCGAGGCTCCGGCCGGGGAGGTGATGACCGGTACTATACCCGGAGTAGCTTCTTCTTCTTCCTCCCTATCTTCCAAGGAGCTTCGCAGGATAGGGAAGATAAGGATGACGTGGGAGGAATCGCTGAGCTTGTGGGCGGAAGAAGGGGAGCAACACCATGGGAGGGTGAAGCTTTAAGGCGTTTCGAGCAGCTTCTTGAACGCGGACGAGCTCGCCTTTTTCAACGAGTCCATGGTGTGGGGGAGCGGGAGGGGGAGGGGGAGCGGGAGCGGGAGCGGGAGCAGGAGGGGGGGGGGGCGGGAGCGGGAGGGGGAGGGGGGGTAAAAGGTTGAAGAAGGTAAAAAAATTTATTTTTTGTTTAAGGGTATTTTGGTTATTTTCATGACCAAAAATGAAAAAAAGAGTCGATGACGTCAGCCAGGGACCCGAGAGTCTATTATCATCAAAACTTAGGGACGAGACAATCTTTTTCCAAAAGTCAGGGACCCTAAGGGGAGGGTGACCAAACTTCAGGGATGTGAGGGTAATTTGCCCTAGAAAAAATTAGGTGTCTGGTATACTTGCGACTACACCTACAAAAGGCAGATGCTTAGGTGAATGTCTTTGTGGTCCAGTACTAAACCATCCAACCCAACCAGTTCTTCCCCGACCAGCTAAAAAAACAACCATACAAATAATACAACACGCGCGCACTCTCTCTCTCTCTCTCTCTCTCTCTCTCTCAGTCCAAGTCCAAAAGTTGGACTTGAACTTCAACTAGTTGGAGTCTCCCCGAAGGAAAATGGATTCCGGCAACGTCTTGGTGAGCAATTTTCCCATCAAATTGATGTTCTTTCCTTGTTCCTCACTTCGCTTCCCTCGCAATTTTCGTTACTATTTTTCGGGTTGGGATTGTTTAATTCAAGTTCGAGCCGGTTCGAAGAAGGGGCACACAACTTTCTCTCTCTCTCTCTCTGTCCATGGATTTTTTCAATTTTCCTTACCTAACCCCGTTCACTGTCTCAATCTTGCTCTCCCTGATCTCTCTCCTCGTGCTTCGTTTCCTACTAAAAAAGGTGGCTCCGGCGACGACGGCGGCCGCCCAAATGCAGAGCTCGGGGAGGAAGAACCCAACCCTAATATGCGTGCCGGTGATGGGGGATTCGGTGGAGAAAGTTGTGGCGGACATTGACAGGGCCAAAGCCGGTGGGGCCGACCTCGTGGAGGTCCGATTGGACAGCTTGGAGTCCCCCATCGCGGACCCGCGGGCCCTCCTTCACGCCATTATCCGTGCCTCCGTGTTGCCTACGCTCTTCACTTACAGGTACTAAAGTTTGTTTTGGTTAGTTGTGTTGTTGTGGAGGAGGTTTGTTAGGGAAAGGAGAGTTTTTTGATGTTTGATTGATGTGGAAACAGGCCGAAATGGGAAGGTGGGCTGTACGAAGGGGACGAGAAGGAGCGCCTGGATGTGCTCCGGTTGGCCATGGAGCTGGGAGCTGATTATATCGACGTTGAGCTTCAGGTTTGCCTGTTTGTTTTGTAGCTCAATGACAACTTCGCAGAGTGAAGTTGCTTATAGAGTGATATAGAGATATAGTTCGGAATATGATTTTGAAAAATGGTGAATGTCTTTTGAGGGGTTGAATACATAGTCGGGGATATAGTCAACTCTGGTCAAACTAAGGACTTGTTAGATGTTTTAGCTGTTGTTGGTATTGTAGGTCGAATATCTCTAACACTAAGGTGGTTTGCCTAGGGAGCCGGTGAGCTGTGGATTTGATGTGCTTGACAAGCTTGATCTTAATGACTTAAATGTGCTGAATGGGAGTTTGCCTTTTGTGTTCTGGCTGATACTTTACAAGGGAAAAGAATCCCAAAGTTTAATATTATCGTCTTTTTCTTGTGAAGGTTGCTCGCGAGTTTAACGATTCAATACACGGGAATAAATCCCCAAAGTGCAAGGTCATTGTTTCCTCACATAATTATCAGAATACTCCTTCGGTCGAGGAACTTGGTAACCTTGTTGTAAGAATACAAGAAGCTGGAGCTGATATAGTGAAAATTGCAACTACGGCTTTGGACATTACAGATGTGGCGCGCATGTTCCAGATAATGGTTCATTCTCAAGTAAGCAGCTGCAGCGTACGTCCTTGCTTGATGCTTCACTTCTGCTCAATATTATTCTCAACACACAATAGTGCTTTATAATCTTATGAATTTAGGTCTGCTTTACTAAACTTGTATATGAACTTCAGGTGCCTATAATTGGGATTGTTATGGGTGATAGAGGATTAATTTCACGGATCCTGTGTGCAAAATTTGGTGGGTTCCTCACTTTTGGTACGCTCGAGTCAGGAGTAGTTTCTGCCCCTGGACAACCGACCATGAAGGATCTTCTGGAACTGTACAATTTTAGGCAAATTGGACATGATACTAAAGTATATGGTATCATTGGGAATCCCGTCGGCCACAGCAAATCCCCTGTCTTGTACAATGAAGCGTTCAAATCTGTTGGTTTCAATGGAGTTTATGTCCATTTACTAGTGGATGATGTGGCACGTTTTCTCCAAACATACTCATCAACAGATTTTGCTGGATTCAGGTTGTTCTTTGTGAGAAGAGATGTCATTCCTATTTTCCATTGGTTCATTCTGCATCAGTCAATATTCTGCTTTAAAGTCAAAATTAGTTTCACATTTTGCATTTTGCAACGATCCTGTCACTGGTCGGGCTGTTCGGAATTGTTTGTTGTCAGCTTGTGAATTACCCTCGTTCATGTCGCAGTTGTACCATTCCGCACAAAGAGGCTGCTGTCAAGTGTTGCGATGAGGTGGACCCAGTTGCAAAGGTACTGCCCATTTTCTCAGCAGTATGCTGTGACCCATTTTTGTTACAGTGATCTCTAATGTGCCATGTTTTCACAGTCAATTGGAGCTGTTAATTGCATCATCAGGAGACAGAATGATGGGAAATTATTTGCTTGCAATACAGACTATGTAGGTGCTATAACCGCGATTGAAGATGGACTACGAGGTTCTATTGATTAAACAAGCTTCTATGTCTTAAAGGAGATACTTTCCTCGTACTTTCTGACATACTATCTTTGCAGCATCCGGGAAAAACGGATCTGCAGGCTCACCTTTAGCCGGTAAGCTGTTTGTTGTCATTGGTGCTGGTGGTGCTGGCAAAGCTCTTGCTTATGGAGCAAAAGAAAAGGGAGCAAGGGTCGTCATTGCGAATCGTACATATGGTAAGGTTGCCCCTCATTCTTCTCTGTGTCGTTCTTGTTGTCAGTTTCTAGCAAAGATGGTCGTGGGTTTTGCATATAGATTGGCATTTTAGTTCTAATCATTATTCTTCCACTTACCAGGAAATTTGTTTTTCTGTTCTTTCACTCATCAAACTAGGTGTTGTTCCCCAGAAAACTTTTAACATTAGATCCTTTAGTTGATAACTCTTTTTTGAGGGTAAAAGGTCAAAACTGATCTTTGAGCAATGGTAGTAATCTAGAAGTTGTACATTTGGGTTCAAAACACGTGACTATTTGAGATCGAAACTCTGTAGCTAGTCTAGACATTGCCAATAATGCCTTTATGAGATATAGTAAAGCAAGATTCTTTCATAAATGTGGAGTGAAAGAAGATGTAAGGATGATTATGCAAATAGAACATGGCGGTTTCTCTACTCACATAAGCAGTGGCAACTATAGCCTTTTCTTTCCTTCTCTAGCTTATTGAATCTCTCTCCTTTAGCTTATTCGTGTTTGTTTTCTTCCATTTCGTTCCCAGTGCGAGCCAAAGAACTTGGGGACATAGTCGGAGCAGATGCTATAACTCTTTCAGATCTCAATAATTTCCACCCAGAGGATGGAATGGTCCTTGCAAACACGACTTCAATTGGGATGCAACCAAAAGTTGAGGAAACACCGATTTCCAAGGTTTCCTCCCTCTCACCATGGTCTAATCTGCAACATCAAGTTCATACTGCTGATAAAGTTTTGGACCTAAGTTTGTTGTTTGAAGCTCTAACATGGACTTGTGTGGAATGAATTGATTATTTGATCCCATCTTTAATTGGATTGTTGGTGTTTGCTAGTTGATATTTTCAGACAACGCAACTGTCCGGCAATGAACAAGTTCTTGTTTCTGCAGGATGTTTTGAGGCACTATTCTCTGGTTTTCGATGCTGTCTACACACCCAAAATAACCAGACTCTTGAGAGAAGCCGAAGAATCTGGAGCCACGACTGTTTCGGGGCTGGAGATGTTCATTGGGCAAGCCTATGAACAGTATGAAAGGTTCACTGGCCTACCTGGTATGATCTCACCCGTTAGCTTCTCCAAGTTGGTACTCCATTTATCTGTCGGATTAATCAACCCTGTTTCAATTGCCTCTAACAGCACCCAAGGAACTGTTCCGGAAAATCATGGGAAACTAGTGAAGTGCCCGCCATTGATCTTCTCGACGCGGGGGCTCTTCTTTATCCTCTCCAAACGGCTCCATTAGACCGTGACGGACATGGGGATAGCTCGGTTGCTGCGATGTTGTGATCCTTATGTAGACTGTAGTAGCTCTCTTCTATTCAATTTGTGTTGTTGGAAATATTGATCTTGGTCTTCATTATTGCATGTCCCAGGATAAGAGGTCATGTCCTAAATATTTCAGGCAAACTGATCATGATTGCCCGTTTGTGTGAGACATAACACGAATTACTCTATTGATTAATCATCCATTTTATCTTTTACGTGTCCTGTTATTCTAGTTCGAACTCGAATGAGCAATGCCCTCTGTCCTAATCTTGACCTGAAATGGTGGCAGCCCTGCGGCCATCATCAGGGGTCCTCTACTTTCTCCTCCGCACTGCAAATCCGACTCCTCCTCCTCCATCAGTATCTTCTTTGTGTCGCATACATGGCCATAGTAATACTCGTGTCACACTCTTTGTGATCTGACCAAATTCGAATGTCAATTCGGACATTTAATAACAACAATAATAGAATGAGTTAACCTAAAAACTTCAAATCTAGTGTTTCTTTCCCACGTAAAGATGCAAAGTTTTTCTGTTAAAAAAAGCCGCGAAAAGTTTCAAAAAAATTCAGGTTATTGGAGGGAAGTCTGGAGGGTGGGAAGGCACGACGACCAATGATAGCGTGCAAAAGTTAAATTCAACCCTTTGGCCTTCCATAAAATTACAATTTTTTAGGTAGATTTCCATTTATCAAAATCCAATAAAACAAAGGATTAAATTCATTATCTCCTGTGTGTTTTCAGTCACAATTCTTTATGTTAAGAAAATAGTTTCAAAATTTTTCTTATTTTTTCTTCCCAACACAGAATGACTATGCAATAATCAATCCTATATCAACTGTAATAGAAAATAACAAAATAAGTAAAGAAATTTAAAAACTCCTGACCCTGTTGCCATTTTTATTAGTAAAAAAGAAGAAGGAAGTTTTGTGTTATTTTCTTAACAAGGGAAGGGGGAGTACGTGACTATTTCGAATAACGTTAAGTTGGAAAAAATAATCATTTAGACAAACAAACAACCCTCTGGTCTGGAAGGGTAATTGATTTAGTTAGAGATTTTTTAAATAAAAATAAACACAAAAACCTCGGCTGCTCCAAACAAACGCCTTAAGAAACTCCTCTCTCCTCTCTCTCTCTCTCTCTCTCTCTCTCTCTCTCGAATAGAGAGAGTCTCCTCCATCTTCAACCACCAAACCCAAGTAAGCTCTCTCTCTCATTTATTTTCTTAATAACCCTTTAATTTGTGTCCTTTTCCCTTTTTGTAGTATTTTTTTTTACCTGATGGGGGGTGGGTTTTTCCCGCGCTGGTATGTAGTATAATTCTTCTTCGGTGTTGCATTATATAGGATGCTAACTTCATTAATCAGTAAAGTTACTTACTTTCTTTACTGGGTTAATTTAGTTTCGAGCTTTTTTTGTAATACCATGCCAGTTTTATGTGGAGCCCACCCCTTCATCTTCCTGGTTAGAATTAGGGTTTCGTGTCTCTATTCTCCGTGGGGGCTATACTTGTCTTTGAATAGTGTTTTTTGAATCCCCTTTCGTGGTTTGTTTAAGGTTTTTTTTTTGGGTCGATGCTCGTTTGTTTCTTTTGGAGCTTTTACGTCTTCTGTTGTCCAGATAAATTCCGGGTTCTTTTAGTAACGGTATTGTTAAATTGCTGCGTTTATTTTTGGTTAAATGACTTTTGCTTTAGTGTTGATCCTTACTGTCGGATTGTTTAGTTGCTGTGGTTGCCAATCACGAGAACGGATTTAAGGTTTTGAGTAGTTCATGCTTTTCTTTGGTTTGATTTTTGTTGATGGATGTGGTTGTTGTCTGAAGGTTTTAGAAGGGTGTTAACCCGAATGTCTGCATATGAAGTTTGTTTTTTCTTCTGCTGTGTTGAACGTATCGAATGTCTATAAATCGTGGTGTATGAAGTCTTTCCCTTCTATGTGATGCTCTCTTTTTTGCAGGTGCTTGTTCTCTGTCTTAATGTTCTTGTTGGTCCCTTGAAGTATTTTGGCATTTTGTGAAGATGGATTGCAATAAAGAAGAAGCCATTAGGTCCAAGGGGGTGGCTGAGAAGAAGATGCAAGCGAAAGATTTTGCAGGAGCCTACAAACTGGCTATGAAGGCCCAACAGCTTGATGCAGGCATGGACAATGTTTCTCAGATGCTAATGGTTTGCAAAGTGCACTGTGCTGCTCAGCAGAAATTGTGTGGAAATGAGACGGATTGGTATGGCATCCTTCAGCTTCAGCAGACGGCTGATGAAGTTGCCATTAAGAAGCAGTATAAAAAGTTCGCTCTCCAGCTTCATCCTGACAAAAATAAGTTCCCCGGGGCAGAAGCTGCATTCAAATTGATTGGGGAAGCTCAAGCGTTGCTTCTTGACAAAGGGAAAAGATCCCTGCATGATGTTAAAAGGAGAGCTTCAGTCCATAATCCAGTGCCACCTTATAAGTACCAACCAGGGGGGACCTACTCCACGAACATGAACTTTGGAGTTCAGAATAATGCCCGAGGCAACTTCACTGGCGTAAATCTGCAAGATCCACGACCACAACAGCCTGGGCTCCCAACTTTCTGGACTATGTGCCCCTTCTGCACCATAAAGCAGCAGCGGTTCATTGACATCATCAATAAGATTGTAATTTGCTCCGTTTGCAATAAGACATTTTTTGCTTATCAAAGCATGCCAGGAGCTCCACCTGTGTCAAACTCAAATCAATCAACATTTCCAAAGAGGAAAGATGTCTCAGGCCCAGGCCCCAGTGACTGTAATGTGGAATCCAGAAGCCAACGCAACTTCAAACCTGAGCATTTAAAATCTGAGAATTCAACAGTAAAAGTAAATGGTAAGAGGAGGCGAAAACATGAGGATTCATCATCAAGTGATAGTTCAAGTGATAGTTCTGATGATAGCAGTGACAGCAATGAGGAAGTTCCGACGGAGGAGGATGCTGATTTTAAAGCCGACGTTGATGTTCAAGGTTCTACTGATCGCCCGAGGAGATCTACTCGGAGTAAGCAGCAGGTTTCTTATAAGGAAAACTTGAGCGACGATTCTGGTGATAATAAGGAAAGCTCAAGCGACGATGATGATGATGAAGTCGAGGACCATTCCACGACTGGAAATAGGTGGAAGGAGGAGTCACCAGAAATGAAAGAACCTAGTGGTATGGCCGCTGATGTGACTGTTCAGGAAGAAGCCAAAGACAAGGTGACCAGTGGTAGTACCTCTCCCTCAAGTTCTAGCTCAAAACGCTCGCAAGATCCAGAGCCTTTAACATGCCCTGATCCAGAATTTCACGACTTTGATTTACAGCGGAATGAAAGTTGTTTTTCTCAAGGGCAAATATGGGCTCTTTATGATGATCTTGATGCCATGCCCAGATTTTATGCTCGCATTACGAAGGTCTCCTCTCCGGGTTTCAAACTGGAAATTACATGGTTGGAGCCATCCCCTGATGATGAGGATGAAAGAGAATGGGTCCGTGATGATTCACCTGCTGCTTGTGGCAAGTTTAAGCATGGGGAAAAAGCGGATGTTGAAAGCCGTGATATGTTCTCCCACTTGGTAATCGAAAAGGGTGGCCGTAGGAGCACATACAAGATACTTCCTAGAAGGGGAGAAATTTGGGCACTTTTCAGGAACTGCGAAGCGATGGGGAGATCTGGCGACGATGCTAGTCGAAATGATTATGAATTTGCTGAAATCTTGTCAGATTTTGCTGAAGATGAAGGTGCTTATGTTGCGTTCCTTGACAAAATGACGGGGTTTGTGAGTCTTTTTTGTCACCCTGATGAGAATAATATGGTTGAGGTCCAGATTCCCGCCGACGAGCTGTCCCGTTTCTCTCACATGGTCCCATTTTTTAGAATGACGGGCGAGGAAAGGGACGGTGTCCCCAGAGGATCTTTCGAGCTTGATCCAGCTGCCTTGCCTCCAACCTGCTGATGGTTTTGGTTTCCCCGTGTAGACTTTAGGTCCTCAGCTGAAGTCTTGATTGGTGTGAATCAGTGGTTTCCCCCTTGCGCCTGGTCATCGATACGGAGACTCGCTTATCAGGAGACGGCCGAATGCTGGCTAGCTCTGATCGCCCCTCTGCAATGGCATGCCAGAGTTCCCATTACCAGTCTGCTAGAATAGTTTTTGGGTCAGGGAATAGTTGTGAAAATGACATTACTATGCTTTATTTTGTAGATCGGTTTGTATTAGCTGCTCAAGGGAAAAGTTGAGTTGAGCTCAGAGCCTTGGGGTATTTTTACAATTGGATACCTGTAATTTGGATTGTTATCTGACTCTTAAACTTAGGGATGGCTAAAATGAGACACTATTTAGACCCATCTATCTACATTTGTCCTTAATTCCAGAAAAAATTACATGAAACTTAATATGAAAATAGGTAATAAATTAAAGGGCAAATTACTCTCACGTTCTTGAGGTTTGGTCACCCTCTCCCTAGGGTCCCTGAATTTTGGAAAATGATTGTCCTGTCCCCAAGTTTTGATGATAATAGATTATCGGATCTGTGGAGCCGAAATATTCCATATTCTTCAGCGATACCCCATTTGAAAAGACCAAAATGCCCTTCCTTGTTAAATTTTACTCCACCCCTTCAACCTTTAAACAACATCTTCAACCTTCAATCTTGTAACATCAAGAACCAAACACTTATAACACAACATCGACGACCAAGACGAACACCAGAGGATGACCAAGATGAACAAACCCCCAAATCGACGAACAAACCCCCAAATCTTTGTTACTTGTTTCTGTCGAACAAACCCCAAAAAAAGGACAAAAAAAAGAAGAAAATTAAAGAACAGTAAACTGAAAGCTTGAAGTTGGTGGGAACAAAGCAAATCTGGGCAACGAACCACACAAATCCAAAAAGACAAAGGAAAGAAGAGAGAGAGAGAGAGAGAGGGAGGAGAAATCTGGAAGCTTTGGAACGTGTTCCGACTTCATTTTCGGCTAGCCGGGATTTCGACGTTGGGAGGGGGCGTTGTCGGGTCTGCCGATGAGGGGGACAAATCTGCCGAACTCGTCGGCCATGGTGAGGAGGACCTCGCCATCATCATTGTTGTCGGAGCAGAAGGGGAGGAGCTCGTAGCGGGTGCGGTCCTCGCCATTCTTCAGCTCATCGATTAGGACGGCGATCGGGCACAGCGGCTCCTCCATCTTCCTCTTACTCAACCTGCGCAGACGCCACTGGACATCCTCCCCCTGTGGAAGCCCGACAGTCCGCCCGAGGTCCCTGCTCACGTCGCGGCTCTCAGCCTCGTGGGTTTCGAAGGAGGGTCTCGGTCCCATCCAGCTGATCCAGTGGGGACTGTTCGCTAGCCTGACCGAGTCATCCCCGGCCACCTGACCCCCCAGCTCCAGCTATCGTCGCCGGAACCGCCTTTGGTCGTTGCTTGATTTGGATCTTCCCCCAAACACTTATCAAATTGGGTTTCTGTTGATTAGGGAAATTTTGGGAATGATTTTGAAGATGGAATGGGGTTGAGTAAAATTTAACAAGGGAAAGAGTATTTTGGTCATTTCAAGTGGGGATTCACCGGAGAAAAAAGAATATTCTTCCGTTTCGGGTATAAAGATATTTTTATGATTTAAAAGCTTAACAAAAAAGTAGTGACGGGGGGCATTCCGAGAATTGAACTCAGGACCTCTCGCACCCTAAGCGAGAATCATACCACTAGACCAAATGCCCTTATTTGTTTATTTTCGTTAAATAACTAATAAGAAGAAAGAAAACAAAGCAGAAGATGAACGGTGCTTGTTTTCCCTCCAAAACTAGTGTCCTTCCCACTCTTCTTTCTTCCAATAAAAATAGCCACTTTCTTATAAACCCTAACAAATTATAAAAAAAACCCTAAACCCTTTTTAAGTGTTTCTTTCTACTATTCCTTGTTAGTACCTTCTCGGTCTTTTCCCGCGCGAATTGGTTCTAGAAACCATCAAATTCTTTTCTTTTGGGGGTCCGAATTAGGGGTTCCCGATGGGTTCTCCTGGAGACGGTGAAGATGGGATCGCCAAGCCCGTAACTAACGTAGAGGGTAATGGAAATTCCAATTCTGCCCCTGCCCATTGCGCCGATCCCACTGGTAAGCTCGTCGACGGTGAAATTCCAGAGTAAAGTCGCAGTCTTTACGGTTTTGGTGATTACCCATTTTTAAGGGTTTTTTTTGGGGTACTTTGTTTGGATTTCATCATCAGGTACGAGGGACGGTGATACGCAGGCTATTGATGACTGTGAGACCCAGGTGTTGGAATTCGACGAGACGCAGTTGGTGGAGGATGGGCCTGATCGCTTCGAAGATATGGTGAAGACCCAGTTGGTTGATGAGGAAGTTGCTTCTGATAGTGACGGGGAAGTTGGTGAATGGAGGACCGGTGCGTTGTCCGGCAGGAGTGGTGATGATGGTGATGATGATGAACTGTCGGATGGTGAATCAGCGAGGAAACACGGGGAGAGGAAAGAGTCGATGGACCAAGCCAGTGGCTTTTCTTCTGATGGTCAATGCCGCTCTGGTAAGTTGTGCTAGCTGCTTTGATGTTAGCAAAGTCTCCGGATTTGGGTGATGAGGTTTCATGTGTTGTTGCATTCAGCTCTGAGGTTTTGACTCTTGGGATTGTTGTGGACATCCTTCTGGAACTCATCGTCGATTCTTTTCAATCTACATTTTGTTGGCAGTCAATGACTGCTATTTTTCTCCTTTAGCGGCTCTGTCGAAGAAGATTGGAACTTTTTATGACACAAAAGTGCTTCCTGGAAGCATACCTTCTTACCTATTCCCAAGCACATCATGCATGTGATGAATCCGTTTCTTGCTTGACTTAGATTTTCCGTGGATAGGGGTGGGTGGGCCCCAGTCTAATAACTACCTACCGGTGAAGTGTGTTATCTGTCATCGTAACATGTTATCTCTTATACAAAGCTTTTTCTGTACCTTCACTCTGTCCAGGGGCTGGGTGGTTTTCAATTCGTACAGCATCGTTTAGGGCCTCCGGTCTGTCAGCTCGGAAGATGGCTTTTGAGGGAACCCGTAATCTTCTAGTCCAGTCCAACGGTGGATCATCAGAACGAAGTCGAAGTCGAAGTCTTGCAGAATTTGATGGATCAGAATCAAAAGCTTGTGATACAGTTTATCCAGGATTTGCTACAGTTAGATATGATGATGAAGCAAAGAGATTAAATTGTGGTGGAAGTAAATGTAAGATTGGTTCTTCCACCGTGCGAAAACTATTCACTGATGACGTATTTGATGAAACTGAAGCTCTTACTTGTGACCATGGCGTAGCTGAAAGCACTAGGGAACTGCAACTGCCGTGTGATGACACGTTAGCTGGGTTAAGTTATGTAGACTCTCAAGAACCAGGAGAGGCATCGCAAGCGAATGCACTTGCATGTGTGCAAAAGCTAATAGATGAGAGTAAAGATTTGTTTCATGATGAGTTCGACCTTCAGAAGAGCAATAGAGGGAAGGATTCTGGTGTTTCTACTGTGAAAGGGCCACAAAGTTTGGCCAAGAAGGTCAATGCGAAAGTCACTGGTATAAGTGGAGGGACCTTTGACTGGGACGACAGGTATGAGGATGAAGGAGGTGGTGATTTTTTCTCTAGAAAGAAGGAAGAACTCCTCGGGAGTGCTAGGAAGATAACTTCCAGAAAAGCCCAGATATATAAGAAACATCATCCTGATGAAGGCACGGGCAATGAAGGAAAATCAAATGCTAAAAATGCAGCGATGGTCCTTGAAATGGGACCTAGCGATTTAGAAAGAAATGGTAAGACAGCAAAAGAGACTGAGAAAAGAGTTGCAAGGGATCTTGTTAGTGATTTTGGCGAAGAGATCGCCAAGGAGCAAGCAGCGCAACAGTTTGATGCCTCATCTTCTGGGAAGAATACACAGGAGATCCTTCATGTTGGTGTTGACACTCAGATGGCAGCAGAGGCAATGGAAGCCTTATTCAACGGGGAGGCCATATGCGATTTTGATGCCACCAACAAGCAACAGGGCCAGAAAGGTAGTTCAGAGGATTGTCAGATAGGACCTTCCGGGAGAAAATCTGAAAGAACTGCTCTCTCAAAGCAAAATTGTCCTGAAAGTGGACTTGTTGCCAGGAGTTTGACAAGAAAATCAAGGATATCGAAGAGGGTAAGTGGCGACTCAGGAGAATGTTCTTCAGAGTCATCAAAAAAGCATAGCGGCAAGCTCAAATTGCAACCTGATCAGGACTTGGTGATGACAAAAAAGAAGAGGGCCAAATGCGATTCAAAGGTAGCTGTTATGACAAGAAGGACAAAGCAGTCTGAGAAACTTAACACGCTGCATGATCAAGACTTGGTTATGACAAGAAGCAAACGAGCCAAATTTAATACGGAGGAAGCTGTAAAGGCATCTGAGAAGGAAGTTTGCCCTCAAATGCCTAAGGAGACTGTTGAACAGATAAAGGAAGCTGCTATGACAAGAAGGAAAAAGCAATCTGAGAAACCTAACACGCTGCGTGATCAGGACTTGGTTATGACAAGAAGCAAACGAGCCAAATTTAATACGGAGGAAGTTGTAAAGGCATCTGAGAAGGAAGTTTGCCCTCAAATGCCTAAGGATACTGTTGAACAGATAAAGGAAGCTGGACCTAAGAAGAACAACCTTCTTGGTGAGCTTGACAAATCTGTGGGAGCTGCTCATAATGGGTGTCCCTCAGCTAAGAAACGGCATATGCCAGAAGAATTTTCTGTAGTTTTGCCCATTTCTTGTCGAAGTAGGCGATCCTTGGTTCAATTGGATGATACTGGAATCCATCTTGGAAACTCCACAGGTCTTCAAAACCAGGAGAGAGAGAATGGTACTGCTGGACAGAATGGAGCCAGTCATGAATGTACCATGACTTCTAGAGCATTAATTGCAAAGAAGAAATCATCGGATCTGAGGGCCAATGATTCTGAAGGACGCGGAAATTTGATATCAAAACTGAGAGCCAATGGAGATGGGATAAGTTCTAGAAGAAGGAGATCAGTGCGAAACATCTCAGATGAGATAAATAATATTGACAGCAGAAATACTCAACTCAAGGCATCTGTTCCACTTAAAAAAGTAGTACCACAATCTAAATGTAGGGCTGGACAGTCCAGACCCAAGGACAAAGTTAATAATTCAGAGCCAAGTGGAAGCAAACCACGGTCAACGCGCTCTTCTTGTTTAGGGGCCACTTTTGTGAGAGTGGATTCCAACAAAGTGTCACATGCAGGAATGGATGTCTGTGATTCGGCAATCAGCAAGCCACAATTGGATGAAAATGCTCTGGAAGCAAAGGCAGCAAACATTTCTGATAACCGAGATGACATGAATGCCTTCCCGTCTGCTAAAAGTAAGGTAGCTGCAAGTCCTAACATGTTACAAGGGCAGAAGAAAAAAGCACCCGAGTCCGCTTGCACATCACCAGTTAATTGCATAACTCCTGCAAAAGTTGTATCACCTGTCTGTATGGGCAATGGATATGTTGACCAATCATGTAAGAAGGGCTTGTCAAGGACTAGTCTTTTCCAAGAAATCAGTGCCTTGCGCACCACAAGGCAGGAACCAGTATCTGCACCCAAGTATTCAAGGAAGAGGAGAGATTTGAGTTGTGTTAAAGTCCTCTTCAGCCAGCACTTGGATGATGATATACTTAAGCAGATGAGAAAGGTAGTCTACCATACTCTTATGCACTTTCAGCTTATGTGCTTAAATTTTGTGGTTGGTGCTAAAAAGCTTAAAAATTAGAGCTTCATAAATGCGCAACGCTCCGAGTTTCATGTGAACATAATGTTGATGCAAGTCCTGCTTCTACATGACTGTCAACATATATTCAAATGTAACAAGTACCTTGGCTATAAAAAGGAAAAATGTGATGAATACTTCCAGCTTTCAGCTGAGTCGTTCTTCCTGAAACAAAATGATGGCATCTGGCTGCATGATATTTGATGCTGTCTTGTCTCATGTTTCTCACAGATTGCAGAACGGCTTGAAGTGTCCATAGCGTCCGCCATTACAGATGCGACACATTTCATTGCGGATGAGTTCGTGCGAACCAGG
This sequence comes from Hypericum androsaemum, assembly GCA_963995505.1. Lineage (NCBI taxonomy): Eukaryota > Viridiplantae > Streptophyta > Magnoliopsida > Malpighiales > Hypericaceae > Hypericum > Hypericum androsaemum. Next base: position 1,808,710 of record OZ023185.1, read on the forward strand.
AACATGTTAGTAGCTATCGCTGGTGGAAAACCAGTAGTGACTCACCAATGGCTTGAAGATGTTGGACGAGCCAACTACTACATTGATGAACAAAAATACATCCTAAGAGATGCGAAAAAGGAGAAGGAGATTGGATTTAACATGTCAGTCTCGTTGGCACTTGCACGCAAGACTCCCCTTTTACAGGCAAGTCAACCGTCCTTGCCCTTTTGGCACTAACAGGGTTAGACTTGTTCTTTAGTTGTTTGCTGAAGTGATGTCTCTGCAGGGTTGCAGAGTGTTCATCACGTCTAATGTCAAGCCGGGTAAAGATACTGTTTCGTGCCTAGTTAAAGAAGTTCACGGCCAGGTAATGCTCCCCAAGTGCTCTCTCCCACATGAACATTTACAAGTGCATATGCTGACACCAACACGGGAGCCTCTAGAATGCCAATAATATGCTTATGTATTGCATGCTCTCTTGATTAAACACCATTTATGGGGTCCTAGAACTCCATCCACTCATCGCATTGACTAATCTGGGAATTGTGGTTTCCATCTTGGTGTTCGGCTTAAATGTCAAATAGGCAATAGAAAGGGTTGGGAGATCCACTATGCAAGATGACGCGACACAGGACGAACTCTTGATCTTATCATGCGAAGAAGACTACAAAACTTGTTTACCTTTTCTTGAGAAAGGTTTGAGAACTCAGACTGCAATTCTACTCACTTCTATTCAATCTTGTTGGTATAGACTCTGACCCAGCTCCCTGTATGGAACTCTGAATTCTCTAGGAATGGCTGTGTATGGCTCAGAGCTCTTACTCAATGGCATTATAACTCAGAGGCTGGAATTTGAAAGGTATGGCCAAATGCCCATTAGGCACCATAGAATGATGACACACACACACACCCCTGATGTTCCTAACAGACTGATTCCATGTCGATTGCAGGCATCAGCTCTTCTCGGATAATGTGAAAACAACTCGTTCGACTGTATGGCTTAAAAAGGACGGTCGCACACTTTTTCCCGTGAAGAAGCTGAAATAGCTCTCCAAATGTTCTGCTTCTGTTGGCATTAGTCTCCCTGCCTCTGTCCAGGGATTTGTACATGTAGTGGATGTCGATGTCTCTGTGTCTCTTCTTTTCTTTTTGCAGGAAGCATGGACTGCATATGTTTGTATACTTCTTTTCTCAGCCATGTCTTTTGATCTCATTTCCTACAAGGTCGCGTTCCAGCCCATTTTACTCTCTGTGCACGCCTCACCTCGAAGCATTTCCAGGTAAACGATGAAGAATTCACGATAAGATTTCGATACACAAATACTCAATGTTGCAGTACTACATTTATCGTTGTGACAATTCATCTATGCACATGTATGAATGGCTTAGAAGTAGGGTAGGATGATGGTGTCATCATCTACTCATACGGGGCTCGAGTTATGAGCGACCTGCATACGCCATGTGAAATAGTGGATGTACAACGAATTGAGGCTCATGGCTGTCCCGAATCCGAGAACCGTTGAAAGCATTATTGCATAAACGGCCTTCAAAAGGAACTGCAAGAAGAACCAGGGGCTTCCAGTTAATACTTAATACAACCAACCATTGCAGGAGGGCTTCACTGAATGCAAAGACACGGTAGAGAGAGAGAGAGAGAGAGGTGTTACTCACAATACTGTAGAACAGATGGATCCATACTGCCACCAGCACGAACTCGAGGGCAGCGTATGTCCATACGTACTCTCTTATCGCTGCCAAAGAAAGGCGTAGACATCGCGTAAGATCACAGCGGTGCAAAGAGGAACTTGTCGCAAGCAGACTTACCGAGGACAACTGCAAAAATGGAGGACAGAAGTCCCAAAGTAAATGCAAATGGTGCTGCAACTATTACGGCTCGATTCTTCAAGTCCCGAATCTGCAATTTCACGGTGCAATGATAAGCAACCATCATAGCTTAAGAAATCAGAATCTGCAAGGACTGCAAGTTCCAGAAAGCTCATTGGTTATGCAGTTCCTTTGATAAGTTCCGATGACAAAGCAGCATCTTACCAGTAGTTGCTCCAGGAAGAAGAAATAGCAAATGGTACTGATCAAAGCAAGCACTACAAAGTCCTGCCAGGCACTGCAGTAAGCAAAGGGATAACAAAATCAGAACCAGCGACAGTCGAAAAATCGTTCAAAAGGAGCATCTTGCATGTGCATATGTGAAAGCCGAGTGAAAATGGACGACATCAAAGATACACATTTTGGAAGCTAAAAGAAAGTGCTCTCAATTGATATACAATGTAATCCGAGCTAATGTCGAAGGCATGAGTAAGTTAAAGTTTGCATGGAAGATCATTCGAGAAATTTTCTAGCGAGGCATTCGAGCGATGACAGAGCAGACTCTTGACAGGTTGACACCCAGCAAATTCATAACTTGGATGACAACCATCATGTTAGAATTTACTTGGTATATGTTTAATGTTCAGAACAGTTGGTCCGCCTTTAAATCACGTATTTACATTATACACATGCTAATGTTCAGAACACTTACCAAGACTATTGTTACTCAAACCGATCTCAAATAAAATTACCTTACTGTTTGTGATCTCGCGCTCTGATGGCCTTGTTCTTGTCTGCTATTGTTATGGGACGAGCTATTTAAACGAAGCAGAGTTACGGGTAAGTTTTTTACTTCTTGCCCACAGACCTCACAGTTCTTGTTTCCTTTGATGCTAAACCACCTAATAGCACAGGCTTCATGTACAAGTCTCAGGGCTCCTTTGCAACTGCACTCCATTTTAAGCGTGTTGCCTTCTTCACATGCATCAAGACAGATCCTACATACAGCTTCTTCCTCGGGAATTTCCTCGTCGTTGGCTTCTAATGATGCGGTAACTTGATCTGTTAAGTAGCACATGAAGAAAATAAGACCAAAAAATAGAAAAGCTAAGGTGTGCAGTAGCATGAAATCCACCACCCCAACCACAATTCACGAGCTGAAAGAAAAATTGGAGAACTGGAGACAAACAGTTGAATTGAAGTAGATCAGCCTTTGGTCATCATAGGTCACAGCTAGAAGTTGCAACATACCTTCGCTATCATCAGTAGAAAGGGGCTCCTTGTTCACTGGAAAAGATGCCAAACGTACAATAACAGTGTTTCGTCCAGGAACTGAGAAAGACCTTGAAACTGTAGCAGGATCTGCTTCTTTCTGCAGAAAACATAGCCCATTAAGCTGCATATTAGTTTCTTTTCCGGGTTCCCTTTTCTATGAACTTTTTATTCACCATGCATTACTCATTGTCATGAGCCAGTAACTAATTTCAACCGAATAAGTTAACTCTCGATCAACTTTCCGTAAAACAAGGCAACCAGAACTTCTTTCCTAAATCTGGAAAAAGAAGCAGGACTGTCATGAAATGCAGTCTTACATTTGTTTTGCGCAATTCTCCAGGGAGCCGTGCTGAAACAGGAGTAGAAACTGAAGGGGACAAGTTTGATGCTGGCGTGACAGGAAGGGATGAGCTTCTTTTCCAAGAGAGAGATTTTAGACTGGCCATTATAGGACTACGTGGAGCTTCCGGAGGGTCAGAATGAAGGAGGGAGCTCCTCTCACCATTAGGTGCAGAACCTCTTTTTTTGAAGCTTAAAGACTTCAACGAATTTTGGGAGTGTAGTAAACCTTTCCCACCACGGCTAGGGCCAAAACCATCAGGTCGGGGGATCTGAAGAGAGAGATCTACGCGCCTTCCACCTGAATACGCATTTGAGGGTCCTGCATTTTCCTCATCAACCTGCAATTAACAAGAATGCATTAAAAGCATAACATTCCTACGATCCATACCCGACACAGCCAGAAGCAAATAAATCCTGTCGACTATCGTGATCAATAGACCTAGATTAATTGACCCAGTGGATTCCGCCGGATGAGCATTGAGGAATTAGAAAATCCCGCATCTGTATGTATGCTATCAATATCTCATCTTGCATCCAAATTGAGCAGAAATTTATAGCTAACATTCTGTCCACTGAAATTAAACCCTACTACTAAAGTTACAATTTGATTCAGGTCCCTAGAGTAAAAACCACTTCCATTCCAGGAAACAAATCGCCAAGTTGGTCTACTACTCTGAATCAGCCAAACATTGTTAGCGAGTCATTGAAACGGGCACTTGCACAAACAAACGACACAAGACGGGTTCTCAATTTACTTGTTAAAGAAACCAAAGGAACCCACCACCCATATAGCCATTATCGCCAAGTTTCAGACTTTAACATAACCGAGGACTTAAAAGTTGCCAACTTTAACGCTAAAATTGGAAAGTAACGAGAACCCAGTAAAGACCAGTTACTTTTTTTCTTCCAGGAGTAACTGGTCAAAAAAAAAAAGACCAGTTACTCCTGGAAGAAGGGGAAGCACCAAAAATAGAAACAGATAGATAACCTGAATAGAAAGCTCTGAACTTCCGTTAGCGGTTGCTTCAGCTGCCTGCATTACTTTCTTGACCACAAATTTTTCTCAAAGAAAACTAAACACCCAACAGGACAAAAGAGGCTCACGGGAGAGAGAGAGAGAGAGAGAGAGAGACGGGGCGTTTTGGGGATTATAAAAAAGGGGGAAACAAAGATTGCAAATTTGCACCTTTTTAAGCGGGTTTTTTGTTTGGGGGTATTATTATATTTGGCCGGGAATTGAATCTGATCTGCGTAAATGGAATGTCGAATCAGATATTATTAGTGTACTGTATTGGGCTCGAGTCGACAGACAGGTAGAAGAGAAGTTGGGAGTGGACAAATGATTTTGTTGATTTTAATTTATGGCAAGGAAGGCGACAATATTTTTCTCTCTCTTGTCTGTTTGCTTGCTTGCTTCTCGTGATCTTGTTTCCTGGCCGGGGTTTGGGGACTATGTAGTTAATTAAATTCAAATTTTAATTTGATTAAATTTTTTTAAAATTTAATTCGATTTAAATCGGTTCGTATAATTTAAATTTGTCCGTACACAAATAGAATGCATTTCAACCTGTCGTTAATTCTCCTCAAAAAAAATCATGTCCTTAATTAGTCGATTCGTCGGCTAAACTAGCAAATTAAGTATAATTTTTTTTAAAAAAGAATTAAATTTGAAAAGAGGGAAAAAAGGGGACAAATGAAAAATTTTCCAACATTTCATATTTAAAGTCGAATATTGTAAAATTTATTTTGTATTTTTCACGTGTAAAGTTGAGAACAACTTTGCAATCTTCAATCTCCTTCGAATATTGGATCAAAACGATCGGCCCAGTCCTCTCTTGTTCAAACTAGTCAACGTCGACAAAGTTTTTTTTTTTGTGTGAGATCGAATTCCGAATTGACGAAGAAAACGTGGAGTAAGATGTTAGATTCCACTTGTGTTATAGCCAAACTACGTTACCCACCTAGATCTAATCTACAGGCCGGTGAACATCATTGGATTGCAATACAAGGATAACTTATTTTTATATCAAACGAGTTGTTCTCGGTTAAATTAGTAATCATCTCGTCTTTTTGTTTATTTTAAGTTCGAAATTCAAATCAATGTTACTAACTTGTTCACGGTTGTTTCCCTTTTTTTTCTCGTCTGCTATTTACTATCTACTATCTACTCTTAAACTGTTTCGCCAAACATGGACTTTTGTTATCTACTTATTTTATTGCCAACAATTACAGATCCACCATGTAACTGGACTTTAGTCGGAGCCCAAGCCCAGCCCATTAGTATCGAAGCCCGGCAAAAGTTGGCCCCGAGACGGAAACGCAGAGCCCAGAAGTTGCCCAAAGGTCAGGGAGCCTCCTTTCTTTAGGGTTAGGGCTTTTTGGGATAAGCTGAAATGAAGTTCCTTGATTGGTACCTCAAGATTGCTTCAGGGGGTGCTCTAATTGGAGCCTCCATGGAGCTCTTCATGATCAAGACCGGCTTCTGTGTGAGAACCCTCCTTTTTCTCCCTTTTAATTATGTTTTTTTTTCCTTTCCTTTTAGCGAGTTTTTTGAAAATAGTTAAATATTTGTTGTCAGAATTAAGACATGGAGGTGGTGCATTAATAAACCCAGGTTTCAAAATGTGATCTTTTGGTTATGATCCAAAGTAAGAGTTTCTTTTTTGGATAAGTAGATGTTTTTTTACTTTGTAGTTCTCACTCAAGGCTATTGAACCCTGGTCCTCAAAGGGGTAGACTTGTGAATTTGAACTTTAGAATGTGATCAACTATGGCATCTTTGGCTCCATTTATAATCTGGAAGACCGCAAAGTGTGAGAATTCCGTAGCCTGAAGTACGTACGTACGTAGTTGACTGAGCTTTTGTCGCTGTGATCAACTACCGAGAAGCTCATCATTAAGGCACGGCTCGGCTTTGGAAATAATGGCGTGAAATGCTCAGGTTTTGTGAGTGTTGTAGTTAGTTAGACTGCCCTGCAACTTCTTTGTGACACTTTTCCTCTTGCTATCCTTTGCGACAGATGATAAAGTGACTGTTCTGGAGTCGGAGAAGCGCGCCTGGGAGAACTCCCAGGAAGGCCAGGCTGTCAAAGAAGCTCTAAATCCTTGGAGAAACCAAGACAGAAAATCAAACGAAAGTTCTTGACTTGCATCTGTTTGCAGTCGTCTTCGGGTGATCGTCATGGAACCTGTAGCCTATATCAGCCGACAGATTCATTGGCTCTTGGTATTAGAGACAGCAGAAGATCGAGGATCACTCTTTGAAGTCACTGGTAACCTCGATGTCTTCGTTGGCTCAACAAAATTGGCACCAATTCTTAGACATCAATGGTCTTACTATTTCCTTTGAGATTGTAAATTTCTTTCCTCTGAACTAGGATTTTAAGCTTCCTTATACAGTTGTTCTAACTCTAGAACCATGCCCAAAATAAAGATATTTATCATGTCTTCTAGAAATCATCTGCAGTTCTATCTAGGGGTGTGCATTCGGTTTCTCGGTCTTTCGAGGCGTTTTAATGGGATGTACATGAGCTTCTATTGCAGAAAGCAAAAACCAGGAGTTGCAACATCACCATTTTCTTGGCCGACTATTTGGCTTTTGAGCTGTCCTGCGTCTGCACTTAGCGACAAGTTGAAGTGACTCGTGATGTTTGCCCATAAGGATAGTGCTTCATGGACTTGGTCACTAGAAACCATCATTCTAACCTTTGAAGGAATGAACTTATGTATCCCGTGTCGGTATTTCCTTGCTGTGATTAAATATTGGAAAATGCATTTTAAACTAATGTTGGTATTTTCTTAAACTTAAATTAGTCTATCTCCAAAAATAGCAATTTTGTCTGAACACGCCATAAGGAATAAAACCTGAGACTAACTTCACTTGGTAATTTTAGTGGCTAAAGCAAACACGCCATTTCTTGTCTACTTGCAATCGATTTTGGGAATATTCAGATCTCACATGATTAGCTTTTACATTAGTTTTAGCAAGGACATTTTAATCAATTAAACCACACTAATTAAAATTTTAGTGGGTTTGGGGAGCTCACTAGAAACACATGTCAATAGGTGCCAATCCTCACCTAGAGAATACTGAAGATACAATTATGGGTTCGGAGAAAAATAGAGGCCATTTCATATCCCTGTACAGAAGGAGAATATGAAGGTGACATGAAATCTACCAATAAGTCGGAAGTTCCATGCACATGAAGTCTTAATCTAACCCACCACATGCCACAAAGTGAGTAGATTAATCAAAATAAAGAAATTGTTAAGAGTTTTTGTAATATAGTTATGTTAAAATTTGGCTAAAAATATTTTGTCACTTTTTTTTAGTCCGTCTGACTTATCTGAATATGATGTAGAACGAAAGAAAAAAAATCTAACCCATCACACATCATCTAAAAAATCTTAAAGTTTCCAAAGTGATCATGATCACATTAATCCACAGGACCTATAGCTACCAAGTGTATATTAATTAGCACCAAATGAACATTCTGTACTAAAACATACACACGCCCGTGTTCATCTAGTCGATGAGAGACCTTATGGATTTGTCAACCTTTATTCTGATCGAGGGTACTGGAGACTCTGAGGTAGATTGTGGGCTCCTAAAGCTGCTGTCTCTTGATGTTCCTAAATTATACGACATTGACGATGATGACGACGACGACGATGATGCTGAGTCGAGTAGCTGTGAGATGGTCGGTGTCGAAGACTCCAGCGAAGAAGTTCGCGTCGAAGAGGATGAAGATCACGAGATGATCGAAATCGACGAAAGTGAAAATATTCCTGAGGAACCAAGTTGGAGTATTAGGTTTAGGATGTGGTTAAGAGACCGTTCAGGAAACTTGGAAGGGGAATCAAAAGTGGATATTGCCTTGAAAAGGGAGGTAGTGGATCAAATGGAGGATAGCCTCTTTTGGGAGACCTGCATGGCAAAAGGGTATCCTCAAGTATAATTGATCTCTCTTTTTTGCTTTCCTGTAATATTTTTCTTAATTTAGTTTTATCATAAACATTTTATTTTTTGAGATTTGTCATAAACAAAATTTGTTCTTGATTGATTGACGAAAAATTACGATACATATTTTTGTTAGCACGTATATCGACAAATACATGCAAAATCCTAAAATGGGTACAAATCTCTCGAAGTTGGGATATATTGTTGTATAATTGTATGGCTAATGGAGTAAAGAAAATATAGGTTAGGCACACCGAAAAATAATATTTTTTTAAAGGTATTGATTCTTGCAATGGAGTCCGTATTGGCGAAGACACAGTTGAATGACGGAGACAATCAAGAGGAGGGGACGAAAGAAGAAGAACAAGATAGTTCGTGCCTCGTCGAATTTATCGACACTACAAAAATCAGGTTCTATCCTCATTTTACTACAAAAAGTATTATTTGATTGAATGACATCAAATGAAATATAAGTGTTTAAGAAATCAGTTGATCATTCAATATGGTGCATGTAACGTAAATTGAATTTGGGTGCTTCTGGACAGAAGTAGGAATCTTGAAGTTTTTAAATGGATTTGTTTTCTGGTTGTTTTCCGTTGTAAAAGACAGCAAATAGGAGAGGACAATTTCTTTCCCTTTCTGTTTTGGTCTAAAAGAATGAAGTTGGAAATTTCTATTGCCATGGAAATTAGCAATTCGACTCTTGAATTTTAGTCCAATTAAAATTTGAAAGGTTGTGGTGTGGTAAATGATACTCCCTTGTTGGACATGTGAAGCGACATGTGAGTATCCTAGTTGGTTACTCACGCTTGGACATGTACTAATTTGGTTACGTGAAATTAGTGGGATTTCTTTAACAAAAAAAATGATACGTATATTTATATATGTGTGGACATGCTTTACTAAAACTGTTAACTTTGTTAAAGTTTATAGTGTTTAAACGTAAGCAATTCTCACTACACTAAAGCAACACTTATTAATTGGCTGACAGTTGTCAATTGTAAGTACACCAGATTGTGAACAAAAATCAAATATAATAGAGCATACATATACATATACATATACATATACATATACATATATTATTTTTTTTTGTACTAGGGATCAAGGAATGTGGAGGAGTTCTCCGCATTTGTGGGAGAAGCTACGTGTGAAGAGACATCAAGGCTTCGAGAGATAAAGATGGCTAGCAATAAGGAGATTGCAAGCCAAAAAGTTGCAAAGAATGAGAGGATATCGAACCATAGCAAACACATTGCTATGCGATATAATCATATTAGAAGTATGGTTAAACAAGGGAAGATCACACTTGAATATCTTCTGACAAATCAAATGCTAGCTAACCCGTTAACAAAATCATTATCAGGAGATAAGATCAAAAAGGTCATGTGAGGTATGGGGCTATTACCGATAGAATCAATGTCTTGATTGAAACTAACTCTATCTTAAGGTACAAGTTATATAATTGGCACCTATGTGTGCAGGGGCGGAGCCAGAAAATTTTGAGAGTGGGGGCAATATAACTTGATAATGGTGCAGATTAGTATTCTGGTTTCAATTTTTAGGTAGATTAATTTTTTTGTGGGATCAATTTCTAATTTTAGTGGGGACATATATTAAAAAATATACTAGTTATCATACAAAAAAATTAAGTGGGAGTAATTGCCCCCACTCCCCTAAACGTGGGTCCGTTCCTGTATGTATGAGAGTTAAAAAGGCAATTTAATATTAGACATTCGTGAAATAGAAACTTGGATACATTTCAAAGTGCATAACTTGGAAATAGTGGGGGTGATACTATTTCGAAAGCTCTATATGTGACTTATGCACTTATAGTTACCACAACAAGTAGAGGTTGGATTATAAATCCTTAATAGACTTATAGCATGTTGTAGAATGCGTTATGGACATTCTTGATAAGTCTACCTATACAAGTAGAGAAGTGAGAGGCCGCTTCTTAGGGATTATCTCGGTAAGATCCTAGAGTACTTGTGAAAATCAAGATTCAGCATAAGGCCCAATTCAAACATGCTGCCAAAGATTAAAAAAGTAAGAAATCATAAACAACGAGAATATGATTCTTTAGATTTTCATGTTCAACGATAAGTTAAAGGCCTAGTCCACTTCATGGTCATTCGTTGAGTAATGCAAGTTGTATAATATAAATAAGTGAGAGATTGTTGTATATATTTATATTATAATATTACATTTTGTCATATAGTCTATTTTTCATTTAGAGTAGAAGTTTGAGCATGCTAAATATGCTATAAATAAGTGAGTCTTTTGGGTTACTAGTCAATCTCATTTGGGCTCTAGTCCATTATAGAGGGAAACCAATAGAAACTTCATTATGGAAGGTTGATTCCTTAAGAACCATTTACACCACAGTAGGAGGAATCAATACATTTAAAATTATTGTATATTATATGGATAATGGAGTATAAAGAAAGAATCATTTTTGGGTGTGCGTAGCCTATATTTTTTTATACTCCATTACCCACGTAATATACAACACATATATCTTTTGTGTTCTCATTTTTTTGGAGTTCGTATTCATTTTCGGATACCAACACATGAAAAAAGTGTCAGCGATTTAAATTAGACCGTCTTTAAAGTATTAAAGGTGGTATTCAAGAACCTGCCCCCACATGTTTGATGGCTTCAAACTCATTTTTTTCCTTGGATGATTCACTATCTACTGGTACTTAATGTGTTGGGTTTCATATAGTTTGATCTCTTCTTCATAGTTTATGGGGGATTTATTAATGGAAGTATTTTTCGTTGTATCATATGGTTGTAATCTACAATTTGGTTAGGAGAAAAAAATTTACAAATCCCTGAGTTTCAAGATAATGTACTAATAATATGGTCCTTAGTAACCAATTTACAAGTCCCTGACAAGTCCTCTCTTTAGTAAAATAGTTCCTGAATTTTAAAAAATTAAACTAGTTAATCTCTCAAACTAATTTATTTAATAAATTTAACTAAATTACAATATAAAATTACCAAAATATCCTTAACCTAATTACCCCACCTCATGTTAAAAAGTTAAATTACTTCTCTCTGCCGTCTGCCTTCCCTTCCCCTCCCCACACACCACCAAAATGCCTTCTTCCATCTCCATAACTTTATCGCCTCACCACCAACTGATTATTAAATAAAGTAATTATTTAATTAAGAACAGAACACGAAACACCGCCTGAGAAGTAATCATTAATTAATTTATTTGATCGGTAATAGTAATTCAGAAGGAGATTGAGAGTTATTTCCTGTTTGTCTATAGAAGTACATAATCCAGCGACCCCATCTCCGCCATCAGAGCTCGCCGAGAACAACCTCGACACTGACTTCACCTCCGTAACCTCGCCGTCAAGGACGACGACCTCAAGCTCATCCAGATCTCAACGACCGTCACGACATCCAAGTCTCAAACATGATAAGTAAATAAATTAAAACTAATCATATTCCATAAAATTGGTATGTCGAATTCCAATCAGTATTTAAGTTGATTGTTGACGACCTTCTCGATATGTCTCATCTTTTATTTGCTATCACTAGTTACAATAGATTAGAGTTCTTTTCTTAATAAGAGTGTTCGATTTTAGGTTTAGTACTTTTCTATAGTGGTTTATGTTTTTTTGTGACTTTTCTTAAATTGTACCCTCAAAAAGAAAGTTCTCGATCATGACTTATAGGTTCACATCTTCATCGTGGGTTGGTAATTATTAATGGTATTTTGGTAATCTCATCTAATAATTTAATTAAATTTGTTAAATAAATTGATAAGAGAGATTAACTAGTTCAATTTTTAAAAACTTATGGACCATATTACTAAAGACAGGATCTTTGAGTATATTATCTTAAAATTTTTTTTCCTCATTTGGTTATTGTGTGCACTTTCGCTTGAAACCCAAAGTGAACTTTTGGACATCTCATTATTGTACCATGATACTATTTAGGGTAAATTACCCTCACGTCCTTGAAGTTTGGTCACCCTCCCCCTAGGGTCCCTGGCTTTTGGAAAATGATTGTCCCGTCCCTAAGTTTTGATGATAATAGACTCTCAGGTCCTTGGCTGACATCATCGGCTCTTTTTTTTATTTTTGGTCATGGAAATGACCAAAGTACCCTTAACTTTTGACCAAAATACTCTTAACTTTTCATTTTTGGTTAAGGGTATTTTGGTCATTTTCATGACCAAAAATAAAAAAAAGAGCCGATGACGTCAGCCAGGGACCTGAGAGTCTATTATCATCAAAACTTAGGGACGGGACAATCATTTTCCAAAAGCCAGGGACCCTAGGGGGAGGGTGACCAAACCTCAGGGACGTGAGGGTAATTTGCCCTACTATTTATTATTTTTATCATTGTGTCATTCGACAAATATTTTTTTCCGTTAACTCCGTCTGATTTATGAAAAAATCGGATATATGATAGAAGATAACAACTCAATATGATCTAATTCAGAAATCGAGTAAGCCTAGAGAAATTTTTTTTAAGAATTGAATGGCAGATACATGTGCAGGAGCGGAGCCAGAAAATTTGGGGAGTGGGGCAATATAATTTTTTTTAAAAATTCAACGTATGTAATTACAACATTTATAATTATCCTCTACGATTAGTGATGCGTTGAAATCACTCCATAATAACTACATTGTCAATACAATCAAATACGTCTTTCTCGATATATGTAATTAAACAATCAACTAGCAATTGATCTCTCATCTTGTTGCGAAGTCGATTCTTCAAAATATTCATGGCAGAAAAGACTCTTTCAACACTTGCAGTAACCGGCAATATCAAAGCTAATTTCAAGAGCCGAAATACCGTTGGACAAATGAGATCTCTCTGTGTTTGCACCAACTTCTGAGCCAAAATATCGAACCTCTTTATATCATAAAATTCATCATTAGATCTCATGTCAGCAATATAATTATCCAACTGACTATCCAGTGTCAAGATATCTAATGACGAAAAGTTAAGTGGATAACACTTAGTCAGACCAAACAATTTTTTCTTATCAAAAGCATCAAATTTTTTCTTTTTCTATTTGCTTGTGTGGGGGTGCGTGCGTTTGCTTTTTGTTTTTCCATTATGTGTTTGCCTGCATGGACCACTGGACTAAGCTAGATAGGTACTATTTTTTTAATTTTTTTTAGTTGATTACTTTATTATTTATGAGAGTATAGTTAGACTAATTAAGATCTTATAATATATATTAAAAGATTAAGGAATGCTTAAATTTTTTTAAGATTTGGTTTCAATTTTTAATTTGATTATTTTTTAGTGGGATCACTTTTTAATTTTAGTGAAAACATAAATTTAAAAATATACCTAATTATCGAAAAAAATTAATTACCCCACAATATTAAACGTCCCTCCGCCCCTGTGCATGTGTATTTTCTGACACAGAGAGAAACTCGAATGGCAGATACATGTGTATTTTCTGACACAGAGAGAAACTAGAATGGCAGATACATGTGTATCTTACTTTATAGACTTACTTCATAGAGAAATCAAGTAAGCCTACTTTATAGAGAATTGAATGGCAGATACATTTCTGTATAAACTTACTTTATAGAGAAATCAAGTAAGCCTGGAGAAACTTGAATGGCAGATACATGTGTATTTTCTGACACAATAGATTATCAGTAACAGTAAGTACATCAAAATTTAGTATATGATAGAAAACTGAAATAGGCATCATCTAGAATTGATTTATGCAATTTTGGCGTCCCTCTCTAGGGTATCTCTCCCCTCTGGAGCTTGGTCCCTCTGTAGGGTTGTTAAAAATCGTCTTTTTTCTGAAAAAATACTAAATAATAGTATAATACTCAATAAATCAACTAATTCAAATCTAAATCGATCAAATTATAAAGTTTTTTTGCTAATTAATTTAAGTGCTAATATAACAGTGGTACGTAATAGAGTCAACTGTCAGTTGAAGAACGTCCAAAAGGACCAAAACAAACACACGAATCCAACTGTGTTGGAAATTCAGAAAGAAAAAACGAACCTCAGTCAATCACAAACATGGGAAACAACTCAATCCAATTCTTCTATGATACAGCCAGCCTACTTCACACGGGTTAGGCCATGTTAACTAGCAAATATAAAATAAGTTTGTACATGGCTGAATCACATAGGAGCCGAATATGATATTTAAATATTACAAAATTATTCTAACAAATATTTAATATTTTTATGTTGGTGTTAACAACTCAAGATGCAATAAATTTCAAAACTTTCTGGTCGCAGCTAGCAGTAAATTTCTCTTCTTCAATAAATTCGCTTCTGCATATTACCGTTTTCCGTTTTCTTTAACCGGTTTGACCATCCCATAAGAATTCTCCCTTTCCACGTAAAAATGTTCTTAATGTGTCGCGTTACATTTATAAATGGAGCGTGAACCGAAACCGTATTAATTTTCTTTGATTCCGAAAATATCGATAATCACCTGAACGAGTATAATTAATAAATAAAATGCACCAAATATAAAAAAATCCAGAAAAGTCAGCAAAAAAATTAATTCACGGATAATTTAATGATCTTGTAGTAGTTTTTCAAACGGTTGTACTATATAATGAGCACGTTATCACCAAAAAATTAATATATACACGAAAAGAGCACTGCCCAGTTAATTAATTTTAGAGAGAGAGAGAGAGATCATTTAAAAAAAAGATAATTAGAGCGATGCAGAATATTAGTTCCATATTATATTTAGCTTCTATTGTTTTGGTGTTAGGGTTAGTGGGAAATTGCCGTGGAGGAGGGGATTTAAGGGTTTGGATTGGATACGGAGTGAAGTAATTGATTCCAGATGGTTTGGACTGAAGGGGGACCGCAGCGGCAAGCGCAAGTATGTAATAATGGCAAGCATAGTTATGTGATAATGGCAAGTGCAGTTATGTGATAATGGCATTTGTTTTTGTGAAAACAGCAAGTCCCCGTTGATGATAATGGCACGCGTGGTTTTTTCATTTTGGTCTCCCGTATTTTAGCATTTTTGCAAAAAGGTCACACTGGCATGCACAGTTATGTGATACTGGCATGTGCAGTTATGTGATACTGGCATGCACAGTGATGTGATAATGGCATTTGTATCCCGCCTGTGTTTGTGCGTAGTTGTTTTTATTTTGGTCCCCGTATTTTAGCGCGTTTGCAAAAAAGTCCCCGCGTGTCTTCATTCCAAACGGTTCGGAATAGTGGCATTCTGTACCCAATCCATACCCGGGGATTTAAGTAAGAACTTTTACAAAGAAACTTGTCAAGAAGCGGAGGATACGGTTCGGACAATCATTTGGAAACATGTTGCTTCCAAGTCAACACTTCCCGCCAAGTTACTCAGGATGCATTTCCATGATTGTTTTGTTAGGGTAATTTACTAATTTCTTCATCCTTCCTCAGTAATTATTATTCACGTCGGGATAGTAAGTATTCGAGTATCAAAATTAATACACCATATAATTATCAAAATCCACCATTAGGATTCGATTCCAAAATTAAGAAAAGGTCCTGAATACAAAAATCAGTTTTCATTAGCCATTCTCGAATTGTTATAAACTACTTTATGTCACTTAAGTCATATATTTGTTAGGAAAAAGTACACTTTTATATCTTGTGGTTTCGCAGTTTTTGAAGTATGATCTTATAGTTTAAAAACGATCATTTGAATTCTGTGGTATATACCTTCGTGTTACTTTTAGGCTCGGATAGTTACCCGAGCCAAATTCGACTCCGAACCAAAAAAGGGGTCTTTGGCAGCTGAGTTAGCTGCCACGTCATAATTTTTTATCCGGTTGACAATGTTAGGTGTCACAAAATTAAATATTCTTTTCAATCCTATATATTTTATAGTTTTTTAAAAAAACTTTCCTCTTCTCTCTCTCCCTCCTTTCTTCTTCTTCCCCTCTCTCCAAGGAATAGGGCGAGATCCAGATCGCAGAAATTAGTCCTCTCCCTGAAAAATCGAAATTGATTTTTTTTGCTATGTTTAGCTTATAATATTTTGCCAAGTACTTTTCTGGGTTCTTCTTTTGCGGGGATTTAGGGATTTGAGGAAAGAAGGGAGAGAAAGAATTTTCTAGATGAGTGTGAATTTTTTATGGTTGTTGTTAAAGCTTGGTTCTAGATTAGTTTCTTTGAGTTTTTGTTAATGTTATTTGTGTTGATATTTAATGGGATAGAAAGGTTGTTTGGGTGGAGAAAATGAGGGGTTGGTGGTTTTTAGCTTTGGCCGGAGGAGGTTGAAGAAGAAGAGAGAGCAGAGGGAGAGGAGGGGTATTTGAAAAATTAAAAGAAGTAAGGGATTGAAATAATATTAAAATTGGTCCAACTAAATACTGCCAAGAGGGATAAAAAATTATGACGTGACAGCCAATTCAGCTGCCAAACGACTCCGTTTTTTAGTTCGGAGTCGAATTTGGCTCGGAGAGTCATCCGAGCCTAAAAATGACACGAAAATACATACCATAAGATTTAAATGGTCGTTTTTAAACTATATAATTATATCTCAAAAATTGCAAAACCACAAAGTATAAAAGTGTATTTTTTCCCTACTTGTTATTGACCAACCTGAGAAATTCTGAACCTGCAGGGTTGAAATGGATCAATGTTGCTGGATTCCACCGGAAATGACGCAGCGGAGAAGACGGCGATTCCGAATCAATCTCTGGCGGGGTTCGATGTGATTGAGGAAGTTAAGAGCAAGCTCGAAGAAACATGCCCCGGCGTCGTCTCCTGCGCCGACATTCTCGCTCTTGCTGCCATGGACTCCGTTTCCTTCCAAGTTAGTCCTACTGCTATTGTTAGATTTAGCGGTTCGATCGAATTTAATTATATATTTCGAATTCGAATATTATTATTTTGTTGCCGTTTGAATTCAATTTTTTTGCGATATCTAACATGAGATTGGCTTGCAGTTTAAGAAGTCGATGTGGGATGTCCAAACAGGAAGAAGGGATGGATCTATCTCATTAGCTTCGGAAGAAGCATTAGCCATTCCCCTATCTCTAACTTCAGAACTCTGAAGCAATCCTTCGCCGACAAAGGCCTAGCTATCCGTAACCTCGTCATCTTATCAGGTAGTTATGTTACTAAGAGATTACCACATTGTTAGTTCCAAATGTGATAGATTTGTTTAATATGCGTAAAAATTCTAATATGATATTTGAACACACAATCCTTGTTTTATAAAACATTAAAGTCAAAGCCCGTGTAAACCTTGCCACAGGTGCGCATACAATTGGTGTAGGGCACTGCAACAGCTTCAGCAGCAGGATATACAACTTCACCGGACAATTAGGCGTCGCCGATCCGCCTCTGAACCCGGACTATGCCTCTTCCCTGAGATCCAAATGCCAGAGCTTAGAGGATACCACGACCACGGTTCCGATGGATCCCTGTTGGACCTTGGGCCCAATAGGCAATTATTATTGTGCCTAATTGGGCCCGGGCCCATTAGGCCCAAAAAGTTGGGTTGGATGGGCCGGTCAACCCGCGTTGACCGGCCCAAGCTACGCAAGCGCCACGTCAGCATGACGTGGCGCTGACGTCACATGTGACAACCACGTCGCGACCACATGGGGCCACGTGGCAAAGCTAGGCGTAGCCTTGCCACGTGGCGGACATGTGGACCAAAGCGCCACGTGGCAAAGCGATGGGTAGTCTCGCCACGTGGCGAATATGTGGGGTAGCTTTGCCACGTGGCGGACATGTGGCCTGAGGCGCCACGTGGCGGATGTGTGGCCCAAAATGCCACGTGGCGTGCCACGTGGCGCATGTTGGCTGTCCGGATTTCCCTATAAAAGGGGAAATCCGGCTGGACCAATTTGTAACTTTTTCCACAACCACTCAATACAAAAGGAAAATTCCGGATCAGTTCCAGAATTTTAATCAGATTTTTGATAAAAGGAAATCTCGTGAAAATCGATTACAGATCCGTTCAAACGTGATCGTAATTCAACCAGTGCGAAGAAGTTGTGGACCCGAGCCTGTGGACCTCTTACTTCAACAAGTAAGTGATTTATTATTAACGAATTAGTTTGTTAATTAAACGGGTTTAACACGTAATTACTCGATAATTACGCGTCACAACCGTCAATTGGTATCAGAGCATGGTTGAAACCATGTTTTGATGATAATATGATGTTTTAATTCAAGTAATTATGTGATTTATTGAGTTAAAAATCATATTAATCGTGATTTTATGGAAAATCATAATCTGTTGGACTTTAATGTAATTAATTTGGAACCAGCGGGACTAAATTAAATTTTACCTAACCACGCGGGCAAATTCGCGCACGCGCGAAACCTTAAAGTACCAATCTAAAATTTTGACCGCTTACGTGGCACCTGCGTGTCATGGACCTCGGTGCAATTTTTGGAAAACTTGGAGGATTAATTGGAAATTTTCCCAAAAATCCCAAAATCGAAATCAACCCTAATCGGGCGATTTTGGGGATTTCGCCCAAAATCGAATTCGATCGATTTCGTCAGAAATCTGACGATTTCGACGCCGGAGATCGACGATAGTCGATTCTCCGGCTTCTCCTCGTCATTTCGGTACCACTTTTGTGGATCGACGTTGCCGAAAAACGAAGATCGACGCCGATGACGACGGAGAGGCGCGGAACGGAGAAGACGTTCGTGGCGGAGAATGGCCGCATGACGACCCGCGTGGCTTAGACAGACGTGATCGCAAGGCGGAGACGCGTCGATTGCGACCGGTCTCTGCCGGTGGTTCGCCGCCGTTACGCGGCGGTCGTTGGTGGAGCGGCGGATGATTTTTCGTCCTCGCGGTCGGGGAGAGAGAAAATCAGAGGAAAAATATGCGAGGGGCAAAATCATAATTTCACGATTTTTCCCGAAAATATTTATACCCGGGTCAAGAAAATCAAAAAAACCGGACGGATTGGCCTGGTTTCTTTGTTCGACCCACCCGATTTATGGTCAAGTCAAAATTGGACCTAAAAAATTGGGTTTTTTCTCTTTTAATTGGATAAAATCAGTTTTTATTCAATTAAAATCCAATAAATTGATAAAAATTTTGAGAAATTTTTGTCAATTAGGTTTATTAAAATTATATTTTAATAAACTTAAAAAGAAAATATTTTGGAACGAGTTCCGAGATATGTGAAAGTTAAACTAAAATCACATAAATTGATCCATAGAATGTTCATCAAAAGATTGAAAAATGAGTTTTTCAATCCTATTTTTGGAAAATATGAGTATTAACCCAAAATTGAATTGCAATTGTTGCAAGATTTGATGGCTACTAGAGACAGGTATCTGAACTTCTGTGCAACAGAACTTCGATAGAAGATTCTGAAGCGCCGTTTACCGCTGCGTGTGCCCAAGAATGACATGTATGTCATTGTTGAGCACATTGAGGCTGTTCACCGGGAGATGCAAGAGTGCATCTGGGCCGGAGGTTACGATCATGGAGAGGACTGGCCCTCTATGTTTCGAGACCTCCTGGTCACGATGAAAATTCGAGAAGATATGAGTGTCTTCTCGGCACCCGAGTTCAATACCCATAAAGATGCTCTCTATGGTCTGGTCCATTATCTTGAGGATAAGGGTCTTCGCAGAGAAATGATACCTTCTCCTGTTCTGGAGCTGCGAAGCGGTTTGATCTTGAACCGCTACCTCGCTAAGGATTACTATTATAGTTTTCCTCCGCTCCTGATCATCTGGATCATGGATTCAATTCCAGTTCCGGAAAGTACCCTGGAACTTCTCATCGGATCGTCCTCATACCCGGCCCCCACTGGATCGTCTTTGGACCCGGATCCAGATATGTATCTGGATTCTCCTACCGGATCGCCTGGACATCCGATCCCTGTGTGATTATATGTTTAACTGTCCCCATATACATATGTTATTTTTGGGGGACTTTTGTACAATAGGTTTTGACATTGTCTGAGGTTTTGTGCATGTTTGAGCACACTCAGAATGTACAAATGCATGTGTCAAACATGTAATTAAATAAAGATGTTTGGTTAATTGCTTCCACTTGAATTTACTATCGATGAACTTTAAACGGTTGAAGTTTAAGATTAATACTTGAATGGTGAGGGGAAGCATGCCCGCGACCCACTTCGATTTTGAGATTAATCAAGAACTCCATATAATTAAAAGTTATGAGTGATTAGTAAATTGAATCATATTGCCAAATCAAATTTCTAATATGTTCTCATATTAAAAATCCCTATAGAGATGTCAGTCGCTTCTAGATCCATCATTGCTGAGCTAAACCGTGAGTTAAAACTCAACGGTGAAAACTATGACAATTGGAGTATGAAAATCCAATATGTGCTTGAAGAACAAGAGGTTCTGGAGCACATACATGTCATAATGGATGAGCCTGAAGAAGGCACAACTGCTCAACATAAGCGAGATAAGGAAGCTTATGTTATTTGGAAGAGGAAAAATACTACTGCTCGATTGATCTTGCTGAGTTCAATGATGGATGATATCACCAGACAATTTCGCGTGCATGACAACGCGAAAGAGTTATGGGATGCTCTCAAACTGAAATTCGGAAAGCTTTCAGTGTCGAAGCTGCGTGCTTTGACCATAAGGTTTGATACCTTTAAAAAGCGTCCGGAGGTTCCCATGAGGAAACACTTGAGAGTGATGTCCAATATGATCAGTGAACTGGCAGAGGCTGGTCACTTACTCAGCAACGAGCAGCAGATTCAAGCTGTCATCCGTTCTCTACCACCAAGTTGGGAACAGATGAAGATGAATCTTACCCATTTCGATCATTTGGTAACATTTGATGATGTTGCCAGACACCTTGAGCTGGAGGAAGATCGCCTCCTAGCTATGAAATCCCACCCTGAAGCCCATTCGATTTGTTCGACTGGGAGTGGTGGGAAAAAGAAAAAAGGTAAAGGGAAGGGTAAGTGTAAACAAACTCCAAAGGCTGAAAACCATGGAACCAAGTTGGATGGCTCCAAGGCTAAAAAGAACAAGCGGTTTAACATTTCAAAAGTGAAATGTTTTAACTGTCAATAGAAGGGACATTTTGCAAAAGATTACAAAATGCCCAAGCAGGTACATCTAAACTCAAGTGTGAGTAAATTGTATGTATCCTCTTGTACCCTGCTAACTGAATCACATTATGTGTGGGTGATTGATTCAGGAGCGACAGACCATATAGCTAGAGACCGTGGTTCGTTCGTTGAGTACAGGCGGTTGCCGGCTGGAGCAAAAACCATTTTTGTCGGTAACAACTCGTGCGTGGATGTGAAAGGCCTGGGCACTTGTATATTACATCTTCGTGGTGGTCGTGCCCTTCTTTTACATGACGTGTTGTTTGCTCCAGACATATGAAGGAACCTGATCTCAGTTTCGGCCTTAATGTCTTTAGGTTTCCGGTTGTCATTTGAGAACGACACCGTTAGATTATTTTTGGATGATGCCTATTTTGGCCTTGGATATATATCGGAAGGTTTTTTGATTCTGGATATTGATCCTTCTGAAAGTTTTTCCTTTGTCACTAGTTCAAATTCATCAGAGGATGATATTAAACTATGGCATTCTAGACTTGGCCATATCGGTCAGGATCGTTTAAACCGTCTAGCTAAGGTAGGACTGTTGGGCAATATAGAGAAATCTATATTACCTAGTTGCGTATCCTGTCTAAAAGGGAAAAGTACTAAAAAACCTTTCGGTACTGGGGCTAGAGCCAAATTTCCACTACAATTAGTCCATTCTGACATATGTGGTCCAATGAACGTGAGGGCAAGGCATGGAGCATATTACTTCATCACCTTTATTGACGACTATACTAGATATGGTCTGATATACCTGATTTCTCACAAGTCTGAAGCCTTAAACTGCTTCATGACATACATGAATTTTATTGAGAATCAGAAGGATAAAAGATAAAGGCCTTACGAACTGATCGTGGCCGTGAATATCTTTCTGATGAGTTCAAAGCTCTATGCATTGAAAAAGGAATTGAACATCAGTTGTCCATTCCTTATACACCACAGCAAAATGGAGTTGCTGAAAGAAGGAATAGAACCCTTCTTGATATGGTTAGATCGATGATGGCAGAGGCAAATTTGCCTATATCATTCTATGGAGATGCGCTCCTGACTGCCGCATACGTTCTAAACTGCGTACCCTCTAAGTCTGTTACAGCCACTCCTTACGAAATGTGGACAAATCGGAAGCCCCATTTATCCTATTTTAAGCCATGGGGGTGTGCGTCCTATGTCCATTCTACCTCAAGTGCTTTCGGTAAATTAGGACCGAGAGGTAGAAAAAGTATCTTTATAAGATACCCAGAGGTATCTAAAGGGTACGTGTTCGTGGGTGAACTGGACAATGGACATGTAATAGAATTTGAATCACGCGATGTCACATTTTTGGAGAATGAATTTCCAAAGTTGGGGGAGCTTAGTAGTGACCTTATCCTTTATGAGACAAATGAACCAGAGTCATCTGGATCACTTCTTCCGAGTGGAAGAATTGAGGAGGAAGATAGAGATTTTTCAACTCAAAATGATCCGGAAGGTCATGATCTGAGTCCTGATAGGGAGGTAATTCCTTATTCCAGTGGGAGTACGGTATTTTCACCCAGTGGGAGTGCGATTCCTGGATATGATGAATATATGAGAGATGTTTATCAAAACCGGGAATACCGTAGGTCTAGCAGAACTAGCATACCACGCCGATGATTTGACATCGAAGGCGAGGCTAATGCGTTCTTGGTATCACTAAAGAAATTTGGTGGTCCAAGTGAAATTCTTCTGGCCATCCTGCAGGATAAAGTTGAACCTAGAAATGTATATGGAGCATTGTCATCTCCAAAATGTGATGAATGGATGAATGCAATGGATGAAGAAATGTCTTCTATGATCAAAAACCAGGTTTGGGATCTGGTTGACCTACCTAAGGGGCATAGGGCAATTGGGAATAAGTGAATTCTCAAAATCAAGCGCAATGCAGATGGCAGTATCGAAAGATACAAAGCGCGTTTGGTTGCCCAAGGATTTAAACAACAGGCTGGGATAGACTATGAGGAGACTTTTGCACCTGTTGTTAGATTTACGTCAATTAGGGTCATTTTAGCTATGGTTGCTAACATGAATCTAGAATTACATCAAATGGATGTAAAGACTGCTTTTCTCCACGGAGAATTGGATGAAGAAATCTATATGATTCAGCCTGAGGGCTACATTCAAAAAGGCTGCGAACACAAAGTTTGCAGATTGAATAGATCAATTTATGGCCTTAAGCAGTCGTCTAGACAGTGGTATATTTGTTTTCATAATACGATCATGCAGCATGATTTTATAATGATAGACGAAGATCACTGTGTGTATGTTAAGCGATCAGGAAAGAAGTTTGTTATCATCACCTTGTATGTTGATGACATACTTTTAGCTGAAAATGACATGGAATTCCTTGTCAAAATCAAAGATTGGCTATCTTCCAATTTTGAAATGAAAGACATGGGTGAAGCAGATTACATACTCGGAGTTAAGATTTCGAGGAATCTTTCGAAAAGAATAGTGTCACTTTCACAAGAGACATATATTCGCAAAGTAGTAGAACGTTTCAATTGTGATCACAGTAACCCAAAGTATGTCCCATTGGTTAAAGGTCATAATTTGTGTAAGGACATGTGCCCAAAAATAGCTAAACAACGTAGGGACATGGAGAAGATTTCTTATGCCAATGCAGTTGGATGTCTGATGTACGCAATGCTGTGTACTAGACCTGAGATTTGCTATGCTGTTGGGATAGCAAGCAGATATCAGTCTGATCCAGGCAGTGCTCACTGGAAGACTGTCAAAGGGATTTTGAAATATTTGAATACTACTGCAGAATACTCCTTGTGCTATCATGGCCGTGACCTGATATTGAGTGGCTATACTGATGCTGATTGGGGAGGTGATGTGGATAAGAAAAAGTCTACATCTAGATTTGTTTTCTTGTTGAACGGGGGTGCTGTCTCATGGAGCAGTAAAAAGCAAGCATGTGTATCCCTGTCAACAATGGAAGCAGAATATGTAGCTTCAGCTCATGCTGCACAAGAAGCGGTATGGTTGAAGAGATTCTTAAGCCATCTCTCCCTGATCAACTCGACGGAGCCAATGAGTTTATTCTGTGACAACCAGGCAGCTATAGCATATGCTAAGGATCCTAGATTCCATAGCAGGGCTAAGCATATAGATATTAAATTTTACTTTGTGAGAAATTTAATAAAATATAAAGAACTATGTATAAAATACATATCTACACGAGATATGGCCGCAGATCCAATGACTAAAGCATTACCTCGAGAAGTGTTCGAGAAACATGTTAAGTCACTGAGTTTACGACGGTTTCATTTGTAATCCAATTAGTTGGAATAAAAGAATTTTTATTTGGCAATATGAGTTAAATGTGAAACATGTCGGACAGAGAAGTAGCCCACTCATACGGGTGTTTACCTCAGTGGGAGTCAAGAAGTTGATTCCTAGATGAGATGAGGCAGTTATTGGACATTCATAAGTGCATGTCCTATGGCGGAATGTCGTCTTGCTTAAGAGCAAGTTTTCTTATGGGATGCAGGAATAAGTTGCTGCATTTGGATTTTCTACAATCCATATGATAAGATATAAGTAGAACTTATCATACTGTCTGTCCTATTAGCCTAGAGTTAAGCTAAGGCTGATACTCTAGTATGGTGTTAAATGACATGTGTTCCTTTAAAAAGGAATATACACCGTAACACGTGATCAGTATCATGTGTGCTACTCGACCACTAGATGGGATAAAAATGTTGAGTGATTTCACAATCCCTGGTGTGAGACCAATTTTCGAGAATTGTGATTCCCGAAACCTACCCTTAAGATCCTAAACGTATTCTGGAAGTATGATCCAGTGCTGCTAGCTTAGAAAGTTCATGAAAAGGTTATGGCATAGCGATTCGACCTGGCAGGGCTGACCAGAAAAGCAGACTGTATCATTATGAAAGGAATATAGTTAAGGAAGAAGGAACTCTGTTCATCACATTCTGAGTTTCGTGGTTCAGGTGCACCAATTGTATTGAAAAGTACAATAGTGAACTCGAACATAATTGTTTGAAATCACTGATGTGAACAATGGAATGTGACATGAGTCCTGGGGTAATAGCATACATTATACAAGAAGGTTGTCGAGATGCTACTATTCAAGTAGCCTGAGTGCCTGTGCTCTTGAATTTGGCTTAACATACTCGACGTGTGCTGGTCGCACGAAATCCTTTAAAGAAATCTGATAAGTGTTGATCAATGTCAATAATAATTGAGTGAGAGATGTTGGACCTTGGGCCCAATAGGCAATTATTATTGTGCCTAATTGGGCCCGGGCCCATTAGGCCCAAAAAGTTGGGTTGCCACATGTGACGTCACGTGGCAAAGCTGCCCGGACAGGCAGGGTTCGGGCGGGTCCGGGCAGCTGCCCGAGGACCTTTTTGATGTTAATTAGAATAAGTATGACTCGATTGGTCAGTTTTTTACCACAGAGTACTAAAGTAATTTTGGGCGATACCACAGGGTACTAAAGTAGACTCTTCCCTTTACTAATAGGAGATGTTCAAAAAGCGAAGAACTAATTAGATTGATTTAAAACAAATTGGATTCAAATTTTACGGATCTAAAATAGATCTTTAGAAAAATACTATCTAAAGATAAATGGAGTTTAGTCTCGAGAAGTGGAAGTGTAAGAATAACTACCGAAGGTTTTCAATAATTATAGTTCTTAAACATATAATCAGGAACCAAAAAGCTAGGCGTAGCCTTGCCACGTGGCGAACATGTGGACCAAAGTGCCACGTGGCAAAGCTATGGGTAGCCTTGCCACGCGGCGCCACGTGGCGAAGCTATGGGGTAGCTTTGCCACGTGGCGGACATGTGGCCTGAGGCGCCACGTGGCGTGCCACGTGGCGGATGTGTGGCCCAAAATGCCACGTGGCGCATGTTGGCTGTCCGGATTTTCCTATAAAAGGGGAAATCCGGCTAGACCAATTTGTAACTTTTTCCACAACCACTCAATACAAAAAGAAAATTCCGGATCAGTTCCAGAATTTTAATCAGATTTTTGATAAAAGGAAATCTCGTGAAAATCGATTACGGATCCGTTCAAACGTGATCGTAATTCGACCAGTGCGAAGAAGTTGTGGACCCGAGCCTGTGGACCTCTTACTTCAACAAGTAAGTGATTTATTATTAACGAATTAGTTTGTTAATTAAACAGGTTTAACACGTAATTACTCATTAATTACACGTCAAAACCGTCAATCCCGACACCTCCTCGTCGTTCGACAACAACCACTTCAAAATCTTGAGGCAGAACGAAGGGTTGCTCGAATCAGACGCGGCTCTTTTGACCAACAAGAAATCCAGCGGTGTCGTCGACGAGATGCTCGATGGCCAGATTTTCTTCGCCGAGTTCGCCAAGTCCATGAAGAGGATGGGAGAGATTGGGGTCTTGACGGGGTCGGATGGAGAGATTAGGAGGCAATGTAGTGTGGTGAACTAATTGTCTGGAAAATGTTCTAATTATGATATTAATCAATTTGTTGATCCAATCCAACAACGCCAAGTAACTTTTTTGGTTGAAAAAAGCTTTGTGTCTGAACAACTGATTCATCTAAGTTCCATATTGGTTTGAAAAAAGAATGGCAAGATTGATGCCAATGTCGATTTAGGAATTCATTTAATAAGTTCATAAATCACTATAAATAAATTAGGAATTTCTTAGTAAAAAGTACTATTGTTGTAGATTACTAAGAAGTTTCGAGTTTGAGTCATAGACATACATTAGTGTTAAATTTGAAAAATTTTGCCACATTTCAAAAATTTTATCTACCTTAACCCTGAACTAGTCAATAAATTTTCAAATATGAGGTGATATAAACCAAAAGATAACCAAACATACTTTATAATGTTGCAGATTCCAATATAAATTAGTGAAATTTTTTTTATACATATTTTTCCTAAATAGGTAAAAAGTTATACATATTTCATAAATAAGTTAAAATATTTTTTAATATTAAAAAAACTGAAGAAGGCACCTTCTCACCTTGGTTCCTCGAGTGAAACCGCCACTGTCATCCCTGCACAAGTCAGAAAATTCAGAAAAAAATTAAGTATAATGGAGGCGCCCAAGGCCTTGGCGCCTCCAATTTAAAAAGTAAAAAAAAGTGGCAGGCTTATGCCACAATTAAATAATAAAGTTATTATATTTTTTTCGGACATATATTAAATTTAATCGTTGTATCATAAATTTACCCAATAATAAATGATCTGAATTTATCGATGTATTAATAGTATATTGACAACGATTACATTCATTGATAAATATTTATCTCTACTCACATTATTCTAAAATTATATATATCCATAAATTTAATCGTAGTATCGATAAATTTATCCAAATACTAAATGATCTGAATTTATTGACATATATTATACATTAGTATAATGACAATGATTAAATTATATTAGTATATTAATTTAGGATACAATGATATCGAATTATATCGATACCTTTCAAAAAATGATACTGAATATATATACTAATATACTTATATTAAAAAATGATACCACTTATATTAAATTTTTTTTTTGAATCTCCTGACATGTGTAGTGGCGGTTCCACTCGAGGCAAGAGGGCACCTTCTTCAATTTTTTAATATTAAAAAATATTTTAACCTATTTAAGGATGTGTATAACTTTTTGCCTATTTAAGAAAAATATTTTTTTTTGCCTATTTCAAAAAAAATCTCAAATTAGTGAGTACTATTTGGGACAAATTCGGCACCCACCAATTCACATAGTTCAAATCTTGGCACAACATTTGGAAAGTAGTTCTAGAATATGATATCCTGAAAAAACTAGGCAAGTTCCGGGAAAAAAAGTGCACGTGATTTATGACCACCAAACACTTAAATTCAATCTGTAAAAATATTATTTCAATTTAATCAGATCTCGAGTTTGAATCATTGAACACATAACAATGTTAAATTTTTGCTAGGAGAATTTTGTCACCAAAAATACTACCAGACTCAAACATATCTTAGTCGGTCCAACGAGTCATCATCATATAAACCAAAAATTAAGAGTTTTTCCCCAAATTGGTGTCCATACAAAAAAGTTTTACGGAAATGGGGTCATTTTGAAAAGTATTCCGGATATGGTGTCCAAACATAAAACTAGAAAAAAATTTGTATTGTGTGAACATACTACTAATTTTTTTCCCATACTTTAGTGTTAATAAGAATATCTATTTAACTTGTACTACAATGCAGTACAAGAAAAAAACCAGTAATATGCTCACATGGTAATTTTCAAAATTCTTATTGTATTTAAATTCTATATCCGGAATATTTTTCAAAATAACCACGTTCTAGTATAATTTTTTAGAGTGAACATCTTCTCGAGAAAAACACAAAATTAAAGCAACACCCGGGTTGGCGTGGCGTGGCGTGGCGGGGTCTCCAACATTTTGGGCGGAGGCCACAAACCAAATATAAAACCCAAACCAAAAACTCCCATGCCGACGACATGTGAGTTTGACCCGCCACCAAACAACCAAATGGATCCCTCCCCCTCCCCACAAAACGTGGTTGTAATGAGGCACGGCGACCGCCTCGACAACACGGACCCCCTGTGGATTACCACGGCGGAGAGGCGGTGGGACCCGCCCCTCGCCGAGGCGGGTCTCCTCCGGGCCTTCTCCACCGGCCTCAAGCTCCGCGACTCCCTCCCCTTCCCGATCCACCGCGTCCTCGTCTCCCCCTTCCTCCGCTGCGTCCAGACCACCTCTCGCGTCGTCGCCGCCCTCTGCACCGTCGACGGCGGCGCCATTGAAGATATGGTCCCCTCCAAAGTGAGGGTTCGGTTAAGCTTCCGTTTGTATAATCTGAAAAATGACCTTTTTCACCTTAGTTAAGCTTTTTTCTACCGAATAAAATATTTGCGTCTTTCAATCCGGAAAATATTTTCGAAAATTGACATTCTATTCTACAACTTTGGTGATCTGGACCGGAGTTGAATGGGCCAAGCATTAATTCACAACGGCCTGTCTTTTTGTACATATGTTTCTCAGGGCTTTAAGGTTTGTATGGCAAAATAACCTTTTGGTTAATTGTATAGGAATCTATTTATTCTAAGTATGTATCATGGAATGGGAAAATAATTTTGTTTTTGTGGTGCAATTGAGATTTTTTTTTTCAGTGCGATTTTTTCCAATAACTTTTAGGGATAATTGTCCTAATGTCTCTGATGTTTGAGCAAATCTCCTTTTTAGTTTTTACTGTTTTCAAAAATCTTTCTCGGTCCTCTTAGTTTGACATAATAGCACTTTTTAGTCCCTGGCGGACCCACCGCTGACATCACAAAAAGTGGTCATAAAAAGATTGTGTTGACCGCTGACATCAGCGATGGGTCCGCCAGGGACTAAAAAGTGCTATTATGTCAAACTAGGAGGACCGAGAAAGGTTTTTGAAAATAGTAAGGACTAAAAGGAGAATTTTCTCAAACACCAGGAACCTTAGGATAATTATTCCTAAATTTTAACATATTAGGGTTTTTAAGAGGCAGTGGATGTGAGGTAACTTTTTTCCCATTTACTGCCTTTTCTCACAGGGTTTTGAGTATTTGAATTTTTAGTGAGGTTTTCGACTGCAACCTAGTACTCATATACGTTATCTCTCGGAGGGGGTGGGAATTTCTCGGGTAGGGGCTTATTTGGGTAGGGGTTGGTTAGAATATTGTAGGGTTGGGTAGGACATTGCAGATAAAAGTAGGATTTTTCTTTTCTTTCTTTGTTGTAATTCATTTTCTGTTTGTTTTCTTTAATAAAGCGTATTTACTTATAAAAAAAGTCAGAAATACGAGATTACAAGAGCTTCTTTCAAAAAATATTATTAAATAAAAATTCACATTTTCAAAAAAAGACAACTTTGACATGAAGTTGTTTCTCACATATGTAATATTGCGTTACACTTATATAAATATAATTTATTGGATGACAGGTAATTTTGAATTTCAAGATTTGTTTGCACTAGTCTTATAACAACGAGGTTAATCTTTTAATTATGGAAAAAATATTTAGTTGTACATTGGAGATTTTTATTAGAGTAGGTTGATCTCATGTCCATTATTATTTTCATACGATCAGTTTTATTGCACATATTTACAAAAAATAGTGGGTTTATTTACAAGATTGCAAAATTCACCAACCCGATTGTCGAATGGATATAAAAATTCAATTAGTTTGTTCATACCAAAAGAAATACTTTTCGAAAATAAATATATTCCGATGTTTTGCTACTTTTTGGTATGTGAAATTTTATTGAAAAAACAAGGTACCCTGGAAAATATTTTCAGGTGAAACAAAAAATGAAAAAAAGGAGGCCAAGTTTCTATTCTTGTTGGTCTGTGGGTCTTAGCTTAGGGATGCGTGTTTCTTTTTTCCAGGTAGCTATAGAGTATGGACTATGCGAGATGTTGAATTTGGTAGCTATTAAGAAGGACGCAGCTCCTAAAGACGGCAACTTTGGGTTCCAAATCTCGGACCTCGAGTGCCTCTTCCCCGATGGGACGGTGGACCACTCCTACGAGAGAGTTTACAAGGAGGTAAACAAGTAGATATTCATTTATATTCGAGCTTACTTGCGAGGAAAAGTTTTAGTCCGTGATATTTGACTGACATTTATATTGGTTGTGGGGTTGTAGATGTTGCAGTGGGGTGAAACACAAGAGCAGCAGATTATCGTAGCACTTGCAGATAAATATCCCGACGAGAACTTGCTGCTCGTTACGCATGGTAAGATACTTCGTCTTCTGTTGCTCTGTTATGATCATATCGATTTGGATCTGTGCCTTATTGTTGTCATCGTATTAATGTTCTGCTTGCTTCTTTCGCTAACCTTGAGCTATCCAACAAGTTGGCACCTTCCTCATTTTCAAATTACGGATCATACATTTATGAATTATCGTCCGAACGCTCCTTTTAAGTTGTTTGGTTGTGACAATCTGTGCTGTGGATTTAGGGGAAGGAGTAAGTGTCTCGGTTTCGACATTCACGAGAGATGTCGAAGTGGTTAAAGTAGAATATTGTGCATATTCGGAACTAAGAAGAAACGTTCTGCACCAAGAGCAGTCATTTACAGCTGGCAAGTTCACGGTGGCCTCAAATCCGAATCGAACTGGTATCAAGATTGCAGAGTTCCAATGAGGCATGAATATGAAGTCCTTTCCTCGCCAAGTAACTTTTATTGTTGATTGATCTGGAAGTCGTAAGCCAGTTTAATGTTGTTCAGTAGCAACTGTACTAATTTCACGACAATGGTTGAGCTAGCACACTCATTGATTTAGTGCTGATTAACGAACCTTTTGATTCGC
Source organism: Hypericum androsaemum (assembly GCA_963995505.1). Classification (NCBI taxonomy): domain Eukaryota; kingdom Viridiplantae; phylum Streptophyta; class Magnoliopsida; order Malpighiales; family Hypericaceae; genus Hypericum; species Hypericum androsaemum. The sequence continues at coordinate 1,840,492 of OZ023185.1, forward strand.
GTCCATTTCCAATTCTCTGTTATCTTCCGAAGTTCCCTGGCTTTATAGTTTGTACAAGCCACCAGATATAAGAATCGAGACTTTCGTTTGTTCGTCATACACAGATAGATCATCGCATCAAGTTGGTAGGATGGAAGTTGGTGGCATGTGAGGAGATATTGTAACGCCTCTTGATCCGAACGACTGTCTCTATAAACCAACATGGGTCTTTTGTCCTCACTCCTACGCATCCTGAAAATTTCTCAGGAGGTACCCATCTGATTTTACTCCTGGCCAAACACGTTTAAACTTGCAGTTCTCTCAGGATGTGTGCCAGAAAAAGACTTGTTAATATAAATAGTACCAATCAAATCACTTAAACATTTCAGCCGGATACGAAAAATATTGAGGAGAATAGCTCCCTATTAATTATTATCTTTAAAAAATAATAAAATTTATAATTTCCAGAGAGTATGGTATGGGCCTGGTCCACACTAAGAGCCCAAAATGGTAATTTGGTCAAGACCCCTTCTTCTCCTTCTTCCCTAATTAAAATTAGTTTTGGGCTATCGACTTCGATCCCCCTTTCTTTCTTCCCCCCCTCCTCCTCACTCCCCATTAATTTTCTTTAACGAGAAGAATTAAAGGCAGAAGATTTATTATAAAACACCCTACTACTAATGACGGCTAGGAGTGGGTGGAGTCTTCTCTTGAGATCCCGAAAAGGGTTCTCTTCGCTTTCAGAGCTCAGGCTTTTTAGTGCTTTGGCTGCTAGGAGCTTCATTGGTGATTCTCCCAAAAGGGTATTGCTTAATTCTCTATGTCCTAATTGCCTGGAGTGAGAAAGGATTGATTTTTTTTATTATTACTAGAGGGATGAGGCTTGTTCTTGCAGCTATTAGTGTATGATGTTTGGCTCGGTTTTGGTCGGATTCTGGGTGGAATTAACAGTGTGAAGTTCCTGTTTTGACATGGTTGGGCTGTAGTGTCGCCTTTTCGGGTTAGGGATAGTTGATGTTTCATCGGTGTCGAGTTTTCGAATTGTGGGAAGCTGCAATGCCCGAGAGTAAAGAATGTTTCGCCTCTTGTGGCTTGGTAGTCATGAGAGCTGTTGGTTTAGGTGGTAAATAGGTGTACCTTGTATCATTGCAGCCCAAAAGCTAGCCCTTTCGGTCTCAATTTGATCTCTTTGCCAAGTGCTTATCGGTATTTCTGCTCATTCCCCTTGCTGTGTCTGTGTTTGCAGTATCCAGGGGCTTCTTATTCAGATTTTGTGAGGCAGTTTACTGCTCTCTCCAGTTGTGGGGGTAAGGTGCGGTAATTAGCCGTTCAATTTTTTCTTGTATTCCGTCAAAGATGAACATAGGTTGATCCGTCTTTGTATTTTCTTTGTTACTCATGCTGCAGGGCATGCTTGAAGCTAATGGTCAGTAAGTTCTGTACTTGCATGAAACTGGGACATGGATTTCCCTCTTTTTTGCTTGCTTTGTCTCAAGATGATTAAGATCACTTTCTTTTTTGGATTGTCTTGGAAAGTTATTTGTTCCCGTAAAAGGTTTTCGGGTCTCTTGTGCTTTGAAACTGTTCAAACTTCAAAGATCGATATTCATGATCTAACACTTTTTGTACATGGTATTCTAATAACAATTCAGTAACGCTTTATCTAAACAGTTATCCATTGAGTGTTTATTATCATTGGTTCACAAAGGCAATCAGCGGTCAGGATATTGTTTGCTTTTATTTATTTGGATTGTCCCATTATGGCCCTCATTTTTTGTCTTTTCTTTTCGTTTTCATTTGTTCCAGTTTTAGAAGAAAATGGAAACTGTGACTTGAATCCACATTCAATCATATTTCTGATAGTAGTGGTTGAAATTGGGATGCATCTTCATGATGCATAAAATCTATGTGTTAGTACCAATCTTCAGCATACGAGGAAATGAGTTCTATGCCGTGCTTGTCACATAATTCTAGTTTGGTGCCCTCTACTCAAGCTTGTGTTTCAAAAAATATGGCAGGTAAGCTGGTCCTTGGAGGTCAGCATATTCACGAACATGCAGCTAAAACTATGTTGTCGTTCCAACTTGTAAGTGCACAAGGAGGAGGTGCTACTGACCAATGTTTGGTGAGATCATTTGCGTCTAAAGCTTCAAAGAAAGAAACAAAAAATGAAGGACAGGTTTGTGCTTTAACCTAGTTCTATGATCTCGTTGGTCGTCCCCTATGCGGCATGATTATATTTCTGTGGGTTAGTAGTAATTTGTACTCCTCACGCAGACAAGGAAGGAAGTATCAACCATTGAGGATCCGTTCGATGCTCCGACATACAATATCCCAGAGAAACCTGTAACGTTTACGGAGGGGGCTTCTTACAGTATAGTAATCCTTGCCGGCCTAGGGGTGGCAGTTGCCGCTGGTTATGCTGTTTTCAAGGAGCTGATATTTGAACCAAAGGAGTAAGAGACAATTCTTTAATTGTTATGTTCTTACATTTGAGATTACAGGCATCGATTCTTTCTTGGTTGAAGTTGACCTGAATCTATGATGTGTCGTAGGTATAAGGTCTTTAGCAAGGCTTTAAAAAGAATTCAAGATGATAGCCAGGTACTTATCCTCTGTTTCTCTAGTACTTGTCTACTTCCTTAGTTTTACTGATTTAATAAGTCTCTGTTTGTTTCGCCAGAACATATTTTTCGAACATCAGAAAATGCTGAATACGGAAAAATATTTAATAGTGGGAAAAAATGCTTAACTAGGGCGGAAAATAACTTCCTGTAAATAACGTGGGAAGTCATATTCCTGAAAAATATTGTTCATACGGTAAACAAGTTACGCCAAGGAAGGAATATGGTAAAAAAGGCATCATAATTGGAAATTGAGGTGACCTTTCATTGTTATTTGGTTTGTATTATGCGAGTCGAACCATCTTCGAGCACTGATTTGTCATTTGATATAGACGTTTGCATCAGATGTTGTCGTTTGGAATTGAAAATCCATGGTCAAGGATAGACCATTTGTATTAGGACCTCTAGAATGGAAGTGCTCTAGTGATTGTCTTTTTATGATTATCTTAGCTCATCGAGCTGATCATGTTTTACAGATGAGTGATAGGTTTGTGGGTTTGCAATTTCCTATGTATATTAGAAGTCACCTGCAAGATCGGGGTTCCAGTTTCTCTGACAATGACATAACTTGTTTTGTCAGGTAAGAGTGAGAATTGGATCACCAATCACAGGCTACGGTCAAGAAAGTAGAAACCGCGCAGCCCGCCAAAGAATAGCAAACAAGGTTTTCACCGACGAAGATGGCGTCGAACATGTCCAGGTACACATTTTCGACATCATCACTACCACTATTAAAATCAGCCATTCCTGTGTGCTTTTAGGTAACGCTAACGCTTTCCCTGAACCGGATACAGGTCGGATTCTACATCCGGGGGCCTCACGGGGCCGGGAAAGTTGCAGCGGAGATGTTCAAAGACAACGCAGATAAACAGTGGAAGTACACCTACTTGATCGTCCAGATCACCCAACCTTCCCACTCGCAGTTGATCTTGGAGTCGTATATGCCATCTCCGCCGGTACCGGTGTAGATTCATTAGTTTTCGATTCGAGTCGCCGAAAATTTTGCGATTTTATCTCCCCTCTTCCTTTGGATTGTGGTGGAAAGATTTCAATACATGCTGTGCTTTTTTCCGGTTTCCGCTCCACTTTATGCAAATTTTATATAAAAAAGTAATATGTCCGAATATTGCATCTGAACGGCCAATAACGAACATTGCTTAAAAACTGAAATAAAAGAGAAAATCCTGAATAAAATCAATAAATTACCATCGAACCATCATATGGTTGGTCGATATAACTATTAACTAGCTATAGTCCGGCGTATGTATATGCAGATTAATTAATGCAAAAAGATAATTCAAGTTCTCGTTCATAACCCCTAAAGACTAAGAGTAAAGGCTGGAGATGTTGAATATCACAAGGATCTTGCTGCTGACACAGCAAACAGCTTTGTCCTATTTTCGTACAAAAGCACAACTGCAGTTTTTGATAGTATGTATCGCGGATTGAACTCCAGCCATCTGTGACATTTCCGGGATGTTTTCGGTCTTTGCTCACCGGCACTGACTTGCTGAAGACCCGATAGACGGCTTGGTGTGGCGAGTTCTTGAATAGGCGTGGCAGCACAGTTGCATCTACGAGACCCCAAGAGGTGGATAGGCATGGAATGCCACATTCTTCGTCACAGGAAGCATGGTCCGTCATGGGAACTGAATGGCATTGTAGCTTACTCTCCTCCCCTTTCATGTTAAGGCAGCAACAATCATTCTGCAGGCAACACAACAAAGAGAAGCTAATAAAAAAAGGTGAGTGAAATTCTGGCCAGAGCTTGCAACACTTGGCTCATACGCGTACGAAGGTCCACCGATAAGCAAACATGCACCATCTCATCCAAGAATTTCAAGATCAACAAAATGCAGATATGGCAAGTAACTTGAGAGGGTTCAAACAAGGCCATCTTAAATGCACTCATGTAGGCATTCTTTCAGATGACCGAACCAATCCTATTAGTACATTATTTCAGACGACCGTGAGTATCGAGGCATTACATAATTCCTTATATTTAATTAGACAGCTGTGTTTGGATTGATAATATCCAGCAAGCAACAGCGAGGCCAAGACCAACCTTCCTTTCAAAAGCACTCTCTTATTGATCAAGTACAAAAAGGTTTTCATAATTCAGAGTAGAACCAGCACAGGAGGAAGTTACAAAAACATGCAGTTCAATATGTAGATTTTGGCATAGTATTTCATCATGTTCAATGGATTTGCTCATCAGAAAGCACCATCTCTAAAGCACATTGAAGAGAGAAACTGACTAAGAGTTCATCGGAATATTTGCGGCTCGCAGCCTTGTTGTTGTAGTCTCTATAGCACAGTGAGACAAATCACACTGGAAAAGAAGGCATAAGAGCAGGTTGAAGAAGGCTCTTAACGCTCTTGGAGGACCAATACCATGTGTGGCAATACAAGGGGAAAACTTGTAGCTAGGGAGGAGGTGGTGAGTCCTTTCATGGGGTGGGCAAAGTTGTTTTGCTTCATCGTCGAGGAGCAAGTGGGAAAAAAAAAAGGAACGGTAACCATCATTACTTTTTCGGATGTTGTGGGCTAAGATCAGTTATTTCTAACATTCAGCCGGTAAACATCAAATCTCAAGAGAGCTAATCAGATAAATTAAATGGGAGCTCAATGTATCTGCAGCAAGTTAACTGAGCCACCCCTAGAATTCAAGCTTTATAGCATATAGCATGAAACAAATGACGAGTGGTATCATGCAACAAGGTCAAACACGGGAGAACCATGATAAAACTAGAGCCATGTAACTATGCCAATTACCCTACAAAAAAAGTAACTATGTCTAGCAATTGTCTCTTACCTATTCAAGAAAACAACTCATTAACATGGATCCCGTTTTGCTAGCAATGGCCATTTCCATAAGTCCACACACGGAACCCTCAAGAATAGAAACATCCATGGCTGTATTAACCCTCAGACAACCACAGTAATTGGAAAGCAGATATTTGCTCATCATACGAGGAAAGTGAAATGCAAAGGCTATAAATTTAAGGAAGAGGAGCATCGGTTACTAAATAATGCCACTCATTTATTGATCTTGTATCAAGTAACTAACATGAAATGCAAACTGATATAATGCAACTGCAGACCCATATGCACGTCGTGCAGTAATCAGATAACAACATGCACGTTCGTTATCGGTAACAGGAAGTCCGACAAAATTGAAAGCTAGCACCATCTATTCTTAAAGTGCATAACGACATTTGACTCGATCTTCTCACAAATGCAATAAATGAGGACTCGAAAATTGAAACCTTCTTTTTACGTTACATAGATAAAAAGGCTCAGCTAAGAGAAGGACCGTACATGCACATGTAAGTCAGCGCAAGCATTGTACTACACCGTTAGGGATTCAAAAGAATGTATCCAATATACCAGATAAGTAATTGCTTCTCATCATTATAACGATCATAACCGAAACAACTATTTTACTTTCACAGGAAATTGGAACCATAAAGATTTGATATGAGACATCCTATAACAACAGGAAAAACTGGTTCTTATGTACATTGGCAACTACTCTGATAAAGTGAACTACAGCATTAATGTTTTCCATGGTTCCTTGAGCTCCTTGCTGATAAAGGAAAAAAAGAACAAAAGCAGGACTCATTCGTTACCCTTTGATCATTACAGATCACGACTCCAGTACTGAGTATGGTTGTACTCTGTGCCAAAAGATCCACCGTCTCTTAATCTTCACGACTCGGGAGTGCATATAATTTATGACCACATATAGGAACAGTCATTTCCTCGGCTGCATACACAAAATCAGCAACTCAAACGTCAAACTCGAGCAGCAAACAACTGAGATACCAAATCCAAACAGTCACCGGTCTTCAAGCAGGGGCATCAATGTAGGACCTTGGACTGAGGTTCATCAACTTTCTAGGACTCGGGTGTGATGGAATTCAACCATAAGCCAGGAAAAACAGACTGCAAGAACAGTTATCAAGTCAGCACGAAATGAACACGAGAAGGGTTAATGGTGGTTAAATAGGGGAAAAAAGAGAGGATCACAGACATTAAGTTGCTTTTGGATATGCCTAGGCCTCTTCTTGGGTCTCCTGGAGGGTCTGGACCCAGCAAAGGCAAAGAAATCATGTGCAATCTCATCCTTGGTGAGAGGAATAGCAAAGGAAATCCCCCTCTCGTGCTCGCTCTCCTTCTCATTGTTCGTGTTCGAGTTCGAGTTCGAGTTCCTCTTCTTCTTCTTCTTCTTCTTCTCCTTCAACCTCTCCCTCCTCACTCTCTCCCTCTCCCTCTTCTCCTCCTTTATTCTCTCCCTCTTCTCCTCCTCCTCCTCCTCCTTGTCCTTCTTCTTCTTCGCCTCGCCACCTCCTCCTCCTCCTCCGGTGGGACCCACCTCGCCCGCCCCGCGGTTGGGGTTGGTAACCGCCCTCCTGGGCCTCAAATTCCATGTCTTGGTCTCCGCAGCCACGTCATCGTCATCATCACCACCACCCGCGGGGCACGGGGGAGGCGGCGGAGCGCCGTCATTGGCGGGATTCCCGACCCTCTTCCCCCGGAGCCGAACAAAGAACTTGCTCGGCTTCTTCCTCTCCTCCTCCGGCGCCGGAGGATCATCGCCCCTGCGGGAGTTGCGGCTCATTGACCACCTGAGGTCCTCGAGGGGGAAGTTATGGAGCGGCTTAAACGGCGTCGTCGTCGCGGCGCCGCTTCCGCTGTTGCCCGACGCCGCCATGAGGGGCTGAGAGGGGGACGCGTTTGGCTGCTGGCTGTCAGCCGCCGAACTCAAGACCATCTGAAATTACCGAAACAGCCTCCTGTTGTACCCGGTCTTGAATGATCAGTGATCAGGAAGAAGCGTTTAAATGGAAGAAGGGGAGGGGTAGAATCGGAATATTGGGAAAAGATGGGTTTGGGGGGGAAGGAGAGAAACATGTGTTGGGGGGTGTTCTGTCTTGTAGCGAGTGACGACGACTCGGTCTCGCTTTTTAATACTCTTCACTTGCGCCAACGGACACTCTGGAACGGAACTTGGTTTTCCCTTTTTTGGGTGTCTGATGACGGTCCTTTTTTTCCCATGTCTGGTTTAATGAACCGACTATTCTATATACGAGTATAAAATTTTATTCTGCATTTGCTATTACTTCTAAGGAAAATCTTAATTCTTGTCTCTTTGTTTGTATAGTCGAAATTGTTGAACTTTATTTATCAAGCGATCTTTATGAATAATATTTTTTATATTTGTAAAATTTTTTATTTATTTTTAATCTCAATGCTATGGCTTTCATGGCAGAACCCTCTCGATAGACTAGCATAAACAAAATTTATCACCCGCGACAAAAACATAATTTTTTGATCAGACTAGAGTAAAATTTTATCTACATTCATGGACTGGCCTAAAAATAAAATGGTGCTTTACAGCCTTCCTACTTATGAAGTTAATTACAAGTAAATGTCAAAGCATTCACAACCTGGTGATTCAAGTGTAGAGGACACAAGCTTGAGCACGCGAGTTGCAGAAGGTTTAGTTGATTAGAACTTTAGTTCTTGGATGGGCCTGAGACACTTGTTGGACCCAAGCCATGTGGGCCTGGTTACATGTGGAATTGGTTGTACCAGATTACAAATAAGTCGGTTTAGCTTCTCGTATAAATAGCTGACTTGACACATCTCTTTGTACATACAGAAATAAAAAAGGTCAGTTAATAAAAAGAAAAGTTTCCTCTCTATTTTCTCTGAGCTTTCCAGAGCTTAAATAACCGTCTCCAATGACGGTTTCAGGTTATAGCTGATCTAGCCTAGCTCATCAAACTTGTTATGGTATCAGAGCTACTAAGCACGTTCCAGCTTAGTAGTTAATCCTGGATTTCAATAGTCCACGAAGCGTTAAAGAAGCTCTCATGGCGACTCCTTCACATGCGCGGGGAGATCAAAGTACGACTCACTCTAATACTCCGATTTCTAGTCATATGCGAGATGTTCCAAGCGGTGCACGAGAGACGTCGCTCTATTATCTTCATCCCGGTGAAAGTCTGACTTCCGTGTTGGTCACACCTCTTCTTAATAACACAAATTACCATAGCTGGAGCCGATCGATGCAGCGAGCACTCCGATCGAAGAAGAAATGGCCTCTGGTAGACGGTACTGTTTCTCCACCTGAGCTTGACTATGAACATTATTTCGAGTGGGAAGGTTGCAATAGTATGCTTCTTAGCTGGATAATGGCTTCCGTTGAGCCTTCTATTGCTCAAAGTGTCAACTGGTTGGAGACAGCGGTAGAGGTTTGGGCAGATTTGAAGGAACGATTTGGAAGTGGTGACTCCATCCAAATCGCGAGACTGCAGATGCAGCTCTGCACATTGAAGCAAGGTTCTCTTTCTGTCCATGACTATTTCATTTCTTTTCGAACACTATGGGATCAATTTAGTCAATATATGCATGTTCCTCTTTGCAAATGCATTGATAAGGAGAAAGGATCTTCGAACTGTGACTCTGTTAAGTCCACCAGATTATACTTGCAGCAGGATCAAGTCATTAAGTTTCTTATTGGACTAAATGAGAACTATGATACGGTTAGATCTCAGATAATGCTGCTTGATCCGTTGCCTAATTTGAGCAGAGTCTTGTATCTGGCTTTGCAACATGAACAACATTTGTACAATATTGGAGGTTTGAATGTTATAGCTAGTTCTTCAGCTAGTTCTTCAGGTTGTTCTACAACTGTTTCATCCCCTACTGCGAATCTGGTTAGTTTTTCTAGAAATTCTAAGAAGAACTGGAATGGAAACAAGAAACCTGTGTGCAGTTATTGTGGCAAGGAAGGTCATATTGTTGATAAGTACTACAGGAAGCACGGCTTTCCTCCAAATTTTAAGTTCAAGAATCAAATTCAAGGTCGTCCTGGCAATAGTTCTGGGAGTTCTACAGGTTCTGGTTATTTCAGTACATATGGTTCTGCTCAGCCATTTGCAGGTTCTGCGACAATCTCTGATCATACTACTAATCATGGAGGACGGGCTCCACATAGCTCTTCATCTCATAGTTCCATTTTTCAGTTGATGAATGATGGTTTGAGCAAACTGGATCTCACTCCAGCCCAATGTTCCAATCTAATTGCATTGATCCAACAGCCGACTGCAGCAGCACTTGTTCAATCCTCTAGTGTGTCTTATTCCTCTCCAGATCCTCCTCGGGTCAATGCCTTACATAGGACATCTATTTCTGGTAAGTGCATTTCCTTTCCTCGTGTATGTGCTAGTCTTGTTTCACCAACAACTTGGATCTTAGATTCCAGAGCCAGTGACCATATAGCTTGTTCCCTTGCCTATTTCATTGATAAACATCCTGTCACCAATATTATGATTACACTTCCAAATGATCACAAGAGTGTTGCCACTCATATTGGTACAGTTCAGTTGAGTGAGGAATTATTCCTCTTCAATGTCCTTCTCGTTCCAGATTTTAGCTTCAACTTGTTGTCTGTCAGTAAGTTGACTCCTGATTCCCCATTTCAACTCTGTTTTAAGCACAATTTTTGCCTCATTCAGGACCTCATCAGTACGAGGGTGATTGGTAGTGTTGTGGAAACTCAAGGCCTCCACATTCTAGAGTTAAACAAATCTGACCAGCCACCTCCAGCCATAAACCATTTTTTTGCAGCTTCAACCTTTATTCAACATCATATCGATATATGGCATTGTCGTCTAGGCCATCTTTCTTTACCTAGACTACAACAGATAAGTAGATTTGACTCAGCTGTTTCATCACAAATTCAAACTCATTGTGATATCTGCCACTATGCTAGGCATAAGAAATTGTCATTCCCTGACAGTAATTCTGTTTCAACTTCCTGTTTTGATCTGGTGCACATTGACATATGGGGAAAGTATAGCCAACCTTCTTATGATGGATATGCTTATTTTCTTACTATAGTGGATGACTATTCTCGAGGTGTTTGGGTGTACATGTTAAGAGATAAGTCAGCTGCTAGACATGCCATTGAGCAGTTTGTTCATATGGTATTTACCCAGTTTGATAAAAGAGTAAAAAAAGTGCGTTCTGATCAGGGACGAGAGTTCCAAATGAATGAGTTTTTCCACAAGTCATACTTCATGAATATAGTTGTATGTACACCCCACAACAAAATGGCTGAGTGGAACGCAAACACCAAGACATACTCAATATTGCCCGAGCCTTAATGTTTCAAGCTCACGTTCCAATCTATTTTTGGAGTGATGCGATTGTGTTTGCAGTGTTTGATCAATCGCTTGCCTTCCTCCGCCATCCAAAACCAAACACCTTACCACTTGTTGTATGGCAAGCCACCAAGTATAGTCATTTGCGAGTTTTCGGTTGCTTGTGTTATGCAGCCACACCCTCAGCTCATAGGACAAATTTCAACCTCGGGCAAAACAATATGTCCTGCTGGGGATCCCTAATGGTGTCAAGGGATATAAACTTTATGATCTTGATTCTCATCAGATTGTGGTTTTCCGAGATGTCATTTTTTATGAGAACATCTTCCCCTTTCACAAGGTCAATGTGCATCCGGATCAAAACTGTCTTCTCCCACCTTTGCCATCATCACCTCCTGCCTCTTTTCCACTCTTTGAACTTGTCTCTCCATCTGCTACCCATTCTCCACATCCTTTCCATCCTATACCTTCATCTACACCAGATTCGACCAATGCTGGTGTTCATACAGATTAGTCTCAGTCTGTTCCTACTCCATCCTCTCCTACTCCGCCACCTGATCTACCTGCCCGAAAATCTACAAGAACCACAACCATACCAGCCTACCTACGAGATTATGAACACTTACTCAATCCACAGCACTAACATGATTGACCTCAGGTCTCTTATACTGTACCTAGTTCTGTTTCTATACCGTATCCAATCCAGTCTTATTTTACTTATGCTAATCTTTTCCCATCTCATCGAGTCTTTAGTGTTTCTATTGCTAGTCTTGTAGAGCCTGACACTTATGACCAGGCTGCTAAAGAAAGCTGTTGGGTCGATGCAATGCAATTGGAACTGTTGGCTTTATCACAGAATCATACTTGGGACTTGACTTATCTACCTGCTGGTAAGAAGACAATTGGGAGCAAGTGGGTTTTTAAGATCAAGCACAAGTCCGATGGTTTTATCGAGAGGTACAAGGCCCGCCTAGTAGCAAAAGGATATAAGCAATCTTTTGGGATAGACTATTTTGATACGTTCAGTCCCGTGGCCAGGATGACTACTATCTGTCTTTTGTTGGCTATTGTTGTTAGTCGTGGGTGGATTTTACAGCAACTTGATGTTAATAACGCCTTTCTACACGGTGATCTCACCGAAGAGGTGTATATGGACATACCTCAAGGGTTGCACGTTGCTTCGAGTGATTCTGGAAAGGTTTGCAGGTTGCGAAAGTCCTTATATGGACTGAAACAGGCGAGTCGCCAATGGTTCGCCAAACTGACATCTATTTTACTGGATTTTGGTTATATTCAATCCAAAAGTGATTACTCTCTCTTTACAAAGTCGTCCGCTGACTCTTTTACTGCCTTGTTGGTATATGTGGATGACATTATTCTTACAGGGAGTTCAGCTGATATGATTGCTGCCACGAAGGTTCATTTGGAAGGGACGCTTAAGCTAAAAGATCTCGGGACACTCAAGTATTTTCTTGACTTGGAACTGGCCCGCAATCCTTCTGGGTTTGCATTTGTGTCAAAAAAGTATGCCTTGGAGATTCTCCAGGACGCTGGATACTTGGGATGTAAGCCTCGTCGCTCTCCTATGGACATTAGTGTCAAGTTAAGTGCAACTAATGGGCAGCTTCTTGATGATCTCGCATATGATGCTCAAGGGCGGCCAATTGTGAAAACAACAGTAGATGGGAAGGAGATCATTGAAGATTCATCCTTCTACAGACGCCTCATTGGAAAATTGTTGTACTTAACTGCAACACGACCTGAGATTTGCTTCATCGTCCAGCAACTCAGCCAATTTTTGACCCAGCCACGTGACACTCACTTACATGCTGCAAATCACGTTCTTAAATACATAAAGGGTTCGCCAGGGCAAGGCATATTTTTTCCTTCCAATACGTCGTGTCAGCTCACAGCTTTCTCTGATAGTCCTGCTTTTGCAGCAAAATAGCATCTCAAAGCTTACTCCGACATCGATTGGGCTGCGTGTGTCGATACACGTCATTCTGTTACCGATTATTGTATCTATTTGGGTGATGCTCTTATATCTTGGAAGGCTAAAAAGCAACCCACCATTTCTCGGTCTTCTTATGAGGCCGAATATAGGGCTTTGGCGACTACTACTTGCGAGATTCAATCGATTGCTTACTTATTGCAGGACCTGGAAGTTCATTTGTCTGGACCAACCCTGTTGTACTGCGATAATAAGTCTGCAATACATATTGCAGAGAACCCGGTTTTTCACGAACGGACTAAGCATATCGAGCTTGATTGCCATTTGGTTCGTGAAAAAGTTCGGCAATGTTTGATTAAATTGTTTCACATGAAGACGCAATACCAGCTCACTGACTTGTTTACTAAAGGCTTGACGATCCAGTGCTTTGAGTTCCTTGTTGGTAAGTTGGGACTTCTTGACATACATCGTCCAACTTACTGGGGGATGTCAAAGCATTCACAACCTGGTGATTCAAGTGTAGAGCATACAACCTTGAGCACACGAGTTGCAGAAGGTTTAGTTGATTAGAACTTTAGTTCTTGGATGGGCCTGAGACACTTATTGGACCCAAGCCATGTGGGCCTGGTTACATGTGGAATTGGTTGTACCAGATTACAAATAAGTCGGTTTAGCCTCTCGTATAAATAGCTGACTGGACACATCTCTTTGTACATACAGAAATAAAAAAGGTCAGTTAATAAAAAGAAAAGTTTTCTCTCTATTTTTTCTGAGCTTTCCAGAGCTTAAATAACCGTCTCCAATGGCGATTTCTTCCTCGCTAGGTTCTAGCTGATCTAGCCTAGCTCATCAAACTTGTTAGTAAATTCAAATCTCTTAAAATTGGATTCCAACTTTACTAGGTTTAAATCTTTACTTAGTATGGGGGATGACCATTTACCCTCGTGCTCCTGAATTCGGGCAGGCACGCGTGGATCATGCAATGGAGGTCCCTTGACTGGTGGGTGTGTTTGTAATTTTGTGGCGACTTATGAAACAATTATAACAACTAACATTAAGGTTTTATGGTTTAATCAACTGTTCTCAAATTTAAAATTTTTAAAACTGAGAAATATTAAATATTTATCAGATAACTTGTTACCGTTTAAATTTATCCGACTCAAAATTATATTAATCAATTCAATAAATATTTGGATATTATTCATCCAACAACAGAAAACATCTCCGTCGACTGGGCATCCCATCTACGTAAAACTCCTGACGGTTACACTTCCATTCCTTCCATAATAAGGTCCGCTAGCTAGTGCACTTACATTTGGCATCTCGTTAGTCGGCTACACTTACATTTCAAATTTAATCAGCTTTAGCATAATTTTATCAAAATCACATGGTATCTGAGTATTGACTAGGCTGATTAGTTAAGTATGAGTTAAAGTTGAACCATAACGAGCGGTAAAATTATCCCCGTCGAGTTTTTTAGCACATACACGAGGCTTAAACTCAACACTTCTGGTTAAAATAGAATAACCATTGATCACTATGGCTTCCAACATTCATAAACAACAACAGTCATAGATCTTCTTCCCGTACAATAATCGGATCTCGCCTTGCCACTTCACTAATCTGAATTCCAAGGGTTGCATTGATCTAATTTGATCCAAAACCCTAACTAAAAAAATCAGCAATGTTGATATAAAATCCTACAGAATGGGAAGACCAAAGTTCTGAAGCATTCTCCCCAGGCATTGACAAGGAGCAAATTATGGTGTCAGTGTGTCAGATCAAGAAAGAAATGGTGGTAGTAGCATCCTTCTGCAGATGCCAGAACCAAACTAATTCTGTTGTTCATCAGCGGACTTCGAACATGAGAAACGCTCAAAGTAATGCTTTGGAGCAGCAGGATGAAAGCCATATACGCGATAAATGAAGTTCTTCTCGCTGGTGGCGACGATGCTTCCCAATGAATAGTTACTTGCAGGCAGACCCTTTTCTGCCAGCCACCTGTGGAATCTATACCTTGGTTTTATGCGGTTCTCCAAGTTAAAGCACAACAGTGCAGGGAAAGCATCAAGTTCCTTGAAAGACAAACCCATCTCGGAACAGAGAAAATTCAGTTTTCTCTCTATGGTCTCCGGTTGTTGGTTTAGGATCTTAGGTGCCGCACAGATCATTAGAAACAGCTTCGAGAAATCTATCCCAGCACGGAGGAGGCAATCGAATCTCTTCCGCAATTTGCTGCTGGTACCATGCAAGTCGCGCAACACCTTAATTGTGAGGGTATTCTGACCAAACCCAATTTCATGCGCAAAGTCGAGTTTGCTCATAGTATGGGCCGAGAGCTTGGAAGCTCGGATCCTCTCCAGGCTATCCGTAAATTCTGTATCCAAGTGCTCGTCAGAATCATTAAAGACATAAGTAGCTAGCAAATGGTGATTCTTTTTTAGCTTATCAATAAACCACGTGCTCAAGTCCATAGCTCTCATCACATTAGGCAAATTGGCTATCCTATTTCTTCCCAGCACGTGAGGGTACCTCCGAGCAACAGATTCTAGCTGCTCATCACTAATACCAAAATGTCGCAACAGACTCTCCACCAAAATCATCCGTGTCTCCAGATCAAAATCCAATATATCCGGTCTCTGCAGTATCAACCAGCCAACTTCTCCCTTCAAAACACCGAACCTGCAGAAATACTCCGTCTTTTGAAACAAAACCTCAAGCGGGTAATCAACAAAAACATACTTACTCGCACCCATCAACTCCCCAACCTTCTTCCCCTTCTCACATCCCAAGTCATAAAACACCCGAATCTTCTGACAGACCCCACACCACGCATCCACATTTGCCTCCACCGAACCCTCCAACCCGAAATCCAGAAAAACCCTCTTCAAATCATCAAGCAGACCATCAACCTCCCTACCACCCAGACCGTCCTCGCTCAAAACACAAGGGAAAGTCAAGCAGATACCAATAACCTGCAGATTCCCGAACCCGTACCCCTTAATCCTCACAAGCCTATCCCCCAACTCCTCCTTGCTCTTCCCAAAAACGGACCTTTCCTCCTTGTACAACGTCCCCAACCTATTCCAAGGAAACCCAAAATCGAAAAGCATTCGGGCAACATCAAGGACCCCCGAATCCTCGCAAAGAAAGAACCTTTTCGCGGGCAGCATCAGCTTGACCTCGTCGAAGCAAATTCCCAAACTTTCGTAAAAGAACTCGAGCTCGTTGACCGGGTGGTAATGGAGGAACTTCCTAAGGGAGGCGGAGAACTCGGAGGTGGAAGTGAAGGGTACCTGGGAGATGAGGGTGGAGAGGGAGACGAGGGAGTTCTTGGAGATGTGCTCGGCCACTAACAAAGGGATGGACCTCGTCGAGTTTAGGTACTCTGTTAGCTCTTTCTGGGCCACTTGGATCACTCGAGACCTCGACCATGATGGGATGTTCCCCAGCTTCGGGATGCGCATCTTCTTCGTCTTCCTCCTCTTATTGTGGGGTTTCCCAATTTGGGGGTTTTGTTAGGGTTCCATGGTGACGAATTGAAGACACTAAACAGGCATCTGTTTTTTTTTGGTTTATATTGTATAGGTTGCCATTAGTTTTTTTTGGTGAGATTTAAATTGTTTCTACAATTTCGGATCTTAAACGATTATGAGATTAGATCCTCTCACCTCATGTTTAAGGACTGATACCGTATTCATTAGACCATACATGAGTTAGTTTATGTTGCCATTGGTTTAGGTTCGATTATATAAGGTGTTTTAAAATTCATAAAAAATTTTAACGCGTATTTAACCATTTTGATTATTAAATTTTTAATAATTCAGATTTTCAAATTTCTAAGAGACTATCAAAATAGTAAAACATGGCATTTTTTGGTATAGATTGCAACATTAGATTAGGATGTGATTTGTTCTATCAGGTTGAGGTAGTAAGTGGATGTGGTTTCCAACACAAAAAAAAGTGGATGCGGCTGTTGGTGGAAATTTAATTACAAAATTTTGAATAAAACTTCGAAAAATTATATAGAGATGTTGAGGGTGATTTTCAATTTTCCATAGCTGCTAAAATTATTACTTCAACTTTTTATAAACTTTGTTTTAAAATTTTGCAACTTTCAAGTTCTGTGAAGTATTATAACTTTTTGAAAATTTCTTTCCCGTAACATTACATAAAATTCTGTTTGTTTTCTTGTAAAATTGGTTATATATAAACAAAGCCTAAGTTTGTCCCATTAACCATTTGCAAGCTCTGGCCTGCGGCAACATACTCGTTCTACAAAGCCCAATATTTATTCCCGGAAAGCAGCAGATATACCTCGTAGTTGATACCCCAGGCAGGCCGAAGCCCGAAACTAACAGCAATTTCAGTTTAAGATTGGTTTCATGTTGGTCATAGTTTATATGTCATTCGGACATTTTGTCTTGTGTCATTCGGACAAATGTCTTTTGGCATCGGACAAACTTACAATCCTGCCAAGGCCTAACAAGCATGACAATCCTGAATCAACCTCAATGTAATAGCTTGGAGGGGGAGAGAGAGGAGACTGAAGACCACATCAATGATCTGATGATGAAGAAAACAATCCTGCCAAGGCCTAACAAGCATAAGGAGTAATTGAGAGGTCAGAGGTCTGAATTCCCTCACCCCATCACCTTGTACCAGAGAACAAATCCGTGTAGAGTCACAGTACTCACGGTGTCTGCAACGGATCGAGTGGCATTGGCAATGGATCAAGTTACTACTTTCCGGAGAAGGTGATAGAGGAATGCAAGCAGCATATGTAGAGTCAAACAGTATCCACTGTGTCCGCAAGGGACCGCAGTATACAGCCCAAGCCAGCTCTTTCGGTTAGTTTTTCGTGTATTCGTAGGCATTGGTCGCATGTTGGTCTATCTCCAGTAGACAAACCCCCCTGTACAAGTTTCTGCAGAATACAATAACACAAACCGGAAGTATGCATTGTTAATCTTCAAACCGAAGAGCATCAGAAGAAGCCGAACCAACGAGGAAGTACTAGCAAAGCGAAGGATGGGGAATTTCGCGATCCACTCCAGGACTTCAACCGTGTGACAATCCCAGCATTGTGAAGAACAATGCAAAGAGTAAAGCTCCACGAGATGCTTAACTACAGCACAATTTGCATTCACCACATTGCAGCCCCAACATTGATTCATACTAGATAGCACAACAATCCATTCCCTAAATCCTCGGACGATTTCGCGCATTCGAGCAAGCGAAGGACAAGTATAAAGTAAAGGCACAAACTTTGAGCAATGGAACCAACACAAGCTGTATTCTCCTCGGCCTGAACAAGACCCTATAACTTGAAGAACATTCAATCCACCAACAACCAAGTCAAAGAGAGACGACCCTTTTAGACTTACTTCATGAGAATATCGTAGTACTCGGGGTCCAACGAGGAGAACATCCCATCCACGTCCCTGGTCGCCATTATCACCCTATGCACTACTATCCAATTCGCTGACTGCATTCACACACACACAATCAAGCATTTACGTTGGACACGACGCACCAAAGACGAACGAAATTCAATAAAATCTAAGAGAAACAAAGTGAATCATGTGGGTCATGCCACTGAGACAATGCAAAATATTTCCCGTCAAATATACCAAGTCATATCTGCGCATCGTGACCATAGTAAAATTACGCAATCGACCCGAAAGTTCTGATTTTTAGTGAATTTGTGTTATTAAAAGCCGAACACTTGCACTCCCAATCCGATCACTGTCGTGTCCTAAAAACTAAGAGGCGAAATAGAAAAGAAAGCAAAGGGGATCAAAACTAAGGAAGGACCTTGCAGCGCTCGTCCATGGTCTTTGTGGGAGCCCCTTCCAGAGCGGTCTTGAGAGCCCCTTCCAGAGCGGTCTTGAGAGCTTCCACGGGTCTGGACCTGAGAGTGAGTATCATCCATAAAAATGTGATTTTTTTTAGCGAGAGAGAGAGAGAGAGAGAGAGAGAGAGAGGGAGGGTGGGTAACTGTTTAAGGAGGCTCTCGATCTTGCGAGACTTGGCTTCGATCCTCGTAATTATGGCCCCTGCGTTGTCCGCTTCCACGAACTGGTCCGTTCCTCCTCCCGCCATCTCTCTCCCCGAGTGGGTGCCCGCGTCCGTTAACTGGGAGGCTATTAAATCTCATAATATCTGTCATAAATTTAAAATAGGGAAAAGTTCACTTTAGTAATTTGTGATATTACGAATTTTCACTTGAGAACATGTCTAATTTATTTCAATTTTTATCAAAAACAAGTCCGGAGCAGTTGCCCGAAATTTTTTTGTCAAAACGATGTAGTTTTGACGCCTATGTGGACTGCCCAGTCGCTAGTGACTAGAATGATTCGATTCTGACGTGGCACTAAATAAATATCAAAATTGTACCTAAATTGTTCATAAATTTAAAAAACCCCATTTCATCCCTTCTCTCTCTCTCTCTCTCTCTCTCGGTCTCCTCTTCGCCTGAGATTTTCGAGGGCCCACCTTAGGGCGTACATACTTTCCTTGCTCCCATCCACGGCCACGATCACGCACCCCAGGTTTCCGGCGGGCCCCCCGCTCATCGTCCCCTCCCCCTTTGACTTCCCGTTGACTGCTCTCTCTTTCCCGAAACTCGCAGAACCTAGTTTCCTAATTTTTTTGTTTTAATTTTCTAGCCTCCGATGTTTTAATCTCCCGCCGGTTCAACGGTTGGACTAAACAATCCGCCGTAAGACGACGGTAAAGGTTGGCCCTTTGAGAAGCGCTAGGGGTTAAAAAGTGTGAGGCAGAATTGATGGTGGCTTGGTCTAGAAAAAGGGGGGAGTTATAGGGGGGAGGGACGGAGACCATGAGAGAGACGGGAGAAGGATAGGGAAGAGAGAGAACGGATGAAAAAGGATATTTACAACTTATTTATAATTTATGTACTATTTTGATATTTACTTAATGCTATGTTAGAATCGAATCATCCTAGTCACTAGCGACTGGGTAGTTCATGTAGGCATCAAAACTACGTAATTTTGACAAAAAATTCGGGTTATTTTTCGCAGTGGTGTTGAAAATTCTGACAATTCCGAAAATTGAGTTGTCAGTTAAAGTATTCCCTGTCTGGGGTTGGTTAGAAACCGCACAAAATATTGCGGTTTTGATTTGCAAAGAAACCGCACAAAATTGTGCGGTTTTTGGCAAAAACGCAATTTTTTGTGTGGTTTCTTGCACAAGCTGAACATTTGGCTCCGGTTATCGGCTCGGCTCGTTGTCTATTTTTTTTCTAATTATTTGAAAAAAATTGTAATTATCTCGATTATTTGTAATGTTTATCTTTATTTTCGGTATTTGTTCCGTATATAAATTTTCTCTGTACCTTGAATAAAAACGCGTCTTTTTTAGCTAAAAATAGATGGAGTAGTATGACATTTGATTCCTTCAGATGCTTAAAAGAAAATTATATGTCCATGACATGCTCGCGAATACGTACAAGAAACATGGACAATTACGTTCATATCTTGTGATGACAATTACGGCCTCTAAATTTGAGCTGACTAATAATTTGTAGATATGAAATTAATATTTATATGATATAGTTAGTTGGGGTCAATCTCACCACATCAATAATCCCTTCGACATTACCAGGGAAGAAAGTGAGTATCCCTTTCCCATAAAACACAAGGCCATAATTAGAATGTCGCATAAAAACAGATGGCCAAAAAATGCAACAAATCGTGCGTTTCACATAAAAAACTTAAAACGCAAAAAAAATGTATTTTTATTCGAGGTACAGAGAAAATGTATATGCGGAAGGGTTCAAGATTATTACAAATACCGAAAATAAAGATAAACATTACAAATAATCGAGATAATTACAAGTTTTTTCAAATAATCAGAAAAAAAAAGTAGACAACGAGCCGAGCTGATAACCGGAGCCAAATGTTCAGCTTGTGCAAGAAACCGCACAAAAAATTGCGTTTTTGCCAAAAACCGCACAATTTTGTGCGGTTTCTTTGCAAATCAAAACCGCAATATTTTGTGCGGTTTCTAACCAACCCCAGACAGGGAATACTTTAACTGACAACTCCATTTTCGGAATTGTCAAAATTTTCAACACTACTGCGGAAAATAATCCAAAAAATTCACGGGCACCTACCCGGGACTTTTTTTTATATATAAAAAAATTGAAATAAGTTGTACATGTTCTATGCGTTTTAAATCACAGGGTAGTCAAGTAAAAATTCGTGATACTACAAGATGCTAAAGTAAATTTTTCTCTTTTAAATAATATTACACTGTAATTAATTGAATAGATTAGTGGGAACCATACAAAACATTTCCAGTATATTTCCTGTTTAATTTATCAGATAATGGAAACTATTATGGCAAAAGGTTTTGTCCTAAAGAAGTAAAGAACACAACCCCACACAATGGACAAAATCCCGAGAGATAAATCTCGTCTTTTTCTTCAACGGTCACAGTTATTCCACTTTTTGAGTCCTCTCTCTCTCTTTCATCTCTTCCCCCTTTCTCTCTCTCTAGACTCCACAGCACACCACCACCGCCAACCAGTCTCTCACTCTTCCCTCTCCTAAATTTCTTCCTTGGTCTCAAAGTTTTCCTTTCTTTCTTCTCCTCCCCAGTATCCATAATTTTCCCACTTCAGGGAAAATCCCAAACCCACACCACTATCCTTCCTTCTTCCTCCTCCTGCCTCCACCAATGGCAGACCAGAAAACCCAGTTGCCATCCAAGGAGCTCCACCACCATGGGGGCCCACCAAACCCCATAAAGCCCAGGTCTTTACCTCTCCTCTTGTGTAAGTCCTTCATTTTCTTGCTGTTCCTGGTAGCTATCCCACTTTTCCCTTCCCAAGCTCCCAACTTTATCAACCAATCTGTGTTTACCAAGCTGTGGGAGCTTGTTCACTTGCTGTTCATTGGCCTGGCTGTGTCCTATGGCCTCTTCTGTAGGAGGAATGGTGAGCTGGGCTCTGACCAAGTTCCCAGCTTGGAGGACTCCTTAGTGTCCAGGATCTTCCATGTTTGTCCAATTTTTGAGGATGGATATGAGAACCCTTCTGGGTCTGATGGGAAAATTGGGTACCAGAGTTGGAGCCCTAATGGGTATTACCATAAAGATGTGAACTTTGACAATGGTGGGTTTGTTAGAAACGAGGAGGAGGAATCCAAGGGGAGGTTATTAGATTCTGAAGGTGGTGGCTCTAAGGTTACCTATGAGAAGGATGAGGTCTGGAATTCCCAGTATCTTCAAGGTGATCCTGTGGTGGTCATGTCTGAACCAAGTGACAACATTGGAGGGTATGGTGAATTTGCATCTGTGGTTGGTTACAAGCCGTTAGGATTGCCTGTAAGGAGATTGACTTCGGAGGTTTCAAATCCGGGGAGTCCTCAGTTCAGTGATGGAGGTCTGTCTGATTCGAGCTTTAGGGAGAGTTCGTTGGGTGGTTCTGAAAGGAATGGAACTGGGAAGGAGTTTGGTGATGTGTGTTCTAGAAACTTGGAGTTGAAGTTTGATGAAACTGTGGCCTCATGGAAGTCGAGGTCCGAGTTGGGATCCATGGATGAATCAGGTTTTGGTGGAAGTGTTCGCAAGCAATCTAGGCCTCTTTCGGTGGATGAAACTCAATTTGAGTCTCTCAAGTCTCGGTCTTTCCGATCCACAACATCTCAAGCTAGTTCAGCTCCGCACTCGCCCACCCGGCTCTCTACTTCAAGAACTGTCTCTTCTGAAACCAACTCAGGGGCAGAAGAGCAAGGGAAGAGTAAAAGCTACCATGCTCCCTATCCTCCTCAGTCACAATCTCCCTTCAAAACCATAAATGGCGAGGCACCACTAAATGCTTTCCATTTGAGGAAATATGGTAGTGGATCTCTGTTCCAGAAGGATTCCCAAGGAAGCTCAAGAGGTGAGCTGAAGGATTCCCGTGGTGGTAGAAGCGAGGCATCGCTAGGTACCAAAGAGAGGACGCGAGGTTCTGATGCGAAGCTAGATAGTAAGGGACCTGTTACTTCGTCAAGAGGAAAGTCTGTCAGGACTGCCCGGTCCAGCAGGTACGCTGGAGAGGCATCAAATGCTGGAAATGCCATGAAGAGTGAGGCCAACTTTGAAGGAAAAAGTACAAACGATGAAACAAATAAATCAGCAAAACTGCAAAATGAAACCCAAAACAGGAATCTTGATCTGCTTTATCACGTTCCGAAGCCATCGTATGAAGAGTATCAGAAGAAAGAAAATGTGGAATTATATGAGGTAGACACAGAGGAGAACAAAGAAGACAACTCGAAGAACGGTGCTGAGAACTTCCCAGCGACCCCGCCTGCGATTGCTGTCTTTACTGATACCGCGAGGGATACAGGATACGAATCCAGCGAGGTTGATCGGAAGGCTGGCGAGTTCATAGCCATGTTCAGGGAGCAGATTAGGCTCCAAAAGGAGGCGTCCATTGACGGATCAAGAGGGTTGCGGATCAGCAGTAATGGTTTTAGGTGAAAGCAAGCCACTGGCTCTTCTGTAACTACAAAGAGGAGATTAACGATTCTTCAATTCAATTCCTGTTGTGAAGTATTTATTTATCTGCATTTTTGTCTGTCAAGGCATATTTAGATCAACTGGGTAATTGGATCGAGTTGATTCCGTGTACGTCATTGTTTCGGACCTCATCGCATCTGCGTCATTTCACATCTATTATCTATGTCGAGTATTTACAATAAGCCAGCAAAAACGAAGTTAATAATGAATTATCATACGGTTTGTTCTATGCCAGGAAAAAAAAAGCATATGTAAGGAGCTAGGTGCACTAATTTGGAATTAATTTCTTGGCCGCAACTAGCAAGAATCAAGAGATCCCATGGATGGACAGGGTCTATAAATGGAACTTGTCTTTTGGTTGGGTAGTAATTCCATTTGAGACAGAATTATTTACAAGTACCACTTGCAAGTTATAAGCATCTATGCATTAATCTCCAAATGCCTTAAATTTTTACACCAAATTATACCTAAGAATTGAACCAGTGTCGTCCGGACAATTGCCCTTTCGTGTAATCTCCAAATGCGTATCTCCGGGTTGGTCTTCCAGACAAGGATACCAACAAAGGATTTTGGCTATACTGTAAGAAGCTACAAAACATGAGAGGGAAAATACAATATAACTGTACTACAGCAGGCTAGAGGCCCTCACCAATAAAGCTCTATCTATATACAGAGACGCAATCAGGCATTTGCTTCTTCTGGGGCTCTCTGATAAATTACGGTCTCGTCCGAGCTCGATTTGGCGTTGTACTGCCCGTAAGTTGCATATATTCCTATCATAATAACACTGAGTGCGACGAATCTAATCCAGGCTTCGTGGTGCAGCTGCATGGAGATGAGCCGATGGCTTAGTTTAGAACATGTCAATGCAATAGCATCATTTAAGTGGGAAAAAAAGCTTGACAAAGCAGATCGAAATGAAACAAAATGAGAAAAGCACCTGAGCAAAGAGAAAGATGTTGAAGAAGATGCTAACGGTGGGTAATATTGGGACCCAGGGGCACGAGAATCCTGGAGGAACCTTATATGCCTGTTGAAATGAGTTCATTGATCAGATATATCACTTCAAATTTGGAGTGAAGAAAAGGAAAGGTGGAAAAAGAATCAGCTCCCGACGTATCGATCCTGATATGTTAAACCAACCCCAAAAGAAAAGAGCATTGTACGCATGAATACATGATGAATCGCTCACCTGTCTGAAATAAAGAGCAGCAGCTGCAAGCACGGCTAGAACGCCTTCAACAATTATAAAAATGAATGAAGCATTATAACGGTAACAGAGGCCAGCAGCAAATCCAAAGCATGCAACTGCTAGCAGGCATAAGACACCTTCCACCCATGGTGAAATCCATCCGGAAGACACTTGACTTGTAGTTTTTTCTTTCCAGCGGAGAGTTACAACACATGCCGAAACAACAGAATACCCGGTCTGCAGAAAACCTAGCATAACATGAGCCCACTAACAAAGATCGAAATGTTCCATCACTTTCATAACAAGTACAGACGTTTCCTGGTTAGAGAATTGTAGTCAAAAAATCTAACAGGGGTATAGGATGATGTAATCAATTGAAGGCGGCTCTATCATACATTGTGTAGGTAAAACAACCGCACTATCTTGGTTAAGCTTGATAAACATTAGGAGGGGAAAACTTATATAGTTGGTCACAAATTTCCTAACAAGCCTATTCATCATGTTGTTTCAAAAACCCTCGGTAATTAACAGGAAAAATGTCATTGTGCATGAAGAAATTTTAAAAGTACAGACATTTCCAATAGTTCAAACCAGCACAAAGTGGATTTTCCACCAGAACTTGTCACCTATTAAGTTTCGAGGTGCTTACCAAAGAACCAACAGAGAGAATGTGAGAGAGGGCATGCACATTGAATAACCCTCCTAAGATGCTAGCCACAATACCAACCCAGATTTGGGAATGAATAGGCGTATGACGTGTTGGATGAACTTTAGCAAATATTGCAGGAAGCAGGCCATCTCTCCCTAGCCCCAAATACAGCCTAGACTGGGAAATAGGTAAGAAATCATTGTCAACAGCTGACTGATAGCATGAAAGTCTCGGAAAGTGCAAAAGCAACCACCTGAACATAGAGACCGACAAGAAGCGTGGTTGTCAGCCCGGCCACTGCACCAACACTGATTAAAGTAGACATGTATTTCATCCCCCTGCTTGTAAAAGCTTCAGCCAAGGGAGCATCTTCCCCGATAAGGTTGAAAGGCACCATCCCTGTGATCACCAAACAGACCCCAACATACAACACAATGCATATGCAAAGGCTTCCGATGATGCCTAGTGGCAAGTCCCTCTGTGAAACATCAAAATTAAGGGAAGAACTTGAAGCATTAGATGGTATATTGAGTCTACGATAGAAAGCACAGACGTAACTGTAAGACTGGAACTCTTCGAGTGCTAGTGAAGAAAAGCATACCTGTGGCTTCTTTGCCTCTTCAGCTGAATTTGCCACAGCATCAAACCCGACATAAGCAAAGAACACTACTGTTGCACCAGTTAACACAGATTTGAAACCATTGGGAAGAAAAGGAGACCAGTTTGACACGTCGACCTTAAAAGAACCTGCAAAGATGACTATGATGACAATGACTACCTGAAACAAACACAAAGGTTCAGATTAGCCACCAAGACCTCATGCAACAGAGTAGATATAGGAAACAAAGACTTGAGCAAGACCTTTGTAACTGTCATAAATAGGTTAACAATGGAAGATTCTCCAACGCCCCTACACAAAACCACAGTGAGAAGGGCAAGAACAGTGGGCGCCAGAATGTTAATGGAAAGCGCCCCTCCGAAGAGCTCTTGACCACCGTGTCCAATCCATGCTGGAACGTTACCCTTGATATCAGGGGACAGCTCAAACAGCGTAATGATATAACTGGCCAAGCTTCGCGCAATGCTGGCCGCCCCAATGTGGTAATCGAGCATGAGTTGCCCGAAAACAAGGAAAGCGGTTAGCTCATTAAAGGCAGTGTAAGTATACAGGTAAGCTCCCCCGACCACAGCGGGAAAACGCGAAGCTAATTCCGCGTAGCAAAGAGCATTCAACACACAGGATACCCCAGCCAGTATGAAACTAATGGTCACTCCTGCATCAAATTCACCATCATAATACCAATCAAAAATATTAAATAGCAATAAAAAAGAAGAAGAAAAAAACATATCTATAAATTCATCGGGGAACATCAAGACGAGATCGTTAATTTAGGGCGGGAGGACGGACCAGGGCCGACGTCGTGGGCGACGGTGCCGGTGACGACGAAGATGCCGGCGCCGATGGAGGCGCCGACGCCGAGGAGTACCAGGTCGACGAGGCCGAGGCGCCGGACGAGTCCGTTCCCCTCGGAGCGGTCGACGATGGTGTCGTAGGGGGAATTCAACGGCTTCTTCCGGCGAGCGGACGACCAGCACTGCGAGAACCAGGCCGACGACGGCGCCGGAGACAGCCGCTTGTTGACGCCGGCGTCGCCTTCAAAAGTGACGCTTCTCTTGTTGGGGCTCCCCATTACGGGCGCGTTTTAGGAGGATACGTGTAGCTTTTCGTCGCTTTTGCTCCGTTTCGCGGGTTGGGGATTTAACTGACCCGATCGTTTTCCTCCACCAACCGTTTTTGTCTGGTGGAGTTTCTCTTTCGCAAAATTTCATTTTAGTCCTTTTTGTTTCTTGAGACTTGCGCTTCACTCTGCAGTTTTCTTAATTGGGAGGTTTGTAGAATGTAGCATAAAATTGCATAAAATAAATGAAAATATTGTACAATTTATACTAGTCAGTACTAAACAATGTCGAGTCCTATTTACAGCTGCACATCAACTAGTTTACAATGAAGGTACTAGTTTCTTGCAAGCAACTAGAAAATCTCAATTGACGTTCATACATTGGATTACTTCGAAGTGCATCCGTAGGTCAGGAGTCCTATCTGCAAAATACAAATTTTCAGTCAGCTGCAATTTCCCATTGCAGCTTCGAGCCTCGGATTCCAAGAGGCTAACTAATCGGTCCTTCTCGCAACGGATTAACGTGCGCCTTGTATCGCACCATTGCCTAGGAGTTCCATGCAGGACAAATCGGATTCCTGCAGCTCCTTGCATAATACGTTTGGAGATTCTCTTGATCACATTGTGGTCGTTGATGTATGCCCCTGGAGCGTTTAAACCAACATCCACGTAATGGATCTCGGAGATGCTGTTCAACAAGCTGTCTCTCGTCTTCGGTATGATGTGAGTCTCCTCGTCGGCAGCCTCGGAACGTTCTGCACGCAGAGGCTGTTGCCTGGTAGGAGATTCCACTTCTGCGAAAGCAAGCTCCGTGACTAGCTGGTTGATCACAGTGCCGCCCTTGCTAAAACCAAGGATGCAAGTTTTGGGCCGAACAACAGGGGAAGAAGTAGATGCCTGCTTAAACACGGATCCTTCCTGTCCAATAGCGTTCTTCACCTAAAACAAGAAGGAAACCAGCGACTCCATTAATCACAGTCCAACAATCTCTCTTTCTGATAATCTTCTCAATCGAAGCAAAAGCAGAAGACGTCACCGTGAAATATATGGATCAAAGAACCCAATTACCAACACAAGCAAATTGAGAGAATCGCTGTTAACATGTACTATAAGAGTTATGCACGGGTTTGCCACGAAAAGCAAGTCGTGCGACGACAATGGACTATAGATCAAACTGCTCTAATACCACATCAACATTTCACCATCCAAACCAACAATGCAACGGGTTGCTGGTATTCTTTCAATTATCATGTCAAAATCTTCATATCCAAACCCGCAACACGCCAAAAAATCAACAACAGTACATCTCATTCAATTAGTTGTTCTACTCTAGACATACAACGCATCAGCTGATGACGTGTCGATGGGCGGTTAGAGCAAGAGAGAGTAGTACCTCACGGAGGGAAGCGGAGAGGAGGGAGAGGGTGGAGGAGAAAGCAGGGAACCCGCACGGCGCGTAGCCCTTGGGCTCCCCCCAGCGGTTAACGGACGGCACGAAATCCCTGTAAACAGCAAACGGCCCGTTAAAGAGCGACGCCTCGACAACCCAGGCGTTGGTACGGCCCCCGAACTTGGACGCCACGAGATCGGCCACCGTCTGGAGATCGGACAGCCGCTCGATCACCGGATCCCTCGTGGACTCCACCCGGTCGCCGCTGAAGAAGACGGCGTTCACCCAAGGCACCTGCCTCGCAACGTGTGAGCTAGGGGTAAAGAAGCTGTGAGGAGGAGGAGGAGGAGGCTGAAAGCTTACGGCTAGGCGGTTGCCGGAGATGCAGAGGGATACGGCCACTCTGTAGCGGCTTTCGCCGCCGGTTTGGCTTCCCAATGGAACGTTCAAGACGCCTCTCCATCGCTCCATCGCTGCGATTTAACTAACCTTCGGGGCCCGATATTCGTGAATAAAAGGCCGGGCCGTGACTTCCTTCTTTTTATTTTTCTTAATTATTCGGACATCTATTTGATTGTTCATTTATTTAAATTTGAACAGTGTAATATAAAAACAAAAAGGTATCTCTGCTAAATTTTAATCAGTATCTTGTTGTTAAACTATAATTACTCCTTACCATGGTGGTCGGCACATTTTCTTTGATGCATTTTGAGGAGTTGGGTTAAGACGAAGATTGAATATTCCACAACTCATAATATGTTGGTAAAAACAACACTCGTGCAAAATATGGTTGGACTTAATTGGGGAGATAACATATTAATTGTGATTTATAAATATTAAAAGCTTATAAATTCGTGACATAAAATTTGAGATTGGATATATAATTTTTTTTCTCGTAAAATTGAATACGAAGAAGATTCTTAGATTAAGAAAATCAACAATCCAGCTTTAGTGGACCGGCTTCAGACGGAGATAGATACACAAATGGAGAAAGCCTAAAATAATCCCGGTTTTGGGCCCAAAATAATCACACGGGAACAATCTCAGAATGGCTGTAAGATGGAAATCATCATCTCCTCCCTTACCCAAGTCGATTACGGGTTCCTACTTTCAGCCGCACCAGAATAACATGGTCTGGTTCCTAACTCAATTCCGATAATTATAGACTCGAAACAAACAATCTCTGCATCCCAAACTAGAACAATGTCGGAGAGACGATCACCAAGCATCATCGATCCCAGAGCAGAAGCACGT
This sequence comes from Hypericum androsaemum, assembly GCA_963995505.1. Classification (NCBI taxonomy): domain Eukaryota; kingdom Viridiplantae; phylum Streptophyta; class Magnoliopsida; order Malpighiales; family Hypericaceae; genus Hypericum; species Hypericum androsaemum. The sequence continues at coordinate 1,869,923 of OZ023185.1, forward strand.
GTTGTTGCAATGCCGGGTACAAAAAAGGCAAGTCAGCCAAGGCACCGGGATTGTTCAATGAGCTGGGGGTCTACTTCTTACATCAGGATATTGGATGTCTCCTCCTGCATTTTTGTTCAGGCAACCAGATAAACAATCAGACCAACAATTTTATATATAGATACAAACCCCAAAGCCATAACCACTCGTATATTCATCACTGTACGGAAAATAGGGAATCAATGACTGGTGTAACAGAAAAACTGTGTGGATTTGTACCTCTTGGGTCGAGTTCGGTCTTCTTCATAGTCCATCACTCCAGCAGATTCAGAGAAGATCTCCTCATGCCCTCGGAACTCCATGTCGGCCTGCTTACAGGTTGTAACTTCTGCCATAACGTAAGTAAGCCACATCGACCAACATGCTAAGCAAGGAACTAAGATACAACAATCTAACAACATACCTCTAAGGCTATCATCGTTTAGTACAACATAATTTGCAGCCAAACTGTCATCAATGATCTTACCAAATTGGAAGATCAATTTTGAGATAACCAGGATGTAACTGATACTGGTCTACATGTGACAATTACTAATACAGACAACAGCTGTTTCTTCTAACCAACCAAACATCTCAAACAAGCAGATAAATACTAAAAAATTTGATCTGAATGCAGATATGGTCCTCAAATATTCATCAAACATAAACCTGATCGACTGACCTTGAGAGAGAGCGACTTTTTTACTTCTTCCACCTTCTCATCAACCTCCTTTTTATGCTTCTTGTCCACATCACTCATTGTATCTGCCCATTTTATCTTTTCTTGAATTGTGACAAGCAGATTGTCGGATGTAGTCAACCTATATAGCATAAGATGTAACCGTAACTTACTAAAAGAAAGTCTAGAGAGGTAAGACATTAAAGTTCTCTCTTGTAAGGCAGATCAAGAAGTATGAAAACATCTTGTCTAAGTCTAACAAAATTGGGCATAAGAAGCTGCACTAATTTCATTATGGATATCCAAAGCAACACCCTCAATAGGCAGGAAAGCCTGCCTAGCATCATGCAAAAATAAACCTAACTGTCTGTTCAAGTGTTAGGCATTGAATGATAAAGCTGAATAAGACAATTGAACAACAGAAACTACCAGCTTGATAATGTCTGCAACATGTTTGAAAGTTGGCCAGGCCTCAGATCTCTTCCGGCAGCAAACTGGACCTGTATTTTACAAAAGAACAATAGAATGTAGAAGCAGGCAGAGGTTGCCTTTCAGGAAATATGGAAGAGGGAGACACGTGAATGTTAGATTACTAAATCCACAAAGAAGAAAATGCAGACCTCAAAGCATCGCCGCAGCTGATCCAGCTTCCCTCTAACGATGCCCTGTTAGATCAATGGTTGTGACATAAGAACATAACAACCATTCAGACATAGGGCAAAGGTTGCAATGTCTTTCTCGTGGTCTTCCTCAAACCAGAAGGAAGAATGTAATCATTTGAAGGAAAGTAATTGGATCCGTTCGAAGCAGACCTACCACATACATGCATTCGTTGATGAGAAAATCTTCAAGTTCGCGAACATTTGTAACATCAAGCTCCTGCATTAGCTGATCGTACAGTAGCACCTGGGAAAAGGAAAATTATGTCAGTACCTGCTAAAAAGAGATATCGGGCAAGAGATGTGGATCATCCGTAATTTCAGTAGCATATTGTCACAGAGGAATGGTGAACCTAAAACTCTACAATGGTGACCTTAACACTTTCCACCAAATTAGGGGAACACACTGAACACACCATTCAGTAATCCAAAGCGATTCCGATGCCTAGATATGAAGACTCTATTCTACTTAAAAATTTGATAGGCGCAGATGCTGGTGGGAAAAGGAAAGCTAACAGATCGATGAAAAACTTACATTGGCAACAGCAATACCAAACAGTCAGGCAGGTAATAACAGATCACATATGTTTTTCCCTTGACCAGAGCTAGGGTTCAGAATCCAAGCAAAATTACCTTATTGTTTTCAGCAAGGGTAAGCACAGTGAGCTGTTTTAGCTTCAGGACCTGATCAGGTACCATCTGAGGAAGACGGTAAGCATTACCTGGAAACAAGCACATTTAGTCCCCAAAGAACATTGCAATCTAATCTGTCAGAAAAAGAGAGAGAAAGGAGTCCGGGACAATTCATGACAACAACGGAGTCTTCTGAATTCTGACAAGAAAAATCAAACTAGAGTCCCACATTCAGTATCACTAAAAAAAAATTTAGGACGCCATTCTACAAAACCAGGATTTTCACTCATCCTCTGGAGTCGTTTCCATGCTTTATAAACAAATAAGGGAGACAACAGAGGTTTAGCAAACAGCTACACTCGTAGTCTTGACAGTTGACACCCGATGCAGTCAATGTGCAGCACTTGCTCGCTCCAGCTTTCAATGACGAGCATGAAGACACATAGCGGAAAAAAGCAAAAAACCTAAACAATCCAAAGCACGTTCCAACCACACAATCTCGCTTGCGGGGAAAGCAACGCCAACATAGGTGGGAACCTCTTAAGAGCAGCGGCATGTCTATGTCTAGGTACTTACTCTTGTAATCGCTCCAGGTGCCGTGCGCGAAGAGGCGAAGCACGTCTAGGTACACGGAATCCCCCGTCCCTTCCAGCTGCGCATAATCAACCAATCAACACACCTAATTCGTATCCAAACTACGAAAACCTAGTTCTTCTCCGGTAAAATAACACAAATACATCAAAAATAAGAAGAAGAAGAACTTCTATTCACACCTGAGAGACGGAGGGAAGGGAGAGAATCTCGGAGAAGGCGAAGAGGGAAGGGTGGGAGGTGGCCCCCACGATCACCGGCACCAGCTCCGGCCCCATCGCCGCCGTGGCTTGCTTCACGAACTGCTCTATTATCTCCGCTTGCTTCTGTTCAATGTCCATCTCTTCTCTCTCTCTCTCTCCTTCCTAGGGTTCCGTTTCTGTAAACTTAGCGAAGATTTTAGCTACGAGGAGGAGGAGGAGGAGGAGGAGGAGAGGTTAATTAAGAAGCCTCGCGAGGCACAAAGATCCGTGGTTTTCCCAAATCCTCTTCTACTTTACGTGCTATAATGGGCCGTGCTTGAAAACATGGGCCGGAAATGGATATTTCTAAATGGGCCATGCATTAAATCATGGCCCGAAAGTGGCTGCACGAGGTTTATATATTTAAAGTCGAATATTATCAAAATATATAATAAAAGGACTATAAAATGACGACTCTTTCAAATGAAATTTCTCAATTTTCACAAGATTTGAATTCATTATGAGCCATTTGAATACAATTGTGTTAAAATTTAACATGGTTGTGACTAACAATGTTGAAACTTACAGTAAACGGTCTGTCTAATTTAACACGGTCTCCTTATTGGTTACGTAGAGATTTTGTGACATTATACCCCCTCATATGTATCCTCCAACGTCTAATCTAGTTCGGCCATGTGCGGCTAATAAATTTGGTGGTGGAAGCAATATTTTTGGGTCCCTTGGACAAATGGGTTCACAGACAAAACCCAGCGTCGTTTTTAATAATGGATATTATATTTCCCACCAAATGTGGGTACCATTAAGAATTTAAGATGCGAAATGAAATTTTCTATTTTCTTTTACTTCTGATTATCGTAATCGCACTGTTTTCTTTGGATTATAGTATATCCCAAGGGAAAATTGAAAATTTTTATTTAAAAAGGGGGAAATGAAATGAAATAAGAAGTTGGTAAATCGACTGGTTGCAGCTTTCAAATAGCAGAAGATTTATAAGCGCCTGTCACCTCAGAAATATAAAAAAATAGAAATCTTCATGTTTAATTTATCATTGGGCTTCTTATACATTTTTTTTGGGTAGGTCTTGTTATACATCATTAATTGTTAGTTTATCAAATTTATGTTTATCTTCAAGAGTATGTTCTTAAGGAGGATCTAAGAGTCAAATATTTATGGCTTTATGTTCCTCAAAAAAAATATTGATGGCTTTATTTAAGAAATAATTCTCACTTTTTAATAACAATGTGTTCTAAAAGTTCAAAAACTCTAATTCTTGGCCAACCAAATGGTCCACTGTGACCGAATCGATAAGGCAAAAAGTACGACAAGGACCATAAAATGCCACTCTTTTACACACCGTCAAGTCTTCTACCATTGCGAGTGAGCCTTCCAAGTGAAGTCCACACGAAAATATTATTGATTTCATTTTCATCAAAAGTGTTTTCTTTTGATGGAAAAATATAAATAACAAAAGGTGGCTTTGTTGGTTGGGTCCAGGAAGAACCTGGAATCGAAAGCATAGGAGGACTTTAATAAAAACCTAGCTTTTTCCTGAAAGAATACGAAGGAAAATAACAAATCTTTTTTTAGAATTTTCATTATGTTAATATCATGTTAGACAGGACCCCTCTTTTTTTTATAAGTAAATTATATTGAATCCACCAAAAATAATTACAAGGATAATTACATCGGAATGTACTATGCGTACTACTCTCGGACACCAAGGTATTAGATAGACACATATCTAAGCGAATACAAAGATAAGAGTTATCTAACATAATCCAAAATAGCTCCGACTAAAAAACAAATCTCTCTAATCACACTAAAGAAAAGAGCAGAAGCTAGGGAGGGTCAAAAGGAAGGAACTGAACAGGCCCTCGAGCAGCGGTCTTGAGTGCGTGGAGAATCACAGAGGTGTCTTCCTTCCAAAAAATACCCATAAGAATAGCCAATCGCATACCTCTGACGTGAGTTCCTCACCGAGGACATCGTCACATCCCTCCATAGAAACAAGCAGCGAGCTAAGGGACAACTTCGCTATAGGACCCCTCCTTATTGCCTAGATGTATATCTAAAAAGATTTTGAGGGTAATAGTTTACCCTGCTATTCACATTTCATGTGATTAATAAAAATAAGTCGGTTAATTGCGTCATTGTCTTTAACGAGAATAAAACTAATGTCTGTCATATCCCTTTCCTTGTAAGGGCCCAAACCCAAAGTCACTTTTTTCACTTAGAAAGACCAATGTAATATCATATTTTAATAGAACCTTTTGTTGGGTCTCTAGTAAAAACTCAAAAGAACTATAACGAGTTGAAACCCAATGCAGCTCTTTACTCTATGTTACTTTCAAAAGATGGAATCATCGACTATGGTTTATTCCGCATTCATCATTTACCGTCCCAATTGATTGCCATCGAGCACACAGATGCGACATGATGGATATTTTAGGTTATTTATTTTAGAGATATTATTTTCGAAATTACGAACCGTTCAGCTAAATCGACAATAAATTATTTTAGTTTGAGCAGTTTTGACTTCTAGTGTTAGTAAAAAAGATAATTATTTACTATCACGTGGAAATTTTTCAATATTATTTAATTTTGAAAAAAAAAACATAGGTGCAATGAAGAGATAATTGGACCGTATGAGTGGGAGACCAGGGTTAAACTTTCGAGCGTAGTCTACTTGATTGGGTTTGAATTTTGAAGAATGAAAAGGTAGGGCAGTAAAATGTAAAAATGGCTAAAGGGCCATCTGGGGTACAAATATTAATAATTAACAACCGAGGAAGGGCCATGCATTTTGTCCAGAAATCTCCTCCGTCCATGTCCACCTAAGACCTATCCGGTGCCCAGCTGGACTCTACCAAACAAAAAGCAATCCGAAAGTTTCCCTTTTTCGTTGATTCATACTCGAGCATTTAGAGGTCTATTTTAGCGGCAATTTTGCTAACAATATTTTTTATATTTGGAGATTTAAAATTAATTAGTTGGTGAGTGAATCCAAATTTTATAGTACTTACACCAATTCTTTCTTAAACTTCCTCTATTTTCGCCACCTCGTTATAAGATGATCTGATCTCCCTTTAAAAAAATACCATATGATATCAACATATACACACATATAATACGTTTTAAATAAGGTATAAATGTAACAGAGGTGAAAATAGAGGTGCATAATTGTAGCGTGGACCTGAATAAAGAGGGTGCATGATAAAACAGGAAAACCTTAATTAATTGGTCAGTGACTTCCAGAAAACTTTAATTAATCCGTTGGTGAGTATGTGAATAACGGTACCAGACAAAACTCATTATAGAGAATGGACATCAACAGTCCAAAGGAGACCTAAAACTAGTGTTCTTTTGAAAGACAAAAATATAATATTTTTTTTTGTGTGAAGACAAAAGTAATACTAATATTATATATTTTATTAATTTTAACATCAAATATTATATACTGTATACTGTAGTGTAGTGCGATCCCTGGACTAACGTCCAAGTAATTCCAAATAACTTGGCAAGCAAACCTGGCCTAATCATCCAAGCACCGACTCTTTTTTATTTTTGGTATAAAAAGGTTGTCACAATATATATACTCCAAGTAATATTCCAAAATGGGATAATTATTGTTTTTTAGAAATTTCGAGTTAGAATAGTAATAGTATCATATGAAAATTTTATCATTTTTTCAATTTGTTATTTTTTTGTTATATCACTATGCTGAGTAATTTATAGTCGAGTCGGATTGATTTTTGAGAGATGTCAAACGATGTTGTGTTCCCTCGAAAATATTGATTAAACTAAAATAATGTACTTACTACTTAATCTAAATATTTATCATAAATTTTATTAGTAGTTTTGGGCATATGTTAATGAACTATATTAGAGGTTGAGCAAAATGATAAACACTATCATAAAAATGTGATGGTCCGGTAATGTTCGACAATGAATAGTATGATACGGAAAAATAATGGGCAAATTATTTCCTAGTCCCGGGTGTTTGGTCATCCTCCCCCTCGAGTCCCTGCATTTTAAAAACTGATTTTGTCGTCCCCCGATTTTGATTTTATCAACTCTCGGGTCGCTGCGCCAATAAAGTGACGTCATCAGCTCTTTTTTTATTTTTGGTCATGAAAATGACCAAAATACCCTTGAACAAAAATAAAAAAATTCACATTCTTCAACCTTTGACCAAGAACACCAAAAACCAACCCAAAAATAAGATCAAACTAATCAACATCAAGAACACAACCAAGAACATCAAGAACACAACTAAGAATAAACGAAAAAATAAGATGAAACCGGGTTCAACGGGTTCAATAGGAATAGGTCATGAGGCTAAAGATAAGAACACATCATAGAGTCAGAATCTAAACAACACATAAAAATCATCTCAATCCCCAAAAAACCAACTCGAACACCGAAATTAAAAGCTGGGAAACTGATGAATCCGGGTTCAATGGATCACAAATGAGCACGACAACGTCACAATACCAATCCTAAGTGAGCTAACCCAAGAAACCAGAGAACAGCACACGGATCTAAACATGATCCCGCAATAATTAACCACAACAAGTAAATTAGATCAAATTCCTCCAAACCCAAGATCCCAAATCTAAGCTCAATCAAAGGGAAAGTGTTGAGAAATAAGATCGAAACGAGTAAAACACGAGATACAAGAATTACGTGAAAACCCCAAGACGGGGAGAAAACCACGGGCAAAGGAGAGTCGTCCACTATGTGAGTCCAATCGGTTACAAGGCCTCCATGAGGGTTCTCTCTACCTCACAACTCTCAACTAGTACAAATAAGACCTAGGCACATGCCGTATATATATAGGAGACTAGTACTCTATTCTGATCAGGAAATAAAGCCCTACTCTAATTAGGAATTTGGAACAATCCCTAACAAATCTCTACCTTGGACCAAATTCTATGACTCCAACATCAACGTTTCTTCCCCTTCACCACCAGCCCCTAAGGGCTATCAGCATCAAGCACGAACACATACTAAGTCCAAGCAATGCTCGAACTTAGTACCAGAAAGTAGCTTCGTCAACATGTCTGCAGGATTGTCTTTTGTACCCACATTGCTCACAACAATGTCACCTTGAGCAACATGCTCCCGAATGAAGTGGTACCTCACATTAATGTACTTTGTCCTCTCATGATACATAGCATCCCTCGTGAGATGGATAGCACTTTGACTATCACAGTACACTGTACCGACCTGCAGCTTCTCACAGATTTTACTGAAGAAACCTTTCAACCAGATAGCCTCCTTCACACCTTCAGTTATAGCCATGTACTCTGCCTCAGTGGTAGACAATGCCACTGTGGCCTGTAGACAAGCTTTTCAACTGATAGCATATCTTCCAAGAGTGAAGACATATCCAGACAAGGACCTAGACTTATCAAGGTCTCCAGCATAATCTGAATTAACGAAACTAACAACTCCATCATTGGTGCTTCCAAACTGTAGACACACGCCCTTGATACCCTTCAAGTACCTCATAATCTACCCCACTGCTCTCCAATGACCTTCTCCAGGATTTGCCATAAACTTGCTAACGACACTCACAGCATAGGCCAAATTCAGGCGTGTGCAAACCATAGCATATATCAGAGAACCAACAGTATTGGAGTATAGAACACCAGATATGTAATCGACCTTAGAAGCTGACTGTGGAGATAAAACAGACGAAAGCTAAAAATGTGTACCAAGAGGAGTACTCACAGGATTGCCAGTCACATCAAACCTGTCAAGTACTTTTTCAATGTAACTCTCCTGACTCAGAAATAATTTTCTTGCTCCTCTATCTCTGGAAATCTCCATGCCAAGAATCTTCTTAGCAGGACCCAAATCTTTCATCTCAAACTCGCTACTCAACAGAGCTTTGAGCTTTCTCACCTCTCCTTTGTCACTTGCAGCAATTAACATGTCATCCACATACAGGAGCAAATACACTTGGGAACCGTCGCGTAGCCTTTTCACGTAAACACAACTATCATACTTGCTCCTCTCATAACCATGAGAAATCATAAAAGAATCAAACCTTTTATACCACTGCCTCGGAGACTGCTTAAGGCCATACAAGGACTTCTTCAACAAGCACACATGATCTTCTTTGCCTTCAATATGAAAACTCTCAGGCTGTGCCATATAAATCTGCTTCTCAAGCTCTCCATTCAAGAAAGCTATTTTCACATCAAGCTGTTCAAGCTCCAAATCCTGCATAGCAACAATACCAAGAAGAGAACGAATCGAGGTATGCTTCATAACTGGTGAAAATACCTCATTAAAATTCACACCAGGAATCTGACTATATTCTCTAGCCATTAGCATAGCCTTGTATCTAGGCTCTTCAACTCCAGGTATACCATCCTTCTTCTTGAATACCCACTTGCAACTGACAACCTTCTTATCCTTGGGAAGCTCAGTAATCTCCCAAGTCTTATTCTTGTGAAGAGATTCCATCTCTTCCTCCATAGCAACCAACCATCTAGCAGAGTCTTTCAACTTCATAGTATCTGAGTAACTAGACGGTTCTTCACAGCTATCAACTTCTTCTGCCATATTCAGGACAAAAGTAATAATATCAGCCTCACCCAACTTCTGTGGAGGCCTGATAATTCTTCTGGGCCTGTCTCTAGCAATAGAATATGCTGGCTCCCTCTCAACTGTGCCAACATTCTCAACTTCATCAGACAACCCACCATGAGTAGGACCATGGCAATCAACATCACGGAAGGAACTCGCTTCTGGATCATCATCAAACTCTACCTGTACTTTTAACTTTTGCAAGTCCACACTTGGAGCACTCGGAATACCAGGTGAAGAAATATCCTCCCTCTTACACAGCATGTCTGTCTCTTTGAAAATAACATTCATACTCAACAAGACCTTAGACAGCTCGGGATACCACAACTTGTATCCCTTCACTCTAGAAGCATAACCAAGGAAGATACATTTCACAGATCTTGGCTCTAACTTGCCATTATTCACATGAGCATAGGCAGGACACCTAAATATCTTCAAAATAGCATAATTAGGAGGATTTCCAGACCACAATTCTTCAGGTACCTTGCCATCAAGTGATGCATGAGGTGAACGATTGACAAGGTGACAGGCAGTGGAAGCAGCCTCAGCCCAAAATGACTTAGGGAAACCAGCATTTGACAGCATACAACGAACTTTCTCCAATAAAGTTCTGTTCATTCTTTCAGCGATTCCATTCTGTTGAGGTGTACCCGGGATTGTCTTATGCCTGACAATACCCTCATTCTTGCAGAACTCATCAAACCAACTAGAGCAAAACTCTAATCCATTGTCTGTGCGGAGATGCTTGACATCTCTCCCAGTCTGCTTTTCAATCATAGTCTTCCACTGCTTGAAAGTGACAAAGACATGATCCTTGCTCTTCTAGAAGGACGTCCACCTTTCTCGAATAATCATCAATAATAGTCAGCATATACTTGGAACCATTCTTTGTTGTAACTTGAGACGGTCCCCAAAGATCAGAATGAACATAGTCAAGTTTTCCCTTTGTAGTGTGCACACCTTTCTGAAAACTGACTTTCTTCTGCTTGCCAAACACACAGTGCTTACAAAATTCCAGCTTCCCAATACCCTGTCCACATAATAAACCTCTCCTATTTTGCTCGGTCATGCCTTTCTCACTCATGTGATTAAGTCGCATATGCCACAATGAGGTGTTCTCAGAATCTGTCAACGAGCCAGATGCAGCAGCAGCAGTCCCTGTAACTGTAGAACCCTGCAAAACATACAGATTTCCAACCTCCTTCTTGGCCTTCATATGCACTAATGAGTTCTTACTCACACGAAGAGCTCTACCTTCTCCGGTATACTTGTACCCCAATGTATCAAGAGTACTCAGCAAAATTAAGTTCTGCTTCAAATCAGGGATATGCCTCACATTCGTCAAGGTTCGAATGACACCATCATGCATCTTGATCTTCACTGTGCCAATACCAACCACCTTGCAGACAAAATTATTTCTCATGAGAATATTACCCTGTGCACGTTCATATATTGAAAACCAGTCCCGGATGGAACACATATGAAACGTACAAGCAGAATCAAGGACCCAAGCAGCATCAACTTTAGACTTCCCATCAATCACAGACAAAAGGTCTCCATCAGATTCTTCTTTCTGAGTGGTGGTGGCAACACTAGCACTGCCGCTATCAGAACTTTCTCCTTTCGGAGCATTGGACTTTTCACCCTTCTTATTGTTCTTCAACTCTGGACAGAACCATTTAATATGCCCAACCTTATGACAGTTGAAACAAGTCTTATCCTTGTGCCTTGACCTTGATTTGCTTCTGCTCTTCTTTCTCGAACCAGACTTAGCATCCCTCTCCTCAGACCTCCCTCTCACGACCAAGCCAGTCCCTTGGCTATTTTCAGAGGAACTCACAGTATGCTTATCAATTCTCTCTTTCTCCAAGAGCGAATCATGAACATCATCCCAACTCAGAGTATCATGGCTGAACAACAAAGTATCTCTGAATTGCTGATAAGAAGCAGCCAACGAGCACAATAATAATAAAGCAAGATCTTCATCATCATATTTCACATCCAGAGTTCTAAGATCAGCCACTATATCCTTAAATTCATTAAGATGGTCGTGAGCAGACTTATCTTCTTGCATCTGGATAGAAAATAGTCGTTGCTTCAAGCATAGTTTGTTGGTCAAACTCTTGGGCATGCAGATGCAACTGGATCTGATTCACAGTCTTACGATTCTTTAATGCCTTCATCGCAGCATCCCAACTCGAAGGCATCGACTTCTCATCAAGTAGAGTCTCATCCAGCTCTAAATGTGTCAGAATAGCGCGCATCTTCACCTGTCACAGGAAAAAATTAGTTTTCCTCATCAACTGAAGAATCTCTACTTCATCGAAGTCATCCTGAAATAACTCGAACCAAGAAAATCAGCCCAAAACTGGTTAGAAAACTAAAATCAGCCAAATCAGTTGACTTTCGGTCAACCAGTTAAACTGTTGACCAAGTCAACTCAGAAATTAGGGTTTTCAACCCAAAGCTACAAGGGGCGGCGGCTGGACGGCGGGCCACCACGGCTGGGCGGTGCTAGGCAGCGGTGGAGCGACGCTAGGTGGTGGTGGAGAGACGCGGAGTTCACCTCTCTTTCTCTCTCCCCGTATCTCTCTTTCTCTCTCCTCGCTACACTCTCTCTCCCCGACGCTCTCTTTCTCCTCGATGGACTTCCTCTCTTCTCTGAACGACTAGTCGAACGGCAACGATGGACAGGCGACGAGCGGGCTGCATCCCTTTCAGGCAATGGAGCAGTGACGGTGCTCGGCCCTCCTCCACGAACGACGGGTTCAGCGAACCCCAAGTAGATCCGACGCGAGTTTCTCAAAAAATGGGCGACAGATCTCCTCCTCCCCGGCGCGGCGACAGAGCGCGGGCGGTCGCCTCCTCCAGGCGACGTCGGGGATGGTGACAGGACGCAGAACAGCGGCCGCTGCTGGTGGCTGCGCTCCAAAGGGTTTCAAAACCCTAAATCCTGATTTTTCCCAAATCGGTTACTGTTCACTTTTGTGTGTGTGTGTCAAATACTCTATACTTAAAACTCAGTCAAAAGCTCTGATATCAATTATTGAGAAATAAGATCGAAATGAGTAAAACACGAGATACAAGAATTACGTGGAAATCCCAAGACGGGGAGAAAACTACGGGAAAAGGAGAGTCGTCCACTATGTGAGTCCAATCGGTTACAAGGCCTCTGTGAGAGTTCTCTCTACCTCACAACTCTCAACTAGTACAAATAAGACCTAGGCACATGCCGTATATATATAGGAGACTAGTACTCTATTCTGATCAGGAAATAGAGCCCTACTCTAATTAGGAATTTGGAACAATCCCTAACAGAAAGAACCACAAAAACCCAGTAGCTAAAACAGTGAGTTAATGTTAGTGAGTCTTTAGTTTTACCCTTTGGAAGTCGTGGGGAGCTACTCCGGGGAGGTAGAAGTAGTGGGCCGATGAGAGTAGCGAGAGGAGGAGGAGGAGGCAACCCGGCGCGTGGACTAATGGTATCGACACGCTCCTACGCGCCATCTTCATTGCCTCTTCTAGAGAGAGAGAGAGACATGGGTTAGTGAAGAAGATGAAGGGTTGGAGAAGCAAGTCTAAGCGGCGACGACCAGACCGGGGCCGAGGAAATTGATGGACCTGTGAGTTGGTGTTGTTGGTGGTGGTGGTGGTGAAGAAGCGGTCCTACTCCTCCTTCGACCTCTTGACCTGCGAGGACCTCTTGTCGATGGCGGCAGCGACGGCAACATTCTCGCTCGCGTCTGAAGCAAGCCGAGCTAAAGCTTGTGGTGTTGGGGAAAAGCCATGGCTTTCTCTCTCCAGACACACACCAGAGACGGATGAGATAAGACGGGAGTCGAGAGAGAGAGGTGTTCCAATTCGTCCAATTTTTTTCTCTGTCACTTGAGATTGACAAAAAATTTTAAGAAAGAGAGAGAGATTTTAGGAACTTTGCAATTGTAAGTTAGAGGAGGAAGAAGAGGGGTGGAGGGAAAAAATTAGTCGAGTAATTGTTAATGGTGTTGGGTTCGAGTTGATTTAGTCGAGTTTGTGCTTGATTTAAGCCCTCCTGAGTTTTGAATATTTTTTTGGTTGTTTTTGGTTGTGTTTTTGATGTTGGTTAGTTTGATTTTTTTTGGGTTGGTTTTTAGTTTTTAGTGTTCTTGGTCAAAGGTCGAAGAAGGTAAAATTTTTTATTTTTTGTTTAAGGGTATTTTGGTCATTTCCATGACTAAAAATGAAAATTAATCAAACTAAAAATAATAGAATTAAAATTATTTAAACCAAAAACCCAATTCAATCAAAATTCAATTCAATCAATCGAATAACTGGTATAATAAACTTTATTAAACAATACCAAAGAGTACATGTACAGCCATGAAAGTTGCAGAGGCAGTAAGATCAAAACAAAATCAAAGACCAAGTGGATACAGAAGCAAAACAAAACTCAAAATTGTGGGTACAAAGATGAAACATGAACCCAAAAATTTGACAGACACCAGCCGGAAAAGATGTGTGTTGACGGGGATCTGGTACTTCGCAAGTGGAAGATCTGGACCGATGCGAGCTTCTTTTCCGACAATAGATGCAACTCAAGAGGAGAAGAAGGTTTGCAGCTCCTGGGTTTTGGCCTGCATTCCCCGACTACTGCCAAGGCAACCCCATCGTCGAACCTGCTAAACCACTACAAGCTATATCGGGAAGCACATGAAGCATCCTGGAGGCCGTGGTAACGCAAGACTACGGCTGTATCGAGAAGCACAGGAAGCATCCTAGAGGCCGTGGTAACGCTAGAGGACACCACCACCGTATCCTCTTCGACAAGTACCACCCCGGCTACGAAGAAAATCAAGGAGAACGGTGGCATCGTCTCATGTGTTAGAGGCACGGCGCTTGTTCACTTCTTCCTCCTCGAAACTGCCGACCTCCACTTCATCCACTCCTTGCTTCCCGAAGAACTCATACTGCGACGCGTCGAACCTCGCGCCACTACCTAAACCAACAAAAAAAATAAACCGACGATGCAAATGGTGACCACACGATTCTCTTCTTCGCCTCTTCCCTCTCCAATTTTTTTAGAAACTTTTGAGTAATTAAAAAAATTTCATCCTTCAATTAGCTTATTGCATCAACACAAATTAAGAAGGAGAAAGTGAGAGAGACGAGACAATATCACTGATAGAGAGAATAGGATTCAAATAGATTTTTTTTCTAAACAATTATGGAAGAGGAAGATGAAGAAGAAGAGGGCTACGAATGTTGGACTTCGTGGGCTACAGGCTAGGGTGGGTGGGTGTTAACCCTGGTTTGGGATTTGGGGGTTAAAAATTTCGTGGGTTAAAAACCCATAATACCCTCAATCATTTTGGACCATTAGATCGGGGAAGGATAAATTTATCAAATCGAACGGTCCTAATTTCGTCACCTCTGGACAATTTCTATGTAGTCCCTACTGAATTCAAAACCTTTTGAATTGATACAGTGGTTCAAATTGCTCAGAAGTAGTTTAAATGGCTTCACTGTCAGCTTCAAAATACTACAAGCTAAGTTAGAGAGAGAGAGATGGGATGCGCGGCGTCGAAGCTGGACAACGAGGACACGGTGAGGAGGTGCAAGGAGCGACGTCGTCTCATGAAGGACGCCGTCTTCGCCCGCCACCACCTCGCCGCCGCCCACGCCGACTATTGCCGCTCCCTCCGCCACACCGGCTCCACACTCTCCGCCTTCGCCGCCGGCGAGCAGCTCTCCGTCTCCGAACAAACCCCGCCCGTCCTCCTCCAGCCCAAATACCCTCCATCGAAGCCCGCTGCCACCAAGCCCCCGCCGCCTAATCCTCCTCCTCCTCCGGCGTACTCCCCGTCCCCGACCATCGCGAGCTCCAAGCTCCCGCACATCCTCTCCTCCTCCAGCGTCAAGAGCGCCGCCGCCGCACCCCCGAAGCGGAGGAATCACCGCACCGGGAAGCCGAAGCTCCCACACATACTGTCGGAGTCGTCGTCTCCGACCGGGACGCTCAAGTCCGGCGCCGGCTACGGGTACCCGACCGCCTTCTCCACCTATTCCTCGACGCCGTCCCAGGCGTCCTCCGTGTGGAACTGGGAGAACTTCTACCCTCCCTCCCCTCCCGGCTCCGACTTCTTCGACCGCGAGTCCCGGGCCCAGGCCCAACCTCAGGCCCACCACCTCGATCCTGACTCCGACGAGGGGGACAGGTCCGAGACCGATGCGGAGACGGAGACTCGGTCCGAGTTCGACTTCTTCCGCCCCGAGCCCGACCAGAGGAGCGGTTACTCTTCTCATGGTAACTATACTGGCGGCGGTGGGGTCCACAAGAGCAAGAAGTTGGAGGAGACGGAGAGGGAGGAGGTCCAGTGTAGCGAGTGGGGGGACCGGTACTCCTCCGCCACGTCATCCTCCTCCGACGAGGACGATCGGGCCGAGGAGCCTGTGCCCCGGCCCAGATCCGAGTCAGCGGCGGCCCGGTCGGAGTCTTCGACGTCGTCGTTCAAGAAGGCGCCGTCCGAGTACCCGGGGGAGCCGGAGCCGGAGGAGGCGGATGCGTACTCGAGGAGGAGCATGGAGATCTCCCCGGAGATGCGGATGGTGCTGCGGCACAAGGACCTCAAGGAGATCGTCGACGCCATCCGGAAAAACTTCGACGACGCCGCCTCCGCCGGCGACCAGGTCTCCGACATGCTCGAGGTCAGCCGCGCCCAACTTGATCGCAGCTTCCGCCAATTGAAGAGTATGTCAAAATATTACCGAAGTATTTTCCCGTAAAGAAAATGTGAAAAGTTCTCAGCGGAGGAAAATAGTTTTTTGGAGTAACAAACAAACAGAGCCTTAGTGATTAATAATTGGGGATATTAATTGGGCGTGTGTGGTTTAAGAGAATTGTTGTCTTTTAACAACGATGCTTAATGGCAGAGACGGTGTACCACTCGAGCAGCATGTTGAGTAACCTGAGTTCGAGCTGGACGTCAAAGCCGCCGTTGGCGGTAAAGTACAGGATGGATGCGGATGCGGATGCGGAGCCTGGCGGGGGCCCGGGCAGCCTCTGCTCCACACTCGACCGCCTACTCGCGTGGGAGAAGAAGCTCTATGAAGAAGTCAAGGTATTCTCTTCTTTGATCCATATGATTATTATGCATCTCCTTATCCATACTGTATGTTGTAATTCTCCTTCTATTGTCATCCATCACCTCACCTTTAGTTTTGCATTAGATCCTATTTATTATTATTGCTAATTAATTGAGTGAATGGAGATTGAAGATGACTAGTTAGTGCTAGACTGTCATTGTTCAGGGCTCCTCTGTTTCATCGGGAGTGTTGATCGTGATTTGAGGTGTAAATTAACTGTCAATAACAGGGATTTCGGTTGGTTGTTATGGTGACCATCTCCGAGATAGGGTGTGATTTGAACGGTTGCCATTGTCTCTTGAGAGAGAGAGAGAGAGAGAGAGAGATTTCCATGTTAATTAGCTGTCTTCTGTTGGCCTACATTTACCATGATGCCCCTTAACAGTTGCCATCACCCACTTGCCTTTCTTTTATGCTATTATTATTGCCTCTTCTAGGATCATCAATGTGTCTTTGGTTCATCTGTTTTAACATCACCTTTTTCGCACTGCAAATCTGAATGTCCAAATCTTTGCGGTTTGCAGTGTTTCAGTTGAGAACTTGTGTTTGGTTTTGTACTTATCCTTTTGGAGTCAAGAAAAGCGCTTAACCTTGTGATGATGTATGTATGTCTTTGAGGTTCTGAACTATATCTGCTAACGGATACAAACAAATTGGTATGAATGTTAGGCGAGAGAAGAGGTGAAGATCGAGCATGAGAAAAAGCTCTCGACATTGCAGAGTCAGGAGTACAAGGGTGGGGATGAAGCTAAGCTAGACAAGACCAAGGCCTCTATAAAGAGGCTGCAGTCCCTTATAGTTGTTACCTCTCAGGCTGTCTCAACCACTTCAACAGCCATCGTGGCTCTCAGAGACTCTGATCTTGTACCTCAGTTAGTTGAACTGTGTCACGGGTATGCGCGCCTCTACCCCTTCTTTCTTATTACATTATAAGTTAGTTATGCACACTCTCTTTGCCTGCAATCCAAGTGATCATGGCCGGGTCTGAAATGCGCCTTCTAAGGTATCCATCCATCCCCATTTGAGTTTTCACTGGGGACTGGTCGGCTAGCCCCGTGGTTGGAGTACGTGCTTACTGCTATTTGTTTGTTTAAAAAAAATACTTCTGAACGAGATTTGGATCTTGAGCTGCTTTAAGAAAAGGTTCTTGTCTGACATGATACTTGGTGGTTGAAGATTTGCAATAAAAACTATTCAACCAGGCCACTAGCTACTTCTTGTCTGTAACCTCGTCCACATGTTCTTTGTCTTTGACTGTCTCGGTGCTAACTGCCCCCAACTCTGCAACCTCCGGTGGTTATGTTGTATTTAATTTACTCTGAACCCTTTATGGGAAAATTAAATTGGCAGCAAAGAGTTAGGTGCAATGTGAGTGAGTGTCTTCTGTTTGAACAACACTGCTGCTAAGATGATGTCGACTGCTCTGCAAGCAATCCTGTTCTTCCTCTCTCCAATAATTAAATGCTGCTTCTGGACCCATGAGATGTGGATTTTAACTCTAGACCTGGAATCACATATTTACCAATCTACTATCTAGACATTTGGTTTCTTAATGGTGACTCACGGCTCTCTTTTCGCGCTCACGTTGTAGGCATATAACTAACTATTGACCTCATTCTGTCTGCTTTCTGATCCATTATATTTATACTAGTAATGCTGATTCATAAATTGCCCAGATGTTGACCAAGAGCAGCTAGAAGGGGCAACTCTAGTCAGAATGTCTGTACTTACTCATGTGGTATGTCCAATGCAGATTGATGTACATGTGGAGATTAATGCACCAGTATCACGAGGTACAAAGCAATATCGTGCAACAAGTTCGCGGCTTAGTTATCCAATCAACCATGGGTGACTCTACTTCTGAACTGCACAGGCAGGCCACTCGAGACCTCGAGTCTGCTGTCTCTGCCTGGCATTCCAGTTTTTGTCGCCTGATAATGTTCCAGAGGGACTTCATAAGATCAGTCCAGGCCTGGTTCAACCTCACCCTCCTTCCAGTGAGCAACGACAATCCCAGTGGCAAAGCGGAGTCCTCTGATGCGTACAACTTCTTTGATGAATGGAAGCTCGCCCTCGATCGGGTTCCCGATACTGTTGCTTCAGAAGCCATCAAGAGCTTTATCAATGTAGTTCACGTCATATCAGCGAAACAAATGGAGGAGCTCAAGATCAAGAAAAGAACGGAAACCGTCTCCAAGGAGCTCGAGAAGAAGTCCTCGTCCCTCCGCAACATAGAGAGGAAGTTCTACCAATCATATTCCATGGTAGGCATCGGACTCCCCGACAGCAGACCTGACAATGGACATGCATTGGACGCCCGCGATCCACTTGCGGAGAAGAAGTCCGAGCTCTCAGCATGTCAAAGGCGGGTGGAAGACGAGCTGCTGAGGCACGCCAAGGCCGTGGAAGTGACCAGAGCAATGACCCTGAACAACCTTCAGACCGGATTGCCGGGAGTGTTTCAGGCATTGACCAACTTTTCATCCTTGTTTACAGAAGCACTTGGGCTGGTGTGCACCCATTCCTACTCCATCAAGTAATTATTTTTTGGGTGCGGCTCTAATACCGTCGATATTATTATTTTTTTTGGGGGAAGGTTTTTTGGAATGTAAATATGTGGAATGTTTTTCTATAGTCAGCGTTACAAATTTTTTCCATATGAGGGGGGACAATTTGCCCTCTGTATAGGTACTTGGCTTGACTGATGTATTAGAAACCTGAACTTGGGCTTGCAATAAATTACTCTATGTTTCCGTAGGTAATAGTGTTATCATTATCTGCTCTTGATGCGAAGTTTTTTGATTGGTTTGTTGGTATATTGGGATATCTCCTAAAAATTATAAAAAATATTACTTTTTATAAGAAATAAGAAAAAGATTATATCCACTTGACTTTAACCTGAGGATAGGTGGTGTGATAGAGGTAGGGTAGGCTGAAGTTTTTTTTTTAAGGCTGAAGATTTCGGTAATGGTTTGTCATCCATGTGCTGCTATGAGTAGATGCTCTGTTTTTCAACAATTTATGTGACATTTTCTATCCTTTGAACAAGGAGGACCTCACATCTATTTTAAAAAACAAAGGAACTAGGACCCATATTCCTCATAAATGCCACTCCCTCAACACAATAATAATGATTACAAATCAATTTGCGCTCTAATGCTATAGGTAAGTTGATTTTTTTTTACTTATTAATAAATTCAGTCCGTTTGCAATTAACAATGTGTTATTCCATCAAAATAATTAATAATGTGTTAATCTTAACGTTCTATATACGTCAAGCTTGAGAAGAAGTAAACTATTCCGAGTTTTTTTTCTTCTTTTTTTTTATAAAAAACTATTCCGAGTTTTTCGAAGAGCATCTTTAGAGACACCCAAACAGAAAAAAAAACAGCTGCCAAACTGGTAGGTAGGTATCTATTTCTAAATTAAAAAAAAAACCGGTAGGTATCTACTACAAAAGATTTGCATGTTCCTCGGGCAATCCACAATTTTACACTTCTTCAGTGCTCACTTTTGTCCCAGCTACTTAGGTTACTTTTTGTAACCTTCATACGTCAAAATTATGGGTACAGATTTGGGAAGGGAAGAAGGGCAAAAATATCCTTTTGACATGAGACCAGGGATCTGATGCAGGAGAATGTGGATAGGAACTGCAAATCCGTTAATTCTGAGAATACTCGAAAAATATGATAGAGTATCGATCCATTGATTCTACGAATACCGGAAAACGACACAGATTTAATGATAAACCTTAATTTTCAATATCAATATTCAACCACCAAAATAACATAGTAGATGTTCTATTTATAAAGAATCAAAAGAAACATATTAACTAGAATCCTATTATAAATTAAACTCCTAATAATAATATAAAACTATAGATAATTATTAAATATACGACTATTCTTTATGTCTACCATTCTCTCCCGGTTGAAAAAATTTGTCCTCGAATTTGGTGTCGTTAGCCAGTTTGATATCTTCGTACATGCACTCTTGAACACATTTAAGCGACGTGGTGACACTTGATATCTTCCATCCCAAGAGAACAAATACTTGGAAACCATGCAATCATAAACAGTCTTCAGGTTAAAGATCAAGAACTCACGTCGTCGAATATATCTTTCAGCATCCTTGAGGGCATTCAACATATTTAGCAAAGAAGAAGCTTCAACATTTTCAAACTTGTCAACTCCGAGAAAGTCAATATATTCGACATACTCAACCTCATAAGCATGGGTTATATGGGGTATGGCCTCGTTCACCAATGCATCATCCGTAGTAGAGTCTTCAAGTCTAGAGTCACCAACAACTGCATCAATCTCGTCCTCCTCATCAGGATAAGTGTCATAAATTGGTTCATCATTGTCTACATCAACCTCGGAAGAGTCATAAATTGGGTCATCAAATAAGGCATCAATGGAGTCACCGACATCTTTCTAAACCAAAGCATCTTCAACTTCTTCTGATGCTGCAGTCTGTTTCTTCCTCAAGATCTCTGCCATCTCTTGTCTCAAATCATCCAAATTAGCTTGAAGCTCATGCAACTTCTGGACCATTTGACGATCATATTATTCCCAAAATCGATGGTGCTTGTTACCAACAGTGTTCCAAACTTCGTAAGCATGTTGAGGAAACAAACCATAAATCAGCTTCTCTTTCATCTTAGGCCATCGAGATATTTTATGCTTACCACATCGTTGTCGTCGAAGATTAAAATCAGACCACCATTGCATAAGATCACCTCGCAATCGTCGTTTGACAAATTTGACTCTATCCAGCTCCGTAAACTTGTGAACATCAAAGTATATCTCCACATTGACAAGCCACTTTGTGAAGTCCCTTCTCGAAATTTCCCAATCGAGATAAGGAAAGTCACGCAAAGTAGGAAGCATCTTCAATTAAGTCCAAAGAGATCAATCTGTAAATTTTGAAATTCTTCCTGGACCAATCTGCAACTTCTGAAAACCCGGTAGGACCAATCTGTAATTAACCTACTGGCTAATTATGAATCAGTCACTAATATCTACAACGATTCTCAACAGTCCACACAGCTCCACAAAATTACGAATAGGTTCTCACAATTCTGTTAGCTTCACAATCAGCCCTAAAAAAATTCTCGAATAAAAAAAAACCCTAATTAGCGAAAAGGAGAAAGAAAATCTAACCCTTCAACCACCAACAACAGTCGGCGGCGGACCAGGCGGCTTGACACCAAAGGGCGATGCGGCGTGGTGGAGAGGGCTCGCGGCAACGCGGTATCTCTCTTGAAACCCACGAGTCGGGACTCTCCTTCGATACACAACCGCGGCCTGGGTTCGTTTCGAGAATCAGGGTCGAGCGACGGACGGACGGACGAGACTGGGGTCGGTGGAAGCCTCGGTCGGCTGGGCTGGGAGAGCGACGGTGCAGGTTGGGGAACCCGATGATGGAAGACGGCGCTGTTGGGTTTTCTCAAAAACCCTAGAACGAATCTGCCCTCTCTTTTTTTGTGATAGAACGAACTCCGATTAGGAGGATCGAACACAATTGAACACTACGAGGATCGAATACCATGAGGAACGAATGCAGCTCTGATACAAACTGATGCAGGGGAACGTGGATAGGAACCACAAATCCGTTAATTCTGAGAATACTCGGAAAACACGATAGAGTATCGATCCGTTGATTCTACGAATAGTGAAAAACGACACAGATTTAAGGATAAACCTTAATTTTTAATATCAATATTCAACCACCAAAATAACATAGTAGATGTTCTATTTATAAAGAATCAAAAGAAACTTATTAACTAGAATCCTATTATAAATTAAACTCCTAATAATAATATAAAACTATAGATAACTATTAAATATACGACTATTCTTTATATCCACTAGGATCCACATGGGACGCGGCCCACGGGCTTCTTGGGTGGGGCTCAATAGATTTTGTTTTATTTTATTTTTTAGGTTGCTTTAATTATTTTATTTTATAGTGAATTAAAGTGATATAATATAGTATATCAAACTGATATATATATATTTTAAAATTATAAGTACTAATTAATATTAATTATTTTAATATAGCAGATTATGTCATTTTATCATAACTAGACGTACCATATTATGTAACTGGGCATGTCATTTTATCGTAAACGGGCCTGCCATTTGATTAATTATTTAATTTATTATAAGTTATATTAAATATTAATGGGGCATATCATTTAGAAAAAATCGGGCCTACCATCTTAACATAACTAGGGAGGCCATTTAGACATAACAGGACATGCCATTTAATTTATTATAAGCCTTGACTTCAAACATATTTTTGACATCCTTGGACTCCAAATTTGGAGAAGTCATAAACTAAAAAATTGTAGATGTATGTCTCAGCTTCACATAAAATCTTGAATCACCTTAATTGGACTCCGGAGTAAGAAGTTATGGATCCTCAACCAAAATTACTCGACGGTAACTCGGTCGACCCTTGAATTTAAACATATTTTCGATATCCTTATACTCTGAATTTGGAGAAGTCATAAACTTCAAAATTATAGATATACGTCTCACCTTCATGCGACAACTTGAATTACTAAAATCAAACTCTGGAGTAAAAAGTTATGGCTCTCCAACCAAAATTAGTTGACTACAACTCGATCAACTCTTTACTTCAAACAAAATTTTGACATAATTACACTCTAAATTTGGAGAAGTCATAAACTTCATAGTTGTAGATATACGCCTCAGCTTTGCATAGCAACTTGAATTACCTCAATCAGGCTCTGGAGTAAGAAGTTGTGGTTCCCCAACTAAAATATATCGATCGCTTATCACAAGCGATCTATCGCTCCTTCTCACAACCGTTCTCCCACCGACGTCATCCTCCTCGCCGGCGTCGATTTCCGGATCTCCTTGCTTGTGTTGATTTATAAGGTTTGGGAGGGAGAGAGAGAAGGAGAGAAAGGAGACGGGGAGGAAGGATTTGGAAAAAATGAATGAGGAGAGAGAAAATGGAAGATAAAAAGTGATGGATAAAAGACAAAAATACCTCTAACGAATTAATACCGTCAGATCTCTGACGCGCGCCTAATCATCAAAATAAGTGGAGCAGATTAAAACCCATGCGGTACAGGAACCCTTTGTTAGGTTCCATACGGGATCCGCCTCCGAAAATTATGAAAAGTTAAAGTATAAATTTATGAAAAAATGAAAGAAACTTTCAGAAATTTAAGAAATATCAAAATATTCGGGGGCTCTTCCGAAGCATTTGGTGGCCCACTCAGAAAACCAAGAGTGTCCTAGAGGTTGGGAAGCCCATTGAATTTTGTCCACTCCCAGCCCACTTCATAAATTTGCCTGTTAATAGAGAAGTAAATCAAGGGCAACCAACGATCCCACAAAAAGAGAACGCAAGTTTCAAAATTTCTAACAAATCAAATCACCGAGTACGTAAAATTAACGGGTGTATGATGATTATGCCAAGTCCATGAAACTCCGTTATGAGCTGGGAATGCGGTAAAAATCGGTAGGGATAATTTTGCAATTGACCCGCTTCGAACTCGAATTATTATAATAAACTAATGCTAATGATCTAAATCCACGCCAGGGTGGCCTAAAAGATTTTTGAACGTCAAATCGACGAACTGGTTTCCTCGCACAGTATTTATACTTTCTATTGTAATCTAGATAAACTAAAAAGTAAAGTGCGTTATGATAGCAGAAAAATTACAGGTTGCTGCACCAGTAAAATGAACTAGTGATGATACCTCAGGATACAACATTAGCAGTGTGACTAGAAGAACTCGAAGTCCAGATAGTTACCCCCCGATTTCATCGTGTCCGCACCAGCCATCTTCTTACTGCTGCTACCAACTGGTATGGTGTCAACTGGCGCGAACTTGCTGGGAAGCTCGGCCTCGACCGGTCTCGGCACCTCTGGCGGAGTGCTGCATCTGATTAGAGCCCAGTTTACACCTTCAAAGAAAGGATGCTGCTTGATCTCAGTTGCACCTCTCTTTGTGCCGAGCCTCTGCTGAGGTTCCTTCACTAGCAATCCCTTGATCAGATCCCGGCTGGCGTAACTAGTCGCTGGTGAGTCTGGGAACTTAAGCTGCTGTCCTACCACGTTGAAGAGCGTAGCACGGTTCCCCGAGCCTTTAAATGGTGTTTTGCCGTATAGCAGCTCATGCAGAAAGATGCCGAATGTCCACCAGTCAACTGCGCTGCCATGCCCTTCACTTTTGATAATTTCTGGAGCAAGATACTCATGGGTTCCAACAAAAGACATGGAGCGAGCAGCAGTTGGTTCTGCTACAAGCTCAGGAAGTGAACCAGAAGAATACCCAAGCTCTCCTCGAGATTTTCGATCTTTCTTCTTACTCTTTTGGGAGAAAAATCGAGGGATGAAGCATGCCGGCTGCATGCATACACTTGTCGGCTCAATGCAGAATGCACCGCCTGCACCTCGTCTTGAGGGGTCTGAATCATGTGAGGTTCTGACAAGAGTAGGTGAAACAGCGCATCTAAGGGAAAGGTCAAAATCTGATAGCATTATGTGGCCATCATAGCGAACGAGAACATTTTCAGGTTTCAAGTCCCTATAGACCACACCGAGCATGTGGAGATATTCAAGTGCCAGCAATACTTCTGCAGCGTAGAATCTGTCACGAAAGAAGAGAAACATAGGCGTCAAAGAGAAATCCCGAGCTCGTAACACATTGTTCTTTGGGCTTCTTCCATTCAACAGACCATTGAAGGGAGATAAATCTTGCAGAGGATTTCAAGACAGGCTTCAATATATATCAACTGGTATGGAAATTGTTAGCTTTCGAGTGCTATCACAGAATTCATGTAAATGTGCAAAACAGTTCCTGATGACGAAGATCGTTAACATACAGAACCATGAAAGTGCAGTTGTATTTCCAGAATCATACGAGGAGTTCAAAGAAGCCGCTTTGTATCTATTTGCTTTAGTTTTTTTCTCCAATTAGTTAAAAATAGCACAGTTGAATGAACATATGAAGGATGAAGATGAAAGTACAGGAGACGGTAAGGACCATACCTTGCAGCATATTCCGAGAAATGCTTCCCCGGTTGGCGTTGCCTCAAAGTGTGAAGATCACCCCCAGGACAGTACTCCATGACTAAACACAAGAATCTGTCTGTTTCAAAATGAGTATACAATGTTGGCAGAAACGGATGATCCAGTAGCTGCAAAATTTCCCTCTCTGTTTGAGCCCTTGTTAACTTCTTCCTGCTTGCTAATAAATCCTTGTCCATCACTTTCATGGCAAAGTAACAACGAGTCGCGCTCAGCTCTGAAAGGTACACGCTGCCAATATCCCCACAGCCAAGCCGTTTAAGTAATTTAAAGTGGCTCATACCTAACATTCCATCTCTAGCTCGAATCGCAAGAATAGCCATCCACCGAGGATCATTCCCTTTATGAGGCTTGTTTGCGCTGCCAGTATTGTTGCTCCAGTTACTATCATCGCTAAGACCACTGCTATCACTTGCCCGGCTGAGACTAGTTTTCGCACTCTCAAGTGAATCTCCCCTGACACTAACACTTGCTTTCATGCTCTCGCAGTTTCCCAAACTAAGCATACCATCACTTGTAAGAGCATCACTTCGGCAAGTGCTGGCACAACTGTTAACAACACTCGTGGCATTGACAACACCGGTGCTGCCAATGCTACTGATGGGACTAATATTACCACTTGAAGGCAAAGAAGCATCCCAGAGACATTCCTTCTCGTCCGATTCACGTGGAAGGAGCGAGCTCTCGGTGTTTCTAGACGTGCGAGGGTGTAAAAACGGAGAAGAAACTCTACCCAGATCGGTAGGTTCTTCCACCAAGCTTTCTGCAGGTGAGAGACCAGCAGGGCTAGGCTTCTTAGGTGGCACCCTGATGGAAAGATCTTCCAGAAAAGGTCCTTTGACAGACATGCTCTTCATGAGACAAGCAGCATCAGACTGGTTTTGACTAATCTGTACGTACATTGTCTTCATCACATCCGTATCAACGGGTTCTGGCGGGTGACTAACCCCGGAGAAAGAACTCGGACCACCTTCATCAAAAGAATCCCCAATGATGCCCTTGGTAGAAGCAACGTCAGGCATTGGCTCCTCTTGGATGATGGGGCAAAATTCTTTCCCTTTCCACGGTCTCACCGGCACAGGTAAGCCCACGGTTAGCAAGTCCTGATAATTGAACTTGGCCACGGCCTCTCGCACCAATCCCACCTGCAACTTGGCCATCTGACTGTCTTCCCTTGCAGACGACTTTGGTTCCGCGATCCGCTTCATTCTCCCTATCTAATCTAACCTGCATTAACGAAATCCGGACTCTGCAAACGGGAAATGCAAGCTAATCAGAAGTCAGAGAGGAGCTCAACTCATTCAAACATTCTCCAAGGAAAACAACAAATCTTGTACAAAATCCAACACACAGCAAATGCAAAGACAAGTATGACAAGATACTTGATTTAGTTCCTTTAGGACAAGAGAAACAAGGTAACAGAAACAGAAGCAAATCACTTTAAAATGAGTTTATAAATTAAAGTGGCGCTAATTAGGAGCTGAAAGTTGCGGGTGCATGAAGGAAAAGAAGAACCAAAAAAAAAAGGAAAAGAAAAGAAAAGGCCCACGCAACCGGAAATTCCAGGGCTCCCCGAATCGATCCTGAACTCGCCTGGGCTACCAATTTCAAGTTGCACACTCGAACTCGGATTAGTTATCCGTTGATTTTAAATAAAAGGAACACATCCCCCCATGCAATTCAAAACACGGAGACCCCAACAATTAAAGGAAAACCAACGGAAAAAGGGGAATAATAATAATTTCCGTACTCTATAAAAAGGACAAGAAGAATTCTTCAAAGTTATAATGTAATTCCAAAAGAGACACAAACCAGACCAACGTTGCTTGGATCGTTTATTAAGCTGCCAACGGGAAAATACAACTTTTAAATAAAATAAAAACTGCTCCTTTTAAACATTTAGTTGCCGCCGGAAAAAAAAACAGAAACAAACGAAAAGACCATCAACCATAAAATAGTTCTTCTCAGATTTTAACCTCGGGAAACCTAACTGTTGTGTTAAATATAAATTTTTTTGTTACCATTAAAAAACACCACCCTCCGTACCCGGCGGACGTAAGTAAGATTGCGTTAATCTAATCTTCCCCGGCCTTCGCTTCCTCTTCCTCTTCTTCTTCTTCTTCTCCTCCTTCGCTCTTACGACCGCCCGCGAAAAATGGCGTGGCCAAGTCGCCGAAGAAGCACCAACAGAAATCTCCCCCTCCCTCTCCCTCTCCCTCTCTGTACTACTAAAGCATTTGGCGCAGTTTAAGCTGCTTTTGCTTTTTTTCTACCGCCTGTCTCTCTCTCTCTCTCTCTCTCTCTCTCTCTCTCTCCCCCTTTTCCTTTTTCTTTTTCTTTTTCTTTTTCTATTTATTCTTTTCCGTAATTTGTCAGCTCTCCGACTGCGCAAGGCGAGAGAGTGTGGGCCCATTCTCCTCGGGGTGCTAGCTGGTGGGGCCGGTCGTAGTACGATTGCAGGGTTAGGACTTGGGACCGGAGAGAGAGATGGGTGGGAAGAGGAGAGGGGTGAATTGGAATTCCTAATTCCTATTATTTGTGGGATCCACGTCTGTTCCTTCTTTAAGCTACAAAGCTTTTGCAAGGTGGTGCCAGGTGGGTCCGCCCCTTCTCCCCTTAGCATTCCTTGTCCTTTCTCCATCATTTTCTTCTCATTTCCCTATTCGCTTGTTTCTTTCGATATTTTAAAAAACGATTCGGAGGTTGATTTTTTGGTTCTTTCCGTCTTCCGGATCGACCAATCAAAATGATAAACGGACTAGACTTTTTTAAAATTTTTGTAACTATTTTAAAATAATATATAGACTAAATAGTCTATATATTATTTGAAAATTTATATTCCAACCAATTTTTTTATATATAGAAATAGCCCACTTTTCTTTGTTGATTTTAGTTTTTTTGTGTTGATTTAGGAAAACCGGCATGTGATTATTCTAAAATATATAATTTTTTAATTTAATTTTGTGTTGATTTCAAACAGAATCTGGTTAGAATAATCGATTCGAGTAAAAAATTTGCCCAAACCACTAATCCGACCAGATTTTGGGTGGTTCGCAAAGTCGGCGTACCAAATCCCAAACCTGGTACGTCTATATGTCTAATTCGCGGTCCGATCGTGTCTTTTAAAACCTTAGTTTCTTTAGATGTTTTAGATAACTAATTGGATGGTGGCTCGAGATTCTTCCAATTTCTCGTTTCACCTAATTCGAATTGTTTAAGTGGTGGTCAACATTATTTACCTCTGATTGAAACATAGTCTAAATTTATGAGGAAAACGACCTGAATTTGATCTTGAACTACAATCGAATCAGTGAGACTACCAGCCAGATCTTATTTTTAAAAACATTGATTTCTCTGAGTATCTAGCTAAGAAATATGGTGCAGTGACATAGGTATAGTGGGAGGACGATAACGAATCACCGGTGATAATCGAAGAGTTGTATTACATTTTTTTAGGTCATAAAAAAATGTAATATAACTTCTCAATTATTACCGGTGATTCGTTACCATCCTCGCACTATACCTATCTCACTACACCATATTGAGACTTCTATCGTAACAAGAGAAAATACAGTTAGGGATGGCAATGGGAAGGATCCGGGTAGGATCCATAGGACCCAGATCATTGCCCTCTTTTTGAATAGTGGACCAAGATCCTTACCCTTATCCTCTTTAAAAATAAGGATCCGGGCAGGATCTGGGTCCCAAAAAATCGGGCAGGATCAGTGCAACCTGTGAGTCCGTATTTTTTTTAATATTTAATTAAAAAAAATTAAATTATCTTTTGATAGTTTTCAAATAGTAATGAAATATTTTCATTCATTAAAAAAATTTATACAAAGAAACCAGACAAACAATTTCAAAAAAAAATTGAAGTCGGGTAAGTTAAAATTGAGAATTTGGTATTATGTCTAATAATTAATATACATATATATTATTTTAATATTAATTTTAAAATTTTGGGTAGGATCAAGGCATGATCCTATAGATCCATATCCATTTTCTTATCATTTTAAAATATCAGGATCAGAATATAAACTCGGTCAAAATCAACGGATTTTTGACCCTTCGAATTTTGATCTGGATCAAGGTAATGGTCTAATTGTCATCCCTAAATACAGTAGCACCTCCATTCTTTTCAACTATGAATTGGTCTTTTTTTTTCACTTGATGTCGATTGATCAGTACCTTCACTCTTACTTGCAGAGAGAGCGAGAGAGGATTTTCACACGAGAAAAAAAAGGTTGTGCGGCTCTGGAAGCTTTTCCCGTCCGGTCAACAATCAACAGTGAGGAAACAAAGCCGAGCCACTGACATTCTGATTTATTGGTTTAAGGTTCTCAATTAAATACTATTGGTAAACATTGCAGGAAGACAATTCCTCCAACTTTTTTTTGTAATCGACCTATTTTTTCCCAAACGTAAGTTTTTTTGAAAGGAAACATATAATATATTAAAAACGATAATTAAATCAGAAAATACGAATACAAGAGAGCATCAAGCTCGAGCGGGTGGATGGTAGACCAATCCAAAGGTAGAGAACCTAGCCTACAAAGTTGTAAACGTAAGTTGTAAAGTTGGAAATCAATATATTTTCACCGAGACCGACTGACCGTCAATAAATTCTCTACTAGATTATGTTTGTTTAGTGTGAAGATATGTTTTGAATAATATTTAAAGCATTCTTAATATTTTTTACATGCACGAAAAAAAATGAACAAGAAAAAGTTTTCCCAAGAGCAGAAAAACAAGTCCAATTTCTTTTTTGAAGAATAAAAAGACTTCCTTATTATCTAGGGACAATGCCCCTAAGAAAAGGAAAGCATGTTTTCCTTGGAAGTCACTCATTTTGTACGCCCCTGCGGGTATAGTTAGTCTTTTATCTAGAGAGCTTAGTAATGTTTCCTTTCCTAGAATGGTAGTTACTAGTAACATTGACGATGGTGGGTCAGTTTTTGCGATAAACCAAACATCAAGGGGGACTTTTGTCTCCTGAGATACTCTTTCCCTATCACGAATTTTTTCCACCGTGTTTTCTCGTGATAGGGTTTTAACGAGGTCGGCGGTCGCAACCCCACAAGAGACCGAGGGAGGGCCTTGCACTAAGTAGGTTATTTTTGGTCGGTTACTTAATATATAGGGACACTTGGCCCTCCAATTCACAAAAAAAAAATCCCTCACCACCCCTACCACCCTCGTCAAAAATACGGAAAGTATTTCCCCTGGAATTTGTAATAAAATTTTAAATTTTCAAAACATTAATTAATTTATTTTCCTATGTTAGTTCATTTATGTGAAACGAATAGAGCCTTTGAAAATACTTAATTTACGAAATCCCGGATTACGAACTTGCCCTTGACAGGAGAGCAACAGTCTTTAGATCTGAAGAAAGCAGGGGGGAGGGGGGCGGGAGGGGGAGGGGGGACAGTATGGTCATTACGAATCACAATAAAGAGACATGACAAATTCCAACGAGGCAGTCACTAATGAACAAAAACCGTTCAGTGAAAAAAACGGCTGTATATGGTTCCAGAAAGCAATACTCTACTAAAACATCACTGCTAGTTACACTTTAAAAATCCAACAATCAAGTATCTCGAATGTGGAGAGAGTTGTTCTATAGTTCAAGTCATTCTTGAACTTTGTCACTTTTAAAATATTATATTCGACTTTAACATTAATTAGTCAGCTCAATACATATCAGGATATTACGTAGTTAAAAAAATGATACAATAGCAAAAGAAAGGATCAGATCAATAGATCAACCACCGGGGTGGGGAGGTGGACTAGCGAGGGTGTTGTACCCCCATTGGTGAAGACGCGAACTGGGTGGAGAAGTTTCTTTCTTCAGTAGATGTCCCTATTTTTGCCACCTCCCATTGCCTAGATCCTGAACCGTTGGCTCCTCCGCTGGTGTCCGGGTTAAGGCTGAGCATCTGGCCCGAACCGGACCAAACCGGGCCGGACCCAAAAAAAAGGGAACCGAAGTAGCATGGTTTCTGAAAACTGAACTGGACCGTTTCAGAGTACGGTTCTTAACCGAAACCAAACTGTAATTTTGGTTCAAATCGGAACCGAACCATTAGACCCGAAAACAGCTTTTTTGTGCCTCTCCCTAAAACTAATTACAGAGAGCACTTTCCAATGGACACCATTAAAATCAAACTAGACAAGATCGGTCGATTATGGTGGGTTTGGAATCACATGATGATGCCCTACATGAGGAGCTCTCGGCCGAGGTGTGGCGCCTAGCAATCGTAGCGGGCTTTTCTTGGGAGGTTGATGCTTCGAATATCCTTTGTGCTATCAAGGAGGTGGCTTGTGGTCTGGATCATTACCGGGTTTTCGATCCTCCTTAATTCTGGATTTTCCATGGTAGTTTATATAGGTGTATAGTGGGGTATTTTCGTTTTGAAATACTTTTGGTGACTCTATCGATTTTGTACCTAGATATCGATTATCATTTGCTATGCGTCTGATATGCATTATTTGGTTACTTTGGTGTGGTCCTCTTGATGTAACCTCCCTTGGTGGGTTCGTTTGAGGTAATGATACATTACTTATCAAAAAAATAAAATAATTGATATATATTAACTAAAATTTTGAGCCCTAATATGAAGAATGCAACTTTTTGCGAACAATTTATCATTTATGATCCGACCTATATTGAATTTGTTTGGCCGCTTTTTTAGATCACCTGTTATCCAGACGTCATTATGCTAATTAATCAATCTGAGTCACGAAGAATCTTTGAAAGACGGTAGAGCCAAACAAATATAAAACAATATTGCGTTTCTTATGGCTCAAACTGTTTTAGAGTTCAGTTAGTGAGGTCAAAGGCTCGTTTTAGTTGTCTGGTTTGGCCCAGTCTAATTGGTCGGGGACACATGCGTACGAGTAAATGGTTTTGGGTGTTGAAATTCCCCAATCAGAGTGTTGGAGCGTTTCGGGGGAAAAGCTCAGACACGGTGCGTGCCCATGTCCAAGCGAAACCCAGAGGTTGCCCAATCAGGACAAGTCCCATTCACCAAATTAACACCCAGTGGCCTATATGGCCCATTTTGTGTTGTGGCTAAGGGACCATCTCTTCCCGAAATGACCATTATGATACAGCTACGATTAAAATTTATCAAAGAATACTCTATCATCATTTATGGCATGAACAACTCGAACTTATATTAGTTAATTTTCCGAACACCGTGGTGATCATGCAAGTACTGAGATAAACACCTGCACCATAGTACTGTTTAAACATCTTAATTACCCGGTGGAACATAAGTTTATATTCGCTTAGCAAGACTGCAAGAGGGTGCGCCATTTGAATTGAAACAATTCCTTAAATCCCTATTTAAGAAAAGGTTAGAAACAAACATTCGCCTTGGTCGGCCCTTAATTATGATCCGTGCCACGTCACGAGAAGGGTTGCAAAGAGATTGTGCAAAGAAAATGACTTTACATTCCGATTGGGAAAAAAAAGTAGACAATAGGTTGTTGTTGTGTAAGAATATATATGCAAATATTGGTCAGAAAGTTGGTCCAAGCGACTGTAACGCGGATAGGTATCTTGTACAGTCGTTTGTCGTGATAGCTCACTCAAACTTCCATTTCACACCGATCAAAAAAAATAATCGCGAGAATTACTACTTAAATAAAGTCTGGCTTATAAAAAATATTGAATTACTACTTAAATAAAGTCTGACTTATAAAAGATATGTTAAGAAAATAAGCGCAAAAGAAAAATGAAAAAAAAAGTGCGAAACCAAACAATCACTCTCTGTACTTTGTTTGACTGTACGTATTAATTTAAAACAACTTTTGCTAGGGAATTTAAACAATCGGTGCTAAACAGGTTATTAATTAACTGCCAATATAAGCAGTCTTTTGTCAGAATAGGACGGCGTTATTCGAATAATAGCCCGGTAGCTCCAAAGTTGATCAATTAAAAAACAGTCGGTCGTAAAATAATATGTATGGTTGATAAAATCTTTAAAATTTATCATAAAATTAACGTTGGATAAAATCTTAAGTATCGGTTATACGCAGAAAAAATATCTTAAAATTCTTCGATGAGCGATACTAGATGTTATGTGAATCGTCTTTAAAAAAAGGTGTTATGTGAATCCCAAAAATGAAAAATCTCGTGAAAAAGCGGAGGAGAAGAGAGTAGTTAGTGATTTAAATGATTAGAGCTCAATATTCTACCACTCGATTGCCAAAACCTCACATATTCTCGCATTCCAAGTGAAAAAGAAAGCTTATTGTAGTGCCGCTACCTACCTGTGGGGCTGGCCTTTGTTCCCCTCACTTTATGAAAAGTGCTAATGAGAGGTCTGAAAGTGTGGGATTATGGGTATTGGAATTAGGGAAAGCGAAGCAAGCAGCATTCAAAGGTGGGTTTTCTCACGATTCCTTTCTCACTTGGAAGGAAATGGTCCAACCCTGCCTTTAATTTCAGTGGGTGGTCAAAG
The DNA here is from genome assembly GCA_963995505.1 of Hypericum androsaemum. NCBI lineage: Eukaryota > Viridiplantae > Streptophyta > Magnoliopsida > Malpighiales > Hypericaceae > Hypericum > Hypericum androsaemum. Next base: position 1,903,974 of record OZ023185.1, read on the forward strand.
GTAGGTTATCCCCTGCTAATTTCAGTGTCCCCGTATTGTGTTAACTAATATTAATGAGACGGCTCATGCGCCCTTAAAAAAAAGTGTATTTTGTCTAGTAATGATATTCTCACCATTCTTTTTTTTGAATGCGAGTTCAAATTCTAACAACAATGGCAAAATCCGCAACCGAAAAAAAAGACATGTGGCAGACGCGCGCGGACTCGCGTTATCAGCACCCAATCAGACCTCAGTGTGACCGATAGAAAATTGGTCAAAGGCGTAAAATATTTTGATTTACTTAAATAAGTAGATCCAAACTGATTCTAATTGATCCAAGCAAGTAAATCAATTACTGTGATAGGGGAGGGGGGAGCGATCGGTATTTAACTCACTTTCCAGGACGGGAATCATTCCAGCTTGTTGGACCTTGGGCCCATTAGGCAATTATTATTGTGCCTAATTGGGCCCGGGCCCATTAGGCCCAAAAAGTTAGGTTGGATGGGCCGGTCAACCCGAGTTGACCGGCCCGAAGCCACGCAAGCGCCACGTCAATGTGACGTGGCGCTGACGTCATATGTGGCAGCCCACGTGGCAAAGCTAGGAGTAGCCTTGCCACGTGGCGGACATGCGGCCCAAAGTGCCACGTGGCGGGCCACGTGGTCCGAAGTGCCATGTGGCGTACATGCGGTCCGAATTGCCGCGTGGCGTGCCACGTGGCGGACGTGTGGCCTAAAGTGCCACGTGGCAGCCATGGGCGCCGCGTGGCATATCGCGTGGCGCGTTTTGGTTGTCTGGATTTCCCTATAAAAAGGGGAATCCGGCTGGACCAATTTGTAACTTTTCCCACAACCACTCGATAAGAAAGGAAAAATTCTGGATTAGTTTCTGAATTTTGATCAGATTTTCTATAGAGAAAATCTCGTAAAAATTAATTACGAATCTGTTAAATCGTGATCGTAATTCAACGAGCACGAAGAAATTGTGGACCCGAGCCTGTGGATCTCTTGCTTCAACAAGTAAGTGATTTATTATTAACGAATTAGTTTGTTAATTAAATAAGTTTAACACGTAATTACTTGTTAATTACACGTTAAATCCGTCAATTGGTATCAGAGCATGGTTGAAACCATGTTTTGATGATGATATGATGTTTTAATTCAAGTAATTATGTGATTTATTGAGTTAAAAATTATATTAATCATGATTTTATGGAAAATCATAATCTGTTGGACTTTAATGTAATTAATTTAGAACCAGCGGGACTAAATTAAATTTTGCCTAACCACGCGGGCAAATTCGCGCACGCGCAAAACCTTAAGGTACCAATCTGAAATTTGACCGCTTGCGTGGCACCTGCGTGTCATGGACTTCGGTGCAATTTTCGGAAAACTTGGGGATTAATTGGAAATTTTCCCAAAAATTCCCAAATCGAAAATAAACCCTAATCGGGCGATTTGGGCGATTTCGCCCGAAATCGAATTCCGTCAATTTCGTCGGAAATTTGACGATTTTGACGCCGTAGATTGACGATAGTCGATTCTCCGGCTTCTCCCCGACGCCCCGATACCACGTTTGTGGATCGACGTCGCCGGAATCGCGAGATCGAGGACGACGACGGTAGAGAGGCGCGGAATGGAGAAGACGACTGTGACGGAGAACGGCTGGACGACGGGCCGCAAGGCTGCTACAGACGTGCTCGCGAGGTCGAGACGAGTCGATTGCGATTGGTCTCGGCCATTGATTCGCCGCCGTTACGCGGCGGTCGTAGGTGGGTGATGCGGTGGCGATTTTGCCTTCGCAATCGGGGAGAGAGAAAGAGAAAGGGGAAATATGCGAGGGGCAAAATCGTAATTTCACGATTTTTCCCGAAAATATTTATACCCGGGTCAAGAAAATCAACAAAACCGGACGGATTGGCCTGGTTTCTTGGTTCGACCCAACCCGATTTACGGTTTAAGTCAAAATTGGACTTAAATATTGGGTTTTTTCTCTTTTAATTAGATAAAATCAGTTTTTATTCAATTAAAATCCAATAAATTGATAAAAATTTTGAGAAATTTTTGTCAATTAGGTTTATTAAAAATACGACAATATTTTAATAAACTTAAAAATATTTTGGAACGAGTTCCGAGATATGTAAAAGTTAAACTAAAATCACATAAATTGATCCATAGTATGATCATCAACAGATTGGAAAATAAATTTTTCAATCCTATTTTAGGAAAATATGAGTATTAACCCAAAATTGAATTGCAATTGTTGCAAGATTTGATAGCTACTAGAGGAAGGTATCTGAACTTCTGTGCAACAGAACTACGACAGAAGATTTTGAAGCACCGTTTACCGCTGCGTGTGCCTAAGAATGACATGTATGTCATCGTCGAGCACATTGAGGCTGTTCACCGGGAGATGCAAGAGTGCATCTGGGCCGGAGGTTACGATCATGTAGAGGACTGGCCCTCTATGTTTCGAGACCTCCTGGTCACGATGAAAATTCGAGAAGATATATGTCTTCTCGGCACCAGAGTTCAATACCCATAGAGATGCCCTCTATGGTCTGATCCATTATCTTGAGGATAAGGGTCTTCGCAGAGAAATGATACCTTCTCCTGTTCTGGAGCTGCGAAGTAGTTTGATCTTGAACCGCTACCTCGCTAAGGATTACTATTACAATTTTCCTCCGCTCCTGATCATCTGAATCATGGAATCGATCCCGGTTCCGGTGGTGAACCTGGAACTTCTCGCTGGATCGTCCTCGCACCCGGTCCCGACAGGATCGTCCTCGGACCAGGATCCAGATATGTATCTGGATTCTCCTACCGGATCGCCTGGACATCCGATCCCTGTGTGATTACATGTTATGTTTAACTGTCCCCATGTACATATGTTGTTTTTGGGAGATTTTTGTACAATAGGTTGAGACATTATCTGAGTTTTTTGTACATGTGTATATAAGCTCAGAATGTACAAATACATGTAATTAAATAAAAATGTTTGTTTACTTACTTCCACTTGAATTTACTATCGATGAACTTTAAACGGTTGAAGTTTAAGATTAATACTTGAATGGTGAGGGGAAGCATGCCCGCGACCCACTTCGATTTTGAGATTAATCAAAAACTCCATATCGTTAAAAGTTATGAGTGATTAGTTAATTGAATCATATTGCCAAATCAAATTTCTAATATGTTCTCATATTAAAAATCCCTATAGAGATGTCAGTCGCTTCTAGATCCATCATAGCTGAGCTAAACCGTGAGTTAAAACTCAACGGTGAAAACTATGACAATTGGAGTATGAAAATCTAATATGTGCTTGAGGAACAAGAGGTTCTGGAGCACATACATGTCATAATAGATGAGCCTGAAGAAGGCACAACTGCTTAACATAAGCGAGATAAGGAAGCTTATGTTATTTGGAAGAGAAAAAATACTACTGCTCGATTGATCTTGTTGAGTTCAATGATGGATGATATCACCAGACAATTTCGCGTGCATGACAACGCGAAAGAGTTATGGGATGCTCTCAAACTAAATTCGGAAAGCTTTCAGTGTCGAAGATGCGTGCTTTGACCATAAGGTTTGACACCTTTAAAAAGTGTCCGGAGGTTCCCATGAGGAAACACTTGAGAGTAATGTCCAATATGATCAGTGAACTGGCAGAGGCTGGTCACATACTCAGCAACGAGCAGCAGATTTAAGCTGTCATCCGTTCTCTACCACCAAGTTGGGAACAGATGAAGATGAATCTTACCCATTCTGATCATTTGGTAACATTTGAAGATGTTGCGAGACACCTTGAGCTGGAGAAAGATCGCCTCCTAGCTATGAAATCCCACCATGAAGCCCATTCGATTTGTTCGACTGGGAATGGTGGGAAAAAGAAGAAAGGTAAAGGGAAGGATAAGTGTAAATAAACTCCAAAGGATGAAAACCATGGAACCAAGTTGGATGGCTCCAAGGCTAAAAAGAACAAGCGGTTTAATATTTCAAAAGCAAAATGTTTTAACTGTCAACAGAAGGGACATTTTGTAAAAGATTGCAAGATGCCTAAGCAGGTACATCTAAACTCAAGTGTGAGTAAGTTGTATGTATCCTTTTGTACCCTTCTAACTGAGTCACATTCTATGTGGCTGATTGATTCAGGAGCGACAGACCATATAGCTAGAGACCGTGGTTCGTTTGTTGAGTACAGGCGATTGCCGGCTGGAGCAAAAACCATTTTTGTCGGTAACAACTCGTGCGTGGATGTGAAAGGCCTGGGCACTTGTAGATTACACCTTCGTGCTGGTCGTGTCCTTCTTTTACATGACGTGTTATTTGCTCCAGACATACGAAGGAACCTGATCTCAGTTTCAGCCTTAATGTCTTTAGGTTTTCGGTTGTCGTTTGAGAACGACGCCGTTAGATTATTTTTGGATGATGCCTATTTTGGCCTTGGATATATATCGAAAGGTTTTTTGATTCTGGATATTGATCCTTGTGAAAGTTTTTCCTTTGTCACTAGTTCAAACTCATCAGAGGATGATATTAAACTATGGCATTCTAGACTTGGCCATATTGGTCAGGATCGTTTAAACCGTCTAGCTAAGACAGGACTGTTGGGCAATATAGAGAAATCTATATTACCTAGTTGCGTATCCTGTCTAGAAGGGAAAAGCACTAGAAAACCTTTCGGTACTGGGGCTAGAGCCAAATTTTTACTACAATTAGTCTATTCAGACATATGTGGTCTAATGAACGTGAGGGCAAGGCATGGAGCATATTACTTCATCACCTTTATTGACGACTATACTAGATATGGTCTGATATACCTGATTTCTCACAAGTCTGAAGCCTTAAACTGCTTCATGACATACATGAGTTTTGTTGAGAATCAGAAGGACAGAAAGATAAAGGCCTTACGAACTGATCGTGGCCGTGAATATCTTTCTGATGAGTTCAAAGCTCTATGTATTCAAAAAGGAATTGAACATCAGTTGTCCATTCCTTATACACCACAGCAAAACAGAGTTGCTGAAAGAAGGAATATAACCCTTCTTGATATGGTTAGATCAATGATGGTAAAGGCAAGTTTGCCTATATCATTCTATGGAGATGCGCTCCTGACTGCCGCATATGTTCTAAACCGTGTTCCCTCTAAGTCTGTTACAGCCACTCCTTACGAAATGTGGACAGATCGGAAGCCCGATTTATCCTATTTTAAGCCATGGGGGTATGCGTCCTATGTCCATTCTACCTCAAATACTTTCGTTAAATTAGGACCGAGAGGTAGAAAAAGTATCTTTATAAGATACCCAGAGGTATCTAAAGGGTATGTGTTCGTGGGTGCACTGGACAATTGACATGTAACCGAATTTGAATCACGCGATGTCACTTTTTTGGAGAATGAATTTTCAAAATTGGGGGAGGTTAGTAGTGACCTTACCCTTTATGAGACAAATGAACCAGAATCATCTGGATCACTTCTTTCGAGTGGGAGAATTGAGGAGGAAGATAAAAATTTTCTAACTCAAAATGATCTGGAAGGTCATGATCTGAGTCCTGAAAGGGAGATAATTCCTTATTCCAGTGGGAGTACGGCATTTCCATCCAGTGGGAGTGCGATTCCTGGATATGATGAATATATGAGAGATATTTATCAAAACTGAGAATACCGAAGGTCTAGCAGAACAAGCATACCACGCCGACGATTTGACATCGAAGGCGAGGCTAATGCATTCTTGGTATCACTAAAAAAATTTGGTGGTCAAAGTGAAATTTTTCTGGCCATCCTGGAGGATGAAGATGAACCTAAAAATGTATCTGGAGCATTGTCATCTCCAAAACGTGATGAATGGATGAATGCAATAGAGGAAGAAATGTCTTCTATGATCAAAAACTAGGTTTGGGATCTGGTTGACCTACGTAAGAGGCGTAGGGCAATTGGGAATAAGTGGATTCTCAAAATCAAGCGCAATGCAGATGGTAGTATCGAAAGATACAAAGCGCGTTTGGTTGCCCAAGGGTTTAAACAACAAGCTGGGATAGACTATGAGGAGACTTTTGCACCTGTTGTTAGATTTACGTCAATTAGGGTCATTTTAGCTATGGTTGCTAACATGAATCTAGAATTACATCAAATGGATGTAAAGACTACTTTTCTCCACGGAGAACTGGATGAAGAAATCTATATGATTCAGCCTGAGGGCTATATTCAAAAAAGCTGCGAACACAAAGTTTGCAAATTGAATAAATCAATTTATGGCCTTAAGCAGTCGTCTAGACAGTGGTATATTCGCTTTCATAATACGATCATGCAACATAATTTTATAATGATAGACAAAGATCACTGTGTGTATGTTAAGCGATCAGGAAAGAAATTTGTTATCATCACCTTGTATGTTGATGACATACTTTTAGCTGGAAATGACATGGGATTTCTTGTCAAAATCAAAGATTGGTTATCTTTCAACTTTGAAATGAAAGACATGGGTGAAGCAGATTACATACTCGGAGTTAAGATTTCAAGGAATCGTTTGAAAAGAATAGTATCTCTTTCACAAGAGACATATATTCGCAAAGTAGTAGAACGTTTTAATTGTGATCACAGTAACCCAAAGTATGTCTCATTGGTTAAAGGTCATAATTTGTGTAAGGACATGTGCCAAAAAATAGCTAAACAACGTAGGGACATGGAGAAGATTCCTTATGCCAATGCAGTTGGATGCCTGATGTACGCAATGTTGTGTACTAGACCTGACATTTGCTATGCTGTTGGGATAGCAAGCAGATATCAGTCTGATCCAGGCAGTGCTCACTGGAAGGCTGTCAAAGGGATTTTGAAATATTTAAATAGTACTGCAGAATACTCCTTGTGCTATTAAGGCCGTGACCTGATATTGAGTGGCTATACTGATGCTGATTGGGGAGGTGATGTGGATAAGAAAAAGTCTACATCTGGATTCGCTTTCTTGTTGAACGGGGGTGCTGTCTCATGGAGCAGTAAAAAGCAAACATGTGTATCCCTGTCAACAATGGAAGTAGAATATGTAGCTTCAGCTCATGCTGCACAAGAAGCGGTTTGGTTGAAGAGATTCTTAAGCCATCTCTCCCTGATCAACTCGCCGGAGCCTGTGAGTCTATTCTGCGACAACTAGACAGCTATAGCATATGCTAAGGATCCTAGATTCCATAGCAGGGCTAAGTATATAGATATTAAATTTTACTTTGTGAGAAATTTAATAAAATATAAAAAACTGTGTATGAAACACATATCTACACGATATATGGCTGCAGATCCAATGACTAAAGCATTACCTCGAGAAGTGTTCGAGAAATATGTTAAGTCACGGAGTTTATGACGGTTTCATTTGTAATCTAATTAGTTGGAATAAAGGATTTTTATTTGGCAATATGAGTTAAATGTGAAACATGTCGGACAGAGAAGTAGCCCACTCACACGGGTGTTTACCTCAGTGGGAGTCAAGAAGTTGATTCCTAGATGAGATGAGGCTGTTATTGGACATACATAAGTGCATGTCCTATGACGGAATGCCATCTTGCTTAAGAGCAAGTTTTCTTATGGGATGCAGGAATAAGTTGCTGCATTTGGATTTTTTACAATCCATATGATAAGATATAAGTAGAACTTATCATACTGTCTGTCCTATTAGCCTAGAGTTAAGCTAAGGATGATACTCTAGTATGGTGTTAAATGACATGTGTTCCTTTAAAAAAAAAAGTACACCGTAACACGTGATCAGTTTCATGTGTGCTACTCGACCACTGGATGGGATGAAAATATTGAGTGATTTTACAATCCCTGGTGTGAGACTAATTTTCGAGAACTGTGATTCCCAAAACCTACCCTTAAGATCCTAAACGTATTCTGGAAGTATGATCCAGTGCTGCTAGCTTGGAAAGTTCATGAAAAGGTTATGGCATAGCGATTCGACCTGGCAGGGCTGACCAGAAAAGCAGGCTGTATCATTATAAAAGGAATATAGTTAAGGGAGAAGGAACTCTGTTCATCACATTCTGAGTTTCGTGGTTCAGGTGCACCAATTGTATTGAAAAGTACAATAGTGAACCCGAATATAATTGTTTGAAATCACTGATGTGAACAATGGAATGTGACATGAGTCCTGGGGTAATAGCATACATTATACAAGAAGGTTGTCGAAATGCTACTATTCAAGTAGCCTGAGTGTCTGTGCTCTTGAATTTGGCTTAACATACTCGACGTGTGCTGGTCGCACGAAATCTTTTAAAGAAATCTGATAACTGTTGATCAAGGTCAATAATAATTGAGTGGGAGATGTTGGACCTTGGGCCCATTAGGCCCAAAAAGTTGGGTTGGATGGACCGGTCAACCCGAGTTGACCGGCCCGAAGCCACGCAAGCGCCACGTTAGCGTGCCACGTGGTCCGAAGTGCTACGTGGCGGACATGCAGACTGGATTGCCACGTGGCAGACGTGTGGCCTAAAAGTGCCACGTGGCGGCCATGCGCGACACGTGGCATGCCATGTGGCGCATTTTGGTTGTCCGGATTTCCCTATAAAAGGGGAAATCCGGCTGGACCAATTTGTAACTTTTTCCACAACCACTCAATAAGAAAGGAAAAATTCTGGATTAGTTCATGAATTTTGATCAGATTTTCTATAGAGGAAATCTCGTGAAAATCAATTACGAATCCGTTAAATCGTGATCGTAATTCGACTAGCACGAAGAAATTGTGGACCCGAGCCTGTGGATCTCTTGCTTCAACAAGTAAGTGATTTATTATTAACAAATAAGTTTGTTAATTAAACAAATTTAACTCGTAATCACTTGTTAATTACGCGTCAAAACTGTCACAGCTGAAATAGAAATTTTATTAAACCTATGTTGTTATATCACAAACATAATAACGAATATACCACAGAGCACAAAACTAGTGAAAAGTTGTAATAGTTGAATATGAAATTTCAAGTTAAAACATTAGGGAGAGATTTGTTGCCTCTTATGATCCGATCTAGTTTAAATTTGAATTAGTAGGTAAATGAATATGTTGATGTCATATGATATCGAAGAACAAAATTTAATAATAAAGATGATATTTCCAAATTGACCTATCGTATAATTTTATATTACTCCTAACATATCAAGTAAAGGATTTCATTTAAAACATTTAATAGACTATATATTACATGAACCAAAAATTTTAATAATGTTAAAATCTTAGTACCCAAAGCCGGAACATATTAAATGAAAAATGGGCCCTATATATAAATCCGGGCTTAAAAACCATCACCGGCCCGCTGGACCAGCCCATCTCGCGCCCATCCAGCTGTACAAAGCGCGCGGGACGTGGGAGTAGTCAACGACGTTTGACCCCGACTCTATTCCATTCCTTGTCCGTTATCGTAGTAGGCCCGGAGCGGGAAAAAAGTTGGAGAACCAGGAGGAAGGGAGCTAACGGTTACATTAGCGAAACAGCACCTCGTAACACGTGTACAATAAATCTCCAACCAACCGACTTAGAGTTGCGTGTCCGCGGGGAGCGGGGATTTGTCTCTTCCGGTGGACCGCTCTCGCTCCGTCTCCAGATCGGAGTCCGACGAGGCGCGCGATTCACTCCCCGCCGGTTTATCTCCCAGTCCTAGCCGAGACGCCGACGCTCAGGTAGGTTTTTTTTATATAAAAAATTAATGCAGATGGAATTTTCTTAATCGAATTGATTAAATTAACTGGATTTGACGCAGTCTCCGGCAGCTCTCAAAGAGCGAAGAGTATCGGCAACTGTTTCGTCTTCCACAGGAGGAGGTAAGTGCTATAGCTGTGATCCTGCTTCACTTGCTAAGTTAATTAGCTGAATTTTAATGCACATTAAATAAAAGGATTGTTGAGGGAGGCAGTTGGCTAGTGCATGTTAATAATTTTTTTTGAAAAGTATATGTTATTAATCGCCATGGTATATACATCTGTTATGAATTCAGTAAATAGGGAACAAAACGCTCAAAGAACACGGACACAAGAGATAATGTGGTTCGGTTCGGTCTAGTGCCTACGTCCACGGTGAGAAAGGAGAATTTTTATTGATGAGTTTCCGAGCCACAAAGCTATACAAAACCTTAGGGTAACATGCCTTTATATAGAGGCAAACCCTTGGTGTACAAGTAACCTATCTAGGTCGGATTAGGAGTCCAAAACCTAGTCAGAATAGGAATAGAAAATAAGTCTTTCCTATTTCTCGCCATCCCAATAATCTCCACCTTGGCGAGAAATCATCTCGTGGAAGAACCATGAAGCTCTACCCGAACTTCAACAAACTCCACATTGACAAAATACCGCCCCATAAAGAACCATGAGATCTTGCAAAACTAATCTGACTCCACCGATTCTATATCGGATCATAGATAACTGCATCAATAAGACCATCTCAACTTTCTCTTCACCTTTTGTTTAATCACTTGGAGCCAGCCTCCAAACTCGAGCTTCTGAGCTTGCTTGGCCTATTCCCTCTAACCTCCATCGAACTCCAACTAGCGAGTCCACTTTCTGAAGCAACCTTGCGACCAATAGACGTACCCTCTATTTTTTGATCAACCCTATGCTCCGCAACCTCGAACCGCTCTTCCATTGGACCTTTTTGCCTCAAACCAATGCTACTTGCCATAGCATACAAAGGGCAACCTTTTGTTCTACCAAGTAGAACCCTCGACATGTCACGAACTCCACTGTTCGGCCTTGAGTGAGATACCCGATTCGCCCGTGGTGCTACCAACGGCTTTGCATTCCCCATGCAAAACCTACCCAATACCTTTGACGTGCACGTCTCTTTAGACAACCATAGCGAGAACTTGCTAACTTTGTCTCCGCCAATCCCAACTCCACTCAAACTATTCATATCAAGCTTTCGCTCCATCACACAAGAGCTTTTCTCCCCTCTATCGGAATCCAACGACGTGACTCCACCTACAACCGTGTTCCCCACTGACCTATTGGTGTTCCTAGCATTCCTTTCACCCTTCATCACCACCACAACATCCTTCTCCACCTCCATTAGCCCACCTACAACATTATAGTTGTACCCACTATAATCCAAGGCTCCTAACGAGATCAAATTCCTCTCCAACTTCAGAACATACCTAACCTCACACAATTTTCTCTCAACACCATCCCATATATTGATTTGGATATCACCTATGCCAGCAATTCTGCAAGTAGAACCATCACCCATAGTCATAATACCTGAATCAACGAACTTGTAGGTGTCGAACCACCCTCTCTTGGGCGTCATGTGGAAAGAACAAGCGCTATTCAAAATTCAGGAATTAGAATACTTTGGACTTGACAAAACAAAAAGAAGATCACCATCTGACCCATCCGAATGTGAGGCCACATTCACAGAACCTGATCCTTTTTCTTCGCGATCCCGAGTTCTTTTTGGACAATCCTTCTTCATGTGCCCTTTTTCTCTGCACTCGAAGCAATTTCCCTTGAACCTCCTCGACCACACGACTTGGATCCCTTTCTGTCTTTTGCTCCACTACAATCACCATGGCTACCCCTCACAACCAGCCCTTCCGCTTGTTCATCGCTAATTTTCCTTCTTTGATAAAACTCTAGCAGAGCACTTGTGATATCTTCTAACACCAGAGACTCCTTATCCCAAGTTAGAGTTATAACAAAATTTTTGTAGGAGCCAGGTAAAGAATTCAGCAACAACAATGCCTTGTCTTCTTTCTCGAACTTTATATCAACCTTTCTCAAGTCGCTCACAAGTTGACTGAAACTATTAATGTGTTGGCTCAAATTCGAGCCCTTCTTTATCTTGAGCCCGTACAATCTTTGCTTAAGATAAAACTTGTTCGACAAAGACTTAGACATATACCTTATCTCCAATTTCTTCCATACCTCAGCTGATGACTCCTCATTTATGACGTGATACATCACATCATCTGTCAAGTACAAGCAAATTATCGCCACCGCCTTGGCCCCCATCTTCTTCCACTCTTACTCCTCCATCTTCTCGGGCTTCTTCTCCGAGAGCGCGATGACCATCCCTTGTTGCACGAGGAGATCCTTGACACGCCTTTGCCATAACCCAAAATTCGAAGAACTATCGAACTTCACAAGAGCAAACTTCGCGCCGTCCGTCATCCTCCAACCCAAGCTCTTGATACCAATTGTTACGAATTTAGCAACTAGAGAACAAAATGCGCAAAGGACACGGACACAAAGCCATACAAAACTTTAGGATAACATACCTTTATATAGAGACAAACCCTTGGTGTACAAGTAACCTATTTAGGTCAGATTAGGAGTCCAAAACCTAGTCAGAATAGGAATAAGAATAGGAAATAAGTCTTTCCTATTTATCGCCATCCCAACATCCTACTTAGTGTGATGCTCCTCTAAGCCATGTCTAAAACGGGGTTGCAACGGCCGGCCTCGTCAAAATCCTATCACACCAAAACTCAAAGGAAAAAAAAAGTGTGGTAGGGAAAGAGTACCCCGATAGAAATACCTATCTTGACGTTAACATTGCGAAATAGCATCACACCATCATCTAGAGAGAAAGAACAAAAACCCAAGCAAAACAAACAAAGTGCAACCCAAGAGATCAGCCCAAAGCAGACGACAACAGAGAAGAATAAAAACTCAAGAACACTACAATCGACCAAAGCCTAGAAAAAATCTGTAGAAGGCAAAATCAAACCAGAAGGCCAGCATTAATCGCCAAAAGAGCATTCTGACTAGCCAAAGTACGAGACAAGCCAGACTAGCAGACCCATTCAGTAAACGTCCGATGAACCGTCACAATCAATCTTTTAGAGCACATAGCCTGCTGATCGAAAATCATCTTGTTACACTGCTTCCAAATGCACCAACAAATGGCAGCGAAGAGAATATACCAGAGACGTCGGGAACTCTTGTCTTTGACCAAACTCATCCAAGCGTCTAAAGACCCCAAAATGGACCCGCCAACACACCACTGCACACCCAGAAGCTTAGTAAAATGGCACCAAACACAAGACACGGTGTTGCAATGGAGAAGGATATGGGCGCAAGTCTCAACCTCAATGTTACAAACAACGCACAAAGACACTTGTCCCCTAACAAAGCCAATCGTCAAAAGATTATCCCACGTTTTTACTTTACTTTGAAGTGCCATCCAGAGAAAATAACTGACTTTGAAAGGGACTAACCGCGATATACCTTTGAGAAGAACCTCAGGAGCGGTGATAGAAAAGCCGCTGAAGCTGAGGTAATACAGATTCTGGACCGAAAAACCAGCAGACGAGTCAGGTAACCACACATAAGAATCAGAACCATGATGCTCGATTCGACAAGAAGGCACCTCAATGACTCGCATAAGATCCTCGAACAGCTCCTGCTCATTACCACGGAAGTTACGTCTCCAATGTAACTGCCACCTCCAGTCATTCCCAACCCAATCCCACAAAAATGAACCAAATCATTACGGTTGAGGCTAGCCTGAAACAGTCATAGAAAAAGCACAAAAAGTGGGCTAGAAGAAGCCCACAGATCAAGCCAAAATCTGAATATATTGCCACATCTCAGAGAAGTGCCCACCTTAGGATGGAACAGCTCAGCAAGAGGGGTATTAGAACTTGCAAATCTCCAAATTGAAGACCAAATCCCAGCCCTACGAGTGTTACAAGGCACATTAGACAAGGGGAAAGGCAAAAGACGATCAGGTGCACCATGAATAGCCGAAATAACTTTGACCCATAAAGCATCCGGCTCATTAAGAAACCTCCATACCCATTTCAGCAATAAAGCTTCATTCTTTAAGTCGAGACGGACAATGCCCAAACCCCCACACTCAGTAGGAAGACAAGTGTGAGACCAAGGCACGAAAGATAAGCAACGCTTAGTATGATCACCTCCCCAAACAAAATGCCTAACCAACCCATCAAGCTTTGTCAAGACACCGACAGGCATCTGAAAAAGTGACATAAAATATATAGGTAAGTTAGCTAGTACATTTAGCCATGGTAACCCTGCCACCTAAGGAGAGAAGGGCGCCTTTCCAGGAAGCCAGGCTGTTTTCAAAAATTTCAACAACGGGGGCCCAAGCCGACTTCAGACGCAAAGACGCCCCAATAGGAAGTCCCAGATATTTGAAAGGAAGAGGCTGCTTCTTACATCCCCATCTCGCAGCAGCAGAATCTAACCAAGCCTCAGGAGTATTGATCTCTGTGATACAACTTTTCTCAAAATTAATCACAAGACCAGAGACAATAGAAAAAGAGGCCATCATGAACTTCAAATTAGTAAGGCTATCCGAAGAGACTTCTGAGAAGAGTAGCGTATCATCCGCGTATTGCAGAAGACAAAGTCGATCATCAAAATAAGGTAGTGGGATACCTTTCACAAGATTTAAGTTATCAGCCCTTAAAATCAACCTACGCAAGCCTTCAGCAGCCATGATAAAGAGATAAGGGGACAGGGGGTCACCTTGCCTGAGACCACGCTCCAAACGAAAGAGAGAGGAGGGCGATCCATTGATCAGGACAGAGGCAGAAGCCCCCCTAATACAAGAAGAAATCCAGCCCCTCCACCTCGGTCCAAAACCCATGGCCAACATCAAATCCTCCAGATATGTCCAAGAAATACAGTCAAAAGCGTTTTTAAAATCAATCTTAACCAACACACCGCCCAATCTGGACTTCTTAAGATAAGAGACCAGCTCACTGCACATAAGAACCCATCCAAAATATGACGTCCCTCCACAAAAGCGGATTGCATGTTAATGATCTTGCAAGTGCTTCCTTTTAAAATTACTTGTTGAACTCAAGTTTTTTACCGTATAGGTGCTGGTGTCGGATTTTAATTGCGCATTGCAGGAGAATTTCCTTCTTCAGGTAATCTTTGCTCGAGATCAATAGAGGGAATATCAGTAGAATCCTTGGTTTATTTGCTCTTTTTCTTCGTGTTTATGCCAATGTTCCTCGTTCTCCAGGGTCACATGTATCTCTTCACTCGCTACATTTGCTTTTATTCCAACATATTCGGATTTGAGACGAAGGTAACATGCAGTTAAATCTGCTTTAGTATTTCTATTAGCAAGCAATTTTTTCTTAATTTGTATGAGTGAGCATTGCGTTTTAAACTTGTGTTGGCATGGTGCTCCAGAAAATAACCCCCTCACGGGATGTTAGTAGCGTAAAGAGAGCAAAGACGGCAGGGATCTTCCCGAATGCTATAGAAATTTTTGCTGGTGGAAAGAAGGTACTTCAAGATGTGTCCTGGCGTCTTTTACTTCATCTTAACACATAAATCACGCAATCTAAGTGATTGCCCTTAATTTTGCAATGGCAACGTCTGAGGCTAGTTTTATTTTGCAGCACTTCTTTGCATCGTTTCTATCACGTGATGAAGCTTTTAATCTCATGAATGATGGTTGGTCCCGGCAACATAGTGGTGGTGCACATGCAAACACAGAGCAGGTTCTTTAACCTTTCTATTTTTCTCCTTTTCATTTTAATGTCATACAAAACAGTATAGAATACTTGATCCATGGGCTGCGTCTCACACGCACACATTCCTGTCCATACACAAACACGTGCCGACTCCCAGGGTCATATGTGTGTGTGTAAGACTCAAAATTCGGACATGTAATATGTTGGTAGCTTATCTTGCTTCTCCTAGATGCCCCGGTCTTTTCTTTGAACATTTATGCTTTCAGTTCATTATAATTTTATTGTTTTGGGTTATTGAGTTATTTGCTGAAAGTGTTAAATTCAAATTAGGAAGCTGTTTTTGGTTCCGATGACCAAGAGAATGGAATTGCAGTTGAAAAGGATGATAAGCGATGATCAATTGGATTCAAGTGCCAGGTAATGCTGTGTATAATTTGGAAAAGAGATGATGTGTATATCTACGTTCTTGTACTGGAGTTAGTCACTGTGTGATAACTGGATTGTTTTGAAATACGCACGGGGATGCTCTTGCTAATGTTTCACAGAGTTCAACAGACAATAAAGGCGACATTGTTGTTGTAATGCTTACACAACAACAAGAAGAAGAAGTTGAGAATGTGGAGCATGTTTTAGAATCAACTTCAATTGTACCTTCATCATCTTCAACAAAAATATTGGCATGGGATACAGAGGATGCCGATGCACCTGAAGGTTGGGTTAAGTTGTACCATTTATTTCTGAGTTGATCTTTCCTATATTATTATGATTGATTCAAAGTCGTAGATTTCTGTGGCCCCCTTTTTTTCTATTGACTACTGTATCCTCCAGAAACAACGGTAAAAGCTAAGTTGATTTAGCAATTCGTTATATAAGGTCTAATAGAGCAACGGTGAACGATTGACTGTTTTGGTGATGTCTAGAATTTTATTTGTACACCCATGATTTATCTACTCCTTAATAACTTAGAAATTATTAAGGTGACGTGGTTGAATAGAAGTTACAACACGTGTAACTTCTCATGCGTGACCAATGGATAAAAGTGGTGGGTCTTTGATATAAGAGGCAAGGGATAGATGCCACGTTTCTGGCTTGCTGTCCCTGTGAAGTTGAATATATAAAAACAGATAGAGTTCATTTGATTCTCCTCTGGTGCGCACAACAGAAGTATTGAGACTTCTCTTGCACACAAAAATGACAAGAACGTAGTGTTCTTGATAGAAATTCTCTCGAACTCTGGTGGAATCTAGTCCGTGGAAATTAACCTTATTTCGATGAAATCGTGAGTAAGGTTACCAGTGACAAAGCTTCCGTTACAACGATCCTGTGAAGAATACTTTTCGAGTAGAATCTGCACTTCAAGAGATAAGTATTTAATTTATGACTATTTGGATTCTTGCAATTATATTTATAATTATGATTATAAGATTAGATGATGAATCCCTTCATTAGTATCAGAGCCATATAAAAATTTGTTCTGGATTCTAAATGATTTTTTCAAAGAAAATAATTGTGTAAAATTTCTTTGTTAAAATCGAATTTGTTTGGTAAAGGTTTTTTCAAGAAAAACCTTCTGTTGTTCTTGTTGAAAATGATTAGAAACCCTTAATGACCTATGTGAAATTTGCGTGCGGAATGCGGATAAGAACATGTCCTTACTCGCACACGCGTGAAAACTCTAGGGATTATACTGTAAGTTTCATGCGTAGAAGGATCGCGTCCTTACTCGCAAACACATAAAACTCGTAGGTGTAATTATGCGCGCTAAACGCAAATAAGGAATCTGTCTTTATTTACAAACGAAAGGAAATACCAGGGATTAATTTGTAATTATCCCCAGAAATCCCAAAATTCCTTAGAACCCTAATTTTACGAATTGGGGATTTCTATCGCCCGATTTTCCCTCACGAATCAGTCTGTGAATTCGACGATTATCGATTCCGTCGATCCACCCCCTGACGGACCTCGTCCGTTCGTCCCGATGCATCAAAACCGACGGTGATGCTTCGCGACAATGACGACCGCGCGAGGAGCAGTAGCCGCTCGATGTTCGGGCGAAGGTAAGGCCAAACAAATGACACGACACACGACGACGGGACGATGCCACGAGAAGGAGATGCGTGGCAGACCTGTGCTAACTGAAATCGCGACCGGTGGTGACCGGAGCGGTCCCACTCCGGCGAAGCAGGACCGACGATGGGTCCCTATACGACCGGCGGGGGTTCGGAAAGGAGGAAAGCCGATTTGGGCTAAAACCTAATTTTTTGATTTGGGTCAAATTTGTTCTTGGACCGAATTGAGAATGGGGCTCGCGGGCCTGATTTTAAAAAGCCCAACCCGCATTGACCGAGTTAAAAAAGTCAACACGGGCTCCTATGGACTGATGGGCCTTCCATATTATGTTTTTTGGGCCTGACTTGGATATTAAGTTGACTTAAGTTTAACTTAAGTCAACAAGGGCTCTCATATGCCGATTTTAAAGATTATACGAATCTTTTAACTATGTTTGTTTGAAAATTATTATGATAATTTTTTGACAAATCTAATATTTTTTGGAATGGTCCGAAAAATATATAAATTAATTTTATAATATTTTGAAGTATGTGTACTAATAAAATAGAAAATTAAACATGACCTATTGATCACGTATGAAAGCTCAATTGTGAACATATCCTTGATGTATGACATCATCGTTTTGATTGAAAATTTATGATTTTCGATCCCTGGGAAAAATATGAGTATTGACCCAAAATTTATGCATTGTGTTGTATGTTTACAATGATTGTTCAAAAGTACTCTATTTTTTTCTTACCAGAGCACGTGTTGCGAATGTACGTAATATGAAGCGTAAGATATCGAAGTGTCGTATCTGCTGGAGGGAGCATATAGATAGTAGAAATGTGCTAGAAGAGTACAAAATTTTTGTTAAGAAGAAGATACAAAAGTGTATCGAGGCTGGAGGTTATGACCGCAGATTAGATTGGCAAACGATATTTGGGCAGAAGGGAATTTTTGAGAAAATTTCCTTTAATGCACCAACGGAGTTGTGAAGTGGACGAAAAGGACGTCGCTTCTGCTCTAAGAAATATGTTTACAGATTCTCATATCCTAGTGAGCTATGGATAGTCGAATCTGCGCCAGTCCGTGTCATGAATTATTTTTCCTAGTTTATACGTGAATCATTGAAATTTTTGTTAGGTCTTGTTGGAAGTTTCTTGAACAGTTGTGTTTAGAACTTCAAGTATTTCCATGGTAATTTTGTCGTTTAGTAAAAGACATATGTTGTCTCGATTAAATAAAATATTTATTTAATTGTTAGATTATTACCATGAGAAATATCCACTTGAATTTACTAAGCGAAGAACTTTTAACATTTAAAGTTTGAGATTAACTCTCGGAGGGTGAGGGGAAGCATGCCCGCGACTTTCTTCGAATTTGAGATTAATTGAGAACTTTAATATAAGTTAAAATTTATAAATACATAGTAAATTATTGTATTGCTGAAACTTACGAGATTCTTGATACACAACTTTCATAATTTTCAAAGCTATGTGGATAGCTATGTGCTGAAAGAACAATAGGTTCTAGAGACTATAAATGTGATTATGGTCTAGTCTAGGAATGCACTCAATTATTTATCACTTATCGAAAATGTGTCTACATGAGACGATCAATATAGCTAGACACATGCTCAATTTTGAGCAGGAAATCCAAAGAATTCCATGCCTTCAAGATGAGATCATATGAATGACCCTAATGCATGTTGATAATGTTATGACATTTCATAAATGCAAGTTGTCACCTTTAGCTCAAAGAGGGTCAGTGACCTCTTAGCGATCGAAGTCCATCCTGAGGTGTATGAGACTAGTGGTTGTTCTAGTGGGAGCAATAACAAGGTTGACCGCTGTGGTGATGGCAAATGGAATTTCTGGAAAATAAAAGAGAGAAACTGAACAGACTCAACCTGAAAGAAGAGTTCTAAGGGTAAGAAGAACTGAGAGGTTTAACATTTCTGAGTTGAAATATTTTAACTGTCAAACGAAGGGGCATTTTGCAATAGGATGCATTGCCAATGCGACGAGGCGCTAGTTTAACTCACTTACGAGTGAATTAAATGTGTCTAGTTTCATCCTTCTAACTGAAGGTCACTAAAATGTAGGTGATCCATTCAGCATAGACAGGCCACGTGACAAAGAAATATGAAATCTTTGTCGAATTCAGGTGAGTACCAACTGGAGCAAGCTTTATTAATGTTGGGATATATATACATGAGTAGAAGTAAGAGAGGTTGGCTCATACAGATTGAGCCTACATACCCTGTTTCTATATGACGTGTTATGTACTACAAAAAAAATTCACGGAATTCAATATTTGTTCAAGTTTCGTTGGCTCTTGGTTTCTATAAGATAATTGAGTGCAACACACTTAGTTAATTTTTGGGATAAGTCTTTCTTCGTTCTAGTTATTTATTGAATGATTTCTATCATAGATGTTGATCTTTGAGATTTACATAGTGATTGTTCTTTCGAGGTCACAACTTCCATAACGTCTAAAGATGATATTTTGTTGTGGCATTCTAGATTTTGACTATATTGATCAAGTTCGCATAATTGTCTTGCTAAGGCAGAACTAAAGAGTATTTAGAGAAGACTAAATTTTCCCACATGCGAACGTTTCCAAAAGGAAAAACCTAAATGAGAGCCATTCGGCATAATAACTAGATATGATTGTTCAGTGCAATTAATTCATTCTGACGTATGTGGTCGAGTGAATGTGAGGGCAAGGCATGAGGCCTATTATCGTTTCGTCGCATTTAATAGATGATTATATTTAGACATGGTCAAATCTATTTGATTTCTCACAAGTCTGAAATTTCGTGTAACTTCAAGGCATTCATGGATAATGTTGAGAATCAATTTGATCTGAAGATCAAGACCTTACAATTTGATTGTAGTCATGATTATCTCCTGATTTTAAACTTCATGTGATGAAAATAGATTGAACGTGAGTAATTCATTCCTCGCACATCTCATTAGAATGAGATAGCGGAAAGAAGAAATTGAATTCTTCTTGACATGGTTAGACATGTGATAGCGGAGGCAAATAAGCTTATATCATTTGATGGAGATGCGCTCCAGACCGCCACATATGTTCTAACTCGTGTGCCGTCCAAGTGTGTCACTCCAACTTCTCACCAGCTATAGATAGGTCAAAAGCTCGATCTAAGCTACTTAAGGCTGTGAGAGTAGATTTTTTTACATCCATCTATGTGAGTATCTTACAAAGAGTGTCTTTGTTGAATACTCATAAGTATCAAAGAGATACGTGTTCGTGGGCGAAGTGAGTAGCGACTTGCTTTGTATAAAACTGATAGCTAGAATCATCTGGATCACTCCTTCAGAGTGAGAGAATTATGGAGGAGAAAGATTTACCACCTCCGGCTATTCTGGAAGTTCCTGATCAAAATGATCTTCATCTCATTAGGAGTGTGAAGGATCTTCATCTCAGTGGAAGTATGATTGATCTTTATCTTAGTAGGAGTAGAATTCTAAATTTCAGTGGGAGTTAGAATATAACTTTGACAAGAATACGGTTCCTGGTTACGATAAATATATGAGAGATGTTTATCAAATTGGGATAGACTAAAAGAATAATTTTTCTGCGCTAACGACTTAAGGTCGAAGGTGTAGGAATTGCTCTCTTGAAAAATGGTTCAAGTAAGATTCTTTTAGCAAATCGTGTAAGATGAAAATGAACACAAGAAGTTTCTAATGCTCAATCAGCTCCCAATTAGAATAAATTAGTTAAAGCAATGAAGGAAGAGATGACTTTCATAAACCGAACCATGTAAGAACTGGTTGACCTACCTAAGGGCGTAAGGCAATTGCAAATTTATGGATTCTTAGGATTAAGCGTAAAAGACTCGCTTAGATGCCAAAGGATTCGCACAACATAAAAAAATTTGACTATGAAGAGTCATTTTTGGTGGTTGTGAAATTCATGCCCATTAGGTTTATTCTGGTTGTAATGACTTACTTTGTCTAGAGTATAAAGGTTGCATTTATCGATGGAGAATTGGATCAAGAAACCTATATGGTTCAACCAAAGGGTTACATTCAAAAGAATGAGGCAACAAACTTAGAGTTTGCTAATAGTTGAGATTAGCTCTTGCATACAGTCTTTAAGACAATGTTGTACTCGTCGTTTCATAGTTCGAATATATCGTATAATTTCGAATTGATTGACGATTACTACTATAATGTCTACATTAAATTCTCTGGGAAAAGTTTGTCATAGAAAAGTTTGTCATCGTACATTGTATGTAGATATATAAATAGCCGAAAATAATTTGGGATATCTTAATGAGGTCAAAGTGTGAGTTTTGACCAACTTTGAAATTAAAGATATGAGAGAGGCTGATTACATACTCGAAGTTAAGATTTCGATGAATCGTTTGAGTTCAACGATTTAACTGTGATGGCATCAATCTCAAGAACGTCCCAATAGTCATAAGGTCATTTTTCTTAATAAAGACTTGTATCTAAACATATCTCAGGAGGTGAAGGATGTGCAAGTGTCCTTTGCCCAAATGACATGGATTATTTTCAATCCAAGCAAAGCACCTTGACAAGCGGTCAAGAAAATTATGAAGTATTTGAAAATGATTATTCCATAATCATCAAGTAATCGAGGTTAAGACCCGATATTGAGGTTATGCTAATGCCGATTGGGCTGTGATATGGATATGTAAAAATTCATATTCGGATATATACTTTTTGCTTATTGGTGATGCTATCTCGTGGAGTAGCTATAAATAGACTTGAGTCTGTCTCCAAATCAGCTGTAGAGGCCGAGAATGTAGCTTATGTAGCTATTGTGCAAAAAGTAATGTGGTTGAAGAGAGTCTTAAATTATTTATCCTTAATTACCTCAGAAGAACCAATGAGCATATTTTATGATATATGGTTGTGTGTATAGAAGTGAGCATGAAACACATATCTATGTGAGATATGATAGCCGATCCAACGTCTGAGAATGTACTAAGGGACATGTTTTAGAAACATGTCAGGTCCCAGCCTCCCAGGATTTGTGAATGAGATATTTTTGCTCGTATGGCATCTATTGGATTTGTTATTCAATGGAACTTGATGCTATGTCAGCAATACAAGTGTGAATATTATATTGAGTAACATTTACTCCAATGCATGTCGGACAGAGAAGTAGCCCTCTCATACGGGTGTTTACCTCAGTGGGAGTCAATGGGTTGATTCTTGACTGGGATGAGGCAGTTTTAGAATATTATTAAATATCGAGTGTCTGTTCTAAAATGTGGATGCCGTCTTGCTTAACTACAAGAAGGATCTTGTTAAAGTGCAAGAGTATTGATGCTGCAAGCAATTGATGCTGCATTAAATAAGTTTTGAGAACTTATCAGATTATAAGAAATCTAATGGTAAGAAGTAAGTAGAACTTACCATTATTCTGTCTTAATAGCCTAGAATAGTCTTTGGGAAGACTAAAGCCGTTGTTCGTAAACATCGAGGCCGATGCTCTAGTATGGTATTTTTTATAAAAGACATGCGCTCCTTCTCAGAAGAAAGAACACTATAACACATGGATCGTGTCATGTGTGCTTTACGACCTTTGGATGGGAAAATAATTTATTACTAAATGATTTCAATTTTTCTGGTGTGAGACCAACTCCGAAAACTATGGTTTCCAGAAATCTACCCTTAAGATCCTAAACATATTCTAAGAAGTATGATTCAGTGCTGCTAGTTTGGAAAGTCTTTAAAGGGTTATGTTTAAAGATTCGACGTGGCAAGGCTGACTCGAAAAGAAGGCTAGATCATGATGGAAGGAATATTGTTAAGGGAAAATGTTATTATCGATCACATTCTAGAAGTTTCGTGGTTCACTGGTCGACCTATTATGTTGAGAGCAATATAATAGTGAACACGAATAGATTGTTTCGAAAATCACGTGTGGAAACAATGAATGTGAGATAAAACCTAGGGTAAGTCATACTTTATATAATGGATGTGTTAATCGAGATGCTATCATCCTTGTGGCCGTTGTGTGCTCTTGGGTTTAGCTAACGTGCACTCGATATATGCTGGTCGCACGATATATGCGAAACACGAATTACGAGAGTTAATTGATTATGGTCAATCATGTGTGAGTGGGAGATGTTAGAATTTTATTTGTAAAATTCTAGTACACCCATGATTTATCTACTCCTTAATAACTTAGAAATTATTAAGGTGATGTGGTTGAATAGAAGTTACAACACGTGTAACTTCTCATGCGTGACCAATGGATAAAAGTGGTGGGTCTTTGATATAAGAGGCAAGGGATAGATGCCACATTTCTGGCTTGCTGTCCCTGTGAACTTGAATATATAAAAACAGATGGAGTTCATTTGATTCTCCTCTGGTGCGCACAACAGAAGTATTGAGACTTCTCTTGCACACAAAAATGACAAGAACGTAGTGTTCTTGATAGAAATTCTCTCGAACTCTGGTATCTAGTCCGTGGAAATTAACCTTATTTCGATGAAATCGTGAGTAAGATTATCAGTGACAAAACTTCCGTTACAACGATCATGTGAAGAATACTTTTCGAGTAGAATCTGTACTTCAAGAGATAAGTATTTAATTTATGGTTATTTGGATTCTTGCAATTATATTTATAATTATAAGATTGTATGATGAATCCCTTCAGATGACATTGTCTCATAGCTGTCATATATGGTGACATTGTCTCATCACAGTCCAAGAGAAATTCGGAACTTCCACTGTATGGACATTTTATGCATGACACTATTGTCCCTCGTGATTTTCTGCATGAAGGAGTTTTTTGTTTGGATACATTTGGTACAAACATAGACTTTCTAATTGCATTTAGAACAGCCATGATATCGCAATGGACTTGGGAACTTTTAAGTCTTCACTCGTTATGGCCTCTAGTATTTGTATTTTCCCAGAAAATTAACTTCTGGTTCTCTCAGCGTGTAATACTGTTGCAGACTATTTGTTTAGCTTGTTTAATTGACATGCAATCATCTCGTCCTGGAAACCTCAAAATAAGCAGTTGACTGTTTCTGGTTTGCAGTACCCAATACTTACACAAGGGTTACAGAAACGAAGTTTTCGGTACGTTTGATTCTTCTTACTCCGTGATATGTTTCTGTTGGTTTTAACGTGTAATTAACGAGTAATTACATGTTAAACCTGATTAATTAACAAACTAATTCGTTAATAATAAATCAATTACTTGTCGAAGCAAGAGGTCCACAGGTTCGGATCGACTATGTCTTCGTGCCAGTCGAATTACGATCACATTATAACGGATTCGTAATTGATTTTCACGAGATTTTCTCTATTGAAAATCTGATCAAAATTCAGGGACTATTCTAAAGTTTTGTCTTTCTTTTTGAGTGCTTGTAGGGAGAATTAATTATTGGTTCAGCCAGATTTCCCTTTTTATAGGAAAATTCGGCCAATCAGAACGCGCCACGTGGTACACCACGTGGCGCACATGGCTGTCACGTGGCACTTCTGGGCCGCATGTCCGCCATGAGGCATCCCACGTGGCAAAGCTACCCATAGCTTTGCCACGTGGCAGCACGACAGTGTGCCACGTGGGCCGCCAACTCTGGCGGCAACTGCTTTTCTGGTCAACCCTACCATAGCGATTCGACGTGACGTGGCGCTGATGCAGTTGCCGCAAGAGTTGACGGCCCACGTGGCACACTGTCGTGCTGTCACATGGCAAAGCTATGGGTAGCTTTGCCACGTGGCATACCACATGTCGGGCATGCGGCCCAGAAGTGCCACGTGGCAGCCATGTGCGCCACGTGGTGTGCCACATGGCGCATTCTGATTGGCCAAAAAGGGAAATCCGGCTGAACCAATAAGTAATTCTCCCTACAACCACTAAAATAGAAAGGCAAAATTTTGGAATAGTCCCTGAGTTTTGATCAGATTTTTAATAGAGAAAATCTCGTGAAAATCAATTACGAATCTGTTATAACGTGATCGTAATTCGACTGGCACGAAGACAACGAAGACATATTCGACCCGACTCTGTGGACCTCTTGCTTCGACAAGTAAGTGATTTATTATTAACGAATTAGTTTGTTAATTAATCGGGTTTAACATGTAATTACACATTAAAACTAACAATTGGTATCCGAGCATGGTTGAAACCATGTTTTGATGATGATATGATGTTTTAATTCAAGTAATTATGTGATTTTTTGGGTAAAAATTGTATTAATTATGATTTTATTAAAAATTACAATTTGTTGGACTTTAATGTAATTAATTTAGAACCAGTGGGACTAAATTGAATTTTGCGTAACAACGCGGGCAAATTCGCGCATGCGTGAAACCTTAAGGTACCAATCTAAAATTTGACCACTTACGTGGCAACTACGTGTCATGGACTTCGGTGCAAATTTTGAAAAACCTTTGGGACTAAACTAAAATTTGCCACTTCAATTCACTCCCGAGGAACTCTAATCGGGCGATTTGGGGGCGATTTTCACCAAATCGATTTCCGTCGATTTCATCAGAAATTTGACGATTTCGATGCCGGAGATCGATGATAATCGATTCTTCGGCGTGTCCTCGACGTCTCGATACCACTTTCATGGATCGACGTCGCCGGAAAGCTGTGAGGGAGAAGACGATGCCGACGACGATTTCGGCCACAATTCGACGAGTGCCTGTTACCGGCGTGACCGCGAGCTCAAGACGAGCCGATTGAGCTAGATCTCGTCGGTCGTATCCCCGGGGACGAGAAGATATCAACTGGAGAAGAAAACAGAATATTCTGGGATTTTTGCAAAAATTAAAGAATTTTTTGAAAAAAAAAATAGATTTTGGAACGAGTTCCGAGATATGTTAAATTTAACTAAAATCACATGAATTGGTCCATAGTATGATCATCAATAGAATGAAAAATAATTTTTTCAATCCTATTTTGGGAGAATATGAGAATTAACCCGAAATTGACTTGCAATTGATATAAGATTCGATGGCTATTGGAAAGAGATATCTAAACTTTTGTGCAACGGAACTTCGACAAAAGGTTCTGAAGCACCATTTACCGCTCCGAGTGCCTAAGGTTGACATGTATGTCATCGTTGAACATATCGAGGCTGTTCACCGGGAGATGCAAGACTGGATCTGGGCCGGAGGCTATAATTATGGAGAGGACTGGCCCTCCATGTTTCCAGACCTCCTGGTTACGCTGAAGATCCAAGAAGATATGTGCGTCTTCTTGGAACCCGGGATCAATACCCATAGAGATGCCCTCTATGGTCTGATCCACTACCTTGAGGAGAGGGGTCTTCTCAGAGAGATGATACCTCCTCCCGTCCTGGAATTGCAAAGCGGTTTGGTCCTGAACCGCTACCTCGCTAAGGAGTACTATTATAATTTTCTTCCGCTCCTAGTCATCTGGATTATGGATACGATTCCAGTTCCGGTGGTGAACTTGGAACCTTCCTTCAGATCGTCCTCGCACCCGGTCTCCACAGGATCATTCTCGGATCCGGATTCAGATATGTATCTGGATTCTCCTACCGGATCGTCTGGACACCGGATCCCCATGTGATTACATGTTGTGTTTAACTGTGCCCATATACATATATTGTTTTAGGAGAATTTTGTACAATAGGTTGAGACCTTGTCTGAGTTTTTGTGCATGTGTGTGTAAACTCAGAATGTACAAATGCATATGTGATGCATGTAATTAAATAAAGATGTTTGTTTAATTGCTACCACTTGAGTAATTAAACTCAGAATGTAATGAAAGGTGAGGGAAAGCATGCCCGCGACCCACTTCGATTTTGAGATTAATCAAGGACTTCGTATCGTTAAAAGTTATGAGTGTTTAGTAAATTGAATCATATTGCTAAATCAAATTTCTAATATGTTCTCATATTAAAAATTCCCTATAGAGATGTTAGTTGCTTCTAGATCTATCAAAGTTGAGTTAAACCGTGAGTTAAAACTCAATGGTGAAAACTATGAGAAATGGAGCATGAAAATCCAATATGTGCTTGAGGAACAAGAAGTTCTGGAACACATACATGTGATAATGGATGAGCCTGATGAAGGCACAACTGCTCAACATAAGCGAGACATAGAAGCTTATGTTATTTGGAAGAAAAAGAACACTACTGCCCGGTTGATTTTGTTGAGTTCGATGATGGATGATGGCACCCGATAATTTCGCGTGTATGACAACGCGAAAGAGTTATGAGACGCTCTCAAACAAAAATTTGGAAAGCTTTCAGTGTCAAAGCTACGTGCTTTGACCATAAGGTTTGACACCTTTAAGAAGCGTCCGGAGGTTACCATGAGGAAACACTTGAGAATGATGTCTAACATGATCAGTGAACTGGCAGAGGCTGGTCGCATACTTAGCAACGAGCAGCAGATTCAAGCTATCACATGTTTCCTACCACCAAGTTGGGAACAGATGAAGATGAATCTTACCCATTCTGACCAACTGGTAACATTTGATGATGTTGCCAGACACCTTGAGCTGGAGGAAGATCGCCTCCTAGCTATGAAATCTCACCCTGAAGCCCATTCGACTAGTTCAATTGGGAATGGTGGAAAAAGAATAGAGGTAAAGGGAAGGGTATGAGTAAGGAAACTCCAAAGGCTGAAAACCTAGGAATCAAGTGAGATGGCTCCAAGGATAAAAAGAAAAGGCAGTTTAACATTTCAAAAGTGAAATGTTTCAACTGTCAGCAGAAGGGACATTTTACAAAAGATTGCAAGATGCCCAAGCAGGTACACATAAACTCAAGTGTGAGTAAGTTGTACGTATCCTCTTGTACCCTTCTAATTGAATCACATTCTATGTGGGTGATTGATTCAGGAGCGACAGACCATGTAGCTAGAGACTGTTGTTCGTTCGTTGATTACAGGCGATTGCCGCCTGGAGCAAAAACTATTTTTGTCGGTAACAACTCGTGCGTAGATGTGAAAGGCCTGGGCACTTGTAAATTGCACCTTCGTGGTAGTCGTGCCCTTCTTTTACATGACATGTTGTTTGCTCCAGACATTCGAAGGAACCTGATCTCAGTTTCGGCCTTAATGTCTTTAGGTTTTTGGTTGTCGTTTAAGGACGACACTGTTAGATTGTATTTGGATGAAGCCTATTTTGGCCTTGGATATATATCAGAAGGTTTTTTGATTCTGGATATTGATCCTCGTAAAAGTTTTTCCTTAGTCACTAGTTCAAACTCATCGGAAGATGATATTAAACTATGGCATTCTAGACTAGGCCATATCGGTCAGGATCGTTTAAACCGTCAAGCTAAGGCAGGACTACTGGAAAATGTAGAGAAATCTATATTACCCAGATGCGCATCCTGTCTAGAAGGGAAAAGCACAAGAAAACCTTTCGGTACTGAGGCTAGAGTTAAATTTTCACTATAATTAGTCCATTCCGACATCTGTGGTCCAATGAACGTGAAGGCAAGGCGGAGCATATTACTTCATCACCTTCATTGACGACTATACTAGATATGGTCTGATATACCTGATTTCTCACAAGTCTGAAACCTTAAACTGCTTCATGACGTACATGCGTTTTGTTGAGAATCAGAAGGACAGAAAGATAAAGGCCTTACGAACTGATCGTGGCCGTGAATATCTTTCTGATGAGTTCAAAGCTCTATGCATTGAAAAAGGGATTGAACATCAGTTGTTCACTCCCTATACACCCCAGCAAAACGGGGTTGCTGAAAGAAGGAATAGAACCCTTCCTGCCTTAGCTAAACGGTTTAAACGATCCTGACCGATATGGCCTAGTCTAGAATGCCATAGTTTAATATCATCTTCCGATGAGTTTGAAGTAGTGACTAAGGAAAAGCTTTTACAAGGATCAATATCCATAATCAAAAAACCTTCTGATATATATCCAAGGCCAAAATAGGCATCATCCAAATACAATCTAACAGTGTCGTCCTTAAACGACAACCGAAAACCTAAAGAGATTAAGGCCAAAACTGAGATCAGGTTCCTTCGAATGTCTGGAGCAAACAATACGTCATGTAAAAGAAGGGCACGACTACCACGAAGGTACAATTTATAAGTGCCCAGGCCATTCACATCTACGCACGAGTTATTACCGACAAAAATAGTTTTTGCTCCAGGCGGCAACCGCCTGTAATCAACGAACGAACAATGGTCTCTAGCTACATGGTCTGTCTCTCCTGAATCAATCACCCACATAGAATGGGATTCAGTTAGAAGGGTACAAGAGGATACGTACAACTTACTCACAATTGAGTTTAGGTATACCTGCTTGGGCATCTTGCAATCTTTTGCAAAATGTCCCTTCTGTTGACAGTTGAAACATTTCACTTTGAAATGTTAAACCGCCTTTTCTTTTTAGCCTTGGAGCCATCTGACTTGATTCCTAGGTTTTCAGCCTTTGGAGTTTCCTTACTCTTACCCTTCCTTTTACCTCTCTTCTTTTTCCCACCATTTCCAGTTGAACTAGTTGAATGGGCTTCAGGGTGGGATTTCATAGCTAGGAGGCGATCTTCCTCCAGCTCAAGGTGTCTGGCAACATCATCAAATGTTACCAAATGGTCGGAATGGGTAAGATTCATCTTCATATGTTCCCAACTTGGTGGTAGAGAACGGATGATAGCTTGAATCTGCTGCTCGTTGCTAAGTATGCGACCAGCCTCTGCCAGTTCACTAATCATGTTAGACATCATTCTCAAGTGTTTTCTCATGGTAACCTCCGGACACTTCTTAAAGGTGTCAAACCTTATGGTCAAAGCATGCAGCTTTGACACTGAAAGCTTTTCGAATTTTTGTTTGAGAGCGTCCCATAACTCTTTCGCGTTGTCATACATGCGAAATTGTCAGGTGACATCATCCATCATCGAACTCAACAAAATCAATCACGCAGTAGTGTTCTTTTTCTTCCAAATAACATAAGCTTCTATGTCTCGCTTATGTTGAGCAGTTGTGCCTTCATCAGGCTCATCCATTATCACATGTATGTGTTCCAGAACTTCTTGTTCCTCAAGCACATATTGGATTTTCATGCTCCAGTTCTCATAGTTTTCACCGTTGAGTTTTAACTCACAGTTTAACTCAGTTATGATAGATCTAGAAGCAACTGACATCTCTATAGGGAATTTTTAATACGAGAACATATTAGAAATTTGATTTAGCAATATGATTCAATTTACTAAACACTCATAAGTTTTAACGATACGAAGTCCTTGATTAACCTCAAAATCGAAGTGGGTCGTGGGCATGATTCCCCTCATCATTCAAGTATTAATTTTAAACTTCAACAGTTTAAAGTTCATCGATGGTAAACTCAAGTGGTAGCAATTAAACAAACATCTTTATTTAATTACATACATCACATATGCATTTGTACATTCTGAGTTTACACACATATGCACAAAAACTCAGACAAGGTCTCAACCTATTGTACAAAATTTCCCCAAAAATAACATATGTATATGGGGACAGTTAAATACAACATCTAATCACATGGAGATCGGGTGTCCAGGCGATCCGGTAGGAGAATCCAGATACATATCTGAATTCGGATCCGAGAATGATCTTGTGGAGACCGGGTGCGAGGACGATCCGAAGGAAGGTTCCAAGTTCACCACCGGAACTGAGATCGTATCCATAATCCAGATGACTAGGAGCGGAGGAAAATTGTAATAGTACTCCTTAGCGAGGTAGCAGTTCAGGACCAAACCGCTTTGCATCTCCAGGACAGGAGGAGGTATCATCTCTCTGAGAAGACCCCTCTCCTCGAGGTAGTGGATCAGACCATAGAGGGCATCTCTATGGGTATTGATCCCGGGTTCCGAGAAGACGCACATATCTTCTTGGATCTTCAGCGTGACCAAGAGGTCTCAAAACATGGAGGGCCAGTCCTCTCCATAATTATAGCCTCTGGCCCAGATGCAGTCTTGCATCTCCCGGTGAACAACCTCGATATGCTCAACGATGACATACATGTCATCCTTAGGCACTCGCAGCGGTAAACGGCGCTTCATGACTTTTTGTCGAAGTTCTGTTGCACAAAAGTTTAGATACTTCTTTCCAGTAGCCATCGAATCTTGTATCAATTGCAGGTCAATTTCGGGTTAATTCTCATATTCTCCCAAAATAGGATTGAAAAAATCATTTTTCAATCTATTGATGATCATACTATGGACCAATCCATGTGATTTTAGGTAAATTTAACATATCTCGGAACTTGTTCCAAAATATATATATATATTTATTTTTTCAAAAAATTCTGGAATTTTTGCGAAAATCTCAGAATATTCTATTTTCTTCTCCGGCCGATATCTTCTCGTCCCCGGCGATACGACCGACGAGACCTAGCTCAATCAACTCGTCGTGAGCTCGAAATCACGCCGGTACCGGGCGCTCGTCGTCTTGTGGCCGGAATCGTTGTCAGCTTCGTCTTCTCCCTCACGACTTTCCGACGAGCTCTGAAGCTTCATTCTTCATTTTCCGGCGATGTCGATCCACAAAAGTGGTATCGAGACGTCGAGGACAAGCCGGAGAATCAATTATCATCGATCTCTGGTGTCAAAATCGTCGGATTTCTGACGAAATCGACGGAATTCGATTTGGGAAAATTGCCCCCAAATCGCCCAATTAGGGTTCTGCGGGATTGAATTGAAGTGGCAAATTTTAGTTTAGTCCCGAAGGTTTTTCAAAAATTGCACCGAAGTCCATGACACGTAGGTGCCACATAAGCGGTCAAATTTTAGATTGGTACCTTAAGGTTTCGCGCATGCACGAATTTGCCAGCGTGATTAGGCAAAATTCAATTTAGTCCCACTGGTTCTAAATTAATTACAATAAAGTCCAACAGGTTGTAATTTTCAATAAAATCACAATTAATACGATTTTTAACCCAAAAAATCACATAATTAATTAAATTAAAACATCATATCATCATCAAAATATGGTTTCAACCATGCTCTGATACCAATTGTTGGTTTTAACGTGTAATTAACGAGTAATTACATGTTAAACCTGATTAATTAACAAACTAATTTGTTAATAACAAATCACTTACTTGTCGAAGCAAGAGGTCCACAGGTTCGGGTCGACTATTTCTTCGTGCCAGTCAAATTACGATCACATTATAACGGATTCGTAATTAATTTTTACGAGATTTCCTCTATTGAAAATCTGATCAAAACTCAGGGACTAATCCAAAGTTTTGCCTTTCTTTTTGAGTGGTTGTAGGGAGAATTACTAATTGGTTCAGCCGGATTTTCTTTTTATAGGGAAATCCGGCCAATCAGATCGCGCCACGTGGCGCACATGGCTGTCATGTGGCACTTCTGGGCCGCATGTCCGCCATTTGGCAGTACGACAGCGTGCCACGTGGGCCGCCAACTCTGGCGGCAACTGCATCAGCGCCACATCACGTTGAAGTGGCGCCGTCTGGTTGGCCATGCAGCCCGCGTGGCGGCTGGCGTGGGCCCCGGGCCGGTCAACGCGCAATACTTGGGCCTGATGGGCCTTGGCCCAATCAGACACAATAATAATTGCCTGATTGGGCCTAATAGGTCCAACAGTTTCTTTCAATTATCATACCATAGTTACTTTTCTTGAGACTTCATTCTGGTTTTGCCTTGTGTCAATAATGCAGATCAAGGTAGAAGAGTTCTTTAATTTGTTATTTTTGGATAACGCCATAAAATTTGTTGAGTCTTTCCATGCAAGATGTGGAGATAAAGGTAGTTCTACGAATTCTGTCGGAGTCCACATGTCCGTATGATTTTGCTTGTTTGTTTGTGCATCACTTTTCCTTATCATAGACAGTTTCTAGCTTTTATATTGGTTCTGATGGTTGGTTAATTTGCTTTGCATTTGAGAATTCAAGTGCTCTTCATGGTATCCAAATGAAAAGCATGGCCACGCTCGAGGTGTATCTTTTGAGCATCCAATAAAAATATACTTTGGTATGCTTTTCTGGTACTTATCTGTTAACATTGTCTTTAGAAGTTTAAGCTTGTTCAGTCATCGTAGGTACCCACTGAGTTGAACCTCTTTTTTTCTTAGGTACAAAATGTGGCAGCTGCCAGGAGGTCCAGAAATTCCTAGTATACAGAAATATGTACTCTGGCCATTAATTATGGGAGCTTCTGTATTGCACTTTGAGTAGTATTACATTCAGTGACATAACATGCTCAGAGATCAAATTTTCTCTCTATCTTTCCTTCTTTCTACCCATTGGGAATGGTTGATATTCGGAGTAAGAAGAAGCTATTACTGTTTTGTTGGATGTAAAAGGTCCCTCATATATCAAGCTTAAGTGATTGGGTTGCAATTAGTTGAGTCCAAGTCTCTTGACACTGGCATTCAATAAATGAAGTCAAGCTATTAGTTGGGCTGTGTATGCTTTCCGTTATTTTTTCTGCGAGCCAGCTTACTGTGCTTTCAAACCTGTGACCTCTGAATGCATTTAACGAATCACCAGATTGTTTTTGTTTGAAGATGTCATCACCGCCTCAAGTGATGCTGAGAACATGTCACCAACAAGACTATATTGTTCTCTTCTGTAACTTTGCATGCATTTTATTTTGGAGTATGTATGGTGTATGTTTACTTTTGTGCAAACATTTTTACCTTTGCATGCATTTATTCCTTTTCGTTTCTTATGGTTGTCTTTTTTTGTGGTATGATGGTGTTAAGGTTGGGAAATAATTCTTTGCAACTGTTTCTCCAGTCATTGAGACATCGCAGGCGATTACTGATGTACCCTATGGAGATTCGACAAGATTCTCCACGTTCTTGAAAAATCAGAGTCAAGTTTCCCTGATCTTGGTCATCGCTTTCATCGTGATCTTCCTGATGCAGGTATATCTGTAGTACCATTTTGCTCGACAATTATTAATTCTAGCGTTCACAGGTTGTCTGTTGCTATGACAAGATGCTCAGTACCTCGGATCTGACATCCCTTTCGTCTCTCCTCTGTTTCTATAACCGCAGGTGAGCATACTTGTGTTATTGAGTAGGCCCCGAACTGTTAACATTGCGCCTTCGGGAGGCTTCTACGTTGGGGATATGAGCGGCGGGCTTGGAGGAAAATCGCCAGAATCCGCGGCGTGGCTGGAAAGGCGAATGCACCACCTGAAAGATGAGATGTAACATGGTTGAGGTTCAGCTAGATAGGCTGCGGCAGGAACTCGGATGGTTGAAAACTCAGTTGAAAGGATACAACAATGTTCGAAAACCCAAATAAGTTAATTGGAAGTGGCGCACCCTATTGTTCATTAATCTTTGGAAAAAGTACACTTAAGTACCCTGTAGTTTCACGTTTTCTAAATTAAGGTCGTGTTTTAAAATTGCATTTTTAAGCCATGTGGTTAAAATTCTGTATATCTTTAGAATTTTAGGGGAAAGAACGACAGATTAGTTATTAGGATTGAGGAGACAAAAGGTTGGCCATTTGATAATTTTTGTGAGGTTTTATCTATTTGGTGATTGGTTACGATGGTTTTGTCTGAGATGGTTCAGTGACTGGGGGAGAGGCAGATGGGCCATGGGATGGAGAGAGAAGGTGGAGTAGGTGGAGGGGACGAAGTTAAGATTTGAGTAAAAAAGCTGGGATTAATTTGATAATTTGCCACATGCCACATGCCACATCATCTACGACTTACACAAATGGACTGTCTACGTATGATAAAAAACGACGACGTTTCGTAGCATGAGGAGCCCACGTGGACGGACAAGTGGCCGGACAACTACCCGGGCTGCCCGGGACTGAGGGGAAGGAGGGGAGAGAGGGGAAAAGGGGAGAGGGGAAGGTGGAGAGATGCCACATCATCAAAAATGTGGCTAGTCTAGTTGGCCGGGCAAAATTTGGATAATTATCCGTTGACTTACGTGATATTAATTGACTACAGTTTGACTGATTGGTAAATTTTTTTTATCACAAACTACTAGAATAATTTTCGACGATACTGCAATGTACTAAAATTGACTTTTTCAAAATTTTAATATTATCTACAGTAACTTTGGATTAGTCCATAAAATCAAATCAAAATGCAACATATAGAAGTCTCATCTTGCTTTAGAATTGAAAGCATAATTTTTACCACACTCCAAATCAACAAATTGTGGTTTTATCTAAGTTCAATTTAAGATATTGAATCAGTTAACAATTGAGATAAGAGAATAAAATAAACGCAAACATTTCTTGCAATAATGTGGTAGTATAAACCCTAACTCTAGGAAGAATTAATTCAAATTCATTTGTGGAAGAATCTAATACAGTTCAAGATTTTGAAGAATTTGAATTCAAAAATCTACAGAACGTGTACCAGTTTTGGGAGATTTTATCCATTTTACTGGGAGTTTTGCGCCCATAAAAAGTCGGTACCAGCACCTGAAACGAGACGCATCTTTGTGCATTGATGGTGTTGCTGATAAAAAATAGCAGCATCAAGAACCATTCATGGCAATCACCGCCTTGTGAACCCGGAGACTCAAAATGGAGGCCACAATCCAATTGGCTCCCGAGCAACAGTGAACAAACTATGTTTTAGATGAATGGGTGTTCTCAATTGTTCTACTCCCAAGGTATGCAAAAACCATCATTACAAAAATGGATCGATCCAGATTACAAAACTTGGCTGAAAGAAGTTTCGGTAGGAATCTAAAATCCAGGCAAAATCGAAAGGTCTGCGATGCCTTTCGGAAGATCGGCAATTTTCCGGAGCAAAGCCAGCCTGTTCTTTCTTATTCTTTTATCTTCCTGCTTACACGCAAATGGGGTTAATTGCTATGATTGAAATCCACAGGAAGAAGATATAGGCACCTTAGAAACCAAGAAAGATGAACCAACAACAAGTTTGGACAGCTTTTATTCAAACATTGGTGAATTCAATAGTTGAGAATACTTTTAGGATAGAATATTTCATTGATGTCCACATCAGAAAAGCATATACTTATGCAAGACCTATAATCATTCTCTAAATGGTCTGTATTTAAGGGTTAATAAATAGCCAAGTATTTAGCAAAAGATAGGGGCTTTGGTGACTATTCGGTAAGACAGTTTTCTTACTTTTACACATGAGATGACAACAAAAAACAGAATGCTCTTTTGACCCGAATAAAAAAAAAATCAGAGGAAACTCACCACCATGACAAAAATGTGATTGAAGAAATTATCGAGTGGCTGAACTAAATCCGAAGATACTTCAACAAACTCATCAACATCACTACCTGCAAAAGCAAATTGCAGTTCATTGATAAGGGTTCGTAAAATAAGGTTTCGACATCATATGGAACACACTGAAGCAAGTTTCCAGCTAATTTGCATAAGACGAGACATATCCTCCAATCTTACTAAGCATGCCTATTATACCACAGAAGAGAGCTTGGTACCAGAATGTAGTTTGCTCTTCACGGACAAGTAAGTGCTCCATAGGGCTCTCTCTTCGTTTGTTTCAAACACAGTTTCATCCACCTGGTTGTAAGATTTAAACCATTGAACCACTGTGAGTGTTTGTCAACAGACAATACCAATTACTTGAAACCGCAATGGGAAGAACATGAACAATTTCGGCATACAACTATAGCAGAGCAGGTATTCCGATGCTCTGGAGAGAATAGCCGATATGAATTTGATTGCAAAATAGTACCTCCACATTGGCATCAACATCTTTTCCGCGCACAATTCTGGTCGGACGAGAATATGTCTCAACTACCTTAGGGAAAAGATCCCCTCTTGACAAGCTTTCCATCTGGTAAAACAGCTGAGGTGGAATCACAACCGGCACATGGTAGAACATATGGAAACACAATCTTAAAACATACTATTGTTCACATGCAATTATTTCATGAAACACTCCTAACTTGCAGATTTTTTTTTCCATCTAGAACACGAAATCCTCCAGGATAGGAATAAACCCTCACATATCTCCAAGCTACAGTATGACAAAAACAGACATCATATCGTGGAAATATGATTTATATGATAAGCAAGAATCCTCGCTTAGCACCAAAACTCAGATGCATGACCATGAAAATCGCGTTCATAAAGAGTCATGCAAAATATAGAAGGTATGGCAGTGTGTAAATAATGAGAGCCAACTCTAGACATTACCATATTGTAATTTATAAACACTTAAAAGGGAAAAAGAGTAATTTTTGGCCATTTGCAATGTATTAGATGATGAGCAATACTAAAAGGACATGGATTAATGTTTTCATGATAATGCTTAAGATCGTACATTCATCTTTAATGATTAAAAGTCAAACTTGAGAAACACAGCAAGTAGATAAAGTGGGTACTTCAAGAAAGGAAAGAAGAGAACCTACTTTATATGCTGTCTTTGCAGCAAGAGAAGGCAAGTTTGCACGCTCTGCAAGAACAGAACGTACAATTTCCGGATTGATGCCCTTATCAACCTGTGAACGTCCACTCTCAGAGAGGTATCAGGTAAAAAAAGTATCAACCAACAAAATGCTATGAACATCAAACATTGCCGTGCATCATTGCAGCTCTGAAAGTCAATGCACCCACATTGACTCAAAAAGTCCTTGAAATCCTCGGGCCGAAATCAACAAATGTAGACCAGAAGCATGGACTTTTTGGTTTTCAGCAAACTGATAAGAAGCTTGGACTCTTCCTTTTTCAAAAACTTAAAACTATCAAAAATCTAATTAATTTCAGTTTTGCAGACACCAACTCATCCATGGGTGCAGCTATCTGTTCTTGGGTCCTCCTCGAATTTTCGAGCAAGATCCTTTAGAAAAATACGTAACTATAAAAAGTTAATGATTTGATTTCAGATGCAGGTACCAACTGGACGTCACCCTAAGAGCTGTAACATTCTCCATCCTAGTTATCCTATACCAATACAGACATGATTGAGATTGCAAACAGATCGTACAAAAAAATGATGCAGGGGGCTTATCAACCAGACGTCAAGCCGGAAGTTGTCACATACTTCCTCCTATACCCTCATCACCTAATGGTATTAGCTGATTACCAATAGAGAGAAATCCAAAGCTTGCAATAAACTTAACTAAGTAGAATAAGAAAAATATTTGTGTACCAGATATTGCTCCAATCTTCTGGTGACAAACATATGTGCCTGAACAACGAAAAAACCATTATTTCGATGCACAAATGGTACTTCGACTGAAGACACCAAAATAACAACCAGAAATGGTAAATACGCATGCATATCCAAATAGGAGTAAGTTATGAACAGCGACATAAATAGCACAGCATGCGAGGAATTCTTTTCGATCATGGAAGGAATAACTAAAACATGGAAATCATAATCAATGAAAAAACCAAAAGAGACCAAATTTTCTCTGTGGTCTCTGAAATCTTCGTTAGTGCCAGTATGGAAAAAGGATAATTTATTTTGAAAGGCACCAGGAGTTTGAGGATAAAACCCTTCCCTCCAGCACTCTTTTGTTAGGGGGAAAACTTCAATTTGAACTATTTTTTCCACACATAAACTAAGCCTAATTAGGATAAAGGAACGGCAGCATTGGCGCAATTCATCGAGTCTGCTATATGAACCATTATTGCTATGCTCCTAGAACCTTGCTCTTACATCGTCTATTGTGGAGGAATCTAATTCAATCTGTTGGACTTCGGCAGCAAGCCTTAAAGCATGAACCAGATCCAGATTTTTATCCTTCTCAACCAATATTTGGACCTGAATAGACATATACACAATAAGAATAGTGATACACATAACCTTAAAGTGTAACACTACCTAACTAAACAAGATATGAGTAGACTTACAAGGCCATATGAGATCCTTCGTAGACCAAAAGGATCATTACTGGAACTAGGTTGACAACCAGCAGCAAACAAGCCAACAAGACTGTCTAACCTGCTTACAACATCACAGCAAAAGAATGTGAATTGGATAATTAAAACTGGAGCCCACAAGAATAAATAATCATTGCTACTTCAGTTCTTCAAAGCACCAGGGTCTTGAAGAAAATCCAGAACAACCATTGTGCTAGCACAGTTACTCGCTCGACAATCATGAACCTTGTTCACTCAATCATGGCTTACCATCTATACAGGTGAAGCATGAAAACATTCGAAGTTTTATGATTCATTAATATATAGCCAACAAAACTAAATCATGACATAAACTCGTAAGATGTCAAGAGACTCGAGTCAATTTAAAGTCACCTGTCAGCGATTGCCAAAACTATCCCAGCGTCAGTATTTGGAAGCAAATCCCCAGAAAATCTAGGCAGTGTAATCTCTAGCAAAGCATCAGCAATCTGCCGACAGAAAAAGGAAAAAAATAAATAAAACAATGTAAACATCCATCACCAGACCTTGAAAGAGGATAGCAGTGGTAGCCAGTGTAATCAATAAAGATAAAATCAATACCTTAAAAAATAAAGATAAAATCCAAACATGTATCGTAAAAACAACAGCTGAAAACAAATGGCCGAAGAGGAGACCCATAATACCAGCATTGAGTATCCATCTTTAAGAGCATAATGACGAGCCATTATTCCTGAAAGTGAAGTAAATTCGGTGACAATAGCAGTTGCAAGATCTGACATAGCAAGGGATGCAGCATTCTGGACAATCTGAAGGTTATCTTCACTTATTCCCATTCGCAAGCTCAATTTGGTAACCATTTCTTCCACACGCGTCATCTTATCGAGCATTGTTCCTAACTTCTCCTGGTATGCAGCAAATTAGAAAGCATTAACGCATATCAAAGAGATGCATCTAAATGAAAAGTTAGAGAGAATCACACTTCATCATTTACTTTTAGATTATCCAAGCAGCACATACAACTTTGGAAAACAAAATTCAGGTCTACTACAGTGTTAGCATTAACATTTGGTGTTCCCCTTCAGCACTTACGTGGAAAAGAATCCCTTTCAGTTGACTGCGGAACTCAGATAATCTCTTTCGTTGGTCCATCTCATAAAAAAATTTAGCATCTTCATAGCGTGCTCTGCACATAAAGCCAAAATGCTTAGCTAGTCATAGAACGAGAAAATTCTCATTCACTAGTATTATGTTTTGCCTGATAGACAAGATAACACTGGCAAATGTTTTTAAGAATCAGATTAGGATATAGACAGTTCAAACTGCTCACGAGCAGATCTATCTGAATACAGAAGTACCCTATATAAAGAAAATTTCATGATCACCTGAGTACAGCTTCGTTTCCTTTTCTCACAACTGACTCATCTATCGGGCCATTTGCCACCTGTAGAGAAAAATTCTAGTCACCTGATAGGCTAAAGCAAGGAATAAAATATGACCAGCATAATAAGTCAATAACCAAGCCTTACAGAAATGAAGCATGGCAACAGTTTTCCATCATCATCAGTCACGGCAAAGTACTTCTGGTGCTTCTGCATGACCTGTAGGTATCAGTGCTCAAATTAGCAACCGAATACACATCATAAGTTTCTATCGTTTGTGCATTACATTGAGAAACAAAGTTCTTATTATTTATGTTCTCACAGTGAGTAACGGCCAAATACAGACATCTTTAGTATCAAAACTCAGTTAATTAGCCTTGGTCACTAGTCAACTTTCCAAGGAGACAAGCAACAAATGCCAGAGGTTAAAAGCATTCTTACTTTAGCCAACCTAGGACCATCTGGTTGTCGCTAAACTAGATGACTACCAAATGTCAATGGAAGGCTCACAAGTTTGTAATCAACATAGTTAATTTTCTGCGGTCACCAGTCAAAGACACACACACAACACGTCAAAATTCTTACTTTAGCAATCAACACATTCTTACGGTATTTCCAAGGAGACAAAAGTAACAGATTCCTGAGGTAAACATTCTTACTTTAGCCAACCTAAGACCATCTGGTTGTTGGCAACTAAATGATTAGCATGTGGATGGAAGGCTCACTTGCTATGTTAAGACAATGAAAATCTGGTAATTGGTGGCTAACAACAATACAACCCTGATATCTCCAGTTGATTGGCACATGAAGAAAATTATTTACCATGGTTAATAGTTCATCAGGAAGCTCTAGAAAGGATGGTTCAAAATTTCCCATCACTGGAACTGGTGCTTCAACAAGATTTACAACCTACAAACATTAAATAACATGTATAAATATATACATCATTAAAGGTTTTCAACAAAAAAAAAGTGATGCAGCATTACCTCACTCAACAAGCTTTCTGGAATTAAGACATTGCCACCAATACTTCTTGCCAATGAATTGGCACAGTCTAGTATACTTTTTTGCCGATCCTACAGATAACATTAATTTCAGTTATT
Organism: Hypericum androsaemum; assembly: GCA_963995505.1. NCBI lineage: Eukaryota > Viridiplantae > Streptophyta > Magnoliopsida > Malpighiales > Hypericaceae > Hypericum > Hypericum androsaemum. The sequence continues at coordinate 1,945,683 of OZ023185.1, forward strand.
GTCCCCAGAAGCTCAGAATTAGATCTTCAGATAAGTAGATTAAAAGAGAGTAAGATAGAGAGAGCCCACACTGAGTTTCCCACAACATAGAACTCAAACAAGTTATCTAGTCATACCTCAATGTTAATAGCCATGCCAGCACTCTTGATAACAACTGCATAAGATTCTGCATTCGACACCTAAAAAAGATTTCAAAGTGGCAAGTGAAAACTGCAGCAAGCACAAGTGATTCACCCATTGGTTTGTACAAGTGCTATGATCACAAATAGCCAAATAGAACAGGAATGCATCATATGAAGTACAAACCACCAAAATCCTACAGAATGCAGGAAATAAAGAACCTAACATAATAAGATACAAAAACATCCGCAATCTTATTGATTTCAGATGAAATATAGTGCTTCAATTAATTCTGCTTAAAACTAACATCAGGTAGTAAGTTGACTACAAGTAGAATGTGGCTCCGGCATTAAAGAAGCTATCGTAATCTAACAAAGACAATATATGTGATTTAGTTATTTTGACTGACTTGTTATGTTTTTTATATTAGGTGATTGTAACAACTAAAAACTGATAGCTTCTACTGATCGAACAAAATAAATGCAAAGTTGAAATTTTAGTGAATAAGGTATAATAAAACTATATTGATTTCTTACACACCTTGACAGTGGCCATGGGAGTATTGCGTATGCCATAAGAGAGACTCCCACTACAACATTAACCAGGAGAATATGAGGGAAACTGACATCTTAAATAATTGCAGCAAAGTTAGAAACTTTGTGCATCCATCTTCTGAAACTAAATAATCACAGCATTCCACATGAATCACTGATTCAGTACCTAAAGGTGATCATCAGCTATTGGCTAATGGGCATGTCGGTTGTGGAAATTTAACAAGAGAAAGAGAAGGCTTCAAAAGTGTCTATAGTTAGACTTCTAAGCCTAATCAAGTTCACTTTTGCTAAAACTGATATTAACCAAATAAATTGTTATGCTGCATTTTCTTGCATCCAATAAACAAAAGCTTGAAAAGACAGCAGCACCCACATATAAAGCAATGTCTCATACCTGGAAACTCCACCAAATGTGAATGGGACAACTACATCACCATGCAAGGCCATAATCCAACGAATTGGTCTGCTGAAAAGAACCTAAATCTCAAAGACAGAAGCGCAAATGTACTCCTTTTCAGAAGAGAACCTTTGATATCTAAGTATGATAAAGCTTCCATACAAAAGAAAATTGCACACAAGGAATCATAATTGACAAGTACCTGAGATTTCCACCGCATTGACTTCTGGAAAGATATTTTACCAATGGCACCGGGCAACTCTTCCGATAATATCTAATATGAGATGGAAAGTAAGAGTGACTTTATGATAGACATTCAACCAATCAACGAAAGTATGGAAAAGAACATCATCATTAAGGAGACATTATTGTTGATTCTTAGGAAAAAAGATATGTCCCCCAAAATCTAGGCCACCACCCAGAACCAAAAATCTTGCAATTAATAGATGTTGTGGAACAGAGTGGAACCTCTCCAGCAAGTCGAGCAGATTCCTTCACAAGCAGATGTACATATTCTGTTTTACCTGCAATGTAAACACATCACAGTACTGCTCAAATCTTGTTTCCCAATTTTCAGGGTTCTAAACCAGTAGAGATTGCCAGTAGCATACATAGCTGCTCATCAAGGTAGCAGCCACACCTTCCAAAATCCAGATAAGTGAAGGAAATAAAAATCTTAATCATAAAGAACACTGTCTCAAGAAGAAAGATATGGACTTCTCACCGCACCTAAGGCAATGATACAGTACAAATCTAATTCTAATTGTGCGAAACAAATTGATTCACGATGATGAATACAATATCAACCTAGGAGAAGATGCTAAATGGGAATGAAAAATTCTTAAATCTTAACAAAAGAGCTGGCAACGCCACTGAAGATGATGGACAGTTTCATAGCAAAAAAAAGATTCACCGACCAGCAATTCCCTTTCACTCAAAAAGCCCAGATGTAGTTATTAAATGCAAACACAAACTTTAACCTTCATTAATTAGTACACTAACTTACCATCCACCTTTTTGTACAACAGGTTTAATGGAACATTGTGTCTGCGGCAGAAACCCTCAGCTGCCTGGCATAAAAGTGAGCTATAATGTCAGTTATCAAAATAAGAAAACATAACATTTGATGTTTAACAATAAACCAGCTCTTCTTGAGAGAACAATACGAGAATGCAGACACAACCTTAGTTGGATTTCCTTGTTCATCGAAAGCCTTTGAAACTGGAGGGCCTCGAACCTCAAGTTCAATCTTGTCTTGCTTGGTGCAAAGACTCTCCACGCAAACCTAGAAATGGAGTCATAAGACGGGTGTTACAAAGCATTTGTGGTTTTTCCTTAAATATGGGCAAGGCAAAACCCACAAATATATCACAACAGTAAATAGAAAGGGAATTTCATTGGTTCCTGCAAGTGCTCAATCCTTGATCCCATAAAACACCAAAAAACCAACTGTGTTATTTTAAGGACTCGGACAATCACTAGAATAAGTTGGGCGATAACTCAAAATTATGTAGCATATATATGACCTAATATCGCTGAAAGAATTAACAAAAGGATGGAATGAGTTCCTTTACCACCAAACGGCGAGGAGTAGCATAAGACTGCACTTCGCCATGGGTTAATCTTTGCTTTTCTAGCACTTGCAGAACCAGATCTTTAAGCTGAAGAAACCAATGTGCACTGTCAACATAGAAAACGTGATACAGTAAAGTAGCGAGGAAATAACAACGCCTGATAGAAAACGCTCAAGTTATAAGTTTAGTATGCCGTAACTTGCTGGCTTGCATGGACTACATCTTGAGGAGGCATCTCTTCGGTCCCAATCTCAAGCACAAACAATTTTGGACCATCATGCACCTGTATCAAGTTTGTTTTTAAAGCCCTTAAATCTTCATCTAAAGTAGGCATAACACTGATGTGCAAGGTAAATGTGGAAAAATGGTAAATCAACTTTCTCTTGTGAAGCATAACATAATCAAGACGTCCGAGAGAATCATGATATGTAACACATACACTAAGCTTTCTTGCCATTTCATCAAATGCCTCTTTAGAACAAACAGGATCGTCTGGTTGTGAAACAACACCTAATGGATGCCCAAGGGACTCCCTTGTCTTTAACCACAGTTGAGCACATTGACGAGCTAAACTGATTAACAGAAAAGAGATAAACACTTGAGCATAAAAAAAGGATTCGTCCAAGAAGCTAGATTAGCTGGATCAAATAAACTCAATTGAGTCAATATCCATTCGCAAAATAAGAATATAAGTTCTGCTGAGCTAAGATATGTAAACTTACCTACGCATTCGGCCAAAATAACGAGCACGCTCCGTCACCCCAACAAAACCTCTCGAATCTAAAATGTTAAAGGCATGAGATGTCTTCAAAAGCTGATCATACCTAGTGAGTTATTTATCCAAACAATTTTATTAGTCAGACCTAAAAGTGGGGAAAAGAAGCAGACAAGAGGCTTAAATGCTTCAACATACGCAGGAATTGCAAGGCCTGAAGCGAGCAAGGAACGAGCTTCTTTCTCGAAGAGATCAAATTGCTTTTGAAGGTGATCAACACTAGCATGCTCCAGGTAATAGGCACTCATTTCCTTCCTGCGAAAGAGCTGTGGCAAGTTCATGATATGCATTATTGAAGCGCTAGTAAAAAGTAAAAACAAGTAGGCATGGCATCCACATAATGAATGTGAAATGATACTATGGGTAGCAAAACAGAGTTCAATATAGTGCACTGAGAGAGAGGACAGCACAATCCAAAAGCACACATTAATTTTCAGAGCACAACCATGCAAGCAACAGAGCTTAAGATCACAGTGCTTGGAGGCAAATATGAAAGAATTAGAGTTACTCATTCTCCAAGAACAGTTCCCCATATGTAATTCCGTCAGCATACTGAATTTTCTTGAAGTGGTCAACTCCCTGCCATAATATTGTAATTCACTTGCGAGTTATAAACAAGATGTAATAGTTAATCAAGAAAAAGAAAGGGTTCCAGAAAAATTCCAGAGTGGGTGACCTGAAGCAGCATTAGAATACGCTCAAGCCCATAAGTTATTTCAACAGATATGGGTGATAGTTGAAGACTTCCTGCCTGAAGCACAGATAGAGATACGAAAATATATATTCATCTAAAAGTCTCGACAGAACCATGTCATAACATATTTCTTCAAGCATCAAAGAAAATAAAGCTTGACCTGCTGGAAGTAGGTGAATTGGGTAATTTCCATTCCATCCATCCAAATTTCCCATCCCAAGCCCCAAGCGCCAAGTACCTATTGTAATTCAAAAAGGTAAGCAGAGCTAGAAAGGGATGAAAATGGAATCCCAAGAAATAAAATGCAAATGAATGCTCTCGGAAAAAAAAGGGTTTACCGGGCTTTCCCAATTGTCCTCCACAAATCGTATATCGTGTGCATTGACATCAATACCTGCACAGTTTTTTCGTGATAAAACTACTGCCAGAGCCCAAAAAAGTAAAAAGCTGATTGCATGTGGAAACAATGAAGCTCGCATGTAACTAAGTACTGTTACCATCCGATTGAGGTATGTGTACAAAACACGTGCACCTCATACAGAGTCGTTAAGCATTGAGGTATGTTTACAAGGTGTTGGACAACAATAACAAGGACCAACAATGTTACCTAAAGCCGACAAGCTGCGGATAAAAAGGTCTTGCGAATTCCCAGGGTCAGGTTTGAGTATAACCTGAAAAGCCAAACTAACCACGTCATATTTCCTAAAGCGTATTTTCAGTTTCTGAAGAAAGAAACAAAAAGCGCCAAAACCTGGAACTGAGTATGGCGCTGAAGCCTATTTGGATTCTCCCCATAACGACTATCATCCGGACGGATACTTGGCTCCACATACCTTCCCATCCACAAAAGAGACATTAACCAACATTTAGAAACCGCCATCCCTCTAAGACCCTTGCCTCACTAGCGGGAAAAAGAAAAATCGCAGAAAGATGAGAAGGCGTACGCGACGTTCCAGGGTTCGGGACCGAGAACCCTCAGGAATGTGAGAGGATTCATCGTCCCCGCGCCAACCTGCACGTGCAAGACAAAACCCCCAGCATCGCTTTATAAGGCTCTTAAAACTCGCAAAGCAACGGAGATAAATCAAGCGCAAAACCAGGAACCGGAAACCCTAACCTCGGTGTTACTACATTGCATAACCGCGCATCCAACCGAAGCCCAATATTCCTAACCGCCACAAAACAAAACGGTCAAAATTGAGCTCGCTCCTCTTTCTTTCTTTAATTCCACGATACAGAGACATGAGATGAGAGGGGGACGCACCTGGAGCCGCTGGATGGCTTGCTGGAAGGTGAGGACGGAGGGCCGCCTAGAGTCGGTCGTCGGAGGGTTGGATTGTACGGCGGAGGAAGAGGCCGGAGCAGCCGCGGAGAAGCCACGGCGGGACGGGAGGAACCGCAGAGGGCTAGGGCTAGGTCTGGGGAGGACAGGAGGGAAAAGGTAGAAGCGGGAGAGTTGGGGTTTCAAAACGGATAGGACCAATAGAGGGAGAGCCATCGATAAGGAGATTAGAAGCCTGACTGGAGAGAGAGACACCCGAAGAAGCCTCGCTCTTTCTTTACTCCTAGTCAGCTCTACAAAATAATGTCCGTTTCTAAAATAATGTCGCGAAACGGAGTCGTTTTTATAAACAATACCAGTAAATAATCTCTCTCTCACAACAACAAAAATGTCTCAGGCAGAGCAGGGTCTATTATGCGCCAGTTTCCAATACCAGCGAGGCGCGATGTGCATTTTTTTACCACGCTCTAAACTAGTCTTTGGAGTATAGCCATAATGGTGATTCGGATTGGAGACTTCTGAAATGACTCGGATTTGAGACTTTTGTTATTTATTTATTTTTGTTATATTTGTTTCTTGATGCAGTCTGGTATGATCGGCTCCAATTTCATTTTTCCTTTGCCACACACTAGGTCTACTATGAAGACAAATTAGTGACAATAAGCCTCCTCTGAATTAACAACTCAAATGTCAATTTTGCAGCTTCAACGTAGAACAAGCATGAAATATTAGGCCACGGGACTATAGCACTGGACCGAAACTGTCTGCACTTGGCATGAAAACCATTAGCTTTCCACAAACAACAGCCCGAACGATTAGGAAGCCAATCATAATTACTACACATTCTGCCTTGAAGAAATTTCAAAAGAACATTACTCACCCGTACCATACCAATCAACACTTGCATTCATTCATCCCTCTGGCTTCACATGACAATCTCAATTACACACAACGGTTCGAGCCGGTGATCATACTAAACAGAATCTAATAAGAGCTCTAATGAACCCTTTAAGGAAGACTTAAATATATAACAGCTCTAAGATCATTGGAAGAGAAACCAAGCATAGAAGAACGGGGTCCTACCTGCATACGTTCATTCCAATTGCCATCAGAAACAGTTGTCAGACGACAGATAATTAATTATAGCACCACTGCCCTGCCCTGCCCTGCCCTGCCCCACAATGTGCAACCAACCACACAGCAAGTCTGAATAAAGAAACAAGTATACGACCCAGAAAAATGGAGCATTCCTTTTCCATTTTATGTAAAAATCGTATCACATAATTTCGATACGTTAATCTTCCTGGTTCTCGAATCAATCCGACTATGCAAAATTCTATGGTTTACAAGCTGTACATCATATACATGCGCTCACTCTCAGTGCAATGAGCCAAGATGCAAACCTCGGAGGCAGTGGGAACACAATCCTGGTTTTTCATGACAATCGCCAGTGACAAATTCCAAGCGATAACATCACTAAAACAAAACGAACAAAACTGCAAACGCACAAGGACCTAAGACCAATCTAAGATATTTTCGTAGCAAATTCACTGACATGCTTCAACTAGTGCCATCATCATCCTCTGCCACACAAGAGGGCACGAAATCCAGGCATCTATCTAAAACTTGAAGCCTCCTTGAAAGGCACGTGGCTTGAGACGCAGTTCATGAAACAACAATCAGTCTAGATATAAACAGGCTTCACATCATTATGCCCAAAACTCGCTGCACATGCTGGACACTTGCGATGGCGACTTTCAACAATTCTTTGCACACAGGAATTGCAGAACAAGTGAAAGCATTTTGTGATGACAACCTGATGGAATTCAAACAGCAAATTGAGAAAAGAAGTATCAGAAACCCCAAAATTACAATGTGGAAAATAAACTAGTTTCTCAATATAAATGTCTAACAGCAAAAGTTCCCCCCACGCTTGAACACAAGGTAATATCCAGCAAGTGACCCGCAATAAGCTAACAGAAACACAGAAGGTTTCCGTCCAACAGTTGATGCCAACGTATCTCGGACAAGGCTAATTAAGCTAGGTGCCGCTTCTGATTCAATCCACAGATGCTGTCTCATGACTTTTAATCCTCATAGACATGCTTATCCCAGGGGAACAAAGCTTACAATGATATAAATGAGAGTTCTTTAGTCCGGATAGCCCAAAACGATTTGTTAATTTTTTTTCATGAATAAGGACTGTTAAGAGAGTGGCACTTAACAGTTTAAATTAACGGGACCTTATGAGATAATCAAAATGGGACCATAAGTTTAGAAACCACTAATTAGGGTCCTTTTTTACAATTTCTAATTAGGGTCTTCTTGCTTCAATTATTATCAAATAGGACCCGAACTTTGAATCTATTGTTGAATAAAGCCCTTAGAAACTGATGTTGTTCATGAATCAGCTCTATGATCCTAATCCCCTAAATCTAGGTAATTTAAAATCTAATTACTTTCTTGAGCATAATTACTATGTTTATCATTATTTTTCTTGTACTAGATGTAATTTTTAAGTATAACGATTTTATTTGGAAAAGTTTTCCTAAAAGATGCGAGACATTATAAAATTTGATCATAAACCTAATTATGGAAACAAAATAAAAAATGCATATACAACAACATTTATATATGTCTTAATTATGTTTTCCTAGATTCATCCAAAGATCATCTTTGAATATTATGGATACCTTTGGGCTTTATTTGGAGATTTCCTTAATTAATTTTCACATGAATCATATCATATTTATTTGGAGATTTCCTTAATTAATTTTCACATGAACCATATCGTATTTATTTGAAGTTACCCCAAAATTAAATCAAGCAAACAGGTTCTTATCAATCCAATGAAGCCTCAACGGGAGGAAATTGGAGGTCATGGTCTAGGCATTCATCAAAAGAAAAATCTGATTAATCACCTCTTTGGGTCTCTCAAAGCAGATACTGCACTTCACGATTTCCTTAAGTTCTTTCAGCTCCTCGTGAAGTTTTTCTATAATTGATGACCCATCTCTCTGAACTTGAAGATACCTAACTTTTCTCCTCAGAACTTCCAAATCCTCCTCCATCCTCCTCTTAGCAAACCTGATATAAAAAACAAACGAAAAAACCTTGCACTTAAAAGTTTTTTGCTACATTTGATCAATATGCCCAAGTCCAACTAGAAATTATCTCACCTCTCTATTTCTAGATCTATCTGGAGCTCCAGACTAGCAGCTCCACCCTTTTCAACCTTGGATTGAGAAACATCCATCGATTCCTTTGTTTGGTTCATTGATCTCCTCAGGTCATGCAATTTTCTTTGCATGGATTCCAAGGTAATGGAACTAAGGGATTTATCTTCCCCAAGTTTACGAACATGGTCAGAACAAACTTTCAACTGCACAAAGGTGAAATTTTAGGAACTTGCAAGCTTTGAGAATCTCAACCTAAATGCTTCCAGCACCAGTGAGAGGTACCTGATCTTCAACTCGGGCAACTTTCACATTGTAGTAATCAAGAGAAATTCTAGCTTGCTGAACTTCTCTTTCCAGAGTCCGTTTCTCCAGGTGTAGCAAATCCTGGAGCTGTCTTGCCTTGACACCCTCTAAAACAAGCTGGGACAGGAAATGGAGAATATGTCTTTGGTTAGATTGCAAATAGACAGCGTGCACAAATAAGGCAAAAATGAACAACATCATGCAATCCAGACAGCCGGGAACGCACATATGCTTCTAATGATCACTATACTAGCAGCTCATTATAGTAAACAATCCAAAAAAGTCAAGTTCATCGCTTTCCAAGCATTGCATGCAGATGCCAAACAACTATTTTCCAACACTCTACAGCAGACAGTAAGCACATCAGCAATCAACCAGATATAAAAAGGTCACAAGCACAGGGACATGAAACAGCTATTTAACAAAAAAAAAAGGAACATGGAACAGCCAATAATCAAGAAACAAATTAAAAACCGCAGCCAGAATCCAGAAATGCTCATATAAAAACTGGAGGGAAGTTCTTCAACAAGAAAAGTTGCAGCAAATATGCAGGTTACCTTGATGTTGTAGTCATCTCTTTCAGTGATCTGCTGCAATAAGTGTTGGTTTTGGGTTTGCATTTCATCATATGCTTGTCCAATTGTCTGAAATGAAAAGAACAGCGGAATCTAAAACATTGCCTCGATAAATAGATAAAATCCAATGAAGTCACCAGTAAACTGACCTCTATTTCGGAAAAGTAAGCCTCATTTTCTTCACTTTTGGATTTCAGGGCATCTGACGAGGAAGACAAATCCCTGAAACATTGAATAAAACATATTTTCAGTCTTGCCTTTTATTGCTCAACAACTACTTACATAAAGAACAGCAAACATCCTCGGTTTGATAATGTACTCCCACAGATAAGAGTTAACGTACTTCACAGCATATAAACATTCAATCTTGTTCTATGTATTCTTTATGCTCACAAAAAAAGAATGCATAATTCCATTCTCTTTTCATTGCATCGACCAACTTAAACAAAATCCGAAAAATAAACACTATCTTCAAGATTCCCGATCACCATATTCTTTTGCGTTAACATAGGGGACCACATTGAACCTCTTAGAAGCGTCAAGTTTTTGCCTCTGGTCAGCAATCTCAGCTTCTGCAGTAGCTAGCCTTTGTTGGGAAATCGCTTCAGCTTCATTTGCAGTCTTAACTCGCAACTCCAAGTTTCTCTCATCAAGGGACAATTTCAAACTTTGTACTTGAGCCCATGCTCCATATTCCAAATCCTTGGCTTGCAAGAAATCCCTGCAGAGAAGAGATATTCCCAAGGACGGAAAGCATAAATTTTCAAAGCTGCTAAGCAGAATGAAAGAGATCGTAATATGCCGTGAGATGTGAAAAAGATGAGTTCCTATTTCCTAATCACTATAATACACCGAATATCTGCACTCTGCAGTAAATCCATCCAATCCTTAAGAATCTGCAACTAATACAGTGATAAAAGCAAGCAAAGATAGGTAGTCATCAGCATCACATTAAGCACAATTGGTAACTGCTCCCACTTTCCAGACTAGGGGAAAAGGACCATAATCAAGGATGTAGCTCAGACCTTGCTTCGGTTAATTCACGCCTATACATTTCCAAAATCAGCTTTGACTCTGAATCATCCTCCGTCAGACCTTGAAGCTGCAATAAAGTATACCAGCTTCTGAATCACAGAGTTCATAATACTATATGAGTCATATCTGAAACTATTCTTGGACTTAATCCAAATGTATGAGGTCCACGGGCAAGCATTCATGTACACACCTTCCGTAATGACAGCATGTTCAGACTACAATGTCGCTGGCGATCCTAGTATAGATTACACCTACAGGCTGAATAGAATTAATCTGCTATGTGATTGTAGAGAGCCATACCAGATCTTGCAAGTATCTCATCTTGGAAACTTGTTTGGCCGACTTAGCAGATAGACTCTGGCAACGCTGATCCTGTTCCACAAGGAGCTCTCAATCAGCCTGGATTAAATTTATAAAAATAAACAAACCAAATATTGAAACATACCTGTTTCTGAAGTACGGAAGAAAGGGACAGAGCATCAGCGCGCAAACGACTGATATCTGAAGCAGCTTGCTTAAAGTTACTCAATTCACTCTGCATGGTGTCCATTTCTTCAGGAAATGAAGATACCAGAGCTTTAAATTCGGCAATGATATGTTTTCTTCCTGACAGAGAGTGCAATAATCAATCAATTCAATCCAAAACCACAAAACATAAGGTAGCCACAAGTGCAACGAGATCAAAGGTGGATACGCATACCTGGATCTCTCAAAGCCTCTTCAAGTTTAGTCTTCATTAAATTTCTTTCATCCATCTGTTTTCGCATCTCTGTACCTAAATCAGCAATCCGAGAATCTGCAACCACAGAGGATCTTCTGAAGACATCAACGATATCATTTCTCATGTTCAGTTCCTTTTCCTTCCAAACAAGGTTTTCTTTTTCAACCTGCAATCTCCCACAAAAATAGAGGTTTAGTATCATGAACATTCACCAGCCAAAGACAACAGAAACAACAATAATAAACTACCGACTACGAACAACCTGTAATTTCATGAAAACGGCTTGATATTGACAAACTTCTGTCTTCAACTTCTCTAGCCGATCTCTCAACAGCGAAAATACTTGCGAGGAAGAGTTGCACTTCACATTCTTAAAAGATCTCTGTAAACCACCACATCAACATTCTGTAACTAGTGCTCAACAAAATAAGCTTCATTTTTTGACAAATAAGTCAAAACGAGATTTTGTTGAAAGCTGATACATAAACAGGTGCAAAACGGAAAACCTGCAAGCTGGCTGACAACTCGAGCATTCGTATCCGTCCATCGTGCAGGCTCTTTATTTCCAGCAGACGGGAACCAGCTTGGTTCTGAATAACTCGAGCAATTAATATGCACATTAGTTTCAGGTTACGCAACTCACAAAAAGAATGTGAGAAAAGCAGCAAAACTCACAGAGAGCTCTCTGAAACTAGACTCCAGTTCATGTAACTCCTCCTGTTTATCTCTAACCTTATCAGAAGGCACATGCTTATTTCCCACATTAAGGACAGGGAAAAATGCTCCTTTGGTTGCATCTCTCTCTGCTTTCAGAGTTGCCAATTCATAATTGATACCAGTCAATTCTGAAACTGAACCCTCCAGCTCCCCTTTGACAAAATACAAAACCATATTACAATCACTACCATTACATAACTTCCGATGAGGCTCCAATCCATAATTTACAGAAAAGAGACAGCACAGTTCCCCCAAACAAAAACAATCCACCTACTTGCAAATGAATCAAGCATGAAATAGAAGCAAGTAAAATAAATGACAAAAACCTTTTTTGCTAAATAAATGAAGTACATAAATCAGCAGAAATGAAACAAGCAAAAGAGGCCTGTAATGGTCACAGTGGAACTCGAGCCAAGGACAGAAGAGTTACCTTTTAGCTGGTTGATTTCAGCCTTATTTTCAGCATCAATGTCACGACAGCTTTGCAATTCCGATGACAGTCCTTTCTGCTTCAAGTGAAGATCAAGAAATTGTGTCCTCAAGCTCTTTACTTTAGCATCTAATTCAGTAGATATCTTCTGTCTGCATTTGCCTAGCAGAACAAGCAGTGAACATGGCTGAGAGATATTCACAATAAAAGAAATTTTGCATACAACTGCAATGGCCGAAAAGTTTACCATCCACAGAGAGCTCTTTCAGAATTGCAGCATGTAATCCATCCTTGAGCTGCCATAGATCACTGATTGCAGCCCCTATATTACGCAAGATGTTCTCAACTTGACCAGTCACAGATTCTCTATCTTCGACCTGAAAAAGACAGTTATTTGAAGATGAACTTTCGGTAGCACCAGTTTCTCTGAGTCGACCAAGAAAAGCATCCTCAGGAGTAGATGCTCCATCATCTGAAGGGCGACATAAAAGATCGTCTCAGGAAGTCTATAACAGTAGGACCAGCAACTTAGCCAGCAATTATCTCGTGGAAGAAGTGGCTGAATATGTAAGCAAAAGAAATAGATAGAAAGCCAAATTCTCCTTAATATATCCTCAATTAGCAAAAAGATAAAGTATGCAAGCATGCAATGCACAAAATACAGCAATCTTCAGCATTCCTTCTAATTAAGGGTTTCCATTGAATGATTGAATTTCCAACAAGCTAAGAAACAGAGAAAACAGCAAAGAGAGAAAAAGCAACCCAACTTCAAACAAGATTAATTTTCACGCTTTCAATCAGCAATAGTATACATAATACAAGTAACCCCTAAAAAATATTACACATAATACAAGTAACCTCTAGATTACACAAGGAAGGATGAGGAAAATAAAATATCAGAAAGAAACCCTTACCTCCTGCAGCTGATGCATGTGTTACATCTTGTCCACTGCCCGATCTTGTTATGCCATTTGAACATGCTTCCAGACCCACTACCAACTATTGTGAAAGCATGAAGTCAATTTCTGAACTTATGCAGTATGCAGCATGCATCAATCAGAAAGACAATTTGATCCTCTCCCCCTCCGTCTTCTTTTTTGTATGGTTTAACAGAATAAACAAGGATGAATAATATATGAATGTCAAAAACGAAAAATAGAGGGCAAGAAAGACATGAATACCTTTCCAAAAGACTCCCTGACAGTCTTCAACGTGGACTCATAAGGCCGTTGTTTCTCCTTAAGTTGAGAGAACTTCTTCTCCAATGCCTTGTATTCAACTTTCTGTACTTCTAACTTCTGCAATATCTTTTGATTTTGATACTGAAGTACGGCCTTATCAAGCTGTACCGTTGTAAAAAATAGCAATTAATTGGCAAGTAAAACCTAAAAATAACTGGTCCACAGCTGCGACGTACTTAACTCATTGGTTGACAGTAGACACCCCTCGTTAAAATAAATAAGAATCAACCAATAAGATGGATAAACATGGGTCACCTGCTCCTATCCAAAAGAAGAAAAAGAACGAGTTGATTGCATTTAACTCGCAAGTTTGCATAGTCTCATGCATACACCGAGACCAGCATGATGAACTCAAGAGCACCCCGACTGCCCAACCAAACAACGAATACCATAATTCCAAACCTCGACTAATTAATCAAACCAAGAATACCATAATTCCAATCGCAAAAAATTCGCATATAAAACAGGGCAAGTTCAAGGTGCCTCGAGAACCGCATAGTAGTAATAAACGCGTCAAATTCGTCAACGTCAGTGACGGAGCGATACAACGAAAGTTAGACAGGGGGGACATGTCTACCTTCTTGTCATCAGAAGAGGGAAGAAAGGGAAGCTTCTTGGCCATGGGAGACGGCGCGGTGGTGAGGGACACCGAGCTCAAGTGACGCCGTTTCCTGTCCGGCTCACCCGTGCTCCCCATCACAACCCTAGCACCAAACCCTAATTCCCCTTCCCCAGCTCACATCCCAAAAACCAAAAAAAAAAACCGATCACGACGTCCAATTCCCCTCCAAAACGAATCGATATCCCGGTGGCAACAAGAACCCTAAACCCTAAACCGGACGAGGAACCGATCCCCAACCAATCGCCACAACTTCTCACCCTCCCGATTGACGAGAGCCAGTGAAGTCGCTACTTAGGGCAGCCACCCCCACCCACCACCCTCTAAACCCTAATCCCCCTCTATTCCTTGCGTCTCTACCGTCTCGTCGGCTACGAGTTGGCGGTAAAAACTGGGAAGGAGCGGTTGTTGTTGTTGTCTTCTCTATTCCTATCTCCGTTTCCTATTTAGTTCCCTTTTCCTTTTTTTTTCCTTTTTTTGTCGCTAATACTATTTACCGCCGGGAGGAAGTATAGTTCATTTGGAGTCGGTCTCCGATCGATTTTTTATTAAATAATTGAAGTAAAAATACATTTTAGTACCAAGTAATGTGGTTTAAAATAACCAGAATTGTCCCTGTGCTTTCACAAAAATCATGACTATCCCGATAACAAATGTCAGCCCATAAAAATAACGGGGATCATTTTGGTCATTTTTAATCACAGAGTTTTAAGTGTTGTCAAACCACATGGTATTAAAAAGTAAAAAAAATCATAAATCTTTAATGTTTAATATAATATACTAAGAGGTTCTATCAGTATATTAGTTCCAAAGTTTTAAGAAATCGAATATGTTATTCCTTTGACCTATTTATTTTCAAATTACAATATGAGATTACTAAAATATCATTACCTCTAATTAAAACTCCAAAATCATAAGAGATTCACCTCACAGTAAAAAGACCCCGATTGACATGAGTTAACAACACAAATAAAAATCTAAGATTAACGCGCAAGACCATTTCACAATCTACTGATAAGGAGAAGTACTAGAATCGAGATGTTGAAAATCTAAGATTATCGGTTTCAATTCCTTAATAGTTGATGGCATGAAGGAATTGCTTATCAACAATTTTGCAACATTTCATAACATAAAAAAACTTGATCAATATGGACCTAACAATTCAAGGCATGAACACAACTTGTCGTTGTACATAATAAAGAAAAAACAATTCAATGCATGGACACAGCCAGTCGTTGTTCTATTTAGGATTTAGGGTTTTTTTGATAGAGGCTTAGCATTTTATTATTTGGATTATTTGATTTTTTTTACAGTGGGGTGAATTTTTTTATAATTTTGGAGTTTTAATTTGAACTAAGGGTATTTTAGTAATTTCATGTTGTAATTTGAGACATAAATTGGTCAGAGGAACTAACGAGTTCAATTTCTTAAAACTTAGGCAATAATTTACTAAATACCGAACCTCCTGATACATCATATGAAACTTTACTGGGTGTTTTTTTTCATACAAAAATCCCAATAATTAAATAATCAAATAATTACTGGGTGTTTTTGGTAAATGCATGCATGTACGAGTAGGAGGGGCAGTTCGGGTAGCCGGGTGACTTAAGCGCGAGTCACGGGTGGGAGGAATTAGACCATCCGCATTCGCAACCTGCCCCAACCTAGGTCACGGAATAAATAATTAATTTCTCTCTCATCCACATCAGCACAACTCAATTATCTCTTTTTCTACCCACATCTATAACCGGCCCCAACTTAGGTCACAGAATAAATAGTTAATTTCTCTCTCATCCACGTATTATCTACTTTTATTTTTGTTTATATAAAAATTATATTAAATATATGTAAATATTTATTCTGTAATTAAGATAACAAGAAATTTTTTTTGGTCAAAGTAAAAAAAAATATTTTCCTCGAAGTGGGAATACAAAATTAGAAAAAAATAATTAGAGGTACATAGAGATGTCTTAAATGATATATTACAAATATGGAAGATGCAAATTACATAATACATAATTAATTACGATTGGCAAATTTTTCCCAAATATGCTCAATCAGGTCGCTTTTGAGAGCGTTATGAGCTTCTCTACTGCGAAGGTTTTCCCTAGCAGTCATATAGGTGGATAGGCTTCCGATGCGTTCAGTAGAAAACTGAAAAGGTTCTTCTTGTTCTTCATTCAGGAATTCTGTTGGATCATAGTAATGGAGATATGTGTCTCGTTCATCTTCTACTATCATATTGTGCAGTATGATACAAGCCATCATAATTTTTCCTATGAAATTCTTGTCCCAAATAAGACATGGACGTCAAATGAATGCAAAACGAGCTTGTAGAACTCCAAATGCTCGCTCCACATCCTTTCTAGCAGCCTCTTGATATTGAGCGAACAACTTGTGCTTTAGGGTAGACGGAGATGTAATTGACTTGACAAATGCAGCCCATGCAGGATATATCCCATCAGTGAGATAATAAGCCATATCATTTTGGCGATCGTTGACGATGTAACTCATTTTTAGTGCTCGACCTTCCAAGACATCAGTAAAAATAGGAGATCGGTCCAGTACATTAATATCATTGCACGTGCCTGGTGTTCCAAAGAAAGCATGCCATATCCATAAGTCATAGGATGCAACTGTCTCCAAAATGATTGTTGCATTCCCACTCCTTCCTACATATTATCCAGCCCATGCGGTTGGATAATTTTTTCATTCTCAGTGCATGCAGTCAATACTGCCTATCATACCAAGGAATCCACGTTGATCTCCGACATAGAATAGTCTTGCCAAATCTTGTTCGTTGGGCTTTCTTAGATACTCGGGACTGAAGCAAGAGATGACATCATCAACGAACTTCACGAGAGCTTTCCTTGTTGTAGATTCACCCATTCTCACATATTCGCCAACGACATCAGCTGATGTCCCATAAGCTAACACCCGCATGGCTGCAGTACATTTCTGCAATGCTGAAATACTTTGTCTACCTGTAGCATCTCGTCTTTGTTGAAAATATTCATCTGAAGCACTCACCGCCTCCACTATACGAAGAAATAGTGTTCTTCGCATGCGGAACCTACGTCAGAAAGATTCAGGTGGATACGTTGGCCTCTCTATGAAATAGTCATTCGTCAAGCGCTCTTCACCAACCTGGCATTCCCTATTGAGAAATTGCCTTAGTGATGGAATCGTTTGCTGATTATCAACGAGCATATCCTCGAGTATGCAATCAATTTGTTGATTCTGTTCACAGACTCGTGCCTCCCATTCATCAAATTCGATGGTGAATGAATCACCAGAACTTGAACAGAATTGAGAGATATTTGTAAGGATATTTATGTATGTTTAAGTTTGATATTGATCCAAATATATAGCTATGGTACAAGTAGCATGTGGAGGGATGGGTTGGATGCCAAAGTTGAAGCGACATAAAATAGCTACGAGACAAGTAGCATGTGGAGGAATGGGTTGGATGCCAAAGTTGAAGTGACATAAAATAGCTACGAGACAAGTAGCATGTGGAAGGATGGGTTGGATGCCAAAGTTGAAGTGACATTTTAATAAAATAAAAATATATTACATAAAATAAGAACAAATTACATGAAATAAGACCAAATTACATAAAATAAGAATAAATTACATGAAATACGAACAAATTCATATTCCAAACAAAACTGACATTAGGTAGCGCTTCATCACTTCATCTTCTGGGGATAAGTGCTCTTCCGCAAGCAAAGTATTCAACATCACTTGATTCATCTCTATAGTCTTCATTTGAGCCTTTTTTGTGCTCGCTCCATTTTATTTTGCTCTTTTTGTTTCTCGAGCTCTATTCTTTTCTTCAGTAATTCAATTTTATTATCTCGGGTGATTCTTAAAGCACGAATTTCTGAAGCAACTTCATCACCTGCCTTACCTTTTCTTTTTCTTTTTTTGGCA
Source organism: Hypericum androsaemum (assembly GCA_963995505.1). Taxonomy (NCBI): domain Eukaryota; kingdom Viridiplantae; phylum Streptophyta; class Magnoliopsida; order Malpighiales; family Hypericaceae; genus Hypericum; species Hypericum androsaemum. The sequence continues at coordinate 1,963,835 of OZ023185.1, forward strand.
GCCTCTCTACCCATATGACGAGGAATTGATGATGATCCGCTGACTGGAGTTTCTGGGTTGAAGGGGACTGAATATCACCATCTTCAGTAGTTCTTGATCTTTTTAAGCGTCCACCACTTTCAACTTAATCCTTTTCATTCTCCGGAGAGAAATTTGTTGAATCGTGGCCTAGTTGTAGTTGCCACTTAGGATGTTTACACATAACTTCATTGAATACAGTCAAGTCACTAAACTTGTTGTTGTTGCTCTTCCCTACATAAATTATTTGTGCTTCTATCTCAACATCGACCATGCTCATTCTGCTCCTTTTTTCGACTATATGCTTCCCTGTATGCACCAATCTACTTTTGTGCACTTGCATTAAGTCGTTTGTAACAACCTTTCATAGATTCTAGGTTTCTTTCATGCATCTATTCTAGATTTTCTGTTTGAGCTTGATGGTACAAGACACTCACTCGTGCCCAGAGCGAGGCACCCTTCTGATTTTTTCCTCGCTCCCTATCTTTGCTAACATAGATGAAAGATGAAATTAGGACAGTGTCTTCCTTAACACTCCAAATAGTAGATGGCCCTTTTTCAGATTTTTTGTTGCCAGGCACATCGTGAGCCAAATTTTGTAGAATATTTGGTGGGCTACGGTGTTCATATATCAGAATTTGGAAAAGATTTGGCGACAACTGGAAGTAAAAAAAAGATTGAGAGTTCAGATTGTTTTCGGAAGTTGGAAAAGATGAAGGATTATAAGATCCAAATGGTTAAAAATTTAGGAAATTAGGATGATTTGAATCCATAATAGAAATAATATAACAAGAAAAATTAAGAAGATAGTATATAGTAAAAGAAGAGAGAATTTGAGATTGTGTGTGAAAATATGTTAATGTTGGACTCTATTTATAGAGATTTAAAAAATGCAAATTTTCATATAAATTATAATTATTTTTTATCACAGATAATTCTAAATTATTTTAACCACACAAATCATATGCAAAAAATCTATTTGTACGAATAATATTGTGCCAAGTGTAACTAAGTAGATAGTTTAGGAAGTAAAAAAAAGGCCACGTGGATATTGTAAAAGAATTTAGAAGCATCTCAATATACTTGATGTTATCCAGAATTGGTGCGTGCCTTCCATGCGCCAGGTCGAAGGCACGAATGCAGATGGTCTTAGGGGAGTTGCTCTGCTTGGTATAGTTGAAACTTGAAATTTTTTATTTTTTATTTTATGTCAAATTTTAAAGTATCATCTTTTCCAACCTTAAATTATAGTCGTGCATATCTAAATAAATTTGGGGACAAAATAGTCACAATCTTTAAAAAGATGTAAATAGTGGGTGTCATTATTATGGTGGATTATTACAAGCAATTTCCAGGGATTCGAGGACGTTAAAATTTAAATTTAAAAATTTAAAAATAAGAAAATTCTTGTGGGACCCACTACTGTATGTGTTGCGTTTATGAATCTGGATTACAGCTCATAAATATGCCCGTTGGAGGCAGTTTCTAAAGAGGAAATGGAGGCGGCACTATTAATTAGTACATATACAAGGAAAGGAGAAGGTTAGTCTCCCTCCTCAAGCAATTAGAAACAGTAGACCTTATAAGGTTCGTCTCTCTCTCTCACTGTGGATCGCCGCAAGCCCAAGAGTAGAATCACTCCCCTTCAATGGTGATGGTGATGGTGATGGTGATGGGTACGTCTCTCTTCTCTCTATCTCTGTCGCTTTGAAAAGATTCAAGGTAAGAAAAAGAGAAAATTACTCTCAGAACTCTAGGGTATAGTTAAATAGACTCTGAGGATCCTATAATTTTTTTACCAATTATTGAGCCCCTGTAGTTTGGCTACTATTATACATTCCAGTCCCTGTAGCCGGAATCATCAATTTTTCTGTCGAACTCCCCACCTGAAATGTCTAAAATGCCCCTAGGCCCCTTTTAAATTGTAAAAAAATTACTGTCAACCTAAATCAAAAATCAACGACTCTACTTCACCTACCCACTCCGATGACGGCGAGTGGGTCTCTCCTTCACCTACGACCTCTACTCTGCAACAACGACCGACCGGTTGATAAGAATCAAACCCACAACGACGATGCCGATCGGGACTGGGTAAATCTGCAATGCCGAGGTCGGTGAATCGTTGTCGATTTTGAGCCGGACCACAATCGATTCCATCCACTTAGTCATTAATTAAAAACGTTAATAAGGGGGCTTAGGACGGTCTCAAACTCCAGAAGCGAGCACTCGTGGGCCTCGCCGTCGTTGAGCGGGTCGGGAATCGAGAACAATGCTCAATTCTCTCTACTATATTTCTCTTGCTAACCCTAGCCACCCTCGGCGACAACGAACCACCCTGATCCTGTTGCGGTACACGCTCGCTCACCACCAGAGCTTCCTCTCCGCGACCTCCTCCGCCGTCTGCCCCACAAACCTCCTCCGCGAGGGCAGGGCGTGGTGGTCTCCCGGTCTTCACCTCGCCCTAATAACCCGAGGTAGCGAAATGAGGGAACCGCCCTCGCGGGGTAGCTTGTGCAATCGGAGGTCGAGGCCTAGGGTAGAACCAGGAGTCGAATTGGGAGTTGCAGAGAGGGCACCGCCGCTTGATCTGGCTCCACTTGCTTATGATAGTAGTATTTTTTTTACAGTTTAAAATGGGCTAGGGGCATTTTAGACATTTCAGGTAGGGAGTTGGCCGGAAAAATTGCCGATCCCGGCTACAGGTATCGGAATGTATAATAGTAGCCAAACTACATGGGCTCGGTAATTAGTAGGAAAACTACAGGGTTGTTAGAGTCTATTTAACTATACCCTGGGGTCCTGAGAGTAATTATCTCTAAGAAAAAATATGTTTTTCAGTAATTAGTAGGAAAACTACAGGATCGTTAGAGTCTATTTAACTATACCTTGGGGTCCTGAGAGTAATTATCTCTAAGAAAAAATATGTCTTTGTTGAAGCAATTTCCGTGTCTTTTTGGTATAATTGTTGTGTGGAACCTTTTCGACTTTGTCCGCTTGGAGACAACAGAGGAGGAGGCCCAGGGCCTTCTCCGTCTTCGCCACGTCAGATGACGGCCTCCCTCTGTCTCTGTCTCTCTCTATATATATCTATCATCTGCTCTTCTCTTCTTCTTCGTAATTGGCATTTGCATGTGCTCTGGCTTGTTGGGTGGTTGTATTTCCCATTGGTGGGATAATTTGCATGAAAATGTGCTACTTCAAACATTTTTGTCCTAACATGAAGACAAGGTAGTCACAAGTAGGCCCAACACGATTTATTGTGAATCGCGCAGAACAACTTTGTATTCTGATTTGTATTTCACCAGGCTTCTGGATCTAGGGAGTAATGACTTGGTGGTAAGCCTGCCACACCTCTGATCAACATGGTTCATGTAATGCCTAAGATACATGCCACAATACTATGCTCAAATGGGGCCACTGAAGGTTTCATATATTCCCATTATAGCAAAAGCCATATCAACAAACCTCTACAAGAAAATTGACAACTCTTCCATCAACCATTTAGTTCCTAGTTTTGGTACCCGGAACCAGCAAATAAACCATTGTACTTGGTAACTTGTGCAGACCATGCCTGAGAAAAATGTGAAAGCAACTTAGTAACAGCAATTGAATATTGTAAAAGAATTTAGAAGCATATCTCAATATACCTGACGTTATCCAGAATTTCAGTAAACATTCCTGTTCCATCTTCAACAGCAGGGCATCCCAGGAGCATGTTGCAGCCAACCTATATCATCTGCTGGTCCGCGAACAGTTTTCCTAGCCTTGTTAATTTAATTAACCTGGAAACAATCACCTTGTAAGAGAAAGGAAAGACAAGCTGAAACAGATGTATTTCCTAGGGTAGCAACATCAAGGTCACAAGTTATTAAAACAATCCTAGCTAGTAAATATAAAACGAGAAGAAAATTATCAATTAGTGTTATTAAAAAAAAAACAAAGGTTCCAAGCAAAATGGGAACCTGTACATGACGATGGATCTGTACAGATATTGGAAAAATTGAGGATACAGTAGACTCTCAAAAATATATCTAGCATTAGGAGCGACCCTATGTACAATCAATAGAAAACAATTTATACCCTTGAAAGATGGACATTCATTCCATTGTGACGACTTTTTTTATTTGATGGCACAAGCGCGGTGGTGGTAGAGTATTAGCCGGTCCTTCTGAAGTTCTTCTTGCTACGTGGTGGATAAGAGGGATCGTGCTATCAGAAGTAGACGGTTCAGAAAAAGATAAATAGCTTCCAATTGAAGATGGTCGATCAGAATAATCGGAGGATTCCCCGCTTTGTCTTGAAGAAAAACTAGTCAATTCAATTCATGTGCACGTCGATTTGAGTCTCCGGAAAGATAATCCACTGCATGGTCCCAAAACAAAGTGTTTAGTGTTTATCTCAATTTGATATTCCATGACCAGGATCAAAAAGAAAGAGCTCTCAACCAAAGCTTTTTGAGGTACCGCCTTGGGAGATAACATATTTGTTTTATATAATTGTTACGATACTGTCGTCTATTAGTGTGGATGTGTAGCTATCGTCGGGTCCTTTTATTATAAAAGAAAGAATAAATACTCTCAAAAGAATTATTCTGGATATTTTGTAAAACTCGTTCTAAAGGAACACACGTTCCCTTCCTTCTTCCCTTTCTATCTCTCTATTTCCCCCCTTTCTAATTCTTGATCTTGGAAACCCTAGCGGGTTCGTTACATGGTATCAGAGCCACCGATTCTCGAAATGGCTTGTTTGGAAGACGTATAAGCAATTTGTGCGAAGATCGATTATCCCTTTACCAGATTAATGACTAGAATGAATTTGTTCATTAACGGAGTACACGAAATGCTTAAGGCCCCGAACGATTCAGGAGTGAAAGGAGTTGAGAAGGACATGAGGCCTTCTTTGATTTCGTCGCCCTGGAGATTAACCAAGGTAGAAACGCATATGATGGAATCGCAGATGGGGGTGCTCCAATGTGATTCTCTGGAGACGATTAAGGATGTGGGTTCCATGGACGACAGCGTGATTGGGAGACCTCCGCTATTACCTTTACCTCAAGATTTTCCTCGCGCGATGGAGGCGATTAAGGATTGGGGTTTTGCGAAAGACAGAGTGATGGAGGAGAATAATAGGTCACGTCTCCTACCCTCGCTGGTGGACATGCTGCATAATGCAGAGCGCCAGCAACATCGTGAGCAAGATGGGTCATGACATATTGGGCTTCTTGAAAAACCACTTGATAAATGCCAAAAACTATTCGAAGCATTTTGCAAGGAGACGATGGAGAGGTCTAATGTGTTTGAGGTACGAACAGAAGCTTCTCATCCCGAACGGATGAAAACCCAGAGGGCGATGGTGGGCGAGATTCTGAGTTAGTGCTCTACTTTTCAAGAACGGTACTCAAAGGTAAATACCCTTCAAGATCCTACCTTACCTGGACTTAAACCATTGGTTGTGAGTTGTGAGCAGCATTTCGTGTCCAATCTTGTGTCTGAGAAGGAAAAAGTGAGTTTACCAGTGGTTGATTTAGGGTTTTTATCTTCGGATGTTGAACTGGGTAGTGGAAATTTCTTAGATGATGATCTTTTTGATGTCAAATTTAAACCGCCTGATAACTCTCTGGAGAATTTGCGTTTGAAGGAGGATGACGAGAGTAAAAGAACGGCTGTAGATTGTGAGTCTGAAGGCGATAAGGTAGATGATGTCGTCATCTCGAAGCATATCGTTGATGGCAGCATAGGTATGGGAACTTTGAATCTTAATGGCTCAATTAAGAGTAAGATGGTTCCAACCTTGCTTGATGAGGGCCATAGGAATTCTGAGACAGATAAAGGCAATGAACTGGGGTTGGATAGATTTGGAGCGGTCCTTGGAAAAGTTGACGACTTTGTTAAGATTTGGTCAGATTCTAAACCTCGAATACAAGTGATTTCTGTTAAATCAACAATATTTGTCATTTCTGAATCTGTTAACCAAATTGTGGTTACAAAAGACAGTATTGAAACTATTGACGAAGCTGTAGTTGCTTGTGAAGAAAAAGAAGAGGATGATCATATGGTACCAGATGGACTAGAAGAGACAAAAGAGCTTAACAACGAAGTTGAAGAAGTCACTTATATGTCAAATATGCAAAAGGCCAGTCCAGAACTTGGTAAAATCATGTCTGATATGAGTTTGATTTCTCTTACTTCACCCGTTAGGTTGGACGAGAAGGTTACGAAAAATAAGAAAGCTAAAGGTGGAGAGCCTGGTGATGCAACAAAAGGCATTAGTCTGTCAATTGTTGGATTATTACAGAGCTCAAAGGAAGCGATAAGTTTCGGCGATCAGTTTGAAAAGTTGATGCATGAGTATGAGGAGACAGGGGTGCAAAAAGAATGGCATTTGGTCAGGGTATCGAATTTTGAGTTTCTACTGTTTACGCTAACAATTTCAAGTTATGCCATCTTGAACGTGAACTCTCTGTGTCCACCACCTATACCACTTGAATTGGAGTGGGATTCTGTTCGTATAGAGATACAAAAGATCCTCCTTGAAAGGGCAGCACTTTTCAACATTGCAGTGGTGGATATCTCAATTAATCAGCTAACTTTTGGGAAAGAATTTAAAGCTGCTATAGAAGATAAGCAGGTAGCTGCACACGGGATCGGAAGGGCAAGGTGTACAGTGAGAGCAGGTTTAGCGTCTCCTTTATTTAGTTTGCTGCAGAATTCTGAATGTGTAATGATGGATGAATCATTAACAACTCTTGTTGTTCTTGCGAGCGATCAGGAAAGGGAAGCTGCAATTGGTCAAGCTGAACCTATACATGTCTTGGTACCAGATGTTGTGATCTTATTTCCATTTGATACATATGATTGATCAATGATTCTTGAGGTCAAGGATCTCATGAGGAGAGGGTATTGTTACGATACTGTCGTCTATTAGTGTGGATGTGTAGCTGTCGTCGGGTCTTTTTATTATAAAAGGAAGAATAGATACTCTCAAAAGAATCATTCTGGATATTTTGTAAAACTCGTTCTAAAAAAATACACGTTCTCTTTCTTCTTCCCTTTCTATCTCTCTATTTTTCCCTCTTTCTAATTCTTGATCTTGGAAATCCTAGCGTTACAATAAACTCGGACTTTAAGATTTCTAAGTTATGAAGGGAAAATAGTATAACAATCTAGAATATTTAGATTTCTGTAACGCCCCGTGATTCGATCGACTGGCTCCACAGACCAACACAGGTCTTTTTCAGCATGCTTTGTCCTCACTCGCACGCACCCTGTGAAACTTCCCAGGAGGTCACCCATCCTGATCCTACTCCCGGCTAAACGCGTTTAACCTTGGAGTTCTCTCAGGATGTGTGCCGGAAAAGGAGGTGCACCTTGTTGATATGGATAGTACCAATCAAATCACTTAAGCCTTTCAGACAGAACATATCATTTTCGGGGTATCACATACACCCCTCCTTAAATACGCGACGTCCTCGTCGCGCCAGACAGAACACAGAACAGTCCCAGAACCATATTTGCTCTGATACCAAATGTAACGCCCCGTGATCCGACCGACTGTCTCCACAGACGAACACGGGTCTTTTCTAGCGTGCTTTGTCCTCACTCGCACGCATCCCGGAAAACTTCCCAGGAGGTCACCCATCCTAATCCTACTCCCGGCCAAACGCGTTTAACCTTGGAGTTCTCTCAAGATGTGTGCCAAAAAAGAAAGTGCACCTTATGGATAGCCAAATCAAATCACTTAAGCGTTTCAGACAGTACATATCATCTACGGGATATCACAATTTCACTTCTGCTGGTAGCCAATAAAAACCTCATGCCGACCCCGCTTCCGTCGGAGCTTCGAGCTTCCCCTTTCATAACACGTGTCGTCTTCCCACCGCTACTCCACCAGCAAACAAGAAACCAAAGAAGAGAACACAAGGAAATAAGAGAAACAGGATAAAAAGAAATCCCAATCGCAAATTAGTTCGTTTTCTTCACGCAAACGATTAAGCGATCCGATTTGGGAGCTAATCTCAAATTTCTGACGACCGGAAGCTAAAACAGCGGGAAATAAAGAAAAAAGGAGTTTCGAATCGAAGAGAGAGAGAGAGAGAGGAGATTTACGAGTTCCGTTCGAGAAGCGCGGAGAAGAATCGGTCCCCGTCGCGAGTTTGAAAATGTTATCTCTGCGGATGGCGGAAAGAAAAACGGTTTTCTTTCTTCGCGGTAAAGTACGAGGCGCGGGTCGAAAAGTGGTGTAACGGTGGTGCTTTCGGTTACGAAATGTGCTCAGATCGAATTCGAAACTCTGTGATAAAGTTATAATAACTTTTTTTTTTGAAAAGTCGAATAGTTAAATTCAATAAAATAGTAACCGATGAAAATTTAATAAAATCTAAATAAGAGAGAAGCCATTATCGAAAATTTCAAGTGATATTCATATGCTACGTTAGGGAAAAACATTTGTGGATTTCTGACCAATGCATTTTCATTGACAATGACCTGAAATGCTTTACGTAAGGTCAAGGAGGATTATTTGTCACATTAGGTGAATCTTCTCTTGGTCGTTTCAATGCAGATATGATATAGCTAGCTGACAGCAACTTAGTCTTGTAAGAACAGATAAGTAGTAGCTGGAGTCAGGTCGGTAGAGCGGTTAAATGCGTTGAGATAGGAGCAGTTAAATGCGTTGAGATAGGAAGTACGAGGAGATCATAGGCTACGAAGAAGGACGCCTTCAAAGGTAATGCCAGGACCAAAAGCCAAGGCCAGGCCCCATTCCTCTGACCCCTTCTTCTTCCTTTTCAGCTCATCTCGCATGTACTCCATGACGTAGAACACTGTGTTGCTGCTCACGTTCCCAAAGTCCATCAGGGCCCTCCTGCTACACTCCAGCTTGTCTGCGTTCAACCCGAGCCTGCTCTCCAGCCGGTTGAGTATCGCCGGTCCGCCGGGGTGGACAGCCCAGAACATGTCGTTGAACTCGGTCAGACCAGCCTTGGACATGATCCTCTTGCAGAACTCCTCGACGTTGTCTTCAATCTTCTGAGGAAGGTCCCTGCCGAGCTTGAAATTTATGCCCTCCTCCGTGAGGCGCCCGTCGATTACCTTCTGTGTCCCTGGAAGGAATTGCTGAGTTGCGTAATTCAGTTCCACGAATGGGGACTCCTTACCCGCGACAGGGTTGGTGCCGATGATCACAGCTGCTGCGCCATCACCGAAGAGTGCAGCTCCTACAAGATCGTAAGGCCGAGCATTGCTTGGCGGGCGGAAGCCGAGTATTGTAGTCTCGGAGGTGGTTAGCAGCACGCGGCTCCCCGGATTGTTCTCGGCTATGTCCTTGGCGACTCTCAGGCCCGTGACACCACCATAACAGCCCAGAAAGTAGAGCATCACACGACGGACATCACTCCTCAGGCCGAGCTCACTAGCTAGGTAAACATCACCTCCCGGCAAGCGGATCTCACTGGACGAGACGTACACAACATGAGTGATCTCACCAACCGGCCTTCCCCACTCCTTGATGCAAGCATGACTAGCTTCGACAGCCATCTCAACGACAGCCGGATTCGCAATCTCAAGCCTCTGCCTGACCGTCGGGGTCCCCTCGGTGGCAAGCTCAGGGTACTTGTCCAGGACCTCCTTGGACATAACCGTGTACCTTGTCTTCACAGTTGTGGTTTTGCCTAGCAAGAAAAGAACAACTCTGATCAAATTAATGTTTCCGTCGGTAACAGAACACGAGAAGCAATTAAAATGGTAAATCAGAGATTACCGTCGCAACAAGGTGCACCAAATTAAAGAAGACTCATTTCGGAAGCACGAAACTTGCACCAATGTGGTTGTGGAATTATTACCAGACATAGTTAGGCATGGTTTGACTTACAAAGTCGCTCCAGTTTCTCCTTGATGGCGGCATCGGCGCACTTGGTGTCGCGAATGTACCCCTCCGCCAAGCATTCCTGCGGAACGAGCTGCTTCGGGAAGGCCTTGCCTATCGCAAGCACCGTCGCCTTCCCTGGAGTCGGAGCACGGCCGTTCCCAGAAGAGACGAGCCTCGAAGAGCCATTAGTCTCAAAGTTAGACATCCTTTAGGCACTATAAAGAGAGTTAACCCGAGAAGGATAAGATTTTAGATGAGCAAGGCAATGTGAGAGACAGAGCACATAAATAGAAAGCTTTCCTTTCAGGCTGGGGGAAGATAAGTGCACCGGAAGATTTGCATGAACTGCAAGAATTGCTTAGTTTATTGGGTTCGGTGGCTTTGCGGGTGCCTTTTGGTTGGGAATAGTCTCTGCAGTCTGCATCGTGTGGTTTCTTTAATGAGGTGTAGCACCAGATTCCAACTTGTTTTGGAAATCATCTACTTCTGGTGCATCATTTTGACCCTAAACCAGTCGCGTATAAAGAAACTAATAAAGAAAGCTAAGTCACGCTAATGTGCTGCGAGGTTCGACTCCTGCTTTCACCACAAATTAACATTAAAACATTTGCAGATAATGGGAAATCATTTTACACGCCAAAAGCATTTAGAATTTACAGCCACAGGAACTAGGCAAAAGTTAGGGAAGACCACTACTCGCTATTGATTCGCCAAACTAGACTCTCTTCGGTTCCGTGTCCGACAAAACATGGCCCGAGTGTTCTGCTTCCATCGGGACTGTGAAGCCTATTGCTTCTGCCACCGCACATTACTGTGATCCAGCACCCGACGAGGATTGTCAAGGACTTGATACGGATGTAACCCCATGTGTCTCAGATTGGCGTTGGTAATAATACCTGCAACACTCGGATACGTTAATTTGCGTTGTGTATGTGTACAGCAATGGAGAGAGAGGTTCTAAGGAATACATACACGTAGATCTTAATGCCATAAATGGAAGCATATTTTCGTAGTATCCGTTCCATGGCATACCATAAAGATCGATCGGATGCATTCTGATAACCAATTCGCGGCATGTGAACAGAAGCTGCAGAGAGAAATATAGTCTAGATGAGCAGTTGGCCAAAATTCACAAAAGGAAGCAGATTACCGCGGCATCAAATTCTGTTTGAAAGCAAAATGTACGAAGGTAATGACAAAGATATTTCCGCAAATTATTTGCAACCTTCCCTTATCCAGACACTAGCCATCTAATGCTAATGTTATTAAGTTACAAGTTCATTGACCACGACTTAAATCCACACTAAGATCATTTCCATTTTCAATCTAGTTTTTAATATGTCATCACCATCACATAGAAATAGAATGCAAGTCTTACCAGAGTTTTCATGAGCTGCAAAGGACACCTTGGACACACAATGTTCCAAATCAGAAACAGAAATATCGCTACGAGGCACCTTGCGCCTTGCATTGTAAGACTGTACAACAGCCAAAGCTACCCATTGAGGAGGATCGACTCCAGTAACTCTATCACCATCCCCTGCAAGGGTTATTGCAAATCACATAAACGTACAATTTAGCAACAAAAAAAATTAGTAACGTACAAATCATAAGCTCAAAGAAAAAAGGCAAGGAAAGCAAGGCCAATTACCAACTACACTAATTTTGTTGAGCCTTTGTTTCATATATCTCTGAAACACAACCTGGCATAACAGGATTTTATTTGGATTTATGGTCTTTGTGAGATAGGATAAATGGAGTCCTTATGGAACAAGAATTAGGGCATAGATACATTATACTAGAACCATAAGCTTCTACTGGCAGTATGTAACAATTTATAGTGTATCTACAAGCTTTGCAACTTTTAGCATCTCCACATGCTTGATTGACGTGTCACTGAATCATTTTGTTCTAGTCGTAAGTTCCATGGTAGTCAACCATTACATACCAAGGAAGCAGTTTCAAAGCCACTAGAATTCAGAAAGCTAACAAACCTTTGGTTCTTATGAGATGAACATCGCCAAGGTGAAGATCTGAAAATTCAAAAGCCCTTTGATATGCGTCAGGTATCCTTGACGAAAGCCTGCTCAATGCATCAAACACTCCGCCTCGACCCCAATTGCCAGAATCATCAACACAGCTGTTGACACAAAATGCATACAAGTTAAGATGAATCAAGTATGGCTCTCCCAAGGTTCTATTAATAAAGACAAAGTACACAAAAAACATTTAACACACGGCAACAAGCTTATTTAGACAAGTACGCACTACGCACACAACCAGGGGCTGGAAATTTGAACTCATTCATAAGTCAAATAAGATCATTCAAGCCTGAACGAATCCTTGGAAAAATCACCAAACTCGTGGAGAATGTAATTTCTAGGACCAGGATCAAAGAGGGTAAGTACCTGAATATGATACAGGGCTCAGATGGGCAAAATTTTTCAGGTCGAGTACAATCTCCCAAAACAAAATTGACAGAGCCTTCATTTGACAATATATCATTATTGACCTGGTAACTGGGGTCTTTGACGGTCAGTGAATGGTATCCAAGGGATTCCCACTTAGCCAATTTTTTCTCTTCTGCTTTCTTCCTCGCAGCCTCCTGTTTAATATGCCTGTCATCTGGTAGGCTCCTCCTGCTTCCCATATCCAAGACAGAGTTGTCACTCGTTACCGATGCTTCCTTGAATTTTTCAACCCATGACAGATAGGCTGCTTCATCTAGACCAGGATCATACATGGTCAAACTGCTTCGGCCAGCAATATCACTTTGATTCTGTCTGTCACCTGAATCAAGCTCAAACTTTCTGTCATCCTCACCAAATCTCTGATTATGACGCATTGCAATTACTCTTTCCGCAACAGAAATCAGTTGAGACATTTCCAATTCATCTGAGCTTTCATTAGCAAGTTCCAAAGGATCAAGCTTATGCAACCCAAATATGATAGAACGCAGATCGTTAATTTCAACTCCGGCTTCCTTTCCCTCTTCCAACAACTCCCCATCTCCAATGACATTTTGGCTAAGCTGCAACTTCCTTTCTGCCCTCCGCATTATAACCTACACAACCATATCAATCAAAATTCTCATAATTATAGAGAAAGATTAATGATACAAATACAATAAAAAGATCATACTTCCTCCACAGTACGCCTTGTCACCAAGTTTACTGCCAAAACATGATTCAATTGACCAATACGGTGAGCCCGCTGTAAAGCTTGCCTGTCAGCCTGAGGATTCCAGTCTTGTTCATAGAATATAACCTGCACATCAACAGGATCATCAGAGAGAACACAATCAAAGTAGAACAAAAAACCCATGCTTAATAATTTGAAACAACAATTGTAAAATCAGACTCGAGTACTTGGGCACCCACTTGACCACCGACACTCTCTTCCTCTTGATGCATCAGAAGCAGGAAAAAATGCTTACAGGCTGAAAAGGTGGAAATAATGGAACATGAACCACTTCCAACTCAGGGCCCGAAAACTCTATGTTATATTGTTAAAGCACAGCAAGTTACCAGATTGGGAATGGCATAGCTAAACCCTCGCCTTAAATAGAGAAAAAGAATAAAACATGCAGGTTATGTCACTGGCATTAAAATCCAGATTGGATATTAACTTTTCTTGCACCACAGCAGTCAATTACTGTATATGTAGCATAGGTTCACAAATATATGTTTTGCTAATATTAACTTGAGAAACCCAGATATAAGAAAAGGCAAAGACTTTGAAAAAATGCCGACCGTATCTGCAGCAACAAGGTTCAAGCCCACTCCACCAGCCCTCGTGGAAATCATAAAGACAAAAGCACCATTGTGGTCGGATTGGCCATCCAACCTCCCCAAGTTCCCGCTAAAACTTCTAATAGCAGCAAACCGTTCTTCTGCTCGAACTGAACCATCAAGGCGCTCATATGAATACTTCCGTAGCTCAAGAAAGTCCTGTATTCATGAAGCTACAAGATCAACATGATCAATTACATGAAAAGAATAACTTGAAAATCTTGGAAAATGGATGGCATACTTGCAGAATGTCAAGCGTGTGCGTCATTTGGGCAAACAGAAGGACGCGGTGTCCTGCATCATGTAGCTTCTCCAGCAGTTTGTCTAGTATCATAAGTTTCCCACTGGCCTGATCATGGAGTCCCAACATAAATCACGGATTAATCAAACATTCAGCAGTGAGGTGAGGCTCCACCAACTAGTCCAAGAATTAGCAGGTATGAAGTTCTTCCATTCCTTATCTCTTATTTCCCATAGTGCTATATCAAATGGAACCCACAACCATTGTTCTTGACAAAGCCAATGTATGAGTACTACCTGAACTAGGTGCTCACCCTCTTCATACGGCTCAGGTTCAATTCCAGGAAACAGATAAGGGTGGCTGCATGCCTTTCTGAGCTGTATAACCTGGAAAACAAAGAGGATGAGCAATATAAGAAACACTTCAAGGGAAACTGACTGCTCTGGGAATAAAGGAAGCAGCATACATACAGTAACAACAAAACCAGGAAAAAGCAACCTACACTTAATTTCTTTTTGCTAAATAAGGAAGCAAATAGGTTAGAAGTTGGAATACAATATTTTGAAGTGATTGATGACTCGCAGAAGCAGAAGATAGCGCCAGAAGTTTTGAAAGCTCCTTTCTCAATATTGAGGCATAAATTTTCTTTTGCAGGCTAACCAATGGAGCCATCCTAGCAACATAAAAACCCTCGTCACCAATAGCTCCAAAAAATTCAACAGAAGATTAAAGAAAAGAGCTAGGCACTGAATTAATAATGTAGAATAATTTACACGATGACTTCAGTTAGAGATGGCAACACAAGGTTTCCTGACTGTATAAGCTTCATTTTTGTTCTCCGAAGCATGAAAGCTTTTAGAACGGATTTTAATGTCTTGAATTGATCTTTGGCCTTGAATGCGTCTGAAACTGTTCATCAATATCAAACTTGGCATTTTACTTCAGTGAGAAATCTAAGATTTGGCAGAAACAAGATGAGAAGGTAAAATGGTGAAATGGGAATAGGTGATCAGATTGAGAAGGCCAGAATAAGCAAAGAGCGAAAGAAAGTCTTGAATTCAGATTCAGTTCCGTATCATACTTATCAAAGCAAATTTATTTGGTCAATTAGGGAAGAGAATAACCAGATACGAGATCCCCAGCTTCCTTGAATGCCTGAAGAAATTGTTCTAATGTTCCAAAAACTGAAGGCATGCAGAAATGCATTAAAGACCAGAGCTCCTTGAGATTATTCTGTACTGGCGTGCCAGTCATCAATAGCCGCCTAGGCATTATGTAGCTGTCTTTGAGGACTTCATAGAGGACCTATTAATGTTCAACCACCACAAGCCAACCATAACAAATCAAAACAAAGTAACAGCTAAAGAGTAGCAACAACAACAAATTCAGATTATTTACAGAAGCTTGCATTTAATTCTTTCTTTGTGGAAGCATGTCTATCTCCTCTGCCAAATTAATTGAAACAATGTATGTAATGATTATAAGTCTATAAACACGGTGTTTAACCTCTTTACTTCAGAGTACCAAAGAATGGCGAGCATATTTGCACGAATAGGCTTCTAACCAAACACATGGACAATGATCGAAATGACTTGCAACTGCAAAGTTCATATTACCAAGGTATTCTGGCATCCAAGATTCAGTGAATAATAAAATATTCCAACAACATGAGTCATGACATGCACTACAAACAAATATGATATCATGATAATGTAGAACGAGCATCAAGCTAGTTACAGAAATCAGTTCACAAAGGCAATTGGTAACAAGGAAAGAAAGTACTGTAACGTACTGTAACAAGTTAACTTTACAGAAACGAATCAATAAAGTTTTAAACATACACTAGAGGGATTTTTAAGTCGCTGGGCCTCGTCAATAACTGCATATTGCCACGGGATTTGAGAAAGGAAATGTTGATCCATCAAAGCAACATCGTATGTGGTCAGCAGCACATCAAAAGGCAGCAACGAAACCTGGAAACAATTTTGAAAATCCAAAAGCAAGAAAAGTCAAACATAATGAAATAAGGTCTACAGATCCAAAAACCAGTCTACAGCAGTTCCGAAACTTCGAGGACCAGAACCTCACTTGAGCAGACGAAGACTGCTTCATCACACGCTCGAACGTTTGCCTACGCAACTCGCGGCGGTGTTCCTTGTCACCAACATACCTAAGAAGTCGCAAGTTTGGAGCGAACCTAGCAATCTCAGCCACCCATCCATCCGTAACACTAAGAGGACACAGCACCACTGCGAACAGCATCAAAACAACGGCAACGAGAAACAAAGTTAAGAGAAAGGTCACGAAATCATAGCCTGTAATGTAAAAGATCAGAGGTCTACCCAAAACTCACAAAATGGGCCAGGTGACCTCTGATGAACCTTCAGATAACTTAGGAAAGCAATAGCCTGTAGTGTCTTCCCAAGTCCCATCTGCCAAACACATCAAACGCAATGAAATACCAAAATTACTATTCTACCTTCCGCGAATAGATGGATGCCGTTAACGAACCTCGTCTCCTGCAAGTTAAGACAGAATGTTCAACCGTCAACGACATGGCTGGTCGATCGGAACTCGAGACACAGGCTGCGTTTGTATCGCCGGAAACAAATTAAACTTGCCGAATAATATTTTATTTTAGCTAGTAAAAAACTGGTAAATTACTTCCCGTTCAAAATTAGCAAGTCTATTTCCTGAAAAATATTTGCCGCCGAAACAAACTTTACAAGAAGTAATCCCGACTGCTGCTGCGTAAGATCAGAAACCCTAACCGAGAACGACGTTGACGCCGAGGAGGTACCGCCGGATCAGCCACGACAAGCCCTCGACCTGGTGAGGTTTAAGCGTCGCCGTCACGCCGATGCTCTCCGCGTCCGCCGGCAGTTCCGTGGCCGCAGCGTCGGCGTCCAGGATGATCTTTGCCGCTGCTTTTAGCCTCCGTTCGTAATCCATCTCTCTCCGAACATGCGCGCGTCGGTCGGGTATGGGATCTTTAGTGACCGTTTTAGCTTTTCAAGGCTCTGGCTGGGGTCTGGGTCTCGGGCTGGGGATCTGGATCCTGGCTGGATCCTAGGCGGGTTCGTTCTGGTGTGGGCTTGGACTGGGTCCTGGATCTTGGCGGATCTGGGGCGGGCCTGGGAGAACTTGGCCTTTTTAATTCAGAAAATGAACAATTCGAGAAACTCTTTTTAATTCTGATTAATTGAAGTTTAATTGGCCGTTAGTTTTGAAAAGCATAAAAAAGCTTTTGAACAATATTTTATGTTAAAATTTGAAGTTGAATTAACTTAGGAGAAGTCTTTTGATATTTTTTAATTACCTTCTATCGGTAAAATTTTAGTTCGAAATTTGGTTAAAAAAACTCACATGTGCACAGTATATCATCCTCCTATATCCAGTGCCACCCGGGTGCTTCCATCAAATTTTTTGACGAATTAAAAACTGACTTAGAATTTGTTTGAGTTGATTCGAATCCGAATTAAATTGAAATCGGATTTGGTCACCCCTATATGAGCCGCTACACACCTGATGGGGAAGGCCCAAAACATAGGATATCGCCTAATGCTGGTATAAAAGCCTCGAAGATACGAAGAAGAGTTTCTTCCACCAAAACGAAAAAATAGAGTCGATATCCTTGAAGAAAAGAGAGACAGGGATAGAGAAATCTCGATACCCAAAACTGAACTTTCAACGGGCATCATGGCTGACCATCGCTGCCTAGTCTGCCGACGTCACATGAAATGATGCTTAGAAGGAGTATGCATTTTTCGCCCCTTTTTTCCAAAGGGACGGTGACTGAATTTGCTGCCGTACGATAGTTGTATGACGTAGCCAAGTGTTGGGATGGCGAGAAATCGGAAAGACTTATTTCCTATTCCTATTCCTATTCTGACTAGGTTTTGGACTCCTAATTAGACCTAGATAGGTTACTTGTACAACAAGGGTTTGCCTCTATATAAAGGCATGTTACCCTAAGGTTTTTTATGGCTTTGTGGCTCGAAAACTCATCAATAAAAGTTCTCCTTTCTCCCCGTGGATGTAGGCATTAGGCCGAACCACGTAAACTCTTGCGTCCGTGTTCTTTGCGCGTTTGTTCCCTATTTGCTGAATTCCTAACAATTGGTATCAGAGCTAAGGTTGAAGGATGTCGGACGGCACGAGGTTTGCTCTTGTGAAGTTTGATGGTTCATCGAATTTCAGGTTATGGCAAAGGCGTGTCAAGGATCTCCTCGTGCAACAAGGGATGGTTATCGCGCTCTCGGAGAAGAAGTCCGAGAAGATGGAGGAGCAAGAGCGGGAAGAGTTGGAGGCCAAGGCGGTAGCGAAGATTCGCTTGTGCTTGGCGGATGATGAGGAGCCACTAGCTGGGTTGTGGAAGAGGATCCAGGTCAGAGTCAAAGAAGTTCAATGGAAGTGGCTTCAAGTGCTGAGAAGGGCGCATGAAGGGGACTATCCAAGACGAACTGGGGATCAAGACAACGAGGAGGGATCTGCATCCACAACCATGGCCACATGTTCAGACGGATCGGATGGTGACTGGCTTTCTATCTCATCAAGTCCAATGCATCCTGGTAATCTCTTTTTGTTAGGGACCTTGGATTATAACGGTGATAGTTATAAAGGTAGGCTAATGAAGGTAGAGAAGGATGCGATGGTAGGGATGAAGGGTGAAAGGAAATACCTACAGG
Source organism: Hypericum androsaemum (assembly GCA_963995505.1). Taxonomy (NCBI): domain Eukaryota; kingdom Viridiplantae; phylum Streptophyta; class Magnoliopsida; order Malpighiales; family Hypericaceae; genus Hypericum; species Hypericum androsaemum. The sequence continues at coordinate 1,982,437 of OZ023185.1, forward strand.
TTAGTGGGAAACATTATTGTAGGTGGAGTCACATCAATGGGTCTGATGAAGTGGAAAAAAGCTCAGGTCATATGAGGTTGGTTCGTATGAGAGAGCAAAGGCTTGACATGGATGGTTTGAGTGTAGTTGGGATTCGCGAAGACATGGATAGCAAGCTATGGTTGTTTCGTGGAGGCGTGGTTGGCAAGGAGCCATGGTTGTCTCAGAGAAGCATTGTTAGCTGGGCCCTGCTATGGTTGTCTAAAGGGACGTGCACGTCAAAGTGTTGGGTAGATTTGGCATTGGGCATGCGAAGCCATTGGTGACACCACGAGCGAATCGGGTATCTCACTCAAGGCCGAACAGTAGAGTTCGAGGCATGTCGACAGTTCTACTTAGTAGAACAAAAGGTTGCCCTTTGTATGCTATAGCAAGTAGTATTGGTTTGAGGCAAAAAGGTCCAACAGAAAAGCAGTTCGAGGTTGCGGAGCATGGGGCTGACCGAAAAATAGAGGGCGTGTCTATTGGTCGCAAGGTTGCTTCAGCAGGTGGACTTGCTAGTTGGGGTTCGATGGAGGTTGGAGGGAATAGGCCAAGCAAGCTCAGAAGCTCGAGTTTGGGGGCTAGCTCCAAGTGATTGAACAAAAGGTGAAGAGAAAGTTGAGATGGTCTTATTGATGCAGTTATCTATGGTCCGAGATGGAGTCGGTGGAGTCGGATTGATTTTGCAAGATCTCATGGTTCTTCATGGGGCGGTGTTTTATCAAGGTAGAGTTTGTTGAAGTTCGGGTGGAGCTTCATGGTTCTTCCACGAGATGATTTCTCGCCAAGGTGGAGATTGTTGGGATGGCGAGAAATAGGAAAGACTTATTTCCTATTCCTATTCCTATTCTGACTAGGTTTTGGACTCCTAATTAGACCTAGATAGGTTACTTGTACAACAAGGGTTTGCCTCTATATAAAGGCATGTTACCCTAAGGTTTTGTATGGCTTTGTGGCTCGAAACTCATCAATAAAAGTTCTCCTTTCTCCCCGTGGATGTAGGCATTAGGCCGAACCACGTAAACTCTTGCGTCTGTGTTCTTTGCGCGTTTGTTCCCTATTTGCTGAATTCCTAACACCAAGTTTGAAGCCAATTTCAGGCGAGTGGTTCCACAGAAGAGAAGAGCGACGGCCTAGAGTCTCAAATTTGACGCAATGAATCGAGGAGCAAACCCCATAAATGGGAGCTTTGGGATCGTAACTGCTTTCAACAACGGATTGGAAAACTTGAGCGTCAACTAAAGGGAGTACCAACTCATATACCCGCCACCTCCTGCAGCGGAGGATGTGTCGGCTCCCTGGCCGCGTCCTCCTCAGGGACCCCTGCGTCCTCCTCCCGGGGTGGCCCCTGCATAGGTAATTCCTCCTCCCTTCTCTGTATTCTTCCTCCTCCCTTCTTTCTATTCTTTACATTCTTGAGTTCTCATTCGCTTTTCAGGCCAATGTGGTTGCGATTTCACGAGAGGCCAAGTGTAGATAGACTCAAGAAAGCCAGATATTAGAAGAAAGTTGTAATACCCTACTATGTTAACCATAGTTGTTTGACTTAAGTGAAGTATACTTAGTCATATAGACATATTAGATTAGTATTTGGAGTAATATTGCTATGTAAATAGAGTGCCAAAGATAGTTGGAAGAAAATGATTTGTTATATTGGACAACCTTGGACGGTCTGAACATGATGTGATAAGTTGATCAAAGTTCTTACATCCGAGATCCAAATGAAATGACTCAAAATGGTGTTAAGAGATAAGAAATGGATGTATAAGATTTGAAGAGACATGGATTAATCATGCTAGCAATTTGGACCAAGCATAGAAAGTGGATAAATAACACACTTGTGTTAACGATTTTTAAAGTGCATTGGTTGGACTTCTTGGTCTTTATTTCAACAAAGATTCATATTCCTACACTTTTATGAAGTGTGTATAGACATGAGTTTGTCTTCTAAGGATTCAAGATCAAGCTCAACAAGTCTACTCAATTAATTCTCAAGCCTTATGAAGATAATTGGACATGTTTGGATAGAATTACACCTATTTGGTAATTTCAGCAGAACTTTCTTAATATTACTCTAAATTTGATTAATGAATAAAATCAAGACACATAGACCTACAATTGATCAGACAACAAATTTGGACAAAAAGTAACAGAGATTGGTGAAAAATAGGACAGAAGTTGATGCATCCTAATTGGACTACATGCGAGGTGGAACCAATAATAAGTTTACATTTGTCAACCTTGTAGATTGACACAAGAAACTTATGGGCATGATTAAGCACCCATACAAGGACCTTATAAGCCAGGAAACGTGCAGAAAAATAAGAAAGTAAAAGGAGATAAAATTGAAGAAAAGTAGAGAGAGAGCTAAAGGAAAGAGAAAAGGTAGGTCAATAAAGAACGATTTGGTTAGTGATTTTCTACTTCGAATTATATTTTGATGTCTTCATGAAAGTTGTAGATGACTCAAAGAGCTTTCTAAAGCTATATTATATGTCCTGTTTTGACTAAGGCATCAGTGTGAAATCTGCATTGAATTACAGACTGTCTGCTGGAGTATACAATTGAGCTAGTGGAAGAAGAAGTGCTTGGTAAGTCTATTTTGACTCTGAATTGGACTATAGTTTCTTCTTACAGATTGTAGAGGACTCAATTATCTTGCCATAGCTATATTATATGTCCTATTTGGATGAAAGAATCACCCTAAAAGTTTAGTTGAAAGACGGATTGTTCGACTGAGTTTCAGAATTGAGTTGATGCAAAAGTAACAACTTGGTAAGTGAATTCTTTGAACTTCTAATTTGATTTTTGGACTTGGTAAGATGATGAAAGAATATAGCAATGGTATATTGATAAATATATGGACTTGGTTTTGTGTCATATTGATCTATATTGGCTGCTTTACGTGGTTAGAAGTGATTGTATATATCTTGTGCTCGGTATGTATTTGGTTGGCCAAAACAGATTCTTTATTTTAAAACCAATTAATTTATGAAATATTGTAAAACTCTTTACAATTACCTTCCCTCTGTAAAGCTTTTACCCTATTGACAAAAAAAACAGCTTTTACCCCACCCTTCACCCAATAGGAAAAGTAAAATTCTAGACTGCTCCTGATTCCTGAACTCCTTGCCCTAGATAGCGCTGTCGTCCGCTTCAACCAGAAGAAACTCCCTTCGATTTAACACAGATCTCTCTCTAAGCTCGCACAGGATGACGTCACGTTTCTGGACATCCACCGAGGTTCGTCTCCTTCCTTCTAATGTCCTTTTCGATTCGAACCGGAATCGTTTGTCGTTTTGGTGAATTTTGTTTGTTTGTTTGTTTCTGTTTAGGACCACAGCGACGAGACCGAGGAGGAGGAGAGCGATTACGAGGATGAAGAGGAGGAGGTCGGTGCCGGCGGCGAGGTCTCCGCCGCTAAGGCGGCCTCCAGCCGGTACCTCAAGGGAACGCAGAGCGACAGCGAAGACTCCGACTCGCAGCGGCGCGTGGTCCGGTCCGCCAAGGACAAGCGGTTCGACGAGATGTCGACCACCGTGGACCAGATGAAGAACGCGATGAAGATCAACGATTGGGTTCAGTTGCAGGACAGTTTCGATAAGATGAACAAGCAGCTCGAGAAGGTCATGAGGGTGATCGAGTCCGATAAGGTTCCGAATCTCTACGTCAAGGCGCTCGTGATGCTCGAGGATTTCCTGGCACAGGCATTGGCGAACAAGGAGGCGAAGAAGAAGATGAGCCCTAGTAACTCCAAGGCGCTGAACTCGATGAAGCAGAAGCTGAAGAAGAATAATAAGCAGTACGAGGAGTTGATTGGTAAGTGTAGGGAGAGCCCGGAGAGCGAGGAGGAGCAGGTCGAGGATGAGGATAGCGAGGAGGATGAGGATGAGGATGAGGATGCTGAGTTCGAGGAGGACCCTTCCAAGATTGCCATGTCTGATGGGGACGATGAGGACCTCGGGGAGAACCGGGCGGAGGAGGCGGGATGGGAGAAGATGCTCAGCAAGAAGGATAAGCTCATGGATAAGCAGTTCATGAAGGATCCCCGGGAAATTACTTGGGAGACGGTCAATAAGAAGTTTAAAGAAGTTGTTGCTGCTCGAGGTAGGAAGGGAACTGGCAGGTTTGAACAGGTTGAGCAGCTAACTTTCTTGACCAAGGTCGCCAAGACCCCTGCACAGAAGCTTGAAATTCTTTTCAGTGTGGTCTCTGCTCAATTTGATGTTAATCCTGGTCTTAGCGGTTATATGCCGATAAATGTGTGGAAGAAGTGTGTCCAGAACTTGCTGATCGTATTGGATATCCTCGTTCAAAATTCCAACATATTGATGGATGACACAGTTGAGCCAGATGAAAAGGAGTCTCAGAAGGGAGCTGATTACGATGGGACAATTCGCGTTTGGGGAAACTTGGTGGCTTTCCTTGAGAGGGTAGATACCGAGTTTTTCAAGAGCTTGCAGTGTATTGATCCACATACTCGGGAGTATGTTGAAAGACTGCAAGATGAGCCTCTGCTTGCTGTTCTTGCTCAGAACGTCCAAGAGTATCTTGAACGCATTGGAGACCTTAGAGCTGTGGCAAAAGTCGCGCTGAGGCGAGTTGAGCTCATCTATTATAAACCTCAGGAAGTTTATGATGCCATGAGGAATTTGGCGGATCAGACACAGGATGGAGATAGCGAAAACACTGGTGAGAATGATGAAATCCGAGCTCCACCTGCCTTCATAGTTATTCCGCAGCTTGTGCCTCGGAAACCAACATTTTTGGAAAGTAGCAGGGCGATGATGGACGTTTTGGTCTCGCATATTTACAAGAACGGGGATGAGAGGACAAAAGCTCGTGCCATGCTCTGTGACATCTATCATCATGCTCTCTTGGATGAGTTCTCCACTGCTCGAGATTTGTTGTTGATGAGTCACTTGCAGGAGAATATTCAGCTTTTGGACATATCTACTCAGATACTTTTCAATAGAGCTATGTCCCAGCTTGGTTTGTGTGCATTCCGACTGGGCTTAATAACCGAAGGCCATGGCTGTCTTTCTGAGCTGTATTCGGGTGGTAGGGTTAAGGAGTTGCTTGCCCAAGGTGTCCAACAGAGTCGCTATCATGAGAAGACCCCGGAACAGGTACTATCCATTTTCACAAGCTAGATAAAGTGCGTACGGGTGCTGCTCTATAACCCAAGTGTTCAGTTAAAGCAAAAGATTCGATTTTGTTTTGTTTTAATAAGATTAGTTGTTAGTTGGTTATTTTTCTATTGGCAGTGTGGTAAGTCGTCTTTCTTTTCCTTGGAAGCTAAAATATTGCACCCGTCAGTGTTTGAAATGATTTATCTGTAATGTGCAAGCTGCCAAGTCTTGTGGTTGTTTGGTAGAGGATACTACTAGGGAGTCCTTTAAATTTGTGGTAGATATTAGGAGACTCGTACTTAGTGATCTAGGACTAGGCTAGATGTATACAAATTGACAGAATCATTGTGAATGTGACTTTTGATTTGGATTTGCCTTTTCTTTTTGGCTAAGTGGTTAAATGGGATTCGCTTTCAATTCTATATTTCTAGAAATTGCTCGACTTCGTGGTCAAACAACTTTTCCTGTTGGCTCTCTGTAATTAATCGTATCTGCTTAACTTCCAAGAGGAGCAACTCTCTTATCTTTTTCTTATCACTTTTTGATATCTGAATTCCTGGTGAATCATGTCCCGTACAGGAAAGATTGGAGAGGAGACGCCAGATGCCATATCACATGCACATAAATCTCGAGCTTTTGGAAGCTGTCCATCTTGTTTGTGCCATGCTTCTTGAGGTACCGAACATGGCAGCCAAAGGCCATGATGCCAAACGGAGAGTCATTAGCAAGACATTTAGAAGGTTGCTTGAGGTGAGTGAAAGACAAACTTTCACAGGCCCTCCTGAAAATGTGCGAGATCATGTTATGGCTGCTGCACGGGCTCTCATGAAGGGGGATTTCCAGAAGGCTTTCGATGTTATAACATCCCTCGATGTCTGGAAGCTCCTTAAGAAGAAGGACAGTGTTTTTGAGATGCTTAATGCCAAGTTTAGGGAGGAAGCACTAAAGACATACCTCTTCACTTTCTCCTCTTACAACTCACTCGGTCTGGCCCAACTTGCCGGAATGTTTGACCTGTCAGAGTCCCAGATCCACTGCATTGTCAGCAGGCTGATGATAAATGATGAGCTCCATGCAAGTTGGGACCAACCAACACAGTGCATCGTCTTCCACGAAGTCGAGCATTCAAGGTTGCAGAATTTGGCATTCCTGTTGGCCGATAAGCTAGCAATCCTTGCGGAGAGCAACGAGAGGGCTGTAGAGGCCAGGATCGGTGGCGGTGGCTTAGATCTCAATCCAAGGAGGAGAGATGGCCAAGATTACGCAAATGCAGCTACCGGCGGCGGCGGGAAGTGGCATGATAACTCTTTTGTGCAAGGAAGGCACGGTACTGGGCGAAACACCGGTGGCAGATTCAATCCGTCGGGCCGGGGTGGTGGAGGTGGTTTTTCCAGGGGACAAGGTAGATCCTCTGCTCAGAGTGGTGCGGGTAGAGCATCCTACAGGGGTTCGCAGGTTGATTCTTCGTCGCGAATGGTCAGTCTCAACAGAGGCGGTTTTCGAGCCTGAACTTTGAGATTCTGTTCTTTGCAAAATTGATAATGTTGAGCTTGTTCTGTTTCTTAATTTTATTTTCAGAATTAGAAGCGAGTTTGTACTCGGTTTAATTTTGAGATGTTTTTATTTAATGTGACAATTTTTTTCTTTAATCATTATTTAATTTTTCTAGCAATCATGCTTCTGCCTGTTCCAAGGTACCTATGGTTTAAAATTGCATTTTAATTTAATCTTTACTTAATTATCACCAGTCTGTGTCTATCAAAATCTGCGTAACCGAATCGATCTCTATATATCGGGTTCGAACGTTATCTCTTACATATATGAGCACTGCTCTGAGATTTAATTAATACATACTTATTTGAGTTGACCAAAAACTAACCTTCTTGAAGACCCAATTGGATCTGAACTTGTGAATTAATTGATATAATTAATGTAATTGCATATTATTTAGTGGTAGAATTTCCCTAGGTTTATGCCATTGATTATATAAGGGTATATTTGAATTTTTTTATTTATCTTTGACAATTAAAATTTTTTTTTTCTCGTTACAAATTTATACTCCTTCTCATAAGAATCTTCTATTGATTAGAAATCTAACTTGATGCATATCTCCAAAGAAAATCGAGGTCTAGCGCAATGGCACTTTCCTCTCCTCTCCATAGAAAACTCTCTTAGCACCGTATCAACTTCAAAAACACTAATTTCGATTAGTCGATTCGACGATATCCTAGAGAACCCTCCTCTCCCGGAAAATGTAGGGGAGTATCAGAATCGTCTAAGAGGTTATTCTCACCGTGATCAAACAGACAAAGCCAACACTTCATTAATCATGGAAATTAGCAAGTTGCATCCTAATTTACAAGTTTACAGACGGAGGAAACAAAAGGTAAACAGTACCTCTGGATTTTTTTCAGTTCATTGACTTTTTCGTTCTTGTTTTTCTTCTTGCTGATTGTACTCCGAAGATGTAAATCTTTATAAGAATATTACCTATATTAAATTATGAATTCCGTCAATTCATTGATATGTATTGTGCTTTAAAATCTAATCACACCGTCTGTTTTTTTTTTGTCTTCTCCCTGGAACCAGTACGAGGATCGGATTAGTAATTTACCTGATGAGCTCCTCATTCACATTCTCTCTCTTCTAACCATGAAAGAAGCTGCAAAATCCAGCTTTTTGTCTCACCGGTGGGCTACTTTATGGAAGCAACTTCCAGTACTCCAGTTTGGCTCAACTGACACGTTCTGCAGATTGTCGGAGGACGAAGACTTGCGTCGAATCGAAACATCGTGGTTCATCCGTCAGGTGAACCAGACCGTGGACTCCCATCGAGGAGAAGTGTTGGATGAATTCAGCGTCCGTTTCGACTTGGACAGACGCCACAAGCGCCATATCGACATATGGGTCCGATTCGCATTTGCCATGAAAGTGAAGAGGTTTGAGTTGGACCTCGAATGCTACTCGGGATGCCATGGAGATCAAGAGGGCAAGTACTGCTTCCCGTCTTTCGTTTACCAAAAACAGATTCGGTCGCGAACTGCGCTTAGTTGCACTTCTCTTACAGAGCTACGGCTGATACACGTGAATGTGACTGGTAAACAGATAGAGAGCACTTCCTAAACAGTTGTCTTTCCCTTGAACTGATGGCTATTGTCAGGTCTGACAATCTTGGAAGAAGTCTAAGAGTGGATGGTCCCATTCGGCTGAAGCACTTGGAGATACTGAGTTGCAGATTACAAATTCTGGAGATTTCAATTCCAAATCTTACGATTTTAAAGTTCGACAATGATCCGGAATTGGTGAAAACAGTGATAAACATGCCTGTAAAGTATCCGCCGCGACTTACCGAGATGGTTGCAGGAGGGAGTTTATTTGATTGCTTTGCATAAACTTCCTTCATTCTCAAGTTATCTCAGTCAACTGCAGACTCTCACGCTATATGCCTCGGACTCTATATTCAAGGATCATGTATGTGCTTCATTAGTTTGGTTGGTTTTGTTGTTGACTGTGTTTGATACCTTTTTTGGTTCAGAGTACCGTATTCAAATTCGAGCCGATAAGATTCTTAAAAGATAGCTAACTTTCCACAACACCAATTCTGGATTTTTCAGGACTCCAAGTGGCCCACGGACATCCCCGTATTAACCAATCTCAAGAAGTTGACGCTAAATGACACGACTACTGATGATTATCGCCTTATGGGCTATACTTCATGGATTGAGGCATCTCCATTTCTCAGGAGATTTATTCTGATGGTAAATTTTTATCTTGCTTTGTAATTCAGTGAAGGTACCTCCAATTTGGGGTTGGAATAATTATTGGGTTATTTTAGATTGACTGGTACGTCCCCGAAGTTCGAAGAGAAGCAAAAGCACCTCAAAGGCGCCCACACCAACACCTTAAGGAGGTTGAATTCGTCCGATTCGTAGGGGAAGCCGTGGACTCGGAGCTCGTTATGTACGCGATTGAGAACGCCGTCAACCTTGAAAAGATCGTCTTCGACTGTCGTTCTCCGGGGTACATTGACACCCCTCTCGAGCACAAGCAGAGCAAGGCGAGGCAAGCAGCCAGTGTTCGTGCTAAGCAGTTTCAGTCAAAGTTAAAACCTAACGTTGACTTCGTTTTGATTCCGTGGTCCGTTGACAATTAATGGTGTAGATGTGATACACCATATATCTGAGTTTCTCCGTTGTCGGGATGCACTTTAATTGTGGGAATTAGTTGGGGTTGTAGTTGAATCTTAATGGTTCTCATCCAAAGTACTCCAAAGAAGGTCGGTCTGGTTTACAATTTCTTTTTTGCAATTCTCTAGGGCACTTGCAACCAGATGATCTGGTAGTTTTTTTGTTCTCGTCTAACCTCTCTATGATAATCTCAACACATCTTCTCAAAATTTGGCTTCGCCATAACACCAGGGTTATAAAGCAACAATGCATCAACGAAATCAACTCTCTTCATATCCCCTCAAAATCTTAAGACAATGAGTATGTAGATCTTCCACGCTTATAAAAAATGGAATTTCCGCTCCCGATTCACGGAAAAAAGATGGGCAAATTTTATTGCAATGTATATAGGACATCTAATTATTACACAGGCGCTTTTAGGAACCATCTTCTGTGATGCTCTTGCAATCGTGATGAACTAGATTCTGAAAGAAAGATCAACTAGAAACGATATGCATGCACTTCTCTTTGATTTTTAAAGATACAGCACACATACCTGGTGCTAGGGAAAAGCTTCTCGCTCTTTTGTAGGTAGCTCAAGGTCGGGTTCCGATTCGCTAAGAGGACAAAAATAGCGTTCCACCATGTCTTCGGATACTTGTTCCAAGGTAGGCGGACTCCACTGTGATTCAAGGGTTTTGGAAAAGAAAGAGGATGTTAGTAGGTTCAGGAAACAAACAACAAATGTATATGATAATTTTTTGAATCCATTCGAACAGCATGCATCGGACACTGCAGGCATTGAACAATGATCAATCACGACACAAATTAGAACCGCGTTGAAACGTCTCAAGGATGGTTCATGGGCGCTCAAAACCTGCTAGATGTTTGTGAACCAAGCAGTGGGTTTCATTGAGCAACCGGTTAGACTAGTTGAAAGAAGTCGGTAGTTAGCTTCTGATTGCCTGTTCCGAAACCTCTATATTTTGTTACTACAGCAAAATTCACATCCAAGCAACATGAATCAAATGCTGCAAATACTTTCCAAAATGGAAGACAAGTTATCCCATACCTTTGGTGCCATGTCCTTGTCGACCATTCTTGCGCGTACTCCCTGGCAAAAAGGTTTGAAAAGCAAGGTTATTGGTTGAAGCAGGATTAATTCAATAGCGGTTGGTGCACAATTCAATCTTTCATACCTCACAGAAGTCACCTGAGATCTGTTTGGATAATCCTTGAAGAGACATGCGATATTCACGGACCAAACATTGATCAAGTGTCTGAGATCTGCCGTCGCGTATCTGAACCAATTGTTGCCAGCTCAAGTGTTGAAAAAGTTTATACATTAAGGACCGAGAAAAGGAAAAAAGTACAGGACTTACAGATCTTAATGCCACCTTCAAGCTCAAGGGTGAAGTTTCTTTAAATCGTCGCAGGGTGGAATTGCACCACTCGTCATTTGTTGAGGAGGCCTCCTTCTCCTAAGATAATGGTTTCTTAATGAGACAGTGATTTCTCTCTTAGAAGTCCGTTCTAATGCAATTTATAGGCATGCATACCTAAAGCAAGCTTCCTATGAAGCCGAGACCATAAGGAACAAGACCTAGCAACTATTCATTAACCACAACCAGGAGAGATCAGCTTCCTATAAGCCAACTATAAGAGGCAATGAGAAATCTACCCCTCCATGCTTGAAAACATCTCAAAATGGAGAATACAAAGCCTTAAACTTAGATTCCTCTGATAAATTAATACCAATCTGACATACAAGGAGAAAATAGCAGCAGAACTATACCAAACAAGTTCCCTAAGGTCAGGTAAACTTTGTTTGTACAATACTGACAAGGTCCTTCATCCAATTCCATGGGACTTAAACATGTCCCAATCACCCTAATCTATGATTGCATTTTTTCACGCTTGATAAATAGATTTGGAAAGGGCAAAAATATCTTACCAGGGAATCAATAATTTCTTCCACTGTGTCATGGCTGAAACATTTATCGACAACTTCTAACCTGTAAGATGAGAATAATTCGGCATCAGAAGACAGAAGGGTGCATTAAAAGTATCTAATCTTATTGAGTGACCAATTCGAGTCACGAGCTATGACGGATTAACAGAGATCCCTCCTTCCATTTGCGGTGAAATTGGTAACTATATTATCTGTGGGCAGGGATTGTTATGACAAAACTGACCTGCGTACTACGCTTGTCTTCTCTGGGTACACAAGGTCACCGTGCTTTTCTAGGGAGGCTTCAATGACAGAAGGATCATCAGTAACCAGGTTCCCCAACTCGTCTTCAATTAGTTTAAGTTTCTATTGTTTAAAAAACAGAAACTGGTGAGCAACCCGTGACCAAGCATAAAGCAAAAAAATAGAAACATCACAAAAAACAAAGTAAAAGGTGGACTGGTATTAACTGCCGTAATCGCATAGTGAGTGGCTAGGCCACAGGCAACCATTTCAGCCCCTTTAAGTGTTTCCCCGGTTAAGGCCAAATACTCCCCTGCAAATGTAAACTGACTTCAAAGTCTCATTTATCTGGTAGAGGTAATCAAAATCTGACAACACCCACTTATTTATCATTGCCATATTAACAGTAACCAGCATTTCCTGAGTTGAGTAATGATATCCCCTTCACTCCAATATCAGGGATAAAATTTGATACATACCTAAACGGCCAGGTAGACGAGACAGGTAAAAGGATGCACCAGCATCGGGGTGAAACCCTATCAATGTCTCCGGGGTCGCAAAAACCTGCAAAATAGTTGTCTAGTCATATAGAGACATTGTCATTTAGTCCTAAAGCTCGTACCATCAAGCAATAAACTTGAAGGACATGGCTATCATAGAACACCACATTTGACATTATAGTGTTCTCAACAAAATCACTAAAAGGAGGATTCCAAGGGTCAGTGTATTGAGTTCCAATTGGTTTTAGTCATACAATAAGCATGCCTTGTGATGCCTGAAACCCAATCGCAGAAATAGACTGGTTCAATATTGAATGGGCATTTTCGCAATTTCAGCCCCAGATACAGAGTAAACACACCGCAATGAAGGTGCAGAAAAAGCAATGACTCAGCAGTAAGCTAGCTCCTGATGAATTGCAGATTTTTTCAAGCATGTATGAAGAGAAGAAAAACTTCAGAATTCAGATACAAGGAATTGCCGGGAAAATAACATTTTTCAGACAAAAGTTGACATTTGCTTAATCACATACAGTTTTATCAGTTGCGAGTTTGAGCATTCCGGGAATAGAAACTCCAGCACCTCCACCCATCGTAATCCCATTTAAAATAGCCACCTGAGAGGAGATAGAAGAGCATCAAGCTCGTCATTTGGATAAAAAGAGAAGGAATCAGATTGAAAATGAGTTCCCATTCAAAAGTCCTTGAAAAAACTGCAGGAATTAGCTAAAATTGAATCAAGCAAAACTAGCGCTGAGACGGAATCGGCATATTGAGGCAGAAAAGTGTGTGAGGAGAAGCGAGATGCTCACATTCGGCTTCATGTATGTACCGACAACATAAATGAAGGTATACACTGTCCTGAAGAACTCCCTACAGGCATCCAGATTCCCTGCACAGAATCCAAACGATGGCAAACAAACAGGTCAAGCAACAATCGGAAACCGAGCTCGGGTGATCTGTATCACTTCACTCCAATCCCACACCTTGTTTCATAAAGTGATAGAGACCAACAATGTCGCCCCCAGCGCAAAACGCCCTGCCACTGCCCTACGAAGAAGTTCACAAACAACCGCGCTAGACACTCCACGAAAATCGAATCCAAAACCGAAAAGAGACTCACCAAAGGAACACCCCCAGCCCCAGCTACCTACCTTGATGGTGACGAAGCCAATGTCGGGGTTATCCTCCCACGACTTGTACAATTTCATCAGCCTAGCCCCCTAACCAATACAATTTCTCAATCAGATTTAAAACGTTAGTCCTGAAACGGCGTCGTATTGGGGAGGGGAGGGGATCGCAGTACGGTACCTACCATTTTAGTGTTGAGGGCGTTGAGGACGGAAGGGCGGTTAAGAACGGCGGTTCTAGAATGCGCTTTTCCTTCCACTAGCACCTGTTATTTACAAGCCGTAAAAAATCTAGAATGTTCTCGAGGAAAATGGGAAAAGGAGGAGGTGAAACGGCGGCGTACCACGGAGTCGTAGCTGTCGTCGAGGGGGTTGGTGATGGGGAGAGAGGAGAGGGCCCGGTGGTGGCCGGGAAAGTGGGGAAGGGATGTGATCGTACGACGCCGTAGCAGCGAGGTAAGAGTAACCGCCGCCTTCGTTGCCCCCATTTATTAATTCCGGCGTCGTTTCACTCACTTTCCTCTCCCCCGCCTAATTAATTACTCTCTCTCGCGCTTCTTGTTGTCACTTATGCCAAACTGCCAACCCAATACTTATATTGTCAAATAACCGGGGGGAGGAATAACTGGAGTTCGATACCAAGTGACCGAGAAGATTGTTTAATTATTCGACTCTAAATAATATATATTTAAAAAATCCGGGGAGGAGTTTATCTACGATTTGACCCTTTATCTGCTGTTAATTATACATTAGTTCATAGGATTTATCTTAGGTCAGTTTTTTGCATTGCCGTTATACGGATTTTTTACCAATATAGTGCTACAGTATTAATTTATTATCAAAATTGTGTTACTATTGAAAATATTCTGAGAATGGTGTCCTTTTTCAAGATTGAAATTTTTTTTGACCTAGGGACCCTAGATCCAAAAAAAATTTCGACTTGGGACCAAATTGAAAAAAAATTTTGTCTTCCGTGGTCGAAAGATTCTTTTCGATTTTGGTCCCAGGTCAAAAAAAATTTCGACCTGGGACCAAAATCAAAAATATTTTTCAACCTAAGAACTGTATTGTACTGTAGCAGATAGTGAAATTGTACTGTAGAACCATTTTTCACCCACAAAAAAATTGAAAAATCTAACAAAGATAATGAAAGTGTTAAAGTGAGCGAAATTTTTTCGAAAATAGAAGAAGAATCTATAACCCATTTTTCGAGTTTTTTAGATTTTTCATTATTTTAACAAAAATAATGGTGCTATAGTACAAAATTTTTCAAAAATAGAAGAAGAATCTAAGACCTATTTTTCGAATTTTTAAATTTTTTTATTATTTTAGCAAAAATAATAGTGCTAAAGTACACTTCCATTATCTTTGTTAGTTTTTTTTCATTTTCGATAATGGTGTTAAAGTACACTTCCATTATCTTTGTTAGTTTTTGTGGTTGAAATAGTTTTGGAACGTGTGTCAGACTAGAGGTACAGTGAATTGAAATGTCAACTCAGACCCAATTTTTAAATCAACTCAGACCCATTTTTCAAAAATTTATTTCAAATTTGGTCTCAGGTCAAAAAATATTTTCGATTTTGGTCCCAGGTCAAAAAAAATTTTGACCTGGGACCAAAATCGAAAAGAATCTTTCGACCACGGAAGTCGAAAAAAAATTTCGATTTGGTCCCAAGTCAAAAAAAAATTTCGATCTAGGATCCCCAGGTCGAAATTTTTTTCCAATCTTGAAAAGGGACACTATTCTCGAAATATTTTTAATAGTAATACCATTTTGATAATAAATTAGTACTGTAGCACTATATTGATAAAAAAAACCCGTTATACCAAGTGCAGTCCAAAAACAACCTGATCACATTTTAAGTTGGTCACATTTTAATATTCAAACTTAAAAAAATTTCGTACGGCTTATATCGTTAGGCCAAATATACACTTTTTTTTTATGCATACTCAAAAGGTTTCATTTAAAGGTGTTACGGTTTGTTGGTTTTCTTTAATGGATGGAGAAGTTTATCCTTAGGTTTTAGACTCTTTAATTATACTGGCGCTGTACAAATCGGAAAATATAACAAAATTCAACTTTTGCATGCCGTTTGAAATAAGATTGGAAATATTGAAGTATGAGACGTTTTGTAAAAACAATTGTTCGGTACGGTATACAATTAAATTGGGGAGGAAAAATTTCTTGTTTCGCATCTTCCCAATTTCTTTTAACGCATGTTTCTTGCACAAGTTATATTTTTATGTACAATTTTTTTTATATTTCTCCATTCAAACAATGGAGAGATATAAAAAAATCTTAATAACAGGTAGAGAGTTAAGATCATCACGGAACCAAAAACGGGCCCATAAATATAAATCACTGGGCTGGGCGGACATATCTTTTTTTTAGGGATTTGGGCGGACATATCTAGGTAAAGAGTCAATTGACCAAATAAGATAACAATTATTGGTATTGCATCATATAATTGGGGAAATTAAAATTTTCAATAGGTACAATTGGAAAATAATTAATAAATTTCGTATTGACGTAAAAAAAGTTGTTGTGATGCCTTTTTTATTTTTTTGAGAAGTGATGCCGTTTTTTAATGGAGTAACATGTTCCATACTAGGCGAGAATTTCAACCCCACGCATTTAGCATGTTGATATTTTAATACATGAGATCACCACGTTGTATAAAGATCTTGTATTAATCAACAGGGTCAACCTTCCATCACGTGGTTCATATTCAGAGTTTTGCATGTTACTTCATTAGTGTGTGAAATTAGTATAAATTTCACACAGATTACAAAACATTAATGACCATACATTATGTTGAATATGATGTTGCCTGTTAATTATTATAACATAATATATCAGCTAATATATTGTGTCAGCTGATATTTCGTGTTCCAAATCTAAAAAACAAAATTGACAAAATAACCAGCTAGCAAAAAGTTGTATTCGAAAAAAGAATTGTAATATTATCTAATTCAAATATATATTACAAGAGAAGAAAAGTAGACATATAAATTCTAAATTCGGGTCGAGCATAATGGTTGCTAGTAGTAGTTGAACACCGGGGTATGTAGATCTGGCAGCCAGAGTTCTCTCTGGAGTTATTGATGCATTCAATTCAAGCATCTGTGTCATTTTTTCTGATAGTTTCTTGGGGTTTCTAATTGAATTCATGCCAGAGAAGGATGGAGTTAGGAACCATCTTTCACTAGGCATTATAGAAGTTCCGTGAAAACTGTCCAGAGTTGGGTAATATCCCGTAGACCCTAGTCATATTTGCTTCTACGTGGTCCAGTTTACCAAAAAATATTTTCATGTGGTCCATCTCTATTCTAAAGGGTTCTTTCTGTCTTAGTTTCTCTTGCAGCCTCTTCTTCAGTTTTGCTGTATTGTCATTATGATGCCATTTGCTTAAACCTGTCCTACTAATATTTGGCTCGAACCCGATACCTCGATACTGTTAAGCAAGGAAGTTGCTGAGAAATAAAAATTGTTTAAAAAACTGTAGCTCGACCGGTCGAATCGTTACTAGAGACAGCTCCAGTGTCTTTTTTTGTCTAAGAATTGGACATCGGTTCGATCGCTTAAAATCTGGTCGGACTATTCGGTCAGACACTTTTGGGTGACCCAGTTCGCTCACAACAGTAAAACTTAATGTCTAATTTTTTTCATTTTATCTGATTTAATTCAGAACCAATACATCCACTTCCACATCGGAGCGTGGTTGATTCCCAGCCTGTTGTTGCTGCGTCAAGCGTAGCTGTTTTGGTGCCTCTTGATGCTGCGGAATTTGTTGTTAGACACTTAGACTTGGATACACTTAAGGCCATTCAAGCCACTAGAGTCGCGCGAAGGAAAAACAACCAAACAAAGATATGATCCTCCGTAATTTTTGTTGTGTTTGGGAGTTCTATTTTTGGTGAAATTAGAGGAGGTGATTTTGTAGAAAATGTACTTAGATAGCATTTATTATAGTTGTTATGATATATGTTTATCTAGTACTTTAGGTGCTCTACTTGATGTAGGGCATGTGTAATTATCTTGGGTATTTTTGTGAGGAGTAATAAATTTTTTCTTATCAAAATTTTTTTTGATAATATGTCAACTAAGTGAGGCAAATTTAAATAATATGTCAAATAAGAAAACTCGTATCATCATGTTTATGTACTTACAGACTTGTTAAATTGAAGAATTTGTTTGATAAATTGTATATCAACGTTATGAATATTTAAAATTATTGTGTATTTTATCATTTTTATGCTAAATTAAATTTATTTTACCATATTTAATAATTCTTTGATTTAAGAAAAATTCTGATCCGACATACGGCTCAACCGACTGGAACAAATAAACTTAAAAATTGATGATTTTTGGATCGTTTACGAATTTGGTTTTAAAAACATTAGAAATAACGCAAATCTTTCCTTCTTATCTTTATATATGGCTTGCTTCCTGTTTAGCAAGGAAGTCGGTGTGAGCAATGTCAGCATTCAAAAGCCAGAATTGGAAATTAGCTTCTTCTCTAAAAAAAAAATTGGAATTTAGCTTCGGGATCCTCTGTTCCAGTTCATGTAATTTCAGTGCAAAGCTCGTCGCAGTTATCCCTCGACAAAAAAAAAAGCTCGTCGCAGTTAGTTGCCTTTGATGCTTGGATTAACTTAGACCCGCCATTTTTTTTAGTCGAAATTATCGAATATCTGGATAATCACAGATTATTTATATTCTAAATTAAAGTCAGATGAAAATTCAGAAGGCATTAAAATTCTTTCGGCTGGCTAGATTGTTTTCGTTGTTTGCCCGTGAAAAGAAGAAAAGAATGATGTGTGATTTTATCCTAAACCTTGTGCTGTTTGTTCAGTAAATTATTGAAGAAAAGAAGCATCTTCCTTGCCTTTAATCATGGTAATAGTAAGATAACAACACACGGATTGCCTGTGTACTTTGGGAGCCAAGCATACCCTTAACAAGTTTGCCAACCATGGAAAAGCCAGATGAATTTCTGATTTTCAAAATAGGGCAATATTCTTGTTATGATTGAATTTTTTAACAATATTTTTTACATTTTTAAAATTTGAAATTTAAAATTTTCTTAAGTGAATTTAAATTTTTTTACCGCTGTGAAAAAAAACTTAAGAAAAGGAACTGAGATTTGCCTTTTCCCCTGTCCTTTTCAACCCGTCCAGAATTAGGGAGCTACCCTATCAACAAAAAAAGAAAAAATATATTTAAGTACTCTGTAGTTTCAGCAATTATCATTTGGGTACACTGTAGTTTCAGAACCGTAAAAAAGGTCCAACTTATTTCAATGTTTGTCATGGATCGGTCCCGAACTCCGGTTCACAATTTTTTGGAAAAATTGCGGTGTATTGACGCCTACGTGGAACACCACGTGGTGGTGAATATGATTACTCAATGATGATGTAGTATGGATAAATTACAAAATAGTACATAATTTCTTTACTCTCAAATCTTCTCTCTCCTCCCTCTCGCCTTCGCTCCCGTGAAAATTTCTCCTCTCCTTTTTGTGCTTGGGTCATCTTTAATCTCCAAAAATATCCATTGAAGCTTGCTTCTTCCCTTCGAAAAACTCCAACCAAAAAATACATGCTCTCCATGTTTTCCTTCTTCGCAGCTGACACGACTCTGCCGCTGCCGTTCTTCCCCTTCTTCTTTATGAGGTCAGATCCAGCTCCCACCACAATGGACCCCACCATCCTCTCCGCCGCCACCTCCTCGTCCATCCTCTCGAGCGCCCTCTGCAACACCCGCTCCCATGGCGCGGCCGACGACTTTGCCATCTTCTCGGCGACTGCTTGGTGCATCCTCTCTCTGCACGCCTTCGCCACCCTTGCCCCACGTGCCCGTCGTACACCGTGAAGAAGTCGTACGCCTCTACACTGTGTGCCTCGACCATTTGCCAAAATTCCCAATCTTCTCTCGAGGAACCCTAACCTCGATTCCCTTTGATTCTTCCATCAAATCCACCGCGTAACACCAGTGCTGAAGCTAGAACAAAAAGAACGCAGATAATTATGGTTATGAGCTTAAATTTATTAGATTTTCCCTTCCTTCTCTTTTGATGCTATCATGGTAGGAATACTTCTAGGGAAGTAATTGACGAAGGAATGGATTTTCCCTTCTCTTTTGGATTTTCCCTTCTCAATGTTGACAACGATGATAGGCCTAGAAGCTGCTCTGGTATGGCTCTACTGATGTTATTTTGTACAAGATCAGTTTGAAGCAAATTCTCCAAGAGGGAGAGAGAGAGAGGAGCCAGAGAAGGAGAGAGAGGAAGATGATGGATGGAAAGAATGAGAGGAGGAGGGTTTTTTTTTGAAAAGATATAAAAAATGGTACTAATTTGTTAATTTACCTATTGTCATGTCAACAACGACTAATCCGGGTCACCGCCACATGGTATTCCATGTAGGCATTCAAACGACGCCGTTTGCCAAAAAATATTTGAACCGAACCAATGGACCTGTTCATGACAAACATTGAAATAAGCTAGACATTTTTTACGGTTCTGAAACCACAGGATACCTAAGTGATAATTTCTGAAACTATATAGTACTTAAGTGTACTTTTCCCAAAAAATAGGGAGCTAACCGAAACGGAGCAGCAGGGAGTTTTGGTGGATAAATATCAAAGCCTTTCTGACAGAAAAAGAGGGAGGCTAAAGCGGGTGGACATTCCGTACACTTAGAGTCAACCTCCTTGTCAGTCTTTCCAGCAGATTGAACCAGCCTGTCTTCCCTTGGCTTATCCGACCCGGCCGTTGCCTGCTTCCCCAGTTCACGCGCCAGCTCTCCCGCGTGGCGTCCGGGTCTCGAGGATCTGGCGAAACGTGGCGGTGGCATCAGAGAATGGAGGCATAAGAGGGGGCGATTGCGCGTGGCGGAGATGGTTTCCTGCCTGAATAATACATCGTACGTTGGAGATACGACGACGATCGTCTCTTCTGCTGGCCTACATTATTTGAGGGCCTTTTTGTAAGAGGAAAATCACAAAAGAAACGGAAGAAACTTTTGTATTAATGTGCGATATAAATATTTGATCCAACGGATTAATGACTTTTTGTTAGAAAGAATTGATTAAATACTTAAATTTACTTAAAAAAAATTGAGCGAAATCTTACGATTATAAAATATATCATTTAGGGTTGAGCACTGTCACTCTAAACACTCGTTCTTTTTTGAAAATTATTATCAAAATTATATTTTAAAATTTTATTCAATAATTTTTTAAATAAATCCAAAATTTTTTAAATAAATTCAAAATTTTTTAACACTTTGACCAACTACGGATTTCTTTTAGCTCAATGCTGGGATTGAGATTATTAGATGAAAAAGTCATCTCAAAAGTACGGTTGTACCCAATTATTCTCTATCAATAGTAGTGTAACCGACATTTCCAACGACCTCTAAATCGTAGACGATCAATAGAAGTAAAAGCAAGTGATCCACCATATTGACCACAAAAGTGGTTTCTCCTTTCTCGAGTAGATCTGGATTATCTTGCTTCTTGCTAGTCATGGAAACTGTAATTCCAATAAATTAAATTGAGATTGTAACTAGTATAACTTTTCGGCTACCATAAAAATATTACGAGGACGAGGTTATTACATAAGAGATGTTTAATTTTTTTTTAATAATATTGAAATTAAAATTTTGAACCATAAATACGTAAATACCAAAAACTTACTTTGACTATATTCGAATTACCTAAAAACTTGGCTCATAGTGTTATTCAAATGCTATACTCGATTGAAATTTTTTCTTACAACATGACGGTGATCACAAGGATCATTTGAAGACAATTCAAAAGATGAATGATGATGTAAAAATTATCAAACAAGCAAGCCTACCATAAACTAATGTCTTAAAATACTTTTTGAATTCGTAAGTATGTAAAAATATGTGTATTTGTTCAAAAATATCACTTTAGGCGAACCAGGACTTATATTCTTATATTAATATTATTAAATAAGGTTTGATAAATTTAATTTAACATAAAAATGATAAAATATCAAAATAAGTTCAAATATTTAGCAACTTTGTTATATAATTTATCCAAACAAAGTCTTCAAACATCAATTTAACAAGTTTAGAAGTATAATAAGATGATTATACAAATTTTCTTGTTTGACATATTAGTCCAAATCGTTTGACTTAGCTGACATATTATCAAGAATTATTAAAAAGATAAGTTTGTTTTGACCCAAAAGTGATGTACACGCTCCGATCGTGGAAGTGGAGGTTTTGTTTCTAAATTAAATCAGATAAAATAAAAAAATACATACTAAATTTTCTAATCCAGAAGTACCTGACCGGGAAATCCGACTAGATTTTGGCCGGTCGAACTACTTTCTTGGTGTTAGGCAAAAATCGACACTGGGTTGGTCTCGCGTAGTGATCTGACATGTCTGACCATCGGTCAGACCGTAGTTCTGAAAATATTGGTTATTATGATATAAGGGTTATTAAATATTAACAATAGTCTCAATTCAGAACCTGAATTTTTTATCAATTTAAAAAATTATTATTTTACAGAAAATCACTTTAAATTTTTTTAGGGTAACTCCAATGCATAAATAAACACTTTTTGACATTCATCACAAAAAATAACACTTTTTGACTTCCCCTCCAACGCAAAACGGATCTCCATATATTATACTGATCAAAAGAAAAGGGGACATTTGTGCGTTTGTGCTTTGTTGCATCTCTGATATAACTCTGTACCTGTTTGTTGTCCTTTTTGTCAGCAGTAATTTGATTTAGTTGTTCTCTTTCGAGTTGTTTGCTGCTCTTGTAGTTGAGTTCAATGTCATGGTCTCTTTCTCTTCCACGTTATCTTCGAAGTTCTTTGGCACTTGTTTCGCACCGTATTGTTCTATATTATTGTCTTGCTTTCTAATCTATGTATTTTCTTTCATTCTTGTAATTCAATTTTCAGATTTTTCAATGTAATGTAATGCATTTTTTCCCCCAAAAAACAGAAAATGGGACAACTAAATAAATAATGTGGGGCCCATGCTCTCTAGGACACCGCGTGGCTTTTTTTTACAGCGGGGACACAGAGTGTGCCACGCGGTGACCGACATTTACAGCGAGGAAGCAAACAAACCACGAAGAGTGCAGATGCCAGTGTTTCCCTGACTGGGCAACAAGAAAAATTACCGCAAAAGGGAGACAGTAAGATAAAAAGAAAAAAGAGGGAGAAAATCCACCCATCACCTACAATCATATCTTTACACAGAATTCCATTGCCAGTTGGGTAACAGGGTACTTTTGTTATTATCCCCTCGCCCTTTTATTTACTCACATTACTCTCTCTATCTATTACACAAACTTACAGAACAAATACAATTCGGGCTTCTCCACCTTGTTTATGTCGAGAAATTGAAGATGATACGTTGAGGTTCTTGTTTTGGACTTCTAATTAGACTTAGATAGCTTACTTGATGTACAAGAGTTTTTCTCTATATAAAGACACGTTACCCAAGAGTTTTGCATGGCTTTGTGACCTGAATCCATCAATAAAAGTTTTCATTTTTCCCCGTGGACGTAGGAGTTAGGCCGAACCACGCAATCTCTTATGTCCGTGTTCTTTGCGCATTTGTTCTCCAGTTGCTGAATTCCTAACAAGTGGTATCAGAGCTAAGATTGGAGGATGTCGGATCACGGTGCGAAGTTTGCTCTTGTGAAGTTTGATGGTTCATCAAATTTCAAGTTATGGTAAAGGCGTGTCAAGGATCTCCTCATACAACGAGGGATGGTCATCGCGCTCTCAGAGAAGAAGCCCGAGAAGATGGAGGAGCAAGAGTGGAAGGAGATGGGGGCTAAGGCGGTGGCGATAATTTGCTTGTGCTTGGCGGACGACATGATGTATCACGTCATAGATGAGGAGTCACCAGCTGAGGTATAGAAGAAATTAGAGGCAAGGTATATACAAGCTTTATCTTAAGCAAAGATTGTACGGACTCAAGATGAAAGAGGGTTTGGATTTGAGCCAACACATTAATGGTTTCAGTCAACTTGTGAGCTAATTGAGAAAGGTAAATATGAAGTTCGAGGAAGAAGACAATGCATTGTTGCTGCTGAATTTCTTATCTGGCTCCTACGAAAATTTGGTTACAACTCTAACTTGGGGGAATGAGTCTCTGGTGTTGAAAGATATCACAAGCACTCTGTTAGGGTTTCATCAAAGGAGGAAAACCGGCGATGATCAAGCAGTGGAGCTGGTTATGAGGGGTAGCCATGGCCGAGGAGGAGAAAGAGATGGGGAGGGATCCAAGTCATGGTCAAAGAGGTTCAAAGGAAATTACTTCGAGTGCGAAAAAAAGGGCACGTGAAGAAGGATTGTCCGAGAAAAACTCGAGATCACGAGGAAAAAATATCGAGTTCCGTGAATATGACCTCATATTTGAACAAGTCGGACGGTAATATTTTTTCTGTCTTATCAGGTCCAAAGCTGTCTGATTTCTGGATTTTGGATAGCGATTTCTCTTTCCACATGATACCTAAGAGAGGATGATTCAACACCTACAAGTTCGTTGATTCAGGTATGGTGACTATGAGTGATGGTTCTACTTGTAGAATTGCTGACATAGGTGATATCTGGATCAAGATGTAGGATGGTGTTGAGAGAAAATTATGTAGGGTTAGGCATGTTCCGAAGTTGGAGAAGAATTTGATCTCATTAGGAGCCTTAGATTATAGTGTGTACAACTATAATGTTGTAGGCGGGCTAGTGGAGGTGGAGAAGGATGATGTGGTGGTGATGAAGGGTGAAATAGATGCTAGAAACACCTATAGGTTAGTGGGGAATACTGTTTTAGGTAGAGTCACCTCGTTGGGTTCTAAAGAAAGGGAGAAAAGCTCTTGTGTGATGGAGCGAAGGCTTGGCATGAATGTTTGAGTGGAGTTGGGATTCACAGAGACAAAGTTAGCAAGTTTTTGCTATGGTTGTCTAAAGGCACGTGCATGTCAAAGGTGTTGGGTAGGTTTTGTATGGAGAATGCGAAGTCGTTGATAGTACCACGGGCAAATCGGTTATCTCACTCAAGGCCGAACGGTGGAGTTCGTGGCATGTCGAGTGTTCTACTTGGTAGAACAAAAGGTTATCCATTGTATGATATAGCACGTAGCATTGGTTTGAGGCAAGAATGTCCAGCAAAAAAGCAGTTCAAGGTTGCAAAGCATAGGGTTGGCCGAAAAATAGAGAGCGCATCTATTTGTCTCAAGGTTGCTTCAGCAAGTGGACTTGCTAGTTGGGATTTGATGAAGATTGGAGGAAAGATGCCAAGCAAGCTCAGAAGCTTGAGCTTGGGGGCTGGCTCCAAGTGATTGAACAAAAAAGAAGAGAGAAATTTGAGATGGTATTATTGATGGCGGTTGTATCTATGGTTCGAGGTGGAATCAGTGGAGTCAAATTAGTTTCACGAGTTCTCATGGTTTTTCATAGGGTGGTGTCTTGTCAAGGTGGAGTTTGTTGAAGTTCGGATAGAGCTTCATGGTTAGTCCACGGGATGATTTCTTGCCAAGGTGGAGATTGTTGAAGATGTCGAGAAATTGAAGAGGAAATATTTTGTGAGCTTGTTTCGAGTTTAGTTTGGGCTCTTGTTTTGGAATCTTAATTAGACCTAGATAGCTTACTTGAGTACAAGGGTTTGCCTCTATATAAAGGTATGTTATCCAAGAATTTTGTATTGCTTTGTGACTCGGATCCATCAATAAAAGTTCTCTTTTCTTCCCATGGATGTAGGTATTAGGCTAAACTACGTAATCTCTTGCGTCCATATTTTTTGCGCATTTTTCTCTTAGTTACTGAATTCTTAACAGATTCAAGTGTTAATAAAACTAAATTTGCTAAAAAAATATATTGAGTTCAAATATTACATAATAATGTTAGAAGGGTCTTTCCCTAAATAAGCTTACCAATCTCCTCACACAAGCCGCCTCATAAACTGAGCGTCTCTGGGTTCTCAGTGTTCTCAAAGCTGCACTATTGAGTTAGTAGTTAGGTGGAAGAGACATAGGGTTGGTGGTAGTAGTAGTTTTTGCTAACAGAGAAGAAAGTGAAAGCAATAGTTTCGTCACACCACCAACTTCCAAGTTCTAATAAACCAGCTGTCACCTAATGATCAGCTAATTATTATTAATAAACTCTACTTATCACAAAAAAATACATTTCCAATTTTACCCTCTTATAAAGAGCCTAACCCTCACATTAAGACAAACTTGAATATATAATTATTTACTTTCCTTCTATGACGTGCACGTACATATAAATTCACTTACCAAATATAAAAAGTGTGTGTATATATACATAAATATTCAGGTGGCAGCCTAAACACTTCCTGGCGAGAATGTTAGAGTACGAATGGGGCGGAAGCCCGTCGACTATAATCCTACCGACCCCCGGAGAGGAACCGCCGGCCCACCACCACCATCATCCGGACAGCAGCCAACCCGACCACCCGGACCGCCACGACTACTTCCACCCTTTCAACCCCCAGGAAGGCCTCGTCCCCGTTCCGGCCACCTTCTACCATCAGCAACCGGCCCAATCCCCCCACCCCCACAACCATTTCTACGCCGGGGGCCCCACCACTTCGTTCCTCTCCCTGGCCGAGCATCCTCCTCCTCCTCCGGCCAACTACTTTCTCGTGCCCAAGGCGGAGGAGCAGAGTCAGACCGCCGGGGCGTCGAGGATAGGGCTGAATCTGGGTGGGAGGACGTACTTCTCGTCGGCGGAGGACGACTTCGTGAACAGGCTGTACGGAAGGAGGCGGTCGAGGCCGATGATGATGGAGCAGGCGGCGGCGAGGTGCCAGGCGGAGGGGTGCAACGCCGACCTGACCCACGTGAAGCAGTACCACCGCCGCCATAAGGTCTGCGAGTTCCACTCCAAGGCCTCCACCGTCGTCGCCCACGGCCTCACCCAGCGCTTTTGCCAGCAATGTAGCAGGTAACTACCCTTGTGTTCTTACCTTACTGTTTTTTCGTATTTTACGAATATCACTCGGCCTACTAATCCACGTTAAAGCGGTGATTTTTAATTAAATTTTACTTGCACATATTGCAGTAAACACCATTTCTAGATTCCGATTTTACTCAAATTTTAGATTTAATTAAATATTAGGAATCTCAATAAAATTTCCTTGAGATAAACCGGGGATGGGTGACCGTGTCGCAGTCGCACGTGTCGAGAATGACAAATGTGCCCTCGAGATTTTGAAGCCAATAATTGGGGTTCTCCGTACGTTGGAGTGATCCCGATGGCATTTTTGTCGATTGGACATATGATTAGTTCTTAATGGTTCACTAAAAATACATCTCGAATCTTTTTAGTTAAATTAGAAGACCAAATGTTTCTTTAGCGTCGATCGCAGCTAAACTAAGCTCGTGTAACTTGTCCGGCCGATGTGATTTCCACACGTATCCCTACTACTTGCTCTTTCGCACGGGGTCTATTATTGCATGGTTTTTTTTTTAACATCAAATTATTGCATGGTTTCCTTCTCTTGTTATATAGGGGAAGAAAGGATCAAGCACCCGAGTCAAATTGACCAAAAAGCCCCCGGTAATCCGGGCGTACGGACGATCTCCGTGTCGCCCTCTCGCATTTTGCATCCTTGTGTTTCGTTCCATACATAGTGGACCGAGATTGCGGCTTGAGGGTCTTTTTTTGTCCGGGTGTTGTCTACGTCCACATCTCAAAACTATACGCTCTTTTTCTTAATTATTATTGGAACCATTTTTCTATAAGTAGATGTTTATTTTCATGTAGTAATATGTAATTTTTATAGCTTCTGAGTGTTAAAAATTTTCGTGTCTCTAACTTCGTTAGAACCCTGTCGAGATAAAATTCAGTAGAATATCCTCGATAAAAAAGAGCGTCTAATGTTATTGTTGTTAGATCTATTTAACGATGACTTTCCTCTCCAAATACAAAAACATACTCTCTTTTTTATAAGTAAAATGTATTGAATCTGCCAAAAAGTAACTACAGGGGGAATGTACTAAGCGTACAACTCCCGAACACCAAAGTACTAAATAGAACATATCTAAGCGAAAACAAAGATAAGAGCTATCTAGCATAATCCAAAATAGCCCCGACCAAAGAACAGATTCCCCTTATCACACCATAAAAAGGAACAAAAGCTAGGGAGGGTCAAAAGGAAAGAACCGAACAAGCCCTCGAGCAGCAGTCTTGAGCACGTGGAAGATCCCAGAAGCGTACAAAAAACACACCCTACCTACAGATTTTGGAACTATTTAAAAACTATATTCGATTTGAACATATATTAACCCGCCCAACGAATCCATATACCATATAATTAAAACGCTCCTCTCTTTTCTCCTGCATGCAAGTACAACTGTCTGCTCTTGGCCGGCATTATGAGCACGTAGTAATTAATTAATTTACGGCGATGTACATCTAAAGTAATTGAACACGTAATATTTATTTGTAGTGTAGTTAAATGTGGGTGGTTGTGATGGGGAACATTATTATTATTATTATTATCTCTGGACAATGCAGATTCCACCTGCTGTCGGAATTCGACAACGGGAAGCGCAGTTGCCGGAGAAGGCTGGCCGATCACAACCGCCGCCGCCGGAAGTCCAACAGCCAACCCTCCGGTACGGCTATTCATCAGGACATCTCCCGCCACAGCTGCAAGTCTCCTCCTCCGCTTCATCCCGACAGCGGCAACAATTCTCCTTCCGACCATCTCACCAGTAAATTTCCCTGCTCTATAATCTTTGTATTCTTGTAATCAACTTGTTCATTAATTGGCCGCTTGGGTGCTGTTTTAATCATGTAGGGTCGCCGTCGACGGTGACCATGGCGTTGTCGCTGCCGGAGCAAAGGCCGTATCATCAAGCTACCAATGCCGCCGCTATAACCACCGGCGCATGTTCTCCGGCGTCATCAAGCTCGTTCTTCTTCTCAAGCGGGTGATCACTGACCAGTCGCTTGGCCATGCTGATTAATTAATCAATGTCGTTAATCTGAACGTCTGGAGCAATTGATTAATGAGGACTTCACTTTTTTTTTTGTTCTTTATGAGGACTACTTCACTTTGGCCAACTAGGCTAGTAGTTGGATTAATTGCAAACAACCATGTTAATTTTCAGCCCTCCATTCGGTTCCATTCTTTTTCTTCCATCTATTAATTACATGGATGTTATGTTCTATATCATATTTTTTGATAAGTAAAGTGTTTGTAACCTTATCAAAAGGTTACACCAACGTGCACAAGTGTACTATACATCTTGTACCGTTAAGCACTACAATTCTCCTAAATGACTAGACAAATTGACTATCTAAATAACAAATGCTAATTAGATAGAAAATATTTATAGCACACATTTTCTAAGCCTGAGCCTGATATTCTTCAATTATTGTATGCCACTCTACTTTGAAAAATTTCGAGGCTTCCTCAGCACATAGAGAAAATAATTTTTCGCACTTATAAATAAATAAATTACTCTTGCACTTAGTAATGTAGGATTCTCAACACGACTCCTCAAACGAGATTTATTGGGCCGAAATTTGTATAGATTTTAACTTCATCAACATGCGATAAAGTGGGAACCGTAGGAGCACAACAATGGGCACAAGACCAACCTATAATTATACCATGTTAGAATCTCCATATCTCAACGCAAAATTTTAAGGCTATGCTTAAATTTGTACACCTATAAACAAGCCCACCATTTTTGAACCAATGTGAAATTCTCAACATTACCAACTAGGCAAATAAACTACGTTTGATAATCTCCGCATCTAGCACAAA
The DNA here is from genome assembly GCA_963995505.1 of Hypericum androsaemum. Lineage (NCBI taxonomy): Eukaryota > Viridiplantae > Streptophyta > Magnoliopsida > Malpighiales > Hypericaceae > Hypericum > Hypericum androsaemum. The sequence continues at coordinate 2,011,383 of OZ023185.1, forward strand.
GAATATTCATTATTTTTTTTAGATTTGATATAAAAATTTAAATGATATATCAGTTAATCTTTGTTATTCATTTTATATCTCAACTCTCTATTTGAAGACAATAATAAAATCAAATCCGTATAAGCTCGATGTAATTTTTGACTTTGGCAACCATTCCGCCAAACGTCTGAATCAAATATACTCGTATACATTTTCTTTGGCAGAAGTTTCAAATGAACAAAGAATTTGATTTACAGATGTTAATTTTATCCCCTTTTGAGATTGACAAGTCATGTGACATCCTAAAACGAAATTACCCTTTCCCTTCAACCGACGACAGAGCAGATCGTGTTTGTTTTGTTCTTTAGGGTGATTATGGTCTCAATATAATGAATCCGATCGGCCATCGAAGCTTCCTAGAAATTTCAACGCGGGCCCCAAACATTCTGCACCGAGAATTTTCTTCTTCCTGGTCCGTTCTCATCCAAGAAATATCCTATACCAACTCCAGACCATACTTGGGATTATTTTTCAATCATGTTTTTATTTCTAATTGTAATATTTGAATTTAGTATTTAAAATTTAAGGTTTTATTACTCAAACTAAGTTTTTTTTATAAGTAAAATATATTTACCCGAAGATTACTCACCAAGCGAGGATTGCTCAAACTAACTTCTGTTGCCAAAATATATTTGTGACTATTCTTTCACGGCCTCCCTTCTAATTTTATTGATCACATGCAAAGACAGGTTAATTATCATGAGTACTGAATGTAAAGGGGGACATAACACACGTAAGTACGTTAATCAAGAAGTGTGTGTGAATTCTTGTTGGGAATTTTTTATTGAACTCAAACTCGGCCCACTTTATACTTTATGCCCGAATGCAGTACTTTCTTTTAAATTTGTTTTTCATCCCTGCACAAACCAACAGTGATACAAGAGTAAGTCAAAGATAAGTCAAACTCAATTTAAAATATCAATTTTCTCTTCTTTTTTTTCAATCCCTTTTCCAATAACTCTCACATCAAAATTGAGGGAACGAATTTGGTCCTGAAATATAATATTCAGGAGTAATCTGGTTCAATAATGAGATAGTGGTAAAATTGTAATATATATTAAAAGTAAAGACAAATGTGGATTTCAAAAAAAAGGGCAGCTAACGCACGTTTTTAGAGAAGGAGGCTGACGCACATTTTGGGAAAAAGAAGCTAGCGCACTTTTTTATTTTTATTATAATTTTTTATTTTTTATTATAAATAGTTTTAAATATTATCAAAGTGATATATTATAATGAGTTCAACACAATCGGGTATACCAATTGACATAACCACGTATACCATTTGACATAATCAGACATACCATTTGACAAAACCAGATATACCATTTGACATAGCCGGGAATACCATTTCAATATATCTTCGATTGCATTCTTCTGAAAAAATTACGATTAATATTATCAAATTAATTATTTAACACGACATACCATTTGACATAACTGAGTATACAATTTTACATAATTGGGTATACCATTTGACATAACCGAGTGTGCCATTCGATATAATTTGGCATACCATTTGACATAACCGGGTAAACTATTTTATCGTAACAGTGTAAACTATTTGAACATAACAGAACAAACCATTTTTCATACTAGTGCAAACCATTTGATCCTAATAGAACAAATCTTTTTATCATGAGATAACAAATTATTTTGTCGTAACAGTGTAAATCATTAGAATATAACAGAATAAACTATTTTATCATACTAGTGTAAACTATTTGATCATAATAGAACAAACCTTTCTATCATGACATAACAAACCATGCTATCGTAACAGTGAAAACTATTTGAACATAACAGAACAAACAATTTTATCATACCAGTAAATCGACATATACAAACACAAGTTTATCATTCAACATTTTCTTTTGAGTGGAAATCTATCACAGTTAAAAAAGTATCAGTGAAACATCATCTCGAATACATTCTAATCACTTGTTAATCAATCTCTTTTGGTAAGAAAAAAGTATCCCGATCAAAAAATATATCTCGACGTTAAAATCGTAAAAGTAATATCACAACACAATCACCAAAAATTAGGGTCTCACACTAGTTACATCCAGAACTCATACATACTTTCTCTATAAAAAAAACCTATTCCTACAACAAAAAAGAACATCTAGCAACTGCAATCTAAATACCAACACACATCATCAAAATCTTCGAACCAACGCCAATCTAAAGGGATAGACAATAACCAACCCTGGTAAATCTCAACGCCGCTCCGAAACTAAAACCACCTGATTCTAGGAGACTGGCGATGCACCACCGAGACAAGAACATCGCTGACGCTGACAACAACAAGCTCCTCGAGGCCTTTGCGAGGAAATTTAAAAGGAGATTTGTGCTTCGTCGTACAATTCACTGCATTCGCAAGTGAAGCAGTTGATAGAGGAAAGGGAGAAGGATGCTCTGAATCTGGTCGGTGAACGAGTTGAATACAACGGAGCTAGCCAGAGCTGACGAGGACGTTGTCACCGAACTCGCATGACAAAATATGGATTTGCCTTAGTCGCGGGGCCAGAGAAAAAGTGACGTCGTCGCTGGTACTGGTTGTTCCGCCATCTTCGTCGTCCATGATGGAGGACTAAAGCTCTAGGAGAGAGAAAATTGAGAGAGGAGAAGGAGGAGGGCGGCAGTAGGGTTAGATTTTTTTTTTTGAAGAAGAGAGAGATTGAGGGGAGGAGAAAATAGGAGAGTAAAATACAATAATACTCCTGCGTGAATGTTAACCGTCAGATATTGTACTTGATTTAAAAAATTAATCTAATAGCTCTCATTTTATCCAAATTGATCCTGACTAATTTTTCAAGTCAGGACCAAATCCATTTCCCAAAATTGAAGCATAATTTTGTTGGGTAAGTGGATATAGCTTGTTTTCTAAATTAGAACAGTTGAATCAGTAGATATTGTATTTTTTCGAAATTAGAACAATTGATTCAATGAATTTTTTTTGACCGGAAAGAAAAGTGTGTATACGTTCTCACTTCTACTTCAACTTTCTCTATTTTAATGCAAGTATGTACCTACCAGTAGGAGTGAGCCAAAAACCGATCTAAACCGAAAACTGCACCAAACCGCACATCACAAACCGAACAAAAACCAAACCGAATTGCTGATGCGGTTTCATGGTGCGGTGTGACACCGAAACCGCACATAGTGGGTCGCTGCGGTTTTCAATTCGTACCGCACCGTCAAACCGCACACCGAATACAAAACGACGTCGTATTATATATATATATATATATATATATATATATATCAGCAGAAGAACCCCCTACCCTCTCTCTCCCGATTTCTTCTTCTCAAGTCCCCTCTCTCCCGATTTCTTCTTCTCTCTCGATTTCTTCTTCTCAAGTCCACAGAGCTCTCCCGCCGGCGACCACCGAGGTCTCCACCCTACACCGGCCTCCACCGTCAAACAACCCTACACAAAAGCCCCAAATCAGAAAACCCTAAACCCCCAAATCATAAAATCCCCAAATCGGAAAACCGCCAAACACAGACGATGTCTCCACCCTACACCGGCCTCCACCGTCTCTCTCAGGTGTCCTCCAAGTCCTCATACACCTATTAGAAACCCTAAGGTAAAAACAGCTTAATTTGTGTAATTTCTATTTTATTTTATTAGTTTGTTATAAGTATTAATTATTTCCGCCCTTCCCTCTGCCTTTCCTCTCTTTCAGGCGTCCTCCTAGTCCACCGGAGTCCTCTGCCTCTCCCTCCCAACCTCTCTGACTTTTGTCCTCCCATTCGGCTTTCCAGAAACCTTATGGTAAAAATTCGAAACAATTTTTTGGTCTTTTAATTATGCTTATGTTGTTCGTAATTATGCTGTTCGTAACATCCTAAAGTATATTATTTTTGTTAGATTACGCTTAGTTTTTATTGCGTTATCTTTTAAGCTTTTATGTTTATTGCTTGCTTTATCAACTTGTAATGGCTTGTGATGTTAATGTACTAGTTCAGTGCTTGGTAGAGGCTGATTTAATGTTGGGATTGTTGATTTGATATTGTTTTGCTAATTACAGGCAAGTGATGACGTTGTTGGTTTGCCCAATGAGATGAATCAAGAGGTTGAAGGACCGAGTCATGCTAGAGCGGCTGAACAACATAAAACTGGTAAGATTCTAGAAAAATCTCCTTTGAGTTCCAAAAGAAAAGAGTCCATTGATTCGAATACTGAGAGTAGCAAAAAGAAGAAGACGAGTGAAGTATGGAATCATTTTACAGAAGTTCCGGATTGTCAGGAAGGATATGAAAAAGCTAGTTGCAACCATTGTGGTCAAAGATATAAATGTAATCCTAGGAAGAATGGAACTAGTTCTATGAAACACCACCTGGATAGTCTTTGCACCAAACTTCCTAGGAAAGATTTGAGACAAGCTACCTTATCGTTTGAACCGGCTGCTGAAGGGGGTAAGCTTAAGGCCGTTGCCTTTACTCAAGAAGGGGGTCGCAAATATTTGGCGATGATGGTAATTAAAGATGAGTTGCCCTTTAAAATTGTAGAAGGTGAGGGATTCATTGCCTATAGCAATTACATGAATTCTAGGTTTACGATGCCACATAGGACAACTGTGGCTAAGGATTGCATGAAAATATACTTTGAGGAGATGATGAGGGTGAAAAAATCTTTGAAGGGTCAGAGGTTGAGTTTTACAACTGATACTTGGACGTCAATCCAAACAAGGAATTATATGTGTTTAACTGGGCATTGGATTGATAAGGATTGGAAGTATCAGAAAAGGATTTTGAACTTCTGTCTCATTGACAATCACAAAGGGGAGACAATTGGAGATAGTATTGAGACGTGCTTAATTGAGTGGGGGATTGAAAAGATCCTAGCCATCACAGTTGATAATGCTTCATCAAATGATTCCGCTATTCGCAATTTAAAATCATCCACGAGCTACAAATTGAAGAGCATAGTTTCTAATCATGACCACTTGCATATGAGGTGTTGTGCACATATTCTGAATTTAGTTGTGCGAAGTGGACTGATGCACATTAATCAATCGATTATGAATATTCGAAAAGCGGTGAAGTATGTTACCAGTTCTCCACCTAGGCTGAAATCGTTTGGTGATTGTGTGAAAGCAGTGAACATAGAGTGCAAGAAAGGATTGTCTATGGATGTGGATACAAGGTGGAATTCCACATATTTGATGTTAGATGCTGCCGAGAAGTATGAGAGAGCTTTTTCTCGACTTGAGAGAGATGATGGAAGATTTTTGGGATATTTTATTAATCCTGACAAAGATAGAAATGATGAGGAGGAGGATAATGGGGACAATGTGGGAAGAAAAACAAATGTTCTAATGCCTCCCGACAAAGAAGATTGGGTAAATGCAAGATGTTTACTCAAATTTTTAAAGATATTTTATGATGTTACGATGAAGTTCTCTACAAGTTTAAGTGCCACATCCAATGAATTTTTTCATGATGTTGTGTTCATACGTAGAACGCTTGAGAGGCGTGTCTCTGCAAGTGATCGACATTTGGCATCTATAGCAACAAAAATGTTATTGAAGTTCAACAAGTATTGGGGTACGTTTGAATCCACTAATGGGTTATTGTACGTTGCTGTTATTTGATCCTCGATACAAGAGCAGGTATGTCAGGCGTTCACTTGAACAATTATATGATGAAGCACATGCCAATGCATACGCCGATAAAGTAGATGCAATATTGTCTCAGTTATATGTGCAATATGAAGAGCGTTCTCGCCGATCTACTTTTGTTGCCTCCACTAGCTCACAACAAGCTGACATGGTAATGGAAGATGATGAAGATGTCAGTGATGACGACATGGAAGATTTGAAATTTCGGGATGAATGGGATAAGCAAATTTTGGTGGATAAATCAAGTGAAACAATATCGTGTTTAGCCAAATATTTGAATGATCCGATAGAGGCAACATCTGACAGCTTTGACATCTTGAGTTGGTGGAAGGTTAACGCCATCAACTATCCGATCATGGCTGATATTGCACGAGACGTGCTAGCAATTCCGGTATCAACTGTTGCCTCAGAATCTGCTTTTAGCACGGGTGGACGCGTCTTGGACCCTCACCGAAGTTCGTTGAAGCCTAGAACCGTGCAAGCTTTGGTGTGTGCTCAAAATTGGTTGCGGACTAAGCCACGCATAGATGATGATGATGATGAAGATTCGTTGGATGAAGACAAAATACTTGAAGGTTGGTTATATTTAAATCCCAAAAGTTTTCTTAGCCATGATACATTTAAGTTCTAAATTCATTTTTCGTGTTATTGCAGAACTTGAGGCAGAATTTGAAAGCGAAGATGAAGAGTAAAAGGGTAAATTGGAAGTTGGAACTCAACTTGACAAGGAACAAGGAATCAGATGAACACCGAGTTTCAATTTGCTGCTGTAATTTTTTTTTCGAACAAGGAATTGCTGTTGTTGTCTTGTAAAGTTTGCTAATGTGGTTAAAACAAGATTGATAGATTGTGATTTGTGGATGTAATAGTTCGAACAAGGAAGACATTGGTTTGTGGTTTGGCAATTTGCTTTGATGAATCTGTACGCTTTTTTTTTGCTTGCTGCGAATGGGCATGGTGGAGGCTTTAAGTTTTTTGGGCCAACAATGGGCTTTTAATTTATCTGCGGTTTAAAACCGCAGGCCCGACTATGCAAGCCGAGCCGCACCGCACCATTTCATTGCGGTTTAAGACCAAACCGCCACACCGAAGGTTTAAAATTTTTTAAAACAAAAAGTGCGGTGCGGTGTCAAAATTGACACCGACACCGCAAAACCGCACCGAACTCACCCCTACCTACCAGTCAATTTTCTACTGGATAATCTTGGTCTAAAAATTTGAAAAATCTTTGTCACTTTGTTAAATATTTTGAAATCAAAAAATATTAAAATAGATTTTTTAATTGGTCCTTGTTAGCAATGTTTTAAAAACTATGGTCAGATCAGTAATTCGATTGGTCTAACCATAACCCTTGAATAAATCCCAGATCATTTTGGGTTAAAACACAAGAGACGGTTGAACTGTCTATAATATAGTTCGACTGGGTTTGACACTATAGTTGACCCGAATTTGAGCAATTCAACCAGAAAATAAAAAATATTATTTTTTCCTTCAACAAAAACCAGGAAACTAAAAAGAGATGAACATCAGTTTTTTGTTTGTTTCCTTCGACCAAAATTTATTCTGGAGATAAGATATGTTCCTAACTTGCACAGTTTTAGTACCACAAAATAAATCAACATTAGAAATAGTTGCCAAGGGAAGGCGGCAAAAAGGCTATTTACAAGTAAGGATAAAGAGAGGGTTGATGGCTATGTACAAGAAGACTATGTACAAAAAGGTAAGTAGAAGGTTGAAGGTTAGGTAACTGAGAGAGGGAGAAGAGAATTAGGATAAATGAGGAAGAGATTAGGTAGGTGGGTGGATGGGGGCTTGGGAGTTCTAGAAAAACGAAAAAGATGAGATGAGAAGAGAAGAAAAAAGTGAGTGGTGGAAAATGAGAGTTTATGAGAAAGAAAGATATAAGTATTTGAGAAGTTTCTAGAATTATAAACATATGTTATGTATACATATTATTATAAAAAATTAAAATTTTTGTCCAACTGGTGATTCAATCGGCCAGATTGATTGAACCAAAAATAGAAAATTTCAGGTCACCCTCGTGTCTGGTTTTAAAAAATTATTTTTTAGAGGTTATCAAATATTTATATTTTTTATGCCCCTAAAAAAAAGGTATTTATGGTTTTATATCCCTAAAAAAAGTATGAGATAATTACTCTCAGGATCCCAGGATATAGTCAAATAGACTTTGATGACCCTGTAGTTTTTCTACTAATTGTTGAGCCCATGTAGTTTGGTTATTATTATACTCTCGGGTCTCTGGCTGATGTCAGCAGTTATTTTTACCTTTTTTGTCATAGAAATGACCTTTATGCCCTTACACAAAAAATAAAAAAAACAATAAACCCATCGTCTTCCTCGCCGGTCCAATCGGACCCCGACCCACATCCACTACGGCCACAATCGCCTAGTCCCTATCTACATGACTCGGGTCCCTTGCATTTACGTCTTCATCGAGATTAGGATCGATGTTGACCGTTTGGTGAAGATCGTGGAGTTGAACTTCGCCGGCAGAGGGGAGGGGAGGAAGCGGCATATCGTTCTAGTCGGGACGATACAGTTTGCTTCTGCGATTAGGGAGTCGAGGCCGAAATTGGAGGCGAGGGGATTTAGGGTTTTGATTCCACACTCCAAGCCGTTGTCGGCTGGGGAGGTTCTTGGGTGCACGGCACCGACGGTGGAGAGGTTTGGTCCGGAGGAGAAGGAGACGGTGTTGGTTTTTGTTGCGGACCAACGACGAGTCGGGGAAAGGAAAAAAGTCAATGTTGGGTCGACGTCGGTTGGATTGGACCAATGACGGATTTGGGAACGATGTGGGTCAGGGTCGATTGGACCGGCGAAGAACGATGGGTTTATTATATTTTGTTTTGTTTTGTGTAAGAGCATAAAAGTTATTTCCATGACAAAAAAAGGCAAAAATAATTGCTGACATCAGCCAGGGATCCGAGAGTATAATAATAACCAAACCAAAGGGGCTCAGTAATTAGTAGAAAAATTGCATAGTCCTCAGAGTCTAATTGACTATACCCTGGAGTCCTGAGAGTAATTATTTCAAAAAGTATTTATGGTTTTACCCCAAGGTCCCCAACGGTCGGGATGCGGGAGGACTATGCAGCTTATTTGTTATCCTTTCCTTTTCTTTTTCTTTTTTTTAAAGAGGGAAGTTGATTGGTCTTGCGGAAGGAGACCATACGGTGTTGTTTGACCCCCGGAACGCTTATTTGGACCAGGGAAGAGAGTTGGGCTTGAACGTTTTGGGCTAAATCATGGTTATTGTTCTAAATAGTAAATTCTTTTTACATGGGCTTATTTTACAAGCAAACAAAGTTCCATTCATTCTTTAGCCTGTCACTTTTTTTTTGTGTGGAAATTCGGCCTGTCACATTGTGAGAATATCTCAACATAAAAATGATAGAAAATTTGATTAATTTCTAGAACTACTTTTCTCGGAGACTTAAATCAGGCAGTCCGGTCTATATGCGTTGAAGAGAGAGAATTTAGATTCAATGCATACCAGTTTTCACTATAATATTTTTCTCGCAATCGTATTGACCACCGATTTAACCGTTCTTCAAATTTTTATATAAAAATAATTTAACCTCTATGTCGAGTTTTGGTCTCACCAATCAAACCATTGTTCGTAACACACTTTAATATTTGCGTGCTAAAAACAATTCTTTCTAATGATTAATCTCGGTGTTTTTCGCAGCATATTACAAATAGATATTTACCATTGAGTCATCCACACGTTTATTGTAGGACATGGTTCTTGCATCAAAGAGTTAACCACTCTGTTGGGTAAAACCGAAGCCAACCATGACCAAAAGAGAGTTTGTTGGACCAAAAAAAGGTTATTCCTTCGTCTCTAAGCACCCAACCCAACAAAATCACATCCTACTTCCCCCGCTTTACATGTCAGTTTTGGCTCAATTGCGGAATAAAGGAGTTGGAGCAACTAATTCAAAACATTTCCCTTTTTACCAAAAAAAAACATTTCTTTTTTTACTCTGAATCAAGCACATGACTTTCAGAACTCATATAAAGTCTTTCTTTTTTTCTCGAAATCATTGTGCATTCAAATTCGTTATAATCAACTAATTTAGTTTTAAACTGTACGTTGTGTCAAAAAATTTCATATTAAATTTTAACATTAGTACGGTATAGGTTCGAATTCTATACCTTTTTATATTAATGAATTATGTATCTCTAATTAAACTACAACAAACACTCAATCTCAATCGGTTGATCTAAGTATATTTAATATTAGATAAGTTTTTTTTCCGTAAGGAAACAAGAAACAGCCCACTTTTGCTTGTTGTATTTGCAAGAAATGTACCTGCTCCGATACCCACACGTCAAAGAGAAACAACCGTATCAATAAAAGAATACTCCATTTTGTTATCCTATTTCACTTCCAAATAGCTGAAATCGATCTTCACCATATTACAACTAGAACGAAGTCTTGATATATTGTTGAAATATTGATGAAAACAACAACAGACTCCTACTTTATATATTCACTCCCAACATATCTAATTTTTTTTACTGACTCAAATTTTTATTAATCAACATGGTAAAAGTTCGGATATTATCGAAAAAAAAACATATATCCTTCCTTCCCAATAAAGCAATTTCCTTCGCCACCTCCAAACCAAACCACTCATAACCTTATATAACCGATCCAACAACTATAGCCATATATCCTCCCAATGCTTCAACTTGTAACCCACCGTCACCTCCTCATCCCCTCCTTCTTACTATTCCACGTACTTCTCCTCGAACTCCGCCCTCCGGTATGCAACGCAACTGCATTCTCAGAGCTCCGCGTACGTAGAAGCTACGCCTACTTCCCGGGACAGCCCCGGTGGGCGAGGCAGATCCCCATGACGCTGACCTACGCGCTGTCCCCGGACAACCTTGTCCCCTCGCCCCCCGTTTCAGACATAATGGCGGCCCTCTCCCGCGCATTCTCGCGGTGGGGGGCCGTGATCCCCGTCGCCTTCCGCGAGGCGAAGGACTACTACACGGCCGACATAAAGATAGGGTTCTACAGTAGAGACCACGGCGACGGGGAGCCCTTCGACGGGGTGCTCGGGGTGCTGGCTCACTCCTTCTCCCCGGAGACCGGGAACTTGCACTTCGACGCGGACGAGACGTGGGCTGTTGACTTCGGGGTTGAGAAGTCCGACGTGGCCGTTGACTTGGAGTCCATTGCCCTACACGAGATCGGACACTTGTTGGGCCTGGCTCATTCCGCCGACGAACGGGCCGTCATGTACCCTAGTCTGAAGCCCAGGAAGAAGAAGTTGGGCCTTACCGTGGACGACGTACAAGGGGTTCAAGCCCTCTACGGTTCAAACCCTAACTTCACCTTCGGGTCCTCGTCGGAGTCTGATATTTCCACTAGTCAAGCCGTTGACTTCAGACAACGAGCGTCGTCTTCCCAATGGGCTATGATATTTCTGTCCTGTTATTTCTTTGGTTTTCTTTTTTAAAATTTTGGTTTTTATTTTAATTGCTGTTCCATAGTTCTTTCGTACTGGTAGAAGGATTTTTTTTTAATCGATAAATTTTATTAACACTTACATGTGGAAGTGTAGAATATTTTGCATGATTACAATCCTGGATCTTGTCATTGAGTATTCGCGATAACACTACATACGAATTACTAGAAGGATTGACGTGAAAAACAAAGAAATTAATTTTGATTTTACGAAATATACTCTCTTGTAATGTGAATAAAAGCTGTGTCAACAGAGATTTATAACCATTTATTGTTGTTGTGTCCGACTCAAATTTGGATGAATTATTCGTTTAGTTTTAGATTAATAAGTAATTTTTTAGAAACAGTACATATAGAAACCATGATTAATAAAGTGAGGTGATATTAGTCTGACCATAAAATTTTGGCTGTACGAGATGATGGATATTTCCTTCAAAAAAAAGAGATGATGGATATGATCAACTTTCCCACCATTACTTTTTTTTAAAGGTTCCCACTATTACTATAAGGGACAACCTTAACATCATCACTTATTACAAATTAGATTTTGTTCAACTACTAAAATACTATTTAAAGATCACTAGATATTTCGAATACAAATCATAAAAAATAATTATATTAAAATGTAGGATAAATTACTCTCACGTCCTTGACCTTTGGTCACCCTCTTCCTAGAGTCCCTGACTTTTAGAAAATGATTGTCCCGTCCCTAAGTTTTGATGATAATAGACTCTCGGGTCCCTGGAGCCAGAATATTCATTTTTCTCCGATGAACCCTACTTGAAATGACCAAATTGCCCTGAAAAAATTACGCTCAGGTCCCTGTAGTTTGGCGTTCCTCCCTCTGGAGTCCTTACATTTCTGAAATCGTTCCTGACATCCACAAAGTTTGGTTTTAGAGACTCTCGGGTCCCTGACATCAGAATATACTGGTTTTTCCGGCGAACACCCACCTGAAAAGACTAAAATATCCTCCCACTAAAAAATAAAAAACTCCTCTTTCCATTCTCCCTTCACCTTCTTCTACCTCCCACTTCATCTTCTTCCTCCCACTTTCAACCAAAAACTCTCCAACCTAAATCTTCTTATTAATAATCAAAATTAATTAGAGAATCAAAATTTTAAGAACCCTAATTCTAAAAATTTCAATTCTAATTTAGAACCCTCAAGAAGCCCAAGAATAATAATTCAAACACTCAAAAACGCCTAATTAATTAAACATAAAAGGAACATACTGTCTTGGAGTTCGACTTGAATTATTTGGAGTTCGGCTTAAATTAATTAAATTGACCGCATCTTGGAGTTCGGCTTCTCTAATTAGTGAGGGTTAAAGGACAATACTGTCTTGGAGGAGTGGGGGATCCTAGGAGGGACAGAGGAGGAGGAAGCCGAAGCAAAAGAACAATGCCTAAAACCACCTCCACCATTTCTAAAAATTACGATTTCGGACAGGTACTCTCTTGCCAACCTTCTCGAAGCTGCCCATATCGCCATAACCAGGAGAACCCAGAAAGAAAAAACACAATCTTTCGTTCTAATTCCCACTTGAAAAGTACAAAGGAGGGGAGAACAAGGAATGGACTTTCGGGGAAGGAGAGGTGGGTTTGGGGCAGAATTCGAATCTTCTCTCTTGAGTTGTTGCTTTATTAGCAAGTTCATGTTCTCTATTTCAATTCCAGCAAATTCATGTTCCATTTTGTGTTTAATTAATTAGGTATTTTTTAGTGTTTGATTTATTGTTCTTGGGCTTCTTAGGGGTTCTAATTAGAATTAAAAGTTTTAGAATTAAAATTCTTAAAATTTTGATTCTCTAATTAGTTTTGATTATTAAGAAGAATATTTAGGTTGGACAGTTTTTGGTTGAAATTGGGAGGAAGAATATGAAGTGGGAGGTAGAAGAAGGTGAAGAGAGAAGGGAAAGAAGAGTTTTTTATTTTTTTAGTAGAAGGACATTTTAGTCTTTTCAGGTGGGTGTTCGCCGGAAAAATTAGTATATTCCGGCGTCAGGGACCCGAGAGTCTCTAAAACCAAACTTGGGAGATGTCAGGAATAATTTCGAAAATACAGAGATCCCAGAAGGAGGGACGCAAAACTACAGGGACCTGAGCATAATTTTTTCAATTGCCCCTCCCACTATAAAAAAGACCCTCTTTCCTTTTGAACACCATTAACAACAAAAACAAGAAGAACATTAATCCAGGAACAAGAACACCAAGAATTACTAATTAATCAAACGCCCAATTTAACATTGAGAAGCAAACCGAGGCGAAGAGTTTACCACCGCATCCAGCTCATCGCAGATCATCCCAAACGTCAACTTGCTCATCCGGAAACACCGCTTGAACTCTTCCTCGGGGAAATCTGGCGAGCTGCACCTCTCCCATCAGTCCTTGGACCTGTTCTTCACCCACAGCCTCCTCGCGGGCGCAACCTCGCCGTCGCCGCTATTTTTCTTCGAAGCGCATCACGGGTGTTTGGAATTCGGGGCCTTATCGGGTTCTTCTTTTTCTTCGAGTATCTTTAGCGAGGCCAGTATATCTCTTATCGCGGTTTTCTTCTCAGGCGTTTGGACTTCGGGGCCTTATCAGGCCTAAGGAGGTGGCCGCCGGTGAGGAGCTCGCGAACACGGGGGTCGCACACTGGCCGTTCCCTGTCGCCGCCCTCTTCCCCCTCTTAAATCCCTAACTATGTCCAGGAACAAAAATCCCAGCAATTGCGACACTGATGTGGTAGTTGGACCCGTTGAGGATCGGTGTCGAGATGGGTTGGAGCGGCCGGGGGTAGACGCAATTTATAAGGTTGGCGATTTAAGAGAGAGATTTGGTCGATTGGAATTTGGTCGAGAGGGATTTGGTCGATTGGGATTGACTTCGAGAGCTAGGGTTGGAATTTGGTCTATTGGAATTTGGTCGAGAGGGATATAGCCGATTTGGATTTTGAGATGGGTTTTAAAATTAAGATTGTTTAAGTTTTGATTCAATTATGTTTAAGTTTTGATTGAAGGTGAGTTGAAGATGAATCGGAGAAGAAGGTGAAGGGGATATAATTTTTTATTTTTTAAGTGGGAGGGGCAATTTGGTCATTTCAAGTTGGGATTCACCGGAGAAAAATGAATATTTCGGCTCGAGGGACCCGAGAGTCTATTATCATCAAAATTTAGGGACGGGACAATCATTTTCCAAAAGTCAGGGATCCTAAAAGGAGTATGACCAAAGGTCAGGGACGTGAGAATATAAAATTTATCCAAGCTCCAACTTAAAGAATCAATCTGGCATGGTTGTCTAGAACTATAATAAATTTGATATTTACGAGGTTAACAAAATCTGTACCTTTTAAAAAGGGATATTTTTCAAGGGATAAAAAAGAGAGTGATAAAAAAGAGAGTGATTATCGATGAGAATTGGTCAAATTAGTAAAATTTTGTATGTGACAATTTTCTTTTTTCAAGTTGTACAACTATAAAAAATATCATTATAAAAAATTCAAATAAATAAGTTCCAATACTATTTTATATTCGAGTAATAGCGATTTAAAAAAGAGAGGGATTCTGTAAGTTGACAATTCCGATACGGGTGGAGTCCACGTGTACTGGGATAAGTGCGCCCGTGCGATTCCCGCCGTCAAATTAATTTTTGGGGAAATTGCGCTCAGGTCCCTGACTTATATCGTAATTAAGATTAGGATCCCTGCTATTCAAAATATTATTATTTCGTCCTTATTTTTTGTAAAAATGTTGGTCTCGAGTCCCTGATGCCAGTATCAGAGAATTTCTCCTGCGAAGGGCGACCTGAAAAGACTAAAATACCCCTTAGTCAAAAATAAGTACCCCGACCCTTCTCCCTCGGTGTCGGGGGCCCTCTGATACCGGCATCAGCGACTCGAGACCAACATTTTTACAAAAAATAGGGACAAAAAAATAATATTTCGAATAGCAAAGATTCTAGCATTATTTACGACATAAACCAAGAACCTGAGGACAATTACCCCTTCATTTTTTAATCAACCATTGCTATTTTTGTTTGGAAAAAACCATTGCTAATGTTCCATTTGGTAATGATTCAGATTTTCTACGGAAGATCCGAAAATATCAACGACCTTTTTCAGAATCAAAATATCAACTATCTCGTTCATCACTATTAATTAACAATCCGGGATCAGTGCTATTTTATTTATTTGATGATCAGATGAAAAAGTCTTATCATGCGCGTGTCTTCATGGTTAATTGTAAGTGGCATTTAATAAGACTGTAGTCACGGACATAACCGGAAACGAAGGGGGTGTCACTCAGAAAATTATCCACTATACTCGAATCTAAATAAAATATATTTATCAAAAAAAGCTATTATTACCGGAAAATTTCCAACAATATTTTATAAAGTTTATTTTCCGTTTCCTACATTTTAATCAGCACAAATATTAACACTTTGTACATTAATATCGTGAGCTAACAATAATCAATAATTAATCCACTAGGATTCACCAAAATTTATAAATAATCCACTGGGCGAAAGAAAGGGACCAGGATGGATCATGGCGGTGCATTGGTGAGTAATTAACGTATATAAAAGATTGTGCAAGTTTTGGTCGGCAAATGTTTACATATCAGAGACATGTATTTCTCGAAAAAAGCCAAAAACAATATAACATTTTAGTTTTTAAAGGAAATGCGTTTATCTTTATGCAACGATGATATATATTTAGTTTTTATAAGTTTAGTTTTTTTAATAAGTGTTTATAAGTTTAGTTATAACTTTTTTTAATGGAATAATACAAAATATGAATATAGCAAAAAAAATTTAACCTAACAATACGAGAAGTATAATTATTTAAAGATGTCTGGAATTTAAATCATAAGATGGTGCAAAAATTATACTTCAAAAAACAAAGAGATAATTACTATCAGGACTCCAGAGTATAGTCAAATAGACTCTGAGGATCCTGTAGTTTTCCTACTAATTGCTGAGCCCCTGTAGTTTGGTTATTATTATACATTCTGATCCCTGGCTGATGTCAGCATTTTTTTCTTCCTTTTTTGTCACTTGAAAAGACCAAAATGCCCCTCCCACAACTCCTCCCCACCTCCCCTACCATCAGCGATCGAGTACCAGCCGGATTGGCTCTGGGTCAGTTTTGAAAACATTGGCCGGATTGGCTCCGGACAAGAAAAGATCTTAGCCGACGACGAGGAGCCCGACTTCTCTGTCTCCCTAAAAAAAAGGAAAAAAACCTTAAAAAGAAAGCTAAAGAAAGGAACCAGACGACTGAACCCGGCTACTCTCGCCTACGTCTCGTCTCACCCCGGTCCCGACGTCTCTGATGAGATCCCGGCGTCTCCGTGCTCATCGGCCCCTCCAAATTTTTGTGGGTTCTCTTCTCTGTGCTTGAAAGAATCTGCTTGGAAGAAAGAGAGAGAGGGGGATACGAAAGACAGTCACGTGCTTGGAAGAAGAGCGAGAGCGGCGACCGTCCCTGACCGCCGTCGTCATCGCGGTCGTCTTTCGCCTGTCACCGCCGGCAGTTCCACCCAACCCCCGAACCTGCAACTGTGACGGGCAACGTCGGCTTGGGCCGTCGTTGTGGTGGTTGACCTCCAACCTCCGCCACTCTCTGGCCCTTCCACTCCCTACGCACCCTTCCTCCTCTCTTTTGGTTCAATCTCAACGAAGAAGACAAGGGCTTTCAGTTCAGCCCAGCAGATGTTCCGGTTCACGGAGCGACTCGGGTGGAAGATGCAGAAGCGCAACGACGAGCTGATCCAGGCGTTCTGCAACGAGGCCAAGATCGATAAAGGCGTCCTTAAGCATATGGGAGGGGCATTTTGGTCTTTTCAAGTGACAAAAAAGGAAGAAAAAAATGCCGACATCAGCTAGGGATCAGAATGTATAATAATAACCAAACTACAGGGGCTCAGTAATTAGTAGGGAAACTACAAGGTCCTCAGAGTCTATTTGACTATACCCTAGGGTCCTGATAGTAATTATCTCAAAAACAAAATTTGCATATATAGAAAAACAAGCTTCAGTTTACGGGATCCTTGTCACGTGAAAATCCCAAAAGAGTGAAGAGGTTTTTGTTGGTTTATGGTAAATGGTGAGAACAGATACAGTGGAAGGTGAGACTCATCAATCGTTGCACTATACAGATATTTTTCACAACCAAACCGTACGAGCATATGTTTATCAATATCGAAAAAAGAGTGTGTGCCAACATGCGAGCCATAAAAGATTTGGATTAACGTAATAAAATATTTGATTCAAATTTTAAAAATATAAAAGAGAATTTTTTTTTCATGAATACGAGAAGGTCAATTTTTTTTACCATAGATCCACATCGTGATATTCATTTTTTATGTGTTGGGATTTCCTTTTGAGCCCCCAATAATAGAGATGGGCCTAGCTAGATATTATTAGCCTTCAATGAATCCGTTAAAGTTTGCAGCTATAGGTATAATATGAATTCTTCGAGTAGAAGAAGTCGGGTCTGATTCGGTGCTGGTAATATGGGACTTGTAGTACTATGTTGGAGGTATGACGCGCGTATTTTAGAATATTTTTTTAAAAAATATCAAAATTTTGACGGATCATAAATTTTGACTCGTTTGAAGTTTTTATTATTATAATATATTTTCGAAAAATGAATTTAACGATCTACACTAATTACGATTTTCTTTTTCGAAAATCGATGTGCCGTCAATTTTTGTCGTTAAAAGTTTTGTGTCGTTGTGATGATGTGCCGTTAAAAAATTTATGTCATTGGAATAATTTAGCCGTTAGAATGATATGTCATTAGAATTTTTCTACCATTAAATTTTTCTGCCATCGAAATATTACCATTAAGATATATGTGCCTATTGTCTGATTCATACTGCTAGACCCGAGCTCAAATAAGTCGCCTAAGTGCATTTAAATAGCCTCTCTATTACAAAAGCAAAAAGAGGTAACCTGTTTGTCACTTTCTCTCGTGGAACCCAAACCCTCTTTTTCGCATGTAGATTCCGGAGAGTTCTTAATAACACAAAGTTTTATAAATATTTAAAAAATTTAAGATTCAAATTCTCGTATATATTATAGTATAAAATTTATCTTTCAAAAAAAAACTATTTTACCATCATATAATAATTACAAATATGAGTTTGCAACGGTAAACATCGTTAAAAAATCTTGCTATAGTATACCCTGTCGTAGTAAAATAATAGACCGATCGATGGAGACAAACCCTACAGATTATGTCACTCGGCCACAATAACCCGAGCTATAGCTTGCTAGCTGTGTCACTGTCACCCTACAAAACACACCTATCGGCTCTGTTTGTTAATTATTTTTTTCCAGACGTAACAACATGGGTAAATGACTTCGTCCTTATCCAATGTAACTTTTTCCTCAAAGACTACCCACTGCGGCGCTTAAAGCTAACCGGTTGAGGGGAAGCGTCCAAAACAGAAATTAAAAAAGAAAATGAAAAAGCTACCATTTTGGTCGGCCGGATCGGCCACCCGATCGATGAGTTGTTATTTATTAATTAATTAATTTTTTAATCTATTCTTAGTGACGTATGACACAATATTATCCGATGAAATAGATATTAGTGGATATAATTTGTGTAATTATTAAAATTAAAATTATCTTTTAATAAAAAAATAAAAAAATTAGTATTTTTCGATTCTCTATAAATGGAGTTCAATATTGATATTTTGATGCACGATATAAACTTCTCTATTTTCTCACTACATAATCTATTTCTATTTCTTAATTATATTATGAATCTAAATTTTTGTTAATTATATTATAATATTAATTTTGTTACTTTATTGTAATATTTTTCTTGTTATAATTACAGACGCTTAATTTTCGTATATATATAACAATTTATATGTAAACATAAATTGAAAATAGATAATATGTGAATAAAGAAAAAATTAACTATTTATTTGGTGACTGAGTTGGACCAGATCACTACAGTGGGTAGTAAATGGTTGAGTTGTATATGGATGAAAGAAAAATTAATTATTTATTTGGTTGCTGGTTGGATGCGGTTGCCACACTGGGTGGTCTAATGATCAATTAGTAAACCGTGTCAAAGGCATTCGGCCTAACGATATAAGATGTCGTACGATTTAACCGAGGTCAATGGTTCAAATCCTAGTAAGGGGTATTCTTCAATTAGTTAACCGCTGTTCAAATTTAATTAGGGATTAACCAATCAACAATGAGAGAGTTAGTTTCTAGATTAATAAAAAAGTCTTGAATTAATTTTTTTAAAAATCAACAATATTAAATAATTATTAAAAGTATTTTATTATATTTCAAAAATTATAGTCTAATAAAATTAGATTAATCGATTTAATATTATGCAAACAACTAACGTTAGTAATCAAAATTTAACTAGAGATTATAGTTCAAATTCTAATTTTCAGTTGCATTAGTTTTGTATAGATGGTCTAGCGCGTTTTTTTATTTGATTCAATTGGAACTTGAAATAGATAACCTATACAAGTGGGAAAGGAATTGAAAAATACAATATTCAATTTATACAATGCACCCTACAGTGAAATTCGAAGGAAAAACACATTAAAATATTACCATATGGTGTATGTATTATATGTGGTTTGTTATATTTATGAAGGAATTAGATTCTTGGGATGCTAACTAATACAAATATCGATATATAACCCACTGGTTGAGCTTGACTTCTCTTTTTACAGGGAGGAAGTTATGCACGTGTCGTCTCTTTAACACCCAAGGATCCCTGGATATTTAATGAACTTTTATTTATTCTTATGGTAACCGACTCGATAGATTCTTTCCCCTTACCAACATAGCTAGTTTCCATACAATAAAAAACAAAAAAATTTAATGTCGTCGACTCGTATATTTTCAGATGTTATATAAGAATAATTATTTCAATGATGTTTGCAACATATTGTAATGTCCCGTGATTCGATCGACTGTCTTCACAAGTCAACACAGGTTTTTTTTAGCTTGTTTTGTTTTCACTCGCACGCATCCCAGAAACTTCCCAGAAAGTCACCCATCTTGATCCTACTCCCGACTAATCGTATTTAACCTTTGAGTTCTCTCAAGATGTGTGCTACACGGGTATTTTCTAGCTTGCTTTGTCCTCACTCGCACGCATCCGGGAAACTTCCCAAGAGGTCACCCATCCTGATCCTACTCCCGGCTAACCGTGTTTAACCTTGGAGTTCTCTCAAGATGTGTGCTACACGGGTCTTTTCTAGCTTGCTTTGTCCTCACTCGCACGCATCCGGGAAACTTCCCAAGAGGTCACCCATCCTGATCCTACTCCCGGCCAAATGCGTTTAACATTGGAGTTCTCTCAAGATGCGTGCTAAAAAAAATGTACACCTTATATATATGGATCGTATCAATCAGATTATTTAAGACTTTTCAGATTTTGGGTATCACAAGATGTAAAACCCGAGATTTTGGAAAAGAAAATGTAAGTTTGGGGACCAAACTTTATTTTAGGGGGAAGGATGTAAATCCATTATTTGCAATATAATTTATTAAATTAAAGGGCAAATTACCTCCTAGTCCCCCGTCTTTGGTTTTAGAAACTCTCGGGTCCCCCGTCTTTGGTTTTAGAAACTCTCGGGTCCCTGGTGCCAGAATATTCTTTTTTTTGTCAGAATATTCCATTTCTCCGGCGAACCCCCACTTGAAAAGACAAAAATACCCCTCCTACCTAAAAATTTCCATTTCATCTTCTTCCTCCCATCTCCAACCAAAAACTCAAATCCAAATTCAAAGATTCTTAGTGAGAATCAAAATTAATTAGATATGGAAACTTGAACCTCAAAATTCGATTGAAAAAATTGACAATTCAATTAGAGAGAACCCTAATACAAGAACCCTAATTAATTTTAATGGAAACTTCTTCACCCTCACAAACCCAGAAAAACCCTTATAGTTAAAGTTCATGTTCATGTTCTCTGTACCTCTCCGCCTCCACGTCATCTCCGCTCCGGTTGGCGTCACCGCTCCCACTGTTCCGAGTTTCCCCTTCTCACCCACCGCGAGCAAGAGCTTCTCCACCAGCGGGGAGGAGCTCCCCCTCCCCATCGGCCCGGTTCACGTCGAATTTCAGGGGCGAATCGAGGGGGTCATCGAACAAGTCATTTACGGCGACGACGTAGACCTCAGACCGGCGAATCGAGGGTCTGGTGGAAGTTTGCGCATTAGTCGCCATGGTTTTTGGCTACCGCTTCCTGGCATACATCTCTCTACGAAGTATGAAGCTTCAATCCTAACAATCGAATGCCCGATGAACTAGAACATGGTCAATCGCCTTCCACTTTTTCGGTTGTTCAAAGAGCTCTCCGGTGGAAGATTGCTGCGAAGAACAATGACCTCTGATCAAGAATTGCAGGGGTCAACCACTCACGACTTGCCTTCGCGGAGGACCTGAATCGAGAGTTTTGAGATTGATTTTTTAATTTAATGACATTGAAGTGGGAGAAGGAAAGATTGATTTTTTAATTTTTTAAGTGGGAGGAGTATTTTAGTCTTTTCAAGTGAGATTCGCCGGAGAATATGGCATATTCCGGTCTAGGGACCCGAGAGTTGATAAAATCAAAGTCGGGGTACGACAAAATCAGTTCTTAAAATGCAGGGAACCGAAAGAGAGGATGACCAAACACCATGAACTAGGAGGTAATTTGCCATAAATTAAATGATCAGAATAGAAATACTTGGTGACCAGATTGCAATAAACCAACCACTCCTAGCCCAGTAACCATACACCACCTTCTCAGCCATAAAAGAAGGAAACTATTTCCTTCCCTTGCTTATCAAATCAAAGCTCCAACGCTCTCTTCCTTTCCTCTCGGGTGCCACTTAACCAAAATACAAATAATTAGTGACCTAATTATAATTCACCAGCCACTTCTGAAAGAATATCTCCACAAACCTATCCACTATGCCATATACTCCTTAAATTTCTCTACACAATAACAGAAAGGAGGATTGACTTCTCTTATACACTTGTTTTGTAGTTTCCTTTCAATTAGTGCCAACAAACTGCCGCATTTCCATAACAATAGTATCCCAATCGGTCCTCTGATCATCTCCAAAGGGAGGGAATTGGTGGATGCAATCACAGTTTAAAGCTGTAGTGAATTTACTTTGTGACCGGTTGTCAAGGATTGAGAAATTCAGCTTCATCAATCTAACTGATAAAATCATCATATTACGATAAACAAAAATGTACAAGAGGTGATCATATTGGTGGTCGTGGGAGGTTACAAATTGAGAGAATCATGCTTCGGTCAAGTATGTTGTTCATGGGATCAATTCAAAGAACTTTTGATTTGAATATAATTTTACGTTTGGGCCAAGTTATTGAAAAGAGTTTATTCATGAAGTTGGTTGATTGAGTTGGTTGGTTTTGGTTAAATGGATCGATGTACATGGTTGGAATCGTTATTTAGTTAGTTCCTTTGTGGTGGCTGTGTGTTGTTGCAATTGATGATGCTAACTGTCTTGAGATTTAAATGAACGGAACAAAGTAGGGAGATTGAGTACTGGATATGCGCATGGTGTTGGTCTTGACTGGATGAATTAAATGACATTTGTTAAATAGTGTGATGGTTTGAGTTTCTCTACACCTTTTGTCCAAGTTCATGTAATTATTTTATTAATTGTGTTATGCGTTGAATCGTTGGTTGCTACTATTCATTAGTTTTGGTTTCGTACTGCAATGTGACTTGATTCTGTACTGTGGTCTTGTTCTGTATCGAGATTTTGAAATTTATGTTATGCTCGTTATTGATAGATTGCGAGATTCTGAGATTGTGTTTTGCATTGAGATTTTTTATGTTCTATAGATTACATTGGGTTCTGTTCTTTTTCTGTGGGCTGTATTCTGCACTGTATGAATTATGTAGGTCTTAGTGAGGTTATTCATAGGTGTGGATCCTATAATGACGGGGATTAATACACCAGGATTCTACCATTGGGCGTGATATGATGGTTCCCATAACGGCAGGGTTACGTGCCAGGACTCCATCATTGGGGGTAAAACAATGATATAGTCTCATTAGTAGGATCTCCAGAGTTTTTGTTTTCATTCATCATGATTAGATGCATAAGAGTCTTGTGTCGTCATATTGCATAACATATGTTCATTTGTTGTTCATGTTCAGTGATTGCCGGGTAGTGAGTTTTTATATTACGATATTGATGAAATGGATAGTCGATATATTAAAAGATTTGTTTGTATTATTTTGTGGTTTGGATCTATGTGCTAAAGATGATGTTTGAGTTATGAACCGCATTGAAAATGCTTGGACCTGTCTTTCGGTTCATTATTTGGGCAACTTATTGAGTAGCGAACTCATCTAAATTTGCAATGTTGTTTTTCAAGAAATATGGAAGATTCTTTGGGTTACATTTTGAGGACAATTGTGTCTAGTTGTACACTTAAAGATTGATTGAGCTATTTCGCTTGTATAAAATTTCATATTCAAGATGTAAGTTCATATTCTAAACTTTTAAGAGTGTTTAGCAAGTAATAATGTTAAGAGACGTGAAATATAATTAATGTATAAAGAGAGTCGAGTTGAGTCTTGCGCAACTTCTATTGTGCGACGGTTGTCTCAGTTCTGGGTTGTGACACATATGCTCGGACTTTTTTTTCCTCGTGTCAGTTTCTCATTTGAGTTTACTACGCATGGTTACAACGTCGTGACCTACGGCTCCAGAGAATTCAACACCCAATATTGTAAATATATAATAATTTATATTCTGGTAAATAAAGATCTACTTAAATATAACATTGACTATCGCAATTAGATACTATAAACATTGGAGAGAAAAAAATGAAGAAGAAGAGAGAAAAGTTGACAACTAATTGGGCCCAAAAGAGAAATTCCTTTCCAAACTATATTTTATACATATTAACAAACTTGAAAAAAAAAATCATTAAGGAGAACAACATGATCAAGTCCTAATAACACGAAGAAGACACGCATAAACACACAAAAAAAACGAGAGTTAATTAGTACTTGATTTTGGAAGGGGCGACTCCCAAATCAAGTACTTAGAAACTAAACCTCCTAATTTAATTTCAACACATAACGTCCTTGAGAAGCTTGTACCGACGGGTGGCGGTCCTAGGGGAAGGTGCTCCACCTGGGTTCTTATTGGTATTACTGTTGTTCCCTGGATTAGCTCTCTCCGAAGACGACGTCGTCGGAGCGGCTGATCCCTGATCGTGGTGGTGCTTCACCTTGTGATCGTTCCCGGCCGGGTGGTGCTGATCGGCCGTCGCGATCATTCCCGACGACGACGACGATGATCTCCTCCCTTGCCTCGTAGTGTAGTTGCTGTTCTTCTCCTCGCTCTGGCACCAGTCGCACACTTCTATGGGCTCCGCGCTCTCGCTGTAGTAGTTGCTACAGTACCTGAAAATATTAACCTCAGACCATCACCGGCCTAATAATTCTAAATTCCGCAACTAATACGTGTACGAACCGTGTTGTCTCAAGAGAGACGGAATTTGTAGAATCCAGTTACCAAGTTCCAATTTTAATGTGTCATTTTCGACTCAGGATTAGTCGTATCATATCAAAAATATCGAAAAGTGTTATGTTGAACAAGACTAAAGATTATGATAATGATAAACTATGATTTCGGATTTGAGTGATTATGATCATAATTATGATAGGGGAGGCCGCTGATCATCATATGATATAAGTAGATATGAAGAAACATATATATAAGTACATCCAAAGAAGGTATTCCATAAGATAACCAATATTATCTATAAGTATGTAAGCTATTAATTAGAGATGGATGGTGGGGAAAAGTTAAAAAGAGAGATCAGAGAGGAAAAAAAATATATTTACGAGTGCTGTAAGCGGTGTCGACATTTAGAGCAGCGGAAGAGCTTGTCGGCGAAACCAACGTCGCCGCACATGCAGCAACACGCGGTCTGAAGACGATCGACCATTGATTTCTCTCGTCGATAAGGTCAGATAGATGGCTTCCTTCAGAGAGAGAGAGAGAGAGAGAGATAGAGAGAGATGAGTTACTTGGAGGGACAAGTTATGACTATGTGAAGGCAATCTGTCTCTTTCTTTTCGTCTGCTCTTTTCCTCTATCTCCCCCTTTTTCATTTATATATATATTGACATGGATTTTTTTAGTTTATATTATCGGATATTCGTACATCTATTTAAATCAATGGATTAAAGTTTGAATCAAATATAATTATTAAAAGTTTGATAACAATTTCTTAACAATGTCTTCAGATGATCAGATACAGAAAGTACTTGGTCATTCGATAGATGCTGATTTGTCGAGGGTGGCTGTGTTGGAAGCTTCTCAGCTTTCTTTACTGCCGTTTGCTCCCATTGATGGAGTTGGGATTCAGGAGCCTAGTTTGTTGGATGTTTCACAGGAGGAAGCTCGTGATATTGATGGGGTGGAGATTGTGACGAGTTCGTGCATTGAGAACCTGTTGTTCAAATATGATGGGACTAAGTCCCTCACCCCGTTGGATAAGAAAATGTTTCTCTTGAAGGCTCGCAGGCTATGGTTCTTTATGATCCTATTTCTGCTGAGGTTGCTCATGAGCAAGGGCTGGTCCCTTCTCCGGTATTGGTGCCTCTGAGTTCCCCTTCTTCTTGAACAGTTGACTTTGTAGCTGAGATCGAGAAAGTGTTAGGTACTCAGAAAATGATGCAGGCACATCTTATTTCTGGTTTAGACGGTGGTCAGTTTGTTCTTGCGGATACATGTCTGTCTCCAGAGGATGATGGTGTTGCTTCGGCGGGTTCGCAAGCTTTGGTTCTTTGTGATTAGTTCTGTTGAGGTTGCTCATGAGCATGCGCTGG
The DNA here is from genome assembly GCA_963995505.1 of Hypericum androsaemum. Taxonomy (NCBI): domain Eukaryota; kingdom Viridiplantae; phylum Streptophyta; class Magnoliopsida; order Malpighiales; family Hypericaceae; genus Hypericum; species Hypericum androsaemum. The sequence goes on from OZ023185.1 coordinate 2,037,406, forward strand.
TGCCTTCTATGGAGCTGGTGCTTCCAAGTTCCCCTTCTCTCATTGTTGATTTTACAGGTTTCTCTCTGGGAGTGGTTGCTTCTCCGGCAGCTAGAGATGTGATGTTGGTGGAATGTGGATGAGAAAAAAGAAGCCGAGTTCATCTCCAGATCCACTAATGTCTCTAAGGTCTTTGGTGGGAGCGAGCCTGCGTGCAGTGTTGCTAAAAGTAGTCCCCGATGGGCAGATGATTCAGATGATGAGTCTGAACCGCCTTCACTGCCGCCCCCACGGGCTTCTAAATACCTGAAGGAGGCCATTGATAAGGTCGATACTCCTACGCCTTCCGTTCAGACACGGGCTATGAAGCGTAATGCAAAGAAAAAGAAGTAATTCTTGTTTGGGCAGCTATCTATCCTTGACTACCCGGTCTGTGGGTTAGGCTGAGTAGAGATACTAGTTTGGGCAGCAGATTTGCTAGGTGCTAGTTACCTGTTTACACCTTGGGGTTTTTATGTTTTTTCTCTTTTCTCATCCCTTGTAACTTTTTTTTTCTTTTCTGTCGGTAATTAAATTTTTTTTTAACAAACACTGTTATAATTTAAATGACTAAAAATTGAGAAATTGGTACTGGCATGGATTTAATGGAATAAAGAAATGGGCAAATATGGTCGGTCTGTGTATAAATCCCACGGAGAAATAATAAAAGGGGTAAAATGTATATGTGCACAGGTAGACCACATGTTTTTTTTGTTGTTGAGAAATTGTAGACCACAGGTTGCTTGCAGTCGTTTTCAGTTGAGAGAGAGAAAAAGACGTGAACCTTAAATTATGACATTCTTCCGGAGGAGGATGACACTTTTCTCCCTCTGTCTGCTTTTTTATTTCCTTCCTTGCCCATTCTTTTGGCCCAATTTCAGTGTAGTACGTTGTTGTTTCACACAATTTTGATCAAGTATCTATCCTACTGCCCTTTGTTTTTTGTAACCATTTCAAAGTTTATAACTACCATTTTCTGTTATTTAGACATTTGTGATTTGACAGACTATCTACATTCTCTATAGACGAACCTTACTGGTACAATCCTAAAATTGTATATTTTTCACTAGCCAAGAATTGAATTATGTAACTTTGTCAATTCATCAACTTGTGACACACTAAATGTCTTTTACAATATTAAATTATATATAACAATGGTCATACAGTAATTTGTTAAATTTCAAGGGTTTGGTGATCCTCCAACTTTCCAAAGGCAACTTCTTCGTAAGCTAGCTAATTTTCGTCCATGCACCAAATATTTGGAACTTCTCATTGACCAAAAAAATAAAATGAAAATAGAGGAATCAACTTTTCTCAAACCGCCAATTGACTTTGCGAATATAACAAGCAACAACCATTGGTATGACTGGGTACCTGACCACAAATATCAAGATAGTTTCGACTTTCTTGGGGCAGTATACGTAGCATATCCTTTGGTTTCATTAACTTTTCGACTCTTTCCCGTACCGAACGAAATGATATAGGAATCGGTACGATTGGTGCTTGATCCAAGAAATTTAATGAATTGAAAATGATATTAATACCATATATTTTATTAATCGAGTTAAACTAAGTAATATTTTAAAATTTTCTGTAAAAAGAATCGACTTGGAATTATAATCCAAATAAATATATGATACAAAACATCCCCTAAATGAAATTTAATAATATTTTTATTCTATACACTGTCATAGAAACTCATATAATTTACTAATTCCAAGATTTCTATTTTCTCGCGTAGTAGAACGCACTCCAAGTTACCAAGTTAGGGTGCGTCGACTTTTGTGAGCGTCAACCATAAGCAAGTGTTTCCCCGAAGAAAAACAAGTGCGGGGCCCACCAGCATCCCTTGCTTTTCCTTCCGTCGTTCTCCAGCCGCGGGTCGCTGGGCCCCACCAAAAAGATGGCACCAGAATTATACAAACTCGGAAGATACGGGACGAGTCTGCTTTTTGTCGGAAGTCATACTGTTTATACTTTATCGTGTGCCGTATTGGGAAGGGCAATATTTTTTTATAACTAGATTATATTTATGAAGAAAAAAATTCTGCAAAAATAATAAATCATTCCATTTGTTACATTAATATTTTAGATGACAGTTTTTTGAAATGTATTTTTATAATCAGAAAATTTTCATTTGAATGTACAAGGTCTTATATGTGTGTGTGTGTGAGGACCCTTCTAATATTTTCTTTCACGATAGAAAATACGGAGATATTACTTGTGTAAGTTGAGGGATTTGAAGTGGCCTCTACCGTCCAAGTGGATTTCTGTACTCCCAATGCAGCATCCTAACCCGTGGATTAAAATAGAATCATCACCAAAAGAAAGTCTACAGAGGTGGTCCGGTGGATGGTAATCAAGGTTCCAGTTTTACGTGATGGAGGATACAGTATCAAACGCAACCACGCAAAAGCACACGAGTACCTAAATGAATCGATAAAATATATTATAGCTCGACACCTGGAGCTTTGTTGTCACATTCTATTAGTCGAATCAAGAATAGTCAAACTAATCTATCGTTAAAAATGTAAACTACAGAAATGAATCATATGGATTAAATACATTAGTCACACAGCCATGGAAGATTTAAAAATATAGATATATAATATGATCACCTCAAGATCAACGTTAACTTCTTAAAATCTAGAAAGAGTGAAAATTTGGTTTTAGGCTGTCGCCACACGACGTAGCTTCACGGCAACCAGCTAAATTATTGAATTGCATCATCGTCCTAGTCAACAAACTTAAGGCCGAGAGATTAAGATGGCCCACAAAGATCGGACCAAAGACAATATCCAGTACCCACCACATCCCACTGCGCCAACAAGCCCAACAACCGGGCTGATTGTCTGAAAATTCTAGCGTCTCATCTCATCTCGCAACTAACATCCATTTCAATAAAAAAGGAAAAAAGTTTACTTCAGTTTTATTTACCGTTTGCCACATATAATTTACAAATGATCCTTGTGATTTTAATGGACTATCCACGATCTTGATGAAACCACTGATTTCTAAACCACAATACTACAAATATCAAATCGTCAAATCACACAGTACTGACAAAAGTTGAGATCTGGCCCGCGCTAGGTACCCTAACAAGGGTTGTACGCCTAAAATGGGACCGGGAAATGAAAGTATGAACGTACCAACATAAAAGGCAATAGCAAAAGTATGTCGGTGTAGGGAACTAATTGTGTATGCGCACCAACCATCAGAAATGCACTAGTGAACAATGTTTCTTTCTTATGTTCTTTAAGCAACACGACCTATATCATCTAACATTACACGTGAATCACACATAGATGGAGGGTTCAATAAAGAATTTAATTATTAAAAAAAACTAGATAATACCCTGGGGGACGCGATCCAGATACTCCGTACAAGCCTAGCTGCACGAAAATTGTAGCAAACCAGATACTTGGACCACGAGGAAAGGATGTTTGCATCAGATCATGAGGTATTGGCAAAGGGCAGAACATATCAAACCACAAACTTCGGAAAATTTTCAACCCGACGGCCAAATTTCTGGTCTGCCCTGCTGATTCAAGCTAGCAAGAGTAAGTGTGTTTAGATGGAATGAAAGAAATCGGAATGAACGTAGTTAATTGTGCAAAGAAAGTTAACAATTTCTTTCCACCCTTCTTAACACGTCCTAAAATAAACTGCGACCCAGAATTTGAGGAAGTTCGGGACAACCTCCCCAAAGCAGAGAGTCTTGAGGATAGAAGATGCTTCAAACTTCCGAAGCCCGTGCAGGGATAAACAAGAATCACTGCAACTAAACTTCATCGATCCATAAGCGAACTCTCGATCGCCAACTATTTGCGGAGCATAAATTGATCGATCTTAAAAGGAAAAATGATATGAAAGAAGACATCTTCCGTACACCCTAGCCACAGCCAAGACGAATGATTTGAGATTTGTTAACCTGTTAAGCGCGTTTAGACACACTCATCTCATGCATTAGATAAACTAAGGTCAAAGCAATTTCAACCTCTTCAGTAAGTTTTCCAGGCCTCTCTTTTCAGAACTTTGCAGGAAGACAATATTATATTTCTTTAGTCCTGCTAGATTAGGCTCCCATGCATATTGCCAAGCAAATGTGACAAAGTACCCCAGAAGTCTATGACAGTTTGTATTCCTTTTTGTGTAGCTTGACAATGGCCATAGTAACTGAGCATAACAGGCTAAGGAACTGCTTTAAAGAGGTGGAGGTGAAGGGCATGACTGGGGTCGAAGGAGAGAGCAATGAATTCAGTTGCTTGCATGTATCTACCAGATAGGGTTCCTTTCTATGATTTCTTTCCACGGTACAATAAGAAACTTCGATCCGACATACTAAGACTTGTCTGCCAACTAATACAAAAGCCCCAAGCTGCAACTGGTTTTAGCACAAGGCCATAAAATGATAACACTAGTAAAACTTACTCGCCAACCGTCCTTCACGGAGTAGGGAAAAAATCATTTATGTTCATTAGATATTAATCCGGGTCCTCTTTTACAGAGTATGCATCACAGCTGCTGTGCGAAATTCCTGACCATACAACACAAACAAATAAACAAGAAGATAAAAGTTGATCAAGACCTTTCTCATAGTACTTATTCAGGTGAGAACAAACCTGCCTTTAGTCCTTGATTTATTCCTCATGATATCACCATGAATGAAGAGGGGTTGCGTATTGAACAGCTGTTAATATAATGGTTTATTAATCAAGAAATTAAATATATATCTGGAGTGGCGTTCCCTGCCCCCAAAGCTATTTGCATCAACACCCCTAAATTGAAGTAAAAGCAGAAAATCATTGCACGATAATGCATGTCCGGGAAATGAGAATGTGATCAGAGACATGCAGAACATAGGAAGACAAAGAGATGCACATTGATATAAGACATATCTTGCCATCCTCATCTACCGACCATTAAATATATCCAACTATTCAGTAGAATGAATTTGCAGTGGAATCTTTGATCTGCAAAAAGAAATGCAGAACACATTTTAGTTTCTAATTGGTGATGGAACACAACTCTACTCTAGCTAGTAACATAGGTGTCACTGATGTCAGACGAGATCGTCGACACAAGAATAGACAACCTTTCTCAGCTAGCAAGACTATGCATATGACGCAAAAAAGATCATCATGCAAACTGCAATGGAGTCAACTCCACCACAATTACCATCGTAATCTCCAGTAAAGACCAGATAACCCCAGTAGTAGACAATCAGTAAAATTGATATATTTGACTGGTGTCACAACAAAACTCTGGTCTGGTGGACGATTGTTCACAAAGTTTGTCACTGTATCTAAATGTTGGTTGTGAATCGAGTTGCTCTAATTTGGCGCCAAACTCGAAGGATTGAAATGGGGATAAAGCAATTACCAAGAGGCAATATACCCTGATATCTATCAAGGGAAACGCATAACCTCGCCATGTCTATTCACTCTTTCCAACTGTAAGGTGCTCTGTCAACAATTAGATAGTCACCCCTGATATCTTTCACCACTCGGATCTCATCGTCCAGGTAAACTGTCTCAAACCTCAACAAATAACAAAAAAAAAATCAGAAATTTTAACATTTGGGGAACAAACATATCGACAGACCGAAAACACAACTCACCAACCCTTCCCAAAAGGCGGCAACGGAAGCTCCCAATCCTTCCCTCGTAGAACCGCGCTCGTAAACCTGGAAGACCAGAAATCGCATTGTCAACTGAAGAAAACTAACTAGCCATTGTCAAAACTTAAAAAAGGACCAGAACTAATCGTTTTCGTATAAGCCACATAACTGTGAGTAAACAGCAAGTCGAGTACGGTCGGCCTATAAATAGAGGCCGTTCGAAGTTCGAACTCGACTTCTTGATAAGGCAGAGGCACCTTGCCGCTCGGAACAACTAGCATTATGCCGAATAATTAGCTCCGAAACTTAAAAGAAACAGACTGAGGTTACCTAAAATTAACACTTAATCAGATCTAAATAGTGCATATAATCGAAACTTAAATAGTTAGTAGTTCGCATAACCAAATAGTTTGCCACGAAGCTAAAAGGATCGATCTCCATTCGTGAAAAAAAGAGCGATCTGAAATTACCTAAAATTGACTCGCTGAGGGGAATCCACCTCGATGGTTGACCGGACGAAGAAGACACCGTCGGGAGGGAAAGTGATGACGTTGTTAAGAGTCCCTCCCTCGACGTCTATAACCTGCAGGACGTCGCCGGCGCGGGTACCGAGGAGCGGGGCCTTGTCGATGATGAATAGCTGCTCCTTCTCCGTGGTCCAGAGCAGCCGCCACGTGGCGGACAGGGACGGCCCGGTGGTGGTTGTTCCCCTCCCGAGCTCCGCCAGGGCGTCGATGGCCTCGACAATGGAGGCCCGCCGGGCGGGGTCGGCCTGGGTCTTGACTCCCCGGTCTTGGCCCGATATGAGGGACATGAGGCGCCGCTTGGCGGATTGCGGTTGGGCAGTCACGGACGAGCACGTGACCCTAGCGAAGCGGTGGGGAAGTGGAGCGGTTACGGTGGTTGAACAGAGGGAAGCCGCCATTTTGGATTTATGGCGGTTACGGCCTACGGGTGGGTTCTGTGGTGGGCGGGACTAGATTTGGTACTTTTCGCGTTTTTGGTACGCGTGGTTTAAATTTTTTAGGATTTTATTTTGGGTAAATTACTCTCGGTTCTTGAATTTATAATTTTATTATTTGTAGGTCTCTAGATTTTATTTCTGAGGTTTTTAGTCATCAGAGATTTTTTTTTTTGAGATTTTTAAGAAGGTCGATCCGGTGACTAGAGATCTCAGACCAATATTAGCTTAAAAAGCAGGGACCTCATATACTTTTTCTGAAAGCCAGAGACCTGCGAATAATAAAACTATAAAAAAGATCCGAAGATAATTTACCTTTTTATTTTTGGTAGATAATTTTTTAGGATTTTTATTCACTGGTTTTAGACATCTGATATTAATTTATTTATACTAATAGCACAATAAATTATTTAAATCTTTTTTAATATAACTTGAGCGGGTATTATATTAAAATAAAAATGGCTTCGCCAGAATTTGAATCGGAGATCTTCAAGGTGTCACACTGGCGTGATATTCGACTACACAACAAAACTTCGGTCAATTGGTATAAATAAATGTGTACATTGCTAACAAAATTTTCATTGTTGGAATTGATTTCGAATTTTCTTGAATAACAAAAATATTTAAAATCTTTGTTGTGAGAGACGAGAAGAAAAGAGCTATAGGAACTATTAAGACGTGTTGTGACGTTAATAGTTATTGGTGGTGATCCAAGAACCGTAATTAAAATGATGCGTTAATTCAAAAAGGAGTAACGGGTAGTTCACCAGCCTCATTATAGAAAAGAACGAATCGTCAAATGTGGCAAAGTCTTAGAAAATGATTTGGCTTGTGTTTTTTGAAACTTCCCTTTTTTTTTGAAACTTCCTTTGTTCGATGTGATGATGTAATTAATTTTGTCGATCCTTTTTTTCTTCACGATGAAATTTCGTCGTGATATAAATTGCACATTAGTCTACATGCTAATTATAGACTTATGTAGATTTACTTATAAAACATAGATTTATATAGTCTAACAAAAAACTTTTTATAATTAATTGTTAGGAAAATTTTGTTATCATTCAAAAATTTTACCTGGCTCACATTTGAATTAATCTGTATAGTTATTTTCGGATAACATGATTTCAACAAAACAATTGGTTCGACCAATTGACTCGTAATATAATCGTCATTTGCCTACTAGAACGTTGGAATAATCTTAAACGTTAATCTTCTTACTTGAAAGAATTGTATACCGCTCAAATTCGTTCACCGAAAAAGAAAATGGCAGATTGGCGAAAGTCAGATTAAGTAATCCATGGATTGTTTCGTTGACTTTAATAAAGTGATCAAAAACCGAGGCTGCAAGGAACTTGGTTCAAAGTCAACCTCCGGCTGAGACTGCTGGTGTAGGATCTTGACGTTTCTATTATTCGGGGTCAGCGACTTTGTAAACAGCCAATCGAATATTACCAACATATTTATTCCAGGAACAAAGTATTTTGCATGGAGAAGAATTTCCAATGACGCGTTCCATGCAACTAGCTACTAGACATACCATATACGTTGCTAGAAGACATACGTATACACTTTTTTTTTTGGTCAATAAGAGGAGCAGAGCCCCTGTGTAGGTTCATTTCATTAATTTGAAATTACAATTGAGCGAGGGATAGCAACATCTATTTTAGCGTAAATTCTGATATTCAAGAATTGTCTGATTCTATTTCAGAATAGTTCTCTCAATAATATTTATAAGACTTAAATTCATAGAGTTAATTCATATAGATTATCAAAAACTTCATGGATCAATTTTTTTATTTTTGAGAATTATCATGGATCAATTTCCCACCAGCTTTACTGCGCTAAAATCATAACGAAACTGCTTGCTCATTTTGACATAGTTTTATTATAGTCGTAAAACAAATTCACTTATTCTCGATTTCGTTAATGTGAAAAAAGTAATCATACATTAATCATTTTCCAAAACCAAACAATTTGCCTTATTATTATTATTATTATGAATGGTTTGGAGCTTACCAGTAGAAGTATGTCCCATAAACATCGTATAATATAACAATTACGACTTTTCGCCAAATGATTAGTTAGCTTTTAACTTTTTGGCTGGTCCTTCATTAAAAAAGAACTTTTGGGCTGGTCCTAAACCTGAGCCATCAACGCGCATGTAATAAAGAATTCAGGACTATATCCAAGTTCGTTATTCCCCTATGCTCCAATTAAATTTTCTCAAATAAAATAAAATAAGGCGACGAGTTTGAACACGTGTGTTATACAGCTTACGTGCATGCTCGCTAGCCACCTAAATTAGTTATACTAACTCCTCACCAACATCTATATAAAGGGATCAAAACCTCCACAAATCGAATATCAGAAAACAAAATTCATAAACCCTAATCACAAGTCTCAATCCATTTCCAGAGCCCAAACAAATTAACAAATTTAAAATTTTCTTCTTCCCAATTTGGCAATATTGTTTTAAATGGAGATTAAGAGCTTGTTATTAGCAATCCTGTTGGTGGTGATTGTCCTTGTAACCCCAACGGTTGATTGCTATGACAAGAAAAGGGTACAAGCTCTGTGCAGCAAGCTCCCTCACCCACAACCATGCGAGTTTTTCTTGACCCAGAAAGCCGCAGCCTTGAACAACTCTATCGACCTAGAGGCCAACTCTCTTATGGTCTCCTTGGAAGTAACCCTAGAAAGAGCCCAACTAGCCCTCACCCACACGACGTCTCTCGGCGCCAAGTGTAGCGACCCGCGTGAGAAGGCAGCTTGGGAGGACTGCCTTGACCTCTACAAGCACACAGTAGAGCAGCTCAATAGGACCATTTCCAGCAAGTGCACCAACTTCGAGAAGCAAACATGGCTTAGCACCGCCCTTACCAACCTCGACACTTGCAAGACCGGGTTCGAGGAGCTTGGCTTGACGGCTAACATCTATCCCATGATGTCCAATAACGTGTCCTATTTGGTGAGCAACGCCTTGGCTCTTAACAAGGGACCAAACGGTACTGAAACCAAGTACAAGGATGGTTTTCCTGTTTGGGTCAAGCCCGGCGACCGCAAGCTTCTGGCATCTTCCACGACCGCGAATGTGGTGGTGGCTCAGGACGGGTCCGGAAACTACAAGACAGTTAGCCAGGCTGTCGCAGCGGCTTCGGGGAAGACGAGGTTCGTTATACATGTCAAGGCAGGGACATATAACGAGAATGTCCAGATAAAAGCCGCCAATGTCATGTTGGTTGGTGATGGTATTGGGAAGACCATTATCACTGGCAGCAAAAGCGTCGGGGGTTCAGGTTCTACCACCTTCCAGTCGGCTACCGTTGGTACGTAATTAATGAAATATATACTCTCTAGAAACGTTTATAAAATCTGCTTAATTGTTTTTAATACAGTGAAAAAATATTGTCAAACACCTGACCAAATTTTAGGAGTACAAAAAATTAGACATGCTTGTGAAAACGTATTAAGTTTTGCATGTGTGATATCTAGAAAGCGAACTTTGAAATCCTAAGACGTATGCATCTTTCGTACCTAGTCAGGATCATGCAGTTTACGTAGCTGGCTACTGTTGAGCCTTTTTGACTTTTATGGTCGAGCAATAAAATTTCCTTCTTGATTACTTTAAACGCAAGAAAGTACAATTTTTAATTAATTGTTTGATTACTGGAAATTAATCTATTGCTATCCCACCAAAGGAATTAAAACAAAAAATGGTAAAATACAAGTGGCTATCTTGTTATCAGCGTCTAATTATTTTGGAGAAATGCTAATTAATTATAAGCCGTCTAATTTGTTCTCTATCACTATTACAGCAATCACAGGAGATTCTTTCATCGCCAAGGGCATCACATTCAGAAACACCGCCGGTGCTGCAAACCACCAAGCGGTGGCCCTTCGTAGCGGCTCAGACCTCTCGGTGTTCTACCAGTGCAGCTTCGAAGGCTACCAAGACACTCTCTACGCCATCTCCCAAAGACAGTTCTATCGGAACTGCGACATATACGGCACCGTAGACTTCATCTTCGGCAACGCGGCGGTCGTGTTCCAGAGCTGCAACATCTACGCGCGCTACCCTCCAAACAAGGTCAACACAATCACCGCCCAAGGGAGGACCGATCCCAACCAGAACACTGGGATTTCGATCCATGATTGTACCGTCACGTCGGCTTCTGACTTGAAGGCCAACTCGGCTAATGTTAAGACGTACCTCGGTAGGCCGTGGAAGGCGTATTCGAGGACGGTGTTCATGAAGACGTATCTCGATGGCTTGGTCAATTCCGCCGGTTGGTACCCTTGGAGTGGAAATTTCGCTCTTGACACTTTGTACTACGGGGAGTACGCTAATACCGGACCCGGGTCGTCCACCGCTGGTAGGGTTACCTGGAAGGGGTTCCATGTCATCACCAGCGCCACCGTGGCGTCCCAGTTCACCGTCGGCAATCTCATCAACGGTGGCTCCTGGTTGCCGGCCACCGGTATTCCTTATACCGCCGGGCTTTGAATTATCTAGGCTTCCCAATTTAATTGGTTTATTTACTTTAAAAGGGTTTGTAGTTATGTATACTATAGATGCTATTCTTTCATTATATTTGATGTAAACAAAGAAAATAATTAGATGCATCCCAGACTCCCAGTACGTAGGTTCCTCCAAAGTTGGACTTTATGGGATTGCAATCATTAGCTATAGTTTATTTATTTTATTGGCGCCGATTGGTTATTCAAAGTTTAATTTGTAATTCTATAAATGCCGTTATTGTAACATTACAAGTTGAAATTTCTTACATGTGATGATGCTACTAAATTTTCCATGGCGATTCTTTTCTATGTATCTATATATAATTTTTTTTTATATAAGTGAAATATATTTAGTTATGGAATTGGCTTTTGCTCGAAATGGATGAGGGCGGTGGCCCAGAGAATCACGCAATTGACAGAGTCATGGAAGACTAAAGTTCAATTAATTTTAGTCGTCTTTTGAAACGAAAGCCTGTTGGTATTAATTAATATGAACATAAACAAACTACAATTATGTATCATCAGCTATATAGTAATTGCGCATTTTTTTTACAAACACCTAGAGTTCAAATCTTATTAGACCTATGAAATATCGCAAAATTCGTACAACAAATATTTAGTATTTAACGTTGTTGTATTCTGATGTACTCGAATCCGAGACTTTAATGTGTCATGGACAGATTTTGGAAAAAAGGCCCAGGAAGGTATAAGGTCCAGAATCTATTTTGTTGGTTTTCTGATTGTGGTCCGTTTCCGGCCCAATAAGATCAGAAAAGGAACGCCGTCATCTTGGGTCACGATTTGGGTCTAAAAAATCCAGTATGCTTAGGCCTCATCTTTTGTCACGTAAATCACATTCCCCAATTATTTCATCCATTTATTAAAAAAAAAGATAAAATCATTGCCTATTCCAAGGGATTTCCACTAATTTATGAGCGCATCAAAATCATCCAGAGAGGTTAGATACAAATTATGAAATCTATTATTTGCTATATATCATATTTAATTATATCCGATTTTAGTATTTGGACATGATTAAGTAATTCTATCATACGAGTGAATTATATTGATACAAGTTGCATCGACAAGATGACATCTTTTTCCACGCAAGGAGTAACCAAACTTACCGATATCTGAATCGACTTATGTTCTATCTATAACAGGAACATGGAAAGTCCTGTCCCGTCTCGGGTAAGAAGGATGGAGTTGTTGCGATTCTGGCCAATGGCAAAGAAGAACCCGCCCGGGGATAAAATATGTGACGACGACCACCACCACCTTATATTTCCCATCGTTGGTAGAGGACAGGAGAGATATTTCCTGCCTCGTCGTAGTTATATCATTCGTGTCCTAACCGGTTATGGAAGACATCAACTGAGGGTCACGGATCGTTTTGATGTTGTAGTTTTTAAAATGTATTCATTAAGTATTTACGATGCGACCAAACAAATTTAAAGTTCTCTTCGTAAATCTTCTATTTAGGAGTCGGACGACTCTATAAATCATATTTTGATTTTTTACGGACAGAAGCTGGTTATCTTGTCGACCGGTTCTGCTAGTTGTTAGCACCAAATTAAAAGGGTTTGTACTTTGTAGGTCCTGCCAGTTCTCTTGTCTAAATGGCTTCACTCGGACGTCATTTTTCCTGCTGGAAGCTTCTGATTCTATTATTCCGCAAGATAACACAGGGAAGCCAACAAATTTGCTAAACGTGGACTTCCCAATAGTAGAGGAAGAATCGATTGATCTTAAAATTCTACAGTAGTCCTTAACTTATAGTTACTCTACCAAAATTAACCTTCTCACTCCTAAATTTTATTAGGAATGATTCAAACATTACTATAAAAGTCATTATGAATAGTCCATAATTGTGCCTTAAATGCGGAAACGGCTGCATTTTGAAAAGGCCTTACCATTCATTTTAAAGGGCCAATTTTTTGAGAAATTTTATATTGATCCCTCCATACCAAATCATTTGATAATTTGGTATGTCTTTACCAATCAATAAATGACAAGTGAACAACTGGGGTATTTCATTAATCTATGTGTATAATCTAATTATGACATATAATCTGTAATTAATGCTGATCAAAATAATCTGCAATCAATAGTTATAGAAACCAAAAAGTTTTTTTAAATCAGATTCTTTACCTTTAATAATATTTTGTTGCAATTTTTTTAGTGCTTTTCGAAGAAATTTATTAACCAAATTCTCTCAAAATCTAACTAGAAGTTTTTGTAGGAGTGTTCTTCTGTGATGGATTTTTATTTTGCAAAAATATCATTCTTGATAAAAGTTACATGCATTGATTAACATGTATAAAGCATAGACTAAATTTACACATGTGCTTATCAAACGTATTAATTAACATGTATTTCAATGTCGAACAGTTGGGTATGAACAGCATGAAGATGTTTCAAGTAATTAATATGACAATTTTTTCCCCTCAAAGTCTCTTAATTTCTAATAACTATTCACTTCAATAGTTTCGCAGTTACCCAGATTCAAGTTGTTTATACCATTAATGTTTGAATTCGAATAGAGAAGTTAATAAGTTTTATTTATTTACTATTATGTTTAAATAAAACTTACAAAATTCGGATAATATTTATGTTCCATAAAGTAAATAAGAAAATTAAGGGACCATAAATAATTAAATTTATGATTAAGAGTTTTTTATCAAATTTTCTTTAAGCAACAAATAAATAGTAATAATTCAGTTTATTATTTGGTTCACATAAATGACTTCCTTTCATAATATAAAATCAACGAGAATTATGGTTAACTTTCCATAAAATTTTCCTTTCAAGATCTTATTCTATTAATTACATATTATATATCATAATTAGATCATACACGCATGGATTAATGAATTATCCCACTTGTCTATTTGTCATTTATTGATTGACAAAAATATACCAAATCATTAAATAATTTGGTACGAAAAGACCAACATAAATTTTTTCCAATTTTTCACTTTGGCGGTGGCGAGTTAAAAGTTTCATATATAAATCAAAAAGCGATCAGCCAAGAAACACCACGATATCTATCCATGGATTCTCCACTATCATAAAGCTATCTTCTCAGTTGATAGGGACGCCTGAGGTGGCTAAATCTTCTTGGGCGGCAGAATTTTTTTTCTTTACCTATATTTTTCTTAAAGATAAATTTTTATACGACGCCAAAACAGAAATTGTGATGTTCGTTTTAATTCGTATGGGAATTGGGAATCACGTAGAAAATGGAAATTAATCAAAAACTAGGACGGAAATTTGAAAAATTCTATGAGAATCCTAACTGCTGGAACTGCTAAATTCTAAAGCAACATCTATCTTTTACGGATTGAAAAACGAGGAGAGTGGTCGAATCATTTCAATCGACAATTATTGCAGTCAAATCTGTTTATATTTTTTTGAGAGATCAAATCTGTTTATATTGGTTCGGGATGTGTGGTAAATAAAATTTGAGTATTTTTATTTTCGACAATTTGTAGAATAGGGTCTTTGAGTGTGTTCTGCCATACTCTTTTTTTAGCATTTTTTGGTCCTACCCTAAAAAAAATGTACTCTCCGCAGAACCCATTCTAAAAATTGTCGAGAATTCTAACCCCCTGCAAAAAATACTCATAAAATTTGCTCTGATATTTTAAATCAAATTCAAAATTTTAAAAAAATAAAATCTAAACAAAGCCATTAGCTTTTCATAATTCGTTTACTTAAATTTGACCTAAAATTTAAGATTATATTATTTTTTTATATTAAAAAACCTAAAGTCTAAGAATCATTAGGAGCTAATAACTTATATGATGATACAAATTAATATATTTTTTACAGAGATTATAATATATATTAATTTGTATGGAAATATTAGCACAATACGTAATCAAGGTCAACCAACAGGTGATGATGACATTGTTTTAATGTAGCTGAGTTTGATCATTTAGGAACACTAGGTAGAAAAATTATACTTCAAATTTGATTAGTCGAATAATAATATACAAATACAAGCTAATATAAACCAGAAACTATCATTTAGACTATAACACCAATAATTGACACCACAAGAACGATAGCGTTTCCTATCAATTTACATATTAAATAGGATTGCAAAGCGCAATTGAACTTAACATTAAAAAAAACGTTGAAAAGGTCCAAAGTAAAATCGTAAACACCTAAAGTACTAACAGCAACACCGAATTATATATCATCCTCAACTAAATAATAAAAATGATACTAAATTACTGCACGGCGGTGGTCGCGTCTCGACGTCGCCGGCTTGGCGCCACTGCACCGGCCGATTTCCTTGATCCGCGACCGGACCCGGTCGAACTCAGCGAACCGGCAGGGGATCGTGATCCCGCCCTGCTGGTTGAACCCGTATTCCTCCTCGGCCTCCCTGAGGAGATCGCTGAACAGCGGGTGGTTAACGTAAATAACGGGAACCAGCACACGGCGGAAGTCGCCGTCCTTCTGGCCCACGTAAACCGCCATGTGCCCCTTGGGCACGTGCACAGCCGGCTTCTGATCTCGAACAGGCTCCTGACCCAGTGGAACGTAACCCGACCGGTTCGACTTGGCGGCGATCAGGCGGCGGCGCCCCCAGCTGATCAGCTTTGAGAAAGGCTTGATCTTGCAGGCTGTCGGTGAGTCCAGGCGGTTGTATTGGGCCGGGGACCGGGTCCGGCGGAAGATCCACGCGGAAACCCGACGGATCTTCCTCCCGATCTTGAAGCCGCGCATCTTCCTCATCATGTCCTCGAACGTAGTTCGGTTTAGTTTTTTTTTTTTGGTGGAATAGTTCGGTTTAGTTTATGGGTGTACGCAGCCGTCGAGCGGGTTTTGGGGGGGTGGGGGTGTTTATTTTCAGGAGAAGGGCCAAGGGTCGGCGACGGACATGGTTAAGCGGAAGAGAGTGAGGCAGATTTCGGAGAGGGACATAGGTATATTTGACATTTCAGTTGCCTCCTATCCTATGGCTACGAGAATCAGGATCTTCTTCTTCTTCGAAATTCGATCTTTTTGTCTTTGGGAATTTAATTTAACACCCGAAATTATAAATACTATTCTCGTGTGGTTGGGAAGAAAGGGAGGAGGGGTTTTGTTATAGAAGAGTGTGTTTGTGGTACACCCTTTATATACCAGACGCAGAGAAGACCTAGTGGTAGCCGTAGCCTTTATTATCGTGATTTTATTACGATTCTCAATATTGTTTGAACCTTGTCTTTCAATAGATTTTAGGAAGACTAAGTAATTTGTTGAATGAGAAAATCTGATCCCAACTGAACTCTATCTTCAGAAGATTATCTAGTCTGTTGAGATGAGTTTTAGTTTTTTTTAGGATTTATCTTTAGGATATTTGTTATAGTTGACTTCGACTATCTTCTATATTACAATTGAGGAACACTATTTTTACTTAATTAAAATTATGTGTTAAAATTATGAAAATTTTGTTGTTATTGTAGGTTTGAAATTTGTATTGGTTGATTTAACATGTATTTAGATATAATAAAATTCCAATGAAAAGGCTAATAGTAATATTTTATAGACGAGGACAAAACCACTAAGCAGGTTGGATTAAATTATTGATTTATCAACACATATATATTTTAGTATTTCTCGATATATTTGTTGGAGTGCAAAAAATATCAAGGCACGAAGGGAATTCTCGGGTATAACATGCACTATGTGGGTGTCTCAGCATATACGTATTGTGCCTTGGCATGGACAAAGTATATGGTGCTCTCACTTGGGACATCTCACCTGGGACACCTCCATGGGACATCTCACTTGAGACATATTATATTTCCTTGAGACATCTCGCCTTAGGTCTCGATCGAGATCTCACCTTGGATCTTGACCGAGGTCTCACATCGGGTCTCAACCGAGATCTCGACATGGATCTCGACCGGGATCTCACATTGGATCTCGATCGGAGTCTCGCCTTGGATCTCACCGTGAACATCTCACCTGGGTTGTCTCACCTGAGATATTTTACTTCCTTGGAATATCTCATCACCTTGGTTGTCTCGTCTTGAGTCTCGACCGGAGTCTTACCATGGGTCTGGACCAGGGTTAGGGATGGCAATGGGTTGGGTTGGGTAGAATATTAGTAGGACCCTACCTATACCCTAGTTTTTTTGGATGGACCCATATTCTACCCTCGACCCTACAAATTTTTTATTGTTAGATTCATACCCTATCCTCCTGGAGACCCAGGGTGTACAGGTCCGACCCTTTAACGTTCTGCATTTTGATAATTTTTAATAAAAAATTAATTTTATATAAAATTTAAATAAATTCAAAACATCTACTACGTTATACATCAAGATTCAATAGAAAATTGATGAAACATCAAATTTTGTAATTTAATTTCAATAGTCCAAGATTTTTCTTTTAGAGTTTGAAGTACATAAACAATTCAACATAAGAAAAATATAGCATGTCGGCTTCTAGTGATCCATCATTCACGACATCTTCTAAACTTGTTGTGGAATAACATAATAAATATGTTAAAGTTAACCGTAAAATATATTATATATATTATCAATACAGTTTAACTAGGGTCTAACTAGAGTTTAATTAAGATAAAGTCTAAAATATGATAAAAGTGTAAGGGTATGGTCCGACCCACATGGTCTAGCTATGGATTCATACCCTACCATAGACTCTACCTCTAAACATGGACTCATACCCATACTCTATCATAAACTCGGTCAAAATCAACATACCCTAGACCCGTAGGGTAAGGGAAGGGTCCGACCCTCAGGAAATTTTCTTGACAAAAAAAAGACCGCTGACATCAGCCAGGGACCCGAGACCAATATTTTAAGATAAAGTAGGGAAGGCTAAATAATTTTTTAAAAAGCAGGGACCCTAGAAGTGATTTCACTATAGATCAGACACATGAGGATAATTTATCCTAAATTTTATCACGGTGGATAAGGAAATAAAAAAAAGATTTCTCTCCCGTCTGTTGGAGCTCCCACTTTCTCTCCCTACTGTTCCTTTCCCTTTTCCCAATCCTCACTGTTTTTTTCTCTAACCTTTGTCTGACTTTGTTCTTCCTTGCTTTCTTTTCGACCTTCCCGTGTACCCTTCCCTCCACTCCCTTCCCAAACCCATGTCTCCCCCAACTACCCACTAAGTGTCTTGATTCGCATTTAGTGTGATCCCTCCTTTGGTTTGGTCTTTTGTGTTTGTTTTCTGCTTGTGCTGCGTTTTCTCCTGACCATGAATCAGGTGTCTCTCTCCCCCGACTTAAAGGCGGCTTTAATTCGGGAGACTCAAATCCTCAAAAGTGGTCCATCTATTGTCCTTCCGGACCAGGATGTCTCTTCGCCTGGTAATGAGCTCGTCCTTGTCAGTAAACTGATTTCTTCAGGGACTCTTAGGGCTTTCTCGGTGAAACCAAGTGTTTCTAAATCGTGGTCTATCCCATTGTTGGAATTGGAGGTCGGGGATCTCGGCCCTAATGTGTTTTCCTTCACTTTTAAGGCTCTTGCTGCTCGAAATAGAGCCTGGAATAACGCGCCTTGGTCCGTCGCTGGCCATCACCTTGTTCTTAAAGAATGGAGCCCTGGACTCCCTTGGTCTTCTATTGACTTCTCAGTCACCTCGTTTTTTGTACAGGCTCATGGCCTCCCTCTGAATCTTATTAACAGAGGGTCGGCTCTGGCCATTGGAGCTCTATTCAAACGAGTTCTATTTATTGATGAGAACGTTCTTGCTGTGCCTGGTAAGGCTGCTATGATTCGGCTGAAGGTGGAAGTTGACGTGGCATTACCCCTCCCTAATAGTTTTCAGATTCCTTGTGGTGGTGGCTCGTCGTGGCATATTGCTTTCAAGTATGAGAGGCTTCCAGATTTATGCTTCTTTTGTGGCCGGATTGGTCATTCGAGCAGTCATTGCTCCATTGATGGAGTGAAGGTGATGGTTCTTAAAGATTTACCTGCTGAGGAGCTTCCCTTCGGGTTGTGGATGCGTGCTGGTTTTAGCCTGGCTTCCCCGAGGTTTTCTTTCCCACGGCGTCCTCAAGATGCTCTGCTGAGCAAGCCCTTGGAGATGATGAAAGGGTTACATATTGGGAATGATTGTTCGTCTGCGGGCCTGGGTGAGTCCAGCTCGGATGGTGCTTTGCTGCGAAAGGTTGCTGATCAGCCATTGGCTTTGGGTCCGGTGGGGATTGCCTTGGCTCCTTCTTTGGACCGGTCGGCCGATCGTATTCCGGCTCCTATGACCCCTCTTCCGGCGAAACCTAGTGAGTCCAGCTTCACTAGGATACTTGAAACTCTGTTTGAAAATATCCCTGCCAATCGTAGAGAGAAGGTGACAAGACTGCTTAGAAATATCTCGCCACTGTCTTCGTCTGCTGCTACCCTCTCTCCTCTTTCTGGGGTTCTCACATCGGGACGTGGAAATGATATTATTTCCCATGCAAGTGGGGGAAAAGTGCTCGATTGGACTAGCTTGGGTAACTCTGGTTTACCCTCTGATTCGCATTTAACCACGGTTCTTGTTAAACAAGTGGCCACGTTGGCTGGGGCGGGGTCTATGTGGAAAAGGCAGAAACCAAACACTCGTGGCCGAACTGGGGGTGAGGTGGCACTAAATGTGGGTCTTTCACGGGGCACTGTTCAAACCAAAAATCCCTCTCTTTTAGCGTCTAGTTCTTCTATCCCTCCCTACCATCTCCCTTCCCCAAAATCCCTTATCCCTCCGCCTATTACTTCTAAACGAAAAGCTTCTGGTGCTGATTTACCCTCCTTTGCTACTAAGAAAATTAAGGAGGACCTTTTGTGTGGTTTGCTAACCGATTTATCTTCTGACTTTGTCCCTGGCTCTGTGGTTCCATTTCAGGTAGGATCTCCTGGGACTGTTGTTTCCCCTGGGACGAGGATTCAAAAAGGCAAGGGTATTGCTAGGTCGCGGGTGTCTACCAAGCAGGTGGCCGGCTCTGGTGCGGGTGGCAAGGGTTTCCTTTCCCCTTCTACTGGTGGTGTGGCTTCTAGGCGGGGTTCTTCTTCCTTGCCCGCTATTTCTAGCGATCGGGAGTTGGGGGCCTCTAAGCCGCCACCTCCTAACCTATGATTGCTATTTCTTGGAATTGCCAGGGACTTGGCCAGTCCCTCACAATTCAGACCCTTAAAGGGTTGATTCAGAAACATAGGCCTGCTGTGGTTTTTCTGATGGAAACCATGCAACGGAGGGGTAAGATCGATAAACTTAGACGTAATTGCCAGTTCCAACATTGCTGGTATGTGGACCCGATTGGTAAAAGTGGTGGTCTCGCTTTGTGGTGGAATGATACAGTGGATATCCGTGTTCAACATGGGTGTAAGAACTACATTGATGTTGATTGCCTGGAATTTTGTACCAATAATTCTTGGTCCTCGACCTGGATTTATGGTGAACCTGATCAGTCTAAGAGATGATCTTTTTGGAATCATATGATTGACTTAACTATTCCCCAGGATTTTCCTTGGTTGTGCTTGGGGGATTTTAATGAATTTTGTTATAGGTACGAGAAGCGTGGTGGTAATACACCTTCGCACCAGCAGATGCAAGGTATTCGTGACTTCTTGTACCACGGGGAGTTGCTGGACCTTGGCTTCCAAGGGTTCCCGTATACCTGGAGCAATAATCAAGAGGGGGATGCTAACATTTTGGAAAGAATTGATAGAGCTGCTGCAAATATCCAGTGGAGGAATTTGTTTCCTAGGGCTCTACTCTATCATGGTCCTTTTATTGGCTCAGATCATGCTTACTTAATTCTTGACACTAACCCTGCAGGGAAAAGGCTGAAATTGTTTAGGTTTGAGTCAATGTGGATGAAAGACGCTGAATGCAGACGTATCATTCAAAGATCCTGGCGCTCTCCTTTTGGAGGAAGCTTTTCCTCTATTTGGTTTAATCATAGCCAAAAATGCAGTAAGGAGTTGGTCTCCTGGAGTAAAAGATCTTACTGGCGTAGGGCCAAAGAAGTTGTTAGCAAAGTGGAGGCGATCCAGCTTTTACAAAGTGATGTCCCTTCTCCAGCAAATAAGGAGAAGGAAAGATGCCTTAAAAAAGAACTTGAGATTTGTCAAGAAAAAGAAGAAATGTTCTGGCATCAGAGATCGAGGATTAATTGGCTCTCTTTTGGAGACAAGAACACGAAGTTTTTTCACACGACCGCTACCCAAAGGAAACAGATAAACCAGATCAGGAGGCTGAAAAATGATCAACATGAATGGCAAGAGTCCGAAGAAGAGATTACTGTTACCATTAATGATTATTTTCATTCTATGTATGCCTCTGTTGAAACTGGTTTTGCAGATGATATTCTGATTGATATGCCGGAAATCCTTCCTGCTCAGGCTAAAGCAGACTTGGTCAGGCCTATCACTGCTGATGAGGTGAAAGCTGCTGCTTTCCAGATGGGTGGATTAAAGTCCCCTGGCCCTGACGGATTCTCTGGTATATTCTATCACAAGTATTGGGACTTAATTGGTTCAGAATTAATTAGTACGGTGGTGGAATTATTTGATTCTGAGCAGATCCCGGTGGAGTTGAACAAAACGTACATTGTGCTTATTCCCAAATCTGAAAATCCTGATCATTTATCCAAATTTAGGCCGATTAGCCTTTGTAACTTTGCTTACAAAGTTTATTCTAAGGTTTTGGCTAACCGTCTTAAATGTTGGATTGGTGATCTTGTTGGGGATAGCCAGGGCGCTTTTATTAAGGGTCGATGCATTCAGGACAATCTTATTATTGCCCATGAGGTTTTTCACAAACTTCGTTCTGGTAGAAGGTCGAGACTTTGTGATATGGCTTTAAAACTTGACTTGAGGAAAGCTTTTGATATGGTTGATTGGCGCTTTCTTAAGTTAGTTATGCAGAAGCTTGGTTTTCCTGTTAAATGGATCAATTGTGTCTTGTCGTGTGTTTCGTCTGTCTCTTATGCTGTCTTGTTGAATGGGAATCCTTTGAATTGGTTTAATCCCTCCCGTGGCATTCGTCAAGGTGACCCAATTTCTCCATATTTATTTTTGCTGATTGGTGAGGCTCTTTCCTTTTACATTCAACAAGCTGTACATTCGGGTCTTTTACATGGTATTACGTTAAATCAGTTTTGTCCTACTTTGTCACATGTATTGTTTGCAGATGATACCCTTATTTTTGGCCAAGCTTCTGTTGAAGAGGCTTTGGCCATAAAAAATGTTCTCACTGGTTTCTCGGCTGCCTCAGGTCAGCAATTTAATTTCAACAAATCCAGTGTGTGTTTTGGAAGATGGGTGACTGACGAGGAGAAGAGCTGCATTCTCTACATTCTGGGTATGGTGGAGATGGTTAATGAGGAAAGGTACCTTGGTCTCCCCTCTTTTTGGGGGAGATCAAAAACTGCTGCCCTTAATTTTGTTCTGGACAGGGTGACGAAGAAGGCTCAATCTTGGAAACAAAGGTTGCTCTCTCCTGCTGGGAGAGAAATTATGATCAAATCAGTCCTTTCTTCTATCCCTACTTACGCTATGCATTGTATCAAGTTTCCCAAAACCTTTTGTACTAAGTTGAATGGTATTCTTGCGAGGTTTTGGTGGAAGGGTGATGTTGATAGGAAGACCATCCACTGGATGCGTTGGGATAAGCTTACTCTTTCTAAATCCTTGGGTGGTCTTGGTTTTAAAGAGATGTCGGTTTTTAACGATGCTCTGTTAGGTAAGCAGGCTTGGAGGGTGCTCAACTACCCTGATCTTCTTTGTGCCAGAGTTCTTAAAGGTCTCTATTACCCGCGTACTTGTTTCTTACAAGCTGCGAGAGGAACTTCTGGCTCATGGATGTGGCATAGCATCCACGGAGGGAAGGAAATTATTAGACCTGATGTACTTTGGAGAATGGGGAATGGTGGGTCTATTGATCCGTGGATTGACCAGTGGCTTCCTAGTCTTCCTAATGCTAGGGTTTTGTCTGTTAAACCTGTTGACTCTCTTATTTTGAAGGCTGCTGATCTTTTCGATTTTGTTCTTAATTCCTGGAACAATGGTTTGCTTCTAACATTGTTTGATTCTCAGGAAGTTGATGCTATTCTCGCTATTAAGCATCCTCAGATGGAGTTTCGGGATAAAATTATCTGGAAAAAAGCTGTGGATGGTGCCTACTCTGTTAAGATTGGGTATCTGAAAATTAATGAAATTGTTTCACCAGCTTCTCCTTCTCTATTGGCAGGTGGTGGTTATGTGGACCACTGGAGGAAAATCTGGAAGCTGCAAGTCCCGCCCAAATTGAGAAGTTTCCTCTGGAAAATTTCGTCAAACTGCCTTCCTACTGCTGAAGCGTTGAACAAAAGAAAACTTGGACAGAATAATTTATGCTCAATTTGTTGTTTGGATGTTGAATCTGTTGTCCACTTACTCTTTGTGTGCCCACATGCCAAATCTACGTGGTTTCATTGTTGTTTAAGGCTTAGAATTGATGATCTTGTTATCACCTCTTTTATTGATTGGTTCTCTGTTGCCTGTTCACAGCTTGCTCATCTTAATGCTTCTACTTTTATTAGCCTTATTGTGTTTGTTTGCTGGCAGATCTGGAAAGCAAGGAATGAGACCATCTTTGAGGGGACCAGGGCGTGCCCGTGGAGGACTGCGACGATGGCTGAGTTCGGATGGCGAGAATGGGAAGCTCAGAAGTTTCTACAAGACACTGATCGTGCTGGCTCTCAAAGAACCACTCGGTGGACTCCACCTCAAGGAAATGAGGTGCTTCTGAACTGCGATGCTGCCTGGAGAAGCATCTCTTGTGGTGCTGGTGCGGCCGTCGTGGCTAGGAATAATATTGGCCTCATTTTGGGAGGCAGCAACAAATCCTTAAGTGCTTCCTCGGCACTGGAGGCTGAGATTGGGGCTATTGTGATGGCCCTCAAATTGGTTGAAGATAGGTTTGGAGACAATGTTACCCACATTCACTCGGATTGCTTGGTTGCAGTAGACTTTATCAATGGACAGTCTACCTCGATTATGTGGCAGCTTGAAAACCTCGCTTTAGCAGCTAGATTTGCTTTCTCTAAGCTGCATTTTTGTTCACTAAGCTTCACTCCGCGCGAGGCGAATGTAGTCGCCAATTGGATTGCAACAAGGTCTGCTTCGGGTCTTGTTGAATCCAATTGGGTTCTTCATCCCCCTTTGGAGCTTAAGCTTCTTTTGTATGATGATTTTGCAAATTGATTTATTGGCAACATATTTGATTCTGTTCTAAAAAAAAGATAAGGAAATAAAAGCCCCTACGAAGAGACAAGAAAGTATTCGTAATGCGTGATCAAGATCAACAATAATTTTCTACCGGTCCCAATTGCATAAAAATCGGACTCATAAAAATTGACGTTTTGTCTTCAAATAAAATAACATTTGACATTTCACACTGTACATGTTCCGTACTTTCCCTCGTTAGCTTCAAAGTTGATTCCCTAGTTGTTTATATTGTTTGATTATCTGACTTCACCATTTTGTTTGGGATATCGAATATTGTTTGACTTCGAATTAAAAATAGTATATTCTGCGAATCTTAATGTGGGTCCACGATATCTGATTCGTATAAAGGAAAAGTTAGGATAATTTAAAAAGTTGGCGAAGCTGCAGGAAGTCGCCAATGTATAGGTAGTCATATCCCGAGTCATGATCTCTTTCCAATCCTATATAAATAAGAGTACATTTATCATATTTTTTCCGTATTTTCTGAACATTACAAACAGGTTATTAGATAAAAGAGTTTGTGAACATGTTATTAGATAAGAGAGTTTTATTTTTTTCCAAAAATATTAAAAATAAAATTTTGAGTGATAAATATGCAAATAACAAAAAATACTTTATATATATATTAAAGTCACCAAAAATCTCGGGTTATAGCATTATTCAAATACTACACTCGATTAAAATATTTTCTTATAACAAGACTAGAATCACATGGAACATCTAAAAACAATTGAGAAGATAAATGATGATGTAAAATTTATCAAATAAGCAAGTGTAGCACAAATTAATATCTTAAAATATCTTTTGAATTCGTAAACTATGTAAAAATATATGTATTTATTCACAAATATTACTTTATGCAAAAATTGGGACAAAACTTTAGCACTAATTTTTTAATTAAAAAAATTAGTTATTAAAATAAATTGGTTGTTAAATTTTAACACTGGTCCCTAGTCGAGACTAGAAATTTTTATCATTTTAGAGAGATTATCCCTTTACAAAAAATTATTTTACATAGATTTTACTGTATTAAGTAATAATATTTGATAGTTAATTTATTAATAAATTTAAGAAGGAGAAAATGGACACTATATGTTCGCTATAAAATTGCCATTTGATAAAATACTAATCATTTGCTATATTAAGTGATGCAGGAGCACGTGAATATGCAACCACGAATCTATTGATTCCGTAGAATATCGAAAATAGGCTATAGTCTCGATCCGTTGATTCTAAAAATACCAGAAGGCGATAGATAATTAAGAAAAACCTTTGATTTTATTTATCATAATCCAATCAACTAGAACAATAGAGCATATGTCCTACCTATAATGAACTCAAAAAACTCTATTAAGTAAAATCCTAACATAAATTAAATTCCTAATAGTAGTCCAAAAACTATTGATAAAGACTAAACTAATATCATTCTTTATCTCCATAATTCTCTCCTGGTTGGAGAAATTCGTTCTCAAATTTGGTGTCATCGGCCAGTTTGAAATATTCATACATGCACTCTTCAACACATTAGAGCGACGTAGTTACACTTAGTATCGTTCATCCAAGTAGAACAAATACTTAAAAATTAGGTAACCGAAAATATTCTCTAGAGAAAAGACCATGATCTCACTTTTTCGAGTAGCTTGCTCTACTCCCTTCAACCCATTCAAAATTTCAACAACAGAGAACCTTCCATATATATGAACTTGTAAACTCAGAGAAAATCAATGTGTTTGACATTCCAACCTCATAATCCTGGGCAACCTGGGATAAAGGCACATTCACTAACTCACTAGCAACAACTTCTACAACCTCGTCGTCGTCAGCAGGGTAGGAATCATAATTTGGTTCACTAAATAAGTCATCAGCAGACTCAATAAAGCATTCTCCATCGAGACAAACTTTGACAAATTTACTCAATTCTTCACATAACAAAGCCAAATTAACTACTTCCGGTGGTGCAAGCTGTTGCTTCCTCAAGATCCATGTCATCTGCTGCTTCAAATCATCCAAATTAGCTTGAATCTCAAGCAACTTCCTAGTCATTTGATGATCATATTGTTCCCAAAAGCTACAATGCTTGTCATCAACAGTATTTCAAATTTCGTAAGCATGTCAGGAAAATAACTCATAAATCAGCTTCTCTTTCATCTTAGACCATCGAGAGATTTTCTGCTTACCACAACTCATAAATCAGCTTATCTTTTACCTCGCAATCGTCGTTTGACAAATCTGACTTTATCAACCTTCGTAAACTTGTGAACATCGAAGTATATCTCCACATTGACAAGCCACTCGATGAAATTTCTTGACGAAATCTCCCAATTGAGATCATGAAAATCACATAAAGTGGGAATATGCACTATAGAATTCAACATCTTCAATTAAGCCCAAAAAGGATCAATCTGGAAATTCCAAAATTTTGCCTGGACCAATCTGTAACTTCTCAAAACTCGATGGAATCAATCTGAAACTTTGACATCTAGCAAATTACAAATCAGTCCCAATCTCTCTAATTCTCAATAGCTTCTAAGAAATTACCAAAAGGTCCTCAACTTTCCTTAACCATGAGAGGGCGTTGGCAGACTACTGTAGGGCGGCGGCGGACTACAGTAGACGGCATCGGCGATGCGGGGTTGACGGCGTCATAGGTGAAGTCAAGCAGACAGTCGTTGGTGGTACGGGGCTAGGTTAGGCTGGCCTCTCTTGGATTTCCACGGCCATGTTCTCTCCTTCGAAAGAAACATGCGGCTTCTGGAACTCACGCTGGTGACCTCGGCTTCTGGCCACATGCGGTGGTGACGGATCTGTCGGGTCGAGTTGCTACGGTGAGCGGCGGTCCCTGGCTGACGGTGGTTGCCGTTGGTATCTTTGGCGGCGCCGTAGGGTTTCAAAAATCTAAAACGAAGCTGTCCTCTTTTTTGTTATTTTTTATTTTTTATAACGAGGAACAAATGCAGCTCTTGATACCAACTGATGAAGGGGAGCACGTGGATAGGCAACCACGAATTTGTTGATTTCGTAGAATACCAAAAATGGGCTACAGTCTTGATCCATTGATTCTAAAAATACCACAAGGCGACCGACAATTAAAAGAAACCCTTGATTTTATTTATTCAAATTCAACCAACTAAAATAATAGAGTGTATGTACTACTTATAATGAACTAAAACAAAACAATTAAGTAGCATCCTAACATAAGCCAAATTCCTAATAGTAATTCAAAACAATATCATTCTTTATTTCCGTGACCAAGTTATATTTATGAAGAAACAATCTTAAAATTTATTATACAAATGAATAATTCTATGACGATTTTTTGCATCATATTAAAATTTATGATTGGACGCTGGAAAAAACTCTCTACTCTTCCGCTGATGGTTTCGTATCGGTTTGATGAGTCGACCAATTTCCCTTCGACGATAAAGAAGTAATTCTTGTCACAATTAATTAAGAATTCTGTTTAGGAAGTTAGATGTAACAACTTACATCTTTCTTACAAAATAACGAAATATCACTTCACTTTTTTGTGAGGGGAATTATCTCTCTTCACTAATCCACCTATTTTGTTCTCAAAGTCAAACTAAGAAATCTGTTATCAATATCTCTTTTTTTAGGGATAAAGTGGCACGAAGCCTATATTAAATACGAGTTACAGAACAATAAGGAAAAGTACAGACAGAAGATAGGAAACTCAATCAGAAAATGAAAACCGATCCGATGACAACATGGTAACACAAAGGGGGGAGCGATGGGCGATCGAAAAAGCACGAAGGCTAACGATCGGTGCGAATTTCTGCCAAAGCAAGCTTCAGCCAACAACCTCAATACAACGTCAAGAGGGCATCTGAATGCATACAAGATACACTCAGATGAGAGCCAAGGTCGACATAAATCGACCGAGACAAGGTTCTCCACACGCAACTACCGGACAGGCAACGAAATCTGAAAGGATCTCAGATCAGGTGAAAGTCGATCCAAGCAAAAGCACAACTCAACGAGACCACTAAACAGGTGTGGCTCGGGAGCAACGACAACAAGTAACAACAAATCGGAACAAGAGCTCAGATCGAACAAAAGTCGAACCAAATAAAAGCAACCGAGAACAAAAAAGCAAATAATAAAAATAGCTAATCGGGGGAGAGGCCATCGCCGACCAGCCCCCAGGTACCCCCGGTAGCCCCAAAACGGTCAGGCCAAGGTAGATCTGCACAGGGGAGGCTAGTCCGGACAGAAGCGAATGGGCGACGGTGGGCTGAGCAAGAGCGGGGCGACGGGGTGGATGAGCTGGAGTGGGATGGAGGGACGAGGCTGAGCTGGGTGATGGTTAGGCGGCGAGCGTCTAGTTGCGGGCTGGGCGGTGGGGTGAGCGTCTAGATGTGGGGCTGGGCGATGTGGCAGCGAGAAAAACGAAGGAGAGGCGACGGTGGCAGGCGAGCGAAGCGGAGAGACACAACTTGAGACGACGACGGGGAGGCGATGAGGCGAGATGGATGGCGATGGGAGATGACCGGCGAAGAGGCAAGGTGACCGGCGAGAAGATGACGGAAAGGCGACGGTGGAGCGATGACGAGATGGACGACGGTGAGGCGATGACGAGATGTACGACGATGAGGCGAGATGGATGGCAAGGGGAAGAGGCGACGGAGCCGGCGAGAAGGAAAGGAAAATATGCTCCACTAATAAAATATCTAGATATTTTGAAAGAGAAAAAAATACTACCACTTTTTTTTTTTGGAAGGGAGAGAAAACCAACAATACTTAATTTGTTATCAATATCCCGTTAGGTAACCTAAGCTTGCGCAGAAATGTGTTGACTATGGTATCCAAAGTTGGGAGTTATTGTTTAAAAACTTAATATATATCAAAATATCTTCTTCCAGATAAAGTGACGTACAACTTAATACCACTATTTTACAAAACGTGGCCCAATACCGGATTATTTATAAAAAAAACAGATCTATGGTGATCGACCGGCTCACCCGGTTTGGAAAAAATATATTTTTAGATTTTTTAAAATTAAAAGTGATTAAAAAGAGTTTTTTTTTAACCAATTGGTGGGCCGATTAATCCAATTTTGAGTCGAGTAGGACATTAAAAGATGACAAATCTCTCCCAACAAGTATTTAACACTGCTTACTACCCAAAAACTCCAACCCAATACCTAGTTTTGGTAGAACAACCGATTAAAAAGAGTTTGATGCTTGTAAATGATAAACTCTGTGAAAAAATTAGAAGATATTTAGAATTATTCGACATTTTAATACTTAATAATAATTAATTATATATATTAATTTAAAAATTGCGGATCCAAGAAGTGATCTAACCGATCGGGCAGAAAATTGAAGAAATCTGGGTAACAAACATTTTTTTTTGTACGTTTAAAGGATTTAGACTAGAGATCTTTTGTTAATTTAGAACAATGTTATCACCAACAGATAGTTAGGGAAAAAACAGCAATGTTAAGGTGACCGCGGGCAAACATTGCTTGATACTACAGCTTTTTAATTTGACGACCACGTGGAATGAGTGTATACAAATCACGTGTTTAAGAGTATTTAAGGGAGAAATAGCTCACAGCTCCTCTTCTGTTCACTGGGTCGAAATAAGGCCCGTTAAGGCGAACAGCGCGGGCCTCCAAATAGAGTAAACCGAGCCCACGAACATCTTAATCCCATGGCCCAGACCTCCACCTGATCCCCGTGACCCGAAACAAATAAGCAAAAATCGGAGACTCGGCTCGACCACTTGGGAAGGGAACGAGCAACCGCCCCAACCCGCAAACGACCAGTAAGCGAACAGGAAGAGCCAGTTTCCAATTCAAGTAAGAGTCCGGAAGGAGGAGGAGGAGGAATTAGGGTTCGGAATCGGATCGGAGTAGATCCGGAATGGAGGATCCAATTCTGGAGCTGCAAGAATCCGGGTGGGAGGAGCTGAGGAAGGAGGCGCGCAAGATCGAGGGCGATCTCGACGTCAAGCTCTCCTCTTACGCCAAGATCGGCTCCCGCTTCTCCCAAGGAGGTTAGATTCTTTTCTTTTTTCTTTTTCCTTTTTTCTTTACGTTTTTAGAATAATTCTTATTTGTATAATTTGAGGATAACTAGAAAGAGTGGGAATGTGATGGAATGGGATGCGTGTAGAGACGGGATCGCCGACGGTGGGGTCGAGCAGGTCGTGGAAGTCGATGGAGATGGAGATTCAGTCGCTGCTGGAGAAGCTTCTGGACACTAACGACGCGATGAGCCGCTGCGCTTCTTCCGCCGCTCCCACCACCTCCGTCACGCAGAAGCTCGCCCGCCACCGCGACATCCTCCACGAGTTCACGCAGGTGCCACATTGTCTGCTCTCTACATATTAAACCCGTGCAGTTGGATCGGATGTTTAAGCTTATCTTTTTGTGGTGGTTTAGGAATTTAGACGCATCAAAGGGAATATAAGCTCTATGAGGGAACACGCCGAGCTCTTGAGTTCTGTTCGGGATGATATCAGCGAGTACAAGGTGAGGGATCGTATTCCGTTTTCTTTGTTGTTGCTTTTCGTAAGTGTGGATCGGTGTTTCTTTTGTTGGATTTGAAGGTTGTTATTTTCGTTGACGCAGGCATCTGGCAGCATGTCCCCGAAAGTGCAGTTACTACGAGAGAGAGCAGCCATCCATGGAAGCATTGCTCACGTAAGAAGCTGGTCCCCTGCTACTTTTCAATCACTTTCTAGGTTGCTTTAAAAAAATGTTCCAGTATTTCATTTTCGTTTCGGAGCTCAAGAATTGAGTTAATGCTTAGGAAGCCTAATGTTCACCTCTCATACTGTCCTTGTCTCTCCACCTTCACTTCACTCTTTTTCGGTGGTTTTTGTTCAAACAATAGCCCATAGACAATGTAGAGAAGACGCTATTTGAACATAGCACATAGCAAATTGCCTATTACTTCTAAAATGGTAGTACTCTGGCCTGTTGTTCTCTGTCATTTCTTTTCTTTGCCACCTGCAGAAAGCATGATTTGCTCGACTTGTCACTGTTTCCTTGTGCTGTAAATTGAATGTCTTTTATCTTCTATCTCAATTTTATGATATGCTTTTCTGCTGCTATATTGGCAATCTCGTAGTTTCAGCGGAAAGAAGTGAATTCACTCGTCCTGCTCTATTAAGCCTTAGCCTGATATGGTATTGAGCTTCTTATTATCGCTCTCTTGAAATGATACTCAAGTAATATGCTTTGTGCAGATAGATGATGTCATTAACCAGGCTCAATCCACAAGGGCTGCCCTAGGTTCACAACGGGCTCTGTTTGTGGATGTTCAAGGAAAAGTGAAGCTCTTAAGTGACAAGTTCCCGGTCATCCGTGGCTTACTTGGTAAATATTGATGAACTTATGTTACAACTTACCAGCTTTAATGCGATCCAGTTGTAATGAATTACCCATTAATCCTTTTGTCATTCAAGGTTCTATCAGGAGGAAGAAATCAAGAGACACTCTTATCCTGTCTGCTGTCATCGCGACTTGTACATTGTTTCTTATAATCTATTGGCTCTCAAAATAACGTGTAATTCAATTTTACTGAAATCCGCTGCTCCTCGATAGCTTTTCAACGATTTACCCGAGTATATGGAGTTAGTCATCGAGAAGCTTGTGCAGAATGTTCTTCTGTGTTTTGCTGCTCATTGGATAGCTGATCGAGTTAAGCAGGAAGCATCAAATTAGTCTTCGCTGCGATGAGGTACGCTCTCTACTCTTTGCTTTGCCCTAAAGGTTGAGTTCTAATGGGAGATCACAGCACGCTTGTCAAAGAATTGGTTGGTCTAACAACAGTTTCTAAGGTAGTCGCTCTTGGTTATGGGTCAGTTCCATCAAAGGCTCACCTTAATGGAAAGTTCTTCCTTAACATAAGATTTCATGGTCCTGTACTGTTGTTGATGCCCTTAAAGACGTGCTCGAAAACGTGAAGTAGTCTTCTTTGTCGGGCCCATTAAATTTAGTTTTTTTTAAGGATTCGATGAATTTCGGAGTCTTATTTATTTGCATTATATGTAAATTTTTTTATAATATAGTAATATTTTTATAACATATATTTGGATGAAAAATATATCAAACCAATATAGTTTGCGAACAGTCGTATTGTAATAAACTATAATGGTGCCTATGAAATGATCGTATTCTACTTTGGGCCCCACCAAATACCGAAACGACAGTGCTTTAGCCATTTGGTCCAGCTTCTGGCGTCTCCCTCGGCAAAGTTTTTGAATAAGGAAATTTGTATAACTCCAAAATAAAAAGCTACACAGATTTTAAAAAAATAAAAAAGTTATACCAAAGGACAGATACATATAGGTAACTTTTCTTTTGTCAAAGGTATATAGTTAACTTTTTTCATATTAGATAAATTATCCTCACCCTACCTTTCGCGTCCTTGAACACAACTACTTTTGGTATGCTTTTCAAGTGAGGGTTCGCTGGAACAAATGGCATAATCTGGCAACATGGACCTCATATTATAATAAAGGGAAAAGTCCACTTTAGTATCATGTGGTATCGCGAAAAATCAAGTCAGTACCCTGTGGTTTAAAACGTATCAATTGAGTCATACTTATTCCAATTAACATCAATTAGAGGCCCGGGCAGCTGCCCGGACCTGCCCGAACCAACCCGACCCCTGCCCGAACTACGTGGCCAGCCACGTCACCCAATTTTGATGACGTGGCGCCACGTGGACATCCTCCTCCTCCCCTCCTCCTCCTCCTCCTCCCCTCCTCCTCCTCCGCCTCCTCCTCCGCGTCCTCCTCCTCCTCCCCCCGCGTCCTCCACCTCCTCCTCCCCCCGCGTCCTCCTCCTCCTCCTCCTCCTCCTCCCCCCGCGTCCTCCTCCTCCTCCTCCCCCCGCGTCCTCCTCCTCCTCCTCCTCCCCCCGCGTCCTCCTCCTCCTCCTCCTCCTCCCCTCGCGTCCTCCTCCCCCCGCGTCCTCCTCCTCCCCCCGCGTCCTCCTCCCCCCGCGTCCTCCTCCTCCCCCCGCGTTCTCCTCCTCCTCCTCCTCCTCCTCCTCCTCCTCCTCCCCGCGTCCTCCTCCTCCTCCTCCTCCCCCCGCGTCCTCCTCCTCCTCCTCCTCCTCCTCCCCCCGCGTTCTCCTCCTCCTCCTCCTCCCCCCGCGTCCTCCTCCTCCTCCTCCCCGCGTCCTCCTCCTCCTCCTCTCCACGTGGCGCCACGTCATCAAAATTTGGTGACGTGGCTGGCCATGTAGTTCGGGCAGGGGTCGGGTAGGTTCGGGCAGGTCCGGGCAGCTGCCCGGGCCTCTAATTGATGTTAATTGGAATAAGTATGACTCAATTGATACGTTTTAAACCACAGGGTACTGACTTGATTTTTCGCGATACCACAGGGTACTAAAGTGGACTTTTCCCTATAATAAAATCAAATACGGGGATGACAAAATTATTTCTGGAAATCCAGGGACGCTAGAAGTAAGACAAAGAAATACTGAGAATATGAGATTAATTTGTCCTTTTATATTTTACCTTTATTTCTGATCATGTAACGCTATACGAGATCGGATTGAGTGGGGACTAAAGAAAATTTGTCCACAGACGGGAACTACATTAGATTTGATTATCTTTAAATCTGATGGTCAATAATCTACCAAGTGATATTGGTTTGCATGTGAAGTGATATTGGTTTGCATGTGAAATGATATTGGTTTGCAAGAGGCTGATTTACATATGAAGTGATATTGGTTTGCATGTGAATTGATATTGGTTTGCATGTGTAGTGATATTGGTTTGAGTTAATCCCCATAGATGGGGACTAGCCCAATTCTCACCAAATCCGCCCCCTGAGCACTCTAACGACCGTGGTAAAAAACAAGGACTCATCCACTAGCTAGCCCTCCCTTGTGTTTGCATTCAAGGAATCGCATGCGATATGTGTAGGTCTAGATGTATAGCTAGCAAAGTTGGACACTATAATAATCAAAGAAATGTGGAAAGAAAATTCTATGATTCTCCTTGATTGGTTTTTTTTTTAACACCGACCACTAGTTTAGGTTTAAACTAGGTATGATATTTTAATTGTGTCAACATTATTACAAGTATTTTATAGTATAGTGTTTCTACCTTTAAAAAAATTCATGATTTTTGGTTAAAGTAGAATAAATAAATTGTCAATTGATTTAAATACCGATCAATATAGTTCAAAGAATCACATATTGCTAATTGATAAGATAGTTTACAAGTTTAAAAAACTCACCTACCAATTATTTTAAAATTTTAGATTGAATATAGAAATCTAACCACGTCGGAATCAAGTACAACTAGATGCTAAACAAGAGAAGCAAGCAAAGAGAATGGTGGGTATTGAAATGTAACGTCCCAATTACATATGGGCTGGATGTGAGAATTGATCGGTTTGAACACCGTAACTAGCTGGGTCCTTTTTACCTTATATGGTGAATCACTAGACCTGGCAGATGCCAGTACAAATACAATCCAAGGGATGGATCTCTCTCTCTCTAGGTGACATGCCTCGAGGACGTCCACAGATACCGCCACAAGCGGCCAAAGAGACTATGTCTCTCTGTACGTGAAAATACAGTGAACAAGTACTTGGCTTCACTGTTACATTAAAAAGAAGGTGAGATATACCGTCACGATATCTACGGTTGCAACCTCACATTCTATACGAGAGAATTCATCCTCAATTTATTGCAAATATATAAATATCATTATTGTAAATAAAAATCTATCTTTTCAATTTAAAAAAAGTACTTGGCTTTACTGTTACGTTAAAAAGAAGGTACAATATCGTCGACCCTACTGCGTAAAATTGATCGGGGCTTCGAGATGCCGAAAGAAAACCCAACACCCAACAGCTTCATAAAAACTTCGGCTTTATTGGATTCTGTACCCCAGAAAGTGTGAGCAAGGAAAAAGCCTCTGTGTCCTTCTCTACGCAGTTTACACATTGTGCTCATAACAACGCACGATCCCTTGCACCGTGCAGTTATTAAACGACACGGCCTGACAGTAACATCAGCTGGTGAAACTGATCAGTATACATATGTGTTGTATCCATGCCTCCTATTATATACGGATCCTCAAAATTTTGTATGGCTCTCGTACATTAGATTCTTCGTATTCAATTCATTTTTTTGTTAAAGTAATGAGTAGATTAAACCTATTTCATTATTAATAGGATATGTAATTCACTAGGCATTCCCTTGCAAAAGAGTTCTATTGATGCTGAAGGTTGCATCTCTTGGATCATTTTTCTTCCCAAGTATATGGACATTTAAAAAAATCAAGGCATGGCCCTTCATTACAAAAAAGTTAGAGTACATCGAGGATTGGTCTTTTGATATTCTACTACCTTGTAGTTTTAAATTTTTTTGACAAAAATATTATCTAACTGATACTCGTGAGATACTCGATAACCTAATGAGCTATCATATGTGTTATGCTACATCAGTAATTTTATCAATGTGTCACATCACATCACTTATTTTATATGCGCGATATGTCACTTTACTGATTTGAGAGAAACGAGACAAACTTAATAGTATTCAAATTCAATTTAGACAAGAAGAAGATCCACGATGTCCAAATCGGAGATCGGCGAGTTTGTGCATATAAAATTAAGGACGAGTTATAACACACACATACAATTAATTAACACCGATCGATTTATAACCACGTGAGTGGATAACTAACCTTGAAGAGGCAATTGGTCTTTAGTGGTTGGAAGATGGAGCAGAAAAGAGAAGAAATAGAGGGGGAACCCCACAATACATGATGGGATTGTGATAGTCTTTTATAACTGTTATAGGAGGAAATGGACAGCCATCTTTTTCAGCAAAACAAAGTAGACACCCCAGCTACCTATAGAGGCTGCAATTCTGAGTTACTTTTTACAGGTTTTTAGAAGCCTAAACCACTCTCCCCTCAAAAAAAGAAGCCTAAACCACTCTAGCCCCCTCCTAACCCATGCAACCACAATCAATTTCCTATTTTTTAATTCTTATTTCTTCAAAAAAGTAGAATTTTAAAATGAAAGGATCCTCTCCTTTCCTGTCTTCTGTGTCACTGACAATTACGTTTCTCTGTGCAGATTGAGAGAGAGAAAATGCATGAGTGGTCAAATCGGCCACGAAATTAATTTATTTCAAAATTTAAATTTAAAATTGTTGGGTTCCGGCTAATTTCTCCGAGGATGAGTCGTTCTCTTCATCTATCGGGCAAATGCACGTGATGAATGATGATCACAAAATCACCACAGGAGAATGAAGTGTGGAGACTCTATATTTGCCTCTTAATCCACTATTCATACATGTTGTATCACACAGGAGATAATTACTCCAATACCTAGTTTCAAAAGAATTAGTTTGTATTGTACATGTGATATCTCATAAATAATATATGATGTCTGAAATGTGTTAAGTGGTTTGATTGGTACTATCCATACCAACAAAGTGTACTTACTTTTCTCGCACGCATATTGAGGAAACTCTAAAGTTAAACGTATTTGACCTGCAGTAGATTCTGGATGGGTGACCGCCAGGGAAGTTTTTCGGGATTCGTGCGAGCGAGGACAAAACACGGTAGAAAAGGCTCATGTTGGTTTGTGTAGATAGTCGGTCAGATCATTGGGACGTCACATATGATATCAGAGTAATACATTGGCTAGTACGGTGTGGTTCGAGGATCGAATGCACCAAAATACAAGAGATTCTGGGATTGTCTGATTCTGGCACGACAAGGACGTCGTGTATTTAAGGAGGGGTGAATTTGATACCTCGTAAATGATATGTTCTGTCTGAAAACCTTAAGTGATTTGATTAGTACTATCCATACCAACAAGGTGCACTTACTTTTCTCGCACACATCTTGAAAAAATTTCAAAGTTCAAAATGCTTGACCTGGAGTAGACTCTGGATGGGTGATCTCCTGGAATTTGTTTTTTGATGCGTGCAAGTAAGGACAAAGCACGTTAAAAAATACTTGTGTTGGTATGTGGAGATAATCGGTCAGATCACGAGGCATTACAGTAATATAATATTTGAGTTATAATGATTGATTTTAATCGTGAAAAAGCAATGTAATTGTTTATCACTTGAGTCTTGACAACTAAAACTACGAGTATAATTTAGATTAAGTTAAATGAAAAAATAGTAAATTTTATTTTAACCAAAGCATGTAGGCTCGTGGCCACGGAAAGCTATTCATTTCCCTAACGCCGTTGACGACAGGTCGCACCCTGTTGTGGTCACTTTCTTGTCAATCAGTGGAGTGCAGCACGTAAAACACCGATCCATAATTAAAACCAAAGTCAAAACAGAGAGAGAGAATAATATCTACCATAAAATAAATAAATACGGGATTTTGTGGGTGACATCCTAACTAAATTAGTCAAAGCTAAAACACACAAAAAAAAATATAGGCAAAATAGCTATAGGTGCTTGTTATTTAAAAAAATTGATTAATTAAGACAGATTAGTATTGATTAGTCCCTAATATTTTTAAAAGTTAATTGATTAGTCCCTAAAATAAATTTCGGTGAATTTTGTGGCTAATTATTTTTTAAAGTGACAAAAACACCCTTAAGTTTATCCCAAAATTACAAGATTGACATTTAAGTTAAAAGACCCTTCATCTCCATTGGATGGTCTTAGCCTCCGTCGTCGTTCTAGCCTCAAGTCAAATCTACCCACAACCAGTACGGCGCATCCTCTCTTTCTGACCAATCCCCCAAACCAACTGCCTCCTCAATTTGGATCATTCATGGGGACTGCTTGTTTCCTTGTTAATTGTTGATTTGGGTGAGTTGTTAACTGGTTTTCGATTTGATCTTGAATGAAATTGTTAATTTTCTTCACAATCAAGATTTCGACATCGTGTATTCTCAGAAAATGGTATTCTGGATCTCCGGTAATCCCCATTTACACACCCTGTCGAAGAGAACATAATCACATAGCATGGAGTCGGAAGGCGTGAAACCTAAGAAGTTGTCTTGTTTAGTCTACTTCGATGATCTCTGGTTCTCCTACTGTAACTTCTCTTGTTTTCCTCTCTTCCATTTCTCTAATTGAATATTTTATTTTCGCCACTGTCAACTGATCAATTTGTTCTCTTTTGGTTTTATTTTTTAAGGTTCTTTTGGGGTTAATGGGTATAGCTCCGATGCACCGGATGCAAAAATGACGATATTACAAAAAACCAAATCATCAAGCTCCTCTGAATCTTTTCATCGATCTTACTTTTCAGTTTTTAGAGTTTTAAAATATATTTTCTTAAGGATGCGTAATGGAGGTCATGAAGATGTCTTTCAAGTTAAGTGGCAGTCTTGTAATTTTGGGATAAATTTAAGAATATTTTTGGCACTTTAAAAAATATTCGTCGAAAAGTCACCAGAATTTGGTTTAGGAATTAACTAATTGATTTTTGAAAATATCAAAGACTAATCAATATTAGTTCATCCTGATTAATCAATTTTTTTAAACAACCAAGGATCTATGACTATTTTACCCAAAAAATATTTATTAGAATTTTCAAATGGATCGTGAAAAAGCAGTAGTCCTCGAACGATCGTAAAGGACTCGATTACGGAGTAATCCGAATCTAATCTAGTAATACAAATCTAACCTAAATTAGTCTTATTTAAAAAAAATTAACTAGATTAGTCAATCAGATATTAAAAAAATTAATTGGAGGCTAAATGAAAAACAAAGCAAGCCTGATGGGACAATGCGGCAAGTGTAAAACACTTGCGGGTTGTAAACTCTTTTTACCGGAAAAGAAGTAATTACGATATCTAAAAAATGAACATGCGTTAACTCTGTGCCAATAACCGCGGTTGAAGCGGAAATCCCCAGAACATGAATAATGAAAAGACACATGAAATGAAACCCTTATCAGATTCAGATGGCTTGGACCACCAAAGGCTGACAAAGGGCTACGCGCCAAACAACCAAGTGCAGAGGATAGGTTACCCCCGCGCTATTTAGGGCTTTTCACACCGGAAGAGAATTAATTAGTAAAACCCGGGGGATGTTATGGCCTTTAATTTTGTGGGGGAACTGTATAGCTAGCTAGGAGGACGCTACAATTATAGGATCGTCGCCTACTAAATTAACAGGTGATAATGTTGTTCTAGTTTAATTAGGTCTCGAGTTTGAGTACTTGGAAACATACCGATGCTAAATAATTTGTCACATTTCAAAAATACACGCGACTCGAATCTGAATAAATCGGTTCGGTCAATTTGAATAACAAATAGTATAAACAAAAAATTCCAGAATCGTAAGCTGCTGTAACAAGAGAGAGAAAACTCTGCATCACCATGACATTGTTTGACGATTTTGCACACAATAGTTAAAAATTAGTTAACTGGGTGAAATTTTTATCTTAGTTAATATTTTGTGATTTCAACTTATCGACTTTGACCAATGGGCAAAAATACTCATAATTTTAATATTATGTGATTTCGACGTATTGACTTTGCAGCATAAATAGCACTTATAAAAAAATCGTACTTTACTAGTAAAGTAGTTTTGGAAAAAGCACATACTAATAAAGTTGAGGAACGTAAGAGTGAAAAAAGGAACAATAGTTTATTTGTTAAATAGATTTGATTAATTCAGATTCGAACTAAACAGAATATTTGAATGATTACAAAATTTTAAAAATATATATTTTTAATACTATTGAATTCCCAAAGATCTGAATTCGAGTCGTTAAAACAATACTATTGCGAATTAATCTAAGTGTTTGTTTGTAAAAAAATTCATTGTGGATTGAAAATTTCTTAAAGACGCTGTAATTATAATCGATGCAGCAAGATCGAGGGAGAAAATCGTGAAATTTGCCAATTGCAAAGTGCAGGGGCAGGTTTTGCAAGCTTCAAAAATAAGCCCGAAGGAGAAAAAAAAGTTTATGTTATTAATATTTTGCCCTAGAAGAATTTGAGTGAATCGAGGCAAAGGGCATGCAGCTGCAACCCCCTCCCCTCTCTAATTAACTGTGAAAACAACAGGTGAATGAGGCAAAGCCCATGCACACGTCCTTTTCTAACGTCCCCCACACCTTCTCTCCGCCTTAGATATATACAAAACACACGCATCCATTGGGAATGCAACCCTTCTTTTTCTTTCCTCTCCTTTAACCTCACCCGTTTATGTCCCTATGAGCTGTGCCCTTTGGCCTGGCTATGACACACGAGAAACTGGTACAAAATGTAAGCCTTCAATAAAAGTTAATCTTTAGAATGTTAGAATCTTCGTGTCCAAACATTAAGTTAACGAATATGTTAACTTCAAAACATAAACAAATGCACAATGTTTGAAACTATCAATGTAATAATCTCACTTAAACGAAACTAGTTTGAACCATTTGGCTGAAATTTAGACAGTTTAGCATACATACCGGCAGACGCGAAAATGGAGAAGTATGGTCCGTGGATGAACATGGTTTGATATCATGATAGAATATTCATACCCAAACTTTTTTTGGTGGAATTCAAACCAATATCTTAAATCAATGAGTACTTAGATTTCCATATTTATAAATAAGTCCACAATTCTTATAGTAGTAATCTTAAGAGAGAACCACCAAACATTAGTATATGTGGTCTCGATTTTGAGTAGTGAGAATATGATTATCAAATTTTGGTGGAAAAGATTTGCGATAACCGTGTTGAAATGA
Source organism: Hypericum androsaemum (assembly GCA_963995505.1). Classification (NCBI taxonomy): domain Eukaryota; kingdom Viridiplantae; phylum Streptophyta; class Magnoliopsida; order Malpighiales; family Hypericaceae; genus Hypericum; species Hypericum androsaemum. The sequence goes on from OZ023185.1 coordinate 2,078,416, forward strand.
GGGTACATCAGTCAATTTATTGGATATTCATTGAATATTTAGAATAATGGTTTTCAACCAAAAACGATAAATAAAATAAAATAAATGGTCACCATTTTCTATTGTCTCTCTCCCTTCATCTATCTATCTCAACCCTTGGGAGTTAGGGCCTTTATATGTATAGTAGCAACACAACAATAAGAAGGATCATATCCATCCAGGCGAAGAAGGGGGTTTATATCTGTCGTCCATCAAAAACATTCGCTGATCAGTCAATCTATCAATCAAATCAAATCTAAGAGAGAACTATCTCCCCCGAAAGAATTATAACCTTTCGCCCTTCTTCCGCCCATTAGAGAGAGAGAGAGAGAGAGAGAGATAGTCAGGAAAACAAAACATGTCCTCCTCTTCAGCTGCCTTTTCACCGGACCACCCCTCTCCCTCCGACCAACTATGTTACGTCCATTGCAACTTCTGTGACACTGTCCTCGCGGTACCTACCACCTCTACTTTCCTCTTTCCTTTTACTGCTTAATTTATCCCCTAACTAAGTATTAATTGACCCTTTGCCTGTGAATTTTCAATTCCCTTAAATTTCATCAATCCTTCTTGTTGCAAGGTCTTGCTTTTTCTTAATGGGTATCCCTTAAAATGGGTTTTGTTTGGTTAACTTCAAATATTTCCAACAAAAACATGCAAGGTTGAGCATTAAATTAGGAGAAGAAGAATCTGAAGTGAATCCATCAGTAGTGGCAATAGGGTTTTCTCTTGGACAAGTGGGTTTGATGTTTACTTGAAATAGCAAATGTTTGTCTTTGCTAACAATAATTGTGTGATTCATCAGGTGAGTGTTCCCTGCTCCAGCTTGTTCAAAACAGTGACGGTTCGATGCGGCCACTGCACCAATTTGCTGTCGGTGAACATGCGAGGGCTGCTGCTTCCTTCTGCCAACCAGCTCCACTATAACCATCCTTTCTTCAATCCTCAGAATCTGATGGTACTTCAGAATTAATCACACCACATTCTATAATTAGGGTTTCCATCATTGACACGAGAGAAGAGAAAGACATTCATCAGAATTGGAGGGACATTGTAATTTCTAGATACATGTGACTTCATGTGAATTGGGTTAATTCCATTTGATTTGTTGGGTGAATTTTCAGGAGGAGATCAGGAATGCCACCCCACCAAATATGCTCATCAACCAGCTTAACCCAAATGAGGCTCTTATGCCCATGAGAGGAGGGATTGAGGAGGTCCCTAAGCCCCCTCCGGTTAACAGACGTAAGTACTATACATTACCTCTCAAACCCTTGTACTACTTCGTTTTGTTTTCATGGAGGGAAAGAAGATCTAGCTCCATGAAATTAGGCAAAATATAGAGAAGAAATGTGGCTAGGTAAGCCCTAAACAAGGGCAACTAATCTTAAAGAAGGTATTTGGTTCAAGTTTCGTGAACGTAAAAAAATATCAATAAAAGAATCACTCCTAAAATAGGGTCCGAATTCTGAATATTAGATCTTTCAAAAAAACCCTTCTATATTTTCTTTAAGTTCTCATCTTCCTATTTGTAATTCAGCTGGAAAAGTCACTCTAACGAGACTAGTTAGTTACTAAGACCCGAAAGTAAGTCAATCTCCATTGACTGGTAATAAGTCAACGCCTTTATTTGCTTTCTTGTAAATGTTAATGTGAATACCCTTTAACAAACAAAACACTCGGAGAGTCATAGGCTTAGCCTTTATAGCCCACAGTGGAAATAAAGGTCGGAATTAATTTGAATTGCTGTGGATGTGATTTATATTCTATAAACTGGCGCACCTACACTACATACATATCTTGGTTCTTTTCAGTTGAAAAGGAATCTTGTGTTTCTGGAACAGTCAAATCATGCCAGGTCCAACCCCATTCAAATCTTTGTGTTTTCACTAATACCCAATAGTCCATACTTGCACAGTTCTACAGCAAAAGTAACAGATCCCAAGCCTGCATTATTTTCGTGACACTAAAAGCAAACCCTAGGACCTGCACCACCAAGAAATCGCATTTATTCTTTATCTGAGATCCAGGGATAATTGTTTTTAATTTGTTTAAAAGGGGTTTTTTAGTAGTGATTATAGGCAAATATTGTTTTATTATTTTTTGGGGGGCCATTTTCTTCTCCGGAAATGTAGTGGGAAGTGGAACCCATATTGACTTCTAGATAAGTTCACATAGAGATATCGATGGGCGATGATGATGAGGTAATGATGAGGAGTGAGAAAATAAAAACTTAGATGGTATGGTAAAAGTTGATAATAGATCTTACCAAAGATACTATAATAAAGCCAGCCAAGTGATTTTATTGTGGTTTGTCCGCTTGTTTTGTCTTTGTTATGTCTGTTTGTTATGTTGTTTGTCCCACCCCTTCCAGCCCCCGAGAAGAGACAGCGAGTCCCATCAGCTTACAACCGCTTCATCAAGTAAGTAATAATCATCTCCCGGTGACAATTATTTATCAATTATTGAATTTTACTATAAGCAAGCACGTTTTATGTGAAACACCCACGACAAATAATAATATAAATGGCACATGATATCAGTCGTTTGGTTTGTGCATGCAAATTCTTAGACCTACTTATATCGCTCAAAACCTACTTATATGGCACATTAAGCGAATAAATTACCATTAGAAAATTTGGAACAAATCCTAAAAAGCACAATCTACGCGCAGGGATGAGATCCAACGCATCAAAGCCGGGAATCCTGATATCAGCCACAGAGAAGCATTCAGTGCAGCTGCCAAGAATGTAAGATACAAACAATTATTAATTTCAAGTGCAATTTTATCCGTATTTAGTACGATCGGCGAATTACTGTCAATATTTTGAATCGATAAACATCTGGATTTTTAAATATAATAACAAATGAATTGAACTCTTCCATTTTTCTTCAGTGGGCCCACTTTCCCCACATCCATTTCGGCCTTATGCCTGATCAATCCGTGAAGAAGGCTAACGTACGCCCACAGGTACTCACACAAAGGAAACCCTAAGATATTATCAGCCGCCTCCTTTTCACCTTCACACAACTTAATTTATTTTTCTTGGTGTTCCTTGCAGGAAGGCGAGGACATGCTCATGAAAGATGGGTTCTTTGCTCCTTCCAACTTGGGTGTGAGCCCCTACTAATCAGCTGGGATAGATATAAGGGGGAGCTGCTGCTAGGGTTTCATCTGCAACTTGTCTCTTCTTCTTCTTCTTCTTCCTCCTCCTCTTCTTTTTGTATTTTGACTAAGTACGCACTTAAGCTAAGTTGTTGTATGGTTAAGTTCATTTGTAGAAGACCATCGAGAGATCCTTTGGCCTTTGCTTAGCCTCGTAGATGATGCTGGTGATCGTTTCTAGAGAATTAGGCAAGTGTTTCATATGATCTAATGGTGATCATCATCTCCAAGAAACCATCACCAAACGAAAGACCTTCGGTTAATTAATGTTTATATTTGCTACTTCTCTGAACCCTCTTAGTTATCGGCATTATTAATCAATGTATGTGTCCACGAAATGTCTAGCTAATAGGTCTGGCGTCTAGTTATACATATGGTATGAGATTTTGTCCAGGTGTTACTTACATTCATCTCATGTGTTTATATCTTTCTTTAGGTTTTTTTTTGGTCGGTACATCTTTCTTTAGGTGCTCGAAGTTTCTCCTAATAAAATTAAATAGTAATGAAGTTATTTTAGCTTTCTCGAATTCAAACTATTAGGAGAGCGATAATGTTAATTACATGTTAGTTATTTGTTGAGAAAATTTTGCAATTATTCAAATCTTGAAGCTGGTGGGTAGCAAGTAGATAGTCCTGAACCAGTTCTTGTTTCATGGGCCTGTACCACGTCCCGGAAATAAATGTTTGGGCCTGTATCTTATAATGGGCCGGGTAAGTATTAGTCAATGGTCCATAACCTGGTTCCGCTTCCTATTTTTTGGGCCTATATGTGTGCCATTTTCCGGAAAAGAAACCTGGGGCCCATATTTATTTTAAAGACGGGCGTAATTTTAGTCAAAGGTCAAGAGTTCCCGTTCGTGTTTTATGGAAGATCCAGTCCGCTTCAAATGGAGAGACTATTGAAAAGGGTTATGGGTGTAAAAGAGGAAAAATAGGAGGATCATGTGTTGGATATCCGAACATTGGTGCGAAATACCCGAAAATGGATATAAATCACCTGAATCTGGGAGGGTTTTGCACCTCTCATTTTCGGATTTGAGCACGTGCTAACAAAAATAGACATCATAGAAGGTCCATCCTATATATTGTAATGTATTATAACAGAAGCAAAGTTGTTTATGCCTCCCTTGAAGTTGCTTTTGAGGGTATGGGTTAAGTATGGGCAGACATTAGAGTATGAAAGATAATACCCTTTTGAAAAATTAAGAGTAGATGTGAAAGATTTATGTAAACTGTGAACTGCCACAGCTCCCCCACCCCATAATCAACCAGACAGATCCAACCAAACCAGTGGAGGATGTAACAGTTTCCATCCCTCTGGTTCCATGAGGGACCGACACTTTCCAGACAAGTATCCAACTTCTTGTTTATTCATGGCAATTGGCAAGTTGGTAGCTGCTATGGGGCCCCCCAACTGGCTTTTTTATTTTTTGGAAAGTAAATATTACACCTAGTTACAAAGCTAGGGATTGAACCCATGACCTCCTTAAACTAAAGTAACGCTTATGCCGCTAGGCCAAATGCCCGTTGGCCCTCCAACTGGCTATTGCTAGTAGCTGATCTATGAAAAGCTACATGGACTTGAGCAAAAGTTGTACAAGTCAAACCTGGATTAGTCTGCACAACGATTCTTCGGATTTGTATAAACAGAATACTTGTGCCATAACTTTGACAGAGCTACGAGGGGCTGAATTACACACGATTTGTGAGGGGCAGAATTGAAATAATTTAACTCTTCATTCGAAGTCAATTATTCTGTAAATACACTTTTCTTGTGATGTATTCTCGTGCTAAACAAACCTGCAACCAAACTCGCCAGCTTTACACAATTTTTACAAGGACTGAGGAAAAAAAGATCCATACAAAGGAAAAAAATCACAAGCCTATCTGAAGTAGCCTACTCGTGCATCTTCAAACACCAATGCCTCCCATGTGAATACGCGGTTGCAACTACAACCTGAGACAGATCCAGCTTATCGCCTTATTCAAGTGCGCGTACCACGGATTCTCTTGAACGTTAGTTCCCACCAGTACGAGGTGGAACAGAATCATCAACCGCTGTTTCAGAACCAGGTTTAGCATTATCCATCTACAGTGTTGGATAAACAAAGCCACAAATTGCTACTTATCCGCATTCCATACCCCTGACAGTGAACAACTATCTTGTTCATTTGGAGCTAGTAAGATAGACTTGCGACTGAATCACCGTTCTCCCGATCTTAAAACCAGGGACCACTGTGAAGCCAACCTTCAGTCTGGTTCTCGCTGGCAGCACGAGACTTCTAGTTACATCCTCCATGTAAACAACAGAAAAGTCAGTGCCCCTTTCCACTTGAAAAATCTCAACCACGGGATCAAAGCAAAACGCCAGCATGTGAAGTGTCCAAACTGAATTAGCCATACTAACAAAAGACTCATAAAATGAGCTCAGCGACCTCCACGAGTTCAAGACAACCTCGTTTTGGTCCAAATCACGGAAGATCGATGACTCCATTGTTGGATGCACGAGGTGCTGATACTTGCTCTCGCAGAACCTGGAGAAATCACAACCTGGATCTTTACTCAGCAACTCCATAGGACTGGAACTCGATACATGCTCAACCAATCGCCTCAAGGGACTACCATTACTGATTTCAGTCCCGTTTGCAACATGATGGCCGTTGCAACGAACAGCATCCACCTCCCCTTCATCTAAACCGAACCCTTTACAATCAAACCCTCTAAACATCTCCAAACAAACATACGAAAGAAATGCGTAGCGACAATGCCTGTCCTTAGCATAATCAACCCCATCAAAAACCGAACTGGCGGCCAAATCCAAATCCCACCCGGCTTTCCTCATCAAACCAATCAAAACCTTAGTAAACCTATGCATAGCAGAGCAAACATCATTCAACACCTTACCAAAAACCTTCACAGACAACAAAACCTCGCAAGAAGGCGGTGGCCCCGGACCAAGCCAATCACCAACACCATTAACATTCTCACCACCCCTCTCCTTAGACAACAACAAAACCCTCTTAGACAACCGCGAATTGGACTCCGTGGCCTCACCCAATTCGCTCCTCAGAGCCAACACCTCGCTATCCTTCCGGTCGATCTCGGCTTGCAACCGGTCAGAGAAGAACCCGAGCAGCCGGAGCTTGCTCTGGTTGTCCTCCACCTGGGCCTCGAGGCACGACCCGATCAGGAACTCCACGCCCGACCCGGGGTTCATCCGGAGCTCCCGGTAGTACCTCTTGTACTCGGAGAGCTTCTTCAGGTGGGCAACCAGCGCCTCGTCGGCGGCCCTCACGGCCCCCTCGTTGAACGGCACGTGGGCGTCCTGCAATTGGAGGTAGGACGCCTCGAAGGAGGAGACCCCGGCGAAGACGGAGGAGATTAGCCCGGACGCCAGCTGGGGGTCCAGCGGGCTTAGACTGGGACGGGGTTTGGGCCGGGGCGGACCCGGGTCGGGTCTGTGGATGATGACTTTCTTGTCGGGGATGGCCACGTCCTCGGCGGCGGTGGGCTCGTCGGAGAAGAGCTCGAAAGTCTTGGACTTGAAAGCGAGGGCGAACTTCTGGAACATGTCCGAGATTTGCGGCTGGAGTTTCCCCGCCGCCTCGGCCATTGCGGGTCGGGTCCAGGGGTAATTTGGGTAAGAAAATTGGACTCGAGGAGTACAAGAACCACTCTACCGGCTTTCTCCTCCTCTGCGCTGGTTCTGTTGCGAAAGCTGGAATTTTTTTAGTGCAAAACCTTTTTTTCCCCGAAATTATGTTTGGATAACTAATATATATTCAAGTGACAACAAGTCCTTGGAACTGGTGATCTTAATAAGGATTATTTTTATTTTTTTAAGATAAAGTTTTACAAGATAATTAGTTAATTATACTTTACCAGAAATTAAATATTGGACATCTTTTAAATCGTCAATCTTTATACATTACGACGGTTAGAGCAAATACCCTTATTAAAAAAGTAACTAAAACATAGATTAGTTGACATAATGATAATATTCTTCCAAACAAAAAGTGCTGTTAGTTTTGCATTGTATAAATCTTGTCAAAGTACTATTAATTTTTTGTTGTTGAGAAAACTATAAAATTATTCAACTCATGTTTTTAACTGGATTTGATTTGTTATTTTCTTTATTTCTGTTATTTTATTATTTTTCTCCAGTCAGACTCTTCTTTCTACCGTCGAGGCTTGTCCTAACGGTAATCAGACAGCTAAAATTAAATTATATATACCGAAGGTCGAGGGCCGCGTGCTGACGTCTAACTATTTATTTGTTTATTTGTGGGGTTTGACTTAAGCTGTACCGTTTGACTCAGCACACAGCAGTGGTGGAGAATGCAAATAATTTGGTGGAATACTTTTTCTGGGGCTTCGATTAATTAAAATTCACTTATAGCTGTGATTAAAACACAAAAAAAGTACTCAGTCAACCCGATTCCAAGTGATTAGCTGGTGGTATTCACCAACTTCGGATAATTATTATAAATTTAGGGAAATTGGTTGTGACATCTTTTTCGCTCAACTAATATGCCAGGGCCAGTAGTAATCCAGTGTATTACGTGTCTTGCCACTCTCTTCGCGAGATTAATTTTTTTGATTTTAGTTAAATTAGAATAATTTGAGATAAATAGTAGATTATATTTTTTCGGATGAGCTTGACAAAAGCAATTTTCGAAAGTCCCTTTTTTGCCTACACTTTACAAGAACTATCATCGCCATTTACGTGTTTCAATTGCGGATGCCACCTACGGCGGCTTTATGCAGCTTTTCAACCATTATAATACTTTCGACCGACAATTCATAGTGGCCTGACCTTCAAAACCTGCATTTCATGCGCGTCTTTTACTAATTGACCCGGTACTTTAAGAAACATGATAAATAATTGGGAACAGTACACTTTTGTACTCTGTAGTATCGTACTTTTTATAATTAGTCCATATGGTTTAAAAACCATCAAACTGGTCCATGTTATTTGAATTTTTATCATGCTATGGTCCCGCTCAGGTTAGGATAGCTTCCGGTCCTATTTGAACTGCCACGTCTCAGGTTAGGATAGCTTCCGGTCCTATTTGAACTGCCACGTCATTAAAAATGGTGTCATTTTTTAAATACGTGTCGTTGAGGTGTTTCATAAAGAAAAATTTCAAGAAAATACCTAAAAAATTTCTCTCCTCTCTCGCCTCTTCTTCTTCCTCCTCCCCTCTCCTCGCCTACTTCTCAATCACTTTCAACATCAACCCCTCCACAAATTCCTTCAACATCCTGAGGAATAACGCTTAACACCTTCCTTACCGTACCTGTTCTTAATAAATATGGACATCGACGCATTTCAGGAGACATCATCTTTCCCAGGCATTTCACCGAACACCTTCCATGCACATAACATCATCAAGAACCCAACTTTAGCCCCACCCAGATAATCAAATGGCTTCCAATACACATGTCAACCTTCAAAATCCAATCTTTTCAAACAAACAAAAGATAAGTACTAAAAAATACCTTCTTCAAGTCATCAATTTCTGAAATTAACAAGATTCAAAAGCCTTGTCAGAGAGGCAAGAATCATCGAAGTTATACGAAATAGTAACCGCAGTGCTACTACTGACGTGAGACTTCTTGACAAGAACCACAGATTCCATGATTCTCGTCAGGGGCGGAGCTACATTTAAAATTGCCCCCCACTTAAAAAAATTTTTGTTTAATAACTAGATATATTTTTTAATGTATGTCCCCACTAAAATTAGAAATTGACCCTACTAAAAAACTAATCAATCTAAAAATTGAAACCAGAATGACCCATTACCGACTTATCATATGCTAGTCGGGCCCAAGAAAGTGTATTCCAAATGTCAAACAAGTTATCGAGTTCGAAGAGAATTTGACTATATGCAAAAGAGTTCTATTCCCTTTCTGAATAGAATCACCGGTTTTATATTTTGAATTACAGTTCCTCCTCATATAAGGAACCAACCCTAGAGCTCCCTCAAAAAAAAAAAAAAAGAAACAGAACGTCCAACCCAAGCAGACCAGAACGTGTTTGGGGGTCAACTTGGAATATGGTGAGTTACCTTTTCTTCTTTCTTTGATTAAAGGGTCACGTATATGATATCTATCCCTATTGTTTGCATTATTTCCATTAGGTTAGGGTTTGGATTAGTTGTTAGGTTTTGTCTTGAATTCATAATTGGTTATAACTCTATTTCCTATCCGATACCGAACATATTGGGCGATGATGGTAGACTTCGTCATTAGATATCTTGACACTGGATACTCAGTTGGATAATTATATTGCTGACATAAGATCTAATGATGAATTTTATGATATAAAGAGATTCGATATTTTGGCTCAGAAGTTGGTGCAAATACAGAAAGATCTCATTTATCCTACGGTATTTCGGCTCCTGAAATTAGCTTTGATATTGCCAGTTGCGATTGCAAGTGTTAAGAGAGCCTTTTATGCCATGAATATTTTGAAGAATCTTCTTCGCAACAAGATGGGAGATCAATTACTAGCTGATTATTTAATTACGTATATCGAGAAAGACATATTTGATTGTATTGACAGTATAGCTATTATGGAACGATTTCAACGCACGAGTAATCGTAGATGACAATTATAAATGTTGTAATTACAATTTACATACGTTGAACTTTTTGAAAAAAATTATATTGGCCCCTCCCCAAATTTTATGGCTCCGCCCCTACTTCTTGTCTTGGTCTGTTCCTCTAGTACGTCTACTCTCTGCTTGATGGCCTCGGCAAGAATCGTAGCCTTGTCCATCTAGAAATCAACAAAATAAATAGAAAACTGTCTTAACAAAATTAATGGTTAAACTTGGAAAGGGGCATTTTAGCGGAGCTTCAACTTAGAAGGTAAGGCAACGGAAGAGCTCCTGCGAGCCTGAACTTGTGGAGGGGTTGATCTTGAAAGTGATTGAGAAGCAAGAGAGGAGAGGGGAGGAGGAAGAAGAAGGAGGGGAGAAAATGTTTTAAGGATTTTTTTAAAATTTTCTTTTATGACCTCAAAGCCACTTATTAAAAAAAGACACCATTTTAATGATGTGGCAGTAGAAATCGAATCGGAAGCTATCCGAACCTGAGCGGGACCGTAGTATGATAAAAAATTAAATAATTTGGATATGTTTGATAGTTTTTAAACCACATTCACTAATTGCAAAAAGCACGATACCACATGGTACAAAAGTATACTTTTGCCTAAATAATTTAGATTTACTTAACGAACTTTTGTATTCAAGTCTTCACGATTTTAGTTTTTTTTTCTAATTCAACCATTATTCAAAATTTACAATTTATGTTTTAATTCAGGTTTTAATTAATGTGTTGATTTTTAAAAGAAATTTCCCTACATGTGCAAGCCAGATTGAGTCCGATACTCATTTGGGTTGAGAGAATCTTGGTTGGGTGAGAACTGGGTCCATGCTTAGGTTAGATGTTATTTAAAAAAATGTTATCCCCAAAAGTCAAGATGTGACAGACCAAAAGGAAGCCAGGACAAAGCAAATAATATGTTTCACGCGGTACGAATGGTTAGTTGTTTAGTTCCAATTAGAGGTTTTTCTAAGGAAGCCAATTAGTTTAATCGCACAGAAATTTAGCTGATCTACCTTGTCTAAAAAAACCACGAGACTCGTCTTGTTGTCACTTGTCCCGTTCTGTTCCACTTATACATAATACAAAATTATTTTGGAAAGGACTCAATTACAAACTGTGGCGTTTACAAAGTTAGTCCAAATATACTAAATATAATCAGACAGTGGAGACGTGCTTTCAACGAAAGAAAAGGACTAATGGGCCGGGCTTGTCCAAAAAGCTAGTGTATACACAACGACGAGTACCAACTTGCACCGGCCTTTTCTACTTAGCCCGTCCTTTTTGAGGCCCAGTGTCGAAACTGAATGTGCTCCAACTCCCAATAGCAAAAGCAACTTTTAAACTCGATAGTCGAGACATGGGTGCTCGCTCGTCTGAGCCCAAAAAGGGATCAAATGTTGAAAAATATCGGGAAGTGACTATTAACGTGTGGTTTCACATTTTCAGAATTCAGTTTATGTAGTTTCAAATTAGAAATTTAGTTTACAGTAGTTTACACACTTTTTCTCGAGAAAGTTCAGGGCAACTGTCCAGCCATCTGAATTTGCCATATCATAATTACGGACTGTATGGCGTGCCATCTCAGCCTTTTTTATCCATGCAAATAATGACGTAACAAAATTATTAAATTTTAAAATGGTTCCAAATTTGTGTATATTTTTAAAATCATCCCCTCCTTGCGTCGACGAAGCTCCGGCCAGACGCTGGTGTCGAGGACCCTGATGACGATGTCCTCGACGGAGAGAGACTCCGAGAACATGTTTGTTGGAGCTGTTTTCGAGGCCGAGGAACTGCGAAGAGTAGGTGGCGTGGAGCTCGTAGCGTGTCACGGGGAGCATCGCAAGGACCCCATTTCGGCCCTCGAGCTCCCGGGCCTCGACTGGCATGAGCCGCGCTAAGAACTCGTGGATGGCGGAGTTGTATGCATATAGCATCGACTCTGAGGAGGCAACCGACCTCAGGGAGAGCGTCGTACCTGTGGGTGTGATGGGTAAAAGAAGTCGGCATCTCAGATTTTACCACGTGGATGATGTACGTCCTCCGGGTATTCCCCGCCCCGGACACGTGGCAGGCGGAGAGCAGACACCTCACAAGGAGGATGAGGCGATGGTTTGAAAAATATGCACAAATTTGGCACTATTTTAAAATTTTATGATTTGACATGTCATCATTTGCATAGATAAAAAAGGCTGAGATGATACGGCATGCAGTCTGTAAATATGACATGGCAAATCCAGATGGCTAGGTAGCTGCCCGAAAAAAATGGGTAAACTACAAGAGACTAAATTCTCAATTTGAAACTACATAGACTAAATTATAAAAATGTGAAACCACAGGTAAATAACGGGGACCTATCTCAAAAATATTCGGTGCCTTCACTAAAATTATACCTAAATTAATAAAATGTATTCCCTGTATAAAATTTCACCGAATTTGTGTAATTTCTGAATTAGCTAATATTAATTCAAGTTTAGCCTGATCAACAAAATTTTCATTGTTCATATTTTAGTTAATAATCTTATCCCGAAACGAAATTTGTCCGATGACTTTCGAGAGGAAACGTAATATTGATGCACAGCTGTCCTTCTCATCGGAATTGCTGACTTAAGAAGAAGGTGAGTCGGTGACCCCACTTGTAATTAAAAGGAGAGAAGGTGACCATTTAGGCTTAATTAATTTCCAAAACGGACAAACTTGTAAATGATGGAGAATATTAGGGACCAGGAAGAAAGCAATATACTCTTCACAAAAAGACAAAGCAATATAGCCCAGATAAATTGAACAACTAAATATTGGGAAAGATTTTTTGGCATTTCCAAATCATTATCCATATAAATCTGAATTAGTTAGTAATGTTCAGAAATTGGTGATATAACTAATCACGTAGAGGAGAGGATAACTCTTACAGTAGAAAAAGTCAACTTTAATACACTATAATTTAGTGGTTTAACACTTTTAGAACTGTAATTCAAAACATATCAAATTAGTTCTTGTGGTTCTAAAGGACTGTCACGAGCAACTGCCAGAAATTTTAATCACCAAAACGATGTTATTCCGTGATTACTTGACACACCAACTGGATATTTTAGCTACCTGGTAGTGCTGAATTGTAGATGTGAAAAATATATAAAACAATCACATATTAGGATTTATAAAAAAAAAAACCCTCCTCCTCCTTCCCTCCCTCTCCTCTCTCCAAACTCTGCCCTCCTTTCCTCTATCTCCGCCCTCTTCCCCATCTCTCTCCACTAGCACTTTCTCTCTCTATTCGACTGGACTCTGGAGTCTCTCAAGGCGGTCGGCAACACACTTGAAGAAAGGAGAGGAAACTTCTTTGTCTAGGTGAGGAGATCACATTGGTTTGTTTATAGATGAAACCAATGGATGTGCTGTCGAAGAGAGATAGGAAGAGCGAGTGGAGAGATAGGGGAGGAGGGCGGAGAGAGAGAGGCAGAGGGTATGAGAAGAGAGAGGGAGGAGGAGAAGGAGGAGGAGGAGGGAGTTTTCTGGGGAAAAAATATAAGAGATTGTTTCAAATATTTTCACTATACAACTCAAAAATATCGGGGGTAACACATTTGTCTAGTTTGCGTGCACGTAATCAACAAACGATGTCGTTTTGGTAATAAAAAATTGGCAACCACCCGTGACAGCCCTTTGAAACACATTTATAAACCACGGTATTAAAAATGTCGAATCGCCAAATTACATGTCACTAAAGTGAATTTTTCCCTTTTTATAAATTAGGCACTCCACCAAAATGGTGCGGCATATATGTTTATGCTATATCAGACGATAGAGTCACGGATGTGTTACTTATTTTGTTATATATACATGTACTTATTATAATTATTAACAATTTATCAACCCATTAATTTAAAATTTTATGTTTTTTGATTTATATTATCTGAAATTTTGCCAATTGGGATGACTGATCTAGATTTGAAGTGAGTAGGACTTTTGAAAAATGTCAAAGCTCTCCCAATAACTATTTGACATTGTTGATTCTCAAATATTCGAACTCGAGTTGTAGTTCAAATAGAATAACTCTCTCGCCAGTTGATCATGGTGCTTGTTGGTATTTAAGTTATGTTGATATCACAAAGTTGATCTGTTGTCCTTACACTACATTTTGCAAGTATAAAAAATTTGATGGGTAAATTACTCTCGAGTCTCCCATGTTTGACTAAATCAATAATAAAGTCTTCCGCATTTAAAAAATGATTCTTCAATCTCCCTTTTTTGATTTTATTATACACTCTGTTAACGGTATAATTTATTATATATTTCGGAGTATAATATAGTTCGAGGTTAACATTGTTCGAAAATTGGGACTTACCATTGAGGATGAACTCTAAAAAGTGCACCCTGCTATCCATCTTCCCACAACTCCAAACAATCCTGCAGCTTCCAGCAGAATCAGAAAGTTTAGGGTTTCCTCAACAAAAGAAATTGGGAGAAACCTTGGGCCAAGTGAAATTGGGGGAACAAGAGAGTGAGTGGGTGGGTCAGTCGGAGATGAAAATAGGAAGTCGAGGTGTCGGGGAGAGAACATGAGTCGGGGAGAGAAAAGGGAGATCAGGGAGGGGCAATTATTTGGTAGGGGAGAGTGATTGCATCGATTTTACCGAGTTAAAAATATAAAAAATTACAAAAGGGACATTTTTCTCTTTTTAAGTGGGTATTCGCTAGAAAAAATTGCATATTTCGGTAACATAGACCCATTATATAATAAAATCAAACTCGGAAGATTGGAGAATCATTTCAAACACATGAAACTTTATCGTTGATTTAGTTAAATAAGAGAAATTTGAAAGTAATTTACCCAAAATTAATTGGACAAAGTGTTATGCTCTGTTCCTAAATTATTGACGCAAACAACGTATTACAACCTATCACCCCAAAAAAAACAATGTAATACAACCCAAAATATACTCATCCTTTCGTCAACCTTTCCGAAATTAAGCAGGATAAAAAAATATCATAAATCACAAACTCCACCCGTAGATACCAAAGAAGATCCATTGCACATAGTTACAAAATTCCTATACCCACCATGTTCACCAAAAAAAAAAGTTAGAAAATTCCTACAAAGAGGGACAATAGACGAGACAGAGAGAGCAGAGCAGAGGTTGACGGGTGCATAAACAAATTAAAGCAGATCATCGATGTTGCAGTTCAACAGGGTTTTGACAAGGTTGTGTGTTGTAACCTCATACTTGTTAGGATGAAACTAGACATCCGAAGTATTATATTTGTAAATATTTATACTACGAAATAAAACTCTACTTATAAAGAAAAAAGTTCAACAGGTTCATGGTTGGAGATTGGGAAGGAGTGGTGCCCCTGGTGATTGTCTTGGTAATTGGGGGGATCCAATTGCTGAAATGGGCGCTGAAGAGGGTGAACTGGCTCATCTACGAAACCAAGCTGGACCCTCAAATAAGGAGTTCGTTGCCTCCAGGGGACATGGGCTGGCCCTTCGTCGGCAACATGTGGTCTTTTCTCAGAGCTTTCAAGTCTCTCGATCCTGACGCCTTCATGCGCTCCTTCATTACGAGGCAAGTCCGAAATTACTATATTGCTAGTTGCAACAGCGGTGGACTTATTTATAACTTCGGTTCTCTTTAAAAATGTTGCAGATATGGACGCACGGGAATCTACAAGGGCTTCATGTATGGGAGGCCCTGTGTGTTCGTGACAACGCCTGAAACGTGCAAAAGAGTGTTAACCGATGATGACTCGTTCACGTCCGGTTGGCCCAAATCCACCGTGGAGCTCATGGGCAAAAAGTCCTTCATCGGAGACATCTCCTACGAAGAACACAGGCGGCTTCGCCGCATCACCGCGTCTCCGGTCAACGGGCATGAGGCCTTGTCCTTCTACCTAGAGTACATAGAAGAGAACGTGACATCGGAATTGGGGAAATGGGCGACGATGGGGCCCATCGAGTTCGTTTCCCAACTCAGGAAATTGACTTACAGGATAATAATGCACATCTTCCTCGGCTCGGAGATTGACCACACGATTATTGACCCCATGGAGCGTGAGTACACAGCTATCAACCGCGGGGTCAGAGCCATGGCGATTAATCTTCCTGGATTTGCTTACCACGGAGCACTAAAGGTATATATACTTGAAATTAAATTTGAGTAGGGCAATTAACCGTCTGAAAATTATGTTATTTCAAAAGTTAAATATATTTAATTCAAATAAATTAGTGTATTTGGAATCATGTTTAATTTATTGCTAAGTGAATTTATGTAAATATTTTAAATTATTCTTTTTTATATAAGATCATAATTGTCATGAGAAAAAATGTAGAGATTTTTTTTAAATAAGTAAAGTGTTGTATTTCATCAAATTAGACCACCAAAGTACCGGATAACGTCTATCAACACACACTACAGTGATAGACGCTAACTGGAACAAACACCAGCGAGTCACCAAAATAATGACACCAAAAAGCTCCTAAATCAACAAAAAGGACCCGAATATACATTACGTAAGGGCATCCCAAAATAAAACAAAACAACTTGGCACTACAAAGTATTAGGGGTCGTAAGACCAAATCTGGTCCAGACCGCAAGCAGCTTTGTTGATCAAAGAGAGGATTTTGGAAATATCCTCATCCCAAGAGAGGCCCATCACAAGGGTTGAGCTGTACTTTGGTTCGATTATCACCGGCATGGAGGTGCAGGACGAGGCGCTTCAAACGGAGTTCTCCGCTGAGGTGTGGCGTTGAATTCTTGTTAGTTACAGGTTAACTAAATTCATCACTTAAAAGAATCTGTTTGATGTTGAGAGCTACACCTACAGATAAAATAGTCTCAAATACAGTACGTTATTGCACGCCGCAAATCAAAATATCAATAATTTTTACTAATATTCCTAATTTTTTTCAACATTACCTACTCAATTGCGAATTGGTTATGTAGCCCGTTGGATCACGTAACATATTTGCGTGCAGGCTCGCAGAAGACTTGTAGCTATGCTACAATCAATCGTGACAGAGCGTAGGTGCAACCGGAGGGGCGGCAGTGGGGAAAAGAGAAAGCCGTTGATGGACGCTCTCGTGGAAATTGAGGACCAAAATGGTCGAAAACTGACAGACGAGGAAATCATCGATATTTTGCTCATGTACTTGAATGCAGGACACGAATCTTCTGCCCATATCACAACCTGGGCTACAATTTTCCTCGAGGAGCATCCTCAATTCCTCAAAAAAGCCAAGGTTCGAAATATAACTTGCATTCTTCAAAAAAAAAAAACTTGCACAATACTTCGAACCCTTATTTTTCAAATTTCTAACCGCTCAAATAAACTCTCCTTTGAGTGATTTTATTTACTACAAGTTGAGTTTATGTTGATGGTATCTCAATTGTCGTGCCAATATTCTAGGAGGAGCAAGAGGATATCATAAGGAGGAGGCCACCGACTCAGAGGGGATTGAGTCTCAAAGAAGTTCGAGAAATGGATTATCTTTCCAAGGTAAAATTGCTTCCTTTTTAAGAACAAAGAATTTTCTTGTTTATGTAGTTACAAGCTCAAATTTCTTGCACACAGGTGATCGATGAGACTCTACGCCGAGTAACATTCTCACTTGTGGTTTTCCGAGAAGCTAAATCCAATGTCAACATAAGCGGTGAGTTCATTTTCTAAATTATATGCCTTCTATTCTGTCCCAACTTTTTAAATTCCTGTTAGGCCCTATTTAATAGGCTATGCTTGTAATAATTTTTTATATATTTGTAAATGACATATCAGCTAAGTACATATTCATATAGGCCTTTGGAATTTATTCACAGGTTACACTATTCCCAAGGGTTGGAGAACATTGGTGTGGTTCAGAAGTGTTCATTTGGATCCGGAAATCTACCCAGACCCGTTGCAATTTGATCCTGACAGATGGGAGGTCAGTGGATGCAAAATTAATTAGCTTTGATACAATTCCAAATTACAAAAGATACCCAAGTCACAATATATTAAATATCTTTTTACTAAGTGTGTTGTGACCAAAATAAAATTACCGGTGATGATGGTGCACTTCAAATTGGTCACAGAATTACACAGCCAAAGCAGGAGCCTTCCTTCCATTTGGAGCCGGGAGCAGGACGTGCCCTGGAAATGATCTTGCTAAGCTTGAAATTGCCGTCTTTCTTCACCACTTCCTATTAAATTACCGGTGAGTCTTTGCATTTTCTTTTTTTCTTATACTAATAAAATTTCAAAAGAAAATTCAAGATAAAAAAATATAAGATCTTAAAAAAACCAGTGTATGCTAAATTTTATTTTTCAAATATATCAAATTATATTAATGTAACCGGTTAAAAAATTCTTCATCACCTGATCTTTTTGTTGTTTTAAATGACGTCACGACAGGCTTGAACGGCTCGATCCCAGATCTCCGTTGGTGTACTTGCCTCATTCGAGACCACAAGATAACTGCCTGGCAATAATCAGAAAAATCTCATCTGCGTAATTATTGTGACAAGGAGCACCGGAACAAAATCAGGAGGTCAGAGGGGTTCGTCACTATAGACCACCGCCCCGATCCATTATTGTTATTTTCATTTTCTGTCTTTTGTTTAGTGATCGCTTATGTTGTTGTTGCTTAGTGTTAGTTGCTTAGGTAGGTTGCTTAGGCCTGCTGTTTTGGGATGCTTTTGTTGCTATTTTGCTTTCAGTTTCTTTTGTTCGGACCAGTCTTGGTATGACCACCGCCCCGATCCATTATTGTTATTTTCATTTTCTGTCTTTTGTTTAGTGATCGCTTATGTTGTTGTTGCTTAGTGTTAGTTGCTTAGGTAGGTTGCTTAGGCCTGCTGTTTTGGGATGCTTTTGTTGCTATTTTGCTTTCAGTTTCTTTTGTTCGGACCAGTCTTGGTATGATCCTAGATTCACTTGGATCTCGAAACTTTTCATGTTGGTGTAGGTGGATAAACTTCTCTCGGTAGGACTTATCCGATCTTGACTCTCATTTGCGTGCATCTCGTATGCATTCAAATGCCAACGAGATTGTGTCTATGATGCAACCTTGTGGTTATTAGCTGTAGCTTATCTCGGCAGCTTTCGCCTTGGATGTTTGGCTCTCGTAGTCAGTTGTCCGCCCTTCATCTCCACCCATGCCTCTCTGCTACCTTCGGATTGATTTGTTATTAGTCGAAGGTGGTGTACTTGATTATGATCTTTGATAGTCGATACAAGAGTTGGACTCTTTCTCCGTAAGACGAGATTGCCCCGTATTCAGTGCTTACGGGCTGCGGCAATCGTCCCCAAGATACAACGACTAGGTTGCTTCCGAGTTCGTATCACAACGACCATCGAAGCTTCAGGGGAACCTTGAAAATTCAGAACTTTCTGAGAGAGGAAGATAAGAACGACTATTGCTAACGAATGCTTATGCAATGAGTGTTCGGGGTGAGTGCAAATGATGGGGGAAGGGCCTATTTATAGGCAAGGATGGCTGAAATCTGAATGGCTGCCAGGCACTTCCGAGGGGGCGCCATGCTCTCACATTTCTGGAGCCGAGGCACCCTTTCGGACACCAGTTTTTTGGATGTCCGTAGGTGTCTCTTCGGGGCTCCTGGATGCCTGCTGGTGTCTCTTCGGCCACAGGCCTTCTAGGCACTCCTCGTGCCTCTTCGGTGGCAATCTGGAAGCCTCCAGGACGTTCTCGGTGACCATCCTGGAAGACGCTCGTAGCCCCTCGTCACTTCGGTAGCTTCGCAGCTCTCTCCGGACTCAGGCAAAATACTTAAGGCTCCTCCAGCTCCTCACGCGAAGTGCCAAGTGCGCCACAAAGCGCCCATTGCGACCTGCGTCCAATGCATACGCACACGCACACGCACGTGCTCGTGCTCGGATGGTGCGAATAGGTAGCCTCGGTCAGCTCTTCAGGTGGAACATTTAATATTACACCAACTTAGAGCTTCTCCTTATAAACATGGAAAATTCCCTTGCGATTTTCGATGTGGTAATCCCACCCTCAGCTTGGGCTTTCCAACTTGCTTTTCAGCTTGGGCCTTTCAGCTTGGTCCAAATGCATTTATTATGCATTCAATTCAAACCCAACATGGTTGTCATGTTCCGGGTTGTATCTGTTGTGTTTGTATTTCCTTCTGTATTGTAAACCGCTTATATTAATATAGGCTTCCCGCTACCCTTCTCAAAAAAATAAGGAGGTGGATGTTCTTGTCGAGGAAAAATTAAAATTTTCTCTTGTTCTCGTGCGGTTGGATTGGGTGCTATGGCCCAGTATGTAATGTGAGGAGCGAAGATAATTAGTAAGGAGATGATTTCGATTACATATTTAGATTTTGTTTCTACTTTAAATAGTTTTAACTAAATAAGTATAATATTTTAGCAACCAGAATTTGAACCATTATACAATTATCACTTTGCATGTATATCGTTATCATTTCACATATATATATATAATTATCACGCCAGTATATATCATTATTTTTCTATACGTAAAATTTTATTTACCCACCAAAAAAATTTTCTAAATTTGCACAAATGCACTACACCATTAGAGTTGTTAAGCACACAACTCCTAAAAAAATCTAAAGATGCACAACTATCTAATAACCTAAGCTATTAAATAACTAATAACTTTGACATAAAATTCTCACGGTCGGGTTTGTTGCCACCTGACGTAGGATTTAAAGAATCATGCTCACGTCACCCTTTCCATACGACTTTGAATCGTCTTGCAAGATTTCATAATGCCGTTCCCAGATCTCTTCGATGCGACTCCAATTTTGAATTTAATTTTGACATCCTTGGAGAAGTTCCTTGTAAGCTCAAATTTTCTTTGTCCCCCCATTTCCTTTCCTCCAAGTCTGGCCCGTTTGCAACCACTCCAATTTCCTGCTTCTGGCCCAAATTTTATAGCCCATGCCTCCAATTTTCTGCTTCCGTATATTATTATCACTTTACTTCACAATTATTTTTTTTCGCAACTAGAGTTTAAACCTTAGTCACTCTCTTCTCCACATGTACACAATTTGTATCAATTCACATATATATCATTATGACTTTATATACATTATATTATCACTTAACCGTGTACCATTGTGGCAAAAGTCGGCTCCTCTAGTACAGATGGTGCTTCCTTATCCTGTCCCCACCAAATCTAGGTTGTTCTCGTAATGCTGGTCACATCTAAAAAGTGTAAAAAACTATTGAGATAAATAGGCAAAAACTAATATAATTTTTTGAAGGTGAAAACTAATATAATTAATAATATTTTTTTCTAACTTAGCTAATAGATTTTGTTGCGTGTACAAGGGATTTTGTTAATTAATCCCTAACTGCTTTCTAATATTTAAAAAAAGGGGGAATTTCGAGGACTGATTTTTGTTTGGGTTTATGGATTTTCCTTGGTTGGCTACCCCTGGTCTTGGCGTATTACTTATGATTGGGCTGAGCTTATGCCTGTTGGACTTTTGACCGTTGGGCTAGTACCTGGTGGTTAGCCCAGAACAATAGTGATCCTTCTAAATTTTGTGGAGAATTTTCATTTTTCCTAACCGGGTGGATGACTTATAAGTTTTTTTAAATGTAAAATTGTATTACTCCAAATAAAGAGAGTTACACTAAGAATACCATAGATATAGTTATTCGCCTATACACAAAGTTTCAAGAACTAATCCATGATTGATTCACCAAAAATCATCGCCTAAATTCATCACACTTCCGATAGCTACGAAAATAAAACCCCAACCATCCACAAAGACCAATTAAAATCTTATCCTGATGCCTTACAAAATAGTAAACAGATCATGTATTCGAATCAAGAATATGAATTAGCACCGCAGCCCTAAATTACCACTGTGCATGTAGTCATTTAAACTGTTCACTTGGTGCAATTTACACTACTGAGGCTAGTAGACAACATGATGATGAGTACGGATAGACTGTTATTTCTAACGTAATTGGATTTGTTTTCAGTATTTATATAGGGGCTTGATTCCACCATTTCCAAAAAAAAATTGCATTATATATGATTCTTTGCGTGTGATAAAGTAATTGTGCGTGTAAAAATAAAGGGTAAATACTCTCAAGTCCTCGTATTTGCTTAAATATTTTCAAAAGACCTCCGTGGTTGCAAAATACACGTCAACATCTCTCGTGTTTGATTTTATTATACTTTCGGGTCCTTGATGCCAGAATATTTGATTTTCTCCGGCGAATGCCCACTTGAAAAGACCAAAATGCCCCTCCCGCTAAAAAAAATTATCTTTTCTCCTTCCCTTCTTCTTCCTCTCACTCAAATTAAACCCGATAAAGCAATCCGATCCAAAAAAGAACCCTCCAACTCCTTACTAAAGGATGCATCCTCAGGTAGTGATAGCCAATACCTCCAATGGACAAACCCAGTAGCCAATTTTTTCTGGTCAAGTCGTTGCTCAAGATGCATTTTCTCATTTCAACCTTTCACCAATTTATGACCCAAGAACTTAATTGTTCACAATTACAACAATGGGAAACACCAACAACGAATTAAAATCGGCCACCCACAATTTGGTCCCATTTCCCTCCACCGATAATTTCCCAATCGTCAACTTGAGCATGTTGTTGAATATATTTAGGCTTGAAATTATGATATTTTATCGTAATCAGACGTGTCAATTAATTAATTTGATATTTTTATTATCTAATTAATTAATTTAGCATGCCAATTGATCGTAACCAAACATAAAAATTTTTTCGTACCCGGGCATGCCAATTGATTGTAACAAAGCATGCCTTTTTATTGTACCGGGGCATGCCAATTGATCGTAACCAAGCATGACTTTTTATCGTACCCGGACGTGCCAATTGATCGTAACCAAGCATGACGTTTTATCGTACCCGGGCTTGCCAATTGATCGTATCCAAAGCATGACTTTTTATCGTACATGAGCATGCCAATTGATCGTAACTGACTTTTTATCGTACCCGGGCATGCCAATTGATCGTAAACACAAATTTTTATCGTACCTGGGCATCCCAATTGATCGTAACCAAGCATGATTTTTTATTGTACCCAGACATACCAATTTAACATAACATGATTTTTTATCGTACCCGATATGCCATTTAATCACCAAAAAAATCAAATTGACAAAATCAAATTTTCGCAACCTTTTGGCTTCTGAAATCATTAAGCCCAACGGATCATGAAAAAATAAAACTTGAATATCGCACAAATTTGTCGTCGTTTGAAGAAACAATAAATTTCTCTAAAAAGATCAAGAAACATTATGAATTTTGCTGATAAAGTATTGAAACAATATTTCTAAAGAAATGTTCAATTTCCCATATCCACTATGGCCAGTCTTAAGAAATCATTAACCGTCATCATCCTGAATTCATGGTACCAAGAATTTACCAAAAACATACAGTCAACGAGGAATACCAAAATCATTTTCAACCAAGAATCGGCCAGGAAACAAACGCAACACCTTTAGGCCTCTCCGACGCCAGCGGGGGGAAAGGTCTCGACGATGGAGCAGACGACGCATGTAGATGGAGCTCGACGACGCCCAGAGATGGAGCTTGAACCAGCTGCTGTTAATTGGGCTTGCATATTAATTATGATTCTAGGGTTGGTAACTGCAATGACAGATCTGGTTGCGAGCTCCTTGGACTTCTTCGTCGTCTTAGGTTGGAGTCAGTCAGCGGAGAGGGCGGCGTCGTTGAGGTTGCCATCGACGACGAAGAATTCAACCTTCTCGAGGAGCACGTCGCCGGCCAGAGAGAGAAAAAGTGAGATCTCATCGTGAAGAGGAATCTGGCCATCGCTGGAGAACTTGACGTCGTCGTCAACCTGCTCGGCGTCGTCGTCGGCTTGGTCGACTTGAGTTGGGAGAGAAAGAGAGAGAGGGAAGGGAGAGAGGAGAAATGGAGGAGAGAGGGGCGGAAGAGAGTGAGAGTGAGAGTGAGAGTGAGGGAGGAAGGAAGAGAGAGAAAGTGAGGGGAAACAATAAAATGACGTAAATACCCCAGCAATCTTAGTCGTTGGATCTTCCTCGCCAAAATTTTAATGTGCTGGACGGTCCTGATCATTTCTCGCGTGGCACAGATTTGCTCTGTTTATATCCGTGCCAAATCCGTCCTGAATTAGATCCTAATTAGCCCCTATATGTTATGTATTCATATGTCTAATGTTGTCTCGAAAAGTGCCTTTAGCACATGAGGTAGGATAATAAGCGCTCATCGAAGAAGATTGTATCCCAAAACTTTAGATACTTTGATGTATTTGCAAAATTGGTTGCGAGAAGCTAGGAGTGAAGGTAATTTTCTAGTGCTATATATTGTTATGTTTAAGTTTAAGTGAGTATATTCATGGTCAAGTTCAGCTTTTGAAGGCTTCCTCTCTGTTGGAGGCAGAACTCGCTGCCATAGCTCAAAGCTATATCTGTTGTGGCTTTGAACTCCTACAATATCAACTCCATCATCGAGAATGGATTGTCGTGTAGCTTTCGAGTTTATTACCAAACTATGGCTAGTATTGATTGGAATTTAGAACATGCTGTAATATGGATTAGGCGAGATCTAGCCATTTTACCTCACTGTTCTCTTCTAAACATTTCTAGGTGTCAAAACATTGTGGCTGATTAGCTTTGACGTCAATCTCGGCTTAACCTTCTTCCTCCGGATTGGGCTATATCCCATCCCATTGAACTTGATGTACTGACTTTCTCAAATTTTTTCACCTAATATATTTCGTTATGTTTGTCCTCGAAAAAAGTTTGAAGTGAGTATTATTAATATTAATTTATTATCATTCAAATTAAATTGTAAAATTTGATATTTCTTTAATTTCTTATTGAATGTTGGCGTGTAATAGGTGGTGTATTGAATTTATTTAAATTTTGTATGAAATTGATTTTGTGCTTAAAAATTATCAAAAAATAAAAAATATTAAAAGGTGAGACCTTGTAGACCTTAGGTCTTCTGGAGGATAGGATATGCATCTAACGACAAAAATTTGTAAGGTCGAGGTTATGATATGAATCCAACTCAAAAAATTAGTGTATGAGTAAGTTCTACCAATACCCTAACCCGCCCTGCCCATTGCCTTCCCTAATGATAAACATGACAACCCCACAATTACCCCTTTTATTCTCATAGTCCGGTATTAATAATAGTATCCTTTTCACTTTTTTGTGCGTTTCCTTATTTGCTTTTTTTTAGCAAAGTGGCTTAAAGCCATACATTAATAAAGAAGTAACCATACATAGGATGAAAGCAAATACATAACATAAAAATAAATGACGAAAATAGTGCAAGATTTTCCCAAAGGCATTGTGGATGAGAAAAAATCTAGTGACAGCTTTCTCAAAGAACAACCATACTAAAACATTGCTGATCCAAATGGCAGCTTGAACAAGTGTCCCCGAAGAGACCTTCGTTATACCCCAGGCACACCCGAAGAAAGGCCGGACGAATTCCACCAAATCGAAATAGCCACGAGCATGTAAATGATACACACTAACATCCGGATAAAGCATAAAGCTGAAAAGAGAAAACACAAACAAAATACTAAAAAAGTATGAAGAAATGCATAAGAAAGAACAGCAAGCCGGGGGGGGGGGGGGGGGGGGGGGGGGATGGTCGACAAAGACCAGCCCCGCCGGAACTAAAGTGGGCCCCGCACAGGAAAGTCGTTAGAAGGAGCCAAGAACTTCAGAAAATCTCAAGGGAGGTAGGATGGAGAAGGGCGGCTGCCTAAGATGAGGGGCGCCGACGTAAACCATGCTGGAGCGAGGGTGACCGGAGGACATATCTAAGTCGGTGGTGGCCGGATCCGGTGAGGTGGTGGTCGAATCGATGAAAATATGGCCGAATCTAGAGAAATGGAGGTCGGATCTGAGGTGGTCGCCGGTCAAGGGAGGAGGAGGAGGTGAGTTGAGATGGAGATGGAGGATGGTGAGTGGAGGAGAACATGAGTGTAAGAAACTATGGAGGAAGGCAATGGAGTGAGAAGACTCTCTTGGGAGAGAAAACTTCTCTCTCTAAAAATTAGAGAGAGTTCGTTTTCTTAATTGCTTGGGCGTGTCATTTTTTTTTCTCAAATGCTAATTTTTTCGAAAAGTAGAGTTTGTTAATAGAAATATTTACAAGTTATTAGTGTGAAATTCTCTTTTACTAGATTATGATCATCGACTTTATCAAAATTCTACCGTAATAAAATATAGTGAAAAAAATCACTGTAAAAATAGAGTACTTCAATAAGAAAATAGCCTATGTTAATATATGCACATTACCACTAAAAAAGTTGATATATGCACATTCCATTGATCTTGATATTATATCAATTTCACATATTTAATTCTATTTCTAATTAAATATGTCAAGCTTAACCGAAAATTTGTTAAACCTAACAAACATCTTATTAATCTTCTAAAAAAACTGTTTTTTTAGAAACATCTTATCGAACGCCACATTAGCCAGTAGCAATCGTCAAATATAATGATTGAACCTTGAAGTGACATTATCCTTATACGGCGCATAGATGTGAAGCGTCGTAGGGCATATTTGTCACTCGCACATTAAATACTTGGGATTTGTTTTGTCTCCGTATCCCCAAGATTTTTTTTAGAAGAATATACCCAAGATTTGGTTCAACTGTTCAAGCCATACAAATAACTTGGCATAGGCCGCCTTAGAATTTAGATATGTCAAGCGTGCAGTCGGCGTGAGTTTAGGATTATTTTTTTGGTAAATAAATAAATTTCATTCCATATACTTTAAATAGTACAAAAACTTATGCTACTTGTTAATTACATGGTTAATCTCCATGATCCCGCAAAAATTTCATATACAAAAGTAAATCCTGTGGCCCAAACTCCTCCGTTGAATTCGACCACCTAAGTCATTATTGCACATACCGTAAGATAACATGAATGAGAAATTATCGGATGCATCGTTCTCCTTGAAAGATAAATTTGTTTCTCATAAGGCAAATTTTCCAAAAAATGATTCCATAGCTAACAAACCAAATCTTCTTAAGTATCCTACATTATAGAAGGCTCATCCATTCCACTAAAGATGTGGAGATTGATGCATTGCAGCACCAAAGCACACCGATCATTAAGATTGGCGTAGGCCGTGAAATCTGTCCGTCCTTGAGGTTGAGTTGGATGCGATTCATCTCTCCCTCGCCTTAATTCAGGATGAGTTTCTTTAGGTCTCTACTTGGACCACCTCCGTTGAATCTGATTGCAAGCTGGCCCACTTTTACTTGTTGATCCTTCGTCTACCAATGATTGGAAGTTTGTGCTGCTTGTTGCTCATATTAGATATGAATTCATGTTGCTGCCTCTATGTAATATTGTTCTAATCTTCTGTTTGCATAACTTTGTCGTGGATTGGATCCGTAAACACGTTAGATTAGATCTTCTTTCTAGCAACTAGGTTGTTTCCCTTCCGAGTGACTTAGATGTTCTCATGTATATCAACTTTCCTACTTAATAATAGACTCCTAGTGCATGCTTGTTTCCCCTAAAAAAGATTATACTTTTTGTAGTTTTATTGTTTATAAATATCTTGCCCGATCGGAAGCCATTAATTGTGTGATATAGAGATTACAGAAATATTATGAGTTTATGATATTTTGATTTTGACTTGGTATATTGTTGGGTATATGGATGACACGAGTATGGCATGAGTTTTTTTAGTGTCAACTCATATCCCAGTTTTTGAGTTTTGATCCATATCCTACCATTACCCATCTAAAATTTTCACAATTAAACCCATAACCTTACCCTTACTGTTTATAAGGCTAAACCTTTGAACATTTTACTTTTTTATAATTTTACTCGTCAAAATTTAAATTTTGTGTATAGAATTATAATAAATTCAAGATATGTCATCCATTTACATTAATATTAATAAAAAATTTAAGTTATTTCAAAATTTGTAATTTAAGATAAATTGCATGTTCTTCCTTTCATATTCTAAATACATCCATAATTTTACAAAATAAAATAAATAAAATAAGTTTCTAGATTGTCATCCTTAGGAATGAAAATTTATGAGTTGCTTTTTTCAAAAGTAAAATAAAACTTGTGAGCTGTTTTTTTATCACATAATTAAATAAACATGTGAGAGTTACTCTTGACATATCTTACTATAATAATGTAATTTTTTTTTTTTTGGTTCGGTTCGGCAGCTCAAAAATGTCTAAATTATCTTTCTTAAAATTCCCAGCCCTTCTTTTTGTTTCCCTCCATCTCCCCAAGTCCCTCGCCCCGTGTTCCTAACTACACCAGGAAGCGACCCTCAACCTTATCCCACTACTCCAGGTTGGGGTTTTTGGATTCAATTGAAACGAAAATGGTATTGGATTTAATTGAGAAGCACAGGTTCGCCAGTACCAGTTGGAGATCATCCGATCGGTGTTCTGCCTTTGCCCGCTGGGTGGGCCCAGTGGAGCCCGAGGTTGGTGGAGTCGGTGGCCCTCGGGTGCGTCCCCGTGGTCATCGCCGATGGGATACGTCTGCCGTGCGGTGGTCAGAGATTTCCCTGGCCGTGGCGGAGAGGGACATGGCAAAGTTGGGGCAGATCCTGGAGCACGTGGTGGCCACCAACCTGTCGGAGATACAGAAGAACCTGCCAGAGCTAGACATCACTTACGAAGAGGAATATCTTTCTAAATTTGTGGCAATGATATTTAATTGGTGGTGGAGAAGAACATGAGGGGGCTGGGGGAGAGGAGAGCGAACATAGGTAATTTTTCAAAAGGGGGTTAATTTTTCCGACAATTCTCTGAATGAGGTTGTCAGGGATGTTTTCTTTGTCTGGGGTCGAGCCAGAAATTGCTCCACCAGGAGCGTTTTTTGGTTTGTCAAAAAACCGATCTTATTTGTGTTGTCACCAAAAAAAAAATAGCTGCAATGAGCAAGGGGAAGAAAATCCAAATAAAAACACACAATCGAAGACTTCCACAATTTTAAATAAACACTCTAACCAACCAATCTACAAGAGCCTATTGACTTATAACTTTGTAATAAATAATATATTACATATATACGATTTCTATGAAATATGTAATATATTACATAAATACATATTTATATAAAATAATATTTATTACATAAATACGTATTATGTAATATTTTTTATTACATAAATATGTATTTATGAAATACATATTTATGTAATATATTATGTATATTTATGTATATTATATATATTTGTATTTATGTAATATATTATTTATTAAATAAATATGTATTTATGAAATACATATTTATGAAATATATTATTTTTAAATAATTACGTATTTCATAAAAACGCTCCCAGCGGAGCAGCTTTTGGTAAAAAAAAAGTTTTTCCGGTAATTTTTCTTCGTTTTGGGTAATTTTGTTTGGAACCTTATTTATGTAATATATTACATATTTTATAGAAATCGTATATATGTAATATATTATTTATTACAAAGTTATAAATCAATAGGCTGTTGTAGATTGGTTGGTTAGAGTGCTTATTTAAAATTGTGGAAGTCTTCGGTTCGATTCCGAACAAGAGCCATTGTATGTTTTTGTTTAGATTTTCTCCCCCTTGCTCAGTGCAGCTAATTTTTTTTTTCGGTGACAACACAAAAACGCTCCCCGCGGAGCGGTTTTTGGCAAAACTAAAAACGCTCCCCGTGGAGCGGTTTTCGGCAAAACTAAAAATGCTCCCCGTGGAGCAGTTTTTGGCAAAACAAAAAACGCTCCCCACTGAGCGGTTTATGACTCGACCCTCTGACTCGACCCCAGACAAGGAAAACATCCACTAACAATCCATTCAGAAAATTGTCGGACAAATTAACCTTTTTTGGAAAATTACCCGCGAACAGAGGGAAATTAAATTGCCGCAGTTAATTTTGTGGGGTCATTAATTTTGAGGCTCCTGTGAGCGGGGTTGTCAGGCAGCAAATGAAAATTTGCATTGATAGAACCGGGGGGGGGGGGGGGGGGGGGGGGGGGGGGGGGGGCGGGGGGGGATAACGGGGAGTGCGCCGAGAATTGAAGTGGAGAGAAAGCGTCCTACGAAAGCCGACTTGCTTTAGAGGTCGTGTTCGTTTAGTGGGTTATTGCTTTTTCGGGTCTTGGTTGGGCTTATGGTTGTTTCCTTCGTGGGCTGTTGTCTCAATTATTTGAACTAATTCAGATAATACTTAGTTGCATTTTGGTGTAGGAGATTGATATTTTATTGCACTTAGTGTAATATTTTTAGGTGGTTTGGTGTCGTAGTAGAAGAGTTAAAACTACTTTTTTAGTTAAATCGTGATGCTGTTGACCTCGAACCCTGATTCTCCGACCGCAAACCTTGATTCCCGAACCCCCCCCCCCCCCCCCCCGACCTTGGACTTCCGACCCCTGGACCCCCCGAACCAGACCCTGGTCCCCCGAACCCTGTAGCCCTGACACCCCCCAACGAACCACGGACCCCCGAACCCGACCCCAGTCCCCCAAAACCCAAACTCCGAACCCCGAAACCAAACCCGGGCCCAACCCCGACCCCTTAACCACGGACCCTGGAATATGAACCCTTGACCCCCGACCCTCGGACCCAAGGACCCCCAGACCTCGAACCCTGGAAGCTGATCCCCCGATACCCTGACCCGGGACCCAAACCCTCGACTTCGGACTCCGAACCCTGGACACCGAACCTTGGACTCCGGCACTCGCATCGCGCTTGCATATTTACTAGTATCAATAAGGAGAATTATAATTATATCCATCTAGTCAATATGGATAAAATGGTCTAACAAAAATTAAATTAGAATCCAAAGTGGAATAAACGTAAAAATATAGTGTGTAAATCTATAGGACTTATATCCTACTTTAGACATTATTTCTGAAAATTTGACTCATACTCATATCCTACGTGCGTAGTATGTGCGTAGCTCTTGTCTCCGTGGTTGTTGATGCTTGTACTATAACTCCCAGATTAAGAGTTAAGAGTTCGAGGCATCACAAAATATACTTTACCAAGAAAATAATACTCATATCCTATCTTACAGATAAAAGCCAAGTCTTTAGACTACACCTAGCAGTGATTTTTGTCACTGGGTCGTGAATGAGATAAAAAATAAAATAAATAAATAAATAAAAATAGGAGCTTGCCCTGGCCCGAGCGAGGAGTAGTTTAAATTTTTTTTTTCAATTTAATCTAATGACACTTGGTACAATATTATTTGATAAAAATATAAAAATTTATATTTTTTTGAGTAAAAATGAAACTTTATTACTAAATAAAAGAAAAGTTACAGAATGGTGGTGAGAGAGAGAGGAGAAAAGAAGAAAAAAGAATAAAAATAGGAGCCAAGACCGTAATAGGAGACAAATCCACTGTCATATCTAGTGACTCACCCAAGCAACCTTCAAGTCGAGTAGTCAAAGATGATATAAAATAGCCGGGGTGCCTCAAAAGTCCACCTCATACTCTGACCAACGGATGTCCTCACCAGTGTAGGTTATCCCCAACCTCTTCCTCGTTGATAGCGGGTGTTCCTGGCCGGCGGGTCTAAATCATCCAAATCTGACCTCAATTCTGACTCATCTGAAAATCTTGTATTTTTTTATTCTCTGTAAGTTGAGTCTAATATTTTTAATTCGTATAGAGTTTAATCTTTTATTTCTCTATAAAAATTTGTATAAATAATACATGTATGTAGATAAAAGTAAAATTAATTATTTATTTGATAACTTGAATTGGACAAAATCACTACCAGAAAAAAAAATTATTTAGTTTGGTTAAGTTATATATGAATAAGTTAAAAATTAATTGTTTATCTCTCACCCGGATTAGGCGGGGTCACTACTAGTCTTAGCTCTTAGGCATGTCTATTTCGCAGGACATTAAATACCTGGATTTGTTTTGTCTCCGTATCACCAAGATTTATTGATATGTCAATCGTGAATTTAGTGTGAGTTGAGGATTCATAGAGATCAAGCCCTCCTTCTATTCATCTTCCGAATTCATAGTCCCTCAAGAAATTCATCTTTTCTTTAAAAAAACCATCTTTCCATACCGGAGGAAAGAAAGAGAATGAGTATGGAATGGACGGTCAAGTCTCTCGTTTCAAATGGATTGTATTTTGTTATACCAGAAAATTGCCTAAAATCCAAATGAAGTGCTGAGATGCAACAATCTCTAGTCCCAAGTATGCTCAAGTGTGAAAGTTTTTTACTAACTCAGTCTTAAAATCGAATATGAAAATTCTAACGTGGTACAAAAGTGTATTAATTTTGTGAACATTGTCTTCACACAAAAAGATTAAGATTAATGTATCAGTAATTGTCAGCAGTTTACTCCTAAAACCTGAAAAAAAAAACATCTTTCCTACAAACGGTGAAAAAACTCACACG
The DNA here is from genome assembly GCA_963995505.1 of Hypericum androsaemum. Classification (NCBI taxonomy): domain Eukaryota; kingdom Viridiplantae; phylum Streptophyta; class Magnoliopsida; order Malpighiales; family Hypericaceae; genus Hypericum; species Hypericum androsaemum. The sequence continues at coordinate 2,110,573 of OZ023185.1, forward strand.
GAATCCTAGAGCCTTTTCCCATACTGGATCAAGACTTTTTAACCATTTCCATCGTGTTCTTCTCCACCGAGAGAGAACCGAGAAATGTCGCTGTTTCTAGTCTTGTAAATTTTTTTGGAAGTTAAAATTTAGGCGGATTTGTCAAACTCCGAGCTCCGGAAGATATTAGGTTTTGTTTTTCTCCCAAACAAAATTTTGCTATTTTTACAAGGGTGAAAATTAACCTGTCAACCATCCATAAAAAACGAAACAATACCTGTTACCATCTACCTGTTTTGCGTTGGTTTCTAGTCTTGTCATTTAGCACTTCTTGAGAGAGAGAGAGAGTGAAAGCGAGTCAGCCATGTGTGGGAAGAACCAAATGGTTAAAGGTTCATGGTTTTGGGAGACGGGCTCTCTCTCTAGTAAATAACGACTGATTAAAAAAGGAAAGATTTTCAAACATTGGTCTTAGTTTTCTAACTATTTTATCCTTTCCCTTATCATGTACACAATTTTTTGTCGGTTTTCTCTTTATTAATTTTCTTCTTTCACGAAGTTCTTCCTCCTCTCGTAGTTCGCTTCCACCACAGGCCATTGCAGAGGGTATAAATCATAGTTTTAAAATACGAATTTTGGTATAAGCTGAATTTTGTCCATTTTCTGGTCCGACTGTTAGTCCGATAAAAAATTTTTAAATTAAATATTTTAAATATTTTTTGAATATTATGTAAACTAAATAGTCGAAATGTAGGTTTCAAAATCTAGATTTTAGAAATATCAACCAATTTATAACATATAGAGTCCAATTTTCTTTGTTGATTAAGAAAAATTGAGCATACGATACGATTTTTTATTTATTTTTACTGATTTGGCTAAAATTTGGTCAGACCAGGTGATTCGATTCAAAAACCAGTACGAACTGTCAGGTCTGACCGAATGTTGGGCGGTCTGACACGAGGCCATTTATCCCAAAAAACGGACCGCTCTGATACCCGATTCATGATCCGACCGGTCAGACTATATTTTTTAAAACCATGGTATAAATATATAAATCAATATACGAGAGTAAAATACGGTGAACTGGTTAATCTAAAATAATAATAGTAATACGTACATGCAGCGTTATTGTCCCTTTCACACTCGTCTCTATGATATTGTAAACTCAACTACACAAGTTTTGTACAAAATTTAGGGACTAATCTAGTTTGAATCACGTAGTACTTTGAAAAATGACAAAATTCTTCTAATAATTATGTCTGGGTACCGCGCTCCCAAAAGCTCGAAAGAGACTCTTAATTAAAAAGTAACAATGTGTTCACCCGTTGATCTAAGCAATGTTTTTAAACCCGCAGGCCGACCGACAGTTGGACCTATTAGACCGCCACCCGAGAGGAATTTTGGCTCATTTTTTTACCAAAATCTGGATGAGTGGTTCGTCCGGCCAAAATTCAGTCTGACCACCTAGTCGGTCCTTTTCGACCGACCCGAACCACCCTGACACTTGACCAAATCAAAAAATTCAGAACAATTTGTAATCAAATTGTAAAATAACAAGTGATTAAAATGATAAAAAACCAACATTTTACTTTATTTGTTATTTTATTATTTTTATTCTAAATTAAATATATTTTACTTTATATAAAAAATAAAAATAACAATAAAAATTCTCAGTCCGATTGGCGATTCAACCAGTCGAACTGAGTGAACAAAATTTTTAAAAAAATCTAGATCACCTTCTAGATCGATTTAAAAAATATTAGATCTAAGTGTTCGTGAGTACACGTAGTACAAATGGAAAACCGTCAACTTTATTTATAGGAAGCTGTAGCTCTCACTCACTAACCACCCCAGTCTCTCTGTCTCGTCTACGGTCTCTCTCTCCGTCTGTCTGCTTCCTAACATTGGTAACAGTAACACCACACCACCAACAGCACCATTGTATCATCATCAGCTGCCCAGGCGCCGTTCTCCTCTCTATCCATCTGCTCGATTAAAAGCTCCAGCCGACCACTTTGGTGTAATTACAATTTACAACCCGCAACCACCCAAGTGTGACCAGAACTAGAACCAACCAGATCATGGTGGGTTCTTGCTAACTTTCTCGTTCTACTTTCTCAATTGTTTCATTAGATGCCTAAAACTTGTTAAATTTGATTAATTTCTCCATACCATTTTTATTGTTTTTTTTACAGCAGCTGGTTCCTTCCCACAAGCTGTTGCCTCCCTGGCTCCCGGTTTTCCTGTCGGGGAAATTCTTCAGCTCGTGCTTGGCCCATCAAGAGGTCAAGAAGAACGAGAAGAACATTTTCTGCTTGGACTGTTGCCTTAGCCTCTGCCCCCACTGCTTGTCCCTTCACCCCTCTCACCGTCTCTTGCAGGTTTACACTTAATTAACCTTAATTGTAACACTTTGATGAAGCTGAATTCTAGTTAATTGGGTACTCGGTCTCTTGATTCCAGATTAGAAGGTACGTGTACAACGACGTCTTAAGATTGGGTGACGCCCAGAAGTTGTTCGACTGCTCCTATGTTCAAGTAAGTATATAAATTAGAGACTATAGTTTTTTGTTCGACTGCTCCTATGTTCAAGTAAGTATATAAATTAGGATTGACCTAAACTCTGAAACTTTAGATGATATTAAGCTTTGTTCTCCTCTAAAACAAAGTTTTGTCATTTCTACAAAGGTTAAAATTTGACTCACCGACTCCTAAAAAACGAAGTAAAATTTGTTGCCATCTTACCTTACAATGATAATTCAACTCTATATTTAGCTTCTGGTAAAAAAAAAAACTTTAGAGTTTCCAGAATTAACTAAAAACCACAACAGAACCCCACATTTCTGTTTCTGGGGGAACATGCTTCACTATTTCCGGTTTCCTTCCTTTTTTAACTCTTTTGGACACATGCAAGTGCCATCATGTCCACATGTTTTAAAAGGGTTCTCCCCTGTGATCTTATATTCCATAATTAATTGTTTTTTTTGTGGGTTGTTTTTCAACAGTCTTATACTACGAACAGCGCGAAGGTGGTGTTTCTAAAGCAAAGGCCACAGACAAGGCAATTCCGGGGTTCGGGTAACATTTGCTCCACTTGTGACCGTAGTCTCCAAGACCCTTACCTCTTTTGTTCCCTCTCTTGCAAGGTTCTCTTCAATCCCCATGCACCCTCTTTCAATTTTTTTGATAGGTACAAGGGTCAGGGTTGTGGATTAGAACTCAGGGTTTTGACCAATTCAGCTAACCCGAGTTATCATTTAACTTGTTATCATTTTGTTTCAACTTAATGGAACAGATGGATCACATTTTTAGGACAAAGGGTCCAAACGGATTCCTCGCATCCGGTTTCCTACTACACTGCGATCACCTGACATTGCCAGAACCGGGTTCGGACGATGGGTTCGCGACACCCGATTCGGTCCTCGAGCCGGCCGGTTCGACCAGGACGTCTTCAGAGTCTGGAGGGTACGGCGGGGTCGACGCGTGCAAGACGCTGGCTTGCACCGCTACGACGTCGGAGATGGTCGTGAGGAAGAAGAGAAGTAGCCTATCCGGAGCGGCTCGTATATTCCCGAGAATATCGGAGATTTCGTCCAAACTTAATTCGAACCGGAGGAAGAACACTCCGAACCGAGCTCCCCTTTATTAATTGAATCTGCTCGCTTCAATTAATTGTCCCTATTATTAAACCACTTACTTACCTTGTAGTATTTACTGCCTAGGGCACGCTTGGAAGAGTGCAGCTTGGTAATTAATTAGGCGATGGAAGAAATGCTATGGGCTGTTAGGTTATTGGTTGATGTGGTGGTGCACATTTCGGCCTCCCCAAGGTTTTTTTCCCTTAAATGGGTAAAAAAAATAGACATACAGAAAATTTTGTGATAGAAAAAAAATTATTTTATAGAGTAATATTACGTAAAAAAAGTTTATATTTTTCTCAAAAATATTAAAATAGAGTGTTTTGAACAATAAATTAGTATATACTAAAAAAATAATTTGTTAATATTCAAACGCTTTCATAAGATTGAGATATTTTTTTACATCACGATAATAATTACAATAATCATTGCAAGACATTTAAGAAGATGAATGATGATGTAAAATTTATCAAATATGCAAGCCTAAAACATACTAATGCCTTAAAATATTTTTTGAACTCGCGAAGTATACAAAATATACGTATATATTAAAAAAACCACTTTGCGCAAAAATTTAACACTTAAATTTTATGAAAAAATATTTGTTGTTAAGATATAGAAATTAATAAATTATAACACTTACTTTTTTGTTAGTTTAGTGAGATTATTATTTTAAAGAAGATTTAAAGAAAGTTTTAATGTATTTTGAAAATGTGTATAAATTTAAATATATTTAGAAAATGAGTTAATTAACGAAAGAAATATACTAGAATCAGCAGGCGCCAAATGGACTCCCCCCCCTTTTTCCCCATGGTATTTTTTAAAGTGTTATACGTAAGTGTTAAATTGTTTGAATAAATTAATTTTTTGGGCAAATTATGTTCAGATATTTGTAGTTTGGTCTCTCTCTTGGGTCCCTACGTTTCTAAAATTTTTACTGACGTTCTTCGTGTTTGGTTTTAGAAATTTTTGGGTCCCTGACGCCGGAATATGTCGATTTCTCATGCGAATACTCACCTGAAAAAACTAAAATGCCCTCCCACAAAAAAAATAAAAAAACCCCTTTTTCCCTTCTCTCTTCACCTTCTTCTACCTCCGACTTCATCTTCTTCCTCCCACTTTCAACCAAAAATGGGTTTTTATTTTTATTTTTTAGTGGGAGGGCATTTTAGTCTTTTCAGGTGAGTGTTCGTCGGAAAAATTGGCATATTCCGGCATCAGAGACCCGAGAGTTTCTAAAACTAAACTTGGGGAACGTCAACAAAGATTTTAGAAATGCAGGGATCCGAGACGGAGGGAGCCAAACTATAAGAACCTGAACGTAATTTACCTTTTTTTTCATAACACTTCGAGACTTATGCACAAAGCTCAAAAGTTATGTGCAATAAAAATGACATCAAATCATTCAAACAAACAATCACTAACTTATTAATCTTTAAATTTTTTTGAAAAGAGTGAGCGCGAATATCCATGTTTTACAAACAGCGCCACAGGGTTAGTTAGAAATTCATCATTGGGGATTAAGCGTAGTCAACCAATTACTAGGTCGATTCCATTTATTAAAAAATTTAAAAAGTTTGAAGTGTGATAAGTTCTTGCTCAGATATCTAAATGAGCTATCTAAAAATGAGCTAAACTAAACTTTTTTCGTTTAGTTTAGCGATACGCCAACTCCCATCGCAGGGGCTCTCCTTCCAGCTCTGGCCCGTAGTCACAACCGGTGTAACGCTCCTCGACGGTTACAGATCCGATCCGACACGAAGCCCGCTCGCTTCCTCACTCTCTAAGCCCCACGCGCTCAGCGTCCTCGAGATCGACTCCGGGACGGGGCTCGTCGGATAGCCACGGCCGCGACGTTCGGCGGTGATGTCACCATAACCGACCTTCCGCACGCCGTCGAGAACCTCCCGATGGGGGAGGACAGCGACGCCAAAAACTTTATGTTTCATATTTTATCTTTTGGTTGTTTTTTGCTAACGCCAATAACTTTTTTTTCCTTCCGGGAAGATTTCCGGCCAAACGTGGCCGGAGTGACTATGGATAAGTAATTTAGTATAGTTGAGTGATCATAAAGGGAAAAAAATAGTTTAGTGACCACGGACAAAAAAATATTAAAGTTTAGTGACCATGTATGTTTTTTACCCCTGGTATGTGGAAAAAAAACTAATTTAAACTTAGAACGACAACTTATAGCAAAATAAAAATTTCAAATAACTTTTAAATAACTCTGCCACTATTTTTTTGTTCTTTGAGACTTTTTAAAGTGTTGTAAGTTGTTGTTGATTGTCTAAATAAGCTTTTTTTGGGGGCAACTTTTTTGGTGGACTTAGCACTAATGATATTTTTTGAGTGAATTTTTTTGGATGAAATCTCTAATTTTAAAATTTAGTACTATCGAACCCGATAACAATTATGTTTTTTAGATTCGCAAGTAAGAGTGAGCAAATAATCCGATATTCGAATTTGAATTTGAAATTTTTCGAATTCAGATTCAGATATTAAAAATGTAGTCGGATTATCCACGGTATCCGAATTTTTTCATACATGTTCTTGGGCCAGGCTGAACCTACTAGATGCCTCAAATGGGCAAGCCCAACCACCAATACTCCTAATCCTCTCTCATCCTACCTCACAATCGTTCCTCACCAAAGTATAAAATCATCTTACTCTAAAAAAAAAAAAAGTCTAAAACCATCTCAATTCTCGAAGTCGAAACCCTAAAATCACCAATTCCCCTCATCCCGCCGACCACCACCATATTGTCTTTATTTGATAAAGATGGACAAGGCATCAAAGGATGCAACTGAGTACATCCAAGATTTTTTAGGGGAAAACTACGTTACATATATTACGTCGGATAAACTAAAATTAGGATTACATGGATAAAAGCAAATACATAGATAATAAAGCAAGATAAAGACATAAAACAACAGAGGGTGAGCAAAGTGTTAAAGAACCACAAAGACAATGTGGACAAGAAAAAGACCATGACAATGTTCTCAACGACAAGAACAAAAAATAACTCAGAAGAGAACATCCAAACCAAACCACAGCTGACAAAAATATTAGCTAACAAGTACAAGGAGTACATCCAAGATGGACAAGCCATAGACTTCCTCCCATCGAAGTTCTTGAAGTCGACGTATTTTTTTCTGTTCAGTTGTATTTTTTCGGATAATTTGGATTATCCAAATCCGAAAACAGTTCGGATATTAGATATCAGATAATTCACTATTCAAATTTGGATAGTGAAATATCTAATTCGGATAGTTCGAATAACGAAAAGTTAAAGATAGTTCGGACTCGGATTATCCAGATGCTCACTCTAGTCACAAATATGCTGATTTTTGAAGTCAAAAAATTCTCATGATGGTCCTATGGCTAGCCGCGCAAATTGTGTTGCATACGCAATTGCAGGCCTATAACAAAACACAATGTGGTGCAGTTCTTTTCTTCCTCCCTCTACCGTAAAAATGGACCACGTTTAGTATAATACTATATCATCGGTGGGGTCAGCATTTATACTAAGTGAAAATGAAACACTTCATTTTCTCTTAATCCTGTCCATCCTCATGCATTAATGCTTTTGGGAGAAAGCCATAAGTGAACCGAAGACCTAAGACTCAAAAGTCAATACTTTGCCCATTATTCTACCTGCTATTAATTCCTTCCAACTGTCCAAGGTTAGACCAGGGCTTATCGCCTATATCTTTAGGTTAGGAATGGCAAAAAAAAAAAATCGTACTCGGTGAGGCGGATCTTACCCTTAACCCATGGTCTAGGTATTGTCTTTAAGTGAGTATGTAGAACATTGGTCTGTTTTTAGGTAGAGTGTATGATAGGATGCTAAAAATTAATATCATATTTTAATTTTTTTATCCTACTTTAACCCCTACACCAATTACACACTTCCATCAATAATATATAGTATTTTTCTTTATTGATATTACCAGTATATCAGTACCTTTGTGTATTCATTATGTAGAAAAACTCAGCTCATAAGACATCTTAAAAGATGATATATCAGAAAATTTCTCTCGATTTTTATTTTGTTGATTTTTTGATGTGCTTAGAATTGAAAAAAAATCAACTTTTAAGTTATATGATTGAATGTTGATGAGTAATCAATAAAATATCTTAAAATTATTTGTATTTTATATGCAAAATTAAAATTTTATGCGATAAAATTATCAAACTAAGTCGTTCAAGATAGGAGATTGCAAATACTTGTATAAATGTGTAAATTTTATAGGATAGATGATAGGTTGTGGGTTCTACTTCCAAAAAAAATAGGATACGGGTAGGGTTGGTGAACACCACGGTAAGATTGCAAATATAAAAATCAATGATTGTTGGTCCAAATGTTAGGTAACTAAACTTTTTATAAGAAGATCTTGGGTTCAAATTTTTTTTAAAATTACAAAAGGAAAAAAAATATTATTTTAAAAGAACTATCCTAACTAAATGCCTTCTACCCAAAGAAAATATTAAATGCTATCCTCATCAAGGACATGCAAAATGCAAGGGGCCAATAATGCGACGAGTCCCTCCGTCGATTTGAGGAGCCTAAGCCCAAGCCAAAGCCAAAAAAATCGTTCAGGAGAATTCTGAGCCCATCAGAAAAGGCTTTATTTTTCTTGGTTGGTAAACGGAAATGGACAATGTGATGCCATCTATTTGCAGTATAATTTCCTGTGTCAAAATTTCGGCATCGCTTACTTTTGTGTAGCAAGTGTTCCCTTTATTTTGGTCACTGTGAAATTGAATAGATAACTGACAAATGATCGCGAACTTTCGCCGCTAGAAAGTAAATTCTCAATCAATCTGATTAATCATACGGTAATTCTAGTTAATGATCAGATTGCTAATCATCCGGATCAGGCTTTACGGTAAATGGTGATGTGATCATGAGGGAAACCAGTGAAGGTGGCCCACGAACCATATGCATGTTCAAGGTGCACAAAAGTTAGCAGCAACATAACGAAGTACCTCGAAAAGGATAGAACATACATTAGCACGTCTGATCAATGTGCAGCAGCACCCATCAATCAACTGGTCCTCCGAGGATACTTAGCAGGACCATCTGGCTACCAACGTCGCAAAAGCCGCACCAATGTCACCCGAACTCTTCTTCTCTACGTACTTTATTTTGTAGTGTTTCTTCGGTGTAGGTCACTGCTCTACAGACAAAAACAAGAGTTAAGGCGAGAATGAAATGTTGAACATAAGTATATAAGCATGTAAGAAGATTTCGCTTACTGTTTTAAATGTTCAACCTTGCGAGGCATCATTGACACTAAAGCTCACGCCCATTTCTTTACACATTTTATCAATCTCGGCCACAACAATCTTGTAGAGACGTTCATCATGGCACACCAAAGAGGCCAACTGATGCATCTTACTGCAGAGGAGCTGATAGCATTCACCATACTCAGATGGTATATTTCCGTCAGCAGGGGTGTACGGAAACCCCACTCCACTTTTGGCCTTCTTGGTCCACCTTTTCATTACATAATGCGGCGGCAGTATTCTCATTTGGTTGTTGCCAAGAGATCCCAACACGTCCATGACCTTCAAAATATGCCGACAAAACAGCCCAAGAGTTTCATACAAATGACATGTGCATATCAAGATTATATTCTCTGTCTGAACGAGAACAGTCCTTTCATCAATCTTGGAGTGATCACTGTAATCCAACTTATGTACACAATATGCCTCTTTGTCACTTTCATCCCTGCTGGGACATCGTTCTATCTGATACTCAAACATACGATGATATTGCTCCTGAAACATCGCAAACATATTAGGTGTATATTGTTCTGCAGCAGATTTTGTCATTGGACTGTATGCAAAGTTGTTGTTTGGCAGCTTGTCGGCGGCTTGAAAATCCAGCTCCTTCTCGGTATCCCTTCTTTTTTCAACCATCTTACTAAAATGGACAAAAAATTGATCAAGGTTGTGGTCTGCATGAAGATATCCTTTGAGAGGACTATTACACAACTTGCTCAACTGCGTTAAGGCCATACCGGCAGTGAAATGTTGTTTAACCCAAGCTGATGACCACTGAGTTCGGAAGCCATGTATCGTCTCCAACCAACTATGGGCTCCATTAGGGAAACATGCTTTGATCATCTTCTCCCATTCGAAGTTAAACTCCTCTTCATCCTCGACATCATACATTAAATAATTCAACTCAGTCGCAAACTCAGGGGTGAATAGTTGACGGAGGTTCTTTTGGGCATTTTGTACTATGTGCCAGGTACACAGAGCATGGTATGTACTTGGAAGAACTGATTTAATGGCAGCAACCAACACTTGATCTTGGTCTGTGAATATCGTTTTTGGAGCCTTGTTATACATGCATTTCAAGAAAGTTCTAAATAACCATTCAAATGACTCCATCGTCTCATCATATAAAAGAGCTGCTCCAAAAACACAACTCTCGTGGTGGTGGTTGAATCCGATAAAGAGGGCTGCAACAACAAGATAATATTTGATTTAAGATGATGATGCATGAATAAGTAATCAATCCAAACTCAACGACAAGTAATGAAGTCATGCTCTGAAGCTGGTGCACCAATTTTCAACACTGTTTGACAAGCTTTTAACAAATAATGAGGTCAAACTCATCAAAGAGAGGACATTTGAGTACATACCTAGTGGTCGGTTTTTTTTTCTACACGTGGTATCGAATGCGATTGAATCCCCAAAAAAGTGATAGTCCATCTTCATTCTTCCATCGGCCCAAAAAATAATTGCAATCTTTTCATTACTGTCCACCTCAATGTCATAATAAAAAGAAGGATTATGATATGCTTCATTACGAAAATACTCCTGCAATGCGGTAGCTTCCCCGAACTTCATTTCTTTTTGTCTTCTTCCCACCAAATGATTCTTAAGGTAAGCTGAACGGGAACAAAGCTTTTCCTCACCTCCTGCACCCAATGTCATTTCCTCGTAGGAAGACTTTGGCTGAGTAGAAGCATTCTCGTTCATTCCAACTGCGCTTTCAGCATCAATAACTTGACGGTTTGATCTCAGCATGTTGATAAATTCTTGAGGGTGCATATCATGATTATGTTGCAAAACCCAACTCTTGATGACATAAACACGTCTTTCTTGGTCGAAGTGCATTATGATATGGGCACCGCAGCCTGTTCTCTCCTCTCTTCTAAAGCGTTTATGTGATGGTTTTGCCTCAACATGACTGAATAGTTTTGCCTTGTTCTTAGGATCAAATTTGCTTCCCTTTCGAAACCCTTCTTTGTTGCACAGGTACCGCATGTATAGCACATCATCCGTCTTCCGACCCCTCTTCTCATAATCGATCCTAGTGGCAAATCCTTTGCGGTGCGCATAATTGTTGTAGAATTTGTGAGCCTCCTCCACCGTGCTGAACTCTAGTTTCTTCCAGTATTCGGAGTCTTCCAAGTAATCGACCATCTCCGGAAGGAAAAAGTAATAGTTGAGAAGTTACAAAGTTTTTTTTGCATAGAGATATCAAAGTTTCACGTCCCCTCTCTACAAACAAAAACAAGAGTTAAGAAGATAACATAACAATGTTAGTTTCCCTTCATCTTTTCCCTCGCGATTCAAACCGCTTAATACACACAGAGTAATCCATCGTATAAACACAACACCAGTACTTCAAAGAACCAGCACGAGTCGTATAAAAGCGCAAAACCGAGATAAAGAACAATAGGAAAACAAAGAGAAACACAGCCCAAAATTCGGAACACTTAAAAGTCCATCCAATACTAACATGCAAAATTCGGAAAAATGTGGATCGTCATTATCTTTGAAGATCGTCGTCCATAACGTGTTGATGGTGGAAGATTATAATAATACAGTTTTGATCTAGAAGCTCCAACCTAGCGGGAGAATTTCCAATCGATAAACCCTAAACCCTAAATTCTAACACAAAACAACAACCCCAATATCAGTTGGACCAACAGATAAGAAACAGCAAAGAGAAATTGACATGTACCTGGAGACGCATGCAACCAAGAATTCTTCACAGCGGAGAGAGGCGGCGGAGCGGGCGGTAACTTTGGAGAATTTACTTTGCCAATTTTTTTACTGTTTATATTCCTTTTTAAAGGTTTTTTTTTAGGGTTTTCCCTTTTTTTTACGGTTGGATTAGAGAGATCCCGCGCAGAGGGTGTTGTTTTGGGCCTTATTTGTGGGCCTTTGTCAACGGCCGCGTCTAATTTCATATCGTGGGCCCAATGATAACCAAAGCCTATTTCCAACCGTTCAATGTCGGATCAACTCTCTTGCGAGATAACGAAAAATATATATTTTTTATTATTGACAGTTGAGATATGACAATTTTTTTATTTTAAATTATTTATACGCTGATGCTTTTCTAAATCATATCATTTTTTTAAATCAATTTTAGTTTTTCAGCGACGTGGATCTGTTTTAATTCAATTAATTAGTTTTGCTAACAATAGTTGAAATTTATAATAAACCTTATATGCAACTAAAATAAACAGATACTTTGTTTCCAAGTGAAGTAGCAATTTATTTGGAGAAATCCAGAAATTGAATTGTAGATTTAGTTGTTATACGAAATTTGTTGGTGATTTAAAGTCATAATTAATTTAAGTAAAACCAAATATAAGATTATATTATTTGGTGGAAGTTATTTTCTTTATCTGTTTGAACAGAACAGCGGAAGTTCTTCTTGATATACCGTCCACAAGATTCACGACTTTCCGATCCAAATAGCTTATTATTATCCAAGGTACACCGTATCTGCCTCTATAGACCACATATTCGCGCCGTGGAAGCAAATTCTTGATGACATTTGCCCCAATAAAATTCATAAATTTGTAACTTCTTTAAATGAATTTAAGTCTCATACAATTTGAACAAAATATTTAAATAATAAATATTTAGTTACACTATCGTCTTTAACCCCTAATAAAAATTTAGCTTCTTTTAATCTACATCGAACACTATCGTATATAACTTATTATCTTAATAATTTTTATTTCATTCGTAAGATTTGAACGCGAAATATCGGCCTCGTATTAGCCACATTATCTTGGTCTACTGCCCTATCTTGTACCCTATAAAAACAAGGGACAAAAAACATAACAAACCATCATCCATTTTCTGCGGTTAGCTTGTGCCTGCAATGGCTTACTCCAAGACAATACCCCTATTTGTTCTAGTCAATATCCTGCTCCACACTTGTGTATCATCTCACAAGATCCCGTCATGTCCTCCAAGTAGGGTTCCGTCGCCGTCGGGCTCTCCTCCGGCTGCTGCCAAGTGTCCCAAGGACACCCTCAAGTTCGGGGTCTGCGGGAGCTGGCTTGGTTTGGTCTATGAGGTTGTTGGGACTAAACCAAGCAAGGAATGTTGTACACTTATCCAAGGTATTGCAGATTTAGAAGCCGCTTTGTGCTTGTGCACGGCGATCAAGGCCAATGTGCTTGGGCTCGTGAAGCTGCAAATCCCTGTCGCCGTTAGCTTAATTGTTAATGCCTGTGGTAAGAAGGTTCCTGATGGGTTTCAATGTCCTAATTAAAGCGGATGTGTTGATATTTCTATCTTATTGGGTGATTTTTCTGATTGTATTTTTTTTTATACATGAGGCTTGAATCCAAAAAAACTTTCATATCTTGCTTGTATGTTGTTGTTGCGTGGAATTTTCTTTCTAGTGTCAGTCAAACCAATGTATTTTGCTTCTTTTAGATTCATGTGTTGGGTTTTTTTCCTCTTTTTTCGTTGGAGAAGTCAATTAGTCTTACTGTATGAAAAATTTATCAACAACCACTTGAATCAATTAATAATGAAGTTATTTAAACTTAATAATAGATATTGAGTTCGAATTTTTAAGAAACTGATTCAAATTGAAATAGTCGGATCAACAGTTATCAGAATATTAGGTGATGTAAAAAAATTGTAAGATGAAGCACCGTCTCCAGCAACGATGCAAAACACAACTGCCTTGTCAAAAAGAGAACACAACTCATTTTTTTTGAGGAACCAAAGAAGTTGGGAACTATGGGCTTTATATTATTATAAGACGGTAGTTCAGAAGTTGGGCCACAAAAATGGGCCTTTAAGTTCACGTTGGGCACATAAGCCGAAAACCCTGTATTACATATTTGTGCTCCATAGTCCATACAACAATTATACATAAACATTTGACAAAAATAGGGAAAACTATACTTAAGTACTCTGTAGTTTTATGCTTTTCAAATTTAGGACAAGTAGTTTAAAATTGCATTTTTTTAGTCCTGTGATTTTTTTTTCTCGGACATCACTCGGTCTCGGGCAGCCCGGCCACTTGTCTGTCCACATGGGTGCCACATGGCTACACGCCGTCATTTGGCATCCTACGTGAACAGTCCATTTGTGTAAGTCGAGATGACGTGGCATATGGCAAATATCCAAATTAGTTCTAATTTTGAAAAATTGCGGGGTTTTTTAAAAATAATTAATTTTAAAATTATGACTAATTTAGATATTTACCACATGCCACGTCATCTCGACTTACACAAGTGGATTGTCCACGTAGGATGCCAAACGATGGCGTTTACGTGGATGTGGCACCCACTTGGACAAACAAGTGGCAGCGCAGCTGCCGAGCTGCCCGGGACCGAGTTTTTTCCGAGCAAAAAAAACCATAGGACTAAAAAAATGCAATTTTAAACCACATGGCCTAAATTTAGAAAGCATAAAACTACAAGGTACTTAAATGTACTTTTTTTGAAATTTTTTTAGTATAACTAGAAAAATGAAGTTTGAAAGCCTTTAAAATTTGTGACAAAGGAAATACCCATTTTAGTACTTTGCATTATGTGAAATGGATACTTAGAACCCACTTCTCATATGAACTTTGACTTTCGCTAATGTGACTTCGACTTGCTAACATGACACAAATAGATGATGTGTGAAGTAATATTAAAAAAATAACAAAAATATCCTCATGCTAGAAATCTAAAAAAATAACATTACAAATTTAAAAAAATTCTAGAATTAGAATTGCGAGGATATGTTAAATTTTACACAGCGAGAGGAATGTTAGTTTTTTAAAATTTCTAGCGTGAGAATATTTTTGTAATTTTAGTAATATTACTTGGAGCATCATCTATTATGCTTTGTGAGTAAGTTGAAAACATTGTCATCATTGTCACATTAACCAAAGTCAAAAGCTCATATGAGAAAAATAGTTTTTTTTACAAGTATGAGAAAAAAGGTCTTAATTATCCATTTCACACAGGATACTAAAATGAGTGCTTTTATAATACAGGTACAAAATATCTAAAATATCTTTATCGCTTGGTAAGAAAATTTTAGTTAACGTCCTGCCTATTACAAATTAAAGTTAGTCGAGACACAGTCGGTGCATTGTCGTCTTCTTTGAATTTCCCATGAACGACAACTGGGGTTCACGGGCCCATAGCAGTATCACTCATGTTGGAGGACATTGGTGACGTAGCCTTTCCCTAGGAGTATTGTAATAGTTGATGGTACAAGGCTGAGTTTCACGATATCAACGTCAAAAGAGATATTTATTCTTGAGGTAATCTTTTCTCACCACAGATTTTTTCTACTGGATTTTCTTGTAGTAGGGTTTTGACGAGGCCCGTGATCGTAATTTCACAAATAGTTAAGAAGAGGTGTTGCACTAAGTAAGATATATCGGGCCTTTTAATTTGCCCCTCCATTTCCGAAAAAAAAACGTTACAAAGCAGATCCAAACATTGTGCAAACTGCAAAACCACCAGCTCCAACCCTACCTAATTCCGAAATTAGCGAAGATGGCCACAAACTACGCACAAGTCAAAATCGTGACCGAGAAATTGTTTAAATAAATTGTAGGTATTTTCTTATACCAAAAAAATTGTATGCATTTTCTCTCAAAAAATTTATTAGATAATTGCAAAAGCGTGTATATATATATATATATCCGCTGCAATCCTTGAAATCCCCACTCAAACAATGTCGAGGGCTACATGCAGCAGCGAATCTGAAGCAAACTCGGTGCCAGCATCATGCGGAGTGGTAGATGGACAGTCCGCCTACTATATCTATGCCTCGGACAACCCTGGGCATATCTATGTTAGCGACCTGCTTCATGATAGTAATTATGGAGAGTGGGTGGCTGACATGGTGAATGCTCTCTATGCCAAGAACAAGCAAGGCTTTGTGGACGGAACCATACAGTGCCCAGCGACGACCTCGCCAAATTTTTCCTTATGGATGCGCTGCGACGCCATGGTGAAAGGATGGCTCAAAAGTGCCATGGAGAAGGATATTCGTGCGAGTGTGCGATATGCTAGGATAGCAGCTGAGATATGGTCTGACCTGAGCGAGCGGTTTGGCAAGGGAAGCGCACCAAGGGCGTACGAGCTACGGAGATCGATAACCCAGTTCAGACAAGATCAGCTAATGGTTTCCGCCTACTACACCAAGCTAAAGGGTCTGTGGGATGAAGTGCAGGCCATCAATCCATTACCCAAGTGCACGTGTGGAAATTGCACTTGCGATGTTTCTAAGCAGGTGTCAGCCATGAGGGAGAAAGAGAGGTTGTATGATTTCCTGATGGGTCTTGATGAGGGTTTTGGTGTCGTCAAAACACAGATATTAAGCACCATCCCTCCACCAAACATCAGAGCAACCTATCACCTGGTGGCAGAAGACGAACAACAGAGAAACTTATCTGCAGGTCGTCGAACCAACACGGAGAGAGCCGTGTTTCAGGTCCAAGCTGAAAAGAATATCGCAAAGAAAAACCCTAAAGGGGATCGTCCCCGGTGTGACCACTGCGGAAAGGTTGGGCACTCGGAGGATCAATGTTTCGAGTTAATTGGATACCCACCCGGCTGGATAAAGCGGGAACAACGGGATCCAAAATCAAAGGGGCCTACGGGATCGCGACCTAGGGCAGCACATGTTGCACAGGAGGGCAGCCCCGTGCCAGGCTTCAGCAAAGAGCAGTACACCAGCCTTATGCGATATCTTGGTGGTGACGGCAACTCGAATAAACCAAGTGAGCCACAGATAAACATGGCGGGTAAGGTCTCTTATGCTCAAGCTTGGATAGTCGACTCTGGGGCATCTGAACATATATGTTCGGATATAGCATTGTTCCAGGGAGGAGTTCGAAAAGAACAACATCTACCGGTTAAAATTCCGAATGGAGAAAATGTTCTGGTTCACGGAATTGGTGAAGTCAGATTGATGAAGAATATCGATTGAAAATATATATTGAAATTTTTTCTAGAAAAAAAAAGTGTGCGAACGAATGACCCAAAATACACCTCGGGCCTCAGTTAGCCGTGCAGTCGCGTGCAAACTCCCGTCAGACGCAGATCTAAAGAGTTATTTAGTTCAAATTTTACGAATATAAAATATTATATGTAATCTGGACATTGCATACGAACCGTAAGATATGTGATAATTGATTACTACACACGAAGGCTCCATAACCTAGACCTGATCATTGTTCGAATTTGAACTAATTCGAATTCGTATAAATCTTGAATCGTATTTGATTCGTCTAAGGACAAATTCAAATACGAATTATAAATTGCTAAATTTGAATCAAATTTGATTATATTTTGTGACAAATTACTCTCACGTCTCTGACCTTTGGTCACCCTCCCCCTTGCGTCCCTGACTTTTGAAAAATGATTGTCCCGTCCCTAAATTTTGATGATAATAGACTTTTCTTGCCTTTTCTTGCCATTTCTTGCCTTTTCATGCCTTTTCATGCCTTTTCTTGCCTTTTCTTGCCTTTTCATGCCCTTTCTTTCCTTTTCATGCATTTTCATGCCTTTTCATGCCTTTTCTTGCCTTTTCATGCCATTTCTTGCCTTTTCATGCCTTGTCTTGCCTTTTCATCCCTTTTCTTGCCTTCTCATGCCTTTTCTTGCCTTCTCATGCCTTTTCATGCCTTTTCTTGCCTTTTCATGCCTTTTCTTCCCTTTTCTTGCATTTTCTTGCATTTTCTTGCCTTTTCTTGCCTTTTCTTGCCATTTCATGGCTTTTCTTACCTTTTCTTGCCTTTTCTTGCCTTTTCATGCCTTTTCTTGCCTTTTCATGCCTTTTCTTGTCTTTTCTTGCCTTTTCTTTCATTTTCATGCCTTTTCTTGCATTTTCTTGCCTTTTCATGCCTTTTCTTTCATTTTCATGCCTTTTCATGGTTGCAGTGTGACTCATGTTTTAGAGCCAAACAGACAAGGCTTCCTTTTTCAAGAAGTTCAATAAAGACTGTTGTATGTTTTGATACAATCCATTGTGATGTATGGGGTCCTTATCGCATTAGCTCTTTGACGGGAGCACGATATTTCCTCACTATAGTTGATGATTTCAGTCGTGGTACGTGGGTGTATTTGATGCATCATAAGTCTGAAGTTGGAGATCTTCTCTGTTCGTTCTATAATCTTGTGAAAACATAATTTGGAGCAAAAATTAAGAAGGTACAAAGCGACAATGGGACCGAATTCAAGTCGGGTCGCATGTTACAATTTTATGATAAACATGGGATTGTCTTACAAACATCGTGTGTCAATACTCCACAACAAAATGGAGTAGTGGAAAGAAAGCACAGACACATTCTTGATACGACAAGAGCATTGCAATTTCAGGCAAACTTGCCAATTGAGTTCTGGGGAGAATGTGTACTTATGGCGGTATATCTCATCAATCGACTACCATCGTCAGTCCTCCAGCATAAGACACCGTATGAAGTGATATATGGGAAGCCTCCAACCTACGAGCATTTAAGGACTTTCGGCTATCTTGTATATGTCCATAAGCGAACTTCAGATAAGTTCGAAGAAAGGGGGAGAAAATGGATATTCTTGGGATACCCTTCTGGCCAAAAGGGATACAAGATGTTTGACTTGGTGACTGGGGATGTCTTGGTCAGTAGAGATGTGACTTTTGTCGAGGACAGGTTCCTGTTTGCACAAGGAGCGCTTTCCTGTCACGACTTGATTGAGCACCAAAGTAACGATCACGATATGGACCCTGCGATGATGGAGTTTTATGATGAGGCCGATGATGAACGACCACACCAGCCAGGGGCCGACCATTCAAATAACTTGGCAGATTTGGCCGAAGCTGCAAGAGGTAGTGTGCGAGTTGATAGGGGCACCGAGAATGTGACAATGGAAAGGGAAGTAATTGGGCGACCACAGCGAAGTCAAAAGTTGCCCACTCACTTACAAAATTATGAAGTTACGTTACCACCCTCCATCACGTCACTAGAGCCTACTCAACCATCAGGTAACTCTACGGTATATCCTCTTTCGCACTTTGTGAGTTATGAACATTTTTCTGGACAGCACAAAGCCTTACTTGCAGGCATCAGTTCACACAACGAGCCGACAAGTTTTGAACAGGCTATAAAATATCAACATTGGAGAGATGCTATGCGACAAGAGATTGAGGCTTTAGAATCCAATGGAACGTGGACTTTGCAGACACTACCAAAAGGAAAGCGTGTGGTTGACTCAAAGTGGGTTTACAAAGTCAAATTCAAGCCAAATGGAGACGTAGAGCGGTATAAAGCAAGGTTGGTGGCACGAGGTTTTACACAGGTTGAAGGCATAGACTTTCATGAAACCTATGCACCTGTGGCCAAATTGGTGACAGTTCGATGCTTGCTTGCCATCGCAGTCAAGAGAAATTGGTTCATACACCAATTAGACATAAATAATGCTTTCTTGCATGGTGA
The DNA here is from genome assembly GCA_963995505.1 of Hypericum androsaemum. Taxonomy (NCBI): domain Eukaryota; kingdom Viridiplantae; phylum Streptophyta; class Magnoliopsida; order Malpighiales; family Hypericaceae; genus Hypericum; species Hypericum androsaemum. The sequence continues at coordinate 2,129,899 of OZ023185.1, forward strand.
TTTATGGGAGGAGGTGTATCTCAAAGTTCCGCAAGGTTTCTCGACAGCTGGAGCTGGGAAAGTTTGCAAGTTGCACAAGTCATTGTACGGCTTGAGGCAGGCTTCGAGAAGTTGGTACACTAAGTTCACCAATGCGCTACTTAAGTAGAAGTTCACACAATCACAAGCCGATCAATCATTTTCTTTTATCGAGATCCCAAAGTTACAATTATGGCTTTGATTTACGTGGATGATGTGATCTTGGCAGGCACGGATGAGGGCAAGATCAATGATATCAAGGCTTATCTGGATACCGAATTTGGCATTAAAGATTTGGGTCCGCTGAAGTATTTCTTGGGCATTAAGGTGGCCCGAACATCACAAGGACTTGTACTTAGCCAATGTAAATACACGTTGGACATATTGAGGGAATGCGGTAAGCAGGGAAGCAAGCCGGCAGATTTCCCCATCGAGCAGAACCATAAACTTGCAGCGGACAGGGGGAGCGAGTTGGTTGATCAGGGGCGATATCGAAGATTAGTTGGGCGCCTTATGTCTTGGTAGCAACCCGACCTGATCTGGCATATGTTGTTGGCATACTTAGCCAATTTGTCAGCTGTCCGAGTGAGGAGCACATGGCTGCAGCTGATCGAGTTGTGGAATATTTGAAGGGCACGGCAGGCCAAGGCATTTTGTTATATATATATATATATATAATTGACAACTAGATTCTTGATTAATTTTAGTCCGGATGGAAAACCCATATTCTCATTTAGTTTACTCCCACTTGATGATTTTTTTATTTTTTTTCCTTAAGTTTTGTTGTTTACAGTCGGGTATGTTATTGATAAATTAATTTCTCAATAGTGTCTTTTTTGTTTGTGAATTTTAATCCAATATTTTTTAAGAAAATAAAAAAATTACCACTTAATCAACTCTCTTGTTTCGTTGAAATTTTTAGTTTGCTTATTGTTGAGGTACAAAAATAATCTCAAATTATCAATGATATTTTGAGCTCTCTGGTGCGGTCTTAAAGTGACCGGGTGACCGATGACCGGCATGGTCTCAAAGTGGGTGGTATCATCTCAGAGAGATCAATATCGGGTGATCGATGTTCGGTATCATCCCGAAAAGACCGGTGTCGGATGACCGGTGATTGGTGTCATTTCAAAGAGCTTGCTTCTGGTCTTGAGTTGGGTAGAAATCGATAATGGTCTTCTCTTGGCCAAGACCGATGATGGTCTCTCCTTGGTGGAGATCGGTGACGGTAGACTACCTCAGTTTATTGTCCTTCGATGCCAAACATTCATCTTTGGTAAATTGGCAGTAACTTATGACTCGAACATTAGATTGAGCTGATTCTTTCGGCTATGGAAAGGCAAGACAAATATCTACAACTTTGTAGTTTACGAATTTTTCTGATACGAAGCAGAAGGTAGTCAAAAGTCTACTTTAAACTGATCCTACTCCGGACCAATTCGGTCGGCTTCCCGCTTTGGTCGGCTTCCCGCTTCCAAGACCAAGGCGGGAGCCCAGTTCCGTCCGCTTCCCGCCCACCTGGCTGGCACTCCTTGGTAAAATGCTCATAACTTTCTATCCGGAGCTCGGATTGAGATGATTCAAGTTGTTGTGCGAAGTTAAGACATAGATCTACAAGTTTGTGGTTTGTGATGTCTTCAGATTCGGGGCGGAAGCAGGTCAAAAATGCGGGTCAAGGTGGGAGAATGCTTTGGTCCTCAAGGCGGGAGGCTGGAAGGTGCTTTGACCTACAAGGCGGGAGGCTGGATGGTTGCTTTGACCTACAAGGCGGAAGCTCGGATAGTCGCTTTGGTCTTTGAGGTAGGAGCCCGGATGTCGCTTTGGCCTTCAAGGTGGGAGGCCGAAAGATGCTTTAACCTACAAGACGGGAGGCCGGATGGTTGCTTCGACCTACAAAGTGGAAGGCGGAGCTCGAGCAGTGTACCGCCTTACTTGTGCGAGCGGTAGGTTGGAGCTCGGGCAGTAGGCCTTGAAAGCGGTAAGGCTCGCTTTGGAGCCCGGGCAGTAGGCCTACGAGTTTCCACTTTGAAGGCGGTAAGTCCCGCCTTTCACTTCGTGTTCGCGGGCGGAGGATGAGGCCGGGCGGTAGGTCCGATTCCGCTTAGGGGGCCGGATGGATTCGACGATCCCGCCTTGGGGGCCCGGTTAGAAAGCTCGTCTTGGTCCATGTAGGTGGAAGGCTTGGGCCCATTGTGGGTTTAAAGACGGTAAGCTGTTTAGGCGATGACAAGCTTAAAATGAGCTTTTGCGTAGAAGGTTCGAGAGGATAGGATCGGCTCGGCTTATATTTTCCTAAGTAGAGCCAGAATTTCTGAGATTTCAATAAGACTTTGGGGCACAGTTGCTTAGGCGACACGACCGGCATATTCCTAATCGAAGACAAGATCTGTCCATATGAGGAAGACGGTTTATATTTTCCTATTCTAAGCCGGGTTGATTTCGAAACAAAATATTCACTCGGGACGGGATTTCTTACACGGGAAGGATGGAGCTAGGTCAAGACGTGCTATATAAAGGGAGCTCGGGCAACGGAGACGATGAATCAACAAACACAACAACAAACTACTCTTCTATCTTTATCATTTTTCCTTAGTTTGTAGCCTAGCATAGCCGGTAGCCTAGCATAGCCTTAAACCAACCTTGGAACGACTACTCCGGATCCGTCTCGGGTTACTTGTTCTCTTTTCCCCACAATACTTATTCAGTACATTAAGTACTAAACTTTGGTTGAAGTAAGCTTGAGCAACATGCAAGTATCTCTTTACTTTTTTTTTTGTTAAGTATCTCTTTTCTTGAGTATGCAATCCTTTAGAATTGCAATCCCCAATAGGTTCAACCAAAGATCTGAAAAATTATAGAAAATTGAAGATAAAAACAAGCACACATGCGTCATTCCAGCCCTAGAAGAATTTTCCTCATTCCTTTTTGATATATAAATATGATATATAAGTCCGTGAACTCTTACCCAACTGTTTCATTAATTTATGGGACTTGGTCGATGACCTGAGTACCATCATAGGCTTGATTTTCTTTGGATCACCTGTCACATATGCACAACAGCCAAGAGCAAAAACTTCATTGGTTGGTACTTGGTACAGGCGGTTCAAAAATCTCTGGTCTCGAGTTTTAATAATTATAAACAGATGAAGTATTACTTTACGAGCGATGAAGCTGATTCTGTCGTCTTGGGTTGGGACGATGATTATAGTTCCTGCAATTCATACCACAGCTATAGGTTGACAACTTGTTGGTCTTTTTTATAAGTAGAATTTTTTTAAAGGTAAATTTTTATACAGATTGAACCTTCAATATCTTTGAAATTCACAACGTATTGTGCTGTTAGGATATGTGCATTTTGACATAAGTAGAATCTTTTCATAACTATAAATTTGTAAGAGCTAAAGTTTAAACTTTGATCAAGTTAAATCCTCAATCCTTGAAGACAATTGGTAATCAAGATCTCGAACTCTTCTTGGATTCTTCATTCTAAGATTAGGTTGGGGTATTTTAGGCTAGGTGTATTTGTAAATAGTGAGCATGTTCACTATTAGAATTTTTCGAATAATTGACATATATTATAGTGCTATCGAAGTATCTCTTTTACCTGTTGTCATTTTTTCCCACTGAATTTTGCTACAATAAGATTTTTAGTAAAGTCTCGACTGCAATTCTCATACATTTGTGCAGGAGGGTCGTTACTCGGGACGGGGGGTCGGGACACTTGGGTAGAGGTGGGGGTTCCCATAGTATTTTCTCTTTTCTATAATTTTTGTATATGTATATTACTATATTAATTTAAATGAAGAAAATTTACGTACCAAAAAAAATTAATTCCTCACTCATATTTTATATTGTTAGAGTAAGTAGTGATTGGTATTACGAACTAGCAACGGAAAAGCGGCTCGTTTGTTTTGAAATATGTATATATGATTTAATGGATCGGGAAAGGCGAGATATCATATTCTTGATGAAAGTTTATTTACGCACAATAACTCCTTAATTTCTCCAAAGATGCAACTGAAACTAGTAGCTTTTGAAAGGTGAAATTAATTTCTCTAAACCTCAATCTGTAGATTCGTACTAGAATACGAACTTCTTATTTATGCAATTTCGTGTGTGCAAATTTGATTTTGCTTACGACTGGTTATAGTATGTTGGTGTATTCCATACTAAGTAGGCCGACAGTGAAGTTTACTCACCGCTTTTTTTTTCACCGAATTTTGTTGCGGCAAAGTTTTGATTAATTCGGTGGTTATAATTTTGTATAAAAAAATTCTATACTAATTATATTGTAAATATATTACTATTAATAAAATTTACTTATCACTTCTCAAAAGAAATTACCTATCAAAAGAAAAGTATGTTAGTGTATCAATCTCAATCTCAATCTCATATATAATCTTACAAATCAATGACTTATGATTATAATATTTTAAATTAGATATGGTAATGGCAACATACTAACAAGGATAAATTTTGCATTGACGAAACTCTGATGTTCAAATTACAAAAGAACAGCGACCAAACATAATTCGCTCTTCCAAAAGAGAGCAAAATATTTATGAATCGCTCCAAGATCACGACACGAGGAGGCTGAAAACAAAACCAAAAGAAAATTTATAGTGACTCCTAAACAAGGGAATAGTGATTGACGACACTCGTTGCATGCAAATATTGATACCATATTTTTTATTCGAACCGGGTAATACTTTTAAACGGTTACAAAATACGTACAGATATACTATTTATTTAGGCACACTGGAAGCCCTTAGGGACGCTCTTTCCACAGAAGTTCAAGAGCAAGCTCAAGGAGAGAGGGATGTCAAGGTTGATGCCCAACACATTGGCCTTAATGGCAGTGCAAAGGCAAACGGCGGCCTCAAGGTCAACTAGCCCTTCAAGGAGGGGGCAGCAAGGGGACTTGGCTGGGGTACCGATCACCAGGTGCAACAAGTCGCCCAACACATCCGCGCACACCCCCAGCTTCAGGGCGTCCCTCGGGCAGCTCGCGGGAGCGGGCGTGGGTGCGTACGGTGGTGGAGGGCACTTCGACGGGGGAGGAGGCGGAGGAGGGCACTTTGGTGGCGGAGGAGGGCACGGGACTTTGTGTGAGCTGACCAGACTGAAGAAGAGAAGATTTAGGGCTAACAGAAGGGACGTGGTTGCAAGTGCCTTGGAAGCCATTCTAGTGTAGTTTAGGACACGTAGTATATTGTTGTAAGATGCTCGAGGAATTAACGTGTAGGATCCGCGGCTTTTATAGGCAAGATTGAGATTCGCAAAGGAATTAAGCGTTACCGATGAGGCCATTGGGAAGTGATCGACTAACAAATAACTTGTTATAGTTTGACCAAGATTTTTCAAATTCGAAAAATATAATATTATTAAATATTTGTTGAGAAAATTTTATCAAATGTTAATTTGATAATGGATTAATCTACTCAATAAGGTATCACTTGATAATGGATTAGGGATTGGAATATATTGGATTGAGACCCTTCATTAGCTGGCTGCATCACGACTTCTATAAGAGGCCATCTTCGGATATTTGGAATGTTGCCTCAACTTGATTCTTTCGCATATGCCGGTGTTACTACAAGACATATGAGGTTCCTATCATCAATTAATTAGTCTTAGTATATTGTAGTTTCTATTCTCTCTCTTGACAAACACCTCAAATTTCGAGTATCATAAGCCCACTTGACAATAATGTTTCCCGCGCCACTAATTGTACAGAGATTTGTCATCTTTTTCTGGCCAAAATAGATATTTCAACAAGTGGAAGACCAAGATAAAATTAAGAAATACTGAAATCTTAATCGTCAAATGTACCAAGTGTATGATATGGACATAGTAAATTTTCTGGCAACAACATAGGAACCTACAATGATAAACATTACAGCTTACAATCGTTTGTCGCACGTCTTTCAATATATATATAAAAACACATTTTTTTCCCTATCTTGCTGCTGATGGCTTAAATTTACCGGGGTTTCAAAAGAATGAATACACGTGATGCCTAATCCGAGTCTCACTAAGCCGGCCAAGGTGTCGAAGAACCTGAAAGAACATTCGCGTGCATCGTTTGGCATTTGTTGGAAGAGCTTAATTAAACTTGAGAAGCGACTCAATGTCATTGGATGTCTAGGAACAATAAAAGCAGGGATATAGAAACCCAAATAGTTAAGGCGAACAAGTGCTTTAAATTGGGCTTTTGACGTTGGGATCGTTGGGAATGGGCTTTTGACGACAGAAGTGCTAGGCCCACGAAGAGTTGACTACATTGGAAAACGGTCTTTAAAGTGGTTTCTTTATTCAAGTCGCGCGGCTAAAATACACTCTTAGTCTATAATTTTTTATAAATTTTAATTAATAATAATTAACCAAACTTATTTTTGTCTTTTTGTGGTCACTCATATTCATTACTTCATCCTTCTCTGATCATTCTAGCTAACACAGTGAAACCATGGGTTTGGATATAGAATGGGTAAATTCTGAACCGTTTAAACTGAAGAACACGCGGGAAATTTTTTACAAAAAAATTAAAATATTGGGACAAAAATAAAAAAGTCTACATGTGGCATGAAATCACCAATATGCCATTATTGATAACTTGGCATGTTATTGTCGTAGTACACGAGCCATTATTAATAATTGAACATGCCATAGTCAAAACCAGAACATGTTATTATCGATCCTTCAGTCCAAACGGTCTAGAATAGCCTATTCATTCTAGACCCAATCCAATTTCGTGAAACCAGGGGCATTTAGTTAGTGGGTTACTTGGGCATGCTATTGGGCTTTTCTAAATTGAGAGTGATTACTGGCTATGGGCTGCCCAACACTAATCAGGGGCATTGAGCGCTGTTGGGCTTTGCTTTATTTAATTTAGTCAATTATGTATACATTTATTATGATTCTTAAGACTATACATTATTAATTCGAATGTACATTTATGCAAAAAATTAACTAAGATAAGTTATTCTAATTCGACAAAACTTTTCGAATTCAATCATTAGTAAGATAGAAATGTTAAAATTTGTTGGATAGTGTTAATGATTTTAACGATTCAAATTTGGATTAGTTGAGATAACGAGTATAAGGTATATAAACGATATACATGAGCTGCAAAATTACCGCGAGAATCACCGGTAATGAACTTCGCGATCTTGTCAAAAACATCTGGAAAGATAAAACACGAACATATATGATTAAAACTATATAAAATCACTCGATTAATTTATAATGATATGATAACAGATTTAAAACACCCGGAAGCACGATACATGCTGGGTGTTCCAATATATCTTTTTCTTTCGATATAATATATATCTATCACCACCAAATATACGAAACCCTAGGTTTTATATATGAATCTCATCAGACTGACCTTTTTGTTTATTTATACCAAGAATCTCATTATGAGGACCAAGACTGATACGATTACCTTTTTTTTTTGGTGGAAGACAAATACGATTACTTATAAGCAGACTAATAAACTTTAGAGTATATAATTAAGATGACGAAAAAAAAATCGAAGACTGAAACTAGTTCAGTTATGAGAAGGAGGGTGTGTCTTTGGTGGCGAGTAGTCCAGGTTGAAGCCCGGATGTTTCTCTCTGTGTTCATCTCGCGGCACTCGCCACGTCACTGAGTTTTGAAGGGCACCGGATTTATGGGATCTCTCCCTTGTTGTTTGCTTCCCCTTGACCAGGTCGGAGTCCTTCATCACCAGCGGTTTGGTCTCCGATACTTTGCTTTTATTGGATGTGGATCCATTTTCATGGCCTCCTGATGAAGATGATGAGGGGCTAATCTCCGTCTTTGTTGGTTCTGAGCTCTCTTTCTTACCATTCTGCGTCAATACAAAGAAATCATAAGGAAAACAAATTTCCGTGGAGATTATGTTAATATTATCATATACTTCTTTCCGAGTATGATCAACTTATTTATAAACGTTTAAAAATCTGTATACTCTTGTATTAAGATTTTAGATTAGATATAAAAATTTTAATATGTATCTTTGTCCTAATGAGTTTCGTATATCTTTTGCCACTTGAGATCTAGCTCAAAAGTGACAAGGGTGGAAATAGAAATTTAGGGTTATATTGATCAACAACTTTCAAATTCTGGAAGAGATATCTACTTTATATTCCAAAAACAATCTTCTTTACGGAGAAAGAAGATCGGCAGCAACTAACCGGATTGGAAATTTCCATGTTCTTGTCGTGCTTGCTGTCGGCTAGAACTGTGAGTCGTCTTCCATCGCATGCATACAAGCAAAGGCATAATAAGACTAAGAGGAGAATACGAGTTATGTGTGACATTTTGAAGAAGGTTTCAATATTATATGGAAATTTCGTCCAGAAGAACAAAAAGGGTTACAATGATAGGGTTGAAGGAGGGAATAAGAATTATATTGGTGGTCTCCTTGAACTCATAAATCTCACTCCAGTTGGGTCCCAATACCAGAGAAGAAGGAGGAGTACAGCTTGGGAAGTTATAATATGGGGGAGAAAAAGGAATGAGTCCAAAAGAGAGATTTTTTTTTCCCTCAAAATTCTCACTACAGCTAGGAAGAGAAGTTGGGAGCAGGTACAGATGGATTTTGGAAAAGCTAGAGATTGGATTTATTCGAGGTATTGGGCTAGGTAGGTGGTGGATCCCCTTGTTGTTTATCCCCAAGGACTTCCTTGTCCCAAAATTTAAAATGGCACAATTTGCTTGGTTTCAGCTGCATTGTTACTAGCCATTTTTATAGCTTGGAAGTTTTATTTTTTATTTTTAATATCCAGAGTCGATAGTCTTTGAGGGGTGCACTCTCAACTACGAGCTCACCATTCAAGCTATACTTTTCAACGCTCGCGAGTGACTATATTGGTCTAATAAATCTAGAATTTTATGTAATCAAAATCTTTTACTTTTTATTGAATTAAATATGTAAAGAGTTTATTTTCCACAACTAGTGAAACTTCTCTCTTTCTTTATTTGATTTTTTGGGTGTATTTTCTTGATTCTTCTTTTTGATAAAATCTTTACTTATAAAAAAGTTAATCATTATTGAATCATATTTAAAAAGCAGTTTTCACATTAATATCATTTTCTTATCATTTAGAGCAAATCTCATTACTTTGGGGAAGCTTATTTACCACTAGTATAGTGGTGTATTCTTCTTCGAAGTAGGGAGCCTTTTGAGACCGTGCACGAGTTGGTTATCCTCGGAAAGAGGACATCACAAAAAAAAACTGGTGCTCATGTTACTTTTTAAAATTACCAATGTCTTGGAATGTTTCGACGACTTCGATATCAGATTAAAGGATTACATAAGTATGCCTGTCTGGCCCAGAATTGTTTAAGCAACTTGAGGAGAAAAAAAACGTCCTTGGAATTTGGGAAGCAAGCTAGTTGGTTAAAAGGATTTGCAAATACGAATGGTTTTCCTTGTTCTGAAACACTAGCATTTGTTTCTTTAGTAAAATTTAAATATAAGATTTTTTAAACATTTGGTGATCATAGCCGAGAATTATTAGATTTTTAATATTGTCTTTTCTATTACTAAAATTTTGTTGGGTTGAATGCATTTTAATGCATTTGGCCCAAAATGGTAAGGCCCAAAGTGGATACCCAAAAGGGAAGTGGAAAAGTGCAATACCACATTGATTAGAGCAAAGAGGATTCCCTTGTTTATAAGGAATTCTCCTCCTCACCTCTCAAAGTTGGTTGACTACCTAAAGGCTGATCCACCGCTAGCTGCAACGTCCGAGCACGTCACAATGGGCGCTTTGTGGCGCACTTGGCATTTCACACGTGCGCATCGTCGCGAGGAGCCTTAAGTATTTTGCCCGGGTCCAGAGGCAGCTGTGCAGCTACCGAAGCGACGAGGAGCTGCGAGCGCCTTCAGGTTGGCGTGCAGCCTGGCGCGCCTGGAAGGATCCAGACAGCCTGCTGACCGAGCGGATGCGTCCCTTCGGAGTGGCTGCCTCCCTGCCTCCTCCAGCCTATAAATAGGCCTGCCCCCTTGCCATAATCTTCATCCCAGCAACTCATTGCATAAGCATTCGTTAGCAATAGTTGTCTTTTTCTCTCCCCCGATTCTCACTTACAAGAGTCCGAAAGGGTATATAAGGGTTCGCCCGAAAGTTTCGAGATATGTGTGTAATGGTCTTGGAAATGCCCTAACAGTCATTGTATCTTGGGGACGATTGCCGTAGCCCGTACCGCACTGAAATATACAGGGTAATCTCGTCTTACGGAGAAAGTGTCCAACACTTGCCTCGACTGCCGAAGATCCTAATCAAGTACATCAATCCTCCGAAACAAGAATCGTAAGACAAGATCGTGTACTTGAAGATGGCATCGACAAGCTCAGCACCAGCGGTCCCGGGAACTGTCCACGCCGAAAGGCCGGCCAAGTTCAACGGTACCAAGTTCAAGAGGTGGCAATAGAAGATGTTGTTCTACCTGACGACGCTCAACCTGGTCCGATTCTTGAAGGAAGAGGCTCTGAAGGTGGCGGAAAATGAGGCAGATCAACAGAAGATCAACGCCCTCAATGCATGGAGTCATAGCGACTTCCTATGCCGGAACTACGTCCTAAATGGACTAGACGACACGCTCTACAATATCTACGCGGAAGCCAAGACCGCTAAGGAGCTGTAGAGTTTACTCGAGAAGAAGTACAAAACGGAGGATGCCGGGACGAAGAAATTCATCGTCGGACGATTCCTCGACTTCAAGATGGTGGACTCTAAGAAGGTCATCGACCAAGTGCAGGAGCTGCAGCTGATCCTCCATGAGATCCAAGCCGAAGGGATGCAACTCGATGAGTCCTTCCAAGTAGCTGCGATGATCGAGAAGCTCCCCCCGCTCTGGAAGGATTTCAAAAGCTACCTCAAGCACAAGAGGAAGGACATGAGCCTAGAAGACCTGATCGTGAGACTTAGGATCGAGGAAGACAACCGAAAGTCCGAAGTCAAGCAAGGCAAGGCCAACTCTGAGACCACCGTGCACCTCGCTGAGGAAAAAAGTGGCAAGAAGAGGAAGAAGTCCGGGGATAAGCAGGAGAAGCAAGAGCCCAAGAAGAAAAAGAATAAGAAGATCAAGGGTGACTGTTACAACTGCGGCAAACTCGGCCACATGGCTAAGGACTGTCGCCAGCCGAAGAAGGACGACCAAGGAAAGGCTAACCTGGCTGAAGACTTATCCCAGATAGATCTGTCAGCTGTGGCGTTTGAAGCCAACCTGGTGGACAATCCAAGAGAGTGGTTCGTAGACACTGGAGCTACCCGCCACATCTGCTCGGATAAGGAGATGTTCTCAAACTATATCCCGATCACCGGCCGAAAGCTGTTCATGGGAAACTCCTCAACGTCTAAGATCGTAGGTCTGGGTAAGGTGATCCTGAAGCTGACCTCAGGAAAGGAGCTGACCCTTAAGGATGTACTGCATGTCCCGGACATCCGCAAGAACTTAGTTTCTGGCTCACTGTTAAGCAAAGTCGGTCTTAAGCTTGTATTTGAGGCTGATTAGTTTGTACTGACCAAAGCGGGTAAAGCGGGTCAATTCATAAGAAAGGGTTATCTAGAAAGGGGGCTATTTAAAATGAATGTAATAACTGTACATCACACCTTTAACAGTAAAAATAAAGTTAATGCTTCTTCTTACTTGGCCGAGTGTTCTAATTTATGGCATGGTAGATTAGGACACGTAAATCTAAACTCACTAAGAAAGTTAGTAAGTTTAAATTTATTACCGAATCTAGAGTTCAACCCATCTGATAAATGTGAAGTATGTGTGGAGGCTAAAATGACCAAAGCACCTTTCCATTCGGTGGAAAGAAGTACTACACCTTTAGAGTTAATTCATACGGACACTTGCGATATGAAACACGTGCAAACTAAAGGCGGGAAGAAATATTTCATCACGTTTATCGATGATTGCACGAGATACTATTACGTGTATCTCCTAAAGGGAAAAGATGAAGCTCTTGATGCCTTTAAGAGATATAAGAATGAGGTTGAAAATCAACTCAGCGTGAAAATCAAAATGATCCGAAGTGATCGAGGAGGAGAATATGTAGCTCCGTTTGAGGAACTCTGTCAAGAACATGGCATTATTCATCAGATGACTGCTCCATATTCACCTCAATCAAATGGCGTAGCTGAACGCAAAAATCGAACTCTTAAAGAGATGATGAACGCTATGTTGATTAGCTCGGGCTTACCCCAGAACATGTGGGGAGAAGCTGTGCTCTCAGCTAACCACATTCTAAACAAATTGCCACACAAGAAAAGGGATAAAACCCCATATGAACTATGGAAAGGAAGGAAGCCTTCTTACGGTTATCTTAAAGTGTGGGGGTGCCTAGCAAACGTCGAAGTACCTAAGCCTAAGCAGGTGAGAATAGGACCCAAGACCATTGATTGCATCTTTATCGAATATGCACAAAATAGTAGTGCTTATCGATTTTTGGTGCATAAATCTGAAAACCCTGAGATAAACACGGGAATGGTCATAGAATCAAGGAACATAACGTTCTTTGAGAATAGCTTTCCTAATAAGGAAAGAAAGGAATGAAGCTCAAAGAAAAGGGCTCACGAGACTACACAAGGGTCCAATCAGGAAAATGATGAACCTAGACGTAGTAAACGGACAAAGGTAACCAAATCCTTTGGTCCGGACTATCTAACCTACGCGTTAGAAGATGAACCCAGGACAATTCAAGAGGCATTGTCCAGTCCAGATGCTCCTCTCTGGAAGGAAGCTATCAATAGTGAGATAGAATCTATTATGGAAAACCACACGTGGGAAATCGTGAATCTCCCACCGGGCTGCAAACCTTTGGGATGCAGGTGGATCCTAAAAAGAAAATACAAAGCTGATGGATCAATCGACAAGTACAAAGCTCGATTGGTAGCTAAGGGGTTCAAACAGAAGGAGGGATATGATTTCTTTGACACGTATTCACCGGTCACACGAATCACATCAATTAGAGTACTCATAGCTGTTGCAGCACTCTATAACCTCGAGATCTACCAAATGGACGTAAAAATAGCTTTCCTAAATGGAGAACTGGAAGAGGAGATATACATGGAGCAACCTGAAGGGTTTGTGGCTCCCGGTCAAGAGCATAAAGTGTGCCGACTAGTTAAGTCACTATACGGACTAAAACAAGTGCCGAAATAGTGGCACGAGAAATTTGACAGAACAATGCTGTCAAATAGATTTAAGATCAATGAGTGCGATAAATGTGTTTACATTAAGGGCACACCTAAAGTTTACGTAATTATATGTCTCTACGTAGATGACTTACTAATTACGGGAAGTAATAAAGAGGTTATTGTGAAAACTAAGAACATGTTAAAGAATCACTTTGACATGAAAGATATGGGTCTGGCAGACGTCATACTAGGAATAAAAATTTCTAGGAAAGCTGACGAAATTATCTTGACACAATCTCACTACGTGGAAAGCGTGCTCAAGAAATTTGAAGCTTTTGACAAACCTCTGGTTAAGACTCCAGTAGATTTGAATCTACACTTAGCCAAGAATCGAGGGGACCCAGTATCTCAACTGAAGTATGCGCAAATTATCGGGAGCTTGATGTATTTAACAAACTGCACTCGCCCCGATATTATGTACTCAGTTAGTAAACTTAGCAGATTCACAAGTAATCTAGGAAAGGATCACTGGCTAGCTCTAGAAAGGGTTTTACGGTATTTAAAACATACCATAAACTATGGCATACATTATGCTAAATATCCAGCTGTATTAGAAGGATACAGTGACGCAAACTGGATATCAGACACAAAGGACTCCAAATCTACGAGTGGATACGTATTCACCATAGAAGGAGGAGCCGTGTCTTGGAAGTCCTCTAAACAAACATGCATAGCTCGATCCACCATGGAGTCGGAGTTTATAGCGCTAGACAAAGCTGGGGAAGAAGCTGAATGGCTCAGAAACTTCCTAGAGGATATTCCGTGCTGGAGCAAACCGGTACCTCCCGTATTAATACATTGTGATAGCATGTCTGCAATCGCGAGAGCACAAAGTACAATGTACAACAGAAAATCTCGACATATCCGTCAGAGACACAATACCGTTAGACAGTTGATCTCTAGTGGGGTGATCACCATTAATTACGTAAAGTCCAAGGACAACTTAGCTGACCCTTTTACGAAAGAAATCAATAGAGATCAAATGTACAACGCAGTAAGGGGAATGGGATTAAAATTCACACACTAAAGAACGTCCATAGCGGTAACTCAACCATGATGAGTGGAGATCCCACAAACTTGGTTCAATGAGACAACTAAGTTATGGAGGGTTCAGTTAATCACCTGGAACCTATCTCATTCTCAGAAGCTGCCCAGGTGTTAGCCTGCAGCGGTGTGGTAAGGTTAAGCATTACGCTTTTAATAATTCCTATACCTTGATTAAGGTAAAGTATGGTAGGATACTCCTGATAGGAGATCACCTATGTAAGTGTGAAGTGAGGCCGCTTCAAATGGGAAAAATACTTATGAATCCAAGATACGGTCCATGGCCGAAACGGACACAACGTGAGAACCCAAATATACTAGGATTATTATTGTGTAAATGTTATTGTCTTGGTTTACACTAAAAGCTGCGGCTTTGAACCTTCTCTAGTAATATGTTATCGAATTTACTCGCTGCTCTGATAGGAGATCACCTATGTAAGTGTGAAGTGAGGCCGCTTCAAATGGGAAAAATACTTATGAATCCAAGATACGGTCCATGGCCGAAACGGACACAACGTGAGAACCCAAATATACTAGGGTTATTATTGTGTAAATGTTATTGTCTTGGTTTACACTAAAAGCTGACGGTTCAAGACATCACGTTCACCGAGCAGCGAGTAAATTCGATAACATATTACTAGAGAAGGTTCAAAGCCGCAAGCTACCTATCTCAATGCAATAATAACACGTCAGAACTTTCGATTAGAGTATGCATGCATTAATCATTATTCATGTGGGGGATTGTTGGGTTGAATGCATTTTAATGCATTTGGCCCAAAATGGTAAGGCCCAAAGTGGAGGCCCAAAAGGGAAGTGGAAAAGTGCAATACCACACTGATTTGAGCAAGGAGGATTTCCTTGTTTATAAGGAATTCCCCTCCTCACCTCTCAAAGTTGGTTGACTACCTAAAGGCTGACCCACCGCTAGCTGCGAGAATGGTGCGAAGCACCGTCCGAGCACGAGCACGAGCACGCGCACGTACTTGCACACGAGAACGCGCACGTGCGTGTGCGCATGGCGCATTGAACGCATGTCGCAATGGGCGCTTTGTGGTGCACTTGGCACTTCGCATGTGCGCATCGTCGCGAGGAGCTGGAGGAGCCTTAAGTATTTTGCTCGGGTCCGGAGGTAGCTACCGAAGCGACGAGGAGCTGCGAGCACCTTCAGGTTGGCCACCGAAGAGGCACGAAGGCCTGGAATGTGCAGGAAACTTCCAGAAGGTCGAAGGGTCGCGAGATCCCTCACGAAAGGGCGCGAGCGCAGCCTGGAAGGATCCAGAAGCCATCGAAGGGCCACGAGCGCAGCCTGGCGCGCCTGGAAGGATCCAGAAGCCACCGAAGGGCCACGAGCGCAGCCAGACAGCCTGCTGACCGAGCGGACGCGTCCCTTCGGAGTGGCTGCCTCCCTGCCTCCTCCAGCCTATAAATAGGCCTGCCCCCTTGCCATAATCTTCATCCCAGCAACTCATTGCATAAGCATTCGTTAGCAATAGTTTTCTTCTTCTCTCCCCCGATTCTCACTTACAAGAGTCCGAAAGTTCTTGGTATATAAGGGTTCGCCCAAAAGTTTCGAGATACGTGTGCAACGGTCTTGGAAACGCCCTAACAGTCGTTGTAGCTTGGGGATGATTGCCGTAGCCCGTACCGCACTGAAATATACGGGGCAATCTCGTCTTACGGAGAAAGTGTCCAACACTTGCCTCGACTGCCGAAGATCCTAATCAAGTACATCAATCCTCCGAAACAACAATTTTTTAGTAAATGCATCTCTAATAGAATTCGAATTTTTTATTATTTGGCAATTATTTTTTATTTCTCTTAGGAGGAAGATACTTCTCATATCCTCCACGCGATTAAGAGCTCTGCTCGTGGTTCAGAACATCTCTGGACCTTTGACCCACCTTGACTTAGGTGCGTTGTCTAGAGCTTTATGTATAGTTTTCTTTTGGTGTTACCTTGGAGTTTGTATTCAGACAACGCACATAATTTTTGTTTGATATTCGTTATCTAATATCCAAGATATGATACCCTTAATACTTTGGTATAACTTTTTTTGGTAAACATTTCTAGAGAATATAACTTTCACTTATCAAAAAAATCAAAGACATGCATGTACACGTGGGGCCATATAAACCTTGTGGTGTCCCAAACGGTAGGGGAAGGTGGAGAAATGCAAAAAGGCTCGACTCCTAAGGGGAACATCAGAGGACGGCACGCCCTTCCCTGTACCTAGCGCCAGGAACATCTAAGAGTGCACTTAACCGTCGTTACTGGCCGCTTAGGACACGTGGCAAACACCCATGAGTTTGGTTCCACGAGCCGTTGTCAAGTAATTTTTTTGGTGGTTTTCTTATATCATGACAATATTTGATTTATTGATATTTCAATAAAAGTTATAAAAGATAAAATGAATTAACCGACGCAAAAGTGTGACTTAGTAAAAATCATAACCATCAAGTATATATGATTCCTGATCATCAGTTTTGTTATCGACTTATCTCAGTATCATGACTTTGTTTCTTTCCCGGTTACCACTGAGCTCAAAAAAATTTGGACGGGTTTGATCCCATTGTAAGTGAAATGTTTCAAGTGGCTCTCAATTTAACAACGAATTCAGACGAAAGATGTTCTGGTTCGTATGAAGCAGATTCAAGCATGGGATGTGTTGTGCCCTTCTGTTTGGATGAAGATGAGACAGCCACACACCTCCTTCTTCTATACTCCTTCTCAATACCGATTTGGGATCATTTTGTTAAGCGTATTGGAATTGCTTGGTGTGGGTTTTCTTCTATTGAAACGGCGTTATCAAATTGGAGCGGGTTGTTAAGTGGTGGTATGTCTCGGAAGATTTGGTACACGCTATTTGGTGCTATCATTTGGGGTATTTAGAATCATCGGAACCAGGTAATTTTCGATGAGAAACAATACGATCATGAGCTTCTCAAGCATTTTATCTACTACCGTACTCGCAAGTGGCTCCTTTGGTCAAGAACTTTGAAAGATGTGGGCAACCAAGAACTTGAGCTCTTCTGGGACTTTTTCAAAATTTGATAGCTTTGGGCTCGGATACAGGGGCGGAGTCAGAAAATTTGGGGAGTGGGAACAATATAATTTTTTTCAAAAAGTTCAACGTATGTAATTATAACATTTATAATTTTTTTAGTTGATTGCTTTATTATTCATGGTTGTATGGTTAGACTAATTAAGATCTTATAATATATATTAAAAGATTAAAGAATGCCTATATTTTTTTAAGATTTGGTTTCAATTTTTAGGTTGATTAATTTTTTAATGAGGTCAATTTCTAATTTTAGTGGGAACATATTAAAAAATATACTTAATTATTAAATTAAAAAAATTAAGTGGCTCACTTAACCCCCACGTTCCTCCGCCCCTGCTCGGATATATTAGACTTATTTGTAAATAGTAAATTTGTTCGGTATTAATTTTGTAACGCGGTTGGTTGTGTTCTGAAGTGTTTGCACGGAGAACTACCACTGAAAGGGGGAAGGGACTTTCCACTGTAATTGCCATCTCTTTTAGTTTTTGGCTGCTTGTTGTAAACCTCTTGCATGTCTCTGCACCCACCTCCTTTTTATTTTTGTTCTTTTAATAAAACATATTTACTTATTAAAAAAATCTCAGTATCATGACAAAGTTTGGGAAGACGATTTTGTTTTTTTTTTCCCACTTTTACCCGTGGACGACTCCTCTAACAATTGCAAGACCCGAGGGGAAAAGTAAACTGCATATTTTAATTCCATCTCCTCACGTAAATTTGCTAAACTTCATTAAGCATGTCTTAATATACACCTATATGTCGATGTAGACTTGGCCACAATTCGAATTCGAGCAAATTTGAATAGAATTGGTTCGAATTCGAATTCATCAAAATTTTAAAACGGTATTTAAGGACGAATTGAATCGAATACGAATTATCAACCTTCGAATTTGAATTAATTTTTTAATTTGTAATATTTAATAAAAAAATCAAAAACTTTCAAATTGTTTGAACATTTTCGTAATTTTTTGAAAAAGTTCAAAAAATTGATTTTTTAATTCAAAAAATTCAAAATTTTTGAAATATTCAAAAATTAGGGGTTAGGTTTAGGGTTATTGTTAGTGTTAGTGTTTAAGAGTTAGGGTTATGGTTTAGGGTTTAGGATTAGTATTAGGGTTAGTGTTAGTATTAGTATTAGGGTTAAGGTCAAGGTTTAAGGTGGGTTTAGTGTTAGGATTAGAGTTAGGGTTAGGATTTAGGATTAGCATTAGGGTTAGTGTTAGAATTTGTGTTAGTATTAAGATTTAGGGTTAAGTTTTTTACCAAATCTAAAAGATAAAACTTTCGTAGCAATTAATCTAGCTAGTTCCTCTTTATTTTTTGATCGGTGTAATGAAAAAAAATATTAAGTTTCGAAGATAATTGAGTTTGAGATTTATCCAAACCAACTTCATGTGGATGTTTAGATTTCAAATGATTATTATAAGTACCAAATTCATAATCGGTTTTGAAAATATATAGTTTACCACAATAATTACATATAATGTTTGCTCTACTTGATGACATACTTAGATTATAATTTGAGTGATTATGTGAATAATATGACTAATATAGTTAATTAGTAAACTTTGAGAGATAATTTATATAGATCAAATTATCAATAAGAGAATTGAGATTGAAATAATTTATATAGATCAAATTATAAATAAGAGAATTGAGATTGAAATGTGTAAATTTTGAAGAATAAAAGGTGGTATTTAATTTATAGACTTAGAAATAAATTTGATTATATAAAAAATTAAGATAAAATAAAATAAAACGGGTGTCTTTCCTCGTTGAGAGCTCTAATGGTGGGCCCTACGCTTGACCGGGATGACATCAGCCACTTGATAGCGTTAGTTGTCAGTCGCGGGTGTCACACCTCGCACTTCCGGGTTGCGTTGCATGCGAGGTAGCATGCGTCAACACACTCCACAACGCAGCTAAGGCGGAAGGTTGGCGAGGCATGCATGCCAGCGTGCATGATTCCGTAGTAACACAGGTGAGGAAATTGCGGAGTGCACACACCAGCGTGCGTTAGTCCGCAGCGACACAAGCGAAAGAAGGTGGCTGCGTATAAGCAGCGCACCGC
Organism: Hypericum androsaemum; assembly: GCA_963995505.1. NCBI lineage: Eukaryota > Viridiplantae > Streptophyta > Magnoliopsida > Malpighiales > Hypericaceae > Hypericum > Hypericum androsaemum. The sequence goes on from OZ023185.1 coordinate 2,149,313, forward strand.
AGCAAGCAGCAGATACGAGAAGCATGCAGCGAAGAGCCACTAAGGGGAAGGCTAAAAATGTGAAGGGTTGCGAAGCCAGCCAGCGAAGGGTTGCAATGGGCTGCCAGACAAGACTTGAAGAGCTGCAAAGGAATAAAAATGAGGGTACAAGGGGCGATGAAATAGGCCACCCAGCAGGGCCATTCGGCCAGATTGTAAGTGTTGTTTCGGAGGGTTGGTGTACTTGATTAGGATCTTCGGCAGTCGAGGCAAGTGTTGGATACTTTTTCCGTAAGACGAGATTGCCCCGTATATTTCAGTGCGGTACGGGCTACGGCAATCGTCCCCAAGATACAACGACTGTTAGAGCATTTCCAAGACCGTTGTACACGTATCTCGAAACTTTTGGGCGAACCCTTATATACCCAAAACTTTTGGACCTTTGTTTTCTAAGTGAAGAACGGGGGAGAGAAGAAGACAACAATGCTCGGAGATGCACTTGCTGCTGGGATAAGGAATTATGGCAAGAGGCAGGCCATTTATAGGCTGGAGGAGGCAGGGAGGCAGCCACCCCGAAGGGACGCGTCCGCTCGGCCAGCAGGCTGGCTGCCTGCGCTCGTGGCCCTTCGGTGGCTTCTGGATCCTTCCAGGCACGCCCAGGCTGCGCTGGTGCCCTTTCGCGATGGATCTCGTAGTCCTTCGGCCTTCTGGAAGTTCCAGCCCGTCGTGCCTCTTTAGTGGCCAACCTGATGGCGCTCGCAGCTCCTCGTCACTCCGGTAGCTGCGCAGCTCTCTTCGGACCCGAGCAAAATACTTAAGACTCATCCAACTCCTCGCGATGATACGCACGTGTGAAGTGCCAAGTGCGCCACAAAGTGCCCATTGCGACCTGCGTCCAATGCACCATGTGCACGTACACACGTGCTCGTGCTCGTGCGCGTGCTCGTACTCGTGTGCGTGCGCATGCACGTGCACGTGCACGTGCACATGCTCGTGCTCGTGCTCGTGCTCTTGCTCGTGCTTCGCACCGTCCTTGCAGCTAGCGGTGGGTCAGCCTTTTGGGTTGTCAATCAAGTTGAGAGGTAAGGAGAGGAATTCCTTATAAACAAGGAAATCCTCCTTGCTCTATTCAATGTGGGATTGCAACCTTCCATCTTCCCTTTGGGCCTTTGGGCTTTTTGGGCCTTCATTCACAAACCCAACAATCCCCCACATGAATGATGACCAATGCATGCAGACTCTAATCAAAAGTTCTAACGTGTTATTATTGCATCGAGATAGGTAGCTTGCGGTTTTGAACCTTCTCTAGTAATATGTTATCAGATTTACTCGCTGCTCGGTGAACACGATGTTTTGAACCGTCAGCTTTTGGCGTAAACCAAGACAATAACATTTACATAATAATAACCCTAGTATATTTGGGTTCTCACGTTGTGTCCGTTTCGGCCATGGACCGTATCTTGGATTCATAAGTATTTTTCCCATTTGAAGCAGCCTCACTTCACACTTCTATAGGTGATCTCCTATCAGGAGTATCCTGCCATACTCCACATTTATCAAGGTATAGGAATCATTAAAAGCGTAATGCTTAACCTTACCACACCTCTGCAGGTTAATACCTGGGTAGCTTCTGAGAATGAGATAGGTTCTAGGTGATTAACTGAACCCTCCATAACTTAGTTGTCTCATTGAAGCAAGTTTGTGGGATCTCCACTCATCATGGTTGAGTTACCGCTATGGACGTTCTTTAGTGTGTGGATTTTAATCCCATTCCCCTTACTGCGTTGTACATTTGATCTCTATTGATTCCTTTCGTAAAAGGATTCGCTAAGTTATCCTTGGACTTTACGTAATTAATGGTGATCACCCCACTAGAGATCAACTGTCTAACGGTATTGTGTCTCCGACAGATATGTCGAGACTTTCCGTTGTACAATGTACTTTGTGCTCTCCCGATTGCAGACATGATATCACAATGTATCAATACGGGAGGCACCGGTTTGCTCCAGCACGGAATATCCTCTAGGCAGTTTCTGAGCCATTCAGCTTCTTCCCCATCTTTGTCTAGTGCTATAAACTCTGACTCTATGGTGGATCGAGCTATGCACATTTGTTTAGAGGACTTCCAAGACACAGCTCCTCCTCCTATGATGAATACATATCCACTCGTGGATTTGGAGTCCTTAGTGTCCGATATCCAGTTTGCGTCACTGTATCCTTCTAATACAGCTGGATATTTAGCATAATGTATGCCATGGTTTATAGTATATTTTAAATACCGTAAAACCCTTTCCAGAGCTAGCCAGTGATCCTTCCCTGGATTACTTATGAATCTACTAAGCTTACTAACTGAGTACGCAATATCAGGACGTGTGCAGTTTATTAAATACATCAAACTCCCGATAATTTGTGCATACTTCAGTTGAGATACTGAGTTCCCTCGATTCTTGGCTAAGTGTAGATTCAAATCTACTTGAGTCTTAACCAGAGGTTTGTCAAAAGCTTCAAATTTCTTGAGCACGCTTTCCACGTAGTAGAATTTCGTCAAGATAATTTCGTCAACTTTTCTAGAAATTTTTATTCCTAGTATGACGTCTGCCAGACCCATATCTTTCATGTCAAAGTGATTCTTTAACATGTTCTTAGTTTTCACAATAACCTCTTTATTGCTTCCCGTAATTAGTAAGTCATCTACGTAGAGACATACAATTACGTAAGCTTCAGGTGTGCCCTTAATGTAAACACATTTATCGCACTCATTGATCTTAAATCCATTTGACAGCATTGTTCTGTCAAATTTCTCGTGCCACTGTTTCGGCGCTTGTTTTAGCCCGTATAGTGACTTGACTAGTCGACACACTTTATGCTCTTGACCGGGAGCCACAAACTCTTCAGGTTGCTCCATGTATATCTCCTCTTCCAGTTCTCCATTTAGGAAAGCTATTTTTACCTCCATTTGGTGGATCTCGAGGTTATAAAGTGCTGCAACAGCTATGAGTACTCTAATTGATGTGATTCTTGTGACCGGTGAATACGTGTCAAAGAAATCATATCCCTCCTTCTGTTTGAACCCCTTAGCTACCAATCGAGCTTTGTACTTGTCGATTGATCCATCAGCTTTGTATTTCTTTTTTAGGATCCACCTGCATCCCAAAGGTTTGCAGCCCGGTGGGAGATCCACGATTTCCCATGTGTGATTTTGCATAATGGATTCTATCTCACTATTGATATCTTCCTTCCAGAGAGGAGCATCTAGACTGGACAATGCCTCTTGGATTATCCTGGGTTCATTTTTTAACGCATAGGTTAGATAATCTGGACCGAAAGATTTGGTTACCTTCGTCCGTTTATTACGTCTAGGTTCATCATCTTTCTGATTTGACCATTGCGTAGTCTCGTGAGCCCTTTTCTTCGGACTTGCTTCCTTTCTTTCCTTATTAGGAAAGCTATCTTCAAAAATGTTGCGTTCCTTGATTCTATGACCATTCCCGTGTTTATCTCAGGGTTTTCAGATTTATGCACCAAGAATCGATAAGCACTACTATTTTGCGCATATCCGATAAAGATGCAATCAATGGTCTTGGGTCCTATTCTCACCTGCTTAGGCTTAGGTACTTCAACCTTTGCTAGGCACCCCCACACTTAAAGGTAACCGTAAGAAGGCTTCCTTCCTTTTCATAGTTCATATGGGGTTTTATCCCTTTTCTTGTGTGGCAATTTGTTTAGAATGTGGTTAGCTGAGAGCACAGCTTTCTCCCATATGTTCTGGGGTAAGCCCGAGCTAATCAACATAGCGTTCATCATCTCCTTAAGAGTTTGATTTTTGCGTTCAGCTACGCCATTCGATTGAGGTGAGTATGGAGCAGTCGTCTTATGAATAATGCTGTGTTCTTGATAGAGTTCCTCAAACGGAGCTACATATTCTCCTCCTCGATTACTTCGGATCATTTTGATTTTCACGCTGAGTTGATTTTCAACCATATTCTTATATCTCTTAAAGGCATCAAGAGCTTCGTCTTTGCCCTTTAGGAGATATACGTAACAATATCTCGTGCAATCATCGATAAACGTGATGAAGTATTTCTTCCCGTCTTTAGTTTGCACGTGTTTCATATCGCAAGTGTCCGTATGAATTAACTCTAAAGGCATAGTACTTCTTTCCACCGAATAGAAAGGTGCTTTGGTCATTTTAGCCTCCACACATACTTCACATTTATCGGATGGGTTGAATTCTAGATTCGGTAATAAATTTAAACTTACTAACTTTCTTAGCGAGTTTAAATTTACGTGTCCTAATCTACCATGCCATAAATTAGAATACTCGGCCAAGTAAGAAGAAGTGTTAACTTTATTTTCACCGTTAAAGGTGCGATGTACAGTTATTACATTCATCTTAAACAGCCCCCTTTCTAGATAACCCTTTCCTATAAATTGACCCGCTTTGGTCAGTACAAACTTATCAGCCTCAAATACAAGCTTAAGACTGGCTTTGCTCAATAGTGAGCCAGAAATTAAGTTCTAGCGGATGTCCGGGATATGCAGCACATCATTGAGGGTCAGTTCCTTTCCTGATGTCAGCTTCAGGACCACCTTGCCCAGACCGACGATCTTGGACGTTGCGGAGTTTCCCATGAACAGCTTTCGGCCGGTGATCGGAATATAGTTCAAGAACATCTCCTTGTCCGAGCAGACGTGGCGGGTAGTTCCAGTGTCCACGAACCACTCTCTCGGATTGTTCACCAGGTTGGCTTCAAATACCACGGCTGACAGATCCATCTGGGACAAGTCTTCAGCCAGGTTAGCCTTTCCTTGGTCGTCCTTCTTCGGCTGGCGACAGTCCTTAGCCATGTGTCTGGGTTTCCCGCAGTTGTAGCAATCGCCCTTGATCTTCTTTTTCTTCTTGGGCTCTTGCTTCTCCTGCTTATCCCCGGACTTCTTCCTCTTCTTGCTACCTTTTCCCTCGGCGAGGTGCACGGTGGTCTCAAGGCCGCACGGTGGTCTCAAGGTTGGCCTTGCCTTGCTTGACTTCGAACTTTTGGTTATCTTCCTCGATCCTAAGTCTCACGATCAGGTCTTCTAGGCCCATGTCCTTCCTCTTGTGCTTGAGGTAGCTCTTGAAGTCCTTCCAGAGCGGGGGGAGCTTCTCGATCATCGCAGCTACTTAGAAGGACTCGCTGAGTTGCATCCCTTCGGCTTGGATCTCGTGAAGGATCAGCTGCAACTCATGCACTTGGTCGATGACCTTCTTGGAGTCCACCATCTTGAAGTCGAGGAATCGTCCGACGATGAATTTCTTCATCCCGGCATCCTCCATTTTGTACTTCTTCTCGAGTGAACCCCACAGTTCTTTAGCAGTTTTGGCTTCCGCGTAGACGTTGTAGAGCGTGTCAAGTGCGAAGTGCCAAGTGCGCCACAAAGCGCCCAATGTGCCATGCGCGCGTGCGCGTGCTCGGACGGTGCTTCGCACCGTCCTCGTAGCTAGTGGTGGGTCAGTCTTTTGGGTTATCAATCAAGTTGAGAGGTAAGGAGAGGAATTCCTTATAAACAAGGAAATCCTCCTTGCTCTATTCAATGTGGGATTGCAACCTTCCATCTTCCGTTTGGGCCTTTGGGCTTTTTGGGCCTTCATTCACAAACCTAACAGTAAGCACCAAAGGTGCCCATTCAGTGTAGACTTTGTACATGGCCTTTCGGCCAAAAGTTGTGTAGGAAGAAGGGATGTTTGAAACTCCATAAATAGGGCGAGCCCTCATTGTTGTAGGCATTCAGATTGTACTTCCGAAATTGAGCAATGAAGGTTATATATTTCTAAACTACATCACACTTACTTTACATTTTCCGCTGCGAGAGTTGAGAGGGAAAGGCTGACTTAGGGCAAGTTAACCCCAAGTGCCAGCGTGTCTAAGCGAAGTCCAGAGTTTAGACGTGACACAGGGGCACGGAAAACGCGCGGAGGTTTAAAATTTTAATATTTTCCCCTTTCACATCAGTACTATATTTTTACATAATATGGACAAATTCGACACGAATTTGATTCGAATCAAATTCTAGAATTCGAGGCGAATTCGTCGGTTCGATGAATTATAAAAATCTTGAAGCAAATTTAATCCATTTCACGATGAATTCGAATCGAATTTTGGATGAATCAAATTGAATTTTGACGGATCAAATCGAATCACGAATCAAATTCCAACGATGATCAGGTCTACCTATATGGCTGTATATGAATTGTTTGCGTAAACGATTTGTGAGTTCTAAAGTGTCACGGGCACGTTAATTTCTCGATCGGTCTCATCTGCAAATTTTCTGTTCTCAAAACTCAACTACATATAGGCAGATAAAAGTACAAGTCGTCTCACTAAGAAAGGTGTATACCGACGTCAAGCTCGTTGATAAACCGACAAGAAGTTAAATGTTATCCTTTAATCTAACTTAAAAGATAAATTTTAAGTTGGAATTTTACAAAAACATCTTTAAAATGTGGTAGGATGCCATGTGGTTGAGAATGTCAAATAATAACGAAAACCAGAGATACGATATGGCTTTGTCAACCTCTTGTAGTGCATCATGATTGCTAATGGAGCATCACTTTGGCAGTAACGAGCCAGCCTATTTAAATCAGAACAAACAATCTTTTCATATGCATGATAGTGGGTTTTGGATTGAGTGGGGACAACATAAAAGTCGTCTCTACGGATGGGATTTTATTTGGACCATCAGATTTTATTAAAAATCGTGTCTAGAGATCTGACATTCATAAAAAATCGTGTCTATAACCAAAATCACTTGATCCATTTCAGTAGGGACATGTCTTGTCCCCACTGAATCCAACCCCATGATCGTGGGGAGAAATTAATCCCAGTTTCTGACTTACGAGGTTATGATTATGAAAAATAAGGGCAACAATAAATATTATGAATTGTGTACTATTAAAACTATTTCAAAATTTCGATCGTAAAACTTAAACTCGATATAACACAAATTAAGTAAGCCTTATGTATATATATGCGTGTGGTCGGATGGTGTGTTGGGTGGATGTTGGTTTTTGGTTTGGAAATCGTCGGGGTCTGTGGCCCTGGTCCCGCATGGAATGTCGACGTTGGATACGATCGACGGCGCGACAGGCTCGGCTCCCCATGCGGCTTTGGATTCCCGCTTGGCTCCACTTCTTGGCTCGTGTCTCATCAAAGTTTAACAACCTCGAACTTTCCAAACCCCCGTTGTCTCTACGGCATCGTCTCACACTCACTCTTGATCCATGCCTTCCTCGGTTCATGTTACTTATATTATATGTACACACAGTGGCTTAAACTAACTTCATTTTTCTCTCTCGTACGACTTCGATTTTTTACCACATTTTTATACAGAATCTAGCACTAACTCTTCTAATAATGTATGCTCAAATTCGAAATTTTTCTTTTAAAAAAATTACCATTGATATTTTCATAAATAAATCTTTACATCATGTCACCTTGGCAAGAATTGAATTGTCTTTCGGGCTTATGCAAATAACTGTAAGTTACGACCCGAGGACCCATTTGGGATCTATTTGGGCCCGAAAGCTAGGTTTGGGCTTTCCTCGCCTCCAGCTCATCATGTTAGCTCCAGAGTTACACATCCGGATTATAATATAGAAACACTATTTTGGTAGTGCTAAGTGTCCTTTGGCCTATTGCAGTAGGAATCTAATTGTGGTCCTGGGTTGTATTTTTGGTTGGTGTTTGACGGGCACAAATTGTAAATACTTCCTTGGTATATTAATAAATTTACTTACCCAAAATTTTTTTTATAGAAACAGTAATACGAGGGAAACAAATAATGGTACTTGATAACATGAAAAAAATATCCATCTGTTAGCGTAGAAAGAGAGAAATAATTCCAGAAATTTAAATAGGGATTATAGATATTATTGAGTTTGACGGGTAGTTATGTACGAAATAGCTGTACACAGACGAGAAGACGACCGATAAAAGATTAGGACATGAACGTTTAATGACACTTTGAAACTAGAAATTATGGCACCTTTAAGGACAAGAGATGGATAGAGATCAGACATTTGTTAGGATGGTCACCCAAATGTGTTTTCCCCACTGTAAGTAACATACAGGAAACCATCCTCGTCCTTCTTTTCGTCGTAGATTGTAGACACGATAGTTCCTGCAACAAAGATATATCCGCGAGTTACTGGTACTTCCTGATATAAACATCTATGTAACAGCAAAAGATCTAAGGGTATCGAAACGCAGCCATGAAGAAGCAATGTCGCTTGAGACGATTAAAAGTTATGGATCAACCAAGACTTAACCTCTACGGTGGACGCTAATATTCATGTAGTTTTATTATCAACTCAAGCATTCAGTTGCAGGAGACAGAATTTTACCAGTTGGTGGGAGGACATTGTCCACAAAAATGAAGATGGCCTTCTCAGCACTCAGCTTAATTCTTTTACGGATCACGTAGACAAACTGACCCACAGTCAGGTCTGCTGGGACTAGGTACCTGTCAAATATCGCATCGAGTCAGATTATAATATTAATATGCTGATAAGATAAAGTACTACGATAACATTTTAGTATTTAGCACGAGCTGGATCCTTTAGTTTCCCCAACTATTATACTTCATCTCTGAAATAAAATCTCCCACCAAAATGAGATATCGAAACAGAGAGTCAAAATGTAGCATGAACAACGTCCATAACGACAAAGACATCTCAATAATCTAACTCCACCTCAAGTGATAAGTGTATCATTATCAAAATGCATAGGAACCAAAGTGATGTTTACTCATTAAAAGTACTGTGAGACGCTTGCAAAGGGAGATCACATCTGCAGCACGAGAATGAAACTTACTTCTTCTTGTCAATGTTAGGAATATCACTTCGCTCAGCCTTCTCCACGATTACCTAAGAAAAAGACCAGTAGGCAGTTAGTAGAAAACAATTTGGAGGTCATAACATCCCAATTAAAATCCTGATAAGAGTTCAGTGTAAATTAGAACAATCAGTAGAGTAAGTCACAGCATTCATCAGCACCAACACGCCCAGCTATCTACTGCATGGCAAGCGTTCATCACTCACTCACAGCATTCAGACAGTCCTTCAAACTTAGGGTCCGTTTCAACTGATCTTCCTCTCCTACAAACAGCCACTGATGCGAGTCTAGCCACAGAGGATTCACCCAACATAAAGCCACAAATAGGCTGCAACAGCTACAATCAAGCGCTGACCTGATACTAGTTTCGAAATCCACAATGTTAACAAAACGCCACCTCGAGCACACGCTACCCTGTACGAAGGAAACAACCCACGCAGCTTGCAGGTATTGGCCAAAGCAAACAAGCTTAGTCATATGCTATCCAAAGTCCAAACCAACCACACTAGTCCTGTTATCCCATTCCCAACCAACTACAACCAATACCTCGGTTAAGCCTTACGAATGTAAAAATATCATATAGCCGCCCCTGAATAGAGGCGGACGGTAAATAAAGAGATTTCACCACACAAAAAAATCACCACTAACTAAAAGACGGCGGCAACAACAAAGTATAACAGAGGATAATTAATTGATCAAACAACCTGACCAATTTCGTCTACTAACCGACTGCAAATTCACAACAACAAAAAAAACACGAACACAGTTTAATAAATTGAGTCATAATTAACTTACAGGAATCCTGTCGGAATATTTATCCCTGATTCTTGCAGCCTCCGCTCGTCTCTTCTCTGTAGGCGATCAAATTTAATTAATTCTTTCGAAAAGGAGAAAATAAAAAAGATACTAAAAGAATTATACCGAAATCGTGCTGTTGCTTGAAGTTGCTCCTCCCACTCATCTTAAAACCTTGTTTAGTCCTCTCTTGAGGAGAAAACCAGAAATCGATCTAGTAAGAGGAAGAGGAGGAGAACGAGGCTGACCTAATCAACGAGGATGATGATCAAAGTGGACGGGAAAAAGGTAATACTGTATGATTAAATAATTTGATAATGCCGTTTATTTGTTTGTTTAATGGTTTATTCATTTATTTCATGATTTCTTGTATGGAAAATAGATTTCGTTGTGTCCATCGTCAACTCTATCTCTACGTTAGTCTTCTTTGAACCTGCCACGTAACCTAATGATCGGGATTTTTTTGTGTGTGGAAAGATAGGAAAATTGTTTGCTGTTTAGGATTTGTTTTTTTTTAGTGTTTATGAGATTTATTTTAGGAGGTAAGTCATTTTTTGGGCCTACGGTAGGCCCACCAGATACCAGCTCTTAGTCAATTAATCGGCCCCAGGGCTCATCTGGCAGCCTTATCGAACTTGCGCCGGCTAAATATTAGGCTTGGTCCCTTTCAAAACAAAATATCAGGCTTTGTCGTGGCCGGTGAAGCCAAACCAATTGGTTTCTTCTTTCTTTTTTCGAGAAATAATTGGTTTCTTCTATTGTGAAACCTAAGTAACTGCAATATCTTTCTACCAAAAAAAAGTAACTACCATTCTCAAAAAAAAAAAAGTAACTACAATCTCTCAAAATTCACCCTTCATCGGCTGTAATGTATTAACATGATAATATATATATAAAAGGTAAATTACTCTTTGATCTATAGCAAAATCACCAATAAAAAATCTCTGATTTTTATTTAAATATTGGTCTCGGGTCTTTGGCTGACATCAACAGTCTTTTTTTTTGTCATAAAAATGACCTTCATACCCTTAAAAAATGTTACCTTCTTCAACTTCTAAAACAATAACACCAACTTAGAAACAACAACATCAACCCACAAAAAAAAGGTCCAGGGATTAAAAAAATAGAACAGTAATTAACAAAAACACGTACAGGGATTCATCTTCTACGGTTCCATAACTCAAAACTCAGAACCAATCGAACAAAATTAACGGAACTCTATCCACGAAACTCAATTACAACTGCAACAATTTCATCTTAGTAATCGAAAACTCAATCAACAACCCTAACTCCAAAACCCACAACTCAGTAATGGGTGTTAGTTGCGGGATGAAGAACTACTACTCACTCCTCCCTTCTCTCTCACTCGTAGATTCTTGAATTGGGAACGATAGCCATGAGGTTCAGGAAAAAGAAAGAAACCCAGAATTAAAGACCATAACCAACAAGCAAGACTGGATCTAAGACATGAAAAGAGAGTTTAATTAGTTTGCAATTAAAATCCAAATTGCATATCGTTTTGTCTTCTCTCTAACTTGTATATTGTTTCGTCTTCTTCCTCCTCATGGTAGGTAAAATCCAAACTGTACTTCGGATTTCGACCCCGCAAATCGGTGAAATCTCCATAATTTCTGATTAACCGAAAATAATAGATAAAACAAAAGAAGAGATCAACACCCAACGGACTGTGTCACATACCTAGTTGGGAAATCATCATGTAGTTGACGTGTCATAGGTAGGTAGTAGCTGTTATGTTATTTCAATTATGTTTGGAGTCATGTCGTAGAGGTGGAGTAAGTACAAATTGGCCTTGGCCACGTTAGGTGTTAGATTAGGGAAGTAACCTCCTCAAAGAGAAGTGTAAAGTCAAGTATGTATTTTTTTTATTATGCAATGAATTATAATCTCAATTATCCTTCTTACTATTCTATCTTCTTCCTCTCTAAACTCTTCTTCTTCTTTTCTCACCCAAATTCTGTCCTCACTTTAACTGTCCTCACTTTAACTCTTTTCTATCAAAGTTCGTAACAGACTGTTCCGCTGGCGGGGCGCCCAGGTGGAGCCTGACGCAGGGCCTGCCACCGTCCCGGTGGATTAGGACGACGAAGATGATATTTATCTTCTTTCCTAGCTCTATTTCCCTACCTTTATTTCAATGTTTAATTTCATGTTGAGTTTGGGTAATCTGGCGCGGCCTCGGCGAGGGGTTGCCTTCCTCTTCTTCGTCGAGGAGGAGGAGGGTTTGATTGAGGCGGAGTCAGAAGCAAGCTTTTAGCCAGATTTGAAGGCGCCGGTTGGAGGAAAACGACATCAGTTTCGTTGGCGTCTTATTGGAGGAAGAGGAGCAGAAATTCATGTTAATTTATGGGTTTATTTTTGGGCAAATTACCTTCACATCCCTGAACTTTGGTCACCCTCCCCCTAGAGTCCCTAGATTTTGGAAAATGATTATCCCGTCCCTACGTTTTGATGATAATAGACTATCGGGTCCCTGGAGCCAGAATATTCTATATTCTTCGACGATACCCCACTTGAAAAGACCAAAATGCCCTCCCACTTGAAAAAGATTAATTTACCACCCTCCTTCCTCCCCTCTTCTCTCTCCCCCGATATTCATCTTCAACCCCCTTCCCAAAAAACTAATTAAACACCCAAAATCTCAATTAATCACCCAAAAAATTCGAAAGTGCCGATGAGATCGGCCCTACTCTCCGTCCTCGATGACCACTTAAAGCTCGACTTCGCCATCGACAGTGCTGACGAGGTCGAGCCCAAACTCAACCTCGTCAAGGGCCTCGGCGGCGCCCTTCTGAGGTAGAAGACAACTCGAAATGGGAGCTTGAGTTCGCGCTGTGGGCGCACTCTGAGATCTGCGCCGGGTTGCCCGGGATGGGCCGCACCCGATCGGGCCGCTCTGTGGCCGCCCTGTCCCTTCCCCCATCGCCGAAAAAGTCTAAAGCAGTCCGGAGCTCGGAAGGCAGGGCCCAGGCGGAGGAGGATGCGAAGAGCGACGTTGTTGAGCTAGGGAGTGGCGACGAGGCGGCGAAGTCTGGAGTGGTGATCGAGTCCTTAGGATTTCTGAAGTGGTTAAGGAGGAGCATGTGGAGGTGGAGGCAGCGGGTGGTTGGTCAGGTTCGGTTGCTTCAACCAAAGTCGGATTTAGAACTAAGCTGTATTGGTTTGGAATACAGTCGACGATAGAACTGGGCTTCCTCTTTTTGCTTCAACCAAGACCCAATTTGATATCATGAATTGGGAACTGAGTTGTATTGGTTTGGAATCGGTAAGTTGCTATTGTGGTTGTTGGGGATGAGTTTGAACATGATCGTTATTTTGGGAATTAATTTAGGTTCTTAGTGGTGTTTATAGATCTTGAGGATAACTGTATTTTTGTTTAATAAAGATTATCTTTTTTGTGGAAATGACCAGTTCTGGACTGTCTATTTTTAAAATTAATTGATTTTAGTTTAAGGTGTGAGGTTGAAGTTGAAGTGGGAGGAGAAAGAAGGGGGAAAGAAAGGATTTTTATATTATTTTTTTAGTGGGAGGGCATTTTGATCTTTTCAAGTGGGGTATCGCCGGAGAATATGGAATATTCTGGCTCTAGGAACCCGATAGTCTATTATCATCAAAACTTAAGGACGGGACAATCATTTTCCAAAATTCATGGACCCTAGGGGGAGGGTGACCAAAGTACATGGACGTGAAAGTAATTTACCCTTTATTTTTTGTTGATTTCTGGGTTGGATAGTTCATGTGTTCTCGGTCAGTGAATTTTTTTTGTTTAGAAGGTATAAAGATTATTTCATATGACAAAAAATATAATATTAATTGCTTACGTCAGTCAGGGATCCCAGACCAACATTTAAACTAAATGTAGGGCGAAAAAATAATTTTTCAAAAGGTAGGGACTTTACTGATATTTTTTTTATAGACCAAGGACATGTGGATAATTTATTCTATAAAAATATTAATATGACAACATAATTTCTACACCATGTAATGTGTAAATAATTTTAATAAAACTTTCATTTAACTGCCCAAAAAATATGATAGCATAATTGTTTGAAGTGATTGAAGTAATTCGAATTCAATACGGTGCTATCATGTGGGAATATGAAATCTACAAAGCCGCGTAATTTTTGATAGTGGAAGATGTAATTTACAACTCTTTGTGCATTCTATCCTTACTTAGGTCGAGGAGTAGTTTATATGGTCCAATTCGATCTCCCACCTATGTGTACAAGATCTACTCCTATATATTGAGTCTCTTAACTAAGTCTATTTTAGATAAAGAGACATTTAGTTTAGCGCTATAAAAAATGTACTTAGTCAAAAATGTCTATAATTCAAACTCTATGAACTCTAATTATGGTATCAAAATTTATCAAAAAAACTAAGTTTATCTGGCCAACATTGTTGTTGGAGTACAATTGCTGTAAGGAGTTGCTGTAACATTTTGTTTATATAAAGTTATCCCTTTAAAAAAAGTATTTTGAATTCAAATTTTAATATCATAATTTTGGTATAAAAAATTGCTACCATTTGAGGTATTTTCCAATTTAAACAAAGATTAGTTTCTAATTAAATATCTTGGTACCAGATAGTTTGTCGATCATACTCACAGTAAACTCATTTGTCAATCGTTGCTTGACTTGTGCATTTTCTTCTCTTTGCAATGATAATCATCAATCATATACATGCATCATTAATTAATTAAGTCCACTTAAACATTGATTCATCGAACCTAAGATACATGTTAATTATAAAAAGTCCGGGATTAAATAAACATTTGAGGAGTTGCATTATCTCTTTGACTTTCTGAGGCACGTATATGGGGAAAATATAATGTTGTCGATTTAACGAAAGCAAACAAAATCTAAAATATAAATACCAAGACGTGAGAATCGTCACATAAATACATTATTTATGTTCCCCAAATATAATATATATTAAGGCAACCACAGAAGAAATATAGAAGGAATGAAATAGTATAAGCGCCGCTCGGTGGACCGAGAGACAAATAGATAAATGATGGACGACGTCGTTACGTCACCACCAAAATTTATAAAAGTCAGCAGACAACCTGTTACGTAATATTTTCAATTGCCCGACCAAAAAAAAATATTTTCAATTGCAAATGCATGAATCTGTTATATCACTCAATCTCGCCAAATCTATTGGGTGATTTTCATCCATATTTAATTAATGTTGCAATTTTTATTTCAGCTTAACCCCTACTAAAATTAGATAATCGCTAGTCCTTGCAACTAGTTAAAATATATTGTTCCGTCACTTAATTAATGTACATTATTCTATTTTTTTATTGGAGTAAAGAGTGAGGTTATAGGTATTAACTGATTTTTTATATGTAAATTTTTACACAAAATTATATTGTGAGGAATTAAATTTGAAGAACCGTCAATTCATCACTCATTGACCACAACTTTTAATTGATATTTTTTTGGTTTATACCACTTGATATAACACTCTCATTATTAAGTCAACTTGTTACGGATATGTTCTCTTGGTCACCAAGTGAACTTGTTGTGCAAGCTTATTTCTAGATGGTAGTTATTATCTCATATATATATATATATATATATATAGCACCAGAATTATGGGTTTCAGTTACTTTCGGTGTCTGACAACGGCACCGAAAGTAACTGACAACGCACCAAAGCCACCGAAAGCAGAGGGTGCTATATATATATATATATATATATTTGGTCAGAGGGTGCTATATATATAATCCCTCTATCCCTCTCTTTAAAGTCTATGTCCGTATTTAGTCTTAAATTTTATATTATTATTATATATATATTAATAATATATATATATATAAAGTTTAGTCTTAAACTTTATATTATATATATAAAGTTTAAATTATATATATATATATAATTATGTAATATATATATATATATATAATATAAACTTTATTAATATAAACTTCATAACATAAATATAAACTTTATTAATATAAACTTGATAAACATAAATAAACTTTAGTACAATAATAATAATATAAACTTTAAGACTAAATACGGAGATAGACTTTAAAGAGAGGGATAGAGGGATTACAATCACAGAGGGGAAGAGTAGGTATGATCAAGTATGATGATCAAGGGCTTCTATTCTCTACGGGTTTTTCCAACGAAATCACACTCTGATGTTAACAATAGAGGGCTCCTCCTTATATAGGGAGAGGAGGTCCTATTACATAATAGTGGTCAATAAGGGGCAGAAGGAATCTCTGCTTTCGGTGGCTTTGGTGCGTTGTCAGTTACTTTCGGTGGCTGGGGTCCACCATTTTGATAATTCTGTTGAAAGTCGTTGATGTCGTCGGTGGCAGAAGGAATCTCTGCTTTCGGTGGCTTTGGTGCGTTGTCAGTTACTTTCGGTGGCTGGGGTCCACCATTTTGATAATTCTGTTGAAAGTCGTTGACGCCGTTGCGGTTGAAAATCGTTGATGCCGTTGCGGTTGAAAGTCGTTGATGCCGTTGTGGGATGGGTTTATGGTAATCCATCGAAACCAGCACCATCATCTTCACTAAGGGAGATGTACGGTTCTTCTTCTTCTTCGTCTTCTTCATAAGGTGAAGAGGAAGCGTTGGAGTTATTTTTAGCCATTTTTTGCATGATGGCAAAATATTCTTTCTCAGTGCCGGCCGAGGCCAACAAAGCTTGAATCTTGGCCTTGTGAGCCAGAAATTGCGTTTGTGATGTTGAGGCAGTGGCAGTAATTTGGGCAGGATCGGCAGCTTTAAACCAATTGAGGACAATGGTGGTCGTTAGTTTTAAATCTGCACGGAAGGCAGTCCACCATTTGATTTTGAAGCGGCGAACAAGTAGATTGACATTGTTCGTGGCATCATAGGTTTGGAATTCATAATGCCAGGTGCACACCCATGGCAGATAGAATTTCATACAGAACAATACCAGAGGTCCGAAAGGTTTTTCGTTTTGGGGGGGGGGGGGGGGGGGAATATTTTCCTTTGAAAAGGTTGTAACAATCCAAGACATCCTCAGTAAGGATGGCTGGAGTGCAACCATAATAATTCCACCAGGTTAGGAACCAAAATGGAATATGAGCACAATCGAAAGGTTGGAGGAAAAAGAACAGCCAAGTGTGTGTGAACTTTGAGTTTTGGTTGAGGAAGGCGTTGAACCATGCTTGATGGTAATCCCAATAGCAATAAAGAGTACTATGGGTAGTAGTCGGGGTGAGGGGTAGGTGCTTTGGCTTGTGCAAGGGTTGGCCCCACTGCGATGGATGTAAAATCCGCATGATTTGGCAGGTTGAGTAGGCAGGGGTTGAGGTGTCAGGGGGCGTGTAGAAATGTTTTATGGTGATGGATTCTGTGTGCTCAAGGATGGCAGTGTAATAGGCTATTGGTTTGGCAATATCGGCCGGGACCATGTGCTGACCGGGTGGGAAAATTCGGGCGGCTGCTATTGTGGGGTCATTCTGGTGATGATCTCTTTCAACAAAGAGAAGAGACTGTGTCTGGGTTTTATGGGTGTAAACGGCTTTGGTTCGGTTTGGGGTGAGAGATTGGGAGGGCTGGGAAATGATATGGGTGGTGCTTTGCTTCGAGATTTTTGGGGAGGGTGTCGGCATTAAAGCTTGAGAGTTTTGGGATAGGCGTTGGAAAACTTCGACAAGTTCGGGCGGGTAGACCGGATTATGTTGAAATTCATTCAACCATTTTTGGACATTACAGGAGCTTTAAAATCATCTTCAGCTTCAGCAATAGATGCCCAGGTTCGGGCAGGGACAATAGACTTTGTTGCAACGGACTTTGCCTTAGCTTCTCTGGAGGAGGGCTTTGGAGGCATGGCTACCTATTAGTTAAAAACTCACGGGTTAGGATATCGGGAAGGGAATTGCTTTCTCCTTTAATATAGACAATATCAAAATCAAAAATACGTAAAATAGCTTGCCAGCGGGCAAAGATATGCTTTGAGGCTATGTTTTGAACATCTTTTTGCAAAATTTCTTTTGCAGCTTAGGCGTCAATACGTAATAAGAATTTTTGATTTAAAAGATCGCTTTGAAATTTAGTAATACATAGAACAATACTCAAAATCTCTTTTTTAATAGTAGGATATTTGAGCTGTGTGTCATTCCAATGAGCAGAGGTAAATGCGATGATATGCTCATGCTTGCCTTGCTGTTGCTTTAAGATGCCACCATAACCGATATCAGAAGCATCGGTTTCAACAATTTTGAATGCAGATGGGTCAGCCAAATGCAAACATGGTATATGCTGAATTTGTTTTTTGATGCGTTGAACAATGCGTGTATGCTCATGAGTCCATGGGCATGGATTTTTCTTTAAACGATCATGCAGTGGTTTGATGATTATCAAGTTTATATTATTATTATTGTACTAAAGTTTATTTATGTTTATCAAGTTTATATTAATAAAGTTTATATTTATGTTATCAAGTTTATCCTGTCCCGCCGCACCCTCTGGTATCAGAGCCAGAGGGTGTCTGACAACGGCATCAACGACTGGTAATATATATATATATATATATATAGACCAAATATATATTTGTGTCAGAGGGTGCTATATATATATATATATTACCATTGGAGGATGGGGGGAGGATATGGTATCACCATTGGTGGTTTCCCATTGACTTTGATGGCTTTTAGGACGAGTGATGGGATTGGTCGTTTTGGTAAAGGAATTATAAGAGTCAATCATCTTTTGGATACAAGTAGGCATGAGGAATTGTTCAAACCAGTCGAAAAATAAGATCTGGGTTCGATATTCCTCAAGAAACTCATAAAAAGAGGTTTGAGTCTGATCGCGTTCAGGTTTACAGAAGTTTCTGAAAAACCATTTGACTTTGGCTTTGTTGTGGTGAGCATTGAAGTCAGATCGGAGGAAATTCTTATCAATGTGGAAAGGAATTTCCAGAACATTGAGTTCATTATGAAATTATTGGTTCTCAGTGATTTGAGAAGGCGTTGGGGAAGAAGGAGGGGATTCTTCGTTGTCAGGGGCTTTATTTTGGGTATAAATAGGATGGGGAATTTGGGAACGATAGTGGACATGTTGTAAAGTAGGGTTAGGAAGATCAGAAGTTGAAAATCTGGGCTTATCAGGGAGGTGTATGACAGGTGGGAGATGGGAAGCTCCTAACTGTGATATTCTGCCGAGATTTTGGATTGATGAGGTCATACTTTCGCTACGAGAAAAGGAGGGATTCCCTGTGGATCTCGAGCTTGAAGGTCGATTAAAAGTGAGAGCGTAATTAAAAGTTTTCAATTGGAGAGTTAGAGCATGAAGAATGTTAGGATCACGTAAAGATAAGGTGAGATTGGGATGGCAATCAAAAGATAAAGGGCCACCGGCGAGACTGGACTCGCCGGAGCTCATAAGGGAGTCTTTAAAACGGAGATGTCTTGCATCCCTTAAGATAGCAAGGATGGATGCATCAAGACCGGCAATAGTCAGGGGTATAATACCAACCTAGACTAGACCGATATGAATGAAGTTGAAACCTTTTTTGCTATGACTTTGAAGAGAATCTTTGGACAATAGTTGAAAAGTTTCAATGGGTTTGGAAACTAACATAGAATGCTCTTCTTGTTTGATAACATAATCATGCCTTAAAAACGGGTTTTTTGAAACGTGATAAATGTCATGCTTTGAAATTTTTGGTAGTTTCCAGTTATCAATGCAACCTTTAAAATCTTCAATGATCAGTTCATTACTATTTATACGGCTTTGTGCGTTACTGGGCTCAGCCAGCTCATGAGCAGATGAGATGCATGAAGCATTATTGCAAGAAAACGGATCCATAGATGACATTAGATGCAATATGCAGATGCAAAGAGAATATACCAGCACAAAGCCAATGGTCTAACGGCCACACTTCGGGACTTACTGCCTGCTACCATGCATGGTCTAACCAAACTCTTAACAGATGCAGATGCAACCTTAGCCAGCCATGAAGGCGGTTCTACAATGAATGCAATATGCAGCTAAAATGCTACAGTGAATTTGACTTTGCTACAGTAACTCACTATTCCTATAAATAGTAAGTTGATGAATGCAGGCAAGAAAGATGCACAAACAGGAGTTCTACCTTGATAGAAACTTTTGTTTGCGAAGCACCAAGGAGTTCTAACCCTGGAGAGCCCAAATGGAGGCACTTCTAAAAAGTTCTATCGAAGGTACGTTCGAACGATATGCACATGGCTCTTATTATTATTATTGTACTGAAGTTTATTTATGTTTATCAAGGCTCCAAAAGAATATCAAAAAGGAATTGAGACAGACTAAGCAAGAACTTGGTTCTTTCTGCAATCAATTTGATATTTCTAAAACACCTCAAAGCTCCAAAGATTGCCATTGCCCTTCCTTCTCAAAGACTTCTCAACATAAACACAAATCCCAACGTTTCCATCGTTCTTCCAAACACAAATATAACCGCAAACACGACAAACGCTCTCCCAACAGTTATCCTAAACAAACATCCTTCAAACAAGGTGACGACCGTTTCAAAGATACCGTCTGTCACAAATGTGGCAAAAAGGGCCATATTCAACGCTATTGCCGTCTCAACAAAAAACTTCATGCCTTGAATCTTGCCCCTGACCTTATTGCCTAGATATCTACCTTAATGATCAATGACTGCGACTCCGATTCGGACTCTATCACTGAAGAATCCGAACAACTTGACGAACTCATCCATTCCTCCTCTGAAACTGATTCAGAAAAATCGATCAATGTCTTGACTAAAGATCAAGAATTCTTACTTGCCATGGCCAATGATGTTGAAGACCCCGCGAAACGAAAAACCTATCTTTCCAAACTCCTCAACTCCATTGACGACTCACCTTCCTCCTCTATGGCTACTCCCTACAATCTTACCAAAATCCTTCACACAAAGCAGAGTCAAAAAACTTCTCTCCCCACTATCCCTATTTTACAAGCTGAAATCAAGCTTATCAAAACTGAGCTTAAAGACTTACGCCGCCAGCAACAAGAAACACACACGATCGTCCAGAATCTCTTATTAACCAAATCTACTACTGAAGATTCCAGTGATTCTGACAATGATCCTACCATTGAGCCAAATGAATTTTTGCATTTTCTTAAACATATCACTTCACGCAAATACCTTATTACCGTTACTATAAAATTTTCTGACGATTTTCAACTTGAGACTATTGCTTTATTTGATACTGGTGCTGACCTCAATTGCATTAAAGAGGGTCTTGTACCCAAACGATTTTTAGACCCTACTAAAGAAAAACTTTCTGCTGCTAACAATTCCAGAATGCTTATCACCCAAAAAACTGATGCTTTTATTAATAATAACAACACACTTATCAAAACCACGTTTTTGCTCGTCTCCAATATGAATCATACTGTCATTATTGGAACACCGTTTATCAACCTTATTACTCCTTACAAAGTTAATCACGAAGGCATCTCTTTCAAAATTAACACTCCGATTTCAAAAAAATTGATTTTTCCCTTTTTACGAAAACCCACCACACGCAAATTAAACCTACTCCATTATTTAATCTCTTCCAAAGAACATGATTTACATGACACCAAAAATATCGTTTATTTTCAACGTATTTTTCAACAATTGCTTGATCATACTATTCAGCGCCAAATCGATAATTTCAAAACCAAGCTCCATACTGAGCTTTGTTCTGATCTTCCTAATGCTTTTTGGACTAGAAAAAAATATGTTATCACTCTTCCTTATGACTCGCACTTCTCTGAACGACAAATCCCTACTAAAGCCCGTCCTATTCAGATGAACTCTGAAATGATTGACTTATGTAAAAATGAAATCCATGATTTAGAGAAAAAGGGTTTGATCTCTAAATCCAAATCCCCCTGGAGTTGTGCTGCCTTTTATGTCATCAAAAACTCTGAAATTGAACGAGGCATCCCACGTCTTGTTATCAATTATAAACCCCTTAACAACGTTTTGAAATGGATCCGTTATCCGATCCCCAACAAAAAAGATTTGTTAAATCGTCTGCATGATTCTTTCATATTCTCCAAATTCGACATGAAATCTGGCTTCTGGCAGATCCAGATCCACCCCAAAGACCGTTATAAAATTGCTTTTACTGTTCCTTTTGGCCAGTATGAGTGGAACGTCATGCCTTTTGGTTTAAAAAATGCCCCAAGCGAATTTCAACAAATCATGAATGATATTTTCAATCCTTTCACATCATTTTGCATTGTTTACATTGATGATGTCCTTATTTTTTCACAATCCATTGACCAACATTTCAAACATCTTCACACATTCTTTGATGTTGTTAAGAAAAATGGTTTGGTCTTATCTCAATCTAAAATTGTTTTATTTCAAACAAAAATCTGCTTTCTTGGCCATTATATCAGCCAGGGCACTATCACCCCCATTGAACGTTCTATTACTTTTGCTTCCAAATTCCCTGATGAACTCTTAGAAAAAACGTAACTTCAACGCTTTTTGGGTTCTCTCAACTATGTTTTTGAATTTTTCCCCAATATTCATCGCGTTATAAAACCACTTCATGACAGATTAAAGAAAAATCCAAGTCCCTGGACTACTGAGCATACTCGAATTGTTCAAAGCATCAAAAAACAGATTGCACACATTCCCTGCTTACATCTTGCTGACCCATCTGCATTCAAAATTGTTGAAACTGATGCATCAGATATAGGTTATGGTGGCATTCTTAAACAACGCAAAGACATTCATGAGCATATCATCTCATTCACTTCTGCCCATTGGAATGACACCCAAAGCAAATATCCCACAATAAAAAAGGAGATTTTGAGTATTGTTTTATGTATTACTAAATTTTAAAGTGATCTTTTGAACCAAAATTTTTTATTACGTATTGATGCTCAAGCAGCCAAAGAAATCTTGCAAAAAGATGTTCAAAATATAGCTTCCAAACATATTTTTACCCGTTGGCAAGCTGTTTTGAGTATTTTTGAGTTTGATATTGAATATATTAAAGGAGAAAATAATTCCCTCCCAGACTTTCTCACCCGTGAGTTTTTGACCAATAGGTGAGCCATGCCCCCAAAAGCCTCCTCCAGAGGAGCTTAAGCAAAATCTATCGTACCTGCCCGCACTTGGGCATCTGTTGCCGAAGAAGAAGACTTCAACGCCCACAAAAATGTCCAAGATTGGTTAAAAGCAAATCAACACAATCCCTTATATCCGACCGAAGTTATTGAAGCTTTCCAACGAATATCCCAAAACTCCCAAGCCTTAACGACACCCCTGCCTATTTCTCAACAAGCTTTAACGACACCTCTGCCTATTTCTCAACACTCCACCAGTCATGTTATTGCCCCACCATCCCAACCCTTTCCCCGTAACCTCACCAAAGCCTCTTATAGCCATAAACCCCAAACACAATCCCTTCTCTTTGTTGAGAGAGATTACCACCAACAAGACCCTACCATTGCCGCAGCCCGTATCTTCCCACCTGGACAGCATACTATCCCTTATGACTCCCACAAAATGCTAACCTACTATGCCTCTATCCTCGAACATACTGACTCCACCAAAGTCAGACATTTTTACAACGCCACCGATAATACAACCCCAGCTTACTCCACATGCCAAATTATACGGATTATTCATCCATCCCAGTGGGGTCAATCATTGCACCAAACAAAGCACCTCCCCATCACCACTACCACCACCCATAGCACCCTTTACAATTATTGGGACTACCAGCAGGCCTGGTTTAACGCTTTCCTCAACCAAAACCCAAAATTTACCCACACTTGGCTGTTTTATTTCCGACAGCCTTTTGATTGTACCCAAATCCCCTATTGGTTCCTCACTTGGTGGAACTATTATGGATGTTCCCTTAACATCCTTACAGAGGATGCCCTTGGTTGCTATAATCTTTTTAAAGCCAAATATTCTCCTTCTCCTATTGAAAAACCTATTGGCCCCTTATTGCTCTTCTGTACAAAGTTCTATTTGCCATGGATCTGTGCCTAGCACTATGAATTCCAAGCTTATGATGAAAAGAATAATGTCAACCTGCTCGTTCGCCACTTTAAAGTCAAATGGTGGAACGCCTTCAACGCAGACGAAAAACTAACGGCTACAATTGTTTTGAATTGGCTGAACTCTGCCAAATCTTCACAAGCTATTGCCTCCCCATCGACCTCCCAGCCACTTTTCCTTGCTCAAAAAGCCAAGATCCAATCTATGTTGGCTTCAGCAAGTACTGAGCAGGAATATTTTGCTATCATGAACCAGATGATCAAAGCAAAATCCAATGCCTCTTCTCATGCAACAGAAGAAGAAGACGAAGAAGAACCATTCATCTCTCTTGACGATGATGGTACTGATTTTCTTGGCCTTAATTGATTCAAGGTACAGGATTCCTTAATGACGGTATCAACCACAATGACATCAACGACAATCCAAAAGTGTTCGGCTTCGGCCTTCACCGCTCCGGCAAAGGCAAAATGGCCAACGGTCCAGTTAAAACCGTCCAGAGTGAGGGTTTGCCCCCAACAGTCTCTCAGCAGCTTGCTGCCATAACGTCCGTCAAGACGGTAAAAACTAATGACCAACCCAAGGCTAATCTTACGGTTGCCAGCAACGCCCAAAGAATAATGGTGGACCCCAGCCACCGAAAGCACATGCCAACAACGCCCAGACAGAATTATGACGGTGGACCCCAGCCACCGAAATCACATGCCAGCAACGCCCAGACAGAATTATGACGGTGGACCCCAGCCACCGAAAGCACATGCCAGCAACGCCCAGACAGAATTATGGTGGACCCCAGCCACCGAAAGTACATGCCAGCAACGCCCAGAGTGCGTCCCTTTGCCTATATAAGCAGAGGACCTTCTTCTGTATAGACCAGAGTGTATTTTAGTCGGGAAATCAGTAGAAGGATAGAACCCTGATCTCTCCCTGATCTCTCTGTTCTTCCATATCACTGTAACCCCTCTATTCCTCTCCTTGTTATTGTTCATCTCCTTTATTTAGTTTTAAAGTGTATTATTATTATTGTACTGAAGTTTATTTATGTTTATCAAGTTTATATATTAATAAAGATTTCATTGATCGTTTATTATCCTATATATATATATATATATATATATATACTAGGAAAGAGATATTCTCTCGGTTGTCAATCTGTAACCCTAGAGGGCATTAGGAATATGTATATATTCAAGTCCCACCTAATGAGAAAAGTAGCGGCTTACATTATTTCATGATATCAGAGCCAAAACTTTGCACAAACCCTAAACACTAGCCTACCTGTCGCAAAGCAATAACCCTACGGGAAAATATGACCAGCGAAGGCTTCAGCAACTCGGGCACCACCGCCACGAGTCATGGAGATGTTGTCCCTATCGTACCATCAACTGGTAGTATAGACTCTACGTCACCATACTACATCCATCCATCTTATCACCCAGCCCAAATTTTCGTGTCGAAGCCCTTACACGACGGAAACTACGGTGAGTGGGTGACCGACATGAGTGACGAAAAATAAGTTTGGTTTCACCTATGGTTCCCTTCCAAAGCCGGGACCAAAATATGGAGATCTGAATCATTGGATTTGCGGAGACCACATGTTAAAAGAGTGGCTTCAGAATTTAATGGTAAAGGAGATTCGAAGCAATGTTCGATGCGCCAAGACGTCACAGAAGATCTAGTCTGATGTCAAAGAACGGTTCGGGCAAGGGAGTGCCCCTCGAGCTTACAATATGCGTAGGTCAATTTCCCTTCTACGACAACACCATATGACAATTTTAGCGTACTACACCACATTGAAGAGGCTTTAGGACGAGGTTCAAGCAATTCGACCTATTCAAAAGTCCTTTTGCTATACTTGTGATCATGATATGCGTAAACAAATGCTCAAAATCTGAGAGGAATAGCAGTTATATGATTTCTTAATAGGTTTAGATGATATTTTTAGTACTGTCAAGTCACAGATCCTGAGCACACAGCCCATACCCAGCTTGCGCCAAGTATACCACCTGGTTGCCGAAGAGGAGCAGCGTCGGGCGATATCATCAGCAAGGAAGACCATCTCCGACACGGCTGCCTTCCACTCTCGAGGGGCTGACACTTCGAAAGGCAACACGCCTCGGCGACCAGCCAATGGCGATCGTCCTAAATGCTCTCATTGCCAAAAGATGGGACATACTGAAGAAACTTGTTATGAGCTCGTTGGATACCCCGAAGGCTGGAGGAGGGGCGATCGAGAGATGACTTCTCGCAACGGTCCTCGCGAGAATCGTGATGCTGGGTCTCGCGATGCAAATTGCCGTGGACGTGATGCAGGTAGTTGGACGCAACCCAAGGCAGCTCAAGTTTGTGCAGATGAGAGTCCCAGGTTTTACTCAAGAGCAACTGAGCAGTCTCATACGCCATATTGGCATCAAGACTAAGTCTAATTCCTTGATTCCTAGAACGTCAGCCAAGACGTGCGCCAACATGGCTGGTAAGTCTCTCGCATCTCGCCCTTAGATTATTGATTTTGGGGCGACAGACCATATTACTTGTACCACCGGCTGGATGATCGGTCCACTTCGCCAGGAGGAACACCCTTCCGTAAAAATTCCTAACGGCGATGATATACCAGTAAAAGGAATTGGTTCCGTGCATCTCTGTGCTGGCTTGCGACTTGAGTGAGTTCTTTTCATACCAAAATTTCAATGCAACTTACTTTCAATTAGTCGGCTTACCAAGGCTTTCAACTGTGTTGTTTTATTTTTGGCTGATCTTTGTGTTATCCAAGACTCAGTTACGAGAAAGCTGATTGGAGTGGGTACGACATTCTCTACAGTGCAAAGCAAGGACGTCACGTTATGGCATCGATGATTTGGCCATGCTTCTAGAGAGAACTTACGGCACCTAGCCGATATACAATTTTCAGTTAAACCTAGTCATTGCGACTCTTGTATTCGAGCCAAATAGACTTGCTTGCCTTTTTCTATCAGTTCTATTCAGACGCTATCTTGTTTTGATCTCATACACTGTGATGTTTGGGGGCCCTATAAAACCTCTACGTCTTGTGGTGCTCGTTACTTTCTAACAGTGGTAGATGATTTCAACCGTGGTGTTTGGACGTACTTGATTAAGTACAAGTCAGAAATAACTCGCTAATTGCTCGCCATTTTTGCATGGTCGAGCGGTAATTTGACAAGCGCATTAAGAGCATTCGGTCATATAATGGAATGGAATTTCGTTCCACTAAGCTGCTTAATTATTATGAGACTAATGGTGTTCTTTTCCAGACAAGTTGTGCCTACACTCCTCAACAAAATAGGGTCGTTGAGCGCCGACATCGTCATATATTGGAGGTGGCACGTGCCCTACATTTCCAGTTGCACCTTCCCATCGATTTCTGGGGGGATTGTGGTTTAATTGTAACTTATATCAACAACTGATTGCCTTCCACAGTCATCTCCCATAAGACACCATACGAGGTTATTTTTGGCAAACCACCATCTTACGATCACGTGAGGATTTTTGGGTGTTTGGTCTATGCTCATAATCATACTAGAGTTGATAAATTCGATGATCGAAGTATCCCTTGTGTGTTCGTCGGGTACCCATTCACCCAGAAAAGATATCGGGTCTATGATATCCAACGGAAGAAGTTTATGGTCACTAAGAATGTCACTTTCTTGGAAGACAAGTACCCATATGAAGAGTTGGAACCACCACAACCAACTTTGGTCCCTAGTCGACATTCAGAGGAAACTATTGTTGGACTTCCTGATATTGAGGCGAGTCTTCCCAACCGAGATGTCCCTGGGATCAGTCCTCCCATCACAGACTCTCCTTCTATCGAGTTGCCCACACTCGATTCTCTTTCTCCACCAACCACAGAGATGGAACAACCACCTAATCATGTTCGACGAAGTACTCGAACCAAGGCAGTCTCTGCATATCTTGATGACTATGAAGTCAGTTTACCCTACTCGCTCGTCGTCCTGCCTGCTTCACCTGCTCCACGAGGTAACCACGTAACCTATCCTCTAGCACATTTCATTAGCTATGCCAAGTTTTCTGATGCTCACCGTGCTTACTTGACAACAATTATCTCCCACATGAGCCTCGCTACTTTCATGAGGCGGTCAAGTCTCCGCATTGGCGTGAAGCCATGTATAAGGAAATTCAGGCCTTGTAAGCTAATGGCACATGCGATATTGTTGCTTTACCACCTGGAAAAAGAGCTGTTGACTCTAAATAGGTCTATAAGATAAAGTTTCGACCCGATGGTGAAATCAAATGCTATAAGGTATGTTTAGTGGCTCGCGGATTTAAACAGGTGGAAGGCATTGATTATTATGACACATTTGCACCTGTTGCAAAGCTTATTTATGTGTGTTGTTTGCTCTCTGTTGCAGTTAAACGAGGATGGCTAATTCAGCAACTCTATGTCAACAATGCTGTCCTTCATGATGATCTTATAGAGGAAGTGTTCATGAAGATTCCTCAAGGTTTTGGCCACCCAGGAGATAGGGAGGTCTGTTGCTTGCGCAAATCCTTGTACGGTCTTAAGCAGGCATCTCATAGTTGGTACAGCAAGCTCACTACGACACTCTTGGCCTTAGGATTTTGACGCTCCCAAGCTGATCATGCATTTTTTATCCATCGACGCAATGGTCTGGTTCTTTCTCTCTTAGTGTATGTCGACGATGTCATCCTTATTGGCAATGATACTGCTACGCTTTCTCATACTAAGGTGCATCTTGATACTCTTTTTGGCATTAAGTATCTCGAAAACCTAAAGTACTTCCTTGGCATATAAGCTGCTCGTACTGTTGATGGTCTCGTGTTGAGTCAACACAAATATCTCCTTGATATTTTCCATGAATACGGGAAGGAGAGTTCCCGGCCGAGCCCTATACCTATTGAGCAGAACCAGCGTTTGAAGGCTACTAGTGCTGCGGTTGAAAATGTCACTTGTTATCGTCGACTGGTGGGTCGTTTGATGTACCTCACTGTTACATGCTCGGATATTGTCTATACTGTTAATGTCCTCAGTCAGTTCGTGGAGTGCCCGGGTCCATACACGTTGAAGCTGCCGATCGTGTTGTTCGGTATTTGAAGAATACTCATAGACATGGCATCCTCCTTAATCGACTGTCTACTTTTGAACTTGTCGCTTTTTTCGACGTCGACTTGGGGGGGGCTGTCCCATGTTCCCGCAGCGGATATTTCATTACTCTTGGTGGCTCGCCCATCTCTTGGCGAAGCAAGAAGCAAAGTGTGGTCGCCCGGTCATCTGCAGTGGCTGAGTATCATGCAATGGCAGTGACGGTTAGCAAACTTTTATGGCTCCAATGATTATTGTCTGATCTTGGCTTAACGCCAAAAGGGCCTAATCCCTTCTATTGTAATAATCAGGCTGCGCTTCACATTACTCAGAACCCGATCTATCATGAGAGGACGAAGCATGTCGAGATGGACTGCTATTTTGTGCGTGAACGGATTGAATCCAATCAAATTGCCCCACGCAAGGTTAGCACCACACTTCAGTTGGCCGATATCTTCACCAAAGGTCTTGGCACCGATCATTTTCAAGCTTTAGTTTCCAAGTTTGGCATTATCAATCTCTATGCTCCAACTTGAAGGAGGAGTGTTACGGATATGTTCCCTTGGTCACCAAGTTAACTTGTTGTGCAAGCTTATTCCTATATGGTAGTTATCTCATAATAGGAATATGTATATCCTAGACTAGGAAAGAGATATTCTTATGGTTGTCAATCTGTAACCCTAGAGGGCATTAAGAACTTGTATATATTCAAGTCCCATCTAATTCCTCAAAAAAGTCCCATCTAATGATGAAAGCAGCAGCTTACATTATTTCACAACTAATTAATGTTCGAGTCGATTATGAATTTTGAAAGATGGTAAAATATTCGCAACAATTTTTAACACTAGTATTTTCCAAGATATCGGTGCTGCAATTGATATATTATAACATTTTTTTTTGCTACTTTTTTAAACACGGGGAAGCCATAGAAACTGGAGGAGAACTTAGAAGATTTCTGCAATTTCTGGCTTAAGAAATACACTCTGGTTGCTTGAGGAGTATGGTATCTTGAGAAGAGAGAAACGAACATGTCACAAATCGTCTTTTCTTAACCAAGAAATGTGGAGAGAGAGAGTTTTTTTGGAAGAACAAAGAGAGGAGACATATGATTTGAATAAATTAATTGCGATGAGTGAGGAGAGGTAGGACAAGCAAAGTGAGTTTTATTTTCTCAACTGCGTTACTTTACACATCGATTGATAAGAAATTGAGAGAAAGTTCTGTAATGTTGGCCTTTCACATGGGGTAGGAGGGATAAACAAATAAGATATGTCCTGACATATCTTTGTAAGATAAATAAATTTTATTCCATATCGTAATATTTACAAATTTATGTTATTTGCATTGTTATGTATCATGGTTTTCCTAAACAATTCACAAGAGACCTAACCATGTTTCCTCTCAATCTTTTCCTTAGATATCATCAATACCCAAAAACAGCAAATGCGTGTAATCTAAGTGCACAACACATTATTAATTTCAAAGAGTTCTATTATTCAAATCTTCATAAGTATAATGGTATAAAAAATTTCAAAAATAAAAACAGTAAAACATCAATATGGTTAATTCACGAAACATTCTTTGAGTTTTATTTATGGTACTATTTTCGAGCATTGTCGTATCTATTTTATCAGACAACTCTCACTTAGTTTTTATACTCATAAGTTTTGAATCCAACATCTTGTTAAATGAATCTATCTCATTTACTACTTGGAATCATGGTTTCAAAAAATACGGTCTGACCAGTGATCTGACTGGTTGGACCACGAATCGGGAATAAGATCGGGTCATTTTTAGGCTTTTGACCGAGGTCTGTACTAACCGGATCAAATCTAGTCGGACCGATCAATTTTGAGGTCCACCCTAACTGGTCGAACCCAGTTCGTACAATAATGAGCAAAATTGACTTTTTTGAGTAATTTTCGAGAAAAAAAAGTTGATTTGACAAGTTTATAGAGTAATAAATAAATAAATAAGTAGATTTATAGAGTGGAGAGATAAAAAATTAAGTCTACTTTTTTTTGTATGGAAAATAAGTCTATTTTAACCTACATATATATACATATATATATATATATGTATATGTATATACATATATATATGTATATATATGTATATACATATATATATGTATATACATATATATATATGTATATACATAGACATATATATATGTATATATTATTTAAAATATTAAAAAATAAAAATATTTTTGGTCCGACCGGCCGACCCGGAAAATGGTAGAAATTTCGGGTTGTAGCTCCGGTCCGGGTTTTAAAACCATGCTTGGAATAACTCATATTATTAACATTCTTAACTCTAATCAGATATCTCAAATTTTATTATTGAGAACACTCGTGAGTTAAAATTAATAAAGAGTTTGTAGTTTAGCTCTACTTGAACCCATGGTTTTAAAAAACGTAGTTCGACCGGTGGTCCGACCGATTGGACCGTGAAACGGGCACAAGACCGGGTCATTTTTAGGCTTTTGACCGGGGTCTATACTAACCGGACCAAATCCAGTCGGACCGGCCGATTTTGAGGTCCATCGTGACCGGTCGAACCCAGTTAGTACAAAAATGGGTGAAATTGACTTTTTTTTTGGTAGTTTTCGAGAAAAAAAATTGATTTGATAAATTTATAAAGTAATAAATAAATAAATAAGTAGATTTATAGAGTAGAGAGATAAAAAATTAAGTCTACTTTTTTTTATGGAAAATAAGTATATTTTAACCTACATATATATATTATTTAAAATATTTAAAAATAAAAAAATGTTGATCCGACCGATAGTTCGACCGGTCCGACTGGCCGACCCAAAGGATGGGAGAAATCCTGGGTCGGCCTCCGGGTCGTTTTTTAAAATCATGCTTGAACCTTAATTAGACTATCATGTCCAAGCAAGCGACCATATAGTTCAGGTCCGGAGAAAAATTAAAAATGGTCTTTTTACTGAGACCACCCACCCAATAGTATGTCCTCTTGGGTTACTACTATTGTCTTGGGTCACATCCATTTTTTGGGTGACATTCCATTACAGGAGATGCACAGCTAGGGTGTGGACAGTTTATACAATGGGAAACTAAGTGACTCTAATTAGTAGGCTAAAATCCACATCGAATTTAATAAGGACAAAGGCGAATACATTTTTAGTATGGTGAAAACAACGCTGATTTGAAATTACATTGGACAAGTTAAGTTGTACATTTAAGAATGGCTCTATAAAAGACAGAAAAGAATTGAAGTCAGCAAGTTCTAGCTCACCTGTCTCGTTCTAAATGTGGCCTTGCTTCTCCATTATGTGATCTGACTGATAGTAACGCAACTTCTGTTTACGCAAAGAGAGAAATCAACAGTGGAAGATAATATTTTTGGGTTGATCATGTAGTCGTTGATTTAACGGAACGCGCGAATCGTCCGAACAAATTAAAATCTGTAGGATTCGTATACTGTCCGAATTTTATTAATAAAATGATCGGAAGAAGTTTCGGTTGATGAACGTAATATCACATTGTGGTTCAACCGTATTTTTTAAACATTGAAAATAACATGTTAATTATGTGTTGAATCATGAATGTGCTGATGTCTTTTTAAATAGATAGATAAAAGGGAAATCCAAACTTTACCCGGATGATTAATTGGGCCTGTTCTGGCAGTGTGATTGATTACGACGTATCCTCGTCGTATAATTGGGCTTGTTAATTCTTTTTTACATTTTAGGTATCGACTCTGGGTTTGACGCAATTTAATTAATAGATCATCAATATGTTTATATATCTTGTTCGCATTTCATTCTTTAAAACGTCCCCTAATGATGAGTTTATTCTCTAATCGATATGGCCGCTCAGAGACGGTTTGTTCAGTATAAAACGGTGTCGTTGTCGACTA
Organism: Hypericum androsaemum; assembly: GCA_963995505.1. Classification (NCBI taxonomy): domain Eukaryota; kingdom Viridiplantae; phylum Streptophyta; class Magnoliopsida; order Malpighiales; family Hypericaceae; genus Hypericum; species Hypericum androsaemum. The sequence continues at coordinate 2,181,941 of OZ023185.1, forward strand.
GATTCACTAAATCAACCATTTATAAAAAAGGGAAAAGTGCATTTCACAACCATTGTGGTTTGCCCGATATCAAGTTGAGGATCTGCGGTTTGAAGTTTGTAATTTAGTTCCAATACGATCCCAACTACGATGATGGGGCTAAAACGATGTAGTTGATAATTAAATACCTAACACGTCATATACGATTTATTCAATCAGCACACCACGTAGACACTAAAATAACGTCGTTTCAGCACCGTTAACGTAGTTGAGATCATATGTTGCCAAATTTTTGGAAAATACTAAATTACAAAGTTTAAACTATAGGTCTTTAAGTTGATATCCGGCAGACTGCATAATAGTGAAATGCACTTTTCTCTTTATTAAATGATGCCATTGTTCACCAATTTTTTATGGACAAATTACCCTCGCATCTCTGTACTTTGGTCAGCCTCCCCCTAGGGTCCCTGGATTTTGAAAAATAATTTTCCCGTCCCTAAGTTTTGATGATAATAGACTCCCGGGTCCTTTTAGCCAGAATATTCATTTTTCTCCGGTGAATCTCCACTTGAAATGACCAAAATGCCCTCTCACTAAAAAAATCCTCTTTCCTTCCCCTTCTTCCTCCCACTTCATCTTCTTCCTCCTACTTTAACCAAAATCAAAACTAAAACTAAAAACTCAAAAACAAATCTAAACATTAATTAAATCCCAAGTCTGCAACCATGAAGACAGCTTCATCCCAACTAAAAAAATCCCAACATTAATTAAAGGGAAAATTACCCTCACGTCCCTGAGGTTTGGTCACCCTCCCCCTAGGGTCCCTGGCTTTTGAAAAATGATTGTCCCGTCCCTAAGTTTTGATGATAATAGACTCTCAGGTCCCTGGCTGACGTCATCGGCTCTTTTTTCATTTTTGGTTATAGAAATGACCAAAATACCCTTAACCAAAAATGAAAAGTTAAGGGTATTTTGGTCAAAAGTTAAGGGTATTTTGGTCATTTTCATGATCAAAAATGAAAAAAGAGTCGATGACGTCAGCCAGGGACCTGAGAGTCTATTATCATCAAAACTTAGGGACGGGACAATCATTTTCCAAAAGCCAGGGACCCTAGGGGGAGGGTGACCAAACCTCAGGGACGTGAGGATAATTTACCCTTAATTAAATCTTAAGTCTACAACCATGGATTAAAGTCACTAACACGAAGATCATCCCACATTCATTTTGGGATGCCATTAAACCTCCTCCCAATCTTAGCACAAACCTTGAATCCCTGTCACATGAGTTGATCCATGCTATTAAAGCTCTCCCAATTTTAGCCATTAAAGCTTCAGACGATCAGAATTGGGAGAAGAGGATGTTAGGTCTTCGATCGGTGAGATTGGGTCTAAATTATTCGATTTCACTTGAGAGTTTTTTAATCTTCCACACTGATTTATAATGTGCCACCGAAACCCCCAAATTTGGGTGCAGGTAAGAACCCTAATTCCTCCTCGTCGTTCTTTCTCTCTTCATCCAAGAGCTGGGACGGGGTGAAGCTAGACGAAGATGACACTCGAGCTTAACAGCGGCGGTGCTTGAAGAGATCCATATGGCATCAAGGCCAGGATGAGAGACGTCCTCATGGCGGAGGTGAGGGCAAGCTGGTCGGTGGACGGCGGAGAGGGCGAGCCAGGTTGGCGACAACGGCGGGGAGGGCAAGCCGACCGGTCGGTGGATGGCAGAGAGAGCGAGCCAGGTTGGTGGTGGCGGCGAAGAGGACAAGTCGGTCGGTGGACGGTGGAGACCAGGTTCATCCACCCCGTTGTTCATTGCTCCCTCGACGTTGTCGATGAGCGAAGTACCTTCTATTTTCAAGTCGCTTTCTTCTGGTTGGATCTGCATTTGGGATTGAACATTGAATGATGGAATGTGTCTGCTAGTGTTTGGAGCTAACTAGGAAGAGTGTAGTGTGTTTAATTTAGGTTTGAATCTCTAATTTGTTTGGTGTTTAATTGGATGTTCATGGCTGTTTAATTAATTAAAATTTTTGGATGTTTAATTGGTTTTCTGGGAGGGGGTTGTAGATGAAGATGTGGTTGAAGATGGAGGAGGGGGAGAGAGAAAAGGGGAGGAAGGAGGGGGAGAGAGAAAAGGGGAGGAAGAAGAAGGGGAAGAAAAGAGTTTTTTTTAGTATGAGGGTATTTTGGTCATTTCAGGTGGGGGTTCGCTGGAGAATATGGAATATTCCAGCTCCAGGAACCCGAGAGTCTATTATCATCAAAACTTAGGGACGGAAAAATTATTTTTCAAAATCCAGAGACCCTAGGGGGAGGTTGACCAAAGTACAGGGATGTGAGGGTAATTTGCCCATTTTTTATTGTTTAGTGACGGTTTATTTTTTACCCGGTCGGCATAGTAGGACATACCCAATTCCAGTGGTCAAAACAAATGTGATCCAATTAAATCCAAAGAAAAACAAAATTGTCCGAAACTATAGCAAATTTAAGACATGTTGGATTTGGACCCGCGAACAATAGATATCTTCCCCCCCCCCCCTAATTTCGCAGACCTGAGACACTCAATCTCAGCCACACGTTCCCATCACCGGAAGAGGATCTGGACCGTTGAATTCATCTATCTCGGCAATTTCGAAATCCCACCCGAAAAGCCTCTCTCATTATCTCCTGTCGTCAGATTCAGCTTCGAAATCCAGGCCGGTCAGAGCCTGCAGAAGCTGCGATTACCAAAATGCCCTGCTTAGGGTTCTCCCTGGTCCTGGTTCGAACTGTAATATTGGGGGTAGAGTTGGGGTTGTTTCGAAATAGGGTAGCCTACAAATACAATCCAAGTCAGATCGCCTTTTCCCTGTCTCGTTGGCCTCCGTAAGAAAGAAAATAATTACCAAAAGATCAATCTTGACGAGCACCTCACGCGCTTCACTGATAGGGCATGGTCCACGCGCTGCCATTAAGGCCACCACCGAAACAAATGTTACGTAAGTCATACTTCTATATTGTTATTTTCATTTAAAGGATATCCACTCAATAAGTGACGTTACGGATTTAAAATAGGGCAAAATACTTATAAGTCCCATGTTTGAATAAATTAATTAATCAAGATAATTTTTTTATTTAAAAAATTAATTGATTAGTGACTGAATCAATATTTTGGTTATTAATATTATACCGGCAAAATATTTTTTTTATAGTGCCAAAAATACTCTTAAGCCTACAACAAATAAAAAAGTTCAATTGAACTTAAAAATCTTTCGTGTTCTTACCGTTCCTTTAGAAATTAAATTGTAAAACCCTACAAAATATGAGGCAATGCAAGAAAGAGACCAACCAACAAACAATGGTGGAAACAACGAGATAAAAAAAGAAGGGGATCGAGTAATTGGTTCACCAAGCTCTTCGAGAGGAAACTAAGGCTAGGTGCACCAGTGCCCCTCTTAGGTGGAAAAAAAATAAAAAAAAGATAAATTAAATTGGGGAAGGGGCGGGGCGGGGCTGTGCCCACGGGATGAGACGTGACACTCGTCCCTTGCCCTCGCCCCCCATTAAAATATAGTTTTTTTTTACTTTTTTTTCTATCTACTTAGTTACACTTGGCACAATATTATTCGTATAAATAGATTTTTTTTTGATATTATTTGTGTGGTTATAAAAATTGAAGTTATCTTTAACAAAACTAAAAATAAATAATATGCAAATTCGTATTTTTCAAATCTCTATAACTAGAGTCCAATGTTAACATATTTTCATACATAATCTATAATTCCAATGTTGAGCATATTTGGCAGAAATTTGGCGATCGTGATTAATTTTGTAATTTGTATCTTCTGTATTTGTAATTTTTTATTTAAAGTATTTTTCTAATTTTGTATTGTAATTTTTTAATACTAATTTTTTTACTTAATTTTATTTTTTCTTGTTATAATTATAAATAATCATTTTCGTAAATTAATTATAATTTTTATATAAACAAAAAATGATAGTAGATAATATGTGGATGAGAGAGAAATTAATTGTTTATTCCGCGACCCTGGGTTGCTGATGTGAGTAGAAAAATGTATAATAGGATTAGGGGTGAGCATTTGGTATTCGGTATTCAGAATTTTCGGTATTTTTTTGGTATTCGGTATTTCGGGATCGGTATTTCGGTTTACAGGATTTAATTCGGTATCGACTTTTAGAAAATTTCAGTGAATTTTGGTATTCGGTATAATTTCGGTATATACCAAAAAAATACCAAAGTACTATAATGTAATTTTACCACACATATATATACATATATATATATATCTATATATATATATACCAAAAAAAATCCTATTCTAACACTAAACCTTCCCCCCTCAGCCATTTCACTCTCTCCATCTCTTCTCTTCTCCTCTCTCTCTTTCACTCTCAACACAAAAAAGACAAAAAACAGAGATAATCACATAAGACAAAAAACAAAACCCGCCTCCCTCATTCTCCTTCCTCTTCGCTTCAAAACGGGTGGTAGCAAGCAGGTCAGCAACTTCTCTTCCCCAAGCACCGTGGTTAGGGTAGGCATTTTTTAAGGTTGAAGAAGAATGAGCATGTGGCTTATTTGGGTTTCTTTGTTTAGGGTTTTTATCTTTGCTAATTTGGGGAAAATTTGTGGTAGAGTTTTTGCACATGACCTTCCACCGCTGAACACCACTCATATGAGCTTCGATTTAGAATTTTTGACTCAGGATTTTGGATATAGAACTTTTGATTTGGGATTTTCAATTAGGGTTTTGATTTGGGATTTTCGAAAGACTAATTTTGTGCAAGCTAGTAGGCTTCTAATTCATCTTTGGTTTTGGGATTCTAGGGTTCATGCTTATCTGTGTATGGATTATTTATGAAAATATGTTGGTTTAATGTTGGATTATATATATTTTGAATATTTTGGTATATTCCAGATTTTCGGTATAATACCAAAATTTTAATTTAGTATACCGAAATTTTAATTTGGTATTCGGTAGATACCGAAATAATTTCGGTTCGGGATCGGTATAGGTTTTTTTCGTAATTCGGTATTCGGGATCGGTATATACCGATTGCACACCCCTAAATGAGATTGGTTAGATATGAATGAGAGAGAAATTAATTATTTATTTCGTGACCCTCGGTAGCATGGTTTTGATTTTTGTTTTTGAGGGTTTGTAGGTTTTGATTTGGGACAAGAGGGTTTAGAAGGATGTGAGAGGGGTGGTTGACGAGGACTTATCAATATTATGGTGTTCTTTATTAATTAATTTATTTAAATATTAGGGAATTATAACTATTTTACCTTTTAAAATAAGGAATTGAATTAATTTTTTTGTTAGTTATATTTCCAGAGATAATTTTATCGGATATGATATCACGGATATTTTGAGGAGAGTTATCGATGATAATTACACTTTTTTCCGAATAAATTAGTCATATACAGCTTGGTGAGATGCATTATCCGCATTAAAAAAATTGTTGAGATGCATGAATAAGGATTTCGGCATGGATGATTAAATAAGAGAAAGTTTAATATGATTCGGTTTCATATTTTAGCGTGTTATTATAAATTTGTTGACCAGTATTTTAGTGACAATCAAATCACATTTACTTAATAATAATTAGTATTTCCGAACTTATTAAAAAAGATTAGTATAAAGTCAAAATTTATAATAATACGTGAAATCTTCAAATAAACCAATTGCCGGCCCTGTGAACTATCTGAACACATTTAATTATTTGAACAAAAGAAAAAGTAGAAATAGAGAAGTTGTGAGAACGTGCTAGTCAATTGAGAGTGGGAGATGCATCTAAAAGAAGCCCCACCAGAGAGATAAATAATAATATGTCTACAGACAAAAAGCCACAAAAGAAATATGGGAAAAAAAGAAGAAGAAGAAGAAGAAGAAAGACAAAGACTCCAATAGGCATCTAGAGAGAGAGAAAGAGAGAGAGAAGTTTTACCACTTTTATATGTTGCACGCATCCATAGCGGAAAACAGGAGGAGGCCAGAGTAGTACAACAAAAGCCAAGCCACAGGAGGAGAAGGGAAAGAGGGGAGGAGAGAAAATAACAAAACAAAAAAATAAAAAAAAGATTTAGGAAAGATGGAGCCAAATTCTGGTCCTGGTCTTGTTTCTCTAACCAAAGCCTCAAGAAACAGAAAGTGAAAGTAAATAATTTCCCATTTAAGAGCTCAATAATAATATGGCTCAAGAGCTCTCCCCCTCCTTCATTCCTTCCTCTGGTAGATTTTAGAGAGAGGCAGCTTCAATGGGTACCCCTAACCTCTGCATGCATTTCTTTAAACTAAAGTAAAGACGGGATCTTTTTCCCCTTCCTTGTCCAAGCTCCAACTAAGTTACAGTACAAGCTAGGAGGGAGAGAGGGAGGGAGAGAGAGAGAGAGAGAGCCAAAGAGTTGGCAGTGTTTGTTGTTTGGGGTTTGTGAAGTGAGAGGTCCTATAGATGAAGGGCATGCCCCTAACCTTTGAGGACTTTCAAGGGAAGGGGGTGTTATTGGATTTCTCATCTTCTCCTTCCTCCTCCTCCACAGATTCACTTCACCACCACAACCACAAGTGGCCGCCCACCCCGGCCGCCACCGCCACCGAGGAGCTCTGCTGCTATGCCCGAAGCAGCTACGTCGAGCCCAGATCTGTACTCGAAGCTAGCCGAAGACCTAGCCCTCCTACCTCCTCTTCCACCCTGTCTTCCTCTCTAGGCCCTGTCTTTACCCCCGGCGGCGGCGGGGGGTCATCCACCTCCACCGACACCTCCGGCCGCCTGGCCTTGAACCCGTCCCCTGAAAAATGCGGGCCGACCCACCTCGGGATGGAGGACTGGGAGAGCGTTTTGTCCTCCTCGACTAGCCAGGAGCAGTCCATTATGAGGCTCATCATGGGGGACATGGAGGACCCTTCTCTAGGGCTGAACAAGCTGTTGCAGGGTGGCGGGGTTGGGCCTCACCCGGACCTCGTCGAGTTCGGTAATAATGCTGCTTGTTTCGGGATGGTGGATCATCACCAAGTCTTCAACTTTGAGACAATTGCAGCTTCTGCTGCCCCTACCTCTCTGCATGGGAATGCCTCCTCGTCCTCTGCTTCTCCGGACTTCCCTGGTTCGGGTCCGGTACTTGGCCGGATCGGCTCACTGCTGAGCCAGATGCCCGGGTCCAACCCAGGCGGGTTCCCTGCTGGTTTTGCGGGATTGTTTCAGCAGGAGCAGAAAATGGCGGAGGATGAGAAGCCTCAGATTCTGAACCCGATGATAATTAACCAGAGCCAGTCTCAGTTCACCCAGAACCCAGAAATGTTCCTGCCTCTGCCTTTCCAGCAGGTGCAGGAGCACCACCAGCACCAGCACATGTTCTCTCCCCCGCCACTGAAGCGCCTCAATTCCAGAGGTGGGCCCGATTCGGCGCAGCCCCAGAAGGTGTCCTTTTCGGACTCAAGGCCGGAGCTTTTCCTGCAGAGGCAACAGCAGCTGCAAATGCTTCAGCAACATCAGCAAAGGCCGCCCGGGATGGGGAACAGTGGCAATGTGATGGTCATGAAGCAGAAGCTCTTGGGTGGCGACGAATTGGGGAGTGGAAACGGTAACACCAATGGTAACAGTCAACAGCTTCAGCTTCAGCAGACCATTATCAACCCGATATGCCAGGCTGCAGAGCTGATCGAATCGGGGAATTCGATACTCGCGCAAGGGATATTGGCGCGGCTCAATCACCAGCTCTCCCTCCCAATTGGTAAGCCTTCCCACAGGGCTGCTTTTTACTTCAAGGAGGCCTTGCAGTTACTTGTACATTCGATCAACACCAACTCTCTTGGGACCATTCCTACCGGCTTGTCCACTTGTAGTCTTATATTCAAGATTGGTGCGTACAAGTCTTTCTCGGAGATCTCTCCCGTCCTCCAGTTTGCAAATTTTACTTGTAACCAGGCCTTGCTTGAAGCATTTGAAGGGTTTGATAAGATTCACATTATTGATTTCGACCTTGCTTATGGCGGTCAGTGGGCCTCACTCCTGCAAGAGCTCGCTCTGCGGAGCGGGGGTGCCCCATCATTGAAGATCAGTGCTTTTGTTTCTCCTTTCTCGCATGACGAACTGGAGTTAGGTTTCACACAGGACAACCTTAAGCTTTTCGCCAGGGAAATTAATATGTCATTCGAGCTTGATATCTTAAGCCTCGACTCTTTGGTCTCTGGTTCCTGGCCTATGATGCCCCCTCCTCGGTTGCTTGACAGGGAAGTGGTTGCTGTGAATCTCCCAATTGCGTCCTTTTCGGGTTATCCTGCATCCTTGCCTCTAGTGCTCCGATTTGTCAAGCAGCTGTCACCAAAGATTGTGGTTTCTTTGGATAGGGGTTGTGACAGGAGTGATCTTCCTTTTGCCCACCATGTGAATCTAGCAATTCAGTCACATTCCTCGCTGCTAGAATCACTAGATGCAGTGAATGTGAATGTTGACGCCCTGCAAAAGATTGAGAGGTTCTTGGTCCAACCAGCGATTGAGAAATTAGTTCTGGGTCGCCAGCGATGCCCTGACAAGATTCCTTCCTGGAGGAGCCTCTTTTTGCAATCTGGACTCACCCCATTGACATTCAGCAACTTCGCCGAATCTCAGGCCGAGTGCCTGGTGCAACGCACTCCAGTCAGGGGATTCCATGTCGAGAAGAGGCAGGCTTTGCTCGTTCTTTTCTGGCAGCGAAAGGAGCTCATCTCGGCTTCAGCTTGGAGGTGCTGAGGAATGCTGCCTGATATTTTAGCCATTGGGGATATGGGTTCTCTCCCCCTCATAACTGTTTTGTTTCTAAGGTGCCTCTTGACTTACTACTGGTTTAATTCCGGATTTCTTTTTTTTTCCTTCTCTTTCAAGTGTCGTGTCTATGGTTCTCCTATGTTAATTTTCTTTGTGGTTTAGGCCTATTGATTTCGAATCAAGAAAACCAGACAATTTACTATCTGTATGACTGTGTACAGTCCATAATTGTTCCCTAATCTTGCTTTCCACTCTAGTTGATTTTCCTATGTTGGCCATTTAGCATGGGTTAAGCTCATCTGAATAACGTCAATCCAGTCTATTGGTAAACTGGTGTAAGATATATAGTCTTCTATGTCTTTTTGTGATGAGTTTGAGCTATCGGGTACCATTAAATAAAAACTTATTCAGAGAGTTGTCAATTTTCGACGTTCTTTTTCGGTTTGAATTTTAATTAGTCGGCTCAGTATACGTCGGAAAAGATGTTATAAAAAACTAGTTTCATATGATGTCATGTAAATGGTGCATTGCAATTTACAATATTTGAGTCTATAATTCTCTTACAGAACTTGGAAACATGATTTAGGTGGGAATTACGACATTGAAGGTCTCAAGAATCGGATGTTGGACTAAATTCTCTTTAATGTATTTGCATTAAGAATGAACCCAAGTTGGGAATTATTTTATTACCATCTATCGAAATTGTCGTTTGCTTTAGTTTTGTTGTTAGAAACCCATTATACTTTAATATAACACAGCATTTGTTAAATAATGGCTTCCTAATTATTTAGTGCCTACTCTCATGATACCACATGGGTCTAACATCATTGGACCACTCACAGAGATTATTATAGTAGCTTTCTTTTTCCGCACCTCGAAAGCCCCTCATTTAATGTAGATTTTTAATGCTAAGTATGCCTTTTTCTTTATTTATACCGCGTTTATTTTAATATGAAGGCCATGTTGGGAGTATTTTAGTTGTGTTTCCAGTTCAACAATGGATACTTTATTACGAATTAGCCAATTTGTCGGTTCTTGTAGTCCGGCACCGGCTGATGAACTTGTTTTTGGTGTTCAATTGCGTGGAAAGTTTCACAGAGACGTAAAGCTCTGATATTGAAACAGTGGATCACTCTCCCAATAATTTTTTACATTCTTGAGACTTAAAATCTAAAATATTATTAAGTGAATTCAAATCTCTTACTATTTTGATCAATTTCTATTAGTTGGAATATTAATCTTGTAATAAATTGAATTTTGTTTGTTGTAGCTTAAACTAAGCTTTTGAATCACTCGTGTTAAATATTTGTTGGATGAGATTTTGTCACCATTTAAAAATCATATTCAACTATGAATTAGTTATTTTTGTAGATGTTCTAATTGTGAACAGATATTCATAATTTGTTTGTTTCACTCCCATTCCTATATTTTATCAAATCAATTTAAATTTCATTTTTCTAAAAAATTAGTTCCAAACAAGCATTGCGCGGTAGTCTGGTTAGCTTAGGATATCTAGTGCAATTTGTGGTCCAAGTTGTTGTTAGGGCAAAAAGAAGTGGTCCATTTGTGAAAACCACTAGCCTGCTTTCTTCTCCCGCTAGAGGGCAACCTAGTTTTATTGGAAAGAGTACGGTGGCCAAAAAATTGTAAATTAGGGAAAAGGGTTTAATTCTGGTTATTTCCAATTGTCCCAACCATTTAAATATAGCACAACTCGAAACTATTTATGGTAAAGATAGAACATTTTTTACTAATTGATATCGTTTATAATTAAAATATTATATTTTACCACTTAGATTCAAGTTTCAAATAAGTTCCGACTGGTTTCTGGTTAAAACTGAAGCTGCAAAAATGACCATTAATTCTAGGCGTCAGCGTAGTCCATCTTTATTAATTGTCCGGTGACATGGTATTGCGTGTCAACTTTGGTACAATGGGTGGGATGGGACACAAGGGAGCTTGAATTTTGAACTTTTTTCTAAAGTCATCAAATTCTGGCCACTTTGCTATAAAAACTAACGACGATACGATGGCATTTACCAAATAATATGCTGGCTTTAATCCACTAACGCCAATTACATATTTGGGAACCAATGATAAATTAGATAACTGGCAAGATAATTAATCTATTTTAACCAAATTTGAACACTTATAAACGAATAAACCTTAAATATTTGTACTCGAATATAAATCAATCGATCTCATAATTGTTTAGATATTTTGCACCACTAAGCTGCTAACAAAGAAACTCATTGAGAGAGTGCTTAGGTCTTTTGAAGGGTAATTTTGACAATTTATAGTGTGACACTAAACTGACTACAAATGATGTTTTCTTTTGTCTCTTATGCCACGTCGTCTCGAATGTTAACGTTTTGGGCTTCTCCCGTATTTCGGGTACGTTTGCTTTCGTTTAATTTTGACAATTTATAGTGTAACACTAAATTGACTAAAAATAAAATTTTCTTTATTATAGTAAGATTATATACCGTGATTTTGAAGAGTAATTTTGACAATTTATAGTGTAACACTAAATTGACTAAAAATGAAATTTTCTTTATTATAGTAAGATTATATACCAAAAATATCACATATTTGAGACGTACTTTATAAATACCAATCAAGGTAACCCGCAAACTGAACGAAAGCAAACGTACCCGAAATACGGGAGAAGCCCAAAACTTTAACATTCGAGACGACGTGGCATAAGAGACAAGACAGTTTTGTCCTCGCAAAAAAATCCAGGAAAACCGTGTTTCGCTCATGCATTGGTGCAAAACTTAATGGTGGGCTCCAAATCCGACTTCCCTTAAATGCAGCTTCTGCAATCGCAAGTTTCTCTAAAAAAATTAACAAATTTTAAAATGTAAAAATTGTGAATCCACATAATACTAAAATGCATACATCCCAAAAGTTAGTTTTAAATTTTAACATACAGTCCTTTTTTAAGTAGTTTATATTTTTCAAACTTAAATTTTAAATTAATTAATTAATTCAATAAATGTGATAAAAATTAAAAAACGAAACTAATCGGGAGAGAGAAACAACAATCGACGCGACAGCGAGGGGTTGTCTGTTTAGGGCGGTGATAGGCGAGGGTAAAGCGACATCTGATATAGGTGACAAGTGGATGTAGACATTTCTTGCAATTCGGGCCCCACCAACCCGCCACAAGGGATGAGTGGTCGCTGTCCTATCGCGATGACACGTGTACGGTCAATGCACCCGAGAAGAATTGTAATTGGAAGGTGGATTGGAGCTGCAGCTGTGGCTCCCACTAATTGGCCTCTTCTTCCCTCTCGGCGCTCCGCCCTATACGATGCTCGTCCGAAAGTCGATAGTACAGTGAAAATTGTTGTATTTCAAAAATCTCACGTCAATTTTAAATTTAAATTAGGAAAAAGTCTATTTTAGTACCTTATGGTATCGCCCAAAATCACTTTAGTACCATGTGGTAAAAAACTGACCAATCGAGTCATACTTATTCCAATTAACATCAAAAAGGTCCTCGGGCAGCTGCCCGGACCCGCCCGAACCCTGCCCGAACTACGTGGCCAGCCACGTCACCAAAACTTGATGACGTGGCGCCACGTGGACATCCATCTTCTTCGCTCTCTTCCTCTCCTCCTCCTCTTCTCCTCCTCGTCCTCGTCCTCGTCCTCCTCCTCGTCCTCCTCCGCCTCCTCCTCCACTTCCTCCTCCTCCTCCTCCACTTCGTCCTCCTCCTCCTCCTCCTCCTCTTCTCCTCGTCCTCCTCCTCCTCCGCCTCGTCCTCCTCGTCCTCCTCCTCCTCCACTTCGTCCTCCTCCTCCTCCACCTCCTCCGCTTCGTCCTCCTCCGCCTCGTCCTCCTCCTCCACGTGGCGCCACGTCATCAAGTTTTTGTGACGTGGCTGGCCACGTAGTCCGGACAGGGTTCGGGCGGGTCCGGGCAGCTCCGGGCAGCTGCCCGAGGACCTTTTTGATGTTAATTGGAATAAGTATGATTCGATTGGTCAGTTTTTTACCACAGGGTACTAAAATGATTTTGGACGATACCACAAGGTACTAAAGTGGACTTTTTCCTTAAAATTATTCAGCATCGTATATTCAGATGTGAGATGTTTTAAAAAAATTACGCTGTCGTAGACAGTAGTGGAATTTGGAAAGTTCCAAGTGCGTCTTTTATTTTTCATTTATTCGTTGCTTTTCAATTTACAAGCATTAAAACAAAAAAATTTTGGCTGCTTTTTGCTAACCATCAGGTCCGACCATTTGATCACCAATTAAACCACCACCCACTCAGGTTATGGTCGCATTTTTGAAACATTTATTTTTTGGTAAACCACCATCAGGTCCGACCATTTTCTGTAACTCTCGTGTTTGGTAAAATAGATGTTAGGGATCTTATAATTTACTTTCTAATTTTGTAGTCCCTCTAGTTTGAGTTTATGGGGTTCTTAGCTGACGCAATCACTCGATTTTTTAACTAAATGATTCAAATATTCTTTAAAAAAAATCAAAAAATAACAAAATCAATCGACGACGGCGACCCTCTCCTCCCTCACACGATCTGGCGATTATCAATCGAGAAGGTAACCACCAAGAGCAGATCTTTAGTTTGGCCAACGAAGCGGCGGGCAGAAACCCCAGCGGTGAGGTCCCACAGACGAAGCTCGCCGTCCCAGGAGCTGGAGAGAGCGAATTGACTAATCCTCACTCTCGTCGGAAGCCGCACCCAGCTGGGGACAACCAGAACTGTAACGGCCGGAGAGTTGGACCTCAACCAGAACCGGCGACCCTCTCCTCCCTCGCGATTCCCCTGATTCCCTTGAGTCTATATGCATATTGTTGAATCTATAATGCTTCTACAGAGTGTCGTCGATTATGTTGCTTTGGTTCCTCGCCATTTGACATGAGCGCTGTAACATTTCTGATGGGCAGCAGAGGATTTTGGTTGTCGGAGAGGAGTCATGTATTTTTTTGGTTGATTTTGATTTTCCCCAGAAAAATGATCGGATGGTGGCCACAGATGATGATCGGAGTTGGTATTTTGTCGGAAAAAAATTGACCGTACAAGATGACGGGAGGTTTTAGTTAACCAAAGCAAAGATATAACATTTATTACAAATAAATTGTGTGATGACGTTAGCGAGGGATCCCATAGTATAAGAAATCTAAATTAGAGAGACTATAAAATTAGAAAGTAAATTACAAGATTAACGTCTATTTCACCAAACAGTAGGATTCCAAATATAATTTACACTTTATTTTTAGATGACTAAAAGGGAAGGACATGAGCAAATGTGTTGCAAAAGAGGCTTTTCATCTTATCATCAATTCCAAAAAATAAAAGATAAAATAAAATCAAAAGGCCTTAATTTGTAAGGCTAGATGTAATACTTTGGATATGTTAAGGAAGCTTAACTTTTTTTGACAAGCATCTTTAAAAAAAATGAAAGTTAAACGAGTTTGATATTGAGCAATTTCAATATGGATTGCCTCCTTAGAAGTTTATTAAGATGCGTGTGAGTGGAGACAAAACACAGTCAAAATTTTGTGTTGGTCTGTGGAACTAGTGTGTTGCAAAAGAGGCTTTTCATCTTGTCATCAATTACGACAAAAAAAGAAATAAAATCAAATCAAAAGGCCTTAATTCGTAAGGCTAGATGTAATACTTTGGATATGTTATGGAAGTCTTAACTTTTTTTGAAAAGCATCTTAAAAAAAATTGAAGGTTAAACGAGTTTGACCTGGAATAATTTCAATATGGATGGCCTCTTTAGTTGGTGAGATCATGAAATGTTAGAAATAATATATATATCTGGACTTCCACTGGTACGGTATGGTTCACAACTACACTAAGCTGAAGTTGGTGGACATGTGACGACGGTGTCTAGAGGGTGGGGAATGATTTGTCAGTGTGAGAGTGAACATACAATAAACAGTTCCTAACAAACATTCTAGATGAAGAAAGACATGGACGAATATGGCACGACGAGGACATTAAATACCTTCCAATAAGTATATAATGTCGTTATATATTTTATTATTCAAACTCGATATAGCATTAAACTAAAATAATTATTTTGTTAATTCATATGTGCTCGCTGGTTGGACTGACAATTACCATTTGCTATAATTCCTTTCGTCACTTCCAATAGCTCAAAGCAGATTCGGGAGAGAGGAGAGGTTGCCGTGCAAATTAAAGCATCTTCTAGTATGGAAGCCGCGTAAAAGGGGCACGCTTTTTTTTAGAAACCAAAATCACCCTTCCTTGGAAAGTATAATGATACACAACTTTCCATTAAGGAATTGGGAAAATAAATAAGGGCTAGCTTTTGTCTGGGAGAAGACTCCTCCTAGAAGTGAGGGATTTGATTGCGGGTTTCAAATAATATTATTTTAGTAAAACTCCACTTTGTGGTTTCACCCTTTGACACACCAGTATTTTGTGGTTTCAATTTATCTGATCAGGTGCCAAAAATTTGATATATTTATCAACCAAGTGATATTCAGTAACCAGAGTTAATTAAAACATGAGCCACGTAATTACATCTACCATGTCGCATGCCACTCCAACAATTTATTGACGTGTCATGCCGCGTCATCAACATAAGAAACTAAACCCAAAACTATTTTCAAAAAATAAAATTTCACCCATCCCTTCGTCTTCCTCATTTCCCTCCCTCCCTCCCTTCCTTCCCCAATTTCACTTATCACCCAATTTCATACATCTGCCGTCCATGGCTCTCCAACTAGGAAGAAAGCAATCAAAAGCCATTTCGAGGACTCATAAGGCAGTAATTTTGAATTCCTTTCCCTCGTCTCCAACCCTAAGGTGAATCGTCGTTGTCGCTCGAGTTTTATTTTTTCTTTCATATTTCTCTCTTTTCAATTTTAATTGGTTGCTAAAAGTGAAACGGTGTCGTCTAGGATTACTATAGGATTCTGGAAGTGGACACGACGCCACCGACGGTGACATCTCCTCCAACTTCATTCGTCTCTCTCTGGTTGGTGTTTTTTTCTATTGTTGAAGTAAATTGGGTTTTGAGTTTTATTATTATGTATTGGATATTCGATTGTTTGAATTTTTTTTAGGGATGGTTGTTTCAATTAGGAAGTAGTTTCTTGTCTTGCCATCTAGAGAAAAAAAATAAAAAATATCGATAAAAAATAGGATTTAGTAGTGTAAGTGATGATGTGGCAAATCACATGGCAATACAAATGACGTGGCGTGCCACGTGGATGTCAATATGTATTAATCTAACTACAGTTAAGCAAATGTCACTTGGTTGGTAAACATATCAAACTTTTGTCACCTGGTCAGATAAATTAATACCACAAAGTACTGGTGTGTCAAAGGTTGAAAGCACAAGGTATCTAAGTGGACTTTTACCTACTATTTTTAGGGAATTTCAAATAATATTTTGAGGGACAAATTTATGCTCGAAGAGCAGTTGCCAAGACAAGCACACAGCCAGCTTTTGTCCGATCCACAAAAGGAAAAGCTCTTCAACTGTTGGGTTGGGTGGGACGTCACTACCTTGCTACGAATCTACGATGAATTGCGTTGAGCGTTGAGTAAAATTTTCCATATCAAACTCAAACTTTATAACCAGTAATTTTTGTATATTTATAAACAAATCAATTATTTTGCTACTAACAATGTGGCAACAATTGAGCCGTTGGAGACCGGAACGGCTTCCTTGCGGAGTGGTTTTTTTAGTTCTTAACAAAACTTTGAACATAACACTTATGTTTTTAGCATAATACTACTTTCATATGTGCTTATATTTGATATTTTGTACTGGAGATCTAGTGCTTAATAGCAAATTTGGTGTTGGAGATGTGTGCTTAACTGTACAAATTGTTGTAACAATTTATTGAAGTTAATATAAAATACCTAAAAAAACTAACAATTTGTCAATTGTAATACGCCTCTTCAAACAAAATTTGTTTGAATTACTTGCCAGAAATTTTTGCAGTGTAGCATACGCGTCGACACTAACTTGAGCACTTTACTTCACATGTTGTGAAACACTCGATCGTCTAACCATGGATCAAATTTAATTTGATACTATGGTCCGAGCATTGAACTAGTAATGAGTTATCGACCCAATAAAAAAATATTATTGTGATAGGACCTGTGCTTGAGTAGAAATATACTGAAATTACCTTCAATGCAACGAGTTAATTTATGGTGCATTGTTGGGATGAAGTACCTTGATGGGTTTGATAAATATTTGTCTGCATCTCGAAGTTGTACGGGCAGAAGGAGAATTTGTATATTAATGAACATCGATCGATTACCGTACGTAACAAAGATATGAGCCATATGGTTTTCAAAGCATCCACGTTCCCTGGATTTTATTATTGAATTCACGTTCCTTAGCAGGCAAGGAATTAAAGCATGCACGCGATATTCTCAATTAGTATATCAAACAACGAGGGGTCATTTAAGTTGCAAGTTAAAAGAGATATTTGTTTCAAAATTGAGAAATCACATCTAAATTATTTAGTCTCTTAGATGTACGAAATATCGGTCCAATCAAACTTCTATTTCTCCACAGCTCTCTATGCATAAGGATTTGTCTAAGCTTGATTTTGAGAGTTAGAGTTTACAAAACGTTATTTGTATATATGAATTGTTGGTAAAAGTATAATGGAATGAAAATTTTCCACATTGTATACATATACAAAATTTCAATCAACAGTAAAATTAAGCTTGGTTCTTTATACTACCCGGAAATGATTTATGATTCTCAAGATATAATTTTTTTCTTTAGTTGCTTTTTTTCTAGCAACTTTGTGTAATATGTTTTTTCTACATCTTAACATTAATATACATCTACCTTCGAAATATGGAAAAAATAAACCATGAATAGAAAACCGAAACTGAAAGCGATAAATGTTTGGCCAATTGGCCGAAACCAGGGACATGCTTTTAGGAGCATCCGAGGCAAATGGATATCTTATAATCAAGAAAAAAAAATTAAATGTGCATGTGAAAAAAGAAACGTAAATGGACATGCTTTCATATATGTCATCATTTGAGCTTAACGAAGTCGATATATATTTAAAAATATAAAGATGTTATATACTTGTTAAAAAACAAATTTATCATTCAAATTTTTTTTCCGCCTCTCGAATTTGCCAAGTATTTTCAACGTGTGAGGTTCAGTATGATTGCATTATGGGTGATGGGTATACGTGTGCGCAAGAAAAGTTCATAGTACCGATCCGCTCTCTTCTCTGTAATAACACTTGTAAAGATAGAAGATGCTTTGCTCACAATATATATCTTCTCCAACCCTTAGCTTTAATTCCCTCTCACGGGTTCCTTTTTTTCTTCTTCTAACGCTTTAAATCAATTTTGTCTCTCTTTCTATCCCTTTCTTAGCCCATTTTCTCTTGGTCAGCTTCGAAACAACGCATTCATTTCGTCCCACACATTTTTTTCAAAACATTTCCCATCATCATCATCATCATCATCATCATCCCCTCTCTTTATGTGCCAAGACCCAAAAAGTAAGCACTCATAATTGTCAAAAGCCACTTATGGTAGGCATCCGGTAAAAGGGACGACAATAGAAACAAATTATTTCTCTCATTGGTGGTCTGACATTGAAATTTTTTAGTATCATAAAATATAGGCTTGCTGTTGAAAAAATGCTGAAATTCTTGTAACTGAATTTAAGGTGTTTGTATTTATAAGACTCAAACTCTAGTTCTCTAGTAAAATTAGAATAATTTTTATTAATCTGTTTTTACCCTATTTTAGAAAATAACTCTACATTTTTGGTATTTTTAGAAGTGACTTTCACAATATATATTTTTTACATTAAAACTTGAAATCTAAATTTTTTTGTGAATCTAAATTTTTTACGATTTGGATCAAACTCTATACCTGTATATTATAACTCGATTGACACGACTCTCTTCATGCTCAAGACTTTTGTCTGATATTTGGTGGTGATTTGGCCTCCCCACAAGAATGCTTTAAATTATGCATGGGACTCGTTGGCTAGCGTCCAAACCACAAAAGATTCATTTTCCAATCTTTCTTGAGTTTTTTTTTATCCCGCTCGATCTCCTTATCTCCATCTTTTTTGTGTACGTGATGATCTCATCCTAAGGTCAACCAACAACATTCACTACTCGTGTCGCTTTCGTGCGCCTTTCTTTAGGCCTCAAATAACTTTGCCTCTCGTCATTTTTGGTGCAATTCCCGAGTTGGAGAAACCAAAATTAAATGTCAACTTATGGCAATAAGTATTGTAATTTCTCCTCAATTTGCTCAATTTTCGATATAATAAAGTCGAAACCGCGAAACCAACCAATTATTACTTGGCAAGCTTATGTTGGGAACTTATCTTTCTTGAAGCTAGCTGGTGGTGGAAGTCGGTGGAGATTCATTGTCTTTGCGGGAATTGGGACCAAGAGAACAAGTAGTAAAGCAACAACCTAGCTGGATGAGTCCCAACTAATTTGACTTTTTTTTATGTAGAAACTAGAAGTAACTAAATATTTATTAAATCAACTATCCAAACTAATTAATCGAGATTAGAACCGAACTAATTATAAAAGATAGCCAAATTTCTAGGAAAATTTTTATTGCTAAAATATAAAAGACATTAAAAATACTTAAAGAGAATTATTCTAGTTTAATAAATATCTCTAGATTCGAATTTTTTTTGAAGGCAAAAAGTATTATTAAAAAATCACCGTGAAGGTCTTGGTGTATTGGCTCATCTATCGAGGAATTTCTTCCGGCGTGGATGAATCTGGTTTTTGGTGGTACGATCAAGAAGGTCTGGTTCTCTTATTTTGTGCGATCATGTGGTTTTCTTGGACGTCAAGGAATCAGATGATCTTCGAAGCAGTAACTTTCAACCAGGAACTTCTTCATCGTACCATTCATCTTCGTGCCCATGAATGGATGTACTGGCTAAGACCATTTCGAAAATTGCTGGACAATATCCTTTTCTGTTCCATGGTTCTATTGCCCATTGATCTTATTGCCTTCTTTTAGGGGCGTGGGCTGGGTTGGGGTTTGCTGTTGTCTTTTCACTTTTGGGGTTTGTTACCCTTTAAATACCCTTCATTTTTGTTAATAAATAATAAAGATTAATTATAAAAAAAATCACCGTGATAATTACAAAAGAGTTGCACTAAGATTGTTCAGGGAGCAATCAGTAGCACAAACACATTTTGGGTAGTTTTTTAGGAGTAATAAGATTTTACTTATAAAAAAAAACACAAACACAAACCAAGTCTCACAGAACACAAGGAACAGAACATGAACACCAAGAACAACATGCTTCTATTCAAACTAATTAATCGAGATTGGAGCTGAACTAATAATTTCTAGGAAAATTTTCATTGCCAAAATATAAAAGACATAAAAAATACTTGAATCATTAAACCAATTAATGAGAGAGTTGTTCTAACTTAATAAAGATCTCTAATAAGTATTTATGAATATAGTTGTTGAAAAATATTTTTTGGAAGAAGTTTATCACTTTAGAAAGATCTACCCGGCTCGAATTTGAATTCGTCGATGCATTAAAAAACTTTAGTAGTATAAACCGAAGTAGATAATTGGGCCCATGCGGACACTATGGGCTATGGAACTTTCCAACAGGGTCCATGTGTTACCTTAAAAACAAAATGGGAATTACGAGTAGAGCCATTGGCAACTTAGTAGTATACATGAGACCAAACAGAGATGAATCAAACAAGCAAGTCCACGTGAGGCTACACGAATTAGCAACTCTTAACCACTTACGATCCATGTCTTTTTTTTTTAAATGCCGGGTGAGTAGTTTGTCTCCAGAAATTATCACAACAATTTTATTTCCATCTAATCGTAACCTGTCCTCCCGGCTACAAGATCACAGAGGCGTATTTCATCTTGAACTAGAAAAATTACAAAGATGGATAGACAATACATGTCCATATTATTCAGGTCAACTGTTTAGAGTCGCTGACTAGTCAGAGTACGATGTCGAAGAATGGGACCTGTCATTTTTCATGCGTCAATGAAATGGACAGCTTTAACGTGTAATAACTCTTGAGCCATTATCTTAACCACCAGAACTAATAATGATAAGGCCGATATGTATACTTTAATTATCACAACTTTAATATAATCCTACGGAAAGGGCCGACCAAAAAAATACATGGCAATTATTGAGCATGTGAAAATCATCAGACCGCTGGAAGCTGTTAGCTAATTACTTGCTCTCATTTTCTTTGTTTTGATCATTTTTTTCCCTCTGATGTCGGAACTTTTTTGCCAATTCTTTAATTGAATAACAAATTGATGAATACTTGTACAAAAAAACTAATTATATTAACAGGTACATCATTGAGATTGTAAAGAATGAGTGAAAGAATGTATAAATAAACAACAGTAAGCAACTGTATACTGTAGCCAATTGATTCTACTGGTTAGCAGCCTAATTATAATTAAGATCGTGCAAGAAATCACCGGGTAACCCAAGTATAGAACATCTTCACAGGAACGTTAATGGACGAAGTGGTTTCAGGTTCCAGCTCCAGTATCCTCAAGTTGCTTCTGCTTGATAGATGTACATGTTCAATCAGGTATGTGCCTCGGTTTCGGCTGCCGGAGAACTCAAAAAAGGGCTCGCAGTTTCGTACTACCCATCGTAAAGCAAGATCGTATCTCACACTCCATACAGTCGCAGTAGGGTTTTCACGAAGGAGTACGCAAGAGCACCGGTGAAAACGTAACTGTCTACTCTGTCTAGAATGCCGCCTGGGTGCACAGAATTTGAAGATCGTCAGATATGCACATAATAGATAACCATCAGCAGGACGCCTTCCCTTATATGTCAGCAGAAGTGACATACAACTTGGCAAATGAGGAAATGATACTCACCATGTCCAGGAATCAGGGTTCCCGAGTCCTTGACACCCGCATCACGTTTGATCATCGACTCAGTGAGATCGCCAAATACAGACCCGAGGAAGTTCAATAGTCCAAAAGCAGTTGCGCTGAAAACCATAAGAGAGTGAATTCAGAAACAAATTTAACCTTATTCCAGAGAAACAAGTACCCACTACAAATAGCTCCAAAGTTGAAACTTCCACAACAGCACTCTGCTATTCCAGCATTCCATGCGAAACAGCCGAGCCAATTGATTCCCTACACTCCCTTTTAAAAAACATGCAGGCAGAAGCACTGTATTTCTACCAGGAACTACTCGTAGAAAAAAAGTCACGAAAAGGACATGTAATTGTCCAACCTCTTCTCTCAGAAAAGTAGCAAGCAAGCCTAACTACTTCAAAATGTCTAAAAGGACCTGAAACACGACCTAGATAAGTGTACCTTATCATAGATATTGGCCAGCTGAATATCTTAGATAGTAACAAAGAAGTCGTGATACACCCACCCAGGCCAGCAATAGTTCCTTCCCACGTCTTCTTTGGACTGATGCTTGTCAGTGGGGTCCTGCCAAATGCCTGCATCTTATGTAAAGAATCTTACTTCTTTCATTAATGTTAAACAAGAAAAAGTTACCTCGCATTGCATTTTCTTTTCGGAAGCTTATATCCAGCAACCACAAAAAAATCAGTTCTTTACTGTAAGAACAAGGATAATAAGAAGTTTTTTTAAGCTTATTGGCGAATTGTTAACTACAATGATGCTGTACATCTATTTTCTGGCACGATCATTGTTCACAGGAAACGGTTGCACTTTGCAGCAAATTCACATTTGTAAGTTACGGCAAAGATAGTAGTGAAGTAAGAAACTCGGTATCAGCCAACTCTTCTATGCTGCTATGGCATAAATTATTTCGGGAAGCAGCAGATTTAGCATCACGTTCTAGTCAAAAGAAGGAGCAAGTTGTTCATAAGCCAAGAGAGAACCATGGACCATAAGTAACAAGTTTTGGGTATTTTTCTATGAATATGGGAACCTATTCAAAGCCAATTGTTGTGTCATTAAAGGCCACACAGTATTGAAGGCTTGCACACGCCGACAAATGTGGGAACAGCTGTGACAATAATGATATTAAAGATATAAAAGGATAAATCTGTGAAGTTCGCGTATTGTTTAAAGAAACTGTTCTACCTTGCCACCTATAAAAGCATATGTATCGGCAGCGATGATGCTGCTGATAGATAGCAGGGTTGCGACAAGACCCACAGTCCAATGAGCTTGACCACCGAGAAGAAGAGGCCATGCTGCTGCTATGCCTGTGGACAAACAGGAATAATTAAGAAAGATCAACTGAAAATCTCAGCCAACAAAAAACAATGGACAGATCGATCGCATCAACTTATGTTTGAAGGCATGTCATAACATGAGAAACTGTTAACTATTAGACACTAATTCAAATTCTTTTAATACCATAGAACTGCTTATTATTTACTGAACATGAAATAACCTTTTCAACTTCATGATGCATCAGATATTTTGTTCATACAGGGATAGACAACAGTTTCAGAAAATTTTGAAGCTCTAAAATAGACATCTTCTGCACGATGTCAGACACTAGAAACAAGCAAAAATAGCGCCCACTTACAAAAATAATTTTATGATGATAACTCAACACTAGCAAGCACGTAGTGCCCAGAAGCAAAATATTAAATTGTCAAACTAGAGCTTGTTTCAGAATGCCTCCAACATGCAATAATGTTACAGTCAGTAAGAGCAAAAAGCATCACTCACTAGTATTCAAGGCTGGAACTGCTAAACATCGAAGCTTGATCCAGAAACAAGGAAGATAACCACAATAAAATAGCCCAAACACGGTGCTGCTAAGCTGAGAAAAACGAGGATATCCTTTCTGTAGAAGCAATGCGGTCACAACACCAAACGCAGCAAATGTCACCCACATGTCAATCTGACCAAAATACCTGATAGCAAAGTGGAAAAAGCAGGTCAACATCCGGGAGATCTCTCTCTCTGTATCCCCAGAGCAGAAACTTACAGTCAAACTAAACAATCAACTAGAGGAGCAATCTTAAAAACAGAGGTTCCAGAACAAAATGTAAATTTTTTTAGGAATGACAAATAGGTTTAAGTAGTAGATGACAAAGGAAAACAACCTAATCTCAAAGGAACAGCAAGATCCTTGTTTGACCTAAACGGTGGACTAGAGCATTCGACCAAAACTACTGTATACGGCACAGTACTATTAGCATATCTTCACTGGCACTGGCCAAAATCAGCAACGGACTTCATGCGACAATAACTTGAAGCCTTGATCAATGTTGGAACATGTTTCTGGAGCGCAGAAACAGATAACCACAGAAATATAGGTAACTCTCGGACAAAATGACCAAAGGGAATAAATAACTTCATCACATAAATCATCAAAGCATACTTTTTTCGATAGCCACAAGAGCTAGCGAGATCTTTAGAGCACACAAATACGACATTTGCAACTCGATGGCAGTTTTAGAAGAAAACAGATCAAAGGTTCAATCCCACCCAAAATCCCGTACATCAAATTCTCGAAAACAAATCAAACATAAACCATCAATGCAACCAGTGAGCTGCGAAACGGCAATCAATCAGTCTTACAGAGTAAGAACAGGCATGACGGGGCAGATGACGGAGCAAACGCGGGACACGTATCTCGGGGGAGGCGTCATCCCGTCCGCAATCCCCTTACTCCTAACCAACTCAAACTACTCCCTGGAGCCAACGAACACAGCAGCCGCCACACCCAACGTAAACACCCAACCTCCGCCCAACAACCCAATCCCAATCCCCAGCCCAAACACTATCCTCTTCCTCAACTGGCTCGACGGCGCCGTTCTCCCCTCGTCTGTTCCTTAACAAAGTCACCCGAACCCAACGAAATTAATCCGCCGCCTTTTATTCTACAGGAAGTAAAGCAACCCCTTACCTCAATGGATCGGCCGCGGTCCAACCGCTCGGGCTCGGCCCGGGCCACGGCGGTTGTTAGTGGGACCGGGAAGCCGGAGTAGGAACGGTTGGAGACCATAGTCAGGCCGGGGTTCGACCGGGAGCAGCGCGGGGAAAGGGATAGGGTTTTCTTCAACAACCCTATAGTCACTGAGAGGGGTACTAGGTTACAACAACCTTCGATTTCCACGAAGGTAGAGGCCATCACGGAAACCGCACCCTAATTCAGAAATCCGACACGGTCACGTTTCTCCCTCCCGCGTGTCAATTCCTTATTTTTCGCGATCCAATTTTCTCTATTTAATTATTTGTTTTTGTAAATAAAAAAAAGGATTTTCATTCGGTTTTCGTTTCGGGAACCTGGTTTGGTTTCTGGAGATTTTATAGGTGAGCATCGAGCTGGGGGGTGAGGGGAGTGGCACGCTCCAAGAGGCGCGCGTGGGCGGCGGGAACATTGCTTCGTAGGTCAGGATTCTTGGCGCGGCAAGATCCGCAATGCCGTTTGCGTTCTGTTTTGAAAAATATTATTAATCATCTTTTAAAAAAGGAAAAATATTAATCATGATTGTAGCCTGTAGGCATGGTGGAGAGAATTTTAATTCAAAATGAATGGATTAGTACCATGATTCAAGTTATAAATAACTAGAAGGTACCTTAAATTAAACTGTTCTGAGTTCAAATTATACAAATACAAAATACAACACTCGAATAAATATTCTATAAGATTTTGATAACGTTCAACTTTGAATATAGAAAGTCTTCTGAGAACAAAATTTATAAAAATATTGATTTCACGAGCGTGTGATAAAATGATGGTCGTGCAATAATAACAAAAGAGCACAAAATCACAACATATTAATATAGAGTCCCACCATACGATTAGCAGATTTCTGATGGATATTTTAGGACTTGTGCTAGCATTATTGTTCATGCAGTCTACACTTTACGATAACAAGATCCATTTTATCTAATCACAGTTTCTCCGGTCGATAAATATATCTATGTTAATGAAACGCTAGCCTATGTAATTGAGCCTAGCCCATACTTACGAAGCCTAGCAAACCAGCGGCTGAGTTGACTTGTAAATCTCAACTATACATCGGAACTTCTTAACCTTCCCGAGATGACGATGTCCTCCGCCTTCCTCCTCCTTGTCGCCTAAATTTCTTTTTTTCGCCCGTTTACCGCTAATGTAATTGCCACGAAGTTGTAGCAATTGCAGAGCCATGTCAATTTCAAACTTTGAAAAGTCCGTTAATTTCACTCCAGATTTGGTAGTCACAACGGAAGAAAAATGCTTTTCCATTTTCCGTCGAGATCGGAATCCGAATTTTGGAGAAGTAACAAAGATAAAGTTTTTAAATGATGAACTATTAGGACACGAAGGAATTGATTATCTTTCCATGAATCTGTGAACTATATATAGGTGAAGGTGGTGATGGTTGCGTATTCCGTGAGTATTATGATTTTATTACAATTGAAAACAGGAAATATTTTCTGACAATATCTGAACAAGAAAGATTATAAATATAGTAATAAAAGCCACATGTACAATGTCGATTTAATGCACACTTATTACTACAACAACTTATTTCGTAACTTATTTAATAAGTTCTTATTCAACAAGTACCTCAAAAATTATTCAACAAGTAATTAGCAAAAAAATTATTCTATTTTAATTAATAAATTTAAAATTTGAGGTTTTAAAATTAAAATATTATTAAAATATTTGATGGAAGAATTTTATCATTTAAATTTAAATGTGTCACAAAGTTCAAATATAAGATCAATCTTTCAAATAGCGACACATATGTGGGTCTAGAAAGAAAAAAAAATTTTAAAAACTGATGTCACTCTTCTTCTTTTTAAGTAGAGTTATTTTATTTATAGTAGTATCTGCAACATAATAGGGGCGAAAAACTTTTATTTCGCTCCTTTTATCCTTTTATGAGTTCTAAACAGGAAAGTCTTTTATTTCTAAACAGGAAATACTTGTTTGATAAGTTATAAACAGAAAATGTCATTAATACAAAGATAACAGATCGATTTCTTTTAGAATAATAAAAGATCAATTTTCGAATGTCGGTTTAATACAATTAGCTTCAACAACTTCGTTTGCCATTCTTTGTAGGATTAAGTAATTGTTGCAACCAGAGTTATTTGAGTTTACTCAATGTATAAATTACTACAGGAATAACTAACCTCTGAAATAGGGTCCTAATTCAGAATATTAAATCTTAAAACAAAAATCAATTGTTCCAAAACTATAATCACTCTTTAAATATTTTGTACGATTTAAATTTAAAGCTGAATCGTACAAAATTTGACAGTTTGAAATCAATTTTTAAAATCACTGAAACATTCCCACGGCGCAGGCGTCACATCTCTTGTTTCTCTCAGTTCCTATGTCCAAAATCTCCCATCTATCTCTTTAGACCACCAGCATCCGCAACCTGTCCTAACCTGGTTACGGAATAAATAATTAATTTCTCTCTCTCATCCACATCAACCCAACCCAATTATCCCTTTTTCTACTCTCATCCTTAACCTGCCCTAACCTAGATCACATAATAAACAATTAATTTCTCTCTCATCCACATATTATCTACTTTTATTTTTGTTTATATAAAAATTATATTAAATATACGTAAATATTTATTCCGTAATTAAGATAACAAGAATTTTTTTTTACCAACAAGCACTTAGATCAACTGGTGAGGGAGTTGTTCTAGCTTAACCAAGGTCTTGGGTTCGATTCCTTAGGAACACAGCAGTGTTAAATACTTATTGGGAGAGCTTTGCTACATTTCAAAGGTCCTACCCGGCTCGAACTTAGATTAGTCGGCCCAATGGGCTGGATATCAAGTGGTTCTAAACCAAAAAAAAAAGAAAATTTTTTTACCAAAGTAAAAAAAATTTCTTTATAAAAGTGGGAATACAAAATTAGATAGAAATAATTAGAGGTACATAGATAACTCCAATTTTGGGCTCTATTTATAGAGATTTTTGAAAAATACAAAATTTCATATTGTTAAAGATAACTCTAATTTTTTTAACCACACAAATAATATTTGAAAAATCTATTTATACGAATAATATTGTACCAAGTATAACTAAGTAGATAGAAGAAAAAAAATAAAGCCACGTCAGCTGGGTCGGGGCCGTGTGTCAGGGGGCGCTGGACATCCCCACTGACACACGAGGGCGGCCCACCCTTTTTCTTTTATTTTTTTAAATTTTTTTTGCCAGATGGCACGGCGTCAGCAAGGTGAGGGTGCCAATGCGCCTGGTCTTACGTCGGGGGAAAAAATGGAGATGGAAAAGACCAGACCCGGCGCCAATAACAAGGACAACCAACCCGCTGTTGGAGAATTGAATTTTTAATCCATTGAGGAAGTTGGCCCAACATATAGGTGTATGTTGGGATTGGGCCTAAGAGGTTAATTAGAATATGAATTCTAATTAAATATAGTCTCTTAAGAACTTTGAGCTAACGTGGGTCACTATCCAAAAGCCAGGAGCGAAACCCACACACAAATTACCCAAATCTCGGCTTCTGATCATACCCTAACCCTAGATTCCCCCCATGGCCACCGAGGATCCCGTCGTCGGCATGGAGATTACTCGGCCTGACTCCGACGCGGCCAATGGTCGGAGTTTTCCTTCTTCCGGTCACGTGCGTGGCTAGCCGCCGCGCTCAGCTCCTCCACCTCATCCGCCTGCATTATGCTCTCCTCCTCCTGCTCTGATATCTTCTCCGACGCCGCCCTCGCCACCTGCATCCTCCCCCTCGGAGAGAGAGATATATGGGCTAGGTCGCGGTGGTTTCTGGACACAGATTTCTTATCGGGTGGCTGCCAATTGGGTGGCTTCCACGTGTCCATTTGGTTGGAGATTCATTTGACTCCAACAAGTTTGATGACGAACTTGTTACAAGGAAATATTTCTTTAGGGTACTGGAATTACTGGAATTAACGGGGAGGGCGATGATGATTACATAAGCTTCTACGAGTTGTCTGAGTTAGGGAGGGAGAGAAGTGGTGGTCCTGGTTTGTTGGAGTCTAAGGTTTGAGTTTTTAGAAGAGGGGAAGGTTGAAGATGATGTTCGGATTTTTTTTAAAGTATTAAAATATTAAGATTATTTTGATAATTTATCATAGTATATGTCAACGGTAATTAAATCCACTTGGTCGTCATGTGTCTGCCACATCAGATCATAAACGACGTCGTTTCAATACCATTTGAGCGGGCAGCTATCCTAGACCTGCCTGGAAAAAAATGTGTAAATTATAGGAATTGAATTACCAATTTAAAACTACATGATATTTAATTGTGAAAATATGAAACTACATGGTACTTATGTAAATTTTTCCCTAAATTAAACAATTTTGCGCAAATTGATAGTTATTATTCCCTTTAAATGTTCACTGAAATTACATTCCATTGTCATTTCCATCCTCCAGATGCAAGAAAAGTCCTTGTAGCTGTTTGATTTTTTTAAGCAGCTGTTTTATTATTGTTGGTGCTTAGTTTTTGGCATTTATTTTGACCAACACTGGGTCCAAATGACGTTGAACCAAATCAAAATCATCCAACTGTTACCGTGTGACGTATTGCCTTAATCCAACGGTCCAGGATGAGGACCACACTCAACTATCTAAACAGAAAGATATTCCTTTGTCTGGTCTGGTCTCGTCTCGTAACACTTATTTTCAATGTCACGTATTTACCATATCTTCTCAGTTTCCCATTGGGGGAAGGTGATGAAGGGAGATTCCTCGGAATCATTCCTTCCCCTCAAAATCCCATTTTGACTAGTACCACTTTTTGTTAATGGTTAACTGTAGTCGTTAGATAAAATGAAACGGATCTATAAGCCTCGGAATCATTAAGATTCGAGTCATACATGATTATACAAAGTAACTAAACTCTTCTTACATATAAAATATTTTGTGCGCAATTACATTTTAAAAATTTTGAATACAAAACCTCTATCTAATAGTCTTCATATTGACTCCACCAACAACCGAATTTACTGTAAAGTACCCTATCAAATTATTGTCACACACATGCTATAGTTATGACTACAGTAACCGAATATGCTAAGGAATTCTCCTACCTCGACGACCACATAATTACTTTTCTTTCCCTACCCGTCACACTTGATCACGCCAAGCATATGCTCCATAATATTCTACTAATCTTTCCCTAATAAAAAGATAAAATCCTTCCTTTCCCCCTCCTCCCACGCCTCACTTTGGTCATCCTCCATTTTACTGTCTTATTTAAACTTACAGTTTTTGGGTGGAGAATAGGACGGCGGATATGAAATTTGGTAAGAGGCTAAAGCAACAGATACAGGAGACGTTGCCGGAATGGAGGAACAAGTTTCTGTCGTACAAAGAGCTGAAGAAGCTCGTCAAGTTGATATCCTCGGCGCCGCCGATGGTGAGTGGGTCAGTAGAGTACGGAAAAGCCGAGGCTCAGTTCGTGTATTTTCTTAACAACGAGATCGACAAGTTCAACTTTTTCTTCATGGAACAGGAGGAGGATTTCATCATCCGCCACAAGGTAATCTTATAGTTATTACTGCTACGAATAGAAGAAAATATTAATATCATATGTAAATAGGACTCGACAATGTTGGACTCTTAATACCAAAGATTTACAAACAAAATCTTATTTTTTGATAAATTAATAAGGGTATAAATTTTTTATTGGTGGAAAGTGTATATTATTTGTTTTTTTATAAGTGATAAGTGTATATTATTTGGGGTCATACGATTTTGTCACGCCAAAAGTATGTATATATCTGTTCATTCACATAGCTGCTAACACATCCACGTAGGTGAAAATCAGTGTTCTGTTTCGCCGATTGTATTACATTATGATGACTTGATAACATCGTACATTTTTTAATGATAATAACGGATAGCATCGTACGCAAACAGCCGATTATTCAAAGTGGACTATTTTTCTTTAAATATGATTTAGTATATTTGATGATCATAATATATATTTTTTATTTTACGATAACTCTACATAATTAACTTTCTCATTCCTAAATCCTAAATATCATCTCAACATTATCACTTGGTAAAAAAAATCACCGTCGATTTTTCCATGTAATGTCCAATTCCAAACAGGAATTGCAACAGAGGATTGAGAGAGTTATCGACACTTGGGGACCAAATGGAAGCCAACCTTCTAAGGCCATCTATAAAGAGGAGATGGGCAAGATCAGAAAAGACATTGTCGATTTCCACGGCGAGATGGTCCTCTTGGAGAACTACAGCAACATCAACTACACAGGTAACTTTTTTCAATTCTTTTTTGGTAAATAAAATTTCATTAGGCAAAAAAATTTACAACATGAAAATCAGTGAGGACTAATACAGTATAGAATTGCAAAAAAAGTTATATTAAAGTAGTCTAATCGGATTGAATAAAAAGCAAAAGATCCTGACTATATAGATATTTCGTTGCTCCGGACCAAAAAAACCAATACTAGAATGTCAAAATTACTCTTGAAATGCTATCGTATCTATTGTTGTTCTAACGCGATTATTGTTTCAAAACTAAATGTTCAGAATATATTATACTCTATACTTGTAGGACTGGCAAAGATATTGAAGAAATACGACAAGAGGACGGGCGGGCTACTCCGGTTGCCATTCATCCAGAAAGTTCTCGAACAACCCTTCTTCATCACCGACCTCGTGTCCAAGCTCGTCAAGGAATGCGAAACCACCATAGACATGGTGTTCCCCGTGGACGAGGAGGAGCGAGCAAGACAAGGAAACGGGGAGACAGTGACGGTCGCCGGAGAAGGGATTTTCCGGAACACGGTGGTGGCTCTAATGACGATGCGGGAGATTAGAAGCGGCAGCTCCACGTATAGCCATTTCTCGCTGCCTCCCCTTGATCTCCCGGACTCTGATCTGTTCCCGTCGTTTCAGCTCAATTATCCCATGCCAATTGTCTGATAGTATTTAATGTACAGGGTAGTTGGAAAATTTTTACAACGGATCTTTTGTATGATTTTATATATTCAATAATCAGGATTATATGAGTAACCATTTTTTACTTATAAATCAATAGTAAAAATATTGCTAAATGGATCACAAATATAACCGGGAGACAACATTTTAATTGTTACGGTACTATTTTCCTTTAATGAAGGATTATAAGTGGATTCTGAAAAGTGGAGTCTGAAACTATTGTCACAAAAAAGAAGAAGAAACTAAGTGTAAATTTGTCAAAGTCATTTGCGTGAGCGCCATGAGAAAAAAATGACATGTCAATGATGTGGGATTCATCACCACGGGTTATATATATATATATATATATATATATATATATATATATATATATATATATATATATATATTCCTCTACACAATGGAATATTCTTCTACTTATAAAAAAATATTAATAATATATGTGTATATATATATGTAATTATTACACAATGGAATATTCCTCTACTTATCAAATAAATATTAATAATGATGTGGTAATCCGCATGAACATGTGTAATAGAATATTTCTCTAATTATCAAATAAATATTAATAATGATGTGGTAATCCGCATGGACACCAACTGCCAAAAATTATCATGATTAAAAATTTATCACAAAAAATATATAATTTAAAAAATCTTAATCACAATAATATTTTGTTTGTTAATGTGATTAACATTTTGTCTATTTAAAAAGGACAAGTTCTATTTTGGTCTTTGTAGTTTCACTAAAGAAAAAAGCAGATTATTTCTTCCCCAACTACATAGACTATTCTTAGGACTAGCCGGTGTTGCTCCTACACCACGATTTTCCATGTGACGTGATCCCTCTTTGGCTTTGTGGATTAGGACCGATCCCTTCTTTTTGGATCAAGCCCCTTCCTTTTGATTTTTTTTGGTAAATAGATGTGTATATAAATAAACATGGGAAAAACCCGGGAGAAATAGCATTAAACTGCCTCCCGTTACAAACACTCAAGGACATTTCAGTTGCAAATGCCAAAAAATAATTGCAAACAAAATCTCGCAAGTGTTCAACACTAAATCATATTACAACCAAAGACTCCAAAAATAAAAGTAAAGGCTGGTTGCCATTTTTGCTTAGGTAGTTGGCCTAAGTCAACCACTCTTGTCCGTGGTAAATAATTAGATTAATCAACTCCTCTCTATTGGCCTCCTTTCTATAAAAAATAATCTTGTTTCTATGATTCCAAATCCCCCACAAAATTGCACCAAAAAAGATTCGCCATACCTTCTTTATTATTCCATTTCCAACCATCGCATTCCAAGTAGACATTGCTTATTCCAAACCCAAGAAACCAGCCCAGCTCTGTCCAATCAATCTTACAAAAAAATTCCAAATTTGAGAAGAGAACTTACAATGCAACAAAAGATGAGTGCTTGTTTTATTTTTTTCTCCAACAGAATGGGCATAAAGAGTCCCATGGATCAAGACTACCACACCTGATTAACACATCCCTGGTCTTGATTCGACCTTGAGTTGCCACCCAAATGAAATAATCAACTTTAGAGGGTGTCCCTCCCGACCATAATAACCTCAACTCGCGGATGATGGGAGTGACAAAAATTATGCTTTCATAGAATGACCTGCGAAGTTCTCTGATTGAAAACCCAGACGCAGAAACAAAATTCAAGACAATAGCATCGCTTTTAGTAGCCTGTAATCGAATTGCGTCAAGCAAAGTCAATAGCACATTGACCTGCTCTTCTTCCTAGGCGAATAGGTCCCTTCTTCAATGCAGTTTCCAACTCCAGACATCTCCCTCTAAGCTACCACAATCAAAGATCTTAGCATCCTGGTTCGAGACAATAAAGAATAGCCTCTCAAATTGAGTTTTCAAGGGAGCACCCATCCACAGATCAGTCCAAAAGAACAACAATCTGCCATCGCCTACTACTACCTTAATTCTAGAAAGGAAAGAATCATTAAGAGGGGAAACCTCAACCATATTAGCCACAATACCAGCCCAAATCTCTTGGTTATTTTGAGTGACAAGGATGTCAAGATTCGAGGAGCAGTGCGTGGCATGAATACCAACTATGATAGAAGCCCAAAAAGAGCTTCTCTGGGAGATAAAGTTCCAGTACCATTTAATTAACATCGAATTATTTTTTATCTGCAGGTCTTCCCGGCCAAGTCCTCCCACATACTTCGGCTTAGTAACAAGGTCCCAATGAACTAAAGCTCCTCCGTTCTTACCCGAGTTACCAGACCAAAGAAAGTTTCACATTTTTTGATCAAGCTCATTGCAAATACCTTTAGGATTCTTGAAGATAGACATGTAGTAGGATGGCAACGAAGATAGAACAGCCTTGACCAGGACTAGTCTCCCTCCTAAAGACAACAAACTTTCTTTCCAAAGTGCGAGTCTCTGATCAATTGAGTTTAAAATAGGCTTCCAACTTTTCAACCTCTTCATGCTATCTCCCAAAGGCAGCCCCAATTAATTAATGGGGAGGTCAGCTCTCTTGCATCCCCATAGTGCCGCAGCAACTTCTAGATCAGCAGCTGATGCATTTACACCAATCAAAGCTATTTTTGTGGGATTGATACACAAGCTAGAGGACATGCCAAAGATTAAGATCAAGGATCTTAGGTTCTCCAAGCTTTCATTGTCCATCATAGAGAAGAGCAAAGTATCGTCCGTAAATTGAAGAAGGTTGACCTCTCGGAGCATACCAGGAATTTCAACTCCCTTAATCAAATTCAGGTCAGCCGCTTTGTTAACAAGAACACACATACCTTCAACAGCAATGTTGAATAAGAATGGAGAGAGCGGGTCACCATGCCTCAGCCCCTGATGAAGCTTGAATAAATTAGACGGGGAACCATTTATAAGCACCGAAGAGGATGCACTAGATACACAAGTCATAATCCAGCTCCTCCAGTTAAAGCCAAAACCTATTGCCTGCATAACCTCATCAAGATAATCCCAATCAAGCGAATCAAAAGCCTTTTTAAAATCCAATTTAATCAAAGCAGCCTTCTTCTTATTGGATTTCAAGAACCCAATAATCTCATTTGCCACCAGCACTATCTCAGATATGTGTCTTCCAGCGATAAAAGCTGATTGCTCTTGGCCTATTATTTCATCCATCAACTTTTTGAATCTCTCGGCCAAGCGCTTTGCAATAATTTTGTACAAGCTACCCACCAGGCTAATAGGTTTGAAGTTTGATAAGCTGGAAGAACCATTAGACTATCAACGTGATAAAGGAGGATGAAGTCAGCTTATGGAGCCTTCCAGTAGCAAAAAAATCCAAGACAAAATCATACACATCTTCACCGATTGTATCCCACAGAGTTTTAAAGAAATTGAAATTAAAACCATTGGGTCTAGGAGCCTTGTCCCCATTGCATCTCTATACCGCATCCTTAATTTCTTCTCTTGAAGGTATTGTCTCTAGCATTAAGCTCAAAGTAGAACTTAGCTTAGAGAATAAGTCAGCCCGGATAGATGGCCGAGGAGCAGATTATTTGAGGAATTGATTCTAGAATTGCTCATGAACATGCTTTTTAATCTCATTTGGCTTAGAAAGCAATCTACCATGAGCTTTCAAACTACCAATGTGGTTCTTTGATCTTCTAAAGGACACAGAAGCATGGAAAATTTTTGTATTCCTGTCACCATCTTTACTCCAACAAACTATGGACTTTTGTTTTCAAATGGTATCCAAATTCTTATGCAAAATAAATAACTCTTCCTCCCAGGCGCGTTTTCTGTTCAAATCCTCCAAAGAAAGAGGGATTGACTCCTCCTTTATATCTAACTCATGGATCCCTTCCTCTGCTACTTGAATTCTCTTTTCCACTCTTCCAAAAAGTACATCATTCCACTCTTTAATCTTGGACTTGAGAAGCTTTAATTTGTAAACAATCCTCTGAGGGCCATATGTGACAATGTTGAAATCCCTCTACCAATCTTTAACTTTATCCAAGAATCCAGTAGTATCCAGCCAATAATTAAGGAACCTAAATGGCTTAGATCCCCAATTAATAGAGGAAGATTTAAGCACCACCGGGTGATGATCAGATCTTCCTTTGGGAAGAGCAATTTGGATAAGGTTGGGATAATCATGAAACCAATCTGGGGCCAGCAAGAATCGATCAATTCTACTGGCAGATTCACCTTTTCTCCAAATAAATTTCTGACCTTCCAAAGGCAGATTTACTAACAAACTTCGGTCTATGAAATCCTTGAAGTTATTAATACCTCTGTTATTGATTAGATCAGAGTTCTTCCTCTCCCTACAGCAGCAAACTGCATTAAAATCTCCCAAAACTACAAAGAATTCATTTGGCCTTAAAGCCTTGAAAAGTAGTATCTCCTCCCACACTGCCACCTGATCCAGATAAGAATTAGGTGCATAAACTGAAACAAGATAACACTCTCTACCAGTCTCAACCATCCTGCCAGAGATAGCCATCCATCTAGTAGCTTTATGCACATTACAACTCTCTAAAAAATCCACACTCCAAATGCAAATCAGTCATGCTGACTTTCTTTGAGATGGGATGAAATCCCAATCCAGCTTTTCTCTTCTCCACATACTCCGAACACTGCGAACCAAAGAATTTGCCATTTTAGTCTCTTGTAAAGCTAAGAAGCCGATATTCGACGATCTTACCAGTCTCCTAATATCAATCTTTTTTTGGAGGTGCTGCAGCCTCTCACGTTCCAAATTGTAAAATTTATTTTGGCATTAATGCCTCAGTTGACTCCATTCCCTTTTCCGCCTCACGAATGCCCTGAATGACTATAGAAATATCACCCTTCCAATCAAAACCAAATTGGTTGGCAAACTCCCAAGCCACCGAAGCTCTCCTCGTCTGCAACTCATCATGCTCAATGTGATATGGGGAGCTATACGTGATATGTTGATCATTTAGGGGGCCTTTTAGAGAATAGACTTCGGGAGTAACTTGTTTTAGAAATGCCATTTTACCACGCGTATTACTTAGGACCAGAGCCTGTGCCTTCATGGAAAGTTTCCTCAGGCGCGCCGGCACTTTAGAAGAAATGGATGGAATATCCTAGGCCATAGTCTTTTCTTTTGCTTCCTTAGCAGGCCCAACATCCTCAAAGCATAGCTCATTTAAAACCAGGCCCAGAAGTCCAGACTTTTTAAAACTCTCGGGCCCAACTTTAGAAGACAGGAGTGATTCTTCCAAAGCTGAAATAGAATTCAGCAGAGGCCCACGTGGGGAAGGAGAGCCCTCCACGTCATCCTCCAACACCGAAAGTTTGACAAGGGACTTTTCATGCAGAAAAGCTGTAGCCTCTTGCCTATGAATATAGCTCTCTCAGCTACCACCGAGACTTCGAAATTATCACACGCCAACAAATCAGTAGGAGGCAGAAGGTTCACCAAATGACTGACATGTCCTGGGCAAGAGGACGAGGCTCCACCACTCGATAGCTGTTGATCCAATTTCCCATGACTCCCAAAAAGTCCAGAACTGTTCATCTTCCCCTCAACCTCCTGCAAATGAAACTCAAACATAGATACCCGAAACTTTAAACCAGCAACTTTCACATCCACGATCTTGGAGATTTCCTCCCACCTTTCAGTCACTGCAAGCACCAAAGCTTCATCCAGTCTAAATAAATCCCCCGATTGCTCATGGACCCGGACAAGATCCCCCAGGGGGGCAACAAGCCATTCAAAAAAAATGTCAGACCACACATGTGGGGGTACCCCTAAAATCTTAAGTCAGGCACGTCTGTTCCTAGGAACAAAATCAGGAGACCAAAGACCAAAGATCCAAACCTCCATCTCCTCATGGTTAGCGAAGGTGATTAACACTGAGTCACCTCCGAGGCTTCTAGTTTGAACACCGATGAGGCCATGGTTTTCTAGATCGCGTTTAATGTTGCACAGTTGTTTGACGTCGAAAAGGACCGCCACCAGACTCCTTGAAAGCCACGGATTTATAGGCTGGATCGGGAGGATAAAATCCATTTCCTCCACCTGATCCAACTTTTGAACAGCCGCAGGGGAAGTCCCCTTATTTTTAAGGGAATCAATGAAGGAAACATCCTTCTTCACCCAAGACACTGGCTTCTCCATGATCCTCTTAGGGGCCTCTGCGAGCACCTTTTTCTCCAGTTCTCTAGAGAATTTTGCCAGGGAGAAGAAAAGCTTGTTGCTTCCTATTTGGTAACCCGACAGAGAATCGATGAGCCTTTGTGAGTCCACCTTAATATCAACCCTTATAAATCCAAATCTTGAGTTCCTCCTCGACAACTTCACTGGAACAAAGCTGTCCAACACTTTAGTATATTTGGAAAATAAGTGCCTCAGATCCTCCCCTCTCCATTGACGGGGAAGATTATCTACGTAAAGAGTCATAGTCTCTGAAGCCAATTTAGCTTTGCCTTTCTCCATCGGCCTTCAGCCGATGCTGCTGGCCCTTTCTGCCGGAGGAGGAAGGAGGGACAAGCAGAAAAGATTTTTAGCAGAGAAAGAGAGGAACTATTATCATTCTAAACGAATGTCTAATTTGTCTAAAAAATAGTCAAAAAATGTCTAATTTGTTTGTTAACTTTTTTTTTGACTATTTTTTATTCTAAGACTTCCTATATTCGGTTCTTTGTGTTTTTAACCTCTTTCTGTGATCCTGTAGTTTAGAAATGACTTTTTGAATCTTGTGAATACACTTTTTTTTCTTTCACTTAGAGGCTCACGACTCTCTCCGGGCCTAAATCTACTCCGAACCTAGATATGACATCATTTTTTGGGTGACTGAGGATGATTCTTGATCTTGTTGGTGGTGGAATTGGATGAGGATGGGAGGGGAGACTTTTATAGGCGAAGCAAAGCAGTGATCGGATAAGAAGGGGTAAAATGGGGAGAAGAGAAATCGACAAGGAAAGGAAACTTCTTCTTGCATTTTTTAACACCCGGAGAGATGGGTTGGATTGAGGGTTGAAAAAGATAGCGTTAATTTTTTGATATTTAAATGAGATTTTTAAAAATTAGAAGAGACTTCTTTGAAATTTTTCTCAAGTCACCTCATCGCTAAAGGGTTAAGAAGAAATTGCTGAGTTGGCGCGCCAAGTCATGGTTAAAATGACTTTGTTTTCATATTCGAAGTAGAATTAGGCCGGGAGAAAGTCCTGAACCTCTAAGTAAAAAAAGATGCAACACATAATTCAAAAAATCATTTCTGAACCACATGATCACTGAAAAAAACATAAAACCACAAACACCAAAATTAAACTTTCCCTGTACAAAATTCTCAAAATCCTAAGCTGAAAAGGATTCCCTTTTTAGAACCACTCTCTAATTTCCTCTCTCCCCTCCTCTCCGTCCACTAGGCCAAATCAGGAAACAAAAACAAAAACAAAAAAGAAACCAGCAAAAAGTTTCACTTGACTAGCTAGGCTAGCAAGGAATCTGGTTAGGGTTGCAGCAATTTTTGAAATTCTCGGGAATGGCCACAACGGGGGAGCTTCTCAACATCGAGCCCCAAGAGCTCCAGTTCCCATGTAACTACCAGCTCTTCCCCTTTTTGTCCCCTTGGGTTGATGATGAGATCCAATTCAATTTAATTTCTAATTTATCTTTTTTTTTCTGCTTTTTTTTGGGAAAACAAAAAAAAAGTTGATCTCCGGAAGCAGATCTCGTGCTCCTTACGGCTGATTAATAAAGGCGATAATTATGTGGGCTTCAAGGTAACTAAATATTATTACCTTTCCGAATTATTATTATTATTATTATTATTTTAATTTTTATTTTGCCCTAGCTAGATCCTTGGAGAAACTCTTATTTAGATTCGGATTTTGGGGGGTTTTTTGGATTTTAGGTTAAAACGACGAACCCGAAGAAGTACTGTGTTAGGCCGAACACTGGAGTTGTGTTGCCCAGGTCCACTTGCGATGTCACAGGTTTCTTTCTTTCTTTATCTGTTCTGTATAATTAATTTGGTCTAATTGTGATTAATTTTAATTGCTTAATTTTGCTTCCTGGTAGTTACGATGCAAGCCCAGAAGGAGGCCCCTCTTGATATGCAATGCAAGGACAAGTTCTTGGTCCAGTGTATCGTTGCGAGCCCCGGAGCTGCTGCTAAGGATTTAAATTCCGATATGGTAATGGGAATCGTCTACCTTTTGATGTTGCGGGAATGGTTCTGTAAGCTCTTTGTGTGGATGTTATGAATGTTGCTTCCAGTTTACTAAGGAGTCCGGGAATCAAGTTGAGGAGTGCCGGTTGAGGGTGCTCTACGTGGCTCCACCCAGGCCGCCATCACCGGTTCGTGAGGACTCTGAGGAAGGCTCGCCGAGGCCTTCTGTTTCAGATAATGGCAACTTTAGTGCTTCAGAACTTGCAGCTGTGAGTTTCTCAACCCCGTATAGTGGTCTTGTTTTCTTTGGCCTCGTTTCTTGAGCCATATGTGCTTTCCTCTGTGTGATTTGCCGGCTAGGTTTCACAGGGTTCTGGTCACAAGTTTGAACAACCAAAATTTGACGCTGAATATGACTCTTCTGAGGTATCTTCTTGGTCTTCTTTGGTTCTCATTGTTCTGAATCAGAACTTCTGATGACTTGCATGTGTTCACTTGATTATGTTTAGTGGGTTCTTGGAACTTCACTTGCCTGTTCTATTTTGGTTGGTTTGACTTTGATAGGTTTATTTCGGGATCCATGACTACGAACTGTTTGCTTTTTTGCTTCTTCCGCATTTGTGATATATGGTGTCTGGAGTCCTATAGAGCATTGAAGGACATAGTTACTTTTTGCTGACTGCGAGAAGACTCATCCCACTCGAGAAGATAAGAGTCTATTTTACCTGTATCCGTCAGTCTCATCCCAGATGATTACGATGTACTTTATGACCCCATTTATTTTGATAAACCTTAAATTTAACAGTGTCCTGATGTCAAAATCCATTTGGTTTCTTGTGAGTTGTAGAGACCGGTATCATCAAAACCAACCTATGGTATGTGTTGTTGTCATCCTTTGAGGGATCAATTTGGTGGTCATGAAATTGGATATGATTCACTTTTTTGGATGACAATGTCAGGAGATGTGCCCTTCACAAAGTATCCATATTCCATAAACCACGAATCCACCACTAGTCTCAGAGAGTTTTGAGGAAGATTTCTTGACTTGTATAGTTGGTTGTGTCAGATGTTAATCGTCATTTATGAACTTCTGTAATCCATTCAATTTGCTATCTCAGTACTGTTACTTGTCCTTCATCTCTACTTGCAACTAGCAACTAACAACTACAGTGGAATGCAAACAAATGGTTATGTTTGCTGTCTCAACGTTATGTGTGAGCAACTTGGTTGGTTATTCTGTGTTAATTTCAGGCTAGAACTCTTATCTACAAGCTGACCGAAGAAAAAAACTCTGCCATCCAACAAAACAACAAGCTTCGACAAGAGCTGGTAAGGTTCTTTTTTTGAGACAGTATACACATGGTTTATCTTTTACTTTACTTCCAAGCAGCTAGAGTTTCCTCTCCACTCCGCTTTAAGCTGTAAATCTTCTAGTGTTTGCCTATACATATTCACCTGCTTGCTGCCTTCCTGCCCTTTAATATTCCGTTGTGTTCCAACATTTATGATGCCAGGCTTCAGTGCGATTGGATTCATTGCTATTGCTTACCGCTGTAATTGCGTCATTTAGGATGCTTTAGTAACCCTAGTAAACATGCTAATGATCTGCAATTTGTTTGCAGGAGCTATTAAAGCGTAATGGCGAAAGTGGCGGTGGCATCCCGCTTCTGTATGTTCTTCTTGTAGGCTTGATAGGAATCATGTTGGGGTATCTCATGAAGAGGTCATGACCAATGTAGTTGCCCGAAATGTCTTTCCTGCCATAACAATTGGGGTAGGCTGCTTGAATTGAAAGTGTGAAAATGATTGCGTTGCTCTTCTTTTTGTCGTGTCTCACTGTATTGAGTCCCCTGTAGAAGTTTACCTGGTGTTCATTCATAGTGTAAGCTGTTGGAAGGATATGTAATGAGCTTGTAATTGTTTATTCTGAGCTGTGTGTCTCCCCCCTCTCTCTTCAGTAGAATGCTGCATTAAGTGCTTTTTCTTTGTATGGCTTTGCATGTTTGGTCGGAGAATAAGCTCATGTCACGCCATCTCGATGAAGGCCATTGTTTTCCATCTTGATGAAGGCCATTGTTTTAGTTAGGCTCGGTCGTTGTTAGAATTCTTTTCGTGATTTGATTCGTCAAAATTTCGATTCGATTCGTTAATAAATTGATTTGAATTTTTCCTTAGACG
Source organism: Hypericum androsaemum (assembly GCA_963995505.1). Classification (NCBI taxonomy): domain Eukaryota; kingdom Viridiplantae; phylum Streptophyta; class Magnoliopsida; order Malpighiales; family Hypericaceae; genus Hypericum; species Hypericum androsaemum. The sequence goes on from OZ023185.1 coordinate 2,223,844, forward strand.
AATTTAATACGGTTTAATATTTCTATAATTTGTCGAACTGACGAATTTGATTCGAGTTAAATTTGTGATTGATTTGTCGTAAAAAAATTTAAAAATATATAAATAGGTACTAATGTGAAAATGGAAAACAACGGGAATTGAAATTTTAAAATTTATCCATCAGAAATAAGTCATGTATATATACAAAGTCGAACTATCCTCATGTGATATCAGCCACTGATATCTCTCCCAAAATTTCAACGGACCAATTCATACACGTCATCAATTCGCGTTCCTACGAAACTAATCAATCAAACCCTACATCTTTTTTCTCATCTAATTTTGAGACTAGCACCTCTTTCTCTTAAAAAAAATCTAATTTTAAGTAACACTAACACTAAAAAAATTAAAAAATTTATTCAAATTCGACGGTTCATAATTTGTATTCAATTCGTCCAAAATTTTGATGAATTCAAATTTGAGAGAATTCGATAAGAAGAAACATCCTTGATGGACAACTTGGCATCTAGCTATGCAGCATTGTGTAAGATCATGGTCGAATGAACCCTCAGGAGCTCAGAATTATGGGATCTAATGCCAAGTTAGAGTGGGATTAAGCTTCTATTTTGTGTCTTTTCTGTTGCTCCTATTTACAATCGGTAAATGCATATGTGGTCTGCGTGAATCTAATTGCATTGGTAAATTGCCGGAACAAGAGTAATCTTACACAACATTCTCATGAATGGTGATCACCAAGGACAAATCTTATACATTGATTGGAGAAGTTCACAGAATTATCTTATGGAAGAAACATCCTTAGATGGACAACTTGGCATCTAGCTTTGATGCTTTATAACAACAGGTTACAGATCCTTAGACGAGCCTCTAAGGTTCATCAAATAGCATGAACTAACTAGACTTCGGAGGAAACAATATCATGTAACCCCCTCATGAAGCTACAAGACTACTCAGGTCCATTTGCTTTGAAATTTGGAGTATCCAACGGATTATTGGAGCAGGTGCTGAAGGATTTCTTCTAGCAAGGTTGGTCGTGAAAGAACCCTTGAGGTATTGAAGGAGGGCAGTATTTCTTTGCTACAAATTTGTACTGGGACAGAAAAAAGGAAAATGAAAAGGGTTACGTATTAGAGGAGAAAGGCGAAATTGCTAAATCTTCAAGGGTCAAAAGAGACAGAAGAGGTCAAGTGTGCTTACTTTGTGCTGACTGTACTTCTCTCTAACTGCTGGTAAAGTGGAATTATGGTTGCCACAGCATAATCGATGTAGATCCTTCACGCAGTCATACAAGTCGGACGGCCTGTAGAGCGTGTAATGCTGCAATGTCGGGTTCTGATCAAGAATGAAAATGAAAACAATGAGAAAGGAGGAGTAGATGGCAATTTTTCTGGAATGCGAAAATACATACGTTGCGGAATTACTAAGTTGTTTCTCAAGTCCATACCCATGGTCTCTTAGATGGAAAAAGTATAAATTTGGCAAGGAAAATTGCCGAGGCAGCGATGAGTGATGGGGCGTAGCAGAGCATGTTATACTCGAGAAGAGAAAGTTCTGTAATGTAATTGGCCAAGCATTCAAACTGCATTGATGGCACCTACATGACAAACCACACAGGACAACAACTGAGCAAGAGATGCTTGAGAACTTTATGGGTTTGTTCCATAAAAATTTGGCAACAGATAAGAAATACATACCTCATTGATTCCTTGAGCAACACGAACAAACCGCCTGCATTTTGTTTCAATAAATCAAATCATAAAACCACTACAGTATGAGAAGACGAAAAAGAGTACTTCTTTCATCAAGATCATATTCTACCTCAAAAAGCATTTAGGCGTAGGAGCAGTCATTTCAAACTTCAGGTAATTCAATACAGAAGACTCCATTTCAAGAACCTGCCACAGTGAAATACGCAACTATTGTTCAGTAGCTTGTGCGTAAAAGCAAAAGCACGAGTAAGAACCTGCAGATGTAGCTAGACAAGCACAGCAAAAGACAGACCTCATCTCGGAAATATGTGTTGTCGGTGATGTAGCAAAACTCTTCTACCTGAGGTGCACAAATTTCTTCGTACTTCCTGCACAAAGTATTGCACTTCAACAATCGGAGGGGAAAGCATATCTTAAGAGCAAACCGAATTGCTTATAATTGCTTACGCAGCAATCATCATGCAGGCAATGCCAAGTAGCTGGAGTCTCTGCCTGTTCATCACATTTCCTGAAAGATAGCGGTCTATATAGTTTACTGTCAAGTATAATGTGTCAGGCACAAGTCTGTACTCTTCAGACACCTGCAGTAGGAACTGTTTGTCAGCCCCAAAAAATAAAACGAACAACGATTCTCGTCTAAGAATAAAATTGCAGATGAGGAAGGCTGATCACATTTCGCGCTAAACAGTAGACGGAAGACAATACCTCCACAAGCCAATCAATCAGTATGGAACGCATGCTGGCATTGATATCCTTCTGGACTCTTTCCATAAAGTCTGTCGCAGGCCTCTTCTTTGACTGCGATGTTGGAAGAAACTGTTTGAATAAGCACAAAGTGAAGTAATCACCAACGTAAACACAATCGAAAGGAAGCCGCCTTAAGACAAACCTCAGACGATCTCAAGTGCTTGTAGATATCGCAGGCAATGGTTGCACAAAGCTGAGGATCCTCAAAGTTGTCGTCTACATTCGCAATTCTGTCATCTGTCTCCATGTCCACATATGTGTCTTGGCTGCATGCATATCCTGCAATCATAAATCGTTAAAGACCGAAATGCACCAAGGCCTTCGAGTCATCACAGAAAGAGAAATGATAAAATAAACAGACTCAACCTGTCGGTTCAACATTGTCCGAGATGTACAGGTCTCCAATCGTCTTCCTGCTAATAGACTCAAGCGCGGGGATGTCGTTGTTGTCAATGTACTCAACTTGAGGACTCTTGAACGAGTCGCAAGTAGACATCGTTTCGTCCATCGAAACCGCTTCCCCATCAGACTTGGTCGGAGAAACATCCATCCTGACGACGGAAGAGGACGACACGATAGAATGGACACCATCATGTCTCCTCAGGACAGGGGTAACCTTAGAAGCAATAGCTAAAGTCGGCTTCTTTTCGACTAACACGGTCCCGGATAAGCTTGAACTGTTACTCCCCAAAGAAGGTCCCCCTTTCTTCACCTTGAGAATCTTATTCGAACAAGGCACCTAACACGCGCAAGAAACAAACAAAAAATTAAATAAGTGAGCAATTTAGCAATTAATTTGGGAAAAACAGAGAATTATCTGGAATTAGTGAGTAAACCCAACTTCCAAGAAAACCAATTTCATAAAGCAGAGGTGGGTCTTTGTCAAAATATCATCTTGGTAAGGAATTAAGCAAGAATTTACCCAGAGGAAGAGGGACCCACCAGAGAAGAAGAAGGCGGGGCGGCGGCGGTTCTTGAACCCTTGGAGGCGGTGTGGCTGGCGTTCTTATTGGAGTTAGTGATGTCTCCAAGTGGGGCCCGCTTCTTGGGAAAGTTGTGGTTGTGGAGCGCGGCCGCGCCCTTCTCCACACCGGAGGAGGCCGCCGCCGCCGTCTGCCGTTTCGCCGTCGACGACGTCGTTGAAGAAAGAAACGACGACGCCCTACGCGTTTGCCTTGTCGTAGACATTGTGAGACTAACTACTACCAAAAAAAAACCCCTCCAAGATTCTCCCTTCCTTTAAGGGTTCCCCCTTTCCTCTTTTTTTTTTATATTTTTTTTTCCTCTCTCCTCGTCGTTTCTCTCTTTTTCAGTTCCAAAGCAAGGAGGAGGAAGGGAGGTGATACCGTGCGGGTGTTCCTATTTAATTGTGGCCAGAACGAGAGCGTTTTTTGAATTGGGAATAGATCTGTCACCGTTGATCTTGGGGAGCGTAGGGGAGTGGGCCCCATGGAGATCCCGCTAGATGCTCCGTTGCTTCTGCCGGTGTTGTTACAATTGGAGACGGACAAATGGAACTGCGACACGTGGAGCATTGGAGTCTTTGGTTTTGTGGGTGATTGGTTGAAAGGTCACAGGCGGTGCAACGGGGTGCAAGGTGGTGTTGTAATTGGGCTTTTGAATTTGAAATTTAAACGGTAACTGGATTTCGAACGTTGGGGGCAGCAAACGACAACCTGACAAAATGGGTTATTTTTTGTTGCGAATAAGTTTGATTTTAGAAGTTTTCAGGACAATATTGTACTTTAGCTATACCTTATGCGCTATAAACTTTGGATTATGTAACACCAAATATTTTGAACCTTGATTTTGAATTAAGTCTGTCATTCAAATTTGTCACAAGTTTTTGAATTCCAAATTGGATTTTAAGTTATTCTTTTGCTAGCTTATAGGGCGGGATTTCTTTCGGATAAGTTCAGTTTAAAATCATGATGCGACATGTTATATGCATGGTACATACCATCGATGTATAAATGTTTGCTACAACATGAATATGATAGAATTGGAGAGTTCATAATAGAGTTCAAATTTTAGTTTTCATGCTTAAACAATGAGGTATATATAAAACAGGAATTGAGATAACAATTGAAAAAAAGTAAAATTATTACAATCTTATGGTTTATCCATGGCAATTGTGATCTTTTTTTGCGGATTAAAGTTTTATTTTACTTACTTTTTTGTGATCTTTCAGGGCAAAATATATATAGCAAAGAATGAAAGCCTTTCTCGTTTTAATTAGTTTGTGGGCCTCAGATGGGCTTGATTTGGGGACTGGCAAGGCGAGACAGTGGAACGAGAACTTGGGCCTTAGTGGGTCTAACAACCGAGCTGGCCTTCTTATAAATTAAGAAGTGATGATGCAAATAAAAATAGTGGGATAACAAGTTTCAAATTAAATTGATCGGTGTTGATATACGATTTATCGTGTGGCGATATTGGTCGAAAATCCCCATAAAAACTAAAAGCAGCCCGAGCCTTGGACATACTGTAGCATCTAGGAAATGCTTTCAATTGTTTTCTATTTTGTTAATTCTTTTTTTTGACAAGTAGATGAATTGTATTCCCCATCTGAATTTACAACCTAGAGTACTCAATGCTCAGGTATAATTACAGGAGAGAAATTCTACCAAAAAATTACAGGAGAGAAAACAGCTATTTTCCAATACTAATTACATGCACTATTAATCGATCCTAGAAGCAAAATAACGTCTTGCCTTCCAAAAATCTTCGTATCTGTCCAAGATGACCATTCTTAAATCTGATAGATGGATGAATGTAAAAAAAGGTCATGCTTACAATTCTCGTCTTGGAATATAACACGATTTTGAAGATTCCAGATCCCCACATCACTAATCTAAAAACCGCGAACCAGACCTTTTTGCCCATATCCCTCTAACCAAATTAGACCAAGCTCAGAGGGCACTCTCAATATCATCACCAACACACCACTGTACTCCAACAATATTTGCAAAGTAGTTCCATATTTTCCAAACAACCTAGCAATGGAGGAATAAGTGCTCGGCCGACTCGTCAAAGATCCCACATAAAGGGCAAAGAAAGTCCCAGACGACCGTTCTTAATCAAATTTCCTATTGTTGGGAGTTCATATTCAAAATCAATCTACAAGAAACACTTTACCTTGAAGGGAATTTCTCCTCTCCAATTCTATATTACCAAGCAAAAAACTTGGACACCAGTAAAATTGCTTGGTATACTTAATAGTTAGTATTTCAGTAATTGGTAATTTTATGGTAAACTTATAGCCCAAATATTGACACTTAATAAAATAACTAGCATAAAATTACTCCGGACATATTACTTGCCAATCTATAAACTCAAATCAAGGTAGGACAAGAAATCAACTCAGCAAACATCTCCAATTGTCCCTAAAAGTCAATAACAAAAAAACACAGAGAGAACATATGAGTGTAATTGTTTTTCTTTCTTTTTTTTTGGAGCTCGAGAGAGCCATGTATAATATATTAGTTGGGGGAATTACACATAAATCATTCCCGTGTACAATTGGTACAATAAATTTTCAGTATAACTTAATGTGTGTAAGAACAATGAAAAAAATAAACAAAAAAAAGACACTATCCAGTGTGTTTGTGTTGTCTTCTTGGAGACAATTTTATGGGTCAGCGCCCACATCGGCGGTTGAACCAATCCCAACCTGCAACCATGGAGACGAACCTCCGCTCATGTTCAAGTCCTTCAGTTCACTAAGCTTAGCTAACTTCATCATACTCTCTGCTTCATCCTCCACATTCTGACTTGGAGTAGCTCCACTATTCGAATTGTTGTTGTTGTTGTTAATCTTATGGTTATTAATGTTACCTTCCTCGACGGCCGCGTCGTGGCGGTCACCGCCTTTCGGTTTCCCGTCGGCTCCCTCCGTCCAAGGTAGCAAGAAAATCTTGGTGGACACCTCCGCTGGCGCTGGTAGGTTGAGGTCGAGAGTGAGATCGAGCAGCGGGTCCGAGGAGGGGACGTCGACGTTGGCTACGAACTTGGGCCGCTGTTGGATTTGCTCCAGGTGGCCCTGAAACTGGTGCAACTTGTTAGCCATGGCCATGGAAGTTGAAGGGTCGGGCGAGTTGGAAGTGATCCAATGGCACCGCTTGTGTCCCCCTAAAGCCTGGCCCGTGGAGAACACCCGGTGGCATATGGAGCACTCGTGGACCTTGGACTTCTTCTTCGAGTGCGTGTCGTTAAACGATCCGTGTTCGAACTGGAAATTGGATGTCGCTTTGTTGCTAGGCGCGAGCTCATCGTGCGTGATCGCGTCCTCGTCGGCTCCAAGGCTTTCGTGGAGCCTCGCCGCGAAGCACCCTTTGACCTTCTTGTGGCTAGCTCTATGTCCGCCCAGCGCTTGGTGGGAATTGAACACTTTCTTGCAAGCTTTACACTCGAACAACCCCTTACCAGCTACTCCTTTCGCTTTCTCCGCGGGTGGGGCCCGAGTGTAGTCAGCCATGGGGCTGGCCAGCGTGTTGATCGGGTTTTTAGTGCGGTCCTCGTCTTTACTAGCCGAGGCACAGGACTCCTCGGGTTCGGCCACCAGAGGATCCACGGTCGCGTTGGATAACAACATGAGACAATTCGCGCAATTTGCCAAGTCTTCCTGTTCGCTTGATTGACAATTGGAGATGAAGTTTCCGACCTTAGCCCTTAGCGACCTTTTCCTCTTTGACCAACCGCACCCTCTCATCGCAGCCGCGTCCTCTCCGTCGGATCCCGGAGACGACACGAGCGACTCCGCGTCCTCGGAGCTGCATTTCCCATGCTCGAGAAAGGACTTCCACGAGAAGAACTCTTTCCCGCAATTCTCACAAACCCTACAACTTTTCAAGCGGTTAGGGTTTGTCCTTAAGGCGTACATTCGCTTGTTGGTTGGAGAGCCGTTGCCTCCGCCTCCACCCGCAACAAGCTTATCTTCCCAGTCACTAGCTTGGTCCTCGTCGTCGTCGTCCATCAGGTCGGCCTCGTCGCCTATCCCGTGAGCCCTCATGTGACCACCGAGTGCCCTCCCACAGCCAAACCCTTTTTTGCAAATCTTACAAAAGTACTTGAAGTTTGATTGTGGGTCCACAATTAAATCCATACAAGAAAAGGAAAAAATAAATAAATAATGTGTAAGAAAAAAGGTAAAGAGAAAAATGGAGAAAGGAGAAGTGGGTGTGGATGATGGAGAATGGAAGAGACAAAGGAGAGGCGGAGTTTGTTCTTGTAGTAAAAGTTGTTGTAACGTTGTATGGTAAAGAGGAGTAATAGTACTCCTAGTCTTCAGATGTAACAATGGTTGGTTTGTGGATGAGATGTAGAGAGAGACAGAGAGAGAGAGATTAAAAAATGGGATTTTTAAAATTTTAATCACATCAGAGGTTTTTTTTTGGTTAAAAAATAGAGGTTAATTTGAGGGTGTGTTATTGAGACAAGTGTTAGGATGTTAAGATGGTTAGAGACTTATTCTCTTGGTGGCCGCCGCCAGTCAAAATTTACAATTTCCTTTTGGTGATCTTCTCGTGAGCCTTGTGATAAATGTGTGAGCTCTAATTTAGTGTGTGGAAATTAAGGAGAGAAGAGGAGAAGACAAGGCCAGTGGTATTCTAGTGTGATGTAATTAGTTGCAAGTGAACGAAAATCAGTGAGTGAGTGAAGGGCAAGAGACTGATTCTAACTGCCATACCCATTCATGTCACTTCAATTCCAAGCCAAGAAAAGTACTCATTAAACCCATCCTTCTTCTTGTCTGTCGGTTGGTTCAAGCTTCTTTTCCACAAAAATGTTATGTTTTTATATCAACACTATCCGAACATCCATTCGACCGTCTAATTCAGCTTTGAGTCGGGTAAGACTTTTAAAATGTGGCAAATTTTTCGACAAGTATTTAACATTATTTTGTTCGCAATGACTCGAACTTGAAATTTCATAGATAAATATAATCTCTCACTAATTAATATAAGTGTTTGTTGGTCTACACACGAATATTATGTTAATCACAACCATTCTTGTCATTAACGTTGCTCCTATTTTGCTACAGATTAATAATAATTAAGTCATGGCTATTTTTTCTCTGGCTAAATGTATTTGGACTACTCTCAGTCCACACAATATTATTGGCTTTCTTTTCTTAGCTCAAGTTTGTTAGTATAACTGCATGGCTCATGAGTACAGGCTGGTCCAGTACCTTCTTAAACCACCATACAGTACAGGTAGTAAGTCTTGGTCGTAGTGCTTCATAATCTAAATCCAGAGTCTAAAGAAAATAGCTAATTGCTACTACTCTAGATCAAATGTCACATAACTCAAATTAAGCTCAATTTGAGAAGAAAATGATGTGGTCTCCAAATCTTTCCTTTTTCAAAGTTATTACAGTTAATATCGTAGAAAATATGAATTTTTGTGGTCTGCATAAATCAACTTGAAATAAATTATTCTATCTTAACTAAAAATTTTAAATTTTTTAAGCAAAGAAAGATTTTCAATCTCTAAAAGTGTAACTACATTAAAAATTTGGTAGAAAAGGGTCGTAGTTGACTCGAAATCTTCATGAATCGCCGACTAGTTTTTGTGGATTCAACTCGTAATCAACAAAAGATGTGATAACTTTTTTCGGGCACTTGAAGCATAGATCACTAATTAAGCTATATCCTAGCTAGCTAGTTTGCTTGAGTTAGTGAACCAACAAGTACTAATTAATTGGCGAGAGAGTTATTTTATTTTAATTTCTCGAGAAAAATTTGTCACATTTTAAAAATTGTTCGAAACTCAAACTTAAATTAGTCGATTGAACTAAAAACTAGATTAGTTAATCAACAGCAACTTAGTCGGAAACAAATGCTATTACAAATAGGGTAATAACTCTCAAGTACTGCCTAACGTCGAACGGTATGTACTGGTCAATCTCATCGGGCTCATGTGCGTGCTCAGTCTTAGTGGGCTTTCCTCTACACTCCAAGTCTCCACAACTTCAACTTCCAATTAAAGGTCCACCCGGCCATTCTACGTGTCTCTAATAAAAATTAGCGGCATACAATACGATAAATTTAGTGTTTGGAAAAATTCATGAAATTTTCGCTATTTCTATACCTGAGGACTGTAAGTATCTGTATATTTTTTAAAAGAAAAGTCTACTTTAGTACTCTGTGATATCGCAAAAAATCGAGTTAGTACCCTGTATTTAAAACGTATCAATTGAGTCAAACTTATTACAATTAAAATCAATTAGAGGCCCGGGCAGCTGCCCGAACCTTTCCCAACCTGCCCGACCAACTTGGCTAGCCACATCACCAAAATTTGATGACGTGGCCACGTGGCTATCTCTTCTCTTCCTCTTTCTCTCCCCTCTTCTTCTTCTTCTTCTTCTTCTTCTTCTTCTTCTCTCACCATAAAAAATCAAACCAAAAAATTAAAATCAACAAAGAATAAAATCAACTAGCTCACGAGTAAAATCAACGAATAAAATCATTCCCAAAGTTTAACTTCAATAATTAAAAGCCTAATTAAAACCCTAATCGTTCTCATCTTCGGTTCCGAAAACCTTTCGACCCGCCAATAATGGCGAAGCTTCGAAAGCTTCGATCTCTCCGTCGGAGGCACACCGGTCGTCACCGCCGGTGCCACGACGTCACCTGAAATGAGGCAAGCACGTTGGTGGTCCTCGGACTACAGGAATCGGCGCGTGGACAATGGTGTCGTTGAGCCACGGACCGAGTCTGAAAATGGCTCGACGACACCTCGTCGCTCTCGTCGATTCGACGCTCACTGCCAGCCCCACGACGTCGCCCGAGACGAGGCGAGTTCGACGGTGGTGACCTACCTTGGTGACTCGGCGCGTGGCGCCCGGGGTCGTTGAAGATGGCTGAAAGCTTCGATCTCTCCGTTGGAGGCACACCGGTCGACACCGCCGGTACCACGACGTCACCCGAAACGAGCCGAGCACGTTGGTGGTCCTTGGACTCCGTGAATTAGTGCGTGGACAACGGTGTTATTGAGTCGCGGACCGAGTCTAAAAATGGCTCGACGGCACCTCATCGCTCTCGTCGATTCGACGCTTACCGCCGGCTCCACGATGTCGCCCGAGACGAGGTGAGTTCGACGGTGGTGACCTACCTTGGTGACTCGGTGCGTGGCGCCCGGGGTCGTTGAAGAGGAAGAAAAAAAAGAAGAAGATGAGGGGAGAGAGATAGAAAGAGAAGAGATAGCCACGTGGTGTCACGTCATCAAATTTTGGTGATGTGGCTAGCCAGGGCAGTGTTCGGGCAGGTTGGGAAGAGTTCGGGCAGCTACCCGGGCCTCTAATTGATTTTAATTGTAATAAGTTTGATTCAATTGATACGTTTTAAACTACATGGTACTGACTTAATTTTTTGCGATACCACAGGGTACTTAAGTGGACTTTTCCTTTTTTAAAATCAAAAGGCCTAATGCTTCTGTGCCTTGTTCGTCGACTGGGAAGGAAAGCCCAGTTCTCAGACAGTTCGGCCTTGAAGACAGAAAGACCACGTCATTGATCAGAAAACAGAAAGCCCATATTCTTGCAATTTAGATTCCTATCTTCGGCTTTTGTACATTCGATGATCGATCCATATTCTTGCAATTTATATCCCTGAAAAAGCAATATTTTAAAAAATCAAATGACAATCTGATTGGTTGAACTGTTATCTGGAATCAAACCCGGATGACTATTCAACTAGTGATCAATGATATTAACAGCCAGTTGAACTGATATGATCGATCAGTTTATCTAATAGAATTAACCGGTTTACTTAATTAGACTGACTGATATACTGAACTGAACATTCAAAATAATCATTATTAATATATGTTACAATGAATGGTTGACAGGGGACAGTCCTAGTTGTCTTAGGAATTCAGTAATATGTAATTTGGAACTATGTCTCCATCTACATACAGAAGTTGGTTGGAGGACAATAATCGAAGCTAATCATATAGTAAGAGGGTGATGATTATATACTAATTTAATAGATTAAAATGTATATAGCCCAGAAATTCAAATAAAGCTAAAACTTGGCGCAACTTAGAGACATGTCGTACAAATGACAAAACATTTGATTTGTCTTCTTGCGAGTTTAATTTACTGTCTAATTACAACTCACCTATATTTAATATCCTCGGGTCAAATAGGTCCAATAATCAATTGCAGGAATTGTTCCACTCCGGAGTCAAAAATAAAATATTTTTACGTCGTAAATCTAATATTATTTTTTTATGTCTCTTATCGAAATTCATGTTCATAACTTTATCCTTCTTAAAAAAAAAATCATTCACAATTCTAGTGACAACATTATCGTCTAATGGATCCAGGTAAATCTTGAAGATAAAAATCTAGTTATCGTTTCTAGTAATTCAAGTTAATCATCATGATTACATTGGGTCTCTTATAAATCAAAGTAGGAGTTGAAGATATGACTATATGATACGATAGGGAAATATCAGCTATATGGGACCAGTTGGACTCTACTATTATTGGCCCATGTCATAAAGTTCTAAGTAACTTCGTTAAAAATGTTCTAATTAACTATTTTCTTTCGAATCGAGTGGCTTCTCAAATGGGTCCACCAAAAGTCAAATCCCTCTCTGTTCTTCCCGTCCTATTCGGAAAGTCGTACACTTGATGATGCACAAAAAATAACTGGAGAATTCGCCGAGATCCATAACCCTCCTCTTCATTAAAAAAAAATAAAAAAAATATATATATATATATATATATATATATATATATATAGGGCGCGGCAGAACATGATTATATAAATATAAACTTTATTAATATAAACTTGATAAATATAAATAAATTTTAGTACAATAATAATAATAAACTTTAAGACTAAATAAGGAGATAGACTTTAAAGAGAGGGATAGCGACGGCGGCGGAACATGATTATATAAATATAAACTTTATTAATATAAACTTGATAAACATAAATAAACTTTAGTACAATAATAACAATAAACTTTATGACTAAATAAGGAGATAGACTTTAAATAGAGGGATAGAGGGATTACAATCGCAGAGGGGAAGAGCAGGTATGATGATCAAGGGCTTCTATTCTCTACGGGTTTTTCCAACTAAATCACACTCTGATGTTAACAATAGAGGGGTCCTCCTTATATAGGGAGAGGAAGTCCTGTTACAATAGTATTACAACAGTGGTTAATAAGGGGCAGAAGGAATCTCTGCTTTCGGTGGCTGGGGTCCACCATTATGCGTTGTCTTTTGGTGCGTTGTCAGTTGCTTTCGGTGGCTGGGGTCCACCGTTTTAATAATTCTGACGTCATTGGCTTTCGGTGGCTGGGGTCCACCATTTTGATAACTTGGTTGAAAGTCGTTAATGCCGTTGTGGTTGAAAGTCGTTGATGCCGTTGCGGGATGGGCTTATGGTAATCCATCGAAACCAGCACCATCATCTTCACTGAGGGAGATGTATGGTTCTTCTTCTTCTTCTTCGTCTTCTTCATAAGGGGAAGAGGAAGCGTTTGAGTTACTTTTAGCCATCTTTTGCATGATGGCAAAATATTCTTTCTCAGTGCCGGCCGAGGCCAACAAAGCTTGAATCTTGGCCTTGTGAGCCAGGAATTGCGTTTGTGATGTTGAGGCATTGGCTGTAATTTGGGCAGGATTGGCAGCTTTAAACCAATTGAGGACAATGATGGTCGTTAGTTTCAAATCTGCACGGAAGGCAGTCCACCATTTGATTTTGAAGCGGCGAACAAGTAGATTGACATTGTTCGTGGCATCATAGGTGTGGAACTCATAATGCCAGGTGCACACCCATGGCAGATAGAATTTCATACAGAACAATAAAAGAGGGCCGAAAGGTTTTTCGATTTGGGGGGGGGGGGGGAAATATTTTCCTTTAAAAAGGTTGTAACAACCCAAGACATCCTCAGTAAGGATGGCTGGGGTGCAACCATAATAATTCCACCAGGTTAGGAACCAAAATGGAATATGAGTACAATCGAAAGGCTGGAGAAAAAAGAACAGCCAAATGTGTGTGAACTTTGAGTTTTGGTTGAGAAAAGCGTTGAACTAGGCTTGCTGGTAATCCCAATAGCAATAAAGAGTACTATGGGTAGTAGTCGGGGTGAGGGGTAGGTGCTTTGGCTTGTGCAAAGGTTGGCCCCATTGCGACGGATGTAAAATCTGCATGATTTGGCAGGCTGAGTAGGCAGGGGTTGACGTGTCAGGGGGCTTGTAGAAATGCTTTATGGTGATGGATTCTGTGTGCTCAAGGATGGCAGTGTAATAGGCTATTGGTTTGGCAATATCGGCCGGGATCATGTGCTGGCCGGGTGGGAAAATTCGGGCGGCTGCTATTGTGGGGTCAGTCTGGTGATGATCTCTTTCAACAAAGAGAAGAGACTGTGTCTGGGTTTTATGGGTGTAAACATCTTTGGTTCGGTTTGGGGTGAGAGATTGGGAGGGCTGGGAAATGATATGGGTGGTGCTTGGCTTTGAGATTTTTGGGGAGGGTGTCGGCATTAAAGCTTGAGAGTTTTGGGATAGGCGTTGGAAAACATCGACAAGTTCGGCCGGGTAGACCGGATTATGTTGGAATTCATCCAACCATTTTTGGACATTACAGGGAGCTTTAAAATCATCTTCAGCTTCAGCAATAGATGCCCAGGTTCGGGTAGGGACAATAGACTTTGATGCAACAGACTTTACTTTAGCTTCTCTGGAGGAGGGATTTGGAGGCATGGCTACATATTAGTTAAAAACTCACGGGTTAGGAGATCGGGAAGGGAATTGCTTTCTCCTTTAATATAGACAATATCAAAATCAAAAATACTCAAAATAGCTTGCCATCGGACAAAGATATGTTTTGAGGCTATGTTTTGAACATCTTTTTGCAAAATTTCTTTTGCAGCTTGGGTGTCAATACGCAATAAGAATTTTTGATTTAAAAGATCGCTTTGAAATTTAGTAATACATAGAACAATACTCAAAATCTCTTTTTTAATAGTAGAATATTTGAGCTGGGTGTCATTCCAATGAGCAGAGGTAAATGCGATGATATGCTCATGCGTGCCTTGCTGTTGCTTTAAGATGCCACCATAACCGATATCAGAAGCATCGGTTTCAACAATTTTGAATGCAGATGGGTCAGCCAAATGCAAACATGGTATATGCTGAATTTGTTTTTTGATGTGTTGAACAATGCGTGTATGCTCATGAGTCCATGGGCATGGATTTTTCTTTAAACGATCATGCAGTGGTTTGATGATGCGATGAATGTTGGGGAAAAATTCAAAAACATAATTGAGTGAACCTAAAAAGCGTTGGAGTTGGGTTTTTTCAATAAGTTCATCAGGGAATTTTGAAGCAAATGTAATCGACCGATCGATGGGGGTGATAGTCCCTTGGCTGATAAAGTGGCCAAGAAAACGTATTTTTTTAAAAGGACAATTTTGACTGGGACAAAACCATACCATTTTTCTTTACAACATCAAAGAAGGTGTTGAGATGTTTGAAATGCTGATCAATTATTTTGGAAAAAATTAGGACATCATCAATATAGACGATACAAAAAGAGGAGAATGGATTGAAAATTTCGTTCATGATTTGTTGAAATTCACTTGGGGCATTTTCCAAACCAAAGGGCATTACATTCCATTCATACTGGCCAAATGGGACAGTAAAAGCTGTTTTGTAACGATCTTTGGGGTAGATCTGGATCTGCCAGAAAGCAGATTTCATATCAAACTTTGAAAAAAATGAAAGAATCATGAAGGCGATTTAAAAGATCTTTTTTGTTTGGGATTGGATAACGAATCCACTTTAAGACGTTGTTCAAAGGCTTGTAATTGATCACGAGACGTGGAACTCCACGTTCGATCTCAGAGTTTTTCATGACATAAAATGCAGCACAGCTCCAAGGAGATTTGGATTTAGAGATCAAACCCTTTTGCTCTAAATCGTGGATCTCTTTTTCGCATAAAGCAATCATGTCGGAATTCATTTGAATGGGACGGGCTTTTGTGGGAATTTATCTTTCTGAAAATTGGGAATCATAAGGAAGAGTGATAACATACTTTTTTCGATGCCAGAAAGTATTAGGAAGATCAGAACAAAGCTCGTTAAGGAGCTTAGTTTTAAAAATGTCAATATTGCGTTGGGTAGAAGGTTCAAGCAATTGTTGAGAAATACGTTGAAAATGAATAGAGTTTTTAGTATCATGTAAATCATATTCTTTTGAAGAAATAAGAGAGTTAAGAAGATGCAATCTGCGTGTGTTTGGTTTTTGTAGAAATGGGAAAATAATTTTTTTGGAAATGGGGGTCTTTATTTTGAAAGAGATACCATCGTGATTAACACTATAAGGAGTAATGAGATTGATGAAAGGCATTCCAATAATGACAGTGTGATTCATATTGGAGACAAGTAAGAAGGTGATTTTAATCTTGGTATCATTGTTGCTGACGAAGGCATCAGTTTTTTGAGTGATAAGCATTTTGGAATTATTGGCTGCAGAAAGCTTTTCTTTAGTATGATCTAAAAAATGTTTGGGGACAAGGCCGTCCTTAATGCAGTTAAGATCAGCACCAGTGTCAAATAAAGTAATGGTATCTAACTGAAAAGTATCAGAAAAATATAAAGTGATACGGATCAGGTATTTACGTGACGTGACGCGTTTGAGAGCATTAAGGAATTCGTTAGGTTGATGAGTAGGTTCATTAGGATGACTAGACTCAGAATCACTGGAATCATCATCGTTGTTGATAGGGATTTTTGATAAGAGGTTTTGGACAATAGAATGTGTTTCAAGTTGCTGTCTTCGTAGGTCTTTAAGCTCCTTCTTGATAATCTTGATTTCTGATTGTAAAGTAGGAATGGAAGGAATGGAAGACTTTTGGGTTTGCTTTGTATGAAGAATTTTGGTAAGATTATAAGCCTTAGGTGGGACAGTTACAGAGGTAGAAATGTCAATGGAGTTGAGTAGCTTGGAAAGATAAGTCTTTCTTTTGGTAGGGTCTTCGATGTCATTAGCCATGGCGAGGAGAAATTCTTGGTCTTGGGTGAGGACGCAGATAGATTTTTCTGAGTCAGACTCAGAAGAGGAGTGGATGAGCTCATCAAGTTGTTCCGATTCTTTAGTGACAGAGCTGGAGTCAGAATCAGAATCGTTGATCATGAGGGCAGAGATCTGGTCAAGGAGGTCGGGGGCCAGATCTAAGGCGTGAAGTCTTTTGTTGAGACGACAATATTTGGCAATATGACCTTTACGGCCACATTTGTGACAGACAGTGTCTTTGAAATGATCATCGTTTTTAAAAGAAGACTTTTTGGAAGAACGTGTGAAAGGTCGCTTGTCATGCTTGGAATTGGACTTTGAAGTGAGACGATAGGATTTGTCAGGATAAGATTTATCATAACGCTTAGATTTGTGTTTATGACGGTATGGTTTTGAAGAGAAAATGGGACAATGGCAGTCTTTGGAATTTTGAGGGGTGCGAGAAATATCGAATTGTTGACAGAAGGATCCAAGTTCCTGTTTGGTCTGTCTCAATTCTTTCTTGATGTTCTTCTGGAGCTTTAGATCTTGGCAGATCTGTAATCCTTGCTGTTGGGTGATACTGATGAGTTCACCGTAGGTGAGGTCGAAATAATTGATAGGGATTCCGTGGGTGGTTTTGAGAAATCGTCTGACCTTTTCACCAAGCATAAAAAGGAGACCATCGATAAGTTTTTCTTTCCAAAAAGGCTTATTAGAATCCTCGCGAAGCATGACGCGTGTGAGAAAGGTGTTCTTGTAGTGTTGGAAGTCACTGAGTTTGTGGCATTTGAGATTTGAAAGAAGTTCGGCATTTTTGTCTTTGAGGTGAGAAGAATCACCTATGAAATGAAGAGAAATGGCGAAGATGAGGGAAGAAATGGCATCTTGTATGTAATGACCTTCGGGTGTTAAGACAGGGTTGTTGGCTTCATCATGTTGAAGGCTGTTGAGAATTTCTTGCCGTTGGTCTTCAGTGAGGTAGAAATCCCACCATCCTTTGAGTTGGCCAGAGAATCCAGAAATAAGGATTTCGGCAATGGATTTGTCGGGAATGGATGTTTGTGTCTTGTAAGCATTGGCTGCCATGGTCATTTGTTGTAAGAGAGACAGAATATTGTATTCTATCATGGCATCAATATTCCATTCGTAAATGGAATTGGAATTGAATTTGGCTTGGTTGAGGATACTGGGCTTTTGTTCGAGAGCAATATCCGGGCCAGGGATGGAGAGAGGAGGATGATCTGATAGACTCAGAATCTGAATCCTGATTGAGAGTGTGGACGGCGTTCGAGTTTGGAGAAGGGGTATCGTCAGCAATAAGGGGGGAGGAAGGAGAGACCTCAATGCTGGAGATCTGTTGTCGAAGGATATCAGCAAAATCCTGATTTTTGTGGATCTGGCGGATACTTGTTTGGGAAACTTGGAAGGGTTTAAAGATAGGTTGTTGAATAGTCGAAATAGGAGTTGAAGAGGAATGCGGGGATGAAAATGAAGGTAGTTGACCTTCGATGCGTTCAAGCTGTTTACTAATCGTACTGAGATGGTTATTACAAAAATTATTCTGGGCAATGATACGCCTAGAATTTTGTAAAATATCATTAGTGGCAGTCTTATAAGGAGTTGCTTCAATGGGGTGATCAGCGATGTTGAGATTGATCTGCCTTAATGGCGGATGGGGGGAGGAAATGGTCTCACCAGCAGTGGTTTCCCACTGATTTTGGTGGCGTTTGGATCGGGTAATAGGGTTGGTCATTTTGGTAAAGGAATTATAGGAGTCAATCATCTCTTGAATACAAGTAGGCATGAGAAATTGTTCAAACCAGTCAAAAAATAAGACCTGGGTTCGATATTCCTCAAGAAACTCGTAATAAGAGGTTTGAGTCTGATCGCGTTTAGGTTTACAGAAATTTCTGAAGAACCATTTGACCTTGGCCTTGTTGTGGGGAGCATTGAAATCAGACCGGAGAAAGTCCTTGTCAATTTGGAAGGGATTTTCCAGAACGTTAAGCTCGTTATGGAATTGTTGGTTCTCAGTCACCTGTGAATGAGTGGGGGAAGAAGGAAAGGATTCTTCTTCAGTAGGAGCTTTTGGATGGGTATAAATGGGATGGGGAATCTGAGATCGATAGTTGACATGTTGTAAGGCAGGGTTTGGAAGATCAGACGTGGAAAATCTGGACTTGTCAGGGAGATGTATGACAGGCGGTGGACGATTAGGAGTTCCTATTTGTGAAACTCTTCCAAGGTTTTGGAACGAAGAGGACATACTCTCGCTACGAGATAGGGAAGGGTTCCCTGCAGATCTCGAGCTAGAGGAACGATTGAAAGTGATACCAACAGTACCACCAGAATAGCGATTGATGCGTGAAACATCATTGCTAGGTTGGGGTTCAATAGGTTTGGTCTCAGAGTGATCCATGACCTCTAAGATCCATTCGTCAGGAAGGGTAACATCCCTCCATTGGATAGCTTTAGGTGTGACGGTGTTGGCGCATGTGAAATCAGTTTGCAATAAAATGGTTTGGTCTTTGGTGGATTGAAAATGATGCTTTGTTACAAACGCAGAAATCATGGCTTTATAATGGACTTTAAAACTCAAGGAAATATTCACGGTACCATGCATAAGAGCGTAATTAAAAGTTTTCAATTGGAGAGTTAGAGCATGAAGAATGTTAGGATCTCGTAAAGATAAAGTGAGATTGGGATGGCAATCAAAAGATAAAGGGCCACAGGCGAGACTGGACTCGACGGAGCTCATAAGGGAGTCTTTAAAACGGAGATGTCTTGCATCCCTTAAGATAGCAAGGATAGAAGCGTCAAGACCGGCAATAGTCAGGGGTATAATACCAACTTGGACTAGACCGATATGAATGAAATTGAAACCTTTTTTGCTATGACTTTGAAGAGAATCTTTGAACAATAGTTGAAAAGTTTCAATGGGTTTAGAAACTGACATAGAATGCTCTTCTTGTTTGAAAACATAATCATGCTTTAAAAATGGGTTTTTTGAAACGTGATAAATGTCATGCTTTGAAATCTTTGGTAGTTTCCAGTTATCGATGCAACCTTTAAAATCTTCAATGATCAGTTCGTTACTATTTATACGGCTTTGTGCGTTACTGGACTCAGTCAATTCATGAGCAGATGAGGTGCATGATGCATTATTGCAAGAAAATGGGTCCATAGTTGACATTAGATGCAGATGCAAGTGATGAGAGAATTACCAGCACAAAGCCAATGGTCTAACTGCCACACTCCGGGACTTACTGCCTGCTACCATGCATGGTCTAACCACTCTTTCAATATATGCAGATGCAACCTTAGCCAGCCATGAAGGCGGTTCTACAATGAATGCACAATGCAGCTGGAATGCTACAGTAACTCACTATTCCTATAAATAGTAAGTCGA
Source organism: Hypericum androsaemum (assembly GCA_963995505.1). Taxonomy (NCBI): domain Eukaryota; kingdom Viridiplantae; phylum Streptophyta; class Magnoliopsida; order Malpighiales; family Hypericaceae; genus Hypericum; species Hypericum androsaemum. The sequence goes on from OZ023185.1 coordinate 2,243,727, forward strand.
TGAACAATGAAGGCAAGAAAGATGCACAATAAAGGTGTTCTACCTTGATATATACTTTTGTTTGCGAAGCACCAAGGAGTTTTAACCCTGGAGAGTCCAATTGGGGACACTTCTCAAAAGCTATACCGTAGGTACGATTGAACGATATGATATGCAGGGGGGGCAATGGCTCTGATACCAGAGGGTGCGAGAAATATCAAATTGTTGACAGAAGGATCCAAGTTCATGTTTGGTCTGTCTCAATTCTTTCTTGATATTCTTCTGGAGCTTTAGATCTTGGCAGATCTGTAATCCTTGCTGTTGGGTGATACTGATGAGTTCACCGTAGGTGAGGTCGGAATAATTGATAGGAGTTCCGTGGGTGGTTTTGAGAAATCGTCTGACCTTTTCACCAAGCCTAAAAAGGAGACCATCGATAAGTTTTTCTTTCCAAAAGGGCTTATTAGAATCCTCGCGAAGCATGACGCGTGTGAGGAAGGTGTTCTTGTAGTGTTGGAAGTCACTGAGTTTGTGGCATTTGAGATTTGAAAGAAGTTCGGCATTTTTATCTTTGAGGTGAGAAGAATCACCTATGAAATGAAGAGAAATGGCAAAGATGAGGGAAGAAATGGCATCTTGTATGGAATGACCTTCGGGTGTTAAGACAGGGTTGTTGGCTTCATCATGTTGAAGGCTGTTGAGAATTTCTTGCCGTTGGTCTTCAGTGAGGTAGAAATCTCACCATCCTTTGAGTTGGCCAGAGAATCCAGAAATAAGGATTTCGGAAATGGATTTGTCGGTAATGGATGTTTGTGTCTTGTAAGCATTGGCTGACATGGTCATTTGTTGTAAGAGAGATAGAATATTGTATTCTGTCATGGCATCAATATTCTATTCGTAAATAGAATTGAAATTGAATTTGGCTTGATTGAGGATATTGGGCTTTTGTTCGAGAGCCATATCCGGGCCAGAGACAGGAGTCGAAGAGAAGGACCTTTGGGGTTCATGAATATGGTTTAAAATGGGATGGAGAGAGGAGGATGGTCTGATAGACTCAGAATCTGAATCCTGATTGAGAATGTGGATGGCGTTCGAGTTTGGAGAAGGGGTATCATCAGCAATAAGGGGGGAGGAAGGAGAGACCTCAATGCTGGAGATCTGTCGTCGAAGGATATCAGCAAAATCCCAATTTTTGTGGATCTGGCGGATACTTGTTTGGGAAACTTGGAAGGGTTTAAAGATAGGTTGTTGAATAGTCGAAGAGGAATGCGGGGATGAAGATGAAGGTAGTTGACCTTCGATGCGTTCAAGCTGTTTACTAATCGTACTGAGATGGGTATTACAAAAATTATTCTGGGCAATGATACGCCTAAAATTTTGTAAAACATCATCAGTGGCAGTCTTATAAGGAGCTGCTTCAATGGGGTGATCAGCGATGTTGAGATTGATCTGCCTTAATGGCGGATGGGGGGAGGAAATGGTCTCACCAACAGTGGTTTCCCACTGATTTTGGTGGCGTTTAGATCGGGTAATAGGGTTGGTCATTTTGGTGAAGGAATTATAGGAGTCAATCATCTCTTGAATACAAGTAGGCATGAGAAATTGTTCAAACTAGTCAAAAAATAAGACCTGGGTTCGATATTCCTCAAGAAACTCGTAATAAGAGGTTTGAGTCTGATCGCGTTTAGGTTTACAGAAATTTCTGAAAAACCATTCCGCCGCACCCTCTGGTATCACAGCCATTGCCCCCCTACATATCATATCGTTCAATCGTACCTACAGTATAACTTTTGAGAAGTGTCCCCAATTGGACTCTCCAGGGTTAAAACTCCTTGGTGCTCCTCACAACAAGGCCAAGGTCAAATAGTTTTTCGATTTGGGGGGGGGGGGGGGGGGGGGGGGAATATTTTCCTTTAAAAAGGTTGTAACAACCCAAGACATCCTCAGTAAGGATGGCTGGGGTGCAACCATAATAATTCCACCAGGTTAGGAACCAATATAGAATATGAGTACAATCGAAAGGCTGGAGGAAAAAGAACAGCCAAGTGTGTGTGAACTTTGAGTTTTTGTTGAGGAAAGCGTTGAACCAGGCTTGCTGGTAATCCCAATAGCAATAAAGAGTACTATGGGTAGTAGTCGGGGTGAGGGTGAGGGGTAGGTGCTTTGGCTTGTGCAAGGGTTGGCCCCATTGCGACGGATGTAAAATCTGCATGATTTGGCAGGTGGAGTAGGCAGGGGTTGACGTGTCAGGGGGCTTGTAGAAATGCTTTATGGTGATGGATTCTGTGTGCTCAAGGATGGCAGTGTAATAGGCTATTGGTTTGGCAATATCGGCCGGGATCATGTGCTGGCCGGGTGGGAAAATTCGGGCGGCTGCTATTGTGGGGTCAGTCTGGTGATGATCTCTTTTAACAAAGAGAAGAGACTGTGTCTGGGTTTTATGGGTGTAAACAGCTTTGGTTCGGTTTGGGGTGAGAGATTGGGAGGGCTGGGAAATGATATGGGTGGTGCTTGGCTTTGAGATTTTTGGGGAGGGTGTCGGCAATAAAGCTTAAGAGTTTTGGGATAGGCGTTGGAAAACATCGACAAGTTCGGCCGGGTAGACCGGATTTTATATATATATATATATTACGAACCCTCCTCTTCACTGGACAGAACACTTCTATTCTTCCGAAATTGATGAAAACTCCCATCATTAGTCTCTACTGGTTAGCTTTTGAAGTTGATATTTCGATTAATATTACGAACCGTTCAATTCGAACAATATTGTCTTGCTTTGGCGGGATGTACTTTATTTTGTTTTCTTATCGCTCTTTCTCTTCATATATATTGTATTTTAGTTTGGTATACAATCACATAAAATAATATATATGGCTAGACTAGATCTATTGAAAGTTGAAGTCTAACAGCTAGATCAAGGGCGACAACGATGGACAATAAGTTGGACTTGACCTCGATTGCAATCTCAGTTACCGATAGTCAAAGTAGTCCATCCCAGTTATTTTTTCACTTTTTTTAAAATTCGATTAGGCTACTCATGTATCATATGTGGTGGCAATTAATTTTTTCTGGAATTTTGGGCCATTAATTTATGTGTACGTACTTTTCAATACCGGACGTGAATGTGATCCCTGGGCAGAACCGACTTCGGGCCAATTAATGTAGCCCACCGACAATGACCTGATTTGGTTGCAATAATTGGGAGTGTGCGTTCGGTATTTACCGATCCCGATTATCGAATACCAAATTTACCGAATATCGAAATACTAAAAAAATTCTACCGATCTCAATCCCGAATAGTATTTGGTAAATTCAGTATTTACCAAATTAAATTTTGGTAAATTCGGTATTTACCAAATTTATCAAATTTTTTTAAAATTATAATTTATCATTATATTTAATCAAAAAAATATAAACATAGTTTCAATAAATATGAATTTAATCTAATAAGTACAAGTCCATCAAATCTAATTAGTATAAAGTCTATTTTGAGCATCGACTTTTTGACGAGGCCAATGATTTTTTTGATAAATTATCTATAATTTGGCTTACATATTTATTAATATATTTGGTAAATTATCATTTTGGTAAATTTAGTAAATTTCGATAAAATATCGGTATTTACCAAAATTTATCGAATACCGATATTTACCAAATTTCTCAAAAATCTCCTACCGAATTGATTACCGAATTTCGATTTACCAATTCTGAACTATCAATTACCAAAATTTTATCGAATTTACTAAATTCTAATTATCATTTGCTCACCCCTAGCAATAATAAATGATTTAGTCGCACAAATATATGTTTTATTATTGTCCAAACAATACATTTATTATTCTCTTAATTTTGCACAATGTTAATAGTGTTGGGTTTATACCCATTTGTTAGGCTTACACCCATGATCCAACAATTCTCATATGGGCTTGGACCACCTCCTCCTTGTTTAGGTGGCAATTGTTGCCACTTTGATATATTGTGAGCGAGAACCGACCAGTGACAAAAAATCTGTTACGATCCTGTGGATACTGCACTACAACAAGTAAGTGTATTTACGATTTAACGAATTCGTTTGTTAATTAATTTAACGTCAATTATTTTATAATTTTTTTATTATAATATGTTATAATCACCATTATGAATCATCATTGGTATCAGAACTTGATTAGTTCTTGTTCTGGATGTTAATTAATTTTTTGAAAATAAAAATTATGTGTAATTTTTGTTCAAAAAGTTGGATTTCATGAAAGTGTTCTTGAGAATGCTCTCTGTTGTCCTTGTATAATATGAATAGAAACCCCTAGGTTCTGATCTGAAATTAGTGCGCAAAATGCGTATAAGAATTTTGTCCTTATTCGCACATGGGTGAAAATCTCGGTACTAATCTAAAATTAACGCGAAAGGCGAATAAGGATTTCGTCCTTATTTTGCAAACGTGAGAAACTTAGGGAATAAAGTGAAATTGTTCCACTCTAAACGCGTTTCAAAAGGCCTTGTCTTTACTTGTACACGCGTTAAACTTGTGGGACTAAATTATAATTTATCCAAAATCCCAAATCGGGACGAATCCTAATTTCGCGAAAACTGGGGTTTTTTCGCCCCGATTTCAATCCCCTAAAAAATCAACCAAATCGGAGGACAACGAGTATAACTCTTGTCTCCGACGACATATCGGGACCATGTCGACCTTCTTGGTCAGATTTTTCTGGTCTAAACCGGATAAAAATTGCCGATGACATTTTTTTTTCCTTCCGACGAACGAATCACGGAGTTCGTTGTAGCTCGAGAAAATGAGTTTTCTCAACGAGGATGTGTCGAGGCTGACCGAACCAGTATGGTTGGTGTCCGGTTTGGGCGTGTTACTGCGTCGTCGCGGTGGCCGGAATAAATAAACCCTCGGTTGGGTATTCTCTTTTTTTTTCTACTTTCGTTCGATGAAGAAGAAGAAGAGGGAGATGAAGGAGATTATGAGGAGGGCAATTCCGTAATTGTACAAATTTTTTGCCGGAGTATATATACTCGAAAATTGCAAAACCGTAATTTCGTAGTTAAAAAAAGGGAAGCGGGTTTGACCGTGGGTCAACGCGGACCGTTTCTTCATGGGCCATTTTTTTAAAGGGGCCCAACCCGCATTTTCGACTTTAAGTCAATACGGGTGTGGGCTTGTGGGCCAATAAATTTCCACGCGGCCCATTTGACTATTTTGGTTGAAGTGAGTCTATTTTTAGTCTTGGTTAAATAAAATGAGTTTTATTCAAATAAAATTTATTTATTTTTTGATAAAAAATTTAATTTTAAAAATCAAAAATATATTTTAGAATGAGTTCTAAACTATATTTATTCCAATATTTTTAGAATTAAGACACTAAAAATATGAAAAATAATATAACCTATAAGGATCACACAATATAAGGCTATATTGTGAATATTCTTTTTGCCCTTTATCATTGATATAATTAAAATTACGATTTTAATCAATTGGGACTACTTGTGAGCTGACCCAAATAACTTGCATTATAATGCAGGTTATCAATGAGGATGAAGTGTTGTCCAAGAAAGTGTGTTGAACCTGTGCATGTTGCAGAGGCACAAGACATACGCCGAAAGATATTAAAGCGTCGTATCTCTCGGTGGGTGAATAGAGATTATGAACAAGTGCTTACCGAGCATATTGTCTCAGTTCACAATGAGATACAAGAATGTATCTTGGGTTGAGGTTACAACAGTGGGTATAACTGGGTATTGATGTTCATGGATCTTCTAGCTACGTTGAAGATTACGGAAGATGTTGACACTTTCATATCTCCAATAACTGGGACTACTCACAGAACAGCTGTGGAACGTCTGGTTACATATCTAGGTGGGAAGAAAATTTTAGAGGAAATTATTCTGCCAGCCTAGGAAAGTAATCAGTTTGAACGAGTTCTTGAACCAAAAAGTTTCTGATGGTTCGAAGGTGGAACGAAGGGGTTATATAAGAATGGCTGGTTTTGGCTTTTTTTTTGGAGCTGGCTGTAGATGATCCTTCTTCGGAAGACATGATGGAGGTTGTCCACTTTTGTCGGCTCGAGGAAAAGGTTTTTTTGACCGAGGAGCACGTTGCAAGTATTTATGGTCTTCAATTTGGTAGTCAGGATATCACTCTGAATATGAAACTGACTCCAGTGCAAAGGGAGACTTACAGATCAGAAGCTGACAGCTTGGGTTTGGCACCGTCTGATGCCAATTATATTAGAGTGAAGAATATAGAGAATGCATTGAAAGGGAAAGGAAAAAAGGGTATAATTGATTATGATTGGGCTAAACTTTACATTCTCTACGCCTTAGGCGTGTTTCTCGTTCCCCCAACGTCAGAGGTCCTCCCATTGAAATACTGGTATTATGTTAATCAACTATCCCAGGTGTCAAGATATAACTGGTGCAAATTTGTTGCTGATAAGATGAATGAAGAGTTAGGTAGATGTTTGAAGTGTTTCAAAACTAGCACACTCATCAAGATTGGCTGTAATGCTCATGCTTTGTTGAATTATTTCAAAACATTTAATAGTGAGAAGATTTTTCCTGTTTCTTCCAGCACCACCACTAGTGCATCCCGTTTCCGGAATATGTCTTTGTCCCAGGTATTTCATAATATTTTTTTTCTGTTTAAAACAAATTTAAGATATGTACGTTGATCTAATTATGGTGTTTGTTCGTTGCTTAAAACAATGTAGCTTTATGCAAGTCATTACAAGCTTATCCAGGAGCGAGATAATTTAGATGCTCGGCGGAAAGCTGTAGATGGATCTATTAATATGGTGAAGTTACTTATCGACGATAGACAGACTACAGAGAAAGGAAGCAGGGTGGTAGGAGATGGTGTTGTTGAAGATGGTGATGAGGAAAAGGAGGAGAACGATGAGAAGGAAGATGTTGCTGTGAGTGTCCCTCTTTATCTTAGACGTTCTTATTTTTCATTATTTTGGTTGGATATATTTTGCATTAAAAATGGTATTTGGTTTGCATTCGAGGTTATATTTGTTTGCATTCGAGGCGATATTGTTTTGCATTAGAGTTGATATTGATTTTCATTCGAGTTGATATTGTTTTGCATTCGAGGCAATATTGGTTTGCATTAGAGTTGATATTGGTTTGCATCCAAGGTGATATTGGTTTGCATTAGGGTTGATATTGGTTTGCGTCCAGGATGATATTGGTTTGCATTAGAGTTGATATTGATTTTCATTCGAGTTGATATTATTTTGCATTCGAGGCAATATTGGTTTGCATTAGAGTTGATATTGGTTTGCATCCAAGGTGATATTGGTTTTCGTTAGGGTTGATATTGGTTTGCGTCCAAGATGATATTGGTTTGCATTAGAGTTGATATTGTTTCGCGTCCAAGGTGATATTGGTTTTGCATTCAACGTGATCATTGGATTTGCTTTCCACTGATCCTGGGTTCATGCCCAGGGGGCCAACGCGGGCCCTGATTTCGGCTATGAGGAGGAGGAGTTGGGCAATGAGGAGGATGTTCAGGGCACTCCTGAGATGGATGAGATTGCTGATAAGGAGGATGAGGATCAGGTCGAAAAGGATAAGGGCAGCGAGGGTAAGTATAATGTCAATGCGAATGAAATTATTCGCCATGATGGGCATATAGAGGATGTTCATCCTGATGATAAGTGGGCCATCATACGATGTATGGCAAAGGCTGCCTGTGAGTTGGTCAACCTGTCGTCCCCTTTGACATGTGGTACAAGTTTCTATGATGAAGCTTCCGCCTTTGCAGATAAGTTTGCAGCCGGTGTCGCCGATGCTTCGGGTGGTCCGTCTATTGTGGAGGATGATCATAACACAGTGCGTGAACCAGAACCAATAGTGTCGCCTAATAAGGACGACACTTTTGTTGTTGATCATAAGAGGAAGACGAGAACCAGTCACGCTCTCAGGACTCCATATACGGACCCTGAACTAAAAAGGCGCAAGAAAGTTCTGGCACCAAAAAAGGTCATGAAGCCGATTATCCTGCCCGGCGATGATGATGATTTTCAGATTATTGAAGGTAGCAATTTCGTCAATGTGCCACCCAGACAGTTCACCCGAGATTTCGTGATAACAAATGAGAGAGTGGAGGCTGCAAAGGCTTGTTTTAAGTCTTTGACTAGTGCTCAAAAGAATATTCTTGTCAAGTATGCAAATGACAGAGCTAAATCAAAAGAATTACCGTAAGTCTTATATTATTTTATAGTTACATTTTGAGAACAACATTTTTCTGACAGTACTAATTTTTTTTTTCAGTGGCGAACAGTTGTGTTTTGACCATTGCGAGCATTTGATACGCATGGATTTTGAAACCCTTCAGGGAAGGCAATGGATTTCTTCCGGAGTTAAATTATATATATTTTCCATTAATATTGGTTCCACATTGTTTCGGTATTGATTTCATCCTGAATTTATATTGGTCTGGAAGCGAGTTGTTACTGGTTCTGCCCAGATTTGTTACTGGTTTCAAATTGAATGATATACTGTTTTGAATTTTTGAAATCAAGTACATGCTGGTTTGGTGTCCCTTAACATTTGTTTGGATGTGCATGTCTACTATTTTGCTGTGATTACATGCTGGTTCGTGTGTGACTTGAATTTTTTTTTCTAATCGATATTGTGCATTCGGCACTATTTTGGTTGACATGTGTTTTCTCGTTATAATATTGTAGGGCACAACTATGTGGTACACTTTTCCATATATTGGAACTCAAGAGGCTGAGGAACAAAGACAAGTTGTTTGCGACGAATTACTTCATACCGTTCAAATGGCTTATCCATATGCCATGCGATACCTCTCTGAAATTCCATATGTAAGTCGTTAAGAAATTGGTTTCCTTTTTTTAAAATATATTTCTATAGAATATTTCTTTTCGATCGCAAAAGTACGTTGATTAATATTTTTATTTCTCTTTTTGGTGACAGTGGATCTTTCCATACTGTAATAATCTCCACTTCTCAGTCTTTGTCATTGATACATTGTCAAAGGGCTGTTACATTTTGGACAGTCTTTCTGTTGGCGAGGAGAAGGCTGCCATCCTGTCAAGTATTGGGATAACGATACAAGATTATATTGCTCCCTTCATGGCAAAAATCAAAGGGATTGACGGGATGGATTTCGAATGGAAAGTCTTATCAAATTGTCTGAAACAAAAGGATGGGTTTAGTTGTGGTATATTCGCGTGCAAGTTTATGGAGCACTACACGCATCTTTGGGGAGGCAACACATTCCCGCAGCTTGATTGGGCTGACCCCAAAGTTTTAGCAGGGCTGAAAAGAAATATTTGTGTTGATCTTATTGCACAGCCGGATAATTTGCTACTGCCAACCATCTTGACTCAAGCGTTGCAGGTGTATGAAGGAACAAAGAGAAGGGTTTATACCAGATCAAAGAATTTGGCTAGGTAGAAGGTTAAATTGTAGGCACCTTTTTATTTCAGAAATATGATTGCTTTCAGTTTTTTTAGGATGTTTTTTATGATGCCATTTTGGTTCTGTATTTCGGCTTGATATCTATTAAGACGATTTGCATCAGTTTTTATCTTGGCTAATATTTTTGTCATACAATTATAACCAATATGATAACTCCATCAAATCGATATCATAATTAGTTGAAACCAATATCAGAACACCCTGAAACCAACATCTTTACACCTTAAAGCCAATACTAGAACGAATTCAAACCAAACTCATAACACGTTGAAACCAATGTCAGAATATGTTTAAATCAAAATCATAACTTGACAGAACCAATATACAAGATCGTCGAAACCAATATCAGAACTCGTTGAAACTATTAGCAAACCGATATCAGAATATGTTAATTGAACCAATATCATATCTCGTTTAAACCAATATCAGAACTAGTTCAAACCGATATCAGAATTCGTTAATTGAAACCGATATCAGAACACTCGGAAACCAATATCAGAATATATTCAATATCTTAATTCATGCGAGACAACATACTTTGATCGAATTTGAATTCAATCTTCCGCTTCCATTTAATAAAGATAAAATATTTCTAAACAGTTAAACCAATATCGTTTTAAACACAAAATACAATTACTAACGGTTATGTCATTTTCAAATGATTATGCTGCTCTTCTCTCTCTTGGTATGAGCCATTGGTTTGACTGTCATTTTGCTTCTGTCTTTTCCGCTGGTACTTTGTCTTCGATATTTGCCGCCCGATTTCGTTTGCACTTTTCAATCTCTTTCTTGTCCTCCTTTGATTTTCTCGTATTTTAATAGTTTTACCCAATGCTTTGGATGACTGTGGTACATCATCCTCTAGCCGTGCTTGTGGCATTGGAGTACCTTCATTGGAGCAAACAATTGTTAGTAGTACACCAAAAAGATGGAAAGAAAAAATTAGAATTAGGCAAAAATAATATCACCACCCGTCAAAACAAATTTCCAAACTAGAGGAAACCAATATCAGACCAAGTCAAAACTAATAACAGAACTAGTCGAAACCAATATCAAAACCAGTCGAAACCAATAACAGAAATTTTCGAAACCAATATCAGAACCAGTTGAAACCAATATCAGAACTAGTCGAAACCAATAACAGAAATAGTTGAAACCAATAACAGAAATATTCGAAACTAATATCAGAACCAGTCGAAACCAATAACAGAAATAGTCGAAACCAATAACAGAAATATTCGAAACCAATATCAGAACCAGTCGAAACCATTATCAGAACTAGTCGAAACCAATAACAGAAATAGTTGAAACCAATATCAGAACCAGTCTAAACCATTAATAGAACAAGTCGAAACCAATAACAGAACAAGTAGAAACCTAATTCAGAACTACTGTAAACCAATAACAGAACTATCGTGAGATTTCTACGATTACTACGATTAAGATTCCTTACCTTGTAAGCTACAACGTGAGAATTATTGCATCATAGTATCCAAATTGTCGTCAACAAATTTCACTGCATCTGCATCCATAGACACGAGAGCTGCCAAATGATTCATCTTTCGTGTTAAATACTGGTAGTATTGGGCATAGTTATCTTCTGGAATTGTGGTTTCCATAGTTATATCCAATCCCTCCTTTGCCTTTTTTGTCCACCGTTTCATCACATAGTGTTGAGGCAATGTTCCGAACTCAGCATAATCAGCGAAGCCACTCAAAGTATCCATCACCTTCAGTATGTGTTTGCACAATAATCCTAAGCTTTCATACAGCCTGCACGAGCATGTAAGTACCATGTTTGTCTTCTGAATTACCACCATTCTTACATCAATCTTACTTCCATTTGTTTCAAGCTTATAGACTCGGTAATTGGAGGCATCACCTGCAGGTGTACGTGTGATATGTCAAGCAATATAAAATATGTGACTCGAGTGTCTAATATTATACTTTCGTTACCTATTAAAGGGCGGCCATCCAATGCTACTTCGATTTGGTAGCGACGAGATTCCTCATATTGCTGTTGGAACTTTTCAAACATTTTATGCGTGTACACCTCTACTGATGTAACCAAAGAGCTACTTCTGTGTCAGTTGTTAGGCAACTTGTTTTTCGCTTCGAACTCAGCCATACTCTCTGCACGCCTTTTGCTCTTGACCATGTTGTTGAAATGTGTAAAGAATTCAAGCAAGTTGTAATCACATTGCAAATACCCTCGTACAACACTGTTGCACAATTCAACAACTTGTGTTGTAACCATGCCAGCAGTAAAATATTCCCTAACCCAAGCTGATGACCACTGTGTTCGATATCGATGTATGGAAACCAGCCATTGGTGCCCTCCCGATGGGAAGCACTCTTGAATCATTTCATTCCAGAAATAATCAAATTCTTTTTCATTGTCAGCTTCGTATATCAGATAATTGAATGCTTGCAATACTTCATTTGTGCATAGATGACTTAACCTTTTCTTAGCATTCTCTAATATGTGCCAGGTGCATAGCACGTGGTATGTACCTGGCAATTCCGAACTTATTGCGTTAGCAATAGCTTGGGTTTGGTCGGTGAATATGGTCTTGGGCGCTCTGTTTTCCATGCATTTCAAGAATGTTCGAAACAACTATTGGAAAGATGTTGTTGTTTCATCGAACAAAAGTGCAGCTCCGAAAATGCACGTCATGCGATGGTGATTGAAACCTGCGAAAAGAGCTGCACAACAATATGCCCAATAAATTTAAAGCAGTTCCAATTTACTCATAAACCAATATTTGAACTCTTCAAAACCAGTATCATTGTACACCAAAGACAGTATAACATCAGAAGCAGACGAATAATATCACATGTGAAAACTAACATCCGAAGACTTGCAAGCCCGTATCTCATTATACTCAGCAATAATCCACTACATTGAAAAAATCATAACATTAGAAGTAACCCAATATTGTTTCACAGATAAACTATTACCAGAACACATGACAACCAGTATAACATTATATTTAAACCAATATCAGAAAATATGAAATATCATTAAACCTGTAATATTACTTCACAATATGAAATCAAAGTTAAATACCTAATGGACGGTAATTTTTATTGGTTCTGTATGTGGTATCGAAATAGATTGCATCACTGAAGATCTTGTAGTCCATTCTCATTTTTTTGTCGGCCCAAAAGATGTTCGCAATTTGTTCTTCACTGTCCACTTCAATTTTGTAATAAAAAGACGGATTCCTAAATGCTTCAGTTCTGAAATATTCTTGTAATAAAGTAGCTTCACCGAATTTCATCATTTTCTGTTGTCGTGTGCCCAAATGGTTCTTCAAATCAATAGGAAGGAAACCAAGCTTTTCTGCTCCTCCAACTACCTTTGCCATCAGTTCATAAGAAGACCTGAGGGGAATGCCTACATCATTTTTTATTATTGCAATTTGTTGCTGCATTGAATTGACTTTCCTGTTGGATCTTAGCATGTAAGCCAACTCTCCACCGAGAAGATCATGGTTATGTTGTACGTCCCACTCCTTTATAAAATAAAATGCATTATCAGCTGAGAGGTAAAATGTGATAAGCGCTCCACACCCTATTCTTTCCTCTCTTCGTGAATATTTCTGAGCAGTTTTATTTTTTGGGACTTCACACGTCCTACGAACGCCCTCCTTATTGTAAAGATATCTGATATAATGTATCTCTTTAGTTTTTTCACCATTGATTTTCTTAGGCTTCTGATAATCTTTTCGCACACTGAATCCTTTTCTGTGGGCATAAGAGAGGTAGAAGTTGAGAGTATGATCCACGGTGTCAAATTGTATTGTAGACCACCATTCTCTTTTTTCCATTTTCTCTATTTTTTCCATTGATTGTGTCATTGTTGGTGTCACTGCAAACAAATATCAATGTCGGAATACTTCCAAACCAATATGCTGAAACCAATATCAGAACTACTTGAGAACCAATATCAGAACTAGACTAAACCAATATCAAAACCACACGAAAACAATATCAAAACCAGCCGAAACCAAAATCAAAATAACCCGAAACCAATAGCAGAACCAGTCGAAACCAATATCAGTACTAGCCGAAACTAATATCAGAATAAATCGAAACCGATATCAGAACTAGCCGGAACCAATATCAGAACTAGCCGAAACCAATATCAGAACTAGCCGAAACCAACATCAGAACAAATCGAAACCAATATCAGAACAAATCAAAACCAATATCAAAACTAGCGGAAACCAATATCAGAACTAGGCGGAACCAATATCAGAACTAGCAGAAACCAAAATCAGAAAAAATCAGAACCAATATCACAACTAGACGAAACCAATACCAGAACTAGCCGAAACCAATATCAGAACTACCAGAAACCTATATCAGAACTACCAAAAACCTATATCAGAACTAGGCAAAACCAATATCAGAACAAATCGAAACCAATATCAGAATAAATCAAAACCAATATCAGAACTACCCGAAACTAATACCAGAACTAGCCGAAACCAATATCAGAACTACCCGAAACCAATATCAGAACTACCCAAAACCAATATCAGAACTACCCGAAACCTATATCAGAACTACTAAAAACCTATATTAGAACTAGGCGAAACCAATATCAGAACAAATCGAAACCAATATCAGAACTACCCAAAACCAATACCAGAACTAGCCGAAACCAATATCAGAACTACCCGAAACCAATATCAGAACTACTTGAAAACCAATATCAGAACAAATAGAATTCAAACGAAAAACAAACCTTCTATTCTGTCACCGTTTTGATTGTAGCTAAAACAACTCTGTGTGGTATCTTGGTTTGCAGTTGTTCCACTAACCTACGTTTCATTACTTCCAATTTCACCGGCAGCGCTCTTTGACGGACTTTCTGCAAAATCAATAACAATAGAGCAAATGTAACTTGAATATGAACATTCAAACCGAAGTCAATCCCTTATATTTAATTTTAAAAGCTTTTCAACTGAAACTTTTATAAGATATAAATAACTAGTATTTACCTCTAATTAACGGGATGTCATTTGTTTCACCATCCAAGCATTCTTCTTCATTTTTCCCAATTATTTTTGCTGAAGCCATACACAGAAGTTGGGAAAGTTTTCCTCCGAATGTTTTAATGCAACTTCGGAAATGAAGAAGAAAACTCAATTGGAATGGCAGAGAGGTGAAGCTCAATTGGAAAGAGCAACCGAGTGGCAGGCGAAAGGTTGAAATCTTCGCTGCTATCTGCGTTGTTATCGGCTTTAACGGTTTTGCGGCGCTGGTAGACAAAACGTCCCAGCTTTGGATTTGTAAAAAAGTTGTCAGCCAAAATTTTTGCACTCCACGAGAAGAGCATAAAATAATCACACCTATTCTCTATCTTCGTTTCCATTATTCATGATTTTTCACTAATACCCCTTATCATATTTTCAATCCTTTTGGTCCATTTGCGTGGGGACATTCCTTGTCCCCATCTAATCCATACCCCAATAATTGGGGGTGTGCGTTCGGTATTTACCGATCCCGATTATCGAATACCAAATTTACCGAATATCGAAATACTAAAAAAATTCTACCGATCTCAATCCCGAATAGTATTTGGTAAATTCAGTATTTACCAAATTAAATTTTGGTAAATTCGGTATTTACCAAATTTATCAAATTTTTTTAAAATTATAATTTATCATTATATTTAATCAAAAAAATATAAACATAGTTTCAATAAATATGAATTTAATCTAATAAGTACAAGTCCATCAAATCTAATTAGTATAAAGTCTATTTTGAGCATCGAATTTTTGACGAGGCCAATGATTTTTTTGATAAATTATCTATAATTTGGCTTACATATTTATTAATATATTTGGTAAATTATCATTTTGGTAAATTTAGTAAATTTCGATAAAATATCGGTATTTATCAAAATTTATCGAACACTGATATTTACCAAATTTCTCAAAAATCTCCTACCGAATTGATTACCAAATTTCGATTTACCAATTCTGAACTATCAATTACCAAAATTTTATCGAATTTACTAAATTCTAATTATCATTTGCTCACCCCTAGCAATAATAAACGATTTAGTCGCACAAATATATGTTTTATTATTGTCCAAACAATACATTTATTATTCTCTTAATTTTGCACAATGTTAATAGTGTTGGGTTATACCCATTTGTTAGGCTTACACCCATGATCCAACAATTCTCATATGGGCTTGGACCACCTCCTCCTTGTTTAGGTGGCAATTGTTGCCACTTTCACCTTCATATGTGTACAAGCTACTAAGTGTAGCTTGTCCACATGTCATGACACCCACTTTGGGTGATGATGTGGAGGGGAATTACCCCACTTATAAAAGAAGAAGATGGGGATGAAAGGGTGGGGGTGGCACACATAAAAGGGGGAAAATTATTAATTTGATCCCTGAGTTCTCGATTCGACTCCGAGGCAGATAAAGTCGTAAAAATTATTCTCGACTTTGATATATTTTGAGCGAGAACCGACCAGTGACAAAAAATCTGTTACGATCCTGTGGATACTGCACTACAACAAGTAAGTGTATTTACGATTTAACGAATTCGTTTGTTAATTAATTTAACGTCAATTATTTTATAATTTTTTTATTATAATATGTTATAATCACCATTATGAATCATCATTGGTATTAGAGCTTGATTAGTTCTTATTCTGGATGTTAATTATTTTTTTGAAAATAAAAATTATGTGTAATTTTTGTTCAAAAAGTTGGATTTCATGAAAGTGTTCTTGAGAATGCTCTCTGTTGTCCTTGTATAATATGAATAGAAACCCCTAGGTTCTGATCTGAAATCAGTGCGCAAAACGCGTATAAGAATTTTGTCCTTATTCGCACATGGGTGAAAATCTCGGTACTAATCTGAAATTAATGCGGAAGGCGAATAAGGATTTCGTCCTTATTTCTCAAACGTGAGAAATTCTTAGGGAATAAAGTGAAATTGTTCCACTCTAAACGCGTTTCAAAAGGCCTTGTCTTTACTTGTACACGCGTTAAACTTGTGGGACTAAATTATAATTTATCCCAAATCCCCAAATCGGGACGAATCCTAATTTCGCAAAAACTGGGTTTTTTCGCTCCGATTTCAATCCCCTAAAAAATCAACCAAATCGGAGGACAACGAGTACAACTCTTGTCTCCGACGACATATCGGGACCATGTCGACCTTCTTGGTCAGATTTTTCTGGTCTAAACCGGATAAAAATTGCCGATGACATTTTTTTTCCTTCCGACGAACGAACCACGGAGTTCGTTGTAGCTCGAGAAAATGAGTTTTCTCAATGAGGATGTGTCAAGGCTGACCGAACCAGTATGGTTGGTGTCCGGTTCGGGCGTGTTACTGCGCCGTCTCGGTGGCCGGAATAAATAAACCCTCGGTTGGGTATTCTCTTTTTTTTTTCTGCTTTCGTTCGATGAAGAAGAAGAAGAGGGAGATGAAGGAGATTATGAGGAGGGCAATTCCGTAATTGTACAAATTTTTTGCCGGAGTATATATACTCGAAAATGGCAAAACCGTAATTTTGTAGTTAAAAAAAAGGGAAGCGGGTTTGACTGTGGGTCAACGCGGACCGTTTCTTCATGGGCCATTTTTTAAAGGGGCCCAACCTGCATTTTTGACTTTAAGTCAATACGGGTGTGGGCTTGTGGGCCAATAAATTTCCACGCGGCCCATTTGACTATTTGGTTGAAGTGAGTCTATTTTTAGTCTTGGTTAAATAAAATGAGTTTTATTCAAATAAAATTTATTTATTTTTTGATAAAAAATTTGATTTTAAAATTATTATGATAATTTTAAAAATCAAAAATATATTTTAGAATGAGTTCTAAACTATATTTATTCCAATATTTTTAGAATTAAGACACTAAAAATATGAAAAATAATATAACCTATAAGGATCACACAATATAAGGCTATATTGTGAATATTCTTTGTGCCCTTTATCATTGATATGATTAAAATTACGATTTTAATCAATTGGGACTACTTGTGAGCTGACCCAAATAACTTGCATTATGATGCAGGTTATCAATGAGGATGAAGTGTTGTCCAAGAAAGTGTGTTGAACCTGTGCATGTTGCAGAGGCACAAGACATACGCCGAAAGATATTAAAGCGTCGTATCTCTCGGTGGGTGCATAGAGATTATGACTAAGTGCTTACCGAGCATATTGTCTGAGTTCACAATGAGATACAAGAATGTATCTTTGCTGGAGGTTGCAACAGTGGGTATAACTTGGTATTGATGTTCATGGATCTTCTAGCTACGTTGAAGATTACGGAAGATGTTGACACTTTCATATCTCCAATAACTGGGACTACTCACAGAACAGCTGTGGAACGTCTGGTTACATATCTAGGTGGGAAGGAAATTTTAGAGGAAATTCCTCATAATAAGTCAATGAGGTTGCTAAGTGGGCATAAAGTACGTTGCTTCTGTGCTCATGAATATGTTCATGAATTCCCTTATCCTAGCAAGTGGACAATCATGAACTCTGTGCCAGCCCGTGTCATATATAGAGATATTGTCTTTAATGATGCGTAGATCTTTTGTATGGGTTTAAATCTTGTTGGAAGTTTTTTGTACATATGTGTATAAAACTTCATGTATTTTCATGGTTGTAATAAAGATGCATGTGTGTTTCTGCAATTAAATAGTTTGTTTATTTAATTGCTTATTATTACCATGAGATATATCCACTTGAATTTACTATTAAAGAACTTTGAACATTTAAAGTTCAAAATTAATTCTCGAAGGGTGAGGAGAAACATACCCGTGACCTACTTCGAATTCGAGGTTAATCAAGAACTTTATATCGTTTAAAGTTATGAACGTATAGTAAATTATAATGTATTGCTGAAAACATACTCCTCACACATTTTTTTATGATTTCCAACAATTATGTCGATTGCTTCAAAATCAATTATCGCCGAACTCAATAAAGATTTGAAACTTAACGGTAATAATTATGATAACTGGAATATGAAGATCCAGTACGTGCTAGAAGAGCAAGAAGTGCTTGAGATCATAAGTAAAATTTTGGTCGAACCTGAAACTGGCAACACCCCCCAGCACAGGCGTGATAAAGACGCCTACATAGTTTGGAAAAAGAAAAATTCTACTGCTCGACTCATCTTACTAAGTACCATGATGGATGACATCACAAGGCAATTTCGTATGTTTAAAAGTGCCAAAGACCTATGGGATGTACTTAAAGAAAGATTCGGAAAACTTTCTGTTTCAAAGCTGCGAGCTTTGACTATAAGGTTTGATACTTACAAAAAGTATCCTGATCATTCGATAAAAATACATCTCAGGCAGATGTCAAATATGATCAGTGGGCTAGCTGAGGCTGGCCACGTGCTTAGTTATGAGCAGCAAATCCAAGCTGTCATTCGTTCCCTGCATACAAATTGGGAACACATAAAAATGACTCTTAGCCATGCTGATAATGTTACGACATTTGATGACATGGTCCGTCATTTCGAGCTAGAAGAGGATCGCCTCATAGCAATCAGAGTCCACCCAGAAGTACATGTGACTGGGTCTAGCTTCAGAGGAAGCAAGAGGAAGATGGGCCAAAATGGCAAAGGTAAGAACAGCTGGAGAAACAAGAAAAATAAAGCTGAAACTTCTGTAACTAATGTGAATAGTTTTGGAAAGAAGAAACAACGAAAGTATAACATTTTAAAAGTAAAATGTTTCAATTATCAACAGAAGGGTCACTTTGCAAAAGATTGCAAAGAGAAAAAGAAGGTACATTTTATTCACTCATATGCGAGTAAATTATATGTATCAAGTACAATTCTTCTAACCGCAAGTCATCCTATATGGGTGATTGATTCAGGAGCGACAGACCATGTGACAAAGGACCGTGGTACTTTTGTTGAATTCTGACGACTACCGATTGGAGCAAAATCTATCTTTGTGATTTACCTGATTCAAGTTTTTCCTTTGCCAGTGCTTCGCAAACGTCTTAAGATGATGTTGTGCTATGGCATTCTAGACTGAGCCATATTGGTCAAGATCGCTTGAATCATCTAGCTAAGACAGGACTGTTGGGTAATTTAGAAAAAGTTATATTACCTACTTGCGAATATTGTCTAGAAGGAAAATTGATAAGAAAACTATTTGAAAAGGGAACTAGAGCCAATGATCAATTGCAATCAGTCCATTCCGACATCTGTGGTCCAATGAATGTGAGGGCTAGACATGGAGCATATTTTTTCATCACTTTTATAGATGACTATAGTAGATATGGTCAAATCTATTTGATTTCTCACAAATCAGAAGCAATAAATTATTTCAAGATATTTATGAATCATGCTGAGAATCAACTAGATCGAAAGATTAAGGTCTTACGAACTGATCGTGGTCGCGAGTATCTTTTCGATGAATTTAAAGCTCTGTGTAAGAAAAAGGAATTGAATATCAGTTGTCCATTCCTTATACACATCAACAAAACGGGATAGCAGAAAGAAGGAATAGAACCCTTCTTGACATGGTTAGGTCTATGATAGAGGAGGCAAATTTGCCTATATCCTTTTATGGAGATGCGCTCCTTACCGCTACATATGTTCTAAATTGTATTCCCTCTAAGTCTGTCACTACTACCCCTAACGAAATGTGGACAGGTCAGAAACCTGATCTGAGCTACTTAAGACCGTGGGGGTGTGCATCTTACGTCCATTCTACCTCGAGTACATACGGTAAATTAAGACCGAGAGGTAGAAAGAGTATTTTTATAAGATACTCTGAAGTATCAAAAGGATACATGTTCGTGGGCGAACTAGAAAATAGACAAGTGACAGAATTTGAATCACGAGATGTCACATTCTTGGAAAAAGATTTTTCAAAATTGGGAGAGGTGCGTCATGATCTTGCCTTACATGAAGTTAATGAGCCATAATCATCTGGATCACTCCATCCGAGTGGGAGAATTGTGGAGGAGAAAAATCAAAATTTTCTATCTCAAATTGATCCGGAAGTTCATGATCCAAATGATCAACATCTTAGTGGGAGTACAATTCCGAACTCCAGTGGGAGTATGGATTTTTGCTTCTGTGGGAGTACGATTCCAGGTTATGATGAATACATGAGAGATGTTTATCAAAATTGAAAAATTCGTAGAATTAAAAGAACTAGCATTCCATGCCGATTATTTGAGATTGAAAGTTCTGCAAATACTTTCTTGGTATCATTAAGAAGACATAATGGTCTAAGTGAGATTCTTTTAGCAATCCTATAAGATGAAGATGAACCTAAGAATATTTCTGACGCTCTATTATCTCCCGAAAAGAATGAATGAGGTAAAGCAATGGAGGAAGAGATGGCTTCCATGAAGAAAAACTAGGTTTGGGAGCTGGTTGACTTACCTAAAGGACGTAGGGCAATTGGGAATAAGTGGACTCTCAAAATTAAGCGTAAAGCAGACGAATGTATTGAAAGGTACAAACCTCGCTTAGTTGCCCAAGGATTTAAACAACAGGAAGGAGTTGACTGTGAGGAGACTTTTGCTCCTGTTGTTAGATTCACGTCCATTAGGATTATTCTGGCTATAGTGGCAAATTTGAACCTTGAGCTGCATCAAATAGATGTTAAAACTGCTTTTCTCAATGAATAATTAGATGAAGAGATCTATATGGTCCAGCCAGAGGGCTACATCCAAAAAGGCAGCGAACATATGGTTTGCAAATTGAAAAGATCAATTTATGGCCTTAAGCAGTCTTCTAGACAATGGTATATTCGTTTTTATAATACGATCATATCTTATGACTTTAAAATGATAGACAAAGATCATTGTGTCTATATTAAGTACTCAGGTAAGAAGTTTGTCATAATTATGTTATATGTTGATGATATTCTAATAGCTGGAAATGATATGGGATATCTAATCGAGCTCAAAGCTTGGTTCTCATCCAACTTTGAAATGAAAGATATGAGAGAAGCTGATTATATACTCGGGGTTAAGATCACGAAGAATCGTTCGAAGAGGCTATTGTCTCTTTCACAAGAGACCTATATCCGCAAAGTAGTAGAATGATTCAATTATAATGATAGTAATCCCAAATATGTCCCAATTGTTAAAGGTCACCATCTCAATAAAGACATGTGTCCTAAAATAGCTCAGCAGGAGAGGGATATGATAAAAATCTCTTATGCCAATGTGGTTGGTTGTCTCATGTATGCAATGTTCTGTACAAGACTAGATATTTGCTATGCTGTTGAGATAGCGAGCAGATACCAGTCTAATCCATGTAATGCACATTGAAAAGCAGTCAAGGGAATTATGAAATACTTGAATACGACTGCAGAATACTCACTGTGTTATCAAGGTCAAGACCTGACATTAAGAGGTTACACCGATGCTGATTGGGGTGGTGATGTGGACGAGAAAAAATCTACATCAGGATATGTCTTCTTACTTGGCAGGGGTGCTATTTCATGGAGTAGCAAGAAACAGACGTGTGTCTCCCAGTCAACTATGGAAGCCAAGTATGTTGCTTCTGCAGTAGCTGTGCAAGAAGCAGTATAGTTGAAGAGATTCTTGAACCATTTATCCTTAACCGACTCAAAAGAATCAGTGAGTTTATTTTGCAATAATCAAGCATCGATAGCTTTTGATAAGGATCCTAGATATCATAGTAGAGCAAAGCATATCGATATCAAATATCACTTTATTAGGGATATGGTTACGTGTAAGGAGGTGAGCATGAAGCACATATCTACACAAGATATGATCGCTGACCCATTGACCAAGGGTGTGGTTAGAGATATGTTTGAGAAATATGTCAGGTCCCTGGGTTTGCGAAGGTGTTATTATTTTTTTCTCATATTGTAAAGAATTCGTTGTTCAATATAATATTATTTTTAGCAATACGTATTGTGTGAATGTTATTTATCGTAATATTTACTAATGCATGTCGGACAGAGAAGTAGTCCACTCACATGGATATTTACCTCAGTGGGAGTCATGAGTTGATTCTTGATTGAGATGAGGTAATTTTTTAGAACATTGTTAAATATCGAGTGCCTGTTCTAAAATATGAACACCGTCTTGCTTAACTACAAGAGCAGTCTTGTTAAAGCGCAAGATTATGTGTAAGCAATAGTTGCTACATTAAATAAGTTCTCAGAACTTATGGAATTATATGGAATCCAATGGTAAGAAGTAAATAAAATATACCATAATTCTGTCTTGATAGCCTAGAGCAGTCTTTGTGTAAACTAAAGCTGTTGTTTGAAAACATCGAGGCTGATGCTCTAGTATGGTATTATTTGCGAGAGACATGTGCTCCTTTAACAGCAAAGAACACCATAGCACATGAATTGTGTCATGTGTGCTCTACGACCAATGGATGAGAAATTAATTTATTATTAAGTAATTTCAGTTTTCCTGGTGTGAGTCCAACTCTGAAAACTATGGTTTCCAGAAATCTATCCTTAAGATCCTAAATATATTTTTTGGAAGTATGATTCAGTACTGCTAACTTGGAAGGTCTTTAAATGGTCATGGTTTGATTCAACCTGGCAAGGCTGACTGGAAAAGCAGGCTAGATCATGATGAAAAAATATATTGTTATGGGAGAAGGTTCTCTATCGATCACATTCGAGAAGCTTCGTGGTTCACTGGTGCACCTATTGTATTGAAAGCAATACAATAGTGAACACGAATAGATTATTTCAGAAATCACATGTGGAAACAAAGAATGTGAGATGAGACCTAGGGTAAGGCATACTTTACGTAATTGAGATATCGAGATGCTATCATTCAAGTTGTCAAAATGTGCTCTTGAGTTTAGCTACGTGTACTCGATGTATGCTGGTCGCACGAAATATCTGCCAAATACAATAAGAGAGAACATTGATTATGTTGAATCATGTGTGAGTGAGACAATGTTGGGTTTATACCCATTTGTTGGGCTTACACCCATGATCCAACAATTTTCATATGGGCTTGGACCACCTCCTCCTTGTTTAGGTGGCAATTGTTGCCACTTTCACCTTCATATGTGTACAAGTTATTAAGTGTAGCTTGTCCACATGTCATGACACCCACTTTGGGTGATGATGTGGAGGGGAATTACCCCACTTATAAAAGAAGAAGATGGGGATGAAAGGGCGGGGGTGGCACACATAAAAGGAGAAAAATTATTAATTTGATCTATGAGTTCTCGATTCGACTCTAAGGCAGATGAATTCGTAGAAATTATTCTCGACTTCGATATATTGTGAGCGAGAATCGACCAGTGACAAGAAATCCGTTACGATCCTGTGGATACTGCACTACAACAAGTAAGTGTATTTACGATTTAACGAATTCGTTCGTTAATTAATTTAACGTCAATTATTTTATGATTTCTCGATTATAATATATTATAATCACCATTATGAATCATTAAATAGGAACATGAAGGGCACCGCATATAAACAATACTATCAGGACACTGGTCCATGTATCGATCCATATTTCTTTTGGCAAAACATGAAAGCTAAAATCTGTTATATATTTTGGTGAAGACCAATATATGTATCTTTTAAAAAAAATAAACAGTATAGATAGTTGACTAATTCATGGTAAAGATAATTAATCACAAATAATGATAAAAAATTATCTAATTTTATCACACTTACATTTTTTCATGGTTGGTAGCCAATAATACTACAATAGTTAATCTAGATCCGACAATTAAAATTAAGAGCTTGGTAAATTACTTGGAACAAATTAATCATAAGCTAGTTAGAAGATATTATTCAGTCTTCCAAAATATTTCAATAAATGAGGCCACACTGAAGTCGGATCCGTATGATCTGAATCGTACAGCAGGAAATTCCATGCCACGTTTCTGCCAAAAAAAATTTCCATGCCACGTGCTGTATTAAACAGTTGCTTGTAAATCCAAGGACACACAAATCCGTTACAGTCGGTGGCCAACGGAGACTCCCACTGTTGTCCATAAATCATTTGGCTCATCAAGTTGTATTTTAGAACCAAATTTAGATTATGCCTACATGAAAGCATCCAAAAGTCAAAAAAATTTATAGTCTAATAGTATAAGACGTTATAAATATTTAGGAAGTTCAAAGTTCAAATTTGACAATATCATAGTGTAATAATTTACCTTTCAAAAAAAATCCAAAAAACAAGCCTAATCACAAAGAATTTTTTATTAGATTGCAAGAAATAGGGTGAATTATCGGATTATCGTAAGAGAAATAGCCTAGTACTTATTGAGTTTCATAAATTTTCCACATGAGAATTAGCGGAAGATTTTTTAATGTGATGATTTTCATGTAATTTTTTCTTTCTTCTCTTTTCTTTTTCTTTGGAATTAATAAAGGTTACCGTGATTATTGAAAAAAAATAAATTAAAAAAACGCTGCAAACCCTAACCTTTTCCTATCCAGAACCACATACGATAACTGGTCTGAATTCAAAATAGCTATGTCTATCTTGTAATTTACCCGAGAATATGTTAACCTTTTATGGGTTTGAAGCCGCCAAGATTAAAGGAAATGATACTGATACGACCCGACATAAGTCATTCAATTCAGCAGAGTCAACGAAAAGTGCATCTCTTTAAGCAAGGACGGATTCAGAAAATTTATACTGCAGAGATAAAATGTTCATGTACTTTATGAAATTGACAAAAATAAAATATTCACGACATTAGAATATAATCTTACATCAAGTAATTATAATATATCATAATTATTACCGTCTTTTTTTCATGTTCTGAAATCTCTCCATGATCTTTTCTGTATCAATACTATCAAAAATCTCATTCTTGATATATATTACAAGATAGTCATTCACCCATTCATCTTCCATCTGATTTCGCAATTGATTCTTTATAAAATGCATAGTTGAAAATGTTCTCTTCACATTTGTTGTTGCCACAGGTAAAATCAAAGTCAACTTCATTAGCATAGAAATCAACAGATAAACAACATGTCGACCTGTTTGCACCATCATTTTATACAAATCTACCAGTCTCTCTAACTTTGCAAATTTAGCATCTGAACGCACATCTGCAATGTAATTGTCAAGTTGAGTATCAAGTGCCCTTAATTGTACTAGAGAAAACTCATTGGGATAAAATTGAGCAAACCGAAGCAATTCTGCCTTATCGAAAGCTGCAAACATATTTCTTGGATTTAGAGATGCCATAGATAAAAGCAATTCGGTATTGGTCTCTCTAAACTGATTGTTGAGCTCTTGAAATTGTCTGTCAATTACTTGATAAAATAATTCAACTTGAAAATGATGCAAATTAGTAATTTGTTAAAAATTGCGTCTTGATCTTCTTTGTGCTACGAAGATGTCACTCATTTGTGGAATATGAATATCACGTTTCTCACAAAATAAGTGAACTTCCTTTAGCAATGAATCCCAACCTTCATTTCTCATCAACAAAGGGCACAAATAATTATCAAAGGGCACATGGTCGTAAACGAAAATCAGAAGCTCTTTCCCACAACACAGAACAAACAACCTAATTCCACATCAAACTAACTAACCTAAATATAATTTTTTTTCAGAACATAAATTGAATTACTGTAAAAAATTAAATAGGTAGACTCTCACCTTTTGGAAAACAAAAAGAATCTTTTGGCTGCTTTTGAATTATCTTTCTCTTTTGGAGGAGTAAGGGTTTTTTTTAGAGTTGAAGTCTTGGTCTTTTAGCCTTTTAAGAGTTTTTACGTAGGTGGGTAGCATTTTTTGGGTAAAACATAGTGGTTGTGATTGGTGGGCCAAATAGGTTATTTCCTTTAGGAGTTTGTGGGCCAATAAAAATATCTTAAATTTTTATTGTGTCAATTTTATCCTTAGGCAATTTTGTCTTTTTTTTAATTGTGGGAATAAACTAGATAATATTATCGGGAACAAACTTTTTTTATTAAATATATACTCATAATTTTTTTTACATATTCTAAACTACATCCATCCCTGTCTTTAAGAAGAATTTCAAGATTTAAACAAAACACTCTTCAGAGAATAGTTTTTGCATAATTAAAAAATTTCGAGTTAAATTTCGAAATAATCCAGATTTACAATATCTCGCCATGTTGTTGCGGAGTATGTAAGGCCTATTTTCTTGACACAGACAGTGTAAACTCAATGATATGGCTAGTTGCAAATTTCAAGGGAAAATAGTATTGTGCAACTTTAAATCTGAAGAGGAACTTATGTACATGAGATTTACCCTGACCGACAACAAGTGAAAGTGAAAAAAAAAGACAGATAAAGCAAAAGTCATATTTGACCAAATTTTTTTAATTAAAAAAAAAACTCGATCCTTTTGGACTCATAATCTGACAAAAATATTGAGAGCAGTTTGGTTGTCTTGGGTCTGCCTTGACTTGATCTCCTCGGCGCATCGAAGAGCCTTCTCTATATGGTAGCCTCCTCCAATGCTCACTTCCCTCTCCAAATGCCGGCAATAGCTTTCGAAGACGCTCACATTGACGTGCAGCTTGAAGCCCATCAAGAACAGGAAATCCACCTCCAGCCTGTTCAGTTCACCTGCCTCTAGTCCTCCAACTCTAGCGAAGTACGAGTTCCTGTAGTTCCTGTTCCCGAAACCCCAAATCATAAAGTTTAATCCCGTGCTCTCGAACGAACGAATGTAACAGACATCATTGGTTCGGGGACTTACATGTCTTCGACGTACTTGGAGGCGACCATGATGGTGGTGATGAGGAGGCGGTGTACGTTCCCGGCGGCGATCCGGAACTCGGGGTTGGCCTGGCAGAACCGGTCTATGTACACGTAGGCGACCACGTAGACCGAGGGCCCGGTCTTGGTGTACCTGAAGATCCTCTCGAGGTAACACTGGAGCGACATGTCGGGAGCCTCGTGGCACTCGAACCCTTTCGTCCTTGCGCCCTTGTTGGAGAGCGCGCACTTGCTTTTCCTCGCTATCCTCTCGTTCCTGGCCATGGTCCTCTCTATAAGGGACGCCAGGACGGATATAACTAGCGGGGTCGAAGTGCTCGACTCGTTTTGGTAGAGGTCGGATCGGAGCTTCCTCGGCGATATTGTAATGGTGGAGCTGGATGATGTCTCCATTTCCGAAAAATCGATCTGCTATTCGAATATTCACTAAACCCGACTATGCTCTCCTGCAAATTTCTTTCAGAGAACTAACTTTAAACTTTGAGACCTTTGGAGGTTTTAGGAGGATTTTATATACTCGATGGAATTGGGGGAGACTTGGACCTTTTTTTTTTCTCTCATGTTGTCCTCGTTTAACGACTACCAATTTTGTCGTTTTCCCGGTGGATGGATTAGAGAAATGGGTTTAGAAAGGAGGAAATTAGGATGGTTGGGGGGGGGGCAATAGGAAGGTGGGTGGAAGCTGAGGCTAGATCAGCTCACCAGAAAAAAAAGATTTGGTCATTTGAATGCTTCCCCCTTTGTAAACCCAAGTACAGACAAAACAGCTAAGCACCTGATTAGTTTTTTTGCTAAGTTTATCTAAAATGCCATTATCTTTTAAACTTCTGGGCCCACTCGGGAAGTCGCCGACAGTGGGCTTTGAATAGAAATGGGAGAGGTGGTTTGATTTATTAGTGGGTTGGTGTTATGGACCCAGTTAACCAGACGGCAATTATGGAGGGATTTGTGTGGAGAGTGGCGTATTGAAAGGACCGATGTTGGCCCAGTTTGCGATCACACGTGTGGCTGACTTTACATACAGTAAGTACATAATACAATCACCGAAATCAGATCCCGCATCTCCGACTTATATTTTGATTAGTCATGATTCAAAATTTGAGCAAACATTCATATTCAAAATTTGAGCAAACATAGTATAAAAGTCAACATTACATCATTATTATAAATCTGTAATCAAACAACAAACTACGGTAAAATCTCATTAATTTAATATTTAATAAATTAGTAATCTCTTCAAAATAAAGAATATTTTTTAGTTGCAACTCGAATCATTCAATTCGAAAGTTCTTGTGTCGTCATCTCGAAATACAACAAAAAAGTGAAAAGTTGTTGATACTATTATCGATTAGTTAATAACTTTCTAAATTAACCAAACTTATGACCCAATGTTATTAATTTATAAATATTAGCTATTTAGATATACGATTGGCCCGAAAGAAACCCATCGGTCTTATGGGCTCTGGATCTTATTTTCCGATGATTGGGCTTGGAGATTTACTCATTTATAATGTCTTACCAGGAAAAAGTGAGGGAAAGGTTCAAGCCTGTGAAGAAAATTGAAATTAAAAGCAATCTTGTGCCACCTACGAAGGCCCAAGTTCGGAGAGTAAAGCCCAATGATGGATTTTATTACAGCCCATCACTACACACATGGTTTTGTTTTTCATATTAGTTATAATATAGATTTTTTTAATGGGTAGATATATTCTATAAATGGATATTTTTTGTAAAAATATTTAATAAAATACCGGGGTCGACCTACTACTTCGTCCCTGCCCGGCCGCCACGCGGTGCTACCGAACAGGTCCTCTGTCATCGACAAAGAAAAATATAAAAAGGGAGACAATTCGCTAGTGGGTCGACCGTACCTAACTGCCACGTGTCTCTGCATGGTATTATCTATAATTTGCTAAATAGCAGATATCAACAGAGTCATGAACGGACTTCTTTTCAGGCAGGGGACTAAAAAGACAAAGCAAGCTGGTCATTGGCCTACGAAAGCCAGTTGCTCATTGATTTGAAGAAAGTAGTAGCATGTGGTGGTATACTAGTCCAAGCGTTTCACGCGTCTTCATTTATTTATTCGGTTTCAACATCCCATCGTGTTTTAATCATCCCCGTCGTGACTGCGACAAGTTTCGAACTCGAATTAATTTCTCAAATTTTGAGTTAATATTACTCGAACGTGGATTGATAGATTTTTAAATGTCCCAAAACTGTACCACCGGAAATAGATCAGGAAAAGATGTGAACATTTTACAATTGATAAATCTAAGCTAAATGACGATGACGCAATCCCAGAACACGGTATTGAGTATTAACTTTTAGCTAAGCTTTGTAACTCGGAAATTGGCACCACCTACAAATGACTCCAAAGTCCCAAATGGCCCAAGCATCCCAAGAAAGATCACAAAAATCTCCGAGTTTGTCCAATATTCCCCAACTTTTGATTGATTTTTAACCGGCGTGGACAAATCAAAACCAAATTGTTAATGTGCTCATCTTTTAGCGAGCACTCATGTGAGCTGTCTTCCGAGTGGCACCCTGTGTCTCGATGATCGGTTTCCACGTATATAACATCATACGTAGCACCATATGGATACGTTTTTTCATTGTCCGAACATCCATTAGACTGAGTAATTGCCATATCTCGCTGAGCTCGGCTCCTTCACCGAATTAGCCGATTGTTTTCTGGGTCTCGTTCTTCTCTATTAATTTGGACAAAGTCGATTAATATATACTTATCAAAAAAAGTAAAATTAATATATGTACTTGCACACATATTTACAGTATTCAAGAAACAAATATTCCACAATTCGGGCTACTAAGTTGAATTCTTTCACGAACAATGATCGGGAGCTTCAGTTTTTGGAACTTGAAGCAGGAGGAGGCTGTTGATTTAGCTGCTGATACAATGCAGCCATCCTGCTGTAAGCGTCCATGGTCACAGGCTGCAAAATCGAACAAATTGCAAGTCAACTAACCCCGAGCAACCATCGGATTATATAATCCGATATAAATATGACTTGTTATGTTCGATGGTCAACGATAATTGCCCTAATAGAAAGATTGCAATGTAGTACCTGGGACGCCAGAAATGTGGACAACGGATCCGGCATCACACAAGCTGATGTAGCTGATAGCCAGTCGCTGCCTCCGGACCCGTCCCACGAGGTGTGCGGCATGAAAGCGGAAGGGTGGATGACGGGCGAAAGGCCGGCCATGTTCGACCGGGCGATCGAGTTCATGTCCATTACTCCCATCCCCATTCCCATTCCCATTCCCATACTCATCGGCGTCATCATCGACATCTGGAGTTGCTGTTGCATTGCCATTGGCAACATCATGTTCATAGGCTGCATATTCGTTCTGCCCATCATTTGAACTTGAGCTTGCAATTGCTTCAGGTAATCTATTACCTCGTCCAACATCGACGCCTTGTCCGTCTGAGATACAACTTATAGGAATCAGTCATTTGGTGTAACAATGCACATTATTATTCGATACGCTACAAAGTTACCGTCGATGTAATAAATATGACCCGAAAATCTTCGAGTCTATTATTCAATCATAGAGAGTGCTGTGAAACCAATCAGAAACGCATCAGTGGCCTACGTGTAGAGGAAGGAATTTATTATGTGGTAGCAGGTGATTGTCCCTACACCCAACAAGTTCTGTCTAAGTTGTCCCCAGGGCAATTTGCTCGCGTGGACTCCTCAGATACCCATATCCAACGAAACACAGAAAGATTTGGACCACAAGTTGATTAGATACCTTCTCCTCTCTCTGTGCCGGTCCATTTCAGGCACTTGCAATGTGAATCTTCAGCTCAAATGCTTTTCTATTTGAGAAAATGGTCTTTCGATTCGGTACATTTGGAATTTAGAGTACTCAATTAGATTGGATCGAATAATTTATGTTCAAACCAATAGAATTGCGAAAAAGGTGAAAAGAAAGTTGATATATAAGAGTAAGCGACCAATGGGAACGCAAGCTGTTACCTTACTGGAGTTTGGGACCAGCTTCTGCAGTGTCTTCATCCTCTGATTTATCTTGTCTCTCCGCTTCTGTCAAAACCAATAATAATTGTGGCCATAATTAACAACCCTTTTCGCTTAATCTTAGAACCAGTGGTAAGGAATTCTCGGAACGTCTAATCACGTAAAAAGATATCTTTTCCATCTTTTCTTTCCGTTTCCTTTATAGAACATTTAACCTACCCAAAAAAAATATCTTAGATATTGACATATTATTTTCACATTCATCTAGTTCTAGAAATTGAATTTTTTTTCTTTATCAACTAACTTTTTTATTATTATTATGTCATTCATCCTTGAGCTAAAGATAGAAGTTTCTGTGACAACAGTGAGATAAAAATTATTAAAGACTCGAGAATATAAATTTTCAAACAAAAAATATGTAAAAACAATATTTCAAACTGCAACGGACTAAATTGTTTATTTAACTAAACATCATGAACCGCACACCGGTAATTACACGGAACCTAACACTTCCATTCAATTAATTAGAGAGCAATTTTTTGAAACAGGGAGAGATGTATTAGGGAAATTAATGATATATATACCCGTTCAGATTGGTTGTGAATGGCAGCAGCTCTGCTTCGTTTAGTTGAACCGGACGACAGGGCGTTCCCCTTTTTCTGCAGCTCCTCCTCCTCCTCGTCTCCCGCCTTTCCCTACAATTTTGTTAGGAGATTTCAAATCAGACCATGTGACAATAAACGAATAATAATCACATATTGCATAATCCAATTTCTAATATAATAACTCCACCAGTCAATGGGTTTATTTTATTCCAACATCTCTATTTCAAAGTATATGGCGTAAATCTGGTGCAAAATTCGGGAGGGAATTATTTATAATTACGTACGGAAGGTCGGCTGTGGCAAACGGAGTCGTCCTCATCAGCGGTAACGGTCTTCCCGGTGGTGCAGGTAGGCCTCTCGTAACTGGTGTTGTCCTGCGTCTGCGTTTGGGACCCGCCATACGACGTCGAAGTGAGCCCGACGCCGCCGCCGCCACGGCTCTCGCACGTGTCCATCGCCACGTGCTGGCTCTCCCTGTCCCTGTCCCTGTCCCTGTCCCTGTCCGTGGCTCTCCTGCTCACGCTCTGGACGTCCCTCCCGGCGCCGCCCCACTCCCCACGCGCCCTCGCGCGCTTCGCCCCCTCGTCGTCCCTCCCGCTGCACGACCCCACGCGCGTGGAGCTGGGCACCAGGGCGTCCATGGTCACCGCCGCTCCCGCCGGCGGCCGCCGCCGGTGGTCGAACCACGGAACGACCTCGTCGTCTTCATCGGGACCTGGGCGGGGCTTGCGGTGCGGAGTGGCCGGATGGGTGAAGCGCGTGGCTTGGTTGACAAGGGACTCCAGGGTGCCGGCGGTGGCCACGCGTGGCTTCTCAGGCCAGGTCGGCCCCGCGTACTTGTTGGCGGTTGTCGGAACGGGAGAAGGTAGAGCCGGCGCCGTCGTGGGAGTGAGCTTGGAGTTAGGGAAGCTTCGGGGTGGGCCCAGGCCGTGCATGGCGAGGTGGCCGTTCTCCCACGTCAGCTCCGCTACCTCGTAATTCTTCCTGCAAGTACAACCAATTAAGGTTTCGTTTCTTTTGTCGAAAAAATCCAAAAATGTTTTAGAAACAAACAGAGTCTAAGCGTAGAAATAAGTAGATGGTGTACATGGGAACGTCGGTGTGGGTGAAGTTGGAGTGGTAGCGAAGGAAGGGCTTAGGGAGAAGAAGAGGACCGTCGTCGAGGTCCCAGCTTGGAACACACTGGCTCATTCTGAAATTCTTGAAGATAAGGTTTTCATATGATCTCACTTCCTTTCCTTGTTGTTGACCGGAGAAAAGAAAGCGAAGTCTATCTAATTCTGGAGTTCTACTTGCCCGGGAACGGAGAGAGAACGTATTATATGGGGAAAAGAGTAAGTTTTCATCATTTGATTCCAATGATGGCTAACGTCAGAATTGGAGTCTCTCTCGTCGGGTTTTTTTTCTGAATGGTGTTATTATTCACCATTTTTTGTGAAAAAAACGTCCGATTTGAAAGTATTGCGGGGACGGTGTCCACGTGGCACGGACGCCGAAAAAAGTCGGATCTTGGACCAAGATCCGACTTTTTTTGTCGGATGACCAAGATCCGACTTTTTTTGTCGGATGATATATCCGACTAAAAAAGTCGGATCTTGGTCCAAGATCCGACCGTTTTTGTCGGATGACCAAGATCCGACTTTTTTTGTCGGCTCTTGGTCGATAATCCTATCCGATTTCCGAAGGATATCGAGATCCAACTATAACAAGATCCAACAAAAAAAGTCAGATTTCGGTCGGTATAAACACCAAAATCCGACTTTTTCCGTCGCTCACACTCCCGTCCCCGACATCGCCTTCCCGTCTGTCCCGCTCGCCTCGCCGCTCCCCGCTCCTGCTCGCCGCTCCCGCTCGCCTCGCCGCTCCCCGCTCCCCGCTCCCGCTCCCCGCCCCCGCTCGGCGATTCATCAGCCCTGCTAGCGCATAAATCTTGAAACGCCTTCTCTTTTGCCCACCAAGTCTTCGTATACGAGGGTCTAAACTTCATATGGTCGTGGATCTCTGACCTTAAAGTGGCCACACAAATTTCTGGTTGTTCCTCTACTCGTTTCTTAATAATTTGTGCAATGAAAGCTGAAGTGAGTTGTTTATGATCCTGCGACTTTCGTAGGCGACCACAGGTATGGGGGTAGGTGTGTTTCACGATCTTCCATGGACTGAAAAGTGTGCCCCTTCTTTCCTGTGAGACACGGATCTCCCATTTGCAATCATCCGTCTCCCATTTTTTACACTTCACAGAAAAAGTTTCTGGCCTTGTTTCTTTTCGAACAAACTCACGCCCATCGTTCATTACGAACGCCTCGATCTCCCTCTTTGCATCAAATTTGCTCTTCCAAATCGTACCCTCTTTCAACAAACCAGAACAACTTCCATCTATTGCTCGGTCGCAATCCCATTCTTCACCATAAACAGTCATCGATGATTGTTCACCGGGATCAGTTAGAGCGAGTTCACCGTATTGTTGTTCTCGGTATTGTTGTTCCTCTTCTTCTACTACTTCTTCTTCATCTTCGTCTTCTTATGCTTCATTTTCATCTTCTTCTGCTTCGTCTTCGTCTTCTACTTCTTCTGCTTCGTCTTCACGATCACAATTGTGTGTGGCATATGGACCCGTCTCTCTATGATCATTTTCAAACCAATCAAATATTGGTTCATGAGCAACATCCATCCCCGTTGACGTACCAGCTTCAACGACAAACGGGTTGTAATTATTAACCCTCTTTTCCACAATGATTGTAAGCTTAATCTCCTTCACCATTGGTCCAAAGAAGTTAATCATGGTCTCCAGCATTATCCTAACATCTTCATCGTCGTTAATAAACATTGGACCAAATTGTCCTCTTCCAAATGGACATCTAAATATCAATGGCCCAAATTCTTCATTTGGACCTATTGGGATCTTTTCGTTAACTTTTTTCCGCAAGATATTGTATCTAACAAATGCTGCATGAAACTTCAACTTCTCTTTCCCACCACCTTGGTAATCAAAACCGGTTTCATTGTTGTTGAAAATTACTCCATCGTATTTCAACTTTATTCTTATAACCCGGTTAGCCATTATGAATACTACAACAAAATAAAACAGTATGCAATTCTATATTAGCAACACAAAACATAATTTATATTAACGAAAATATCATATAAACATACATTCTTCTCCATCAATTTTTTGGTCCGACCACCTTAAGAACCAGATGAAATTTAATCGGACTGGCAGGGTGGTCACTTTTTGTACTCGACCATCCGGAATTTACCAAGAAAAAATTCACAATCTGACCGGTCGTTCCGGTCGGATTGGTCAGACTAACCAGACCGGTCCGACCGACCCGACCGGTCCGATCGACCCGACCAGTCCGACCGACCCGACCGGTCCGACCGATTAAACCGGTCTGGCCATTGGGGTTGGTCAGTTTATAAAATCCGCACACCCACAAAATTTTAAACAATCAGATATCACACTCAAAAAATAGAAGGAATTAATAATTTCAAAGCTAAAATATACTAATTATTTTTAATTAATGAACAAACTCTACATACATACCAAAATATTAAAGTAAATTAATTTACCTGGTTTTGGGCAGGGTCTTCTATGGTATGCAGGACGTCTTCGTATGGATGACAAAAGGCTTCTGCGAGGTATCCATTATATAGGCCATATGATCGACCAAGATCCGACCAAAAAAGTCGGATCTTGGACCAATATGATATATTCGACAAAAAATGTCGGATCTTGGTCATATCCAAAATCTCCTATTCAGATTTCGGATATGACCAAGATCCGACAAAAACGGTCGGATCTTGGACCAAGATCCGACTTTTTTAGTTGGATATATCATCCGACTAAAAAAGTCAGATCTTGGTCCAAGATCTGACTTTTTTCGGCGTCCGTGCCACGTGGACACCGTCCCCGCAATACTTTCAAATCGGACGCTTTTTTCACAAAAAATAGTGAATAGTAACACCATTCAGAAAAAAAATCCCTCTCGTCAGTGGTTTGGTTTGGTCTTTTATTGGCGATGAAAATGGAGGAATTACCCGAGTACGAAAAGAAGATGGGACTGTCGTGTACGGTCGTTGTCCACATAGAGTAAAGACTAAAGAGCAACGTAACTAAAAGCCTTTTAAAAAAAAAACTAAAAGCGAAAACGCTAAAGATGCCCGGCTTTTCAATTATTCTTTTCCGGAAGGGCCAGATTCATGGTTATCGTAGATTCAGGTTAACTTTCCATCTTAAGACGACGACGGTTTTTTTTTTACTTACCGTTTTTGAGCTTGAGATATTGAAAACGTACAAGTGTTAAATATTCATTGGGATAAGTTTGTCACCTTCAAAAGTCTCAACCAATTTAAATTTGTATTTGTTAGTGTCCGAATAATAGATAGTAAAAAAAAGTTAACTTTCCATCCGACTTTTTCTTTACAAAATTCTTACTCTCAAACTCTCACCTTTACCGTCAGGTTTCAGATTGAATCCGGTATTTCGTATCAAACGGGAAGGAC
Organism: Hypericum androsaemum; assembly: GCA_963995505.1. Taxonomy (NCBI): domain Eukaryota; kingdom Viridiplantae; phylum Streptophyta; class Magnoliopsida; order Malpighiales; family Hypericaceae; genus Hypericum; species Hypericum androsaemum. Next base: position 2,279,983 of record OZ023185.1, read on the forward strand.
AAAGCTATCATTTATTAGGGACGCGTGCACGTCCCATCAGTGAAGAGAGAGAAGATGTGGGGGTGCTTGGAGGATTTTGGGCGCATGGCCACAATTTTTTTATTTTTTAATCCGATCCTTATTCGCATATTATATAAAAATAAATCAAACTGATATAGTATTTAAATAATTATTTAAATTTTTATTGTACGTATTAATCAATATTATTATAATTGGATATGTCATTTTACGTAACCAGACATTCTATTTTAACATAAATAAATATACCATTTAATTTATTTAGTTAATTTTTTATCATAAGTAGTAATTAATATTAATTATTTTAATATAACATGTTATACCATTTTATCATAATCGAACGTACCATTTACGTAATCGGGTATGCCAGCATCAAATTATGTATAGAGAATACAAATTGCAGAAAATATATACAATAAAAAAGAGAACACTCCAATAAATTCCAACGCAACAGAAATGGAAGGTTGCACGGGAAATCGTGTGAACTTTCAATTTTTTATTAGAGATATACTACTAAACTCCGTTATAAACCAAATTGAATAATGAAATATAAATAATTAATATTGACTATACTAACAGTTCATATTTTAACTAATTTTTCATATTAAAATAGTGTAATTAAATAATTGAATTCATATTCGAGCCATCCATGAACGAATCGAACATGAATCTATATCTTAAATTTGTCAATTTATCGAATTTTTCGGTGAATCAAATTTTCAATTTCGAAATGAGAGAGAAGGAAGGAAGTAAAATGCGAGAGATAAAGAGAAAAAAGTTATAGATGTTTTAGAAATTTTAGAAATTTTATAGTTTTAAAATTAGTCATAATGACCATACACAGTGACTTAATATAAACGAGTGACCATAAAGAAAAAAAAATATATTAATGACCATGAGCTAAAATTTATAAAAAAATTTGTCACAATGAGTTTTTTTTACCCGTTTCAGATCCAACCCCATTCATAGCAAAAAGTAACAGTTTAAGCCTATTTCTTGGTTATTGGGCCTGTGAGGACGATCTGAAAAGTATTTATTTGGGCCCGGGCTTCAATTAAAGCCTATTTCAAGCAAAGACAATGGGTTAGTTAACTCTGTTCGATACTTTACGTGAGAGTTGAGACAGCGCTCGATGTATGATTAGTCATGGCAGCACGTGGCATTAACGTCATCTTAAAAACATTTGCAACGGCCCTAATTATAACTCTCGATATAAAGAGAGATTAACCTTCTAAAAAAAAGGCAAATTGCCCTAAGGTCCGTGGTATTTGATAAAATTACTAATAAAGTCCTTATTATTTTGAAACCCCTCTTTTCATCCTCTAAGTTTCGTAAAATAGAACTCTCAGGTCTCTGGCTCCAGTACTGGAAAGTAACTCCGACAAAATTAAACCTGAAAGGACCAAAATGTCCCTCAATTTAAAAAAATTAAAAATATTTCATCTCACCCCTCTCTTCTCTCCTCCCCCCTCCCAGACGAAACGTTGTCGTCTTCCACAAAAAATCATCGTCCCGTCCACTGTGAGAAGATCTTCTCCATCCCTAAACCTCTGCAACTTTCATTTTTCTCTCAAAATTGGTTTTAATTTATAACTTTTTTACAACTAGAGAAACTTCAATCTCATGAAATTGTCAAGTATCCAGCCGGTCAACACTGTCCAACGACTTGCACCAGCTTCCCGAGATTCTCTCCTCCATGACCATTCACTTCGCTTTGGAACGTTTGACCCACAACAACTCATTGTGGAGAGAAATGTGAAGTAAGGTTGTTAAATTAGCTGTACATATTTCTGTAATTAGTTAAACATGGGTCCTGTTAGATAGCTAATTAGTTACAACTCGTAGTTTAAATATCTGTAAATCCTCAACGTATCAATCAAGCAAGATTCTAAGTTTTTCTTGCAAATATTTTTTCCACTTCTAAAAATCTTCATGGTATCAGAGCTTATTAGGTATATCAGCGCCTAATATTTTGTGCTCCTGTGACATTCAACCTGGTTGATCCGAAAGCAACCATGGCCGTCACCAATCCCACTGACGAAGCTCTCTCCAGTCAACTGTCCAGCCCATATCATCTTCATTCCAACGAGAACCCGGCGTTGGTTCTTGTCTCTCCGGTCCTGAATGGCGATAACTACCATTCGTGGTCTCGATCGATGGTCATTGCTCTAAAATTCAAGAATAAACTCCAGTTTGTTGATGGTACGTTTGTTGCTCCTAATACTGATGATGCTCAGTTTCCTTCCTAGGAACATTGCAATACAATGGTCCTTAGTTGGATCATGCACTCGATCGAACCCTCGATCGTACAAAGCCTCATATAAATGGAGACCGCTGTTGATGTCTGGGCCGACCTCCGTGAAAGATTTGGGCGCGGCGATGCCATCCGGATATGTGATCTCCAAGAAGAAATTTACAGTCTCCGACAAAGAGCGCTGTCTGTCAATGATTATTTTTCAAACTTCAAGACTCTTTGGGATCAATTGGTCCAATTTTGTCCAATCCTGGGTTGTAAGTGCACCTCTCTACTCGGCTCTAATTCGAATTCTTGCATTGTCCATACCACTGTCAAGGCCTACAGGGACAATGATCAAATAATCTGCTTCTTGCGCGGGTTGAATGACAACTACGACACCCTCCTTTCTCAGATGCTTCTGATTGAGCCACTTCCACCTGTGAATCATGCACTCTTTCTGGCACTTCAGCACGAGCGTCAACTTCTCAACAATCCAGGGCTTGGTCTAATAGCTGCTACAAATGGCAATCCATCTCACGATCAGCAGATGGTCAATGCCACCGGTCGGCCAGGAAATTCTCATCGCTCTTGGGAGAAAGGACGGCGTCCTCATTGCACATAATGTGACAAGCCGGGCATACTGTTGACAAGTGTTTCAAGAAGCACGGTTATCGTCCCGGTTATAAGCCCAAGCCACGGACAAAAATCTGTTAAGGAGAGGATGATTGTGTCCCCACGAATATTCCTTTCCCTTTCCTTACTGTTTTATCATCATTAACACGTGTTACACTCTCACTGGTAACAAGGAATTATAAACCTTGCCAGATCTCTCTTGGGAAAAATATACGATGATGAGGAAATAATATGGTTCATTTTTCTTTCCTCCACTTTAAAGTTTTTCCCTAATATTTTTCCTTCCTTCTTCCTTATTGCAAGCTATTTGGCCACACGATTGACAAATGCTACAAGAAGCATGGTTATCCAGCTGGTTGGAAATCAAAGTCTCAGACCAAGACGACTCATCCATCTAATTACAACATGGCAAATTGCGTTGCTCCTTCTATTCCACAGGGCACAACTGATCTCGGTCAGAAACTTTCAAGGATGAATTTGACTGCAGAGCAGCACTCTTCCATCATGACTCTAATGCATCAACACTCATCCGTGTCTGGTAAGAATGTTGGATACTCTCCAAACGGACTCACTGGTCCCTTGCCTCACATTAACACCACCTCTTCCATTATTCCTTCCATGTCAGGTAGCTTGATCAAATCCTTTATTGGTAATCTTTCTTCCATTTCTAGTACAAGTTAGATAATAGACACTGGAGCCACTGACCATATAGCTTGTTCTTTAGACCTTTTCGCTAGTTATCGTGCACTTCATGATGTGTATATTCTTCTCCCAACTGGTTCTAGAACTCAAGCCACTCATATAGGTGTTGTCCAACTCTCCAATGACCTCCAGCTCACAGATGTTCTCCATGTTCCTACATTCACTTTTAATCTGTTGTCCATTAGTCGCCTTCTTAAGTCATCTCCATACACTGCCAATTTCTCTGCTGAAAAAGGAACCTTGGAGCGTGCACCAAATGCTCCAAGCAACCGGCTGGCAATTCTTGTTGGGAACATGTGGGTCCCATTGGATGCCACAATTAATTTCTCCAGCATCAGGATAAAAATCTGTTGAGGAGAGGATGATTGTGTCCCCACGAATATTCGTTTCCCTTTCCTTACTATTTTATCATCATTAACACGTGTTGCACTCTCACTGGTAACAAGGAATTATAAACCTTGCCAGATCTCTCTTGGGAAAAATATACAATGACGAGGAAATAATATGGTTCCTTTTTCTTTCCTCCACTTTAAAAATTTTTCCTGATATTTTTCCTTCCTTCTTCCTTAAGTTTTATCACATCGTACACTTGGATTGGATCAACGAGTGAGATAGTTATTCTAAACGATTTGAAACGCAGCAGCAATGCTAAAGGGTGTTATGAGCATCAGATATGGCAGTTTGGTGTTGTGAAATCTGAGACTGTTGGATTGTGGTGCAGAAATGGCTTTAGGCGGAACTGCTCCCCCGAGAGGAAGTGATGCAGCAGCTGCAAGCTTGCCAAGGAGGCGGGGTGCTAGTGCTGGTGGTGCTACTTCAGGCGGAGCAGGGACTATGCTCCAGTTCTACACCGACGATGCTCCGAACGTTGTTCTCGCCATGATCGTTGGATTCATCCATCGCCTTTGTTTCGATTCTTCATGTGATCGGCAAGCTCTATATTGTGAATAGGGGGAGGCTTGAGCTTTCTAGAGTGAACACACACATATAAAAGTAGTCGTTAGTTACAGCGGATACCATAGGGTCGTGTTCTGCATCACAACATTAAGTTTGGTGTTCCAGCTGGCTTTGATTGATGAATGCCAGTGCTTAATGACTGATTCGATTATGATGTGCGGGTAATATCGCCTTTCCTGCTTCATGGTTGAAACTCTTATACACCATTTAATTGATCAACTCTAAATAAATAAATAAATTTTCTAGTCTTCAACAAGCTTCTAATTGATAAGAAGAATTTTACCACTATTTTTTTTAATTAAAAAAAAAGAATTTTAGCATTATTTGATTCACTTCCGAAAACAAAAAAAGGGCTAACTTCAAAATATGACAATTGGGACGCCAGATTGATCTCACAATCGACCTATTAGTTTAGTAGTCCAAGTACTGCGCATCCACCCGATCCTTTAAAGTCCGTGTGGAAACCAAGCCGATGAGAAATTAGCCCAAATTCTTGGGCTTGGGGACTTGATTATAAATTCACAAAACTAGAAAGCATTAAAAGGAAGTTTGACCTGAAATACCCGATTAGAAACAGGCGCTTATTTACCAAAAGACCATCCAGGAGACCGTCGACGGCGCCATCGGGTCGTCCAGGTCCCACCTTCACGAAATCCTGTCAACCGCTTCCGCCCACTCCCAGCTCGGTCTCGTAAGCTTTCCGCTCGTTTAGTTCTCTTCGGTAAATACTTTTGTGTAGGATGTTGCATAACCGCTATAAGGCGAGCAGGAATATGCGAGGGGCGGTGTCTACGAGGATATGGCGGTTGGGAAGGTTAAAGGTAAAAATGCAGATTTATAATTCTGAATGTTTTGGATTTTCTTTGTACCTGTTTTGCTTAAATGCTTTTTTTTTTGGCTTGGCGCAGAAGGAGTTAACGTAGCAGCAGCTTCGCATCCTTTGATTAATGGAGGAATCATCGTCGGTTCGGTAGCTGTTCTTCTTCAAGGGTAGCTATTGGCAGCAGTTGCAGGGATGGCAATTAGACCCTTATCCTGAGGGTCTACCCTGATCCAGACCCGAAGGGTCCAAGACCCGTTGACTTTGACCGGGTCTAGACCCTGATCCTGCCCGGATCCTGATATTTTAAAAGGATAAGGGCATGGGTATGGATCTATAGGATACTGCCCTGATCCTACCCGAATTTTTTTAATTAATATTAAAATAATATACATGTATATTAATTATTAGACATAATACAAATTCTCAATTTTATTGGTAGGTAAATATTTTTTATTAAAACAAAAGTTCAAAACAGAGGAAGCGCGAAAGGAAAGATAAGATAAAGGGGCCCGATATTACATCAGTTATAATCCCACCCCGACCAAAACGTTCCCTCAACCTCAAGAGGTAAAGAAGAGGGACCTATAAATTCTTGTAGGCAATCAAGAAAGTGATCAGCGATTGATTGTGAATGATCAAGGCATCCGTTCAAAGGATCCACTCTTGGACATGGAAGAGTACAAAATACAGAGAAACTCATTATCGTACCTCGCCTCATTGAAGATAATACCATTACGAAGCAGCCACATGCCCCAAGTAATAGCAGCAAAAATTACAAACCAAATTCTCAATTTTAACTTACCCAACTTCAACTTTTTTTTGATTTGTTTTTTTGGTTTCTTTGTATTGATATGTTTAATGAATGAAAATGTCACATTGCTATTTGAAAACTATCAAAAGATAATTTAATTTTTAAAAATTAAATATATTTAAAAAAATACGGACCCGCGGGTCGCCCTGATCCTGCCCGATTTTTTAGGATCCAAATCCTGCCCGAATCCTTATTTTTAAAGAGGATAAGGGTAAGGATTTGGTTCCACCATTTAAAAAGAGGGTAAGGATCTGGGTCCTATAGATCCTACCCGGATCCTGCCCATTGCCATCCCCAAGCATTTGTTTATGGACAAATTATACTCACATCCCTGTACTTTAGTCGCCCTCCTCCTAGGGTCCTTAGATTTTGGAAAAAGATTATTCCGTCCCTAAGTTTTGATGATAATAGACTATCGAGTCCCTGGAGCCAGAATATTCTATATTCTCCGGTGAACCCCACCTGAAATGACCAAAATACTCTCCTTGTTAAATTTTACTCAATCTTCAACCTTAAACCAAAAAAAGTCTCTCCCTCTTCACCTTCTTTCCCAATTCATCTTCAACCCTCAACCTTAAAAATATCAATTCGAAGTAGCAATCTAAATATTTTCAATAAGAATCAAAATTAGACAGAACGCTCCGAAGAAGTGAGCTCAAATGAAGAACTTAATGAACGCCTCATTCTTGAAATACCGATTCTGAGCCGAATCTGTATTTTTTTCCCTAAAAAAACTAACAATTTCCAAAGAAAACAAAAATATTTTCTAATTGCAAGTCAATTTCGTAAACATGTAAACAAAAAAAGGGAAAAAATAGATAAATTAGTAAAAAAATTGAAATCGATTCCCCTTTCTTGCGTCGGAGAAGAAACCCTAATTCGGAAAGAGAAAAAATCGATCCCAAGCTTCGTGAGCTGATCCTTTGATTTCGTACACGATGGGAGACGACCCCTTCATGCTCAGCTAGAACGCTGCCGTTCGCGGTGCCCCCAAGGGCCAGAACCGGAACAACGTCCAATAGCTCGCCAGAACCCAGGTCCGAAAAGGTGGTAGTCGGCCCTTTAGCTCGCCGTTCCCCGACCTCGACGACGCAAAATTCAAGGTATTCGGCCTCACCAATGAGTGTCAGCTCGCCGTGCTCCGCGTGCTGCTCAGCGTCGTGTGTTGGTCTTCGTCGTTCAACTCCCTCGTACTCTCTGAGAAGAAGATGGATGGAGAAGAGAGCCTTCCCCGCCGTTGGGTTTAATTGGTTTTTGTTTGATAGAAGTGTGTTTGATTGATTTTAGTTTTGTTGCTCGTCATTGGATTTTGTTGGTTTTAATGATTTTTGTGTGGTTGTTCTTCATTGATTTTTAGGTTTGGAAGTGCCAGAAGAAGTGTGTTTGATTGATTTAGGTTTGGAAGGAGGGGGAGAGAGAAGAGGGGAGGAAGGAGGGGGAGAGAGAATTAATCTTTTTTAAGTAGAAGGGTATTTTGGTCATTTCAAATTGGGATTCACCGTAAAAAAAAATATTCCGGTTCCAGAGACCCGAGAGTCTATTATCATCAAAACTTAAAGATGGGACAATCATTTTCCAAAAGTCAGGAACTCTAGGAAGAGAATGACCAAAGGACAGGGACTTGAGAATAATTTGCCCTTGTTTATTTATCCATTTGTTCTGTTATTTGAAACCCCTGAGCCTTTGTGGTTGTTGAAGAGATAACAAAGTAGCCAATTCGATTGGGTTAGGTAGTGGCTGAACTGTTGTTGCCGCGAACTCTATCGTGCAGGGCCAAGGCGCTTTCTGTACTCCCAACACGTTGTTGCGTCTTTTCGTCGAGTTTGGATTCCTATCGAATTATGGTTACTTGTTTGCTACTGTCTTGTCATGGTTTCTACCAGCTATATTGAATCTTGTTCCATGCATGTACAAGCTCTGATTATTCGCTTTTGAGCCAAAAATTTCTTAGAGGTTTTGACCTTTTCCTACGGTTCCTCAACGGTATAATCTGATCTTATGTATTTCATGTCCTTGGTCTTTAGATTTTACGGTCTTCGAGTTGTAGCTATAGTTATGCTTTTGACTTGTTCCTCACATTATTCAGGATTTCGTTTCTTGCTGCAGGATATATGCTTTTGCAAGCTGATGTCAGAGCGAAGGAATTACGGGATTCAATCAATATCTTGAAAGCTGAAAGCGAGAAGTTGGAGGTACTGTCTTCAAAGCTATCTCTCTGATGAGTTTTTGTTGTTTATTAAGTGAGCGCGTACACGGATATAATGCACAGTTCTGTGAAGTTTTACAGTCTCTGGAATACTCACAATGTCTTGTTGTGCTGATCATGCACCTCTTGATAGTCAGATTGCAAAACTTCAGAATAATTTAGAGATGTCTTTGTCTTTGTTTTACTAATTTTTCATTTCCTGGAACACTTGTATCTCAAGTAAATATGTCAAGGTTACATTCAGTAAATGAGTAAATTCCAAAATCCTTCCTTCGAGGAAAACGAGTCATAAAACACTTCAAGCTGTGCCCGATCTTTGCGTGTTCCACAATGCTTATAAGCTTGTCTTCTGATATTTGACCCTAAATTATCACTTTGAACCATACTTTCAAGCCATTCAAATGGAAGACATTGTGATTTAACTGCTCACTCAAATGGATCTGATTGACTTGTATTCTTGTTGTATTAACTGCTCTCTCTGGTGTGCTTCAGGCTTGAAAGGAGTCCTCCGAGAACTTCCTAGTAGAGAAGCATCAAAATTCCAGAAGCAAGTAAGTTGTTTAGGCAAGAGGAGTTTGGACACTAATAGTTGCACTCATTAGATAAAGAAAATAGTGCTCAGCTGGTTGGTTCAGGAACGACGAAAAGGTTTTCTGTTACTAGTAACTTTCATTAGTGTCATTCCCGTTCTGCTGTCCTAAGAGCAAGGTTTTTATAATTGAAATTTTGGATCATTCTCTTGAAATGGGCTCTGATGACTGCGAGACAGGATTATCTTGTTCTTTTGCTGACCTTTTTGTTCTTCTCTGTGGTAGGCAAGCCAATGTTCTAACACACAACACTAAACTCTCTGAAACTGTGTGGTTGACAGGTTAGCAGCCTTGCAACCGAGGTAGAACAAGAAAAATATGCTTTGGTCAAAGAGGTAACCAAAATCAGCAACTATGGAATCTCTGTCTGAGAATGCTCTGTATTTGCCATGTTTTTGAGGATGATGGTATATATGAAAGGCTGCGTTGACCGGCTTCGATCACGCATACCCATTAGTTGGAGATCATTTTTCTGCACCTCGATCAAATAAGTAACCCCCGGGGTAAAGTTACTCATATATTCAGAATCTATCATTGTCGTCGGGTCTCCGATGAGATGTGAAGGCTGGTTGCTTGTGTTTATCTATTTTGCTGTCTGATGAGGGATAGTCTTCTGGGTCAAGTGAAATTTCACTTGGCAGCCTTCCTGATGTGCATAATATTTTCCGAGTTCGAATGGCTATATTTTTCCTCATATTCGAGCAGTTGTGTTTTTCGATCATAAAATTTAAACCTAACAAACTTCTAAAAAAACATCTATAGGAGCATCAAGCTTCTCTAACCTTGGCCTTTTGTGAGCTAAAAGTCAATGGCCCATGGACAACCGAAAGCAATGAACCGTCAACTACACAATTTCCCATATGTGGACGACGTGAAACGGAATTCGAGCTCTTTATTCTTTAACGTAGAAATTTGCGTTGCCCTTGGAAACGCGGAAGGGTTAAAAGTGTCGGTGATATTATATATATATATATATATATATATATATATATATATATATATATATATATATATGTTAAAAGTGTCGGTGATATTATATATATATATTTATTGTTTAAACTGTAAATGGTATATGCATATGCATGTGTCATTGCACGGCAAGTGCAAAAATCACATAGGATCGTTCCGAAACTTGCTACCAAAATAATGACGGCACGTGATCCTCTCCTCTCCGTAACGCGGCTGGTACCCGCAATTCTTCATTCTTAATTGCCAACTGACAGTTTCTTTAAAAGAAAATTTGACAAGCGGGCAAGAGAAAGCGAACATTATTATAGATAGAGCCGAGGGAGGGGTACACCACCAGGACACCCTTTCGTCGCCAGAGGACAAATTAACACTGCCATGTAAAGCCCTACTCTTCTACTATTGCGACAGCCATGTGGGTGCAAGGGTAACGCGTAAAAAAAAATCTCTTTCGCCAAATCAATATCACTTATATGCAGTATGGTATGATGAATACGATGTCGGTCCTTAAGCATGAGGTGGGACTGTGAAAGGATCGAGTCCCAACGACCATCCAAGATCCGGAGTTGTAGAAATAATTTACTCAAAAAAAAAACACTTATATCAACTATTACTACGTTTAAAATTCAAGTTCAAAGACATAATAGTACTAAAATTTTGTTGTAAAGTATATTCGACTCGAAAATAATTTTTTTTTTTGAGAAACATGAAATAAAGTTATTTTAATTTAAATAAATGTTTCGGTTGTCATAGATCTTATCGACTTAATCAGAAGAAATACGAGAGATGTGGGAAAATGGAGCAGCAAGATTGAATTTGTATACATCTTGAAGAATTGAACTAAGATAGCGAGAAAAAAGTTTGAGGTCACGCGGGGAACCCAACCCGGGTTAGGGTAGTTGAGGAAGTCTTTAAGACCCCCAACCCAGCCATTTTCACCCTTGTTAATTTCAAATATTTTTTCGAGCTAAATAAGTAGAAAGAAAAAGAATTAGTAGAAAGAACTAATAATCAAATTAATGTTTTTATTAACCTAACGTCCCGGGCCGCGAGTGACGTCAGCAGAGGCCACAATTCTGGTGGTGGACCAGGATCTCCTCCTTCTGGCGGCGGAGCTCGAGGACCTTCCGGTGGGAGTTGGAGTGCTGTGTGAGGACAAACGTCGGGCTCGAGGCGGGTCGGTACTCCGGGACCAGCCGGCCGGACTTGAACCGGACCCCGCACGCGTTGCACAGCGTCTTCGGGCCCATTGGCCCCGTCCTCCACTGGGGAGTCTTCTCCGACGCGCAGTGGGTGCACCTCCTCACCCCTCCTCCCGCTTCCGCCTCCCCGCCGGCGGTCCTGCTTCCCGGAGGGAGCCTGGACCGCTTTGCGTGGGCCTTGCTCGCCGCCGAAGCGGGGAACGGCGCCGTCTGGGCCGCCGCGTTGGTGGAGCTTAGGGTTTGGTAGTTGACGGTTGCGGACGGGATGTCGGTGAAGGAGTCGTCCACGAACCGGGATAGCCACTCCAGCTCTGCCACGTCATCGTTCTGCCAGAAAGAAATCGGTAAGTCTCGGTTTGTATAGCCGGAAAAATGTTTTACGAGAATGAACAAAATGCTTTCCAATTCTTGAAAGTAAATTTCGGACGGAGATGTAAATTTTGCGCTCAAACAAATTGGGACAATTAAAATAGACACTTAATAGAAGCACATTGGATATGTGAATTGACCAATTACGAGAGCACGTGCAAAGCGTCGCTCTAATTCACATCAGAAGAGAGTAGTGAGCTTACGGGGAGGGAGAGGTGGGGGTTGAAGTCGAGGGAGTTTGGGTAGGCGTGGTAATTATGGTGGAAGTTGGAGACGGAGAGTTGAGGAGGCGGAGGAGGCAGCGGGAGGGAGTGGTCGATGGAGGAGGAAGAGGAGGAGGTGGAGGAAGATGAGGAGAAGAGGTCTTCGTTGGAGAAATCGAGGAGGTCGTCAATGGGAAAATAGTCATTGTGAGATGATGGGTTAACGTCCATTTCCAAATCCTTTTTAGGGAAATTGCTTGGGAGCATGCAAATGCAGGTTACTGTTACTAACTGGGTAGTGTGAGTGAGGAGAGAGGGTGGGTGAGAGTGAGGCGAGAGTGTGTGCGAGGAAGAGGACTACTTTAAGAAGAGGGAGACACGTCTCCCTATCTTTTTTTTAATGGGATAATTTCCCTAAGGTCTCCGGTGTTTGAGAAAATCTCTCTTTTAGTCCTTACTGTTTTCAAAAATCTTTCTCGGTTCTCCTAGTATGACATAATGCCACTTCTTGGCGCATTATGTCAAACTAGGAGGACTGAGAAAGGTTTTTTAAATAGTAAAGACTAAACAAGAGATTTGCTCAAATATCAGAAACCTTAGGATAATTATCCCTATTATTTATGTATACCAAAATTACAAAGCGCCTCAGATTATGACCGATAGTACAAACCGTTAACTTGGCGCATTAAAAATTCCGTTATAGTAATTTTCAGTGTGAAAAATCTAAGATTTAAGTCAATTGATAGAGTCTCGTCTCTTAAATAGAGTTTGCTCGTGTTTCACTATAAACCTAATCTCTCGTATTTAGAGTAAAATATTAGCGAACTCTATTTAAAAGACACGATTGTATCGATTGACTTAAATCTAAAACTGTGTTTCACTATAAACCTAATCTCTCGTATTTAGAGTGAAATATTAGCGAACTCTATTTAAAAGACACGACTGTATCAATTGACTTAAATCTAAAACTGTCTTAATAAATTATCTTACTGCTTGAATCAGCTCAAATGTTACTCTTCGCCCACCCTTTTTAAAATTTATTCCATCAATAATCTATTGCGATTTTCTTTTTTTATTTCATGATTAATTTACTTTTTCATTATGCATTACATAATATTCGTCACGTGGTTGCGTGCTTCTTTCTGATGTGTTGGTTTAACCAGTAATTAATGATGAATTATATATAGGGAGTTCAGTTTTGATGGACAATGAAAGAAAAATGGTTCTTGATATTGACTCATCATAACGTATTTACCTAGGAGTTTGCACCGTTGTTTTAGTTTTTTGAAAGGTAAATTCTACCCACTAATTATACTTTCATAGAATTTCAACTCTAAATTTTCGTTAAATTATTTATGATTTGTACCGCTAGACCAAATATCATTTGGTAAAATATTAGATCATTTTGAAAAAAAAAAACTATTATACATGTAGATCAATTCTCGTGTCATTAAATTGAAGTTATTAAGTTCGAACCTTTGTTATGAACGAAATATATACCGTTGGACAAAAATTGATTCATATGCTCGACTTTGAATTATAATTCCGGGTTGAAATATAGGAGATAGACAATAACTAAGAAACATAACATCAGGAATGGGACAAGAGAGACATGGACGGGTTTCCGAGCAATTAAGGACACATGGCTTCATATGCTCAGCTAGTACTGTGCCAGTATGGGCTTTTTAATAAATTCACCATTTAATTTCCCTTCTTCGCTTCCCTATCTTTTAATTACCACGATGCATGTCTCAACGCTCCTCGTCCACTTTCATGTCTGCCCGCCCAAACCTGGGAAACCGACGAACCAGAGGATCCATTGGAATATCAGTACCCCCAAGGTAAATTGTCCACTGGGTCCCTGTATCGAAAGTTACTGCTAACTGAAATGGAATGAGAACATTAATGACTGAGGCCGCGTAATACTGCTATAAAATTCACCTTACTCGTGTTTTTTTCTTAAAGATAAAATTTTAACGGCATTATACTTTCCAGAGATTAAACTCTGGATCTTCTTAAATTTAGCAACACTTTCTTTCGTTAGGCTATATTCTCTTTGACTACTCGTGTTTTTATAGTGGTAAAAAATATTTATTACTCTAATAATGTTTACAATGAGGTAAATATATGAAAGTGTTGTAATATCTATACCAAACCCAAAATTTAAAATATAATGGATAAGTGTACCACATTTATACGGGACCTATCGCGTGAGCATGAAGGTGTACGGGATAATTCCTTGGTTTTGGTGGTTTATGAAGCCAACGTTGGGAGTTCCTTTGCTTTAGGCGAGTTGCTTGATGATGAGGCACGTATCGAACATCCGAGTTTGCCATATACATATGACTCGTCCTCGCCCGCGATAAGCTTGGGTTTACATGAGAATAGTCCGCCTGCTACTTGCACTCCGAAATCTCAAGTATCAAGTTCATCTTCGAGTAAGAAAAAGGGGCGCAAGAAAAGTCCGACATCGGCTGATTTATTGGCATCACTATCTCCCGAGGAATTGGCGAAGGTTGAAGCTCGGAAGGCAGCTTATGTCACCGCGAGAGGTGTTCTACCTTGCCGCTCCTCGAAGTCTAAAGGCTCTAGGGACAAGGGTTTGAAGATGGGTTTTCTTGACAAGAGAATTTCAATGTTACAGGATTCCCGACCTTCGGTGTTGGAGAGGGCTTCATCATTGCCTTCACCTACGCCCATGCCTATTCCAGGCCAAGGAGGTTCTGAGGTGGTTACTTTCTCAGATTCTGATGATCTTCCAGCTTCAGTGAGGTTCATGGATTCTGTAGTGAAGATGGCAAAGGATTCCTGAGCGGATGAGGCGAATTTGAGGATGAATTTGGATGATTTAGACCCGCTGGCAAGGAACACACACTCTCAAGCGCGGCAGAGGTTGGGGATTACATACACCGGTGAGGATCTCCGCTGGTCGGAGTATGGGGTGGACTTTTGAGACGTCCCAACTATTTTATACCTTCCTTGACTACCTCACTTGTGGGTTGCTTGGGTGAGTTACTAGATACGGCAGCGAGCTCTCTTCTGATTGCCCGTTTAGGCCTTGGCTCTATTTTTAGAATTTTTTCTTTTTTTCTCCCCTCTCTCTCCACCATTCTGTAACTTTTCTTTTATTTTGTAATAAAATTTTATATTTAAAAAAGTGTACCGCATTTATACATTTATAAACCAAGTCTACCACATTTGCAACTAACAATACGATACTCTAAATATACTATCTCAAACAAAATCTATCTGGTCAAAATTTGTGCACGCTTTAACTTGGCCAACATGTCGTGTGAGTAACAACGGGTCATAAAATCAACCCACTATACCATATTAAAATTTTCGTATCCAATCAAATATATATATTAATTTTTTGGTACATACATGTAACAAATTATCTAGCTGTTCAAAAATAAGATTTTTCTGGTATAAAATTCTAAAACAGTTAATCAAATGGAGACAAGCCCCACTACAAAGTATGTTTCCTTTTGACGCAAAATTTCCTATTTCATACCACCAATTCATTTTTGGGCCGTGTTATAAGTGTATTCAATTTGTAGGGTATTAGTAGGATTTTATCTATACCCTAGTTTTTTTAGTTGGACTCATATCCTACCCTTGACCATACAAATTTTTTATTGTTAGATTGAAACCCTATCCTCCTGGAGACCCAGGGTCTACAGGGTCTGCAGGGTCCGACCCTTTAACGTTCTGCATTTTGAAAATTTTTAATCAAAAATTAATTTTTATATAAAATTTAAATAAATTCAAAATATCTACTACGTTACACATCAACATTCAATAGAAAATTAATGAAACGTCAAATTTTATAATTTAGTTTCAATAGTCCAAGGTTTTTCTTTTAGAATTTGAATTACATAAACAATTCAACAAAAGAAAAATGTAGCATGTCGGCTTCTAGTGATCCATCATTCACGATATCTTCTAAGTTGGTTGTGGAATAACATAATAAATATGTTAAAGTTAACCGTAAAGTATAATCGTAGAAAAAGAATATCTTAGATAATTTCTTTCTTCCTTTCTTCTCCTCCCTCTTGTTTTTTCTTTTTCTTTTTTCGAATTTTAGTCTTATTGCTGCAAAGCTTGAAGAAATGAAATGGATGATTTGGGATCCGTTGAATGTTGACCATAAAGCGTGAAGGGGATTGGACTACTTATATATAAGTATATAAGACTGGAAGGCGGCAATTGGACGAAAGTTGGTAAATAAATTCCATGCCTTAAGGAACACTTTTTTGAGCAATTAGCACTTTTTCAATTAATAAAAAAAAACTTTTAACTTTGCTGAGATAATTCATGGACGTTGACAAAATCCTTCCATTTAGCAGCACCTTGGGATGGCATAGCTTTCCAGTTAAGGGGGAGATTAGGGTCATGATAGTTGAGAAATTAAAAAGAAGTAAAAGTCAGGGGTTGAGTATAAAAAACAAAACGAAAAATAATAAAGAACCCGCAATTCAATTTTATTTTTATTAAAGGTATACCCAAACTACACTACAGTTAAACAGAAAACAGGTACGAAAGTTAAAATTGTTAATTAATATATATATTCTCAATACTGTCTAATTAGGGTCTAACTATAGTCTAGTTAGAGTAGAGTCTAGGGTCGGACCCTACCCTTACATTTTTACCCTATTTTAGACTCTACTCTAACTAGACTATAGTTAGACCCTAATTAGACAGTATGTGTATTTCTGCCATCCCTAACTAGCTGTGTCCAAACAAGAATACCGTATTTTTCTAGGAATTTTTTCTAAAATAGGTAGAAAATATAGATATATTCCCTAAATAGGCAAAAACTTAATATATTATCAAAATAGGCAAAAATTTAATTAAAAATTAAAAAAAATAAGGAGACGACCCTACAGTGGGTCGCCTCCACTTCTCTACCTTATAATTAAAAATATATAATAATGGAGGCGACCCAAGTGTAGGTCGCCTCCCTAATTAATGAGACTTTTTTTTATTTTATAAATATTATAAGTTAGTGTTAGATTGTCCGAATGAGTTAAATTTTGATTTGATTTTGCTCAATTTTTCGAGACCTACGCGTAGAGTTCAACAAAATATGCTGAATCAAAAAAAAATAACTCATTCGGATATCCAAGCAACAACTTGTCATTTTAACATTAAAAAAATTGAATAGTGGAGTCGACCTATAACTAGGTCGCCTCCTTCCAAAATTATTTTTTTTTGCAATTTTTTTTAAAGTTGTATAATTTTTTTTATGTTTCTTTTACTTTTTTTTTCTTATACTTCGATTGGAGAGTCACAACTAATTATTCCGGAGTCCGATTGAGATGATTCAAGTTTTTGTGCAAAGCAGAGATGTATATCTACAACTTTATAGTTTATAAGTTTTCCAAATACGGAGTGTAACATTGTCGAAAATATGTTTGAAATCAAAAGTCGATCGAGTTCGATCGACTGATTTCGGTTGGGAGACACAAATTTTTATTCCGGAGTCCGATTGAGTTGATTCAAATTTCTATGTAAATCTGAGACATATATCTATAACTTTGTAGTTTATAACTTTTCCAAAACATAGTGCAACAATGTCAAAAGTTTGTTTGAAGTCAAAAGCCGATCGAGTTCGATCGACTGATTTTGGTTGAGAGACACAAATTTTTACTCCGGAGTCCGATTGAGTTGATTTAAATTTCTATACAAAGCTGAAACGTATATCTACAACTTTGTAGTTATGACTTTTCCAAATTCGAAGTGTAATGATGTCGAAAATATGTTTGCAGTCAAAAGTCGATCGAGTTCGATCGACCGAAATTAAATTAGACAGGTAGTTCAAAAAAATTAAACTAGACAAGAGTCGACCTAGTATTAGGTCGTCTCTTATATTATATTAATATAATCGTAAAAATGTCAGGGTGGGTTGCCTCCATTATTTTATGTATGGAGGCGACCTAGTATTATTTTCGTCACCTATTTTTTTTAAAAATTTTATTAAATTTTTGTCTATTTTGAAAATATATTAAGTTTTTGCCTATTTAGAGAATATATCTAAGTTTTTTTTGTCTATTTTGGAAAAAAACTCTATTTTTAAGGAGATTTGTTAAGATGACGAATAATATAATACATGGTTAATATAAGATAGTTTATTTGCACTGAAAACAATGCCAACTAGGAAGTTGCGGTTCCCATTAAGAAAGACAGCCAGCTCTTCTGCACCTCCTTGCTAAAATGCAATTGATTTTGGAAACTAATTAATTAATAAACAGTGGATCAACTTAGATGCCTTGTAAATCCACTATATTAGGTTTTTTTCCTAGAAATTGAACTTCTCTTCTTCTTATAGAATTTGATAATTTTTTGTATGCTGACTTTTTTACCTAATTTTTTAATAAAGTATGTTTTTCTTCTTATAGAATTTGATAATTTTTTGTATGCTGACTTTTTTACCTAATTTTTAAATAAAGTATGTTTGTTTTCTAAAAAAAATTAGAGGCCTTGGGGGCAAATAAAATATGCACCACAAATGAGACCGCTAAGGGCGGATTCGTTAAACTAAATTTAAATTAATTGGCAAATAATTAATTTACTCGGAGATGCTAGAACGATAAACTAATTTCATGTTATAATTTGGCTGATATTACCATTATTCCCATACCTATAAAAAAACCATTAGTCCCAAAATTTTTAATTTTAATCGAAATTATGATTGCCCGAGGAGAAAGCAAAATTAGAAAAGCACGTGATGATAAACGACAGATCTCGTCCCAATCCGAGGATCGCACACTCGTGCATGTTATTGGCGTGGATGCTCAATTGATGTGTGACGAATAATATTAAAATCTATCACCATTAGGATGTATGCACTGAATTTTTTTGAATGGTAAATTTTTTATACTATTATATATCTGTCAGAGTTTAAACACTTGATTTCTTTAAATTTGACAACGCCTTGTGCCATCAATATACAAGACTAAGCTGAATTATATACACGAGACTAAGCTGAATTACACACTTTTTTTTAATGTGACTTCGCAAGAATAAGCTGTGTAAGATTTGGATCAACAAAATTTTGAAAAAATTGATAAACACAAAATGTTATAAAAATCAACATAAAATTTATGAAGCTAAATATTATTCAGATATAACAAATTACACATACAAAAAATAATCATACTAAAATTTTGGAAAAAATAACTTGAGACCGTGTTGTCACAATGTCACACCACATAAACTCGGATGACTAAAATGGTGAATAAATACGAAATAATTAAAGAAATTTATAAATAGACCCTGAAATGAGAAGTGTGAATCTGTGAAGCACTAAACGATAATTTCTTCCGATAAAAAAATTGTATTCACTTAAAATATATATTGAATACAAATATCTGCAAAAAAGTCATTGTTAAAATAATACCCTACAGAGTTGGATTTTGAATACGATAATTTACACTAATAAAAATATATAGTTTTCCCTAAAAACACATTCAACAACTTTGTTTAAACTGGAAAACTATATTTACCATTTTAGTCCCTATAGTTTCGAAATCGAAACTTCAATCCTCCTAGTTTGCATTTATTGTACTCTCAAGTCCCCCGCTGATGTCATCGGTCAACTTATTATTTTTATGACGATTATACCCTTTAAAAAAAACCTCAAACTCATCTTCTTCCCTGCGACCCTCTCTCCTCTTCTTCTTCTTCCATTAACTAAAATCAATTAATCAAAATCAATAACAACCCATCTTCAACACATCTAACGTAAACAACTATGAAACCCATATTCAAGGCCAAGCCATGAAATCCATCTTCAAGCCATGGAACCCAGAACCCAAAATCCATCTTCAAACAACTAAATCCACTAAATCCAGTAACCAACTAAAACCCTTTAATTAATTACTCGAATTGATTTAATTCCTTTTCTTCCTCAACCTCTCGTCCAACTAATACCCAACCCAGTATCTCCGCGAGCTCCGGGTCCTTATCGTAATTTCTCTCCTTTTGCTTCCCTCAGTACCCACTTGCTCCATACGCAAAACGTTCGTCCACACCATCTTCATTTCTGAAGCCCTCGTAGCTATCATCATCATCATCATCACCGTCTTCCTTTTCCTCTTCCTCTCCCTCTTCTCGGATTTCCGGTTCGACGGCAATTGGTCGCTCTCCACTTCCGCTGCCCCGCTTGGCAAACAAGAGGGAGCACTTGTTCAGCTTGGAAGATGGGTAGCTGTGAGTCGGTAATTTAACAAGGCCAAGGGCTTGGTGGGCGGGAAGAAGCGACCCTGGAAGAAGAAGAAGAAAGCTGACCTTTGTTTAAAGAAGATGGATTAAAGGGTTGACCTTTGTTTTTGTTGATTTTTTATCAATTGAATGACGTTCCCAGAAAGAAGAAGATGGAGGAGGGAAGAAGATGATCTAATAATGTTTACAATGAGGTAAATATATGAAAGTGTTGTAATATCTATATCAAACAAAAAATTTAAAATATAATGGATAAGTGTACCACATTTATACGGGACCTATCGCGTGAGAATGAAGGTGTACGGGATAATTCCTTGGTTTTGGTGGTTTATGAAGCCAACGTTGGGTGTTCCTTTGCTTTAGGCGAGTTGCTTGATGATGAGGCACATATCGAACGTCCGAGTTTGCCATATACATATGACTCGTCCTTGCCCGCGAGAAGCTTGGGTTTACATGAGAATAGTCCGCCTGCTACTTGCACTCCAAAATCTCAAGTATCAAGCTCGTCTTCGAGTAAGAAAAAGGGGCGCAAGAAAAGTCTGACATCGGCTGATTTATTGCCATCACTATCTCCTGAGGAATTGGCGAAGGTTGAAGCTCGGAAGGCGGCTTATGTCACCGCAAGAGGTGTTCTACCTTGCCGCTCCTCGAAGTCTAAAGGCTCTGGGGGCAAGGGTTTGAAGATGGGTTTTCTTGACGAGAGAATTCCAATGTTACAGGATTTCCGACCTTCGGTGTTAGGGAGGCTTCAGCATTGCCTTCACCTACGCCCATGCCTATTCCAGGCCAAGGAGATTCTGAGATGGTTGCTTTCTCATATTTTAATGATCTTCCGGCTTCAGTGAGGTTCATGGATTATGTAGTGAAAATGGCAAAGGGTTCCTGGGCGAATGAGGCAGATTTGAGAATGGTTTGGATGATTTAGACCCGCCGGCAAGGAACACCTGCTCTCAAGCGCGGCAGAGGTTGGGGATTACATACACCGGTGAGGATCTCCGCTGGTCGGAGTATGAGGTGGACTTTTGAGGCGTCCCGACTATTTTATAATGTCCTTGACTACCCGACTTGTGGGTTGCTTGGGTGAATTACTAGATATGGCAGCGAGCTCTCCTCTAATTGCCCCTTTAGGCCTTGGCTCTATTTTTAGACTTTTTTCTTTTTTTTCTCCCCTCTCTCTCCACCATTCTGTAACTTTTCTTTTATTTGGTAGTAAAATTTTATATTTAAAAAGCTGTACAACATTTATAAACCAAGTCTACTACATTTGCAACTAGCAATACGATACTCTCAATATACTATCTCAAACAAAATCTATCTGGTCAAAATTTGTGCACGCTTTAACTTGGCCAACATGTCGTGTGAGCAACAAGCGGTCATAAAATCAACCCACTATACCATATTAGAATTTTCGTATCCAATCAAATATATATATTAATTTGTTGGTACATACATGTAACAAATTATCTAGCTGTTCAAAATAAGATTTTTCTGGTATAAAATTCTAAAACAGTTAATCAAATGGAGACGAGCCCCACTACAAAGTATGTTTCCATTTGACGCAAAATGTCCAATTTCATACCACCAATTCATTTTTGGGCCGTGTTATAAGTGTATTCAATTAAAATTTCTTTACATATGGAACTTCGTATATTTATATTTAGTCTACTAGCTGTGTCCAAACAAGAATACCGTCTTGACAAAAAAAACAAGAATACCGTACTTTTTTAAAGGAGATTTGTTAAGATGACGAATAATATAATACATGGTTAATATAAGCTAGTTTATTTGCACTGAAAACAATGCCAACTAGGAAGTTGCGGTTCCCATTAAGAAAGACAGCCAGCTCTTCTGCACCTCCTTGCTAAATGCAATTGATTTTGGAAACTAATTAATTAATAAACGGCGGATCAACTTAGAGGCCTGGGTTTGTAAATTCACTGGATTAGGTTTTCTTCATAGAAATTAGACTTTTCTTCCTCCTATGAAATTTGATAATCTTTTATATGCCGACTTTTCTACCTAATTTTTTAATAAAGTATGTTTGTTTTCTAAAAAAAACTTAGAGGCCTTGGGGGCTAATAAAATATGCACCACAAATGAGACCGCTAAGGGCGGATTCGTTAAACTAAATTTAGATTAATTGGTAAATAATTAATTTACTCGGAGATGCTAGAACGATAAACTAATTTCATGTTATAATTTGGCTGATATTACCATTATTCCCATACCTATAAAAAACCATTAGTCCCAAAATTTTTAATTTTAATCGAAATTATGATTGCCCGAGGAGAAAGCAAAATTAGAAAAGCACGTGATGATGAAACGATTAGTCGCACACTCGTGCATGTCATTGGCGTGGATGCTCAATTGAAGTGTGACGAATAATATTAAAATCTATCACCATTAGTATGTATGCACTAAAATTTTTTTGAATGATAAATTTTTTACACCATTATATATATGTCAGAGTTTGAACACTTGACTTCTTTAAATTTGACAACTGCCTTATGCGATCGGACTAAGCTGAATTATATACACGAGACTAAGCTGAATTACACACTTTTTTTAATGTGACTTCGCAAGAATAAGCTGTGTAAGATTTGGATCAACAAAATTTTGAAAAAATTGATAGACACAAAATGTTATAAAAATCGACATATAATTTATGAAGCTAAATATTATTCAGATATAACAAATTACACATACAAAAAATAATCATACGAAAATTTTGGAAAAAATAACTTGAGACCGTGTTGTTACAATGTCACACCACATAAACTCGGATGACTAAAATGGTGAATAAATACGAAATAATAAAAGAAAATTATAAATAGACCCTGAAATGAGAAGTGTGAATCTATGAAGCACTAAACGATTATTTCTTCCGATTCACTTAAAAAATATCTTGGATACAAATATCTGCAAAAGAATCATTGTTAAAATAATACCCTACGGAGTTGGATTTTGAATACGAGAATTTACACTAATAAAAAAAGATAGTTTTCCCTAAAAAAACATTCAACGACTTTGTTTAAATAAATGTCTTAGCTGGATCCAGCTGGCCATGTCCGGTGCCTGTATCCTTCTTGCCTCTCTCCTAAAACTGGAAGTCCCATGGGTCCAAAAAAAAAATAAGAAATTCAAAATTCAGAAATGGGCCAATTTTTTTTTGGTGGAAGACAATTGTGGGTTTAAATTATTTCCACAATTCTGGATCTTGGACGGTCGTTGAGATTCGATCCTCCCACCTCATGCTTAAGGATTGACACCGTATCTATCAGACTATACATGCGGTCGTAAATGGGCCAATGTTTGGAAAGGGAAGAGTGGGTTTTTGGAACAAAAAATACGGAAGGCACGTGTCGGTGGCAGAGGTCGGTGGGGTTGGAGTGTGTACTTGTTACGATGGCGGTGCCCAGGGGACCGTATTTAAGAAAGTGATATAAGCCTGGAGAGATTAATAAAAAATGTTTCAATTTGAATATTTTGTTGGAAAAATTTGATCACTTTTCACAATTTTATTGGTCTTGAATATGAATTTATCTACAAATAAAAATATCCAAATATTATTGTAGTTAAAAAAAACTGTATAGGCTGCAAAATTATTGATACGGTACATCATAAAACAAAAGGTACTACTGGTCGTACGATGCACCTTCGCACCAAGTACCGTTCTGTTTTGGGCTTTTTTAGTTTTTTCTCATCCATCGAGTGTGTGACCGATTTGATGTTTTGACTTCTCTACTCCATGCATTTGTTCCCTCAAAAAGCTATATTTCTATCGTCGGATAATTACTCTCAGATCTATAGTATTTGACATATTCGTCTCACATTCTCTGTTTTTCGACAATCAATTAAAAAAATTTCATAATTTGATTTTATTATACTTTAAAGTCCTTCCCTCACTGACGTCAGCATATATATTTTTTTTTTGTGATAGAGATGACAAAAATATCCTTAAAAAAAATCTATTTTCGACGGCCAAAAATTATTAACCGGAAATAAACTAGTCAAAGCCCTAAATCATTCAACCGAGTAAAGTAGGAAATTAACAGAAATCAATTGCACCTTCTAATTCCCACTACATTCCATCAATAAGGAACTAAGTTAAGCAAAATTAAGGTTAGGATGAAAAAGAACATGCCACAGCGAGGAGATAAAGGGGAAGGGGCGGAAGCAAAGCAGACGCAGGAACCGCTGGGGAGTCCTCCTCGCGTTGCTCGGCGTCGGTGACGGTGGTGACGGCCGTTGTGATGCTTCGATGACTTCTCCACCTAGTCCTCGTCGGAGGAGGACGACGACCTACGGTGCTTGCGGCGGAAGGAATCGGCGTTGATCTCCATCGCTCGTGCCTCAACCGCGACGAGTCTAGGGTTAGGGTTTCACGAAATTATTAATTTCAAGAATTGAGAAGGGTTCGATTGGGGATTAAGGGTTTCACTTTTGCTCTTTCTTTTTCCCCCTTTAATTTTTATCGATTCAATGAACTGGAAAATGATGCAATTAGACGGGAAATCGAGAGTATCAAGGCGGAGTCGTCTCCGTCGCCGGTGAAGATGGGTCCAATAGCTGTTCGTCGATTTCGATCTGAATTTTTGGTCTTCTCGGCAGCCGAAAGTTTTTTTTTCAAGGATATTTTTGTCATTTTCATGACAAAAATTGAAAGAATATTTGTTGACGTCAGCGAGGGGTCTGAGAGTATAATAAAATCAAATTATGGAGAATTTTTAATCAATTGTCAAAAGACAGAAGATGAGAGACGAATATGTTAAACATCAAGTGTGTCAGAGTAATTATCCCTTGTATCATTTTTCCAATGAGTATTAAAACCTAAAAATCAACAACTTCGTTATTTAACAAAATATTTAAGTTTGTTTTTCTCTGTAATTATACTGTTTTAATTTGAGATTAAATCCGTGGTAAAATTTGAGGCAGTACAATAAAAAAATAAATTAGTAAAAAGCAATAAAAAGTGCTACAAATAATTTTCATATCAACTTATATTTATATCTCGAGCATAGCTTAGTTTTCATATTGAAGATCGGAATCTATCCGGTCCCCAAAAGAAAAGGCAGCATTTCATGAGACGATCCAGTTAAATAACTAATTAATTAATTAGGGACATGAGATGATGCGGCACTGTTACTGCTTAACACAGTGTTTTTTTAATAATTAATTAGGGAGGTGCAAGCACGTTATAACGTGGCTCAAGCATCAAAGGTGGAGTCACGTGACATGACAAGAGTTGATGATCCCGTTGCAATTGGTAACGCACGTGAACTGTCATGTGCTTCTCAATCATGATTAGCTGTTGTTAATTGTTATTGTGCGCCGGGAGCTGGCCCGTCATAAAATTAATAGCGCGATAACCTAAGAAAACGCACATCTCTTTTTTCTACCAGAATTTCTGTTTTCCATTGCTATGTATATACACACACACCTATGTTGGTCAATATAGTTATTCAGAAACAAATCTAAATTCTAACACAAAAAATAAATAAAATTCCACTCATTACATCTATATATCTTTTCCAAAGAGCACTTACTCTAATAATATAAAGGAAGAGTCGGGTGAAGAGTGATCAAGATTCAAAAATAGTCACGACAAAAATCTACTTATAATAAAAACATATATCAGCTACTTAACCATCCATAGAAGCGGGAACATGTGTTTCTCCTTCATATAAGTTTTTATTACATCTTGTTTTAAATTTAGACAACTTATTTTGTACTCAATTACTTTGTATTCTAGCAAACTAATTCCAATAGTTAACAAAAAAAAATATTTTTTTCTCCATAAATTTTCTTCGCCCAGTCAATGTGCTCCATTCATAACATCTGAGTTCAAAAGCTTAATTAAATAACCATACATTTTACTAATTAATCAAGTCTCGTCAGATCAGAAAATATATTTGCTCAAAACAGTAGCATTTTGCAGAATAATTTTCAGCTTCATTTGCTGAGTTAGAGTCGGGCCCAACTATTCTACGCACAGGGCCCATCAGGACGTGAGTTCCTTTGAATCGGTCCAACCGATGGAGCTCAACCAGGGACATTTCTTTCCGGCCAAACATTTCAAACGGGGACGACGTTCTTCTAACAGAAAACGATCTGACAAAAAGCCGGAACAATGTTATCCCCAGCCTCGCTACACTACGGCGGCCGGAAGATTAAACCAAAATTACCAACCATAGAAATGGCGCCTACGCTTGTTTAGGAAGAAACGCAATCAGATGCACCTACTTCAAAACCAATTTGTCACAGCATATTCATACAAAACCAATCTACGACTCTCAAGATCATATCCCACACGAATAGAATAGAGTCGATATCCTTATTCCTCCTCCTGGCTCTCATCTTTGACCAGCTTGATCATGTCGTCGATTCGTAGAATCGTTATGGCGGCTTCAGTGGCAAACTAAGAGAGGAAATATATTGATTAGACTTGGCGGCTAACTAACGATGAAATATAACACTGCTAGATAACAGCATCTATTACCTGAATTATCTTCACTTTGCTCATGGCGGGCTCGATGACTCCAGCCTCAAGGTTGTTGCGAATTGTCCCCTTGGAAAGATCTAGTCCCATGCTGCAAGGATTTCCCCCCGGAAGAGCAGAAAAATAGATTCAGGCTCACATTTATAAACAGGCACGCAAAAAGACTTAACTTTTCTTATAATCGATAAGATACTAGCAGCGGAGATTTGGATTAGAAGATTTATAGTGCCGGAACTCCTCAATTATTCCAGATCGTGAAAGTGATTTTGATATCAAAATCATGCCCACTGGCACATTATAATACCTGGACAAGTGTTTTTTGTCAGCCTTCGTCTGTGCTGTATGGTGGTAAGCACGCAGTTTGGCAACTAATTCAGTGGCATCCTTGGCAGCGTTGACAGCGAGCACCTGCAATCAAAACATCTTAGGTGGACCACAAAGAAAGCTGATGGCACTCGAGAATGCAATAATTTGTGACATTGTAAGTACCTTTGGTATAATTAACAAGGACTCTGCAAACTCAGCAATAGCCAACTGCTCCCGAGATCCCAGAGTTGTTGCGAGATACTCTAAATAAACAGACAAGGCAGCCTCAACAGCTCCGCCACCAGCAACTACCTGCGAGTGTTTTACATACATGCACGATTAGGCAAAAGAGAACAAGACATGCAGCCTCCGAGTTTCACATTGTTGCTTTGTCATAATAGTTTACTAGCAAAGTACCATCACAATGGATCCATGTATATTTATATCCTTCTCAAGTTCATAATGTCCAGTAATTATAACAAACTTGGAGACAAAGCAGCTTTTGGTTAAAGTCAAAGAGTCAAAAAGAGAAGTGTTGAGCCTCCTAATCCAAACTACGGATGGATAGCAGCAAAGCTTCTCCAACTAGAATGTTCGGTTATATGATTTAATCTTACCAATATACTAAACCCATTAATAAGGCCCATATGCATACCATGTGTAGAAGAAAAAGACCAGGATGTGATTTCCCTACTATTAACCAGTGAAAAAGTAGTACAGCCCTTGAACAAAATATAAACTATTCCCTATGACTAATCTGCTTTTCCAGCCAACTTTGAAGACAACATATGGCACTTTAACAAATGATGTCAGAACCACATAAGCAAGTTCAAGATTTACCGTGTTAGATTCAAGGGTCCTCTTTACAATAGATAAAGCATCATGAAGAGCTCTCTCCATCTCGTCAAGCATATAGTCATTAGCACCTCGAAGAATCAAGGACACCTAGATCACAAAAGGTGAAAAATATCAGACATCGTGGAGCCATAGTACATGCACAAAGTGTTCATAGAAAATGACGCGTATGTAATTTGGGACTACATATTTCATTGTGTACAAAATTTAGAAGTATTATTCATTGTCTGCATTTCAAGGGACAAAAATGAATTGTCAAAAGTTGAACCTTTATAAATGCTTATAGCTACTCAACATTTCTTTACTTTGGTAAATATGTTTACTCAATGTCTCTAAACAGGTAATCACATACTGCACTAGTATTTTTGGTCCCTTTGATCAAGATGACATCATCATCAGCAATTCGTTCCTCTGCAACCTCGTCAGCATGCCCTAAGAAGGATGCATCAAATGTTTCCTCCCCTTCCATATCCGCGAATGTTGAAACCTAAAAAAGTCACCAACAAACACTAACAGCCTTTAATTTCAAGCACCCAGTACATCAGCGCAGTCGTCAAAATGATTAGATTAACAATGTTCCACGGAAGCCGTTCAGCATATACCATGGTAGCTCCAGTTGCCTTTGCTACATGACGCATGTCCTCCTTTTTGACACGCCGCACTGCAATAGCCCCAGCTTCCACAAAATACTGACAGAAATAAAGAAGGCAATATAGTTATACAAGTTACCAAAGCTTGTCAATCTTTTCCACGAAGTGTGGAGTGGAAAATCCTTATGTACGGACACGAGAGGCTGCAACTATGAATTCTGTAACATATTCTAAACCAAAGTTATACAGCACAATTCACTCAAAAAAAAAAGATATACAGCACAACAATCACATCATTCAGGGCTTACTTTAAGAGCCATGTCATCAATTCCTTTTGTAGTTAGGACAACATTGGCTCCAGCTTGCAAGAGCTTCTCAATACGTTCCTTTGTCATATCAGCTTCTCTGTGAACACCAGAGAATCATAAATCAACAAAATAGTAAACATAGAGTTACAAGAGAACATATTGGAATTTGGAGCTTGAGCAACCAGGAAAGGTGCAAAGATTAGAGAATAGAGATATAATTATTGAGATAATAATGGCAGTGTATTGCTGAGAAAGGAAAAACAAGTCTCATGTCATAGACAGAATCTTATATGCATTAATAAGGCTAATCAAACAAAACTAAACACCACAATTTGCAGGCGGAATTACATAAAACTTCCATGGGACTGAAATGGTCAGCATCTATCTACCTTTGACGGATTTTCTCCAGCTCCCTGGGATCACTTACTAAAACCTGCACACCCAGCTGCATCTTGGTTTTCTGAAGATTGAAATCAAGACATGCTATCCTTGCAGGTGCAACTTTCATGGGCATTCCTTGGGCAGCACGTCCAGTATTCAGCGCATAGCCATTCAAAAGGTAACTATCTCTTGCACTTTTACCATGAGCTTTTAAAACGTTGATACTCTGGATATTTTTAATAATTAGGTACATCAATAATCAGCTCATATTAACAAAAAGGTGGTACGTTTCCAGAAACTTCACATAGCTTGAGAACTGGAACAGAAACTCCAACCAAAATTTAAACAAAGAAACAGAAAAGGTTAACACCTTGATGGGGTACTTGATTTCTCCTCGTTGATTGGTCATCTTTACTGATTGGACAGCATCTACAACCTTTAATGAAAATTTTCCATATAAAACAAGTTAAAAAAGATAAACCAATATCTCCTTCCATTGATGCACAGAACAGGCAACGTCAGAAGTACATAATAATGTAAGTGAAGCAAATGACACAAGGAAGCATATCAACGCAATTTCCAACATTTTCTTAAGCAAAGAAATGAAAATCTCATGAGAATTATTGATCCTAGAGAGAATTACAAGGGTATATTCGTATTTTGTACACATCATTAAACACTGTGGCATGTCAAACAATACTAATAATAAGACCTAAAAGGATTTAAATCATATTACTGGCAGGCTCCAAAAAGTAGCTATTGTAAGGGAGGAGATATTGAAAAAATATAGAGAGCTTCTGTTTGCTTAACAACTCTGAGCAATAGGAACATACCAAATTAGCAAAGAAGTCACTGTCACCCCCAATCAGCTTCGAGGACATGCTTGTCTTGGCACAATTTACAAGGGAATCTTTTCCAAGTTTTTCAACCTACAAAACAAAGCTCATCATATATATCGAGCACATAATCCACAAAGTTCTTACAATAAAGACCAGTTACCAAGATGATTTCAGCAACTAAATTACTGAGGAAAACTCACCTTAACTGCCAATTTCTCATCCACATACTTGCATGCTTCTCTCATTGCAAGCTTTCCAGAGAAATAAACAAACAAACTTATGGTCAGTCAGTGCTAATTGCCAACTGCAGAACTGCAATAGTTATGCATTCTTTGGCATCAGATTCATAATTTAAGAGATGCCAGTAACAATCAAATAGGGACGAAGATGCACTAACCCTGAATCCACTAATTATTGAAGTTGGATGAATCTTATTCCTGACTAGATCATTTGCTCTCTGTCGAAACAGAAAAAGAGAGAATTAAATCAGCACTTCCATAAAGTACTCCATCAGTAAGAGACAAGGACTATATAAAAGAGTTTCTCGAGAGGCCAAGAATAGATTACCTTGAGCAGTTCTGCTGCAATAATCACCACGGATGTTGTTCCATCCCCAACTTCCCGATCTTGGAGCTCAGCTAACTCCACAAGCACCTACAAGTCCCAACGAAACAATAAAAGAGACCACATTAATGCGATAACAGCATTACGAAAACTAGCAGCACACGTTTAGCAAAAAGCTCGGCAGGCCTCACCTTGGCAGCAGGGTGTTCCACTTCCAACATCTTAAGAATCGTTGCTCCATCGTTGGTAATCGTAACATCTCCAATGTCATCTACAAGCATCTACACAAGCGAGAAAATGAAATCAGGCGACGACAACCAAATCTAGGTCAAATCCAGTACACATGATGCCCTAAAATAGAAACAATAAGCACTCTACGAAACGATCTGTACCTTGTCGAGACCGACGGGGCCAAGCGAAGACTTAACGATGTTCGCTATTGCTTGGCACGCCACCACTACAATGAAACAATAAAAACACAGAAATGCTAAGTAAATCAGCCTCCGGATAGAGAAAGTGAAGAGAGAGAGAGATGATAACCGTTTTGGGTGCGAACGTCCTGGCCAGATTGGCGGTCCCCGAGGATATCAGGGGTTTGGGCGACCAGAGCCATTTCGTCGACGGTTGATTTGCTAGGGGGAGGAGAAACCCTAGCTCAGGATCCACTAAAAAGAACGAAGGAGCGCCTTTTTCTCGGTTCTCTCTCGGAGGTTCTAAAGGGAAGTGGAGGGAAGAAAGGGTTACGGCTGGACTGGGATTCGTATTTGCCTATTTGGGGTTTTGGTTTTGGCTGATCGAGGGAGGTAGTGAAGGTTTTTTCCCGTAGAACGACGTCGTTTATTGGAGGAGGTAGTGTGTTTTAAACCCTAGAAGACGGACGGCCCAGATCTCTTCTTTTGATGGGCCCAACTTCGTAGAAAGAACGACGGAAATAAGGAAACGTTCCAAACCGTGAATAACGGGAACGGCCCAGTTACTCTTCTATTTTTTGGGCCGTCTCAACATTTCTACCACTATTATTTTTCGAAATAATTTGATTGAATCAATATGTTTTATAATAATTTTTTAAATTTTGAGTTAGGTCGAACAAAATTATTCATATAAAAGTTATTATGTAACAAATAACATCGTGATTTATGTCATCCTAAATAATTATATTGGTTCCATCTAACTCAAAATTAAATTAATTACAGTGATTTAACCCTCCTAAAATCTCCAAAAGTCGGAACAATATCTTGCTCCGTATAACTTGGAGACCATAAGACGGGGCCAAATTACTACATACTGATTACGTTAATATTTGGAAAAGTCTTGTTTATGTTCACATTAATTAAGAACC
Source organism: Hypericum androsaemum (assembly GCA_963995505.1). NCBI lineage: Eukaryota > Viridiplantae > Streptophyta > Magnoliopsida > Malpighiales > Hypericaceae > Hypericum > Hypericum androsaemum. Next base: position 2,311,606 of record OZ023185.1, read on the forward strand.
ATCATCGTCTGGCGAGATGGCGTTTCAAGACGATGACTGGATTTAGTTAAATTTTTTTTTTGAAGTGAAATTTAGGCGAGTTGGCTTAAATCCTGAAGCTCTAGACCACATTGGACTTTGTTCTCTTCTCAAGCAAAAATTTGCCATTTCCGCAAGATGTGAAAATTGATCCACCGACCTCTGAAAAACGAGGCAGGATTCGTTGTCATCTTACTCATCTTGCGTTGGTAATTTAGTTAAACTTTCTTCTTTCATGACACTGTAAATTATGTAATTATTAGGGAGATTGCCCTCTCCAATTTCGGGCAACAGGAAATTAAAATAATGAAGAGTAACTATGGAAGACTCATAGCATCATAAATTAAAATGTTTCCATTATGTAATGTTACAATCATAGTAATCAAAAGTATTACAAAATAAATAAATTATAGCTAATCAATGCACTCCCGTAAAGTCCAACTTTGGATGAACCTATTGGGATGCATCTAATTATTTTTTCTTTACATCGAATATAATTGAATATAATGAAAGAATAGCATCTATAGTATACATAACTGCAAACCCTTTTAAAGTAAATAAACCAATTAAATTGACAACCTAGATAATTCAAAGCCCGGCGGTATAAGGAATACCGGTGGCCGGCAACCAGGAGCCACCGTTGATGAGATTTCCGACGGTGAACTGGGACGCCACGGTGGCGCTGGTGATGACATGGAACCCCTTCCAGGTAACCCTACCGGCGGTGGACGACCCGGGTCCGGTATTAGCGTACTCCCCGTAGTACAAAGTATCAAGAGCGAAATTTCCACTCCAAGGGTACCAACCGGCAGCGTTGACCAAGCCATCGAGATACGTCTTCATGAACACCGTCCTCGAATACGCCTTCCACGGCCTACCGAGGTAAGTCTTAACATTAGCCGAGTTGGCCTTCAAGTCCGAAGCCGACGTGACGGTACAATCATGGATCGAAATCCCAGTGTTCTGGTTGGGATCGGTCCTCCCTTGGGCGGTGATTGTGTTGACCTTGTTTGAAGGGTACCGCGCGTAGATGTTGCAGCTCTGGAACACGACCGCCGCGTTGCCGAAGATGAAGTCTACGGTGCCGTATATGTCGCAGTTGCGGTAGAACTGTCTTTGGGAGATGGCGTAGAGAGTGTCTTGGTAGCCTTCGAAGCTGCACTGGTAGAACACCGAGAGGTCTGACCCGCTACGGAGGGCCACCGCTTGGTGGTTTGCAGCACCGGCGGTGTTTCTGAATGTGATGCCCTTGGCGATGAAAGAGTCTCCTGTGATTGCTGTAATAGTGATAGATACCAAATTAGACGACTTATAATTAATAATTGAGACTTAATCTCTGGAAGTATATGTAATTACTATTCATTAGCATTCGTCCAAAATAATTTGATGCAGATTACAAGATATTCCACTTGTATTTTACCATTTTTTGTTTTAAATTTCTTGGGTGGGATAGCCCTAGATTATTATATTAATCAAGCCGTTAATCGAAAATTATACTTTCTTGTTCCCACCAATAAAAAGTACTTTCTTGTGTTTAAAGCAATCAATAACGAAATCTTAATTGCTCAACTATAAAAGTCAAAAGGGCAGAACAGTAGCCAGCTACAGATACTGCATGGTCCTAGCTAGCTACAAAAGACATATACGTCTTAGGATTTTAGAGTTTGGTTTCTAGATATCACATTCGAAACTTAATACGTCTTCTCATTTTCAAATGCATGTCTAATTTTTTGTACTCCCAAAATTTGGTGAGACGAGTGACAAGATTTTTCCACCGTATCAAAAATAATTAAGCAGATTTTCTAAAGGTTTTTAGAGAGTATATATTTCATTAATCACGTACCTACGGTAGCCGATTGGAAGGTGGTAGAACCTGAACCCCCTACACTCTTGCTGCCAGTGATAATTGTTTTCCCAATACCATCACCAACCAACATGACATTGGCGGCTTTTATTTGGACATTCTCGTTATATGTCCCTGCCTTGACATGTATAACGAACCTCGTCTTCCCCGAAGCCATCGCGACAGCCTGGCTAACGGTCTTGTAGTTTCCCGACCCGTCCTGAGCCACCACAACGTTTGCGGTCGTGGAAGATGCCAGGAGCTTGCGGTTGCCAGGCTTGACCCAATCAGGAAAACCATCTCTGTATTTGGTTTCGGTACCGTTTGGTCCCTTGTTAAGAGCCAAGGCGTTGCTCACCAAATAGGACACGTTATTGGACATCATGGGATAGATGTTAGCCGTCAGGCCAAGCTCCTCGAACCCGGTCTTGCATGTGTCGAGGTTGGTAAGGGCGGTGCTAAGCCATGTTTGCTTCTCAAAGCTGGTGCACTTGCTGGAAATGGTCCGGTTGAGCTGCTCTACGGTGTGCTTGTAGAGGTCAAGGCAGTCCTCCCAAGCTGCCTTCTCGCGCGGGTCGGTGCACTTAGGGCCGAGAGAGCTCGTGTGGGTGAGGGCTAGTTGGGCTCTTTCTAGGGTTACTTCTAGGGAGACCATAAGGGAGTTGGCCTCGAGGTCGATAGAGTTGTTTGAGGCTACGGCTTTCTGGGTCAAAAAGAACTCGCATGGTTGTGGGTGAGGAAGCTTGCTACATAGAGCTTGCACCCCTTTCTGGGCATAACAATCAACCGTTGGGGTTACGAGGACAATCCCCACCAAGAGGATTGCTAATAACAAACTCTTAATCGCCATTTAATTACTCAGGTATATATGGCTTGATTCGAACAATATTGTCAAATTGTGAAGAAGAAATTTGAAAATTCCTAATGTCTTTGGGCTTTGAAGAGGGATTGAAACCTGTGACTAGGGTTTATGATTTTTTTTGGTGTGAGGTTTGTGGTGGTCTTGAGCCCTTTATATAGATTTTGATGAGGAGTTGTAACTAGGTGATAACTAATTAGGGTGGCCAGAGAGCATGCACGTAAACTGTATAACACACGTGTTCAAACTCGTCACCTTTGTTTTTTTTATTTGAGAAAAATCATTTGGACCATGGGGAGAATAACGAATGTGGATTAGTCCTGTGTTCTTTATTACATACGCGTTGATGGCTCAGGTTTAGGACCAGCCCAAAAGTTAAAAGCTAACTAATCATTTGGCGAAAAGTCTTTGTTATTCTATTATACAAAGTTTATGAGACATACTCCCGAATCTCATGGTACGACCAAGTTCAACTTTAATAAGATGAAACAATTGTTTTGTCTTTGAATATAATCCATGTATGATTACTATTTTTCAAATTAACAAAAATGATATCGAGAATAAGTGAGAAAAATTATTACGATCACAATACATATGACTTGGATTACAGGAGTAAACATACTGCTAATTGCATGAAACGCGTCGTCATTGAAATTTCTTTTCCATGCACAAGAATACTTGTTTCCGCAGTAAATATGGAGGTAATATTCGTTTGGCTGTTATAAAGTCGTTGACCTCGAATATTTAGAAACGTCAAGCTCCTACCAAAAATATTAGCCGGAGTTTGACCTTAGTTTCATGTTTGGAAGCTAGGACCCGCCTCCTACGTACAATTCATTAGCCTTTTTAACACCTTTTTATAGTCAACGAAACCACCTCACCCGTTGTCTTGTTAATCCATGGATTGCTTGATCAGACTTTCGCTATTTTTTTTTTCCGTGAACGACTCAGCGGAATACAATTTTTTTCCCGAGTCATATAATTCAGGTTAAAATAGATTGTATATTTAAAATGTGACAAAAAAAATTTAGAAAAATTTATATTGTTGTGTAAGTAAATGTATAAACGTGAGAACTCCTACAATAAATGTAACGCTATAATAGCAATACTACTGTCGAACAATGAGTAGTCAAATGGTTTGACTATTTATCACGTAGGAGCCTAAACTATTTTTTTCTTTCTTCCAACTACTATGACATTAATTTTTGAATGTGAAAAGTATCTAAAATAACATGGGAACATAAATATACGCATACTTTATTCAGAATAATTTATATTTTATGATACATAACAATTGTATCATTTATTTTTTATTTTATTTTAATTAATTAAGGTTACACGCAACGATTAAATATTAAGGCTTTTCCTAAATAAGTCACTACAGGGGAAGGTTTAATCTGACCAGCAATAATGTTGTTGAATATTGCCATTCTGACTTGATATCCAAGAATTTCGTCCTCGTAGGCGCTGAGCACGCAACAGATTTATGTTCTATCTGTTTCCGACGAAATTTAGTTAGCAAAAAAATCAACTACATCAATTATTTTTCTCTCAACTACTACAACTAAAAATAACTTATATTCAATTCAAAATTTTATGACGACTTGTGAGTAACACAACAGAACACAGATTCAACTCTTTTTAATATATGTTAAAATTTTTATATTCAATCTAAAATTATGAGGCGATTAAATATACAAAATTTGTATATTTTTAAACAATTTTATCATACTTACAACCATAATCTCCACAAACTTAATCGTTTTAACAACTTCGCTACATTTGAAGATTCGTTTTTCCCAAATATTGAGGCTTGTGAACTACCGTTAGTCATTTTTTACGGTTTTGACGCGTAATTAACGAGTAATTACGTGTTAAACCCGTTTAATTAACAAACTAATTCATTAATAATAAATCACTTACTTGTTGAAGTAAGAGGTCCACAGGCTCGGGTCCACGATTTCTTCGTGTTGGTCGAATTACGATCACGTTTGAACGGATTCGTAATTGATTTCCACGAGATTTCCTCTATCGAAAATCTGATTAAAATTCTGGAACTAATCCGAAATTTTCTTTTCTGAGTGAGTAGTTGTAGGAAAAGTTACATTTCAGTCCAGCCGGATTCCTCCTTTTATAGGAAAGTCCGGCCAGCCAAAATGTGCCACATGGCACACCGCGTGGCGTGCCACGTGGCGCTCCGAGCCGCATGGCCGCCAAGTGGCGTGCCACGTGGCACTCCGGACCACATGTCCACCACGTGGCACTTCATGCCACATGTCCGCCACGTGGCGTGCCACGCGACAAAGCTACCCCTAGCTTTGCCACGTGGCGCGCCACGTGGACTGTCACATATGACGTCAGCACCGCGTCATGCTGACGTGGCGCTAACCTAGCTTGGGCCGGTCAACGCGGGTTGACCGGCCCATCCAACCCTACTTTTTGGGCCTAATGGGCCCGGGCCCAATTAGGCACAATAATAATTGCCTATTGGGCCCAAGGTCCAACAATTTTCCTTGAATTAACGCATCGATTTATTTCGCTTCATTTTGTTAAGTATGAAACTTTATTACCAAATAAAAGAAAAGTTACAGAATGGTAGTGAGAGAGGAGAAAAGATTAGAAAATAATAAAAATAGGAGTCAAGGTCGTGCTGAGAGATAAACCCGCTGCCATATCTAATAATTTACCCAAACAATCCACAAGTCGAGTTGTCAAAAATGATATAAAATGTCTTAGGTATTTCAAAAATACACCTCATATTTCGACCATGAATATTTTCACAAGTGTAGATAATCCCCAATATCTTTCTCGCTTGATAGGAGGTAATCCCAAACCCGCATCGATTTATTTTGCTTCATTGACTACAGCTAATGTGAGAGCACGTCTCTAAATGACTCGAGAATCTAAATGTTTTAGGATATAATATTAAAAAAATTATAAAAGACATTTTTTAGGGGAAAAAAATTATAAAAGACTTGAAAGTATAATTTTTCATAGGAAAAAAGTGAATCTAATATTTCAAATAATATGGATTCCAATCGTCTATTTAAGTAAACTTCACGGATCAGAGTATTTTTTCCCCCGAACTAAATCAGTCGATGGCCCAAAAAATATCTTGTTTAAAAATTCATTAGAAATTCTGGAATCTGGATGTGCACAACTTTCAACTGATGATTAATACACGTCGACGACTTTTATTTAACAAATGAATGGAAGCCCTTGGCTTCCCACAATATAATAAGCGAGAAATAACTAAATGAATCTCCGGCGGTTCTTTAAAGGCCGGCGGTGTAAGGCACGCCGGTGTTCTTCAACCAAGAAGTCCCTCCGATGAAACTCTCGACGGTGAACTGCGACGCCACGGCTGGACTGGTAATGACGTGGACCCCCTTCCAGTTCACCCTCTTGGACGTGGAAGAACCCGGCCCAGTGTTAGCGTATTCACCGTAGTACAAAGTATTGAGAGCGAAGTTCCCGTCCCAAGGGTACCAGCCGGCCGGATTGATCAATCCGTCGAGATACGTCTTCATGAACACGGTCCTCGAATACGCCTTCCACGGCCTACCCAGGAACGTCTTCACCGTCCCGACATACGGTTTGAGGTCCGAGGCGGCCGTGACAGAACATTCGTGGATCGAGATCCCGGTGTTCTGGTTCGGGTCGGTCCGGCCCTGGGCCGTGAGGGTGTTGGTGTTGGCCGGAGGGAAACGAGCGTAGATGTTGCAGCTTTGGAGGACAACGGCTGCGTTGCCGAATATGAAGTCAACGGTGCCGTATATGTTGCAGTTCTTGTAGAATTGCCTCTGGGAGTAGACGTAGAGTGTGTCTTGGTACCCCTCGAAGCTGCATTGGTAGAACACCGATAGGTCGGAGCCGCTGCGAAGGGCTACCGCCTGGTGGTTCTTTGGGCCGGCGGTGTTCCTAACGGTGATCCACTTGGCAATAAATCCGTTCCCGACGACGGCTGAAATTGTAGATCACCAAGTCAAATGCTTAGTTTCCGTGACTAATTTATGATCCTCCCGTATTTACGTTTATTTTTGGTTGGTTAATTTTCAATAAAATTTATGAAAAGAAAGTAAAATATGTATAGTTCATCGTAAAATTATCACATTATTAGATATACAAGTCATAAAAATATTATAATTTTTATCTGTTCAGTCCATTTTTTTATTTAGGTGGGGTTGGTTTCGAATTATACATGAAATAGTGACATTACATTTAGTTTTGGGTTAGATTTTATTTCTTAGAGTTAATTTAAGCTGAGAAGTTTCTCCTGGAATGGAAAAATGTAATTTTCGGAGAAAAGTCTAATCATAGAGATTTGTCACAATTATGGGCTAGAAAACACGTCAATTTATTAGTAAAAGATAAAATAATTCTACTTTCTACCAAAAAAAGATAAAATAATTCTACTCTTGCTGTAAGTAATTAGGAAAAATTGTGTTTAGGTCCGTTCTCCAATAATATTTAATTTTCAAAATCCCATAATATTTACTTAATTAATTAACATAGCCAATCAAATTTTCAGACTTATCTTTGGGTGGAGCATATCCTAATTAAATTAGTTCACACCAACGGGTTGTTAAACGTATTTCATTGCATTTAAGTAATATTTATAAACCTCTAGAACTGTGTTTACCATTTAAGTCAAATGTCAACGATTGCATAAACTACACGGCGAGATAAATGCACCATTTATAATCCCAAGTCCCAACTAATAATTTCTAAAACTTTTAGGTACTAACTATATTTAACCTAATATTTTTTGTTTCGGACTTCATGATTGTAGCTGGCCTCGATGGATGCCTGTCATTTAAAGTAAACGGACGAAAAAAATTTAAAACATATTTATGTTTTGCTACAACCATACGAGGCGTGATATGAATCCAATTATACAACTTACCAAGGGTGGCGGAGTTGAAAGTGGTAGAACCGCTGCCGCCCACACTCTTGCTGCCGGTGATAATCGTCTTCCCAATTCCATCACCAATAAACATCAAATTGGTTGTCCCTTTCGGCACCACAACGTTCTCCCTATACACCCCGGCCTTAATATAAATCACGAACCTGCTCCCTTTCCCCGACCTCTTCCCCGCGGCGGCCACGGCCTGGCTGATCGTCTTGTACTGGCCGGACCCATCTTGCGCCACCACGGCGTTCGCAGAGGCCGCGGGGGAAGGAGTCGCCAAGAGCTTACGCTCACCCGGCTTGACCCATCTAGGGAAGCCGTCCTTCTTCTTAGGCACGCCGTAGGGCACCTTGTTGATGGACAGTGTGTTGCTTACTAAGTAAGACACGTTGTTGGACATCAAAGGGTATAGGTAATCCGCCACCCCGAGCTCGTGGAACCCCGTCTTGCATGTCTCGAGGTTGGTTAGGGCAGTACTTAGCCAGGTTTGCTTGTCGAATTTGGTGCACTTTGCTGATATGGACTTGTTAAGTTGCTCGATCGTGTCCTCGTAGAGCTCGATACAGTCTTCCCAAGCGGCCTTCTCCCGGGTGTCCCTGCACTTGGAACCCAGAGAGTAGGTGTGAGTTAGGGCACGCTCGGCTCGTGCTAGGGCTAGCTCGAGGGAGACGAGGAGGAAGTTGGTTTCTAGCTTGATTGGGTCATTTTTAGGGTTTTGACTTAGGAAGTATTCGCATGGCACAGGATAAGGTAACTTGCTACACAATTTTTGTACCAGTTTCTTGTCGTTACAATACACACCAGGGGAGAAGAAAAGGATGGACGTGAAGAGAATTGCTAAGAGGTTTCGAATTGCCATATCGAACTTTTTTGGGATAGTGTTTGCCAAGATTATGAGATAATTGAATTTTTTTGCATGAGGTAGCAAGAGTCAGTTCCAGTTTATATAGAGGTAGTATTCGTTGGTTAGAACTAGAAGATGCCGAATTGCTTTAGTCATGGGGATGCATGCTTGCTCAACCTTCTTGCTTAGTTGTTTTCTATAGTTAATAATTTGGTTCTCATTTCTACCAACTTCTTTTTTTTTATCCCGTACGAGCTAATAGTCGGAATAATTTTTTTCTGACTCGGACTTTACTCTTTAGAAGTTCTTTTATTTTATAAGTGGCTATATTTATTAACTCCAAATTATAAATATAGGTTGGATGAGTTAACCGAAAGTTACTCAAATTCGAATTATACAAAACACAACGGTGTTAAATATTTGTTAGAAAAATTTGTTACTTTTCAAAGATCTTACCTGATCGAAATGGATTAATTAACATAATAATATCTAGATACAAAAATATTATTTAAAAACAATTTTCCCCGAGTGGCCATGACTCTACCTATAAGAGAGGAGACTAAAAGACAAAGGATAAAATCTCCTCCTTCGATTATAAAAACTAGGAAGAATGAACTTGATTATTTTATGTTTGAAGAAATCTTGCATAGATAAACCCGACCCGCGATGATTAGAGCTACGAAAATTTGTTACGTAATGTGTTGAGTTGCGGCGAGAATCGCCAAGTTGGCGGACGCCTACTCCGTGGCGACTGCCTGGAGGAGTTACAAAAGCTAGCATTTTTTAATCATGAGGTGGGAGGATCGAATCTCATGACCGTCTAAGATCCGAAATTGTGGAACCAATTTAAAACTCACAAAAAAAAAGGATTGGCGTGCGTCAGCTCCTACGCATATAGTTTTTTTTGTTGACCTATGTCGACCTAGATAGATTTTTTGGTGTGTAAGAATTTGTCTATTATATAAAGACATGTTACCATAGTTTATGTATGGCTTTGTGACTCTGATACTCATCTATAAAAATTCTCCTTTCTCTCCATGGACGTAGATATTAGACCGAACCACGTAATATCCCATGTTCATTATTCGCATTCTTGTTCTCTTGATATCCTCGATTTCCTAACTATTGGTATCACATCTTGGTGAGGATGGCAGATCATAGCGCGAAATTTACCTTTGTGAAGTTCGATGGATCATCAAATTTTGGGTTATGGCAAAGGCGTGTCAAAGATTTGCTGGTGCAACAAGGGATGGTCAACGCACTCTCGAGGAAGAAGCCTGAAAAGACGGAGAAGCAATAGTGGAAAGAGATGGAGGCCAAGGCGGTGGCGACGGTCGCTTATGCTTGGCGAATGATGTGATGTATCACATCATGGATGAGGAGTCACCAGCTGGGGTTCAGAAAAAATTAGAGCATAGGCATATGTCAAAGTCCACGTCGAACAAGCTTTATCTTAAGCAAAAGTTGTACGAGCTTATGACGATGAAGCGCTCATATTTAAGCCAACACATCAACGGTTTCAATCAACTAGTGAGTGATTTGATAAGGGTCGATGTGAAGCTCGAGGATGAAGACAAGACATTGTTATTGCTAAATTCTTAACCAAGTTCCTGCGAAAGTTTGGTTACAACTCTAACTTGGGGGAAGGAATCCTTAGTGTTGAAGGATATTACAAGTGCTCTGCTAGGATTTTATCAAAGGAAAAAAATCGGTAATGAACGAATAGAAAGGCTAGTTGTGAGGAGTAACAATATTCGTAGTCAAGGGAAAAATGGAAGAGGATCCAAGTTGGGGTCAAGGAGTTTCAAAAGAAATTGCTTCGAGTGCGGAGAAAAATGGCACACGAACAAGGATTATCTAAGAAGAACTCGGGACCACGAGGGAAAAAAATTGGCATCGATAAATATGGCCCCATACTTCGTTCGCGTCGGATAGTGAATGTCTTTCTGTCTTATTCGGTCCTAAGTATCCTATTAATTTCAGGATTTTGGATAACGCTAACACTTGCTCTTTTCACATGTCGTCCAAAAGAGGGTGGTTCGACACTTACAAGTTCGTTGATTCAGGTATGGTGACTATGAGTAATGGTTCTACTTGTAGAATTGCTGGCATATGTGATATCTGAATCAAGATGTGGGATTGTGTTAAGAGAAAGTTGTGTGGGGTTAAGCATGTTCCAAAGTTGGAGAGAAATTTGATCTCATTAGGAGCCTTGAATTATAGTGGGTACATCTATAAGGTTGTAGGCGGACTAATTGAGGTGGAGAAGGATGCTACGATGGTGATGAAGGCTGGAAGGGATGCAAAGAACACCTACAAGTTATTGGTTGGGAGGGGGTGTCACAGTTGTAGGTAGAATCACATCAATAGGTTTTGATGGATAGAGGAAAATATCTTGACATATGAGGTTAAATCATATGAAGGAGCGAGGACTTGACATGAATGGTTTGAGTGCAGTGGAGATTCATAGAGATAAGGTTAGCAAGGCCCCGCTATGGTTGTCTAAAGGAACGTACACATCAAATGTATTGGGTATGTTTGGCATTGGGAATGTGAAGCTGTTGGTAACACCATGAAAAAATTAGGTATCACACTCAAGGCCGAACGGTGGAGTTCATGACATTTAAAGAGTTCTACTAGGTAGAACAAAAAATTATACATTGTATGCTATAGTTTGTAGCATTGGTTCGAGGCAAAAGGGTTCAACGGAAAAGCAGTTCGAGGTTGTGGAGCATGGGGGTGACCGAGAAAATAGAGAATTGTATATTGGTCACAAGGTTGCTTTAGCAGGTGAACTTGTATGTTGGAGTTTTATGAAGTTTTGAGGGAATACATCAGGCAAGCTCGGGAGATGTTCGAGTTTGGGTGATATCTCCAAGTGATTGAACAAAGGTGGAGAGAAAGTGTAGATGGTCTTATTGATGAAGTGTATCTATGATTCGAGGTGGAGTCGGTAGAGTCAGTTTGGTGTCGCAAGATCTCATATTTCTTCAAGAGGCGATATTTCATCAAGTTAGAGTCTGTTGAAGTTTGGATAGAGGTTCGTGGTTCTTCCAAGGGACGACTTCTCACCAAGGTGGAGATGGTTGAGTTGTGGCGAGAATAGCCAAGTTGGCGAACGCCAACCCCCTGGAGACCGCCGGGGGGAGTTACAGAAGCTGGCGACTTCTGAAGGTTGGCAGGCGCCAGGTCCTACACTGACAATTTCTCTGTTTTGCTCGGACTCATGTTTTGGACTCCAATATCGACCTATATAGGTTTCTTTGTGTGCAAGAGTTTGTCTATTATAGAAAGACATGTTATCTTAGTTTATGTATGACTTTGTAACTCAGATATTGATCAATAAAAATTATCATTTCTCTCCGTAGACGTAGATATTAAGCCGAACCATGTCATCTCCTGTATCTATTATACGCTTTCTTATTTTCTTGACTCGATTTCCTAACATAATGTAAGAACATAAGCGTGCGTACTGTAATTGGATGATTTCTCATTAGCGCGGGGATCTGCGCGGATTAGACATGTTTTCAAGCTACTCTACCAAGGCTAAATATTTGTTGGCCTTCGATAGTATCTTAGTAAATAATCGGCTGGTAAATATGTTTTTTTCTAAATTAATCAAATATCTCAAAATTGAATTATGATGAGACAACAATGCCAAACTTTGTAAAATTAAAAGAAAATTGTGACGCTATTTCTAGTTATTTTATGGATTAGTAAGTCCAGATCTATGGCCATAAATATCTCAATAAAATAAATTGTACTTACAAAACAAAGGTTAGTAAGTCAATGAGCGTTCAAATACAAACCATCGTGTTAATGCCTCCTTTTTTCGTTAATTGATAATCCAGGGAAATTCTCTCTCAACTCTACGGTATATGTTTACACTTTTTAAGATAATCAATTTACTATCTTAATATAAAATAAAATAAATTCAGTATGACCAATTCTGAAGGGGTAACAAATTTTACATATAAAAATGACACTAGTTCTTACAAAATCGATGACATGTAAAAATGTATCTTTAAAAAAAATTGGGGCTAAGAGATAGTCAATAGCGTGACAAAATAATAATTAATTCATTCTAAATGCATTTTGGAAATTTTAATTTCCCACCACTTCGATATTGTAACAGATTTCAAGCGCGTACAACTATTATTTATTTATTTTTGGTGAAATACAATTATTATTTATTAGTGCAAGGTTCGTGGTTCGCAACAACTAAACATTCTATTCGAACTCTTTAAGCGTGAAATCTAGGTGGCAATCTTGTACTATGTTATATACCAACAGACAACAATATTGCAAGCAACAATATCAACGAATCAATGTTCTAACACAAATAGAAAGAATTTCCCCAAGAACAAAGAAATACCATGATCTACCGGTTCTTGAGCTTGCTAGCTTCGGAAAATTTGTTATTTTTCAGATATTCATTCAAGCGACTAATTTCACTTTTAGCAAATAGGACTTTTAAATGGAGATTTTTACTATCATTCAAAAATATTATTCGATTCAAATCTAAATTAATCGACCTAAGATATCATGTAGGAAAAAACTATATGTTTATTGATATTTTCGGTTGGTGACAAAACAAAAAAATAATGCACCAATTCGTAGGAACAGAGGATAGTTGACCTTGACTATTTCTTGAACTACCCCAGATTCTCTTCCACCTAATTAATCATATGATAATGTAAGAGAATTATATGCCAACTTACAGTTGGACATAATTTATCCCAATATTATTAGTATCTTTGTCATCCACGCAACTCCTTTTTTCAGGAAAAAAAATTGTAGCACTAGTTGCGAATTTCAACACATTTAATTACATCTAATCAATTATAGAGACCCAGTTGTATTTTATCGGAAAAAGATGACATTATTTTTTCCTTATTAGCATGATTTATGTTTCAAATATTTGGACATTTTTAAGAATGCCAACCGTACGTGGGAATGAATTAATGCCAACCGGACATTTTTAAATCAGTGGAGAGGGAGGCTTTATTTACAACACTATAAAATGTCTCATCTCACGTGCACTAACCGACGTAGGATTCTCAATATGTCATCTCAAACGAGACCTATTGGGTCAAAAATTGCACAGGCTTTGACTTTGTCAACGTACAAGAAATGGGGATCATGCGAGCACAAAATGAGCACGGGATCAACCTGCTCTTATACCATGTTACAATCTCCATATCCAACCAAAAACTTTAAGACAATGAGTTGGTGAATTTTTAACACTTATAAACTAGCCCATCCTACATACACTAACCGATGTAGGATTCTCAAGATATCGCTAGTGATGATCATGTTCTATGATGAGGGTTAATAGAAGATTGGTTAATAATTAAAATTTTACAATATTTCGACTAACGAAATATTATATACGCTTTGTTCATGATGTGTAATATCCATCCAAATGGGACAAGGATACTTTCAGGGGCGGAGGGAGGTTAAGAAAAGTGGGGACAATTGCTCTCACTTAATTTTTTTATGTTTGATAATTAGGTATATTTTTTAATATATGTTTTTACTAAAATTAGAAATTGACCGAATAATCAATTACCGACTTATCATATGTTAATCGGACTCAAAAAATTATAATGTCCCCACCCTCCAAATTTTTTGGCTCAGATATAATAGGTCAGACTCTTCAATTAAATGTGTCATCCTTCGCATATTGTCATTATCCACATCCACCTTAATGCGTGTATTTTACAAGTAGCATGGAGATGCCACGAATCCTATCACAAAAACTCATCCGCACGTCCGCATGTCTCATTTTGAACAAGCCTTTCGAATAAATAGCTGTTGTCACTTGCAAGTTGCAACTTTGAAATGCATTTCAAAAATGTACACTGGACAGGGTGTATCTATGTAAAATTTTACAATTATTGTTTCAAAATAAAAATTTATATTTCTTTAACTTTATAACAAGTATTTTATTATCTCTTAAATTGATTGAAAATCAATCATTTGAGTATTCTCACTTGGTATGTATAGATCATCATATAATTATTTGTATACAATTTCGTCTTCCAGCACAAGCAAACCACAAATTTCGGTCAACCAAGAAGTTCCATCAATTTGGAAAAAGTCGCAAATAATAATTGGAAATCGGTTAATTAAACATAGCCTAGTTCCGATCATATTTTATGATCTTGGTGGAGGTTTTGACATGCGTTAAGGCCAAGTCTTGATCCAATAACACACGCAATATATATATATATATATATATATATATATATTGCGTGTGTGTGTATTGCGCGTGTTATTACGCATGTATACAAAAATATAAATACATTATGTCACCAAAGAGTCCAACAATGGAGTTAAGCCTTAGCTCGATTATTGTTGGCATGGAAGTGCAAGATGAAGCTCATCAAGCAGAACTTTTGACAGAGGTGTAGCGCCCCGCAATCGCTACGGACTTGTCATGAGAGGAAGATACCTCTAAAATTCTCCAAGCGATTAAGGACGCAACCTGTGGTCTGAATCATTATTAGAGTTTTGACCCTCCATAACTTTGGTACTTATGACTTAGATATACTTTTGGAGTTACCTTGGTGTTGTACTCAGATAGAGTCAATCAACGTGTGTATTAATTTACGTTATCTGGTACCTTGGTGGACATATTTTCAAGAATAAAATATTTTACTTATATATATATATATATATATATATATATATACACACACATACGTGAGCCCGTTACGACTTCCGACAGACAAAAATATTTGCATCAGCCCATCTTTTTTTATATATAATTTAAGTGATATATTCACCAAGAAGTGTTACATCAATGATACCAGGACTACCATACCTGGAGTATCAGATAACGGACTACCATACCTGGAGTATCAGATAACGCATAACAACAAAATTGATATATGTTATATGAATACATGATCTAAAGTAAAGCAAAAAATATCTATACCAAAAGGCACTAAGGGCAAGTCCAAAGCGAACCCTACTATACATCAACTACCGGGCTAACCACACCTAGATGCACCACAACGTACCTAAGTCGGAGGGTCGACGGTCCAAAAAAGTTCTGAACCCTGAGCGGAACTCTTAATAGCGTGGAGGATGTGCGAGGTATCATCCTCCCAATTAGATATATAAAAATTTCACTTCAGCACAATGTATTTTTAAAATTCTTATATTCAGAGTTAATTTTCATTAAGCTTTATTTAGGGAGATATTATTGACTATTATGAGTATATATTTAGGGAACATTTTTCCTAATGATCACTAAAAAAAATTTTAATATTCGTAAAACTTAGATCGATACATTCTTAATAAAAAAAATTTATTACTTAGAACAACCCTCATTATTCAAAAGAATGTCGTATGACATTGATAACTATCATCTAAAAAGACAAAATAAAATAATTTGGTACACGACAAAAAAAGTATTAAACCACGAGATTACAAAGTAAATTCTTTCCCCTTTCCTTAAACGCAAGCTCACGATCAGTCACAGAAAGTTGGCCACACGACAACACCATGTTTTCTATGATAGGCGTACTTGCATTTTCTTATCGGCCAGCGATTATAATTGCATGTTTTTCTCTGGAACACGGAAGAGGAATAATATATATTTTCAACATCTGAAAAAAATAGATATTAAAGAAGCAACTTGCTTCCCCCGAAAAAAATAACTTTCTTGCATCAATCGGTGAGATAATTGTTCTAGTTTAGATTAGAAATCTCATATTCTAATTTTTTAAAACGCAATAATGTTGAATATTTATCGGGAGAATTTTATCACTATTCAAAAGTCTTTCTCAGATCGAGTTTAAATTAGTCGATCCAGTAAATATACAGATAGTATATCGTATCAACCAAAAATGTATTATTAGCCAAATTATCCACTTAATTCTATGTGTATTTTTTCCTCTCGAGGTGCTCTTTTCCCACTGCGTTTTTTTCCACTAGATTTTATCGCGGTGGAGTTTTACTGAGACCGACGGTTGTAACCTCGAAAGAGAAAATTCGGTGCTAAGTATGATATAATTAATACTTATAATATAATAAAATTTTACTTGTCAAAAAAAATCGATGGGTATTTTTCATATGACGTCATGGAGATAGAACATTACTATCAATTTGGATTTCATTTATTGTGTAATGTTTAGAATTCTTCATGTTCACAACGATCACCTGGTCCATGATATAATTTTATCCCTTTGCCTATAATGACAGTAAGGGATAAGCCTCATTCAAGTTCAACCCAGAAGTCGCATTCATTGAATATGGTGTTCGTTAAGATGTCAATGATCCGATAGATATAATTGACCGTATTATTTGGGAAAGGGGTATGATTATGACTAGCGTGAATACCAACTGATATATTTATTTACTAAATTAATTAGTTCGAATTTGAATTGATAAAACTATAAATACTACAATATTTTCTAAATATTCTAATTCATTTATATTTTTGAGTTTGAATATTACGAACAAAATATACATTATTAAGAGATTTATTTATAAATAGTGTTTAGCTGTGTTTCCGAAAATAAGAGCGTTATAAAAAAAGAAATTAGTTTACAGCGAAGAATTAATTGACTATCGAGATGATCGATGATAGTAAAATGTTACGAAAAATTCAATTCTCTTGAAAAAAAATTGCATTTAAATTTTACAAAAAATCCATTTAAAATTACGATTTTGATATTCAGTTTCGCCAGGAAAATTGGCCAAACTCACATCAATTTTTCAAAAATATTTTATTACAATATTTTTTTCAAGTTAAAGAGATTAATCCAACCTATATTGGATCCAACAGAACAAATTGTATAATCATAAGGACATATTAACTTTGTATTAAATCTTAAAAAAATATTTAATAACGAATTCGTTAATTACGGTGGGCTACTCGTGTCTAGCGTTGTTGGGCCATCGGTTAGTTAGCCCATGAGCCAGGTAGTCTAAGCTATGGATGAAGAAACGGCCCATGATGGTGAATTACAACGTGTCGAACGAGGCCGCAATCAGCGTTAATAGACCACACCAAAACCAAGACAATAAAACCGCCACTCAAAATAATTCCTACATAGAGTGAAACAATGTTACATATTGAATATTATAGGTTTTATCGTTTGTTTTTTTATTTCGTATCCATTTTTTAACACCATTTAATATCTATATTTGTTAGATCTAATAATTCAGATTCGAGCTGACTGAAACTTTTGAAATATAACTAACAACTATTTAACATTGATGTGTTCTCAATAACTGTTAAAACTTTGATCTTGTCGGTATGCGAATATTATCGGCTTAAAAAAAATCATCCTCTTGTTTCTTCCACATGCAATTAGCTACATCTGTAACTGGGTTCTTGGTATAAATAAGTTCACTTAGAGGAGTAATGGCATTTTATATTTTCAATAACGTTCTCAATGGAATTGATGTGTGGTCAAAGCGTTTCCGTTTCGTGCCAGTGTTGTATAATAACTGGGTTAAACCGATAAAATGAATTAATTAGTTTTGTTCATAGTTATATCCGGGGTCAAATTTCTCTTAATTATGTAAAGTTATTACTCTATATGAAAATTGTATCCCTATAAAAAAAACCTCGGTATTATAGAATTTCGTATCACGTATGGCGGTTAGTTTAAGACCAGCGTGAATTTATGAGTATAATTCCGTGATTTTATGTCTTTAAATCTAAATTATAGAGTAATAATAAATACTTAAATTAATTAACTGATGATGTTATTCTAACTTAATCAATAGATGTCAAGTATTTTTTTCATAAGTACAAATAAGTTACAACATTTTAAAAAATATTTTTTGGTTATCGTACCTAGTAATAAAGTGCGAAATCAATGCAAATTCAACAAAATTTAATATAAAAAAGTAAGATTCTTATTATAAATCTAGGAAACACTAAAACACCAAGTCATAAACTCATACACATTTAAAAAATTCAAAACTTGCATGCATCACAATATACCAAAATTGTCAAAATATATCCATCTTCTAATGAACTAATAGGCAGAGGCCTAAATCTTACGTACCACCCTCACGACATTTGGCCACCCAGGTCGCTAATGTGTCTTAAATCCTCAACTACGCCAATATAAATGAACCGATCCCTATCTATTAATACATCAACCTCATCTTAGGTCACCACTTAGCACAAGAAATGTCGACTAGTGCATCCACCGTCCTGATCTTCCTCTCCATCCTTATCGCCGTGGGTTTGGGACCTTTCGGCGGTGAAAAGGGCCCAAACCCACCTCGCAGAAGCCATGAGATGGGCCCAGGTGGCCGTGGAATCGAAGACGGTGGACCGGGTACGAGGTTCGGACGGCGGTTTGGGCGCGGCTTTGAGGGACTGCGACCAGCTTTACGATGTGAGCTTGTCGAGGGTGGAACAGCTGTTGGGTGGAAGCGGGAACCACACGGTGGATGACGCTCGCGCATGGCTTAGCGGCGCGCTTGCTAGCCATAGGACATGTTTGGATGGGTTGGAGGAGAAAGGATTCGTCGTCGGTGGCGGTGGGGGTAACGATTCTATTGTCACGAGAATGTCCCAAAACTTGACGTCTTCGCTTGAGGAAGCACTAGCTTCTTTGGCTGGCCGAGGCAAGTTTTTTAGAATCACATAGTTCGTTTTTTATATATTGGAATATCTATTGTAATAATTAAATCAAATTTGAATCGGATAAAACTTTTGTATTATAACAATGTTCGATCATATGCATGTCACCTCTGAGTCATATGATTCTTAATTCACATTGCTACATTGTTTTATATTTGTATTATTGACTGTGTAGTTTCGTTTCTACAACAAATTTTGCTTTCGTATAATGTTTGTGACCGTGATCCTGAAAATACCATACCCTTTCAAGTTGATAAGTAGTTACAATATTTTTCTCTGTCACACCTTATGTTGCCCAAAACAATATTGCGCCTCTTGGAAGAAAATACAATTCTATATATTTTTATAATTTTAAATTCATTGTAATTTTTAAAGAAAAAAGGTTGATAGTAAATACTGTTCAAGTTATCAATTGATGCGTACCTGTTTTTGGTGTATAACCTAATAATATAGATGTTTTATTTCGTAGTAAATTGCAAAAAATGCTTATGGTAACGATTGATCAAGTTATTAATTGATGCCAAACGCCTTCATGGCGTTTCCGAATCAATTTAAATTCATCAAAAAGGGGAGAAATTCTTAATTTCGATGCAAAATAATTACCATGGTTTTTTCTTTCGAAATTACCATGTGGTAATTGGTGTTTCCTTTCAAAACATTCATTGTTGCATTTTTTTTTCTGTACTCAAACCCGACTGTAATAACATGTTAGTTCATCTATGTGATCGGTAATACTTACCAAACTTTTGTGTCTACTTTTTAGCATCAAGAGCACCAAGACGCAGCCCACTGTTAGCCGAGAGCGGAGGACTCCTACGGTCATGGACGCCGGCCACCTCAAGGGCGGACATCGTGGTGGCGCAGGACGGCTCCGGCTCGCACAGGACAATAAACGAGGCCCTGGCTACTCTTTCTTCATCACTTGCAGGAGTCAGAGGCCCACAGAACAGAATTGTCGTCCACGTCAAGGCAGGCGTCTACCGCGAGAATGTGGAGATCGGGAAGCATTTGAAGAACATCATGTTCGTCGGAGATGGAATCGACAGGACCATCGTCACCGGCAGCCGCAATTTCGCCGGTGGATCAACCACTTACAAGTCAGCCACATTCGGTAATTAATACAGCACGCTTCTTCAAACGAAATTTATCGTGTTAGAATCTCGATACGAAGTATTTGTGTTCCTTTGCAGATGTGTCAGCGGATGGATTTTGGGCAAGAGACATGACGTTCGAGAACACAGCGGGTCCCCAGAAGCACCAAGCGGTGGCCCTGCGAGTGGCCTCGGACCTCGCCGTCTTCTACCGGTGCAGCTTCAAAGGATACCAAGACACCCTCTTCGTCCACTCCCTAAGGCAGTTCTACCGCGACTGCCAGATCTACGGGACCGTTGACGTCATCTTCGGCGACGCCTCGGTGGTGCTCCAGAACTGCGACATCTTCATCCGGAGGCCGATGGCCAACCAGGCCAACACGATCACCGCGCAAGGAAGACAAAGCCCGGACGAGAACACGGGGATCTCCGTACAGAACTCGCGCGTCCGGCCCGCCGGCGACCTCGCGCCGATGAAGTTCTCGTTTAGGAGCTACTTGGGCCGGCCATGGAAGAAGTACTCGAGGACCGTTTTTATAGAGACGGACCTCGACGGGCTTATCGACCCGAGTGGGTGGGAGGAGTGGGTGGGCAGTTTCGCACTTTCCACGTTGTACTACGGGGAGTACAGGAACACCGGCGCCGGAGCTACTACCAATCGGAGGGTGACGTGGCGCGGGTTTCACGTGCTTCGCAGTTCAGAGGAGGCCACCCCTTTTACGGTTAGTAGGCTCCTACAAGGGGAGTCGTGGATTCCGGCCAGTGGTGTGCCTGTTAAGTTTGGACTTTGAAGAAATCTACGCTTCGTCGTGTAATAAAATGTTAATGTTTCGGGTGAATTTGATATTTGTCAATTCGTCTGCACAATCACAGGGTGGGAAATGGAGAGAGACGAGAGTGAGTTCCAGTTCCCACCCGGATTGATTATAATTTTTGATTTATAAGAATTGGTATTGAAATGTGCTTTCGGGTCAGCTATTTATTTCTTTCTTATCCCACCATAGTCAACACAGTTAATTTCTTTCTTGTGCAAAATAAAACAAGGAGAAGGATATGAACGCACCGGGACTTGACAAAATTGAGAAAAGTTGCTTTACTCATTCTTATGTGATATAATTTGATGAGTTAGATGGATGATGTATCTTCGGTCACCAAAAAATTGGGCTCATAATTTTAATTAATCTATTTTGATGAGTTTATTTTGTCTTTATTCTTATTATATTTACAATAAGTGTGTGAATCGACTTGTTAGGACTTGGGATTGTTAAATATCATCTAGATATCCTATTCAGAGCTTAACTGTCTAAAATTTACTAAAATTTGAATTAGTTGACTCCATAAAAAAATTGGATAATAATTAATTCACAGAGAAAATGTTTGGGATAAGTTGTTGGATTTTATAAACACGAACCCTAGATTCGCAGCAGCGGAAGATAAAATTTTCACCAACACGAACCCTGATCATGGCAGTATAACATAAAATATAACTGCATTGTTGGAAGATGCTTACAGTGCGTTGTAGATCGATCCTCAACTACGGTATCCACGTAGTCCTCGTCTACGAACTCTTGACAGTTGATATCTTCGAGAATTCGCTAGGAGAATTTGCTATCGAATAAACTAGAGAAAATATGTGTCTTGTATCTAGGTTAATGAATTTCTGTGTATATAAACCCTTGATACCAACATATATATATAGTAAAATAATTAACCAACTCCTACCTTTTTAGGAGTAGGTTTTGCAGGAGGCAAGGTTGGTTTCCAACATTGACTTCCCTTTTGGGCCTCCAAGCCCGTTCTATTATTTTCTTAACCCAGTCAATATGTCCAACATCTAATAGATTTTACTATACATATTAGTATTTAATTAAATCTAACTTAATTAAATAATTATAATTATAATTCCATCTAATAGAATTATAATATTTTTCTATAGATTAAATATTCTTGATCAAATCAATATTTAATCTAATCAACTTCAATTCGTAAACTAATACTACTTGTTGTGTGACCCATATGCCCTCACATGTCAAGCGATTAGTCGAACTAATGGTCTTAGTCGAACCCTAGACAATAGACCAGACAATCTCAACATGCGAGGTACGTTGCGAGGATACTGCAACTACCTGTAATGTGAAGCTCACAGTGATACGGTCCTTTCATTCGCGAATACTCGATTAAGTCTAGAACATGATGAAGTGTCTATTCAAATAACTTAATCATATTATCTCATTCTACTAATTGATCATATTGTCACTTTTAGACACCATTCTAAAAGTGACGTGCATTGGCCAATGACTAACGATCCAATTAGTTATGAGAAGACAAGTATTCTCTCCAAGTCTATTTGAGGAATGAATCTTATTCTTGGCTCAACTACCACGCACATGCACTTCGTGATGTACCCAATATATGTCGTATCTACCCCGTCAGGAGTGCAAGCTTTGGTCATGGTCAAAGTCCATCACTCTGTACATGTCGTGCGTATTGACCTCAAGTCGGAGGACTATTGCACTACTCCACAAACCGATATTCCCGTAGACACGTAAATAGAATACACCAAATGATTTCTCGGTCGGGTATGCCAATACTCTCCAAAGTATCCGTGCATCCATCATGAAATACCTAGTATCTCGTAGTTGTGAGAACCACTACATCCTCTAAGGATATGATGCAGATCTCACACCAATCTCAATCGCATCATCGATATCCCATTCTCGATGATCATTGATTGTGTCTATTTTAGAACTATGTTCATAGTCATCTGAGATCTCACATCCTCAATGACAGCATTAGTTCATGGGAACACTAACATGAATATAAGCAAACAATCAAATATTATATTCAATAAGTGTAATGCCGAGTATTATAAATAAATAATATGAAATAACTGAATGTGATCAAGTACGATGTCCTTACTAGGATTGTCTCTAGGACATTTATACTAACAATCTCCCACTTGGCCTAGAGCCAATCACCCATATGTCTAACACCCAGATTCTCAAAGTGTCTGGCATGCTTCCGAACACTAAGTAGTTTGGTGAAAGGATCGGCCAGGTTATCCTCTGTGGGAATGCGTTCTAATTCTATTTCCTTTCTCGCTATGATCTCTCGGATCAAGTGATAGCGTCTTTGTACATGCTTATTCCTGTTGTTGGATCTTGGTTCCTTTGCTTGTGCAACTGCACCAGTGTTATCACAATATATCTTTATTGGGAAACTGGCACTCGGAACTACCCCTAGTTCTTTCAAGAACTCTAAAATCCAGACAGCCTCCTTCGCGGCTTCTAATGCAGCTATGTACTTAGCTTCGGTTGTTAAATCTGCAATCGTATCTTTCTTGGAACTATTCCAGCTCACGGTTCCGCCATTGAGCATGAAGGCATACCCCGATTATGACTTAAAGTCATCAAGGTCAGTCATGAAACTGGCATCGGTAAACCCAGTTACGACAAGTTCTGGCTGTCCACCATAGACTAAGAAATATTCTTTAGTTCGTCTAAGATACTTCAGAATGTTCTTAACAGCAACCCAGTGAGGTTCCCTTGGGTTCTTCTGGAATCTACCAGTGATGCTGATAGCGTATGCCACATCGGGTCTAGTGTAAGTCATGGCGTACATGACTGATCCAATAGCTGATGCGTATGGGATACCTTCCATGTACTCAATTTCTGCTTCTTCAGAAGGACAATCCTTCTTTGACAACTTAATCCCATGATTTGCCGGTAGAAAACCTCTCTTAGAGTCTTCCATTTTAAAACACCTCAGTACCTTGTCTATGTACGTGGATTGTGACAGCCCCATCATCCTGCTCACGGGTTGTTGTTAAGAACATTCTGAAGTATCTTAGATGAACTAAAGAATGTTTCTTGGAACTATTCTAGCTCACGGTTCCGCCATTGAGCATGAAGGCATACCTCGATTGTGACTTAAAGTCATCAAGGTCAGTCATGAAACTGGCATCGGTAAATCCAGTTACGATAAGTTTTGGCTGTCCACCATAGACTAAGAAACATTCTTTAGTTCGTCTAAGATACTTCAGAATATTCTTAACAGCAACCCAGTGAGGTTCTCCTGGGTTCTTCTGAAATCTACCAGTGATGCTGATAGCGTATGCCACATCGGGTCTAGTGTAAGTCATGGCGTACATGATTGATCCAATAGCTGATGCGTATGGGATACCTTCCATGTACTCAATTTCTGCTTCTTCAGAAGGACAATCCTTCTTTGACAACTTAATCCCATGATTTGCCGGTAGAAAACATCTCTTAGAGTTTTCCATTTTAAAATACCTCAGTACCTTGTCTATGTACGTGGATTGTGACAGCCCCAATATCCTGCTAGATCTATCTCTGTAAATTTTTATGCCAAGGATGTAGCAAGCTTCACCCAAGTCCTTCATCATGAAGGTCTTGGACAACCAATCCTTCACAGATTGCATTAGCGGGATACTGTTTCCCAAAATCAATATGTCATCAACATATATGATAATGAAAACAATCTTATCCCCGCAGCATTTTTGATAAACGCACGGATCTTCCGCATTCCTGACGAAGTCAAACGATTTGATAGCTTCATCGAAACAGATATTCCAACTCCTAGAAGCTTGCTTTAATCCATAAATGGACATTTGCAGCTTGCATACTAATTTTGGATTTGACTTGGATACAAAACCTTCTGGCTGTGTCATAAATACTTTCTCCTCGAGATTCCCATTTAGAAAAGCCGTTTTGACATCCATTTGCCAAATCTCATAATCATAGTATGCAGCTATAGCAAGTAAAATCCGAATGGACTTGATTTTTGCAACTGGTGAAAAGGTCTCGACATAATCAATGCCCTCGCGTTGCTTATAACCCTTCGCCACCAACCTAGCCTTGTAGGTTTGCACTTTGCCATCTGCATCAGTCTTCTTCTTGAAGACCCATTTGCAGCCGATGGGACTAAACCCTTCAGGCAATTCCACCAAGTCTCAGACTTGATTTGTATACATCGAGTCCATCTCAGATTTCATGGCTTCTAGCCACTTCCCTGAATCGATGTCTGACATCGCTTCAATATAAGTCTTAGGTTCATCCTTGTCCAGAATTTCCACATCATCATATTCCTCCACGAGGAAAGTAAACTTGACGGGTGGACGACGAATCCTAGTAGACTTACGAAGTTGCGTTTGTGCAGGCTGTTCATTCTGATCGTGAAGAGGTTCTTCTGCAATGATCTGATCAATGCCAGGAGAATTCTCAGGAGCGACGCTTTCGCGCGTTTTCTGAGCAGGAGATTGAACAATGTCCAAATTATTCTCATTCAGTCTAATTGGAGTATCTTGTGCATGCGAGTTATCCCTAACTACGCTCCCACTGGCTGGAAGACTATCACTTAGTGAAAGACTCCCACCATGAGAATCACTAAATGCTCCCACTAATTCCTTGTCGTGGTTCTCCGACAAGTCCTCAGCCTCAGCATTACCCTGTGGTTCTTGAATTTCTTCGAGTTCTATCTTTCTACGATCTTGTCCTTTAAAGATATAGTCATTTTCAAGGAACGTCGCCTGTCTAGAAACAATAACCGTTTGTTTCTCAGAGAGATAGAAATAATATCCTTTTGTTTCCTTAGGATATCCCACAAAGTAACCTTTTTTACCTTTGGATTCTAACTTATCAGTGAGCATCTTCTTCACATACGCAGGGCAACCCCACGTCTTGATATGTGAGAATGATGGCTTCTTTCCACACCATAATTCGTATGGTGTGCTTTCAACTAATTTAGATAGAATCCTATTCAGAATATAGATTGAGGTTTGGAGTGCATATCCCCAAAGAAATGTTGGAAGAGAGGAGAAACTCATCATGGACCTTACCATGTCTAACAGGGTTCGGTTCCTCCTTTCGGATACACCATTCATTTGTGGTGTTCCCGGAGGTGTCCAATGTGATTGGACCCCATGTAACTTTAAATAATCCAGGAATTCATGGCTAAGGTATTCACCTCCTCGATCTGATCGAAGAGTCTTGATACTCTTCCTAAGTTGTTTCTCTACTTCTGCTTTATACTCTTTAAACTTCTCAAAGGCCTCGGATTTGTGTTTCATAAGATACACGTATCCATACCTAGAGAGGTCATTAGTAAAAGTGATGAAACTACCCCTTGCCAGAGTGGGTAGTGGTCCACACACGTCACTGTGAACCATCTCTAGCACTTCTTTGGCTCTTACCCCTTTTCCAGTAAAGGGTTTGTTAGTCATTTTGCCTTTGAGACAAGATTCACAATTTCCATAAGACATTAAGTCAAATGGGGTTAAGTAGTTTAACTTTCTTAACCTTGCAATTCTTTTCTCATTGGCATGACCAAGTCTACAATGCCATAAAAAGGTGGGATTTTCCTGATTACTTAATTTGAGCTTCTTGTTTTGCACATTAAGAACATCATGTCCACTATTTAACAAGTATAAACCATTCGAAAGAGAGGCATTTCCATAAACAATACCATTTTTCGAAAAGTAGCAACTACTATTAGAAAATTGGAAGGAAAAACCTTCAATGTCCAACATTGGAATGGAAATAATGTTTCTAGTAATAGACGGAACACAGTAACAATTATTAAGTTCTAATCTATACCCACTGGGTAAGTCTATACTATATGTCCCTATGCGTTCGGCAGCAACTCGTGCTCCATTTCCCACGCATAGGGCAACTTCACCCGGTCTAACTGCCCTGCTATCTTTGAGGCCTTGCACATTCGTACAAATGTGTAAGCCACATGCGGTATCTAATACCCAGCAGTCAGAATTATTAGTGGACATATTTATCTCAATAACAAATATACCTGTTCCAGAGCCAGAGACACCTAGTGTCTTATTCTCAGCATCCAGAACCCTGCAATCTCTCTTACAGTGTCCCTTCTCCTTGCGGTGGAGGCACTCATCCTTGTTAACCCGCTATTTCTTTTGAATACCTTCAAAAGTCTTAAGCATATTATGCTACTCAGGCATTATACCAAGCAACATAACACACTGCGCCTGCTGCGCATCATCCTGATGCATATTCTGAGCCTCTACGTCAAACGTAGCAAGTTCAGAAGAATCAACCACAGGGGTAACAAGGATGGGCGTGTCCAACACGTACTCAATCCTTTCTTGCTTTAGCATCAAACGCATGTTTCGGTGCCAATCCAGAAAATTCGGCCCATCCAACTTGTTCGATTCCAGTACAAATCTCCACGACATATTAGCTATTTCAACACACCTAAGGAAATAAAATTAAAACGGGAATTAAAACACATAATTCCTATGATCAACATTTAGTAATCAAAATAAACACGGCCTTTAACCTTATTTTGTCTCCATTATTTTCACATACTCAACAACCTCATTGGAAGAGTATGAATTTATATCTAATATAAAAATCTTAATGGACTAGGATCCACATTCCTACTATCACAACCCCTGCTTTGGCTGGTGACTGTAATAGCAGAACTGGTAGGTCTCTAAACCAATTGCAGTTTATGCAATTCTTAGTTATCGGACCCAGTCCAATAGATGTCCCCTCGTTATTTTCTTGCTTTGGCTAGTGAAATAACTTAGGTGGTTTACAACCATCACACGGCGACATTTATATGTGCCTATAAGAGTTCCATAAGTCGTAGTTCCAAGCAAAAGACTTTGGTCTTAAATACTATAGAGCGAAATCTCGGTTTCTCTTAATTATGATAGAAGACATCGTTCATTCTAAATGAAAACCATATTTAAGTTTGAGGAACATTTTAACGGGGTATTTAACTTGCTCAAACAAGATCCATATATTGTTCACATATTATTTCACAAGATCCAACTTAGAAATTAAATGTAAACAGTTATTAGAATCTAATTCATTAATTTCAGTTCAGTCCAGGGACCTAATTACAATTTTATAATTAATTCAGAAACCAAAAAGTAATTTGCCAGCTAACCCGGAAATTACAGAAATATCCGAGGACTAAACTGTAAATCAACGAAAAGTACAAGGACCAAACTGTAATTATCCATATAGGCAAATTTACAAATAGGTCCCTGCAATTAACCGGGGACTAAATTGAAATTTCAGGATTAATCTAGGTACCATACCGTAATTAACCACCAAAGCCAAATTTCAGAAACACCCCAAGGGCATATCTGCAAATTCAGATTTTACGAAATTGCAAGGAGGCCCCTACAGAATTCCAAATTCTCAACATCAAGTCCCTGGGATAATTGCAGATTAGTCCCTGAGAACCATCGACCGATCGGCGCCGCTTCGGCCGACACCGCCGGTCGCCTGGCGTAGCCCGCGACCGGGCGAGTTCGCCGGCAGTCCCAGACCGCCGAGTTTCCGCGCGTGCCGCCCAAAATCGGTCGACGACGCGGTCGGAAATTAACCCGACGACGGCTCGACGACACGCCACGATCGACGCCTCTCCGTCGTGCACCGCCCTGACGAAAACGATGCTCGAAGCA
Organism: Hypericum androsaemum; assembly: GCA_963995505.1. NCBI lineage: Eukaryota > Viridiplantae > Streptophyta > Magnoliopsida > Malpighiales > Hypericaceae > Hypericum > Hypericum androsaemum. The sequence goes on from OZ023185.1 coordinate 2,340,261, forward strand.
AAACGAGAAGGTCGGTGGTCCCAGACAACCGATTGGCGGCGCGTGGCGGCCGTTATCATCGACGCGGCCAAACGAAAGACCTTCGTTCTACGACACCACGTCACTCGCGTCGATCCGGTCGACACCGTCACGACCATGATGCCGCCAGTGACAAGACGAGCTCGTCGGTGGTGGCCGCTCTCAGACAAGCCGCGCGTGGCGGCCGTGGCGTTGGCGACGCGGACACCGCCTCCAAAAGGCGGTCCTCGTCCCTTCGTTTTTTTTAAATATAAATATATATACCAGTTAATATATAAAGTCGAGATACACACATATTTATGTAAACGGCTATACAATCAGCCTGATGCTCTAATACCATTCTTGGATTTTATAAACACGAACCTAGGTTTGCAACAGCGGAAGATAAATTTTCACCAACACGAACTCTGATCATGGCAGTATAACATAAAATATAACTGCATTGTTAGAAGATGCTTACAGTGCGTTGTAGATCGATCCTCAACTACGGTATCCACGTAGTCCTCGTCTACGAACTCTTGACAGTTGATATCTTCGAGAATTCGCTAGGAGAATTCTTTATCGAAGAAACTAGAAAAAATATGTGTCTTGTATCTAGGTTAATGAATTTCTGTGTATATAAATCCTTGATACCCACACATATATATAGTAAAATAATTAACCAACTCCTATCTTTTTAGGAGTAGGTTTTGCAGCTTCCAACATTGACTTCTCTTTTGGGCCTCCAAGCCCGTTCTATTATTTTCTTGACCTAGTCAATATGTCCAACATTTAATAGATTTTACTATACATATTAATATTTAATTAAATCTAACTTAATTAAATAATTATAATTATAATTCCATCTAATAGAATTATAATATTTCTCTATAGATTAAATATTCTTAATCAAATCAATATTTAATCTAACCAACTTCAATTCGTAAACTAATACTACTTGCTGTGTGACCCATAGGCCCTCACATGTCAAGCGATTAGTCGAACTAATGGTCTTAGTCGAACCCTAGACCATAGACCAGACAATCTCGACATATGAGGTACGTTGCGAGGATACTGCAACTACCTGTAATGTGAAGCTCACAATGATACGATCCTTTCATTCGCGAATACTCGATTAAGTCTAGAACATGATGAAGTGTATATTCAAATAACTTAATCGAATTATCTCATTCTACTAATTGATCATATTGTCACTTTTAGACACCATTCCAAAAGTGACGTGCATTGGCCAATGACTAATGATCCAATTAGTTATGAGAAGACAAGTATTCTCTCCAAGTCTATTTGAGGGATGAATCCTATTCTTGGCTCAACTACCACGCACATGCACTTCGTGATGTACCCAACATATGTCGTATCTACCCCGTCAGGATTGCAAGTTTTGGTCATGGTCAAAGTTCATCGCTCCGTACATGTCGTGCGTATTGACCTCAAGTCGGAGGACTATTGCACTACTCCACAAACCGATATTCCCGTAGACACGTAAATAGAATACACCAAATGGTTTCTCGGTCGGGTATGCCAATACTCTCCAAAGTATCCGTGCATCCATCAAGAAATATCTAGTATCTCGTAGTTGTGAGAACCACTACATCCTCTAAGGATATGATGCAGATCGCACACCAATCTCAATCGCATCATCGATATCCCATTCTCGATGATCATTGATTATGGCTATTTTAGAACTATGTTCATAGTCATCTGAGATCTCACATCCTCAATGACAACATTAGTTCATAGGAATACTAACATGAATATAAGCAAACAATCAAATATTATATTCAATAAGTGTAATGCCGAGTATTATAAATAAATAATACGAAATAACTGAATGCGATCAAGTACAATGTCCTTACTAGGATTGTCTCTAGGACATTTATACTAACATAAGTACCATTTGGATCTTGTGGTTAACACGGATTTTGCGATATGATCCTGAGGTTTACAAACGATTTTTTTGGTAGTTGTGGTTTCACGTTTTTTGAGTTAGAGGCTCGGAAAAGCTCCCGAGCCAAAAATCAGCTCCGAATCTAGAAACAGTGCCGTTTTATGCCACGTCAGACTTTTTTTACCGGTAGACACGTAAATAGAATACACCAAATGGTTTCTCGGTCGGGTATGCCAATACTCTCCAAAGTATCCGTGCATCCATCAAGAAATATCTAGTATCTCGTAGTTGTGAGAACCACTACATCCTCTAAGGATATGATGCAGATCGCAAACCAATCTCAATCGCATCATCGATATCCCATTCTCGATGATCATTGATTATGGCTATTTTAGAACTATGTTCATAGTCATCTGAGATCTCACATCCTCAATGACAACATTAGTTCATAGGAATACTAACATGAATATAAGCAAACAATCAAATATTATATTCAATAAGTGTAATGCCGAGTATTATAAATAAATAATACGAAATAACTGAATGCGATCAAGTACAATGTCCTTACTAGGATTGTCTCTAGGACATTTATACTAACATAAGTACCATTTGGATCTTGTGGTTAACACGGATTTTGCGATATGATCCTGAGGTTTACAAACGATTTTTTTGGTAGTTGTGGTTTCACGTTTTTTGAGTTAAAGGCTCGGAAAAGCTCCCGAGCCAAAAATCAGCTCCGAATCTAGAAACAGTGCCGTTTTATGCCACGTCAGACTTTTTTTACCGGTAGGCAACGTGAGTTGGCACAACTTAAATATCCTTTTAAACTCTTATCTTTCTATAATTTTTCAAATTTCCCCTTTCTTCTTCCCCTCTGTCTCCTCTTCGTCTTCTTCTTCCCCTCCCACCTCTCTCCCCTCTTCTTCTTCTTCTTCTTTTTCTTCTTCTTCCCTTCTCTCAGGACAAGCCCCTCTCGCACACATTTCATCGAACACCTTCTCTGCATAATTAACCGATCACAATTTCAAACAAACCTAAAAAACCCAATTCAAAACCCTGGAATCCAACACCAACCCATGATTCCTGAGCTCAAAATCATCCCGACAGCCTCCTTCGGCGCTCAAATCCCCGGAACCCTAACCCTAAAAGGAATTCTAGAAATAAAAATAACCATAAGCCTCAAACGGCCAAGTACAAACCGCCGCCTCAGTCGATCCCCGGCGGCGACGTCACCACCTACACCTGCCTCCCTCGCCTTAACATGTACGACAATGACGGTGATGACCTAGTCTCCGGGGTGAGGAGAAGATGAGCTGGCCCTTCCCCATCTCTGCCCTCATGCTTCGGCGGCTCTCCAGGCCCTCTACCACCCGGGGAACCAGTACGTGGTCCACATTGACCAGGAGAGCTCCGCCCAGGAGTGGGTCGATTTGGACCTCTTCCGGTCCTGGCGCCGTGAGTCCGATATCTAGAAGCTCTGACCCATTTGTGAAGGAGTAAGACAAGCACAACTTCGCCCCGGACAACCTTAAGGCAAACGACACCTTGCACCTCGCGACGGTCACTGTCGCCTCAAAGCGCCGGCTCTAGGTTGGAGTACTCGGCTGTTGTTGGGGCTGGCATTCCTCTAAGAAATTGAAAAACAAATGTGAATTGGAATGGGCGTAGGAAAAAGATTAGGGATGGTCATTTGTTAGGGATCGATTGTGAATTGTATATTTGCTTGGATCTATTGTTCGATTTTAATTCAGGAAACAATGCTTCTATTTTTGATTATTTTTTATTTTAGTTTTTTTTAATGGGTTTGAAGGTTGAAGAAGATGGGTTGGGTTAGGTTAGGTTGGATTGCGGGTTGAAAGTGATGAATTGAGTTGAGATTAAACGAGGAGTTTTTTGAAAAAGTATAAAGAAATAAGTGATTTAAATGCATTTTTTTCGTGCCAAGTCAGCATACCAACCGGGCATTAGTTTCCAACGTGGCATGACAACTTAGTAGCAAAAACGACATCGTTTCTAGGTTCAGAGCTGATTTTGGTTCGGGAAGGCTCCCGAGCCTCTAACGCAAAAAACGTGAAACCACAACTACAAAAAAAGTCGTCTCTAAACCTCAGGATCATATCGCAAAATCCGTGTAAACCGCAGGATTCAAATAGTACTTATCCCAAAATGTTTAACAGATTAATCTGCTGCGTAAATTTTGTTAAATATTTTCATAAGTGTACTCAAAAAATATTTGGATAAGGAGTACATCGAGTTTAATAGATATTTAAAAATAAATTACCAAAGACAACGTCTTTTCTTGTGGCCAAAAGTCAACAAAAGAGCGTCCACCTTTTGATAAGCCTAAAAAGATTCATCCTCTCTCTCTACTGGATAGCAAGTTTAAGAGTGAGGTAAAGATCAGAAATCAATTGCTTTTTGAATTATTTCTGGTCCTTTAATGGCCGGAGGTGGATCGGATGTGGATGAGGTCAGCACCACTGCGCCCAGTGCCCTATCGTGTGCTCGATGCGGCAAGCCGGCGTCTCTTCAGTATATAATTTATCCTCTCTTCTTGTTTCCGATTTGTTTATTTGTTTATTTATTTTTTCCGTTTCTTTGTTCTTATTTGAATTCCAAGAAATGCTGTATTTTTCTAACGCCTGTTCTACTAATCCGCCGATGACTGTTTATGTGTGTTTCTTGCAATTGTTGCGTTGTAGGTGCCCGAAATGCGTGGAGTTGAAGCTTCCTCGTGAAGTTTCCGCTTTCTGGTACTTGAAACTAATTTGATCAAGGCTCTTAGTTTCGCGATCAGTTTGTGCAGGAATGTTAAATGAGGGAATGCATGAACAATTAGTTTAGAGGATTAGTCGGTTTATGGACTATTTATTTAGCCTTTGGTCTTGCCAACTAGTGATCACTGTTGGGATTACCGACATTGCTAGTTACCAGTGTGGTTGAGTTGTTTATAAGTGTGGAAAATCCACCAACTCTTTGATTTACGGTTTAGGTTGGATATGGAGATTTTGACGCGCTGCCAAAACGGGTTGATCCCGTCCCAGTCCCATTGTTGTTGCACGACCCAGATCTCTTACTTTTTGTGTTTGAACACTTTATTTTGATGGCTCGAGGCTGACCTGTATGTAAAGTACATGCTTGTTTTGTTGGTCTTTTATTGCATCTGCACATCCTGTCTGCATAGTGATGAAGTTCTGTTTCTGTATCAGCACTCAGGACTGCTTTAAGGCTTCTTGGAGTACTCATAAAGCAGTTCATTTGAAGCCCAAGCTGTCCGCAAATGGGACAAGCACTACCGGTGAACAGAATTTTGATTTGGCAACCCAAGGCTGGCAATATTGTCTGAAGAGAGGGCAGGCGCGAAGTCTGAAAGCTCCCCATTTTGCTTGGACAGGGTACGGAGATCTTTTTTACAACCTTATCAAACAAAGTGACTGGTTACTGAGATTACATGTTTGGAGAACTTGACTTTCTTTGACTAGGTGGTTTTTCCTCTTGCCATCTATTTGTCCCCTAGTAGGGGGTTTTGATCGGTAATGAGCGTATGATGTCACCGTTTTAATAGCATGTTCACCTTGTTTTCCATTTACAAGCAAATTTGTGACTGGCGTAGACTTTAGGAGCCATTCTGTTACTTAACTAGATAGATGACACTCGAGAGGAAACTTTGCTTCGGTGGTGGAGCACCAGCGTTGACTTAGGTGGACTAATCTTAGCACAAGAGAAAGATCTTATGATGCATATTTTAACAGGCAGGAATGACTCCTCTGGGTCCTCTTAGCTTACTCATGCATGCTGGGCTTAATTTTGCAACAGAGCACAGACAGGCCTGAGATGCAGTGCAGTTGGATGATAGGATATCTTGCTCTTGACCTTTTCCTTAGAGTTGCAATATATCGGTCAACTTTTCTCATTATGCTTCGTTATTTTCTTGCATGATGGGGATTTGTCCAACTTTTTATCAGGACTCTTCGGCCTTATCCCATCTCTCCCAAGCGTTTTGTTCCAGCTCATATTGATATACCAGACTGGGCGCTGGATGTGAGTTCTGTATTCTGGCTTCTGTTAAAAGTGTTTAGTGCATGCCTTAATTTGTTCCACATTTCAGTTTGCAAAAAAAGTATATGATTCTGGTTTTGACTGTTGCTAGTCTTTTATAAATCAAGAGCTTCTGCTGAGGTAACAACGTACCAGTACCTTACGGGATTGGAACATGATATATTCGTGACAAACTTCAAGAACCTTTTCATGGGTTTCACCTCGTCTCTTTTCTACCATGGTTTTTACATGCTGTGCTGAGTGTTTTGACACTTTTCTCTTTTCATATTCTGCAGGGAAACCCAAAGGTTGAACCTATCAGTGATTTGCAGCATGTTGTGGAGGTAAAGTTGTACTTCCTCTGCTGTGTGGTAGTACCTCTCTAATCTTTGAAGTTACCCTTTTATGTTCAAGTGAGTGTTGAATGTCTCCTTAACTCCATTGGTCTTTATTGCATGCAGATCAAAACTTCAGATCAAATTGAGAGAATGCGAGAAACCTGTCGGGTGAGTTGAATATCCCATTATCATACCATATAAGTGCTTGCTCTCTGTTCTTCCAACTTAAATGATCATGGAAATTTAATATAGACTTTTATAGGTCATTTGTTCGCAATTTATCGCGAGTAGCTGTTGACTTGTATAAGGACTTTTTAATTTAAGCCAAAAGTGAAACTACTTTCTGGCATGGGACTAAACACAACATTAAATTCTTTTCTTATGAGAATCATTCTGTTTGAAGACTAATGTTTCTTTTTTAGATCGCAAGGGAGGTTTTGGATGTGGCTGCTAGGATGATTTCTCCAGGTGTGACAACTGACGAGATTGATAGAGCAGTTCACGATGCAACTATTGCAGCAGGTATGTCTGATTACGGTTGTGCTCCCTCCACTTCCAAGAACATAAATCACAAAATGTAGAGTGTACTTTCTAAGTACACTGTTCTGTTTAACCGGTTACCGACCTTCTTTTTTTCTTGCTGCAGGTGGCTATCCCTCTCCTCTAAACTACAATTTCTTTCCAAAGTCATGCTGCACGTAGGTACTCGTTCTGTGTGATATCTTTTCAGCCGTTCTGTTTACCTAATTGACCAATTGGATGTTGCTCTGTTTCAGGTCAGTCAATGAAGTCATATGCCATGGAATTCCTGATGCCAGGTATCTCTTTAATTCCTGTACCTGAAATATTTGATCATAGCCTTGTCTGCATTAAAGTGGGTTTGAAATGTAATTCAGTTTTGTGTAAAATCATGAAAAGTTTTAGGGAGTATTGGTTGCATTACACAGTATTTTGTCGACACCAATGTCTGCATACGAAAGCTTCAGATGTATCAGCTTATTGACCTTCGTTTTTTCCATTGCTCTGTACTCAATTCTCTTTCTTTTAATACTCCAGGGAATTAGAGGATGGTGACATAGTAAATGTGGATGTCTCTGTGTATTACAAAGGCGTCCATGGTAAGACAATCTAGCCAAAAATTCAAGGGATAGTGTGTTCTTAGGTGAAACCATGTCCGTGTTTGATGTTTGGTGCTTTGATCATGCAGCTGATCTCAACGAAACTTACTTTGTGGGGAACGTTGATGAAGCATGTAGACAGTTGGTCCAATGTACCTACGAGTGCTTGGAGAAAGCAATATCCATAGGTAATTACCAGGTTATCATGAATTTATTGTACAGTTGAACCTACCGCGCTGATCTTTCTTTACCTCTTTGTCTGGTTAGTGAAACCTGGAGTGAGATTCCGTGAAATTGGGGAAGTCATTAGCCGACATGCTTCAGTGTCTGGATTGTCTGTGGTAATGCACATCACACCTAAAGGAGGATAATGTGGCGTCTTTGTCTGGTGAACTTGGGTTGCAGAATAATCTCTTCTACTTGATATCTTTGTTAAACAGGCAAGATCGTACTGCGGTCATGGGATCGGAGAGCTCTTCCATTGTGCGCCAAACATCCCACATTATGCCAGTATCCTAGAGACTAAATTTGTGTTCGAGTTCTTGCTACGTTTCATTTTCAAGTTGCATGCTTGCTCCATGGCGAGTTTTGCCCTTAATCTCTTAAGTAGGAAACAAAGCTGTTGGTGTGATGAAGGCTGGGCAGACTTTCACCATAGAACCCATGATAAATTCAGGTATCCTGTGCTTTCTTGTTTCGGGAATTTATACCACTTTGTTTTATTGCAGCAGATCTAATCTAAGGTGACTTTCTGACAGGAAACTGGCGTGATCGCATGTGGCCCGACGGATGGACTAATGTCACTGCAGATGGGAAGCGAAGCGCCCAATTCGAGCACACCCTTCTGGTAATTGCGTCTCTTTTCAATGTGTATTCTTCATCCGCCATTGGGGAAATTAAGTTTCTGGTTGCCTGCTTGCTTTTGATAATGTGTTTCTTAGGTGACAGAAACTGGAGTTGAGGTTCTGACTGCTAGGCTGCCCTCTTCACCCAAGGTCTTCCCGTGGCTAAGTTCGTAGGGCAACACTCCCGTCGAATTTTCATGGCAACTTGATACGTTTCCAAATGGACGTGCAGTGGATAATCTTGGGCTGTCCACGATGGAGCACACACAGATATGCATTACAGAGAAGAAGAGTACACTAGTCGAGGACCTGACCTGCGATCAATTACAGTTTTAGTACCATGGAAATAATGCGTCTGTGGCAGATCTTGTAATTTTTAGAAGAAAGAGGGAGTTTTTTAGGTAGTTGCCAAATGCGAGTTGCCACAGACGACGCTGCACAAAAAACTAGTCTTTTTTTGGTGGAAAAAAACTCAACCTTCTCGTCCTTGGTGGCCGAACCCGCCCGCAGCTATCGGGTGGAGAGTGGGGGCGAGTTCCAGTTCCCGCTCTTTCTCTATGATTTTTCGGTTACTTCCTAAATTGTGGATCGAGGAAGAAGCGAGAAAGTGAGAGGCCGGACTCCGGAGTTTATATATTTTTGTACCGTTGAGGCGATGACTCAGGGATCGTGATTGTGAAAGGGGTTCTGAAATCCGAACTAGTTCTAGTGTTGGGTCAAAATTTGAAAAAGGTTCCGTTGCCGGGACTTGAACCCGGGTCTCTCGGGTGAGAGCCGAGTATCCTAACCAACTAGACTACAACGGAATCTTGAAAATTCTTCTACAATTATTATATACAAATGATACATCTCATTTTTGGGTTAAAACCACCGACATTCGAATCTTTAAAATTGATCACCCATTTACACATCGATCCCACGCTTATACGTACATAAATAACATACACATGATCATCACTAGAACCCTTAAGGCTTCCTGTGTCGGGCCCTATATCTGGCCGCATACCGGTGGAACAAGGCCAGAGAGTTGCTAGTAGTCTGTTCCACGTTCAAGACCTTCCCTTTCATGGTAGCCTTCAACTTGCTCATGTTCCTCCCCGGGAAATTCCCCATGCAAGTGCTCGCATCGGTTTCGGCGGCGGAAACCCACGACTCCACGTTGCTTATACGCCAAAACACGTCGTCCCCGCCCCCTCCTTTCCCTTCCAACCTCCGCAGCTCTCGAATCGACTCGGTGAGCTGGCCAACCACGTCGGATATCTGGGCCAGGCAGTCGCGGACGAGAGGGTAGTCCTTGGCTTTCGTGGCCTTGAGCTCCTTGGCCACCTTGAGCATGTAGGATCTGGTGGACGTTGCCTTGTATAGGCTCACGGCTAGGGATCTTTGGGTGAGCTGGTCTAGGGTTTGGGTGCTTGACTCAGGGAACTTCGAGAGGGATCTTACGCAGAGATCTTTGTACAAGGTTGTCCTGCACATGGATTCCACGTAGGACGGGCTCCTCGGATGTTGTCTCGATGATCTTGGTCCTGGCCTAGCTGATGCTGGTTTAGTTGACGTGGAGAAGATGGAGAGGAGGAGGAGGAATAGAAAGGGGATGGTTATTGAATGGGCCATTTTGTGGAGGTGAGGAAAATGTTGAAGATTTGACGTTAATTTTGTGATACCGGTGCATTTATAAGTGGGTTCCCTTGTTGTTATCGTGTTAATTAGAGGGAAAAAGGTGGGAGCTTTTTTTTTTGGATTTAGATTTGGAGAGACGAATTAATTTTTCTTTGATGAATATCAATATTTATAGTCGATTATTGTCGAGGACAATTATTCAAATAATATTTTTAAAATTTTTATATTCACAAAATTTGAACTTAAAACTTAATCAAAATTATTTATCACTTTAACTAATTTAGAAAAGAAATTTAATTTCTATTTCTACAAATGAGAGTTGGTTCATATTTTAACGCCGGTATGTCTTAACACGATTGGTTCTTGGCTAACCTGGCACGTCCCACGAGACACTAACAAGGTTTCCCGCGAAGGAGCACGTGCATTTCGCTGGTCAACGTTTCAATTTTCATGTTTGTCTAATTTTCAAGTTTCTCATCTTTCTTTCTTTTCTTCGAACCTGTAGTGATTTAAACTCTCCCTTATTCCTTGTATTAGATGTTACCAACCATAACTTAAAGGGAAAATGGAGCTTAGCTTGTTATAGATGTTAAAGGAAAACCATCTCCTCAACTTTAGGTAATAGAAATCGTCACATAACAATTGCTCAAACGTAAAGTATTGTCCTCCTTTTCTAATGGCATGCATATTATCGCAATATTATTATCAGGGCTAACTAGCAAAAAAAAGTCAACTTTGGCCTCACAAAAAAGTTGGACTGCAAAACTAATAAAAGAATATCAAGTTTATGATAGTAAAAAATACCTAATAAACTTCGGACCAATAAAAATTTAAGAAAAATTAAAAAGACTAAGTAAACTTTGTAAGATCCATATATATTCGGTGAGCATGGTAAATCTTGTCGAAACTGATAGTTTTCAGCCGCTAGATCAATTGACCAAAAGAGAATCTGCCGATTCCAACGGCTACAGGAACCATTAAGTGCATTTTTTGGTCCGCCAACATAATCCAGCAATTAAGCTGATCACGAGACTGACTTTCTTATCAAACTTTGGGTTATAGTTATTTTTTAGGGTAGGTTGTAGTATTATGTACTACTAATTTTGCAAGTGCTGGTAAAACCTCGTGGGCCATGTGATTGACCTGCTTTGAGTGATCTCTCAGCAGAAATTAAGTTTATAAGACCCACAAAAAAAGATCACAATCAACCTTTTTTATACTCGGGGTTTTTTTTGAGAAAATTACGCACAGGTTTCTGTAGTTTGGCGTCCCTCTCTCTGGGATCCCTACATTTCTGAAATCGTTCCTGATGTCCCCGAAGTTTGGTTTTAGAGACTCTCTCGGGTCCCTGATGGCTCTTTTTTTCATTTTTGGTCATAGAAATGACCAAAATACCCATAAACAAAAAATAAAAATGAAAAAAAGAGCCATCAGGGACCCGAGAGTTTCTAAAACTAAACTTCGGGGACAACAACATAGATTTTGGAAACCTAGGGACCCTAGAGGGAGGGACGCCAAACTACAGGGACCTAAACATAATTTTTCCATTTGTTTTCCTACCAGAGTTTGTTATACTTGGAATCTAATACACCATTAAAAAATTAAGCATGCAAAAGCATTTTACATATATTTTTTAATCACTTGTACTCAAAATTGATTATTATTGTGTTCTATTTGGAATTGACATTTCTAATAGTACTTTTTTCAATTTTTTTTTAAAGTTTGAATACCAAGCCTCTATAAAAGAATTGAGGTAAAAACATTTTATATTTAGCTATGGAGAAACGTGTTTGCTTCCTTCCGATTTTATTATATGTTTCCTCTTTGGGTCCTTTCTAAATTTTCGGCTCTCTGTCTAGAGAAGCCTGGCAACTGATGAACCAAGTGGCCCGCAAAAGCACTCCAGACGGGCCTTAAAACCTAACCCACTATTTGATGAAGGTCCATGAACTATTAAAAGAGTCACTCTCATTAATAAGTTCGAACCATGCTTAAATATGATAACAGATACGAGATATAGCAGGAAAAAAAAAGAAGAAACCCCTATAGGGAACAAGCAACGGTGCCAAGATTTCATGCCAAACTTGCCCGATTCTTCACGACGAATGCATTTACAAAGCCCTGTCAATAAAACTGGAGAACTAGGCTGCCAGCTTCGTACAATCTCATCTCATGAAGCCAGCAAATAAGTTGCGAAGATTACAATATTACATGAACGAAATACATGGGACAGACACAAAAGAGCATGAAATAACACAAGAGATGGTCAGAGAAGGCCAGCCAATCATTCAGTAACTCTTACACCTGAGAGATAGACGCGACTCTGAATGACGCTACCGCCCATCCAAAAACCAGGCATGATCATGAGCCCGACCCTCGGCTTTTCGTCGCCATCGTCCCAAGCTATGTTTTTCACAATGCTCTCCATGTAAACCTCGGAAAACTCGTTTCCTCTCTTAACCTGGAAGACCTTGACACTAGGATCAAAGGAATAAGCCAGCTTGTGCAGAAGCCAGATGGACTTTGCCAGTTTCAGGAATGCCTGGTAAAAGGCAGTCCTCGGGTGCCCACCCCCCATAACGTAGTTACGTTGGTCTAAACTTCCGAAGAATGAAGCTTCCATTTTCGGGTGCACCACCATTAGGTACTTGGTCCGGCAAAAATTTCCGAAAGAAGAATCTGGGTTCTGGCTGAGCACGTCCAGCGGGTCCATATCCTTCAAAGCAAGAAATTGATTGAAGAACCTATCTCTTGAGAATGTAAGATCCTCGGATTTGATAGAGTAGCTTTCCTGCTGAAACCCGCTGAACATTCTTTGACAGATGTGAGACTCAAATGCATACTTCTTGTGAGCTCTTTTTGCATAAACAACATCAGGTTCGATGGAGCCAGCTGCAGCATCAAGGTCCCACCCAGCTGCTTTCATCATGTTGATCAAAGGCTTAGAAAAATCATGTATTGCTTTAAATGCAGCTTCCACAACAGAAGTGAAGAGTGCAGGTGTTAAATCCACAGAAGCAAACCCATTTGTGTTATCTGAATCTTCTGATTCTTTGGTTGACAGGCCTCTAAGCTTAAGATTCTTCTCGAGCTTTGTTCGCTTCTGATTTGCCTCCTCAATCTGCTGCTGCAACTGATGAATCTCAGAGTCTTTATTTTGGATTTCGGACTGGAATTTCTTCACCATAACTTCATAGGTTTTCAGGAGGCTTTGTTGCTCCTGTATCTCTGCAGCTAAGCGAGAGTCTTGAGGAGAGATACATAAAGGTTTGGGGTTGTTTTCTCTGTAAAAGTGTTTGAGCTCAGACAGATTCTTCAACTCGGAAATCACAAGTTTGTCAGCAGCTTGAATTTTGTCAGGATCATATGGAGTATGAGCAGCTTGGAGCTGGATGTAAGCGGACTTCAACCCCGAGATATTGGTAAATAGTTTTGATATTAAGGATTCCAGTGCATCTGGACCTTGATTCATCGATTCTTCCATGGGCTGAGGATGGACCTTTTGGCTGTTGCTCTCACGCAGTTGATTATCTTTCAACCCAGTGGGTAGCATAGCTACTGAAGAAGTATGTCAAGTGAAGAATTTCTCCGAAAAAAAGGACCAACACCACAGAACCTGCAAGCTTCCTAAAAGTTATTGGTAACAAACAAACAAATACCATACTGATTCACGCATTTACTGGGCCACTATTATCAGTTCAAGGATGATTTTGCAACTTGTTCGAGTAGTGAAGCATGAACGATAAAGACAATCTGGAGCAAGAACATTAGAAGACTAAGATGCTGGTGCATCAAAAGTTAAAAGCAGAACCAACCTTTCCCGTCAAACAAGCCTATATTAATGCCCTAAAACTCAAAAATGTTTAGGTTATCAAACTGATGAGGATACAGATCATCAGTCCAATGGTGCTGCTGCAATAACTAAATCGCAAGGCATTTCAAGTACCCACCTCAAAATCAAAGACATCTTCCGAAGGCAAGTAGTTAAACCGAAAGATAGCAACTAATTTTTCGGTCGCGACAATGGCAGCATAACAAACAATTAGCGAAAATGCTTACCTATCAAGTTCAAAAGCCAGCTTCAGATTACGTCCGCCATTCATAATAGTAACTCCTCACTCCTCCAGCCTAAGAAAGCAGAGCCTCCCCACCCAAATCTCCCGATTCTGATCACAGCCCAAATCAGAAAAAGGAAAACCAAGTTTAAAGATTCATACTTTGAACTCCAAATAAGCAGAAAAAAGGAAACCCAAAAAGGAAGGGACCGCGACCACGCCTTCAAGACCCAGATTCAGTATGTGGCCGATCCTTAGAGAAGAGACTAAATATGAGATTTTTAGGGTTCTTTCCGTTCACTTACCTGGTGACCGGAGACGGTGGCCGGAGATTCAGAGGGGGGGGGGGGGGGGGGGGGGGGGATCGATGGCCTTTTTCCTGTATCCACAGTTCCTCTCTTTCCCAATCTTTTGCTTCTTACAGTGGTCCGTGGTTTGGTTCTTGTTTGCCTTTAATTTTGTCCGATGAAGTCAGCTTTTCTATCAACTTTTTTTTATTAAATAAACGAAAAAGCCAGCTTTTGTACTACTGAGTTATTTTAGAGTTTAAATTTTTATTTCTATTTGTGGTTAGCAGGTTAGGTGATAAAGAAAAGATTTGAGCGTACGCAATTACGCATGCGTGTTGGAATGTACAATCATGAGTTTTGAGACATTTGATTAGATCTAGTTGTTATCTTTCATGGAAATTTTGAAAATTTTCTATGGCATGTCATAATAATAATAAAAACATCTCCGTGTTCCCCCTAAGAGTAAAATGAACTTTATCCCCAAAAAAGAGTAAAATTAACTATTAATTGATCTCTACTATAAAGTCATTTTAATAAATTTTTTACATTTAGAGTCGAAAATGTTAGGCTACTAAATTTTCGTCATTTACGATGCAATATTATAGTTTCACTCTTCATTGTTATAGAAATCGTTTTTTTTCTTCTCTTCTAGTTATTAAGATGTTATAGTTTACCAAATTCTTTTTTATATGTGCAAGAAGTTGGCCTATTCAAAAATCTCTTAATCTAAGAGAATTCTTTCAATATCTGTGTTTGAAGAGGTATATAGACCTCCAATGTCTTTTTTTTTTACGTTGGAGATTTCGCCGTATGCTGTTAATATTAGTTGGTCCTAGCCACACCCAATCTAACCCGGACAAATTTGTATGATAATTCTTTCAATACCTGGTTTGACTCGGGTTGGACAAATTTATGTGCACAGTTTTACATGGGCATGTCCTCATTCACCGGATGACAGGTCGTCCGTTGGGGGTCACAGGTCGCCGGAAATCAAAACAACAGGATAAATACCCCTCCCTCCCATGGACCTCCAGCAACTATAAACCTTGTACCATTCGAAGCAAATCACGGTGGCCATCCAAAGCTGACGCACACAGTCCATTGAAGTAAGTTGGGTTTCAATTGCTTCTAATTTTTCGGCTCTTGTTTATGAAAAAATTGGAACTTTATTCCTTTTCCAATGTAAAGGTTGAATCTTTCTCTTGTCTTGTCGTAGGTTTCCTTTTTTTTTCCCCTTCAAAATGGCGGCTACTAGTCCTACCGTGACGTTGCCGGCCCACCCAGTACAGTGTAGAGTAAGCACAGATGCAGTGAGTTTAACTGCTGGTCGGGCCTCTGGCCGGAGACTCTTCCACCGGTGTTCTTTTGCCCACGTGGGGCAACTGCAGCCATTGAACAGCTTCAGGTAATCCGTTAATTTAGAGTCGAGCACCGTCGGATCCTATTTAGGGACTACTCCGTCAATGATGTCTTTTCTATCCGTAAGGCCTGAACCCAAAACCTATTTAAGTGAATGCATATGTTTGCTTCACATTTTTCGTTGACAAGGTATCTACGAGGTCTGCGCTTGCATGCTCTAGACTTGGGCTGATCCTCACAGATAGACATAGTAATGCACCCTTTATTTGCGATATTCGTTGGAAAGTTGAAGATGATCTGAATGTTTTGTTGCTTAATCTGGACTCGGAAATTGGAGATGCTGCAGGAGAATGACCTGGAAGACTAGGAGCAATGTAGATAGCAGTGGATTTCAGCCTTCGACATCGGATAGCAACAGCGGTGAAACACGGTTAGTTAGGGTAGTTAAATCTGTCGGCGCGAGGTTGAGTGCAAGGATTCGGGAGTTGAGGAAAAATCTTCCATTGAAGTTGCTCTTTTTCTTGGTGGGATTTTACTGCGCCACGGCCTTTGCAACTGTTATTGGTCAGACGGGTGACTGGGACATTCTTTCTGCTGCCTTAGCAGTGGTGATTGTGGAGGGGATTGGGGCGCTTATGTATAAGGCTTCCACTCAGTTGCTCAGCGGTATCAGAAGCCTCATTACGTTGTTCAATTATTGGAAGGCCGGTCTTTCTCTTGGACTGTTCTTGGATTCGTTCAAGTACGAAATCGACGGCATCATGAGTTTCAGCTACCTATTTCAATTCGCTGCAGACATCTTGTGGGTTCTTTTGTGACATCCTTTCTTATCAGGACTACCCGGAAATGGTTGTTTGAACACCTACTCGGACTGCGTCCATGGGAATGCCATTCTGCAAGTTAGAACTTGACGCTTGAGTAGGGCGGGCGTGGGTTGATAAGATGCATAACTACTATGCCGGGATACAGGACCATCATTCCGAACAAACAGGGAGGATTTTGTTGTTTTGGGGTCTGAAATCCCGTCGATAGAAGGACGAGAAAGTATATGATGTCTCCTGCCAGTGAAGATGATTGCTTGCACAGAACCATTCCCTTATACCCTGATCCTGAATGGATATTACCTACAGATACTTAAACATTGTTCGATTCTGCAGTAGACTTTGGAACCAATGTATAGTTGATAGCTTCATAGTTGGCAGAGTAGAACATAGCTTCTACTGGGCTGCAGGTACATGTCATACGATCGTGACGCAGTTTGGGTTTCAACTTCAATTTGGCAATTCATATTTCCTCTGTTGTGTTCTTTTTGTTACTTCAGTTTTACTTGAGAGAAAGTGTAGACAGTGAAGAATCCAAGCTCTTCACCGAGGACTTCGAGCTGCAGAAGAGGAGCCATGGCTGGCTGCAGCTCAGTTACCGAACCCGCTACTCCCGGTCGCGTAAGAACATGGCCTCTACTAGACCTCCATACGAAACAAGAAATGATCGCGCACAAAGAAAATCACTCGTAGCAAAAGGTTCTGTATTAATCGGATATGGATATTACAGGTGTGACAGATACAACTTGTGAAGTCTACCCTCTCACCAATAATATGAACAAGAGGATGGGCTGGGGAGTAGGAAATCTCCTGGTGTTTTATGCATATCTACTGCTAACTGCTAAGAGCCAAAAATGTGAAAAAAAGGAAAACTCTCTATGGTGTGTGTATAATACCAATGTGAATTCCAGAACATGGAACTATGCATCAATGTCTGGGCCAGGGTAGGCTGGAAGACTCATAATCCTCCTGTCGAACACCGGACCGCCGATAGTGAAATGGTAGAGACTCTGGAAGTCTTGATCTGTCAGTCCAAGAAGCTGGTGCACTGGACAGAAAACAAAGAGAAAATTCTCAGACTCGTACTAATAAGCAAGTTAGACTCCACAGAACATCACAAGGATAGACTGAAAGCAGGATGTAGTCTTTTAAGAACGTTGCCCCTCGAATGATTGAATGGTCTACTATGCAATGCTTGGAACAAAACAGATGGAGAGCGAAACAGAAGAGGTCATACCAGGGTCATCGAAGAAGCAACCTATTCCAGTCGCAGATATACCGACAGCATGAGCTTCAAGGTATAAAACCTGGCCAAGAACTCCAGTCTCCCAAAACAATCGAGGGTACATCCAGGCACCTTTGGATCTCAAGGTAGGTTCGAGGCGAGCAATCATACCGAGGCTGAAGCAGCCATCACTTGCGATGTCCTGCGTATTCAGATCAAAACATTGGCCACAAATGGTAAGAGAACTTGCAACACAGAACTTCAGTCTTTGCGACCATACGACAGCATGAGATTCGTATTGCTTTTAGTTAAGGGCTGGGTACCTGAAGGCATGATAGTCGCTTCGCAATCTGCTGACAATCCCCTTTGGAAAGCTGATACAAGGGCAATTCATCAGGGCACCCCTCGGGTTTTGCCCATGTAAACTCCTGCCTCATTGTCTGCTTAAGCTTATCCAGATGATCCTCGTTCCTCACCAAGAAGTACATGCCTTTCAGCAACCCGGTCACCCTATGCACAAACAACACAGCATGCACCTCAGCATCCCAGGCGAGAGCCCGAAAAGGCAATGCCAGCGGCCTCTTCTGCTTCTCCCCGCTCCCGGAACCCGAGGGAAGACAATGTAGCAACATCTGATAAAACGTCTCCCTGTCTATCTTGGTAACTCCATCCATGTCCACTGCGCTCCTCCTCTTCCTCACGACCTCCCTAACACTAAGCCCCTTATAAGCCCTCTCACTACAGATCCCACTACTCCGAAAAGGCTCAACCACGAACCGATCACCAACCGCCATCGGCTTCTTCACCGCTTCAGCCGTTCTGTAGATTACATCCCAACAAACATGCTCCTTGCTAAGCGAATTCGGCTTCCCTCTCCACTCCAAATCCGCAAACCCCCTCACCGCCTTGCCCAACTCCTCGTAATCCACCTCGAACCCCTCCGCCCCGCCAGGGAAAACCGCGAGCACACAATCCGGGTGTTCGAATTCAATACCCGGGAACCTCCCCTTAACCCCGGCCCCACCGGCCGGAGCCTTAAACCCCTGGTACCTATCCAGCCCCATCAACATCCCCACCTCCTTGTACCCCAACCCGTCAAGCATCTTCACGTCCCACCCGAGCCCCGCAGCGGCCACGGCCACCGCGGCCACCGCGTGGCCCACGTCGTGGTTACAGTACCGGAACGCCCTCTCCCCGTACTTCCAAGCTTCCCGCCAAAAAATAGAGCTAATCCCAACCAAGAAACACCCCTCGGGGAAAAACTTGCCGAAGAATTCGAAACCGAAATTAGCCCTAACCTCCAAAGAATGCTCCTTCGGCGCGTAATGAGCAACGAAAGATGAGCTACAGAGGGAGTCAACGGGCGGGGCGATTAGGTAGGCCTCGGTCGGGTGGAGGTTGCCGCTGCTAGGGTTGACCCGGAGAGACCACGTCGAAGCCCCCGTTGACTTCCACGCGGAGAGCGCGAGGGAGTCGTAGAAGAGCTGGGAGATTGTGGACTTGGAAACAGGGCTCGGCGGCGGGAGGGAGTTAAAGACGGAGTGGTACGGAGGCGGGCCCACCGGTGGGGCTTCGAGTTCGAGGGGGAGGAGCTGGGCCGGAGGGTATCGGCGGAATGGGTTAGGCTGGTTGGCCCAGTCGAGGCCACGTGGCCCGCGCGCGTAGCCGGTGAAGGAGTGCTTTGTCTGGTTGTGGTACTTGAGGACATCCGCGACCTGCTGCTTCTTCTCCTTGTCCATGTCCTCCTTGTCCGGTTGGAGGGTTTCTTGGTCTGGTCTAGCGGAAGACATGGTTCTTAGGATTGGGGTGCTGGGTTTGGAAGGGAGGTGGAGGTGGAAATGGAGGCGAGCTGGGTTTATAGTGGAAGAGAACTGGGAAAATGGTGGCGGTCGCATCTTCCTCCGACTTTTTTTTTTTTGGTACCTAGTCTTCCCGGCCACGTTACACGTTTGGGGTTGAAATTTTTTGGGTGGACGAGACTCCGGTAGAAGTTTCCGGGATTATAAGAGCAAATAAATAACATTCTGTATTTCCTAATTCTCAAAAAAATAAATCTGTATTTCCCAAAACAAAATAATTATTACTTTAATTCTTAAATTCATCCATTTAGTTATATATTATTCAAATTGGAATAATTTAACATATTTCAATCAATTTTTTAAAATGTCAAATCATTCAATTTATTTAATTTTATAAAATAATTTGACATTAATTATTTCTTTAAAAATTAAAAGAAATACACTAAAAGTATAAAAGGTGAGATAGCGGAATTTAGAAAAAAATTTTGAAAAAATAAATTACAAATATTAAAAAGAACATTTTTAAAAAATATTTAAAATTATAATTCGGTACACTATGACAATTTTGTCATTTTAATAAATACAGGATGTTATTTGTCCCTGTACCAAATTTCTCGTTGCTGCTTCGTTTCTTTTTCTTCAGGGATGGTATAAATACTCATATCCTGAGGGTCGGACTCTATTCTTATCTTACGGGTCTAGGGTAGAGTATGGGTATGGGTTCATGTTTAGAGGTAGGGTCTAGGGTAGGGTATGAATCCATAGCTAGACCCTGTGGGTCGGATCCTACCCTTATATTTTTACCATATTTTAGATTCTACCATAATTAGACTCTAGTTAGACCCTTGTTAGACCGTATTGATAATATATATAATATACTTTACGGTTAACTTTAACATATTTATTATGTTATTCCGCAACTAGTTTAGAAGATGTCGTGAATGACGGATCACTAGAAGCTGACATGCTATATTTTTCTTTTGTTGAATTGTTTATGTACTTCAAACTTTAAAAGAAAAACCTTGGACTATTAAAATTAAATTGTAAAATTTGATGTTTCATTAATTTTCTATTGAATGTTGATGTGTAACGTAGTAGATGTCTTGAATTTATTTAAATTTTATATAAAAATTAAGTTTTAATTAAAAATTATCAAAATGCAGAACGTTAAAGGGTCGGACCCTGCAGACCATGTAGACCCTACCCTACACAACTCATTTTGCCATCCCTATTTTTCTTTCTTCCCCCTCTTTGTTCTTGTATCGACTTTTCATTTCTGGAACCTTCTGGACCGAGTCTAGAATATGAATGGATTGGGCTTACGAGAGGGTAAAATTAAAAACCTTGGGCCTGGGCTTGGGCTTTCCGTTTATTGTATTGATGTCATTGTTCTAAGAGGCCCGGGAGTGGAGGCCATAATAAGTTCAGCGTAGGGTTGCGTGATAATCACCAGATTAGAGGGCCCCACCTTAACTTTAACAGTTTCCTAGTACCCGACGTCAGTGTCGCGCTCTTCGATGATAACCTCTCTTTTGTCTTTATGGGTTGGCCCACCGACTCGGCTCTTGAGCCATGAAACGCATTAGGCAATGGTCACTGAGCATATTTGGCGCCATCGTTTATCGCCAACCTAACAAATGCATGACGATTGCAGCGTACCAAACGCCAAAGGAGATTTTTATTTTCGAGGTATTATTTTTTTTACGGGTTTTTTTTACTGGATTTTTCTACGAGAGAGTTTTGACGAAGCTGACGGTCGCAATTTTACAAGAGGCCGAGAGAAAGCCCTGCACTAAGTAGGCTTATTTTTAACCATTTTGTTTATATATAAGGACAGTTTACCCCTCCCATTCCAAAAAAAAAAACAAATGCATGACCACCAATCACATAATCAATTAGAAGAAATTAAATTGTTTTAGCATGATGTTGTAACGAATATCACTTGGAGTGTGGTGAACTCGTAAACAGTACACTCGTAAATTGTTTTAGTATGATGTTATAACGAATAAATGTTCAATAACAAGAAGTTTATCACTTTTCTTAAGTTTATAAGATTAAATTTAGATTAATTAAAAGAAGGCGCTTTCAAAACTAAAATCTAAGAGAGACTTTCTTTATTCCAGCCTTTCCAACTAATTTCTTCCGGGCACGTCATCTCCACTTCATAGCTCATAGGATGTGTGCCAGTTATTAAGGTCTCACGGGCCTACTTGACCGGGGAACTGGAATTGCTCCTGGAACAAGAATTCAGGACCAAGGTTGTCAGGATCGCGATTATAATTGTAAGATTGCACGACTCTTGAAGTTATCTCCTTTCAAAGACTCAGAAATCTTCGACTACCTTGACTATATTGTAGAATAAGCCAAACTTTTCTTAATATCTTTTTGAGCGATGTTCAACCGCCGACGGTCCCATTTGTTCTCAATGGCGTTAAAGCTGCCCTTAAAGTTTTCATTGAAGATCTCGGTCAAGATTATTCCTTTTACGAGTCGCCATTGCTCCACCGTGCTGGATCGCATGCTAGATCTTAATGTTGAACGGATTTGTGGGATCGCCGAGTATAATCATAAGATCACAAGATCTGCGATTAAGATCGCAATAATTTTTTCAACTAATTCTTGTGATGACAAATTCAAAATTGGCCAAAAAGAAGCAAACTAGAAAGGAGCTCGAATATAGCCTTGATGACATTGAATCTGATGATGAATGGATTGTGGACAATGATAAATGTTTAATTGAGAATGAGATTTTAGATTTCACAATAAAAAATGAAGATTTGGAAGTAGGCAATCAAAATAAATAAGAGCATGGAGTTGCAGCAGCCACCGCCAAAGATGAATTGGAGATTCACAACCTGGATGATGAATTTGATGGAATAGGAGGTGAAGATCGTATGGAGGAAGATGTGTTGGGTTTGATGAGTAGACTAACTTGAATGCTTTGTTGATTAAAGTTTTCTATATGATATTTGAGAAAATTATGTTTTTAGATGATGTTTGAGACAATGAATGTTTATGACTTATGATTAAATTAATAAAAGTTTATGTTAAGTTTATTTTTCTTATTATTTCTATAATTTTGTCTATTTGGTGGGATTTTGCGATTTGCGTTATGATTCTCCGATCTGCGATTTTTCTATATCCAAACGATCTTCAGTGGGATCCCGATTTTGACAACTTTGTCTAGGACCAATCTGGATAGCAACAACTAGCTTCTCAACAGGCAGGAGGCTGACTATGGTCTCGACGACAAGCCTTTCGCGCCCTGTCGAAACCAAATCAAATTTGGTCTGGCCGGACGGATTCCACAAGCTGTACTTCTTAGTCAGCTCCCTCTGAGCATAGCTCATAAGTGATACACCAATGCTCTCAGAGCGAAGGCCGCGACACTTCATCACAGCCATTACCCTTTGATATAAGTCAATCCGAAGAACAGAGAGATCCTCTATCCACCAGTCTTCCTCGCATTTCGCTTGCTTGTTCATGTGAAGCCTCCTGGAACTGCTGTACTCCAAACGCGAAAAGCTCTAGGCAATCAAAATAAATAAGAGCATGGAGTTGCAGCAGCCGCCGCCGAAGATGAATTGGAGATTCACAACCTGGATGATGAATTTGATGGAGTAGGAGGTGAAGATCGTATGGAGGAAGATGTGTTGGGTTTGATGAGTAGAATACGTTGAATGCTTTGGTGATTAAAGTTTTCTATATGATATTTGAGAAAATTATGTTTTTAGATGATGTTTGAGACAATGAATGTTTATGACTTATGATTAAATTAATAAAAGTTTATGTTAAGTTTATTTTTCTTATTATTTCTATAATTGTGTCTATTTGGTGGGATCTTGCGATTCGTGTTATGATTCTCCGATCTACGATTTTTCTATACCCAAACGATCTTCAGTGGGATCCCGATTTTGACAACTTTGTCCAGGACCAATCTGGATAGCAACAACTAGCTTCTCAACAGGCAGGAGGCTGACTATGGTCTCGACGACAAGCCTTTCGCGCCCTGTCAAGATCCTGCAAGACAAGGATATACGTTTCTACTTGAGCAAGAAGAACAGGTTCGTGAAATTGAACCCAGAGATGCAGGGACTAATGCTCTATCTAAAGAAATGAAAAGTTGGCAGACTTGAAGAGCCACGAAAAACTATGACAGGCACAAAAGAAACTCGGCAGGGAGAGCTAGTAAGAGGCTGATCAAGCTTAATCAGTCTTGAGCTCGAGTATTGGAAATCAGATTAGTCGGTCAAGTGGGTATATGTGGTGTGGTAAGGTGTTTTTCTAGCTTAATTAGTCTTGAATTTAAGTTGTGGATATGCAGTACGTTCGAAACTGAATTCACTGAATTAGTCCGCTTAGTAGGCAACTGAGAACACCAAATGATTCCAAAAACGAGAAGATGAAGAAACAAACCATTCATTGCATCTCTGCCTGGAACACTTGGCCAAGGAAAGCTGCTGTTGTTGCTGATGAAGAATGTGGAGGTGGTGGAGCTTGTCCATTGGAGGAAAGTCCAAGAGAGTGAGAGAAGGAAGAGAATTAATTACCAGACAAATGAAAGAAAGCAAGTGGGATCGTGGACTAGCTCGGACTAAACTATGTTAAATACATCTACGACCTTCCTCTCTGCATCAAACTGAGATGCAACCTGGTTAACTTTTCATCTATGACTTCCTCTCTGCATCAAACTGAGATGCAACCTGGCTAACTTTTCTTGAGCGAAGGCAATTAGCTTCTAACTTCGTGTAGCATCTGTAATTGAATATTCTTCAATAGTTTTCTTAAAAAAGCAGCCAATGTTGGATGTCAACCCCTCAATCGCATCGGGATCGGTGCAAGCGAGATGCTGCTTCATTACAAAATCAACCATGTCCAGGCATATGAATTCATGTATCATAAGACTTCCGAAAAATGTGGTATATAAGAATTACCTTGTCAAACTCCCAATGAAAATTTCTTTTAGGGGTTCTTCTATATTCTCAAGTGGAATAGCTGTTACTCTATTCGTGAAGCGCTTACTCTTGGGAGGCTGAGAAAAGACAGACAGACGAGTATGCATTACATGAGATTAGATGAAAGGCAAAAGAAGAGGATACAAAAATTTGTGGTTCCATTTGTTTATGAAGTAACACATCTCAGGATAAAATATGAAACGGAATTAAGTAATACTTTGTGAGTGAAGTGGATTTAACAGTTCAATGAGACTAAAGCCGAAGATTCCTGTAATACTTTGTGAAACGGAATTAAGTAATACTTTGTGGATGAAGTGAATTAAGTGGATTCAATACTCTCCGAGGAGTCTTCAAGTACTTATAAGATTAGGGAGGAGGATGTAACGGCTTGGAGTTAAAATGCGGGAACTATGAGCTGGCGGTCGGTTATAGTAGTCAAATTAATTAGTTTGACCGTTTGGTTGTATGGCGGGAAATAAAAGAAGTGATTAGTTGGGCTGACATCGGACGGGAAAGGCCCATTTGTGATATGGACTCCAAAATTGAAAATACCACAAAGGAGCCGGTTGATTCGTGGAGAGAGAGCTTAATAATAATAGGAGAAATTACACTCGACCTCCTGAAATTTGTCTAAATTACTTTTTGGCCCCTCTTGTTTCGAAACTGACAATTTAGTCCCCTAATTTGTTTTTATTGAACTGTCATCCGGTCAACACAAATTTTTTATGAACTTTTTTACCCCTTTTTTTAAAAAACCCATCTTTCTACCCAAGCTTCATCTTCTTCCCTCTCATCATCTTCAATCTTTGGACTATCAACATTTTTTGAACAGCCTCGTTTATGCATGCATCATCTTCGATTTTTATACCCAGATTCGTCTCTGACTTTTTACCCAGATTCAAGCTCCAACAATTAATTAGAAAACCCAATCCCCCATCCTTGATCGATTCATTCTCCATCCTAACCAAATAATCAATTCCAAGCAAGTAATTAATCTCCATCCCGCGAAGTCCCCTCCCCGTCGACTCGAGGACCGGACCTTCCGCATGATGTCGAGGTCGATGACGTGGACACGATCCTCACAGTCCAACGCCTGGAAGATGGCCTGGCTCGCCGTGAAGTGGGAGTTACAGCATTATTTGCCTCCAATTTCAGGAACAAAATTGAGGGAATCCAATTTCAGGAGCTCCTCCAATCTCCTCAAGACAATAACTTTAAGTGTAACACTTCAGTTTCAGTTAGAAAGCTAGGTGCTGACCTTTGGGAGTTTATTTGCCTCTCTCAGAAATGCATAGTAACCATAATGGTAATAATATTTGCAACCATAAAGATGTTGGGAGCAGTCATAATAACCATGTTGGTTATGGAAGTGTGGAGGTGGTGGTGGTGTGGATGGAGGGTACCAGAACAGGCACCAGTTTTTGTTCATGGACAGGGCTCTTGACCTCTCCCACTTCTTGCCCGATTCTTCTCCTAGCTCCTCTAATCAGGTTGCCCGATTCAACTTGAACATTCGCTTTCACTTTTTTAACACATGGGCAGTTTTTTCAGGAAAAGAATTAGCTAATAAAAGAAAAAGTCTTAAGAAATGGAGTTAATGAAGTGTTCACTTTTTTTGGTATACAATTTATCAAAAAAATCTTTAAAAACTAATAATTTAATAAGTCTGTAAGTAAATAAAAATGATGATACGAGTTTTCTTGTTTGATTTATTAGTCAAATTTGTTTGACTTAGTTAACATATTATCAAGAATTGTTAATAAGATAAGTTTGTTGTGATTCAAAGGTGATGTAAATGCTCCGAGTGTAGAATTGGAGGTTGGTCATAAATTAAAGATAAAAGGATCAAATCAATCATTATACTTGCACAAAAAATATAATTACAACCTCATACTACTTGAAATTGGGTCATATAGCACCTTCTACTTATCTAAACGGATCAATTCACCTTTTCTAAATTTTATTACGATGATCGAAAATACATCAACATTTATATGGTAGATACATCAACGTGGTGGTGCCATCTCAGCTTATTTGTGTATATACTTAAAAACATTCTAGGAATTAATATACCCTTTGTTGTACGCCTCATCTTTTCTTCCTCTAATTATCCCTCCTTCACCTTGCTTTGGATAAATGAAGGCAGGATTCTTTTCTTAGTCAAATAAATCTGTCGTATTTTTTTTATTCAAAGAAAAATAATCTCACTAACACGGCAAGAGAACTATCCCTAGACTAGATGAACGGCTTGGGCTCGATGTCGCATATGGTGCCGCCAAGCTAAAAAAAAGTTCAATAACATAAATATCAATGACATGATCGCTTCTTCATCCATCGAATCCATTGGCACATGCTCTAATCAGTACTATCTTATCAGATCCATCGACAGTCTTCCCCAAATAAACTCCATATTCTCCTTGTCGATAACCGCATACTTAGACAACAAAATTATGTAAATGACGAGTAATTGTTACGTTACACGGAGCGAGATGAGGGGAAAGAGACAGAAAGGGGAAGAGCAAAGTGCCGTATATGGAGGGATACATTTTAAGGGGGAAAAGACGTGATGAGGTGGACACGAAAATGCTTTACTAATTCCTAAGATTTTTAAGTCAATATGCAAATAAGGTGAGACGGCACAACGATGATGATGTGTTTGCCATGGAGGATGTCGATGTGTTTTTTATCATCGGAATATTACTTGAAAGAAGTAAATTAACTCATTTAGATAAGTACAGGGTATTATACAACCCAATTTCAAGTACAAAGTTATAATTGAACTTTTTGCACAAGTATAGAGACTGATTTGATATTTTGTCTAAATTAAATGAGATAAAATAGAAAAATAAACAAGGTTTTAAAAAAGTGATCCGTTGGATGATCGCTTTCCGATATTTTTTAAAACCTTGCAAATAAATATCAACTTTTTTGATCCGAATATATCGAATCACCAGAAAGTATCTGATCGAATAATCTGACCAGCTTTTGAGTGATCAAACTGTCATACAATTTTAGTCAAAATTTGATCCGGTATCGATCCCGAGTAGCGGCCAGTCGGCCCGCAATTTTGAAAATATTGGTTTATAGCTTATTTAGCTATGTAAGGGACAATGATAGGCCCAATGGACAATAACCTCAACAAGTCAACATTACCTTATTTGTCTTTTTTTTCTTTTCCATGGTTATAAATACCCTTCTTTATCCGCCACGAATTGCCTTCACCTGTAAACTAAAGATCTCCTCGATCCGGTCCTAATTTCCCAATCTTACTTACTAACCCAAATCCGACCAAAGCCATGAGGACTGAAAAAAATCACTGCCTTCTACCCGTGCGCTCGCGGAGGAAGAAGAAGCAACCAAAGGTACATAATTCAACTTGATTTCCTATGCTTTCCTTGATCAATTATCATCTTTTTCATGAAGTAGCTACCAACATCGGAACAATTCGCTTGCTTAAAAGTTAAGCTGTGCCTACTTTTCAAGTCCATAGATCAATTATCTGTCTTTAAGTCTAAATCTTTTACCGACCAATATGTTTTCCGAGATACATGATTATTCAGGAGAATAGTTTACTAGATTTGTGATGCATGTTTGCTTATTCAATCCGCGGGTGAAATACTTGCTCTAATTGCCTGTCTCCGATTTAGACTGAAGCCTATCGGGAAGGCTGCATCAGAGGGGGGGACCTGATTAGTAAGTTACCGGATGACATTCTTGTTCGCGTTCTCTCTCTTTTGGCCCCGAAAGAAGTCATAAGATGTGGTGTGCTTTCCCGCCGGTGGACTACTCTTCCCAAGTTGGTTCCAATGACACTGAAATTTGTTAGGAAGTACGAGAAACCATCTCTAATTGAAGAGACCAAGTTCATTCATCAGGTCAACCAGGTCCTCGATTCCTATCCAGGTGAAACACTAACGGAACTCAGCATCTCTTGCCACTCTTGCATGCAGGATCAGCGTTCCCAGTTTGACAAATTTGTCCAATTTGCAATGGCAAAAAAAGTTAGAAAGTTTAGCTTGGATTTGTCTGACATGATGGTAGGGCATTCATACCCCAAGTACCGGTTTCCCCCTATTCTCTATGATAAAAAAAGATTGAGATCGCGGGATATTGGCTTGCCTAGGTGCACTTCGCTTACGGATCTCTGGCTGGAATATGTAAATGTGACCAACAAGCAAATTAAACACTTTTTAGAATGTTGTCCTTTCCTTGAATCACTTTGTGTTATAAGTTCGGATAGTCTTACGAGTCTAAAAGTAGACGGTTCTATTCAGTTGAAGTTCTTAGAGATACGACATTGTAATAAGTTAGAGATTCTCGAGATCTCTGCACTGAATCTCATGTCGTTCAAGTATGGTCATCGTCCAGTGACAAGCATGCCTCTCAAGAGCGCACCACAACTCAATGAGATGTTGGTAGCAGATGGTTTTTATCACTTTTTATTAGACAATTTTCATCTGTTCACAAGCTATTTTTCTCAAATAGAGACCCTCTCATTGGGTATTTCAGGCTCCGTCACCCGGGTTAGTCTACATGTATCACGCAATTTGTTTTGACTGTTTGCCAAATGATTCTTTAAAGTAACATGTCTTGCCCAAAATTTTTTAGGAGTTCCAATGGCCCATTGGAATCCCCACCTTAAGAAACCTCAAGCATTTGACCATATGTGCTGCAATATTACGCAATGAGAGCCTCCTTGGCTTAGCTTCATGGATCGAAGTGTCTCCGCTCCTGAGAAGATTTGTTTTTAAGGTAATTATATGTGTCATATTTGATTCAATGAATTTGTTTGAATTTGCATTCTCTATTTAACATTTGTTGTCATATCATTGTGAGTTGATATTTTGTAAAATTGTTTAACTAGGTTGTTGTGAAACAAAGTTTTTGCTGTGGCTATATATCCATTTTCCCCTGGTGTTTGAGATTCTGTTTTTGTCTCAGGAAAACGGGTGGCGTATTAGAAAAAGCAGAAATGCAGTAAAGCCTAAGATGTGTGCACATCAGTTCTTGAAAGAGGCTGAATTTGTCAGATTCGGAGGAGATGTCTTGGATACCGAACTTGCTATGTACATCATTGAGAATGCCGTAAACCTTCACAAGATTGTATTTGATTGTCGGAATCCTCCTATTGAAAACACTGGAAGAAAGCAGAAGAGGGAACTTGCCATACTTCGTGCTAGAGAGTTGCAGAAATTGCTAAACCCCACTGTTGAGTTTGTACTTATAGCGTAGGCATAGTGTCATCGCAGACTATTTATTTATCTTAACAGGAGACCCGCTATTGAAACACTCTTGAGTTTTCTTATTATGATAATAATCGCACTGTTTGTTAATTGCATAAGATCTCCAACTCATTGACCTGATCAGGCTTGAAGGAGGGGTGGTTTTTATTGTCCATCAAACACGGTAATCGTCATCGAACGATGACGTAGTATATGCAGTGTCTACTTCCAAAAAAAATTGGATCGGGAACCTTGTGGACCGAGGCTAGAATGTTAATGGATTGGGTTTACTTGACAATAACAATAAAACCTTGTGCTTGGGCCTAGGCTTTCATTTTATTTTATCGTATTGATATCAGTTCAGCGTAGGGGTGCATGATAATCCCAGACCAGGGGCCCCACCGTCAGTATCGTACACTTCGATGATAAACTTGTCTGTCTTTATGCGTTGGCCCACTCGGGGGGGCCCCACCGTCAGTATCGTACACTTCGATGATAAACTTGTCTGTCTTTATGCGTTGGCCCACTCACTGACTTCTACCGCTCGCTACACATGCAAACCAATATTATTTCATATACAAACCAATATCATTTCATATGTAAATCAGTGTTTGTATTTCACATGCAAACTAATATCACCTGATAGTTTATTGACTATCAGATTTAAAGATAATCAAATTTGACTGTCCAAAATGTAGTCTTCATCCGTGGACAAATATTTTTTAGTCCCCACTAAATCTGGTCGTGCTCATAACCTAATCTGAAAGACAAACAAACGTGGATTGATCATTATCTAACGAATACGCCCGCCGCCAATCAATCTATGTAAATTGAGAAGTGGAGGCGCCATTAAGCATTATCGTTTTTTTAGAAGATTAAGCATTATCTAAATTGATCCTTCAAAAAAGCATAATCTATTTAGGTGATTAATTAATTAATATTATTGCAATCAAAAGACATCAGACAAAGCACACGCGCGCTTCCTGACAGATAATAAGTTAATAACAATAAAGAGATAATTACCCTAAGGTCTTTGGTATTTGAGCAAACCTTTCTTTTAGTTCTTACTATTTTCAATAACCTTTTTCGGTCCTTCTAGTTTGAAATAATGCACCTCTCAGGTCCCTGGCTGACATCAACGGTCAACATAATTTATTTAATGACCATTATACCCTTTCAATAAATAATAGGAAAACAAAAAAAATCTTTTTGATCGTCTTCTTCCCTAACTTCGTCTTCTCTGACTAAACTATTCAACCTAATTAAACCAAACAAAAACAAAACTCATTTTCTACAAATCAAATCTTCAACTTCCAACAGAACCCATCTTCCAATCAAATAAAAATGGGTCTTTTTATCCAGGTGCAGGTAGTCCGCATCTTCACAAACATGTCTATTTCACCGAGCCTCATTCGAGTTTATATGATTCAAAAAAGTTGACTATTCGAAAAATTGATTAAGAAATCATTCTCAATATAAATCGAATTTTCTCCAGGGTCGAGCCGGATTTGAACCAGCGTAGACAAACCAACTATGTAGCATATACATCGAGAATTTCAGTTATAAGTAAGCAGTTCCAAGCTTTCTTCCGATTGGCGGACCGAAAGTGCCTCGTCTTCTTCCCGTCGCAGGGCTCCTCCTCCTCCTCCTCCCAATTTCGTCAAGTTCCAGACCACCCCTGGACCCCAATTCGAGGACATGGGTGGCGGGCAGAGGGAGGTGGAGAATTACGAACACAGAAAAGGCGGGCTCATAGATGGCGGACATGGAAAAGAGATGAAGTATCGGCCACCGTCATCGACGACCGGAGATGACCTCGAACCCAGAGCTCGGTGAACCCAGTGCCTCCCGGAGGTGACCTCAAACCCAGAACGGCGATGGGTCTTGTTGCCATATCTGTTATTACGTTGATTATCTATCGAAAGAAATTGGGTTTGTTAAAATGGGAGACGATGGCATCTTCTTCCCCCCACAGTGGGGACGATGAGTGACATTGATTTTCCCTCAAACCCAGTCGCAACAGCTCGCCGGCGGGGTCCCTTTGATGTAGGGTTGCCAGCAGGGTCAGGTCGAAGACGATGAGAGATGTCTTTTTTTAAATTTTTTAGAAGGGTACAAATGTCATTTAAAAAATAATGTTGACCGCTGACATCAGCGATGGACCCGCCAGGGACCTTACCTAAGAGGTGTATTATTTTAAATTAGAAGGACCATTACTGAAAACAGTAAGGACTAAAAAGAAGTTTTTCTTAAATACCAGGGACCTTAGGGAAATTATCCAACAATAAAAGGTGCATGGGCTGCTTGATACACTTCCTCGCTCGCTCGCTCGCTCCAAATCAAAAACCAGAGAGAGAGAGAGAATGTGGAGGACAGGAGGGAGAAGGGGGATTCACTACCTACAGAGGCTCAAGGAAGCGAACATCCCCTCCGAGTTAATTGAGAAGGGCCAGAATCGCGTCATCGACGCCTCCCTCACGCTTATCCGGGAGAGAGCCAAGCTCAAGGTAACTTCGCGCCCGAGGGTCGATTTATCCATTTAGTTTTGTTGGTTATTTTTTCAAAAAAAAAAGTGAGAAATAATCAAAACGCCATCGTTTGGTTGTGGGGAAAAAGGGTGAGCTATTGCGGGCGCTGGGAGGGGTGAAGGCGTCGGCGTCGCTTCTGGGGGTTCCGTTGGGGCACAACTCGTCGTTTCTTCAGGGGCCCGCGTTTGCTCCCCCTCGTATCCGCGAGGCCATTTGGTGTGACAGCACCAACTCCACCACCGAGGAAGGTAAACTCTACACCACCTGTCTGTTTGTGTTTCGGTTTTCAGAGTCGAGCACCGTCGTCGAGAGTGTTGGTTATGCTGTTAATGTGATAACAATTGATGCAGGGAAAGAGCTGCACGATCCGCGTGTGCTCACTGATGTGGGGGATGTTCCGGTTCAAGAGATTCGAGATTGTGGTGTGGACGATGATAGGTTGATGAGCGTTGTGAGCGAGTCCGTGAAGCTGGTCATGGAACAGGTACCTATACCTTACTGGTTTGCTTCTCCTATTTAACATTGCTGTTTTTTCGGACTGCAAGAGTCCTGCTCTTCTCGATCATCTTTGCGCGTTGCTGTAGTGAATTTTGCTTGTTTGTGGTGCTTTAATGATCGAGAAGTGGATGATGTTCTTGATATGCTTGCAAGAACTTTTGCCTGATATGATATCCCATAAGGTGAATTATGCAAGCTCTCTTGTACCTTGAAGCTAGAGATGAGATAATGCCCTGCCTACTAAATCTCTGTTATGGTACTCTTACAGAATTCTCCTTGTTTGCATTCTGCTGCAAGAACTGCCAAAAAGATTTCACCTTTTCGTTGACTTATTCG
This sequence comes from Hypericum androsaemum, assembly GCA_963995505.1. Classification (NCBI taxonomy): domain Eukaryota; kingdom Viridiplantae; phylum Streptophyta; class Magnoliopsida; order Malpighiales; family Hypericaceae; genus Hypericum; species Hypericum androsaemum. The sequence goes on from OZ023185.1 coordinate 2,373,214, forward strand.
CATTAGAGTTGGTTCATTAACTCTGAAGACTGGCATCCACTTCTGTAGTTTCTAACTCTTGAGTGATCAGATAATCGGATTCAAGTTGCCAAATGAATAGAATCCAGGCACTTGGAAGTCTTAACTGTGGTCATATTCTTCAGCGACTCTTCGATTTGTTGGTTTTTCTCAAGATCCTAACTTGTACGATGCCAAATGCTTGAACATAGTTGCGGGGGCGTGAATTTCAGTAATCTGACTTTTTTGCAAGCTGGACTGATCATATTGCTTAGGGTGACATATTTTCTTCGGAACTTCAGGATGAGGCAGTAACATATTCTTATGCCTTTGCTGACCAGATTGGTTGTTTGTTAACTGTCTCCTTTCTGTAAATTGATTTGTGTTGCAGGAACCGCTACGCCCATTAATTTTAGGCGGTGACCACTCAATATCCTTTCCTGTTGTGAGAGCTGTCTCTGAGAAACTTGGTGGACCAGTGGATATTCTACATCTTGATGCTCATCCTGATATCTATGACTGTTTTGAAGGAAATAAATATTCCCATGCATCTTCATTTGCTCGAATCATGGAAGGGGGTTATGCTCGACGTCTTTTGCAAGTATGTCCTCAAATATTAACCCACACTTCCATAGGCTCTATACTTGGCGAGTCTTATTTTTTGAGATGTTACCTTCAGTAACATGAGATTAATAGTAGGTTCAAGTTCATATTTCCTCATCTGTCATTGGAGGTCAATCATTGAATCATTGTGGTAAGCTTTATGTTTTTTGTCTTTTTAGGTGGGCATCAGATCAATAACAAAAGAAGGCCGCGAGCAAGGAAAAAGATTTGGAGTAGAGCAATTTGAAATGCGAACTTTCTCAAGGGACAAGGAGTTTTTGGAAAATCTGGTATCCCTCTCTTTCTCTGCAAGTAATTAGCTTTGTTGTACTAGTCAAAGGTCTATATTTTGACTTGCATTTTGTGAACAGAAATTAGGAGAAGGTGTGAAGGGAGTTTACATATCGGTAGATGTGGATTGCCTTGATCCTGCCTTTGCTCCTGGCGTGTCTCACATCGAGCCAGGTGGCCTTTCTTTCCGTGATGTTCTCAACATCCTCCACAATCTACAGGCTGATGTTGTTGCAGCTGATGTGGTTGAATTCAATCCTCAGCGGGACACTGTTGATGGCATGACTGCAATGGTTGCTGCTAAGCTGGTAAGAGAACTGACAGCAAAGATATCAAAATGACAGATTTTACGCTTTGGATTATCGAAATTTCAGTATGGTTCAATGGTGAATCTGATGCTTGGACAAATTGTTTAAAGGAATCATTCAGCATTTGCCTTGTAAGTTGTTGAGATTTGTCCAATCTATTATAGAGCTTAATGGCAGAAGCAAATATTAGTTGCAGTGAGCGCTGCTGATTAAACTGCACGAGCTTGTTCAGTCATTTCGATCTCTGTGATCTTTCTTCTCGGTACTTTCTTCTCTTATTTCCCGACGCCATCAATTGTCACAAATAATTTGTTAATACCAGTTTGATTCCTCAAAGATGGTGAAGATTTGGAGAAGAATGATGAAATCAGTAAGTGTGGAGAAGATCAGAGAGTTGATGAAGATCCACATCATGAAATCTCCGGTCTTCTCTACACACTAATTCATCGAAGTCATATTCTTCAGATTCACAGCATCTTATTTTTTCCTTCTAAATATTATAATAATAAATTGAAACTTCAAATGAAAGATCTATACACAACCATTAACAAAAGTATATATTTTGTTTTTTGTTAAGCAAATATAAAAAAACATTAACCTAAAAAAAGAGAGTAATGCAAAGGACTTTATCTTAATTCAAGATTAATTTCCAAAACAAAATTAACTAAAGACTAATGCATGTATAGGGAGGATTGTATGTTACTTGAGATTATAAAGCGCATAACCGGCCAACCACCGGAAACGTTATGAAACGTCAACGTTGAGGACCAGAAAGTAATAAACAATGTTTTCAAAACCGACTCAGAAGACGACCTGGATTTTTTTTAAATTTTTGGTTCACCTGATTCGACCGGTTGGGCTGTCGGTCGGACCGATATTTCTATTTTTATATTACTATTATTAAATAAGGTTTTATAAATTTAATTTAGCTTAAAATGATAAAATACCAAATAACTTCAAATATTTACCTACTTTGTTATACAGTTTATCTAAACAAGATTTTCAAACATTAATTTAACAAATCTAGAAATACAAGAAGATGACTATACAACTTTTTTTGTTTGACATATTACTCTAATTTGTTTGACTTAGTTGACATATTATCGAGAATTGTTAAAAAGATAAATTTGTTGTGATCCAAAAGTGATGTACACGCTCCCAACGTAGAAGTGGAGGTTTTATTTCTAAATTAAATTTGATAAAATAGAAAAATAAAAACTAATTTTTCTTATCCGAGTGAACCGGGTCATCCGGAAGTACCTGAATGGACGGTCCGACCAGATTTTGACCGATTGAACCACTTTCTGAGTTTTATGCAAAAAATTGACCCAAATTTCGTTCTGGTAGCGGTCTGACCATAGGTCGGATTGCAGTTTTGAAAACATTGGAAATAAAGACTACCTCTCCTTTTTTTTCGTAATAAAGACTACCTTGACTCTGCGGAGTGCGGAAGAATATAGTTCTGAATTCTTAAAATCAGGGGAAGGAGTCAAAATGTCTGAAAGTTATAGACTATTATAATTCGAGTGTAACCAATCAATTTCGGCAATTTAATTCCTTTCTCCAAATTCAAGATGATGATTATTACTCGAACATTATAAACCGGCGACGTTCAGGATCCCAAAACCGATAAAAAAATTTGGAGAGACATCAATCGTGAGAAGTTAAAGGAATTATATAGGTGACGGTGGCAGAGGGTTTTAGTTGGTGAAGAGATTTTGAGGTTGCTTGAGATTGAAGCAATCAATATATAATGGACTGTTTGGCGGCAAGAGTACCAGTCTAATTAGGTTACAATTGTCTTTATTTTTACATTTTAAATATAATTTTGACTCTCATTTTATCTCTTCCATTCTTCTGTAAAATTTTAATTATAATTTGACTCTCTTTTTATTTATTTTTTTGAAACGGTATAATTATTTAATAATCACCAAAGAAAACAAGTTGTAGAGCAAAAGATCAAAGTTGCACAGGCGCAACCAAGACACCAAAATTATAATTTTCTTACATGCAAATATATTTTTGTGTGAATCAAATTAAGAATTTGAATTTTAAAAAAATCTCAAGATTGTCACACCAACAATAATTTACATTGCTTGGAATTAGAAAATTAGCTCGACAGTTTGTGTCAAACACTTTTTTGGCATGAATTAGAATATTTTGTTTAGATATGGAAGAAATCAGTAGGTGGCTCCTAGTAGCTTCATTATAGAAATTCAAAGAAATTCAACCATTTTTCTCTCATCTTCGTAATCCTTCCTCCGATCCGCTACTATATAGCTAAGAGAATTTTTCTACTATTTAAAATTTGTTTGGTTTAAATCGAATGAATATTTAGATATCAAGTAGTTTAACTAAGTTACAAATTTCTAAGTATCATTAATTGATTTAACATATGATCACTGAATCAAAAATCACTTATTCTTAATCATCATAACCAACAATATTGTTACTTGCGTTAACTCAATCATTTAGAAACAAAACGAAAATGCTCCTCTTATTCAATATAGAAACAAATCGAGATCATAATAGTAGTATGATAATTTCAAGCTAAAAATATGAATTCTTTCGAACATCTAATTTGAAAATATTCAATTGAAATTTTGTTCCGTCTTCTGCCACTTGTTACTTGTGAAGAGCAGCGAGTTCATGGCATGTACGCTAGGTAACTTTGGTACGAAGACAAAGAGGATGAGAAATGATTTGTTGTTGTAAGAAAGATTTTAATCAAGTTTACAACCTTTGACAACAAAAGATTGATAAAATCATAAAATTATCTAAAATTATCTAAATTGCCTTCAAATAGAATTTTTTAAAGCAATTATAAGAATTCCATTAGCTAGAAAATTAAGCAAATGCAAAATGTTTCACAAAACAGATTTGCCTTGGTATCGCTACCACAAAAAATTCGAGCAAGGATTAATTTCCTCAAGTTTCTCAACGACAATTAACATGTAACATAGAGGGAAGAGATATAAAGTAAAAGTGCATGCAATGCCAAGATTTTAGGTTGGGCCAATCTTATCGGTTTCGTGGCACTATCATATTTCCTTCATTTTTTTGTGTAGTATGCACATGAATATCAAATCATTGTTTGTATGATGGAGGGCGACTCTCATCATGCAAAATGAGGAAAGACTATAATCTTCTAAATCAAAAAACTCAAACACTGACATCTTCGTCATAACTGAGAAGGCTATAACCAAGCAAGAGGAGCCACGGAGTCAACAATGTAGATCATCGGCAATTAACGGAAAAACACAAAGAAAACAACTTACTTAGAGCTTAGACAACAGTCATTCTTTTCCTATAATCTTTATTCAAGAGTCTTTTAATGAAGTTCTTGGCTTCCGAAGTGACAGAGGGCCATGGCAAATCTTCAAAGTTGGGATCAGATCTCAACACAGCTCAGAAAATACCAGACTCGGTCCTAGCCCAGAATGGCCGGCTGCCACATAACAAGATATAGGTAATCACACTAATGCTCCATATATCAGCTATGAATATAGAAATTTTGCCTACATACTGATTATGAGTTGATGAAGATTCACATCATGAAATCTCTGATCTTCTCTACACACTGATTCATCGAAATCATATTCTTCAGATTCACACCATCTTATTCTTATCCTTCAAAATATTATAATAATAAATTGAAACTTCTAATGAAAGATCTATACACAACCATTAACAAAAGTATATATTTTATTTTTTTATTAAGCAAATAAAAAATATTAACCTAAAAAAAGAATAACCTGTAATCTGTGTATGCAAATAACTTGTATCTTAATTCAAGATTAATTTCCAAAATTAAATTAACTAAAGACTAATGCATATATAGAGAGGATTGTATGTTACTTGAGATTATAAAGCGCATAACCGGCCAACCACCAGAAGCGTTATAAAACGGCGACGTTGAGAACCCATAACATTTTGGAGAAAGTAATGAAGACTACCTCTCTCTTTTTTGCGTAATAAACTCTACCTTGATTCTGCGGAGTGCGGAATAATATAGTTCTGAATTCTTAAAACTAGGGGAAGGAGACAAAATGTCTGAAAGTTATAGACTATTATAATTCGAGTGTAGCCAATCAATTTCAAAAATTTAATTCCTTTCTCCAAATTCAAGATGACGATTATTACTCGAACATTATAAACCGGCGACATTCAAGATCCCAAAACCGATAAAAAAAATTGGGGAGGCATCAATCGTGGGAAATTAAAGGAATTATATAGGTGACGGTGGTGGAGGGTTTTAGTTGGTGAAGGGATTTTGAGCTTACTTTTTTTAGGGGGATTTTGAGGTTGCTTGAGATTGAAGAAATCAATATATAATGGACTGTTTGACCAAAATAGTACCAGTCTAATTAGGTTACAATTATCTTTATTTTTATATTTTAAATATAATTTTGACTCTTTTTTTTTGAAAAGGTATAATTATTTAATAATCACCAAACAAAATAAGTTCTAGAGCAAAAAGTCAAAGTTGCACAGGCGCAACCAAGACACCAAAATTATAATTTTCTTACGTGCAAATATATTTTTGTGTGAATCAAATTAAGAATTTAAATTTTTTAAAATCTCAAGATTGACACACCAACAATAATTTACATTGCTAGGAATTAGAAAATTAACTCGAGAGTTTGTGTCAAACACTTTTTTGGCATGAATTAGAATATTTTGTTTAGATATGGAAGAAATCATTAGGTGGCTCCTCGTAGCTTCATTATAGAAACTCAAAGATTCAACCATTTTTCTCTCATCTTTGCAATCCTTCCTCCGATCCGATACTATATAACTAAGAGAATTTTTCTACTAGTTAAAATTTGTGTTGTTTAAATCGAATGAATTTATAGATATCAAGTAGTTTGACTAAGTTACGAGTTTCTAAATATCATTAATTGATTTAACATATGATCACTGAATCAAGAATCACTTCTTCTTAATCATCATAACCAACAATATTGTTACTTGCATTAACTCAATCATTTAAAAATAAAACAAAAATGCTCCTCTTATTCAACAAAGAAACAATTCGAGATCATAATAGTAGTATGATAATTTCAAGCTAAAAATATAAATTCTTTCGAACATCTAATTTAAAAAAATTCAATTGAAATTATATTCCGCCTTCTGCCACTTGTTACTTATGAAGAGCTGCGAGTTCATGGCATTTATGCTAGGTAACTTTGGTACGAAGACAAAGAGGATGAGAAATGATTTGTTGTTGTAGGAATGATTTTAATCAATTTCACAACCTTTGACAACAAACGATTGATAAAAATATCTAAAATAGTCTTAATTGCCTTCAAATATAATTTTTTTTAAGCAATCCAAAGCCTACGTGAAGGTTACGAAAAATAAATTAATCACATTCACAAATGTCCCTTTCATTTGCCTACGTAGGACGTGATTGAATTTTTAGCATATTTATTTAATTTTTTTATGTGTTTTACTTTTATGTTGCGTCACCTGGAGGATGCGATGTTGTTGCCTCTTCTAGAGGTCGCGACGGTCGTCGTTCCGTGCAACGTCTACTGCATAGTACTCGCAGTCAGCTGCATTTGGAGACTTTGTTATAATAGGTAAGGGGTTTTATTGATGCTGGTGCAATTGAATCTGATCCGCGTGCTCGTCCTATGTTACATAACATTTCAACGTTCAATGTGCCTGTAGTCACGGTCCATAGTCACCTCTAGTTTCATGCTCTTCACATTCTTAGGGATGAAATGCATATGTTGTCTCTGTCGAGGTGAATCTGTTCATGAGTGATGAAGAATTTGAGCTGATTCGAGAGATTGATGATGATCCTCCGGCTCTTCGTTATTCCTTTGCTGGCCAAGTACATAACTAGAGTAAACAAATAAATAATTAATTCAGCTTTGACATTATAGATTATTTTACATGTTCCAAGTTAAGGAATACAATTCGACAATAGAAAACACCATTATTTGATATTCTCCATTAATTTCCTAAGTGGATTTTGATGAGAATTCCATTTGAACAAAGTTCTTATTTTTTTACACGGATCACGTATACCAACTTCGAATACCCTTCAATATTTCTTCCGTTAAAACTATAAATTAATTAATAACAAATACTTAGTAAAAATATTGATTCAACTTAATTTTATACATCGACTTCAAATACCCGATAACTGTTTGGTTTGTTTTCTTTTATTATTTTCTTATTTTCGTGGATTGTTTTGCTTTCAGAAACAATGATAAGGATTTGAAAAGGGGGTGATCACGCTTTGTAAATTTTACTACTAATTTTATTTTTAAATTAATTTTTCCTTAACTGACGGTACAGCCCTCATCGCGGATGACGCTAGCCCGATCATCACTGGTAATTTGGGTTATAACCACTTGTTGGCACGAAATTTCTAAACTTGCTACTATATAGTTAAAAAAATTATACTAATTATATTTGTGTGATTTAAATCATATGAATGTCTATATATTAAGTTGTTTAACAAGCTACGAGTTACTAAGTATCATCAATTGGTGTAACATATGATTACTGAATCACAGATCAAAACTTACGATTTGAAAAGGGTCAGGTTCGTTATGTTGGTAGGGGTGTTTTATGATTTGTCTATTAATAATTTTCAAGTAGGAGAGCAGAACTTAGTGATTGTGCTTGAAGCAATAAAAATGAGAATCAAAGTAATAAAAACATAAAGATTAAATATACTCTATGTATGACCTCTTTTCTTTCATTTATATCATTGAGATTTAATTTGTGGCAAAAGAGCTAACATTTCACTTTCGGTTATCTTCCTACCAACATGAATTTTTTTATATTGAATTCTAAAAAGTGCATCAGAATGTTTGAAAAAAAAATGATGAAACGTCTAAACACTTGCTATCACGCCTAGATATGCAAGCATATGTGATTTAGGATCATCCAACCAAATCAAGTTACTTCTACGTAAGCCTATGTGACCATATGTGATACGCAAGTCCAGTATCTATGATACATTATTTCTGGTAGTTAGTGTCTACTTATAAAGTTATGTGTTTCATGTCACTCATGAAGTAATTTTCTTAAACAATCATAATATATTAATAGCATACCTCATTCATTAAAATAGCTTCCAAGTAATTTGGAGAGTTTATTTTCTCTATGGAATAATTAAGTGATAAAACACTCTTAAACTTCCTTTTGTTATATTTTCTAGGGATAATGTTTACCTGTGTAAATGGTTGTAATCGTTGTCCACAACATTTTTACGTGAAAGCAATGAAAAATAAATTAATCGAATTCACAACTGTCACTTTCATTTGTCTTTACCGCGATTGTATTTTTAGCATATTTATTTAATTACTTTTATGTGTTTTACTAAATCCAAAATTATGAGCGAGGTACAGAAACTCATAAAAGAAGCTATCTAGGAGAGGCTCTCGCTTCAGATTTTTCATAGTTAGTCAAGAAAAAGATGTACATAAACTCATAAACACCTTGAATGGCGTCTACAACGTACAACAAAGGATGTCTGTGACCCCATGCATTGTTAGAAACTTAATAGTATTTTATGGTCATTCACATGCAATATATATAGGCAAGTGAGTTTCGTCACACACATATATAATCGTAAATTGAACGTTAATTGACACTGGTATGTCAACTAATGGTGTGCAAATGTAAATTGACATTGGTATACAAAATTTCAGTAAGACTGATAGCTAATCTAAGAGCAAACGATGGTCGTTTTGAAAAACTGGTAGGAAGACTAAGAAACAAGGTGAAAAGAATGTGTTTTATTGAGAGTAACATGTCCATTGCAAAACATGATTCATCCTAGAAACCTTATGAGCCTATTTATATTACCAAGCAACTAAGAGCTGGGCCGAATCTGGACTCTATAATACAGACATGAATTAGTTTCAAATATTGGGACACACTATTTGGAGCAGACTTGATGCTTTCTTGAGGCACTTGGAGAAAAGATAAGAGATTCTGAGAAGATGGTAAAAATTCAGAGAAAGAATGATAAATCAGTGAGTATGGAGAAGATCGAAGAGTCGATGGAGATGTACTTCATGAAATTTCTGGTTTAATTCAAGATTAATATTCATAATTAAATTAACTTAAAGCAAATGCATTGAGAGGATTGTATGTTACTTGAGATTATAAATCGCCTTACCGGCCAGACGATAGACCACTGGGGGTATTATGAAACGACGATGTTGAAGCCCCAAAACCTCCTGAAAATATATAGGTGACACTGGTGGGGGATTTTGAAATTGCTTGAGAATTAATTTAATATGCAGTTTAACTAGTAACTACCTTTATTTTCATTTTAAAATAATAATAATTTTATACTCGCTGTTATCTCTTGTAACACTTTATCTAATTGGATAATCAATGCATTTATCTGGTCCAAACACGTTTTTGGTTTATAACCACTTGGTATCCGGCCCACTGGGCCGACTAATCAAGTTCGAGCCGGATAGGACCTTTGAAAGGTGACAAAACTCTCCCAACAAATATTTAACACTGCTGCGTTCCCAAGGTCTGGTCCAAACACATAAAAATGATATCTTAAACTAACTAATCATATTAAATATAAAACAAACCAAATAATCTCAATTTTAGTTGTGTATAATAAATATCATCTCGTTCTATTTTCAATTAACAGAATTTTATGAAAAAGAAACGTATTTTATTTTGAATTAACTTCCTGATTTTTGCATGTTATATGAGAAACTTGATTGTAATTCAAGATCTATTTGTATATATTTTGATGTCACATAGATTTAAAATTTTAAATTATGATATTGATATGCATATTATTTTACAGTAAATATTGAAAATGGTATGATTTATGTACCTAGCAACAGATAAAATTTTATGGTGGTCCTTACATACCAAGTCACATAATGATTTGGTATGTACCAACCAATTAAGAATTGACAAGTGTATTTATACATTTTTAATGTTAAATGAGTAGAAAACTATTTAAGGAAATAAAATCAAGATATTTTAGTGATATTAGTTTAAAGAAATTCTTTCCTAAATTAAATTTCTTTGACTAGGAAATAACCAAGTAATTAATAGGAAGTCTAATTTTAACTTTTGACATATTTTATTTAATTCTCCTATATGCGATTCCTATCGTCAATTTTTTTTAAACCTAGACTAGTTCTACTGAACACAGTAGAGGAGGAATACCATTTAAATTATATCATGGCATAGCATCTTTTTTATTTCAGATTGTAAATGTCGGGAGCTAGAGGTGTTCATGGACTAGGTGTGGAGTTGCTTCGTTGATTGCTTCTCTGAAATCTCCTTGCATTTGTTTTAATTACTATACAACATTAATAATACTTTTTACCTTTCGGAAAAAAACAATTTAAATTATATAAGAACAAGTAAGTATTTGACATGTGATTTCTCATCCTCTAGATATTTATTGACATCCGGACTCATCCAACGTTAAACGCACAAGAGGATGAACAACGGAATCATTAATAATAATAATAATGTATCAAAAAATTATTAATAATAATATTCAAAACATGTCTATTCTCACCTAAACTAAAATTTGTTTGGTGAGAAAGCAACCAACAACTTGCAGATGTCAGTCAGCTGAATATCTTGTCACTTGGGTCGTAAATAACTTCTAATGTGTATGTTGATTATTGTTCAAATGATAATTCGATAATTCATGCGAATAAAATATCACGAGTTAATTAACATCAAATATATATTTATTTATTTAAAGTTAACTAATAAGAGTTTAATACATGTTCCAATAACTGTGTAAATGTAATATTCGGATTTTGTCGTGGAATCGCTTATCAAAGTACAAATGATAATATTAGTGTACAATTATCTAATTACTTGACCATATATTATGTTATTATAGATTTTACCTGATTGTAATAAGAATAAATATTTTTACCGTCGCCGTTACTAAACAAAGTAAAAGATGTTGGCTGAAAAAAAAATTGTATTAATTTAAAGAGACAAAGCGTTGCATGTAAATTATCAATGACAGGATAAAGTAAAAATCACCAAGCTAGAATTTAAAGAAAAAGCCGTTTGAGAAGGAGATGCGCCACTATATTTTTTTTGCTTAAAAAAAATTTAGGTGGATTGACCTAAATTTCCAGAATTTTAACAGTATTAAGGATTCGATCCTTCCTAACTCAAGATACGCTACTCTAATATATTTGTCAACTACAAACAAATAAAGTATCTGTAAGCATTATTGGTTATACGAAGTAACCCATGTTATGAAGAAAAACAGAAATAGCTAAAAAATATAAGAAAAGAAAAGACTAAATGGTATATATAATTTATATAAATGGTATTCCTCCTCTGGTGTGTTCAATAGAACTAGTCTAGGTTTAAAAAAATTGACGATAGGAATAGCATATAGGCGAATTAATATAAAATATGTCAACAGTTAAAATTAGAATTTCTATTAATTGTTTGGTTATTTTCTAGTAAAAAATTTTAATTTAGGAAAGAATTTTTTTAAACTAATATCACTATAATATCTTTATTTTATTTCCTTAAATATTTTTCAACCTCATCTAACATTAAAAAGTGTATAAATATACTTGTCAATTCTTAATTGGTTAGTACATAACAAGTCATTATATGATTTGCTATATAAGAACTACCATAAAATTTGTTGTAATTCTTCATGTACAAACTCCAAAACCACATACCCTTCGGAACGAAGAAGGTAAATATTTTTCTTTCTCCAAAAAAAAAAAGGTAAATATTTTTAACTCTTCCAAATTCGAACACTAAAACACGATCCCGAATACTTATATAATTATTTGGTATAAATAATCTGATATTCGAATATTCATTAAATTAATCAAACCTACGGATTCGCTTTTGGCGCCAAAACAGAAAAGTCTCAAAGAGGCGAGGGAGGGGCACGGGGAAGTCCGAGGAGAGAAGAGCGATGGAAGTGTGGAGGTTACCGATATCGGCGACGCAGAGAGGGAAGCTAATAGCCGCGGGATACACTTCACTATCTTCTCTCTCTTCCGTCTCTTCCTCCCATCTGGCTCGCGGTTAGACCTAATCTATGTGCCTAGCCGCGGGAAAGATCGCCTTGTAACTGTTTGTCTTAATGCCGCTGAGAAAGTTTAATCTGCTTTTTCCAACAGATATAAACGTGTCCGAGAGCGAAGCTGTCGGGATTCTGAATGTTGCGTCCCGTGGCATCCCATCAGACCCGGGCCCTGGTGGAAGCCGCTCTGTTCGCCTTGTCAACGGTGTTTATTCAGTTTCCTACTTCTGCGTTTTCATTTCCGCGAGGGGGACAGATGGGATGCCCCTTGTAATATTGTGAAACTGGTTGTTGGTTGCAGGCGCGCAGAATGCTTGGGATATGCTTCAGGAGGAGTCCTGTTTGACTCGAATTACCACGTCTTGTGCTGACCTGGATAATATCCTCGGTGGAGGTGTGAGCTGCAAAGAAGTCACTGAGATCGGTTAGCCATGTTCCGAGTGATATTTCCCTGCAGTATTTTTCTTCTGGCTTGTTGTTTGTCTGGTTTGATTGAGAGGTTATCAGTTGCTCTGTAGGTGGTGTACCTGGCATTGGTAAGACCCAGCTCGGGTATGGAGTTGCCATCTCAACTTGCTCCATTTTCGTGCTTGTATGATTATGAAGATGCCAGGCGTATGTAATTCTTTAACAATTTGCAGTATTCAACTCGCTGTCAATGTCCAAATTCCACCTTATTTTGGTGGCTTGGGAGGGAAGGCGATCTACATAGGTAATTGGATCTTCTTCTCCCTGCTTTCTCACTACATTTCTTGCTGTCAAGTTGATGGCTTTGGCACTCACAGCTTCGTCCGTGTATAATATTTAGATACAGAGGGTAGCTTTATGGTGGAGCGTGTCTCACAAGTTGCCGAAGCCTGTCTTGAGGACCTCACGGAATACGATAGATTTCTGCGCAAGGATTCAAAATCTTTCCAGCTTGAAATGAAAAGCACAGATATGCTGGAAAATATATACTATTTTCGAGTGTGCAGTTACACTGAGCAGATTGCCCTGATCAATTACTTGGACAAGTTCATCTCAGAGCATAAAGATGTAAGTCATCTAATGTCTCGCAACCCTGTAGAGTACCAATATGTTACACAATGCTTTTACCTGACCCGCCTTCTTGCCTGCCTGGGAGAGGCATAGTCCTGGTTTATGGAGTTCTTTTCATTCATTTTTTGTGGCATTTCCGCTTGAAATCACGATCCTCTTGGACCTTTTCATCCTGCTTAAGCTTGTTCTTGAAATGGTTTGACCCTTTGCCAGGTTAAGATTGTGATATTTGATAGCATCACTTTTCACTTTCGCCAAGATTTCGAGGACTTGGCCCTTAGGACCAGGATTCTTAGTGGGATGGCCTTAAAGTTGATGAACATTGCCAAAAACTTCAGGTTGGCGGTACGTATTTTACTCACCTGTAAATTTTACTCCGTTTTCTCCTTCTAGTTTAGCCAAGTGGCACTTTAATGCTTGTATGCATCCCTAACATTGCCATCAAAATTTATTTCATTGTCCAAATCTCACAAGACAAGACAAGATAACTTCAGGTTGCCAAGTTGCAAGTAGCTTGGTATCCCTTGAATAAATCTCATGTAGTTTTTTTTGGTGATAATAAATCTCATGTAGTTGAGTAAGATGATTCAAGTCATTTACGATGTTGTGCAAGGCAACTCCGATGGATCATAGGCTTTTGTGTCGTCCTTTCGTCTTTGTCCCGAACAAGCGACTGTATTACTTGCAGGTAGTCCTGTTGAATCAGGTGACAACGAAGTACTCAGAAGGTTCCTTCCACTTGGCTCTTGCATTAGGTGACTTTATCTTCGCCGATCCCCCTTTCTTTTTTATCGAATGATCTTTGGCAGTCATCTAGCTAATGCAAATTCTGGTTGCGCGAACTTAGGTGATAGCTGGTCGCACTCGTGCACGAATCGGGTCATTCTGTACTGGAACGGCAATGAGAGATACGCATACATCGACAAGTCACCTTCACTTAGAACAGCATCAGCAGCCTACTCCGTGACCGGTAGAGGTATCAGAAACTCTTCTTCAGCTTCTAAACGCAGTAAATTGATGTAAATGCTGGTTGAACAAAATACCAGGACAAGTTGCATTTTGTCTTCCTTCTTCCCTTTCGTCAAATGGTAAACATATAAAGAAAGATTAAATACTTAAATTAAGAGGGGTCATCCATTGTTGGTTGTTGCTTCTTGAAAGGCTGCTGCCTTTAAGTACTCTTTGGTCCACGTGATAAGCTACCGATTGGAAACTTGTTAAAGCCACATTTATAATTTATTCAGCAGAGGTGGTGCTGTGTTGGAAATATTGGAACAGGTGGCCGGTGCCTGAAAAATCAAAGTGCCCATCTTGCCGGCGGTCGGCGATTTACATTTGACCCGGTATTGGGTGATTGGAGATTGATGGTATGATGACATGAGCCTCAGTTTTACAACCCAAAACCATTTCTTTTCATACCAAAGAAACAGAGCTTTGAACAAAAAAAACGAGAAGCGAGTTCCAAATCTAGATTAGTTGTACTAACTCAAAAAAATATTGACCATAGTCAGTTTATAAATTTATTATATTCAGAATCGATCTTTCAAATAATACCTTTTCAACCAATACCTACCAAAACTATATCTAAAGTTATCAACAAGCCGCCGCCTTCCGCTGATCTTGATCCATTTGCCATTTAATATTGGTGACGTGTTTTCCGGGGAATCCTCTCGTCATTTTGAATTCCACCTTTTCTTCTTAGGTTGTAGGTTCCTTCTTCCTTTTTAATTCAAGATAAAAGAATTAGATGTCACGTTTCTGAACACCCACCTAACTCGAGTACATTTATGGATGCCTAATTACCATTCCTCGTTGTTATCAACCTGACACCTAATTAAGGAGCTACAATATAAGTACAGTAAGATCAAGAATTATGGGTCCAAACTCAGATTTTAGATTTAAAGGTATGATACAGATTTTAACATAGAATTTATGATTTTTTTGTTAAAGATCGTCCTGATGGTGCAATTCAAAATTCATACATCACTCACTCAGTTGAAAAACATTTTTTAACATTTTAATGTAAATCATTGAAAATATATGGTCCAACGGGTAGACCTGACTACGGTTCGAATTTGGACAAATTCGAATCAAATTTATTCGAATTCAAATTCATCAAAACATTAAACCATATTCAATTCTTCACAAGACGAATCGAATACGAATTATAAATTTTCGAATTCGAATCGAATTCGAATCGAATTATAATCGAATTCGAATCGAATTATAATTGAATTATAACCGAATTTTTCCCTCTCAAATCCACATTTTATTTGAATTTTTTTAACATATATTATTATTATATGTACATAAATTTGAATCGAATTTAACTCCAATCAAATTCGAATTAAATTCGCCAGTTTTGTGAATTATAAATATCTTGAACCGTATTCAATTCGTTTTATGACGAATTCGAATCGAATTTTTTACGAATCGAATTATTGACGAATCGAATCGAATCGAATCGAATCACAAATCAGATTTAATTCATGGCCAGGTCTACCAACGGGTTCTCAAAATTTTGTTGTTCCTAACCTAATTATCAATTAATCTTTTTCTCAGCTTTGATAAAACCATCCCATACGTCGGGTACAAAGGACAAGTGTGTCATGTATTGACCGAAGAAACCAAAGCCAAACAAACTTTTTGTACATAAAAATCAACAACCAATAAAAACATGGGACGACCGACGGAACTTTCACAAATGAAAACACAGATATACATCCAGCTTTTCACCGCTAAAAAATACTGTATTTGAAGCGGCAGAAGAATATAAAGACAACACTTTCCATTGTTTTTCAAACCACCTCGCATTTGACCCTGCCGAATTGGATAATCTAGATTTAAATCAAGTATAAATTAACGATAAAATTTATTTATTTTGACCAATTAATTTTTGAATAAATTACTCTCAGGTCCCT
Source organism: Hypericum androsaemum (assembly GCA_963995505.1). Classification (NCBI taxonomy): domain Eukaryota; kingdom Viridiplantae; phylum Streptophyta; class Magnoliopsida; order Malpighiales; family Hypericaceae; genus Hypericum; species Hypericum androsaemum. Next base: position 2,389,413 of record OZ023185.1, read on the forward strand.
AGTATTTGCTTAAATTACTGTTTTAGTCTTTGCTGTTTGGAAATCGAAACTTTGATCATCCTAGTTTGCTTTTATTGTATTCTCAGGTCTCTACCAGGTCAAATGCCGATGTCATCGGTCAACGTAATTATTTTAAGACATTTATACCCTTCACAAACATAAAAGATCATCTTCTTCCCTCCTGCATCTTCTTCCCTCCTGGGAACGTCATTCAATTGATAAAAAATCAACAAAAATAAAATTAAAATCAACATCTACAAATAAAATCAAGCTGTGAATGACATCCTTCATCTGGATCCATGGGGAGGAGACGACGCCGACCACAGGTTTTGAGCGACAAGGATGACCGGCGTGAATAGAGTGTGCGGGGACGACCAACGTTCGACTGGGCGGCTGGCCGGAACTGGTGGAGACTGCACTGCGGCGGCGATTTGGGTTTTCAATGAGTACGATCCAACGCCGGGCGATGGTGGCTGCGAAATCGCTCTGCGTTCCTCTGCCGGGAGCACCGACGTCATTGAAGGAGCGTTTCACCATCTTCCCCGCCGACAGTGGTGGGCCCGGGGGTTAGGTTTGGGATGCCGTGATTCAACCCAGGTCCTAGGACTTTGGTCAAGTTGTTCTCCACCTCCTCTCCGGCGCCATGTCATCCCCGCATCCTCCTCTCTCCGCCGCCGGCTTCCTCTTGGTTGAACCTTTGAAATTTTGGTGCTGTAATTTTGGATTTGCTCTATGGTTGATTTATGGGCTTTAGAGAACGGAGAAGATGAGAGGGGACGAGATCTTGAATTTTTTGGGTTGATCGAAAAAATTTCTATCGTCGGAGAAGACGATCGGAGTTGTCTGGATTGTTGGAGAAGATGATTGGAGATGTCGCTCTCGCGGGAGAAGGTGAATAGAGGAGAGAGATTAAATTTGGTTTTTTTTAATTTAAATGTAAGGGTATAATAGTCATTTCTTTGATTAAAAAATAAAAACTCGAATGCTAACATCAGCGAGGGACCTTAGAGTACAATAAAAATAAACTAGGAGGATTAAAGTTTTTCTCATAATTTTAACATTTGTTGATAGGATAGGAGGATTACCAAAGAAGATAGAGAAAATTGAAGGAGAGGCGTTGCATTTTCCAACTTCGTACCCGCAGTCAACGGCGGAGATGATCTCATCACATATTGCAGATCCAACGGCCGTCCTTCCTGCCACGTGTCACTAATATTAAACGAGAAGATCAAAGGATCACATGACAAGAGGCGTTAGCTTCCTCATCCTTCACCCACCTCACACACTCGAGCTCCGCCCCTACCTCTACACCAACCCAAAAGGCCAGACCCAAACAAACAAACCCCTAAATATATAATAATTAAAGAAGAAAAAATAAAACCACTCTTAGCTCTAAATATATATAGAAAGAGAGGCTTACACAAGTGAGAGTAGAGAAGAAGAAGAAGAAGAAATGGCGACGACGACCACCTCATCTCTAGCCCTATCCCAAGCCCTTCTGGGCCGGGCGGTGGCCGCCTCCCCGGCAGACCACCGCCTCGCGCTCCCGTCCTCCGCCTTCCCCGCCTTCTCCGGCCTCAAATCCTCATCGGCCGGGCGCCTCTACCGCTTTCCGGCGTCTGCGAGGCGGACGGTTCGGTCTGCGCCGGTGGAGACGGTGGGTGTGACGGCTGATACTTTGGTGGACAAGTCGGTGAACGCGATACGGTTCCTGGCGGTAGATGCGGTGGAGAAGGCTAATTCCGGGCACCCGGGGCTGCCCATGGGTTGCGCCCCGATGGGTCATATCCTGTACGATGAGGTGATGAGGTATAACCCCAAGAACCCGTACTGGTTCAACCGCGACCGGTTCGTTCTCTCCGCCGGCCACGGTTGCATGTTGCAGTACGCCCTCCTCCACCTCGCCGGCTACGACAGCGTCAAGGTAGGAAAAAAAATGGAATGTTGGTGGATAAAGCTGGGATCTTTGATCTGGGTTTTCTTTAGCTGACATTTAAGCATGTTTTTTCATGTGATGCATTAAAAGAAGGGGATCTAACTGGAAGCAGCTGCTACCTTTCGGGTGGTTTTGGTTTTTCGGTGCCTTATTCACTTGGTTTCTGTACTTTTGGATTGACAGGAAGAGGATTTGAAGCAATTCCGTCAGTGGGGAAGCAAGACGCCTGGCCATCCCGAGAACTTCGAGACTCCTGGTGTTGAAGTTACTACTGGTTCGTTCTGTTGGCTCATTTCGTGGTTATATGATATCTTTGCGCACCGGAGTGGAGGGGATATTTGACCCGAAACTTGTTCTTGTTGTATTTTAGGTCCTCTGGGGCAGGGTATTGCAAATGCAGTCGGTTTGGCCCTTGCTGAGAAACACTTGGCTGCTCGCTTCAACAAGCCTGATGCGGAGGTGGTTGACCACTACACGTATGTTTCTGCCTCGATCTTGTTGCTCATTGTTCTTAGTTGAGATGGTTTATTATTAGTCCATGGGGGTCACATCTTTGTTCTTTTGCTCTCTCAGGTATTGCATCTTGGGAGATGGCTGTCAAATGGAGGGGATCTCGAATGAAGCTTGTTCCCTTGCCGGACACTGGGGTCTTGGGAAGCTGATTGCTTTCTATGATGACAACCACATCTCCATTGACGGTACCACGGATATTGCATTTACTGAGGATGTTGATAAACGTTTTGAGGCCCTTGGGTGGCATGTCATCTGGGTGAAGAACGGCAACACTGGGTACGATGAGATTCGTGCTGCCATTAAAGAGGCCAAGGCTGTTAAAGACAAGCCTACTATGATCAAGGTTAGAAGTTCGATATTTCACATCTCGCCCATTGTGATGTGGCTTTAGGTTATACAAGGTCTGATAGTCTCGGAAAATCAGTCTTGCGGTGCACTGAATTATTGATCATTTTGTAAGCACATTGAAGTTGGTGCATCCGCTGGGAGCAGTAACACCACTCCGCATTTCTTGCTTTGACCTAAGATGCTCCTTTTGATGCCATGGTGGAATTCACCGTTTATTTTGTAGGTGACAACAATCATTGGTTATGGATCTCCCAACAAGTCAAACTCCTACAGTGTACATGGTGCTGCACTTGGTACCAAGGAAGTTGAAGCTACCAGGAGCAACCTAGGATGGTCTTTCGAGCCCTTTTTCGTTCCTGAGGAGGTTAAAAAGTAAGTGTGCTGGACAGTCTCTTCCATCTTTTTTGGTAGGAAGGCGTTGACCTGTTAATCACGTGAGTTCTTTTGCTTTTCCATAGGCATTGGAGTCGCCATGTTCCAGAGGGAGCTGCTCTAGAAGCTGAATGGAATGCCAAGTTCGCCGAGTATGAGAAGAAGTACAAGGAAGAAGCTGCAGAGCTACTGTCTATCACCAAGGGCGAGTTGCCTGCTGGTTGGGAGAAAGCGCTCCCTGTGCGTATTCTTTGATCTTGTTGGCTGAGTTTGGTTTTTATCACAAGTGCTCCATTACATAGCAAAAAATTCTTTTCTTTTTTCCTTGATGTTTAGTCATGAATTCCTGACATTGTACCTTTTATTTATGCAGACTTACACCCCCGAGACCCCTGCTGATGCCACCAGGAATCTATCTCAGGCAAACCTGAATGCGCTTGCCAAAGTGATTCCCGGTTTTATTGGTGGCAGTGCAGATCTTGCCTCTTCCAACATGACCTTGTTGAAGATGTTTGGGGATTTCCAGAAGGACACCCCTGAAGAACGGAACATTCGGTTTGGTGTTAGGGAGCACGGAATGGGAGCCATTTGCAACGGCATTGCGCTTCACAGCCCTGGACTAATTCCATACTGTGCAACTTTCTTCGTTTTCACTGACTACATGAGAGCTGCAATCAGGATTTCTGCCTTGTCCGAGTCAAGAGTCATCTACGTCATGACCCATGATTCAATAGGTCTTGGGGAAGATGGACCGACCCATCAGCCGATTGAGCACTTGGCAAGCTTCCGTGCAATGCCCAACTGTTTGATGCTCCGCCCAGCTGACGGAAATGAAACTGCCGGTGCGTACAGAGTTGCGATCCTCAAGACGAAGACACCATCTATCCTTGCTCTCTCTAGGCAAAAGTTGCCGAACCTCGAGGGAAGCTCCATTGAGGGAGTTGAAAAGGGCGGGTACATTATTTCAGATAATTCGACAGGGAACAAGCCCGATGTTATATTGATAGGAACCGGTTCCGAGTTGGAAATCGCGGTGAAAGCTGGTAATGAGCTGAGAAAGGAGGGCAAGGCTGTAAGAGTCGTGTCGTTCGTTTCATGGGAACTCTTTGACGAGCAATCAGATGCATACAAGGAAAGCGTGTTGCCTGCTGATGTAACCGCCAGGGTGAGCATAGAGGCCGGATCAACATTCGGGTGGGAGAAGATCGTCACAACCCAAGGTAAATCCATCGGTGTCGACCATTTTGGAGCAAGCGCGCCCGCTGGTAAGATTTACAAGGAGTTCGGGATCACCGCGGAGGCTGTTATTGCAGCAGCAAAATCTTTGTTAGGCTAGATCTGATATCCATTACCGGGGTTGGAGAACACCGGTCTAAGAGCCGTTCCAGGATGATCTATTTCAAGGCCAGGGCTATTGTTTCAAAAATAAATCAACAAGTTTCTATTCTTCTACTGCTTGTTTACCAATGGACCAACATATACCAGAAGAGAGTTGAGTTTTTTTTTTTCCTTTGAATTTGTGAGAACCCAAAATACCATTCTCAAGGTTTGTATATTTCGTGGCTCTTGTTTCTAATGAGGTTCCACGACATTTATCACGGCATCCTGGCTTGAATTTTACGAATGAAAAAAGCATCACGAGTTGAGCTGCTTACAAACGAAGACAGACAATACTCGGATACGATGGATTTGCCTACAAGATGATTTACCAACTCGTTTTCAACAAAAGTGAAAAGTTTCAGTTGGTGGCCTACCAAAAGAGAAGTTGAAAACGAGTTGGTAAATCATCTTCCGTTAAATACTTTTTATCGGCCGGGCCAATCCAATAACTCCCAGTTGCTGGAAATGGGATGCACTAAATTGGTGGCAACGATGACCTTTTCTCAATTTTGGGTCCACGCGTTGTGATGGAATGGAAGATGTCGACTCGTTCTCTACAATGGTTTTTTGTGGTCGTTGAGGGTCTTTCCTATCTTTCTTTATTGTCATCCCTTTGCCACCAAAATGTTCATTGAAAAATATCCAAATATGAAGAAGAAGTTGGACTCGGATGAGGGCCTTTTGCTTCTGATATATCTTATCCTTTTTTGCGATAAAGAAAGGGAAATTGCACTCAGGTTCCTGGAGTTTGCTTAAATTACTATTTTAGTCCCTAATATTTTGAAATTGAAACTTCGGACCCCTAGTTTGCTTTTATTGAACTCTAAGGTCCCTTGCTGATGTCATCATTCGATTTTTTATTTTTTAACCAAGAAAATTACTATTCTACCCTTTAATAAAAAAAATAAAAAGTACATCTTCTTCCCCGACCATCATCCCCGGTTTTTGAAGAACGTCCACCCTCTCCCACCACTCGTCCTCCTCGTTGAAATCGAGAATGGGGTCCACCTCCGACCCTCTCCCACTCCTCGTCCCTTTTCTGCAACAAGCTGCAGGCGTCGTCGGGGTTAACTGCGCCCAGAACCCACGCCAACATCTTCTGCAACAAGCTGTGGCGTCTTCTGCAACAAGTTTTGGCCCTTAGGGTAGCGCTCGGGTCTTATCCGGTGTCGTTTGTCCAAGTCCAGAAGTAATTAATCGCGTCTTCGTTTGGCAGCAATCGCGTCGTTTGTCCAAGCCCATAAGTAATTAATTCTGATGTCGTTTGACAACAATCACATATTTAAAATCGGATGGGACTTTCCCGGAGACGTTTGTCTGAGCTGGTCTCAAGTTTCTGGGCAGATTCTATCAAAATAGGATGGGTCGGTGGTGAGAAGTAATTAATTTTCCCGTTGGAGTCGGAGAGGTCGAGGTCATCGGAGTCATTGCCGGAGTTGATGTTAGAGGTTGGAGAAGAACCGGAGAGGGTTTCTGATTTTTTTTGTTTTATTTGTGAGGACATTATTGCCATTTCCTTGATTAAAAAATAAAAAATTGAACAATGACATCAGCGAAAGACTTGAGAGTCATTTAAAAATAAACTAGGGGACCAAAGTTTTAATTTTGAAACAGTAGGGACTAAAATAGTAATTTTAAAAAACTCAGGGACCTGAGAGAAAATTTTCCTTTGAGATATCTTATCCTTTAACTAATGGCTACCCTGCGAATGGCGGGGATAGGTAGCGGGGTCCATTGCCCTCTGTTAGTGCACTTCTCGGATTTTGATACTGGTTGTAGACAACGACGCCCTTTTCGGTTCCAAACGGCTTGGATGGAGCATCCGAGCTTTGAAAGGCTGGTCCAGGTAAAGTGGAATCCGAATAGGGCGATAGAGGAGGCATTAGCTGAATTGAAGAAGGAGCTTCAAGAATGGAATTCGAAAGTGTTTGGAAATATTGAGACTCGAAAGAGAAGATTATATGCGAGGCTATGCAGACTTCAAAAGGCTCTTGACCAACAACCGAATAAAGGTTTGATAGCACTCGATGAAAAGCTTCGAGTGGAACTTGAAAATGTGCTGCTCCAGGAGGAGCTTTTATGGCTACAAAAATCTCGCGAGAGATGGATCACAAATGGAGACCGTAACACAGTTTTTCCACACAACTACTATCATCCGAAGGAGGAGAAACAAGATTCTACGCCTCAAAGATGAGTCAGGAGCTTGGGTTACTGATAATGGATCTCTAGAGAGCATGGCAACAGACTTCTACAAAAATTTATACAAGGCAGATGGTGTGAGCAACCCTCCTAACCTTCCACGAGGGCTGTTCCCAACTTGGACGGCTGATGAACTTGAGGTTGCAGCAAAACCTGTCAGGTTGAAAGATGTTCATGAAGCTTTGTTCTCGATGTCCCCTATTAAGGCTCCGGGGATCGATGGTTTTCAAGCGATTTTCTTCCAACGGTGCTGGAGTACCATAAAGACTTCCCTCCTAGCCTTCATCCAACAAGCCTTTTCATCAGCTACTATACCGACCGACCTAAACCAGACCCTACTAGCCCTAGTTCCCAAACTCCAAACTCCTGAAACCATCCTCCAATTTCGACCTATAAGCCTATGCAATGTCGTATACAAAGTCCTAACCAAAATTATAGTTTCACGCCTCAAATCAAAATTACCTGATCTTATCTCGCCGGCTCAGGGAAGCTTTGTCCCGGGTTGGCAAATTTCAGACAATATTATTGTTTTGCAGGAAGTGATCCACTCAATGCGTATGAAGAAAGGAGGAAAAGGGTGGATGTCTATCAAGCTAGACCTAGTGAAGGCTTACGATCGACTACTATAGGACTTCATCGAGGAGACTATGGTTGAAGCAGGTCTGCAGGATGCTCTTGTGCGGCTTATCATGAGCTGCGTGGGAGGGGCCAGAATGAGGATAATTTGGAACGGAGAAATGACCGGTGAATTTTCTCCAACACGGGGACTCAGGCAAGGTGACCCTTTTTCACCTTACTTGTTCGTCCTGTGCATGGAGAGGCTTGCCCACTGGATAACAGTCGCAGTAAGAAAATGGAAGTGGAGACCTATTCGCATCACAAGGCAGGGACCGGAGCTTACGCACCTCTTCTTTGCCGATGATGTTGTCCTCTTTGCAGAGGCAACACAAGAACAAGCAACTCTGATCCAGCAAGGACTCGCCAAATTTTGCATAGCCTCGGGGCAGAAGATTAGCGAAACTAAATTGCCCATCTTTTTCTCCAAAAACATCTCGAAAAGGGAGGGTAAAAGAGTGGTAAATTCGCTGGGAATTCAAGTAACAAATGACCTAGGGAAGTATTTGGGCATACCAATTTTACACAATGGAGTCAATCGAGACACTTTCTAATACATGCTAGACAATGCACAGTCCCGACTTGCTGGATGGAAAGCCATGACCCTGACGATGGCTGGAAGGTTAACGCTTACTCGATCTGTTTTATCAACACTCCCTTCTCACGCCATGCAGGTGATTCATTTACCAGCTGGACTGTGTGAGAAACTAGACCGCCTCTGTAGAGAATTTATCTGGGGAGATTCAGCTGACTATAAGCGGATGCATTTGGTTCGCTGGGAAGAGATTTGCCAACCCAGGAGTTCGGGAGGTTTGGGTATCTGAAATGCGAGACAAGCAAACAGGACCCTCCTGATGAAACTTGGGTGGCGACTGTTTACGCAACCTGAGTCAATTTGGTCACAAATTCTGATGAGCAAGTACAAAAGGACAAACCAACATCTCATGTCGTTACCATCTCGGGCAAAATAGTCAGCCATATGGGATGGGATCACGAAGATAGAGGAGCTCCTTATTGATGGCCTCAGGTGGAGAGTGGGTGATGGGACTCACGTTCACTTTTGGCAAGATGAATGGATACTAGGAGCAGGAGCTCTAGTGAAGGAAGATATAAACATACCAGCAGATCAATTGAGCAAAAAGGTCATCGAGTATTGGAGACCAAATCATGGCTGGGATTGGTTAACTTTGGAGACCCTCCTACCAGAGAGTTGGGTTCGGAAGATAGAATCACTGATGATTGATGATGTCAGAATAGCTAGGGACTCACTCTCGTGGAGGCACTCCCAGACGGGTGAATTCTCTACAAAGTCGGTATACGCTACTATTGCTAGCTCTCAACTAGAGAGCTAGCATGACCAAATCAATGGGAGCCCCTTTGGAAGATCAAGGTCCCTGAGAAAATAAGAATATTCATTTAGATGTGTCTGAAGGGGCGTCTCATGACAAATAGAGAACGCTACTGAAGGAAGATCAGCTTAACCCCGTACTGCCCGATGTGTAAGAAAAGGTCGGAAACTCTTTTACACCGCTTTAGGGACTGCTCGATATCAAGGAAGCTTTGGAACGTCCTCCTTCCAACTGAAGGTCGGGACCCTTTCTTTAGTGCAGGCTCGCAACTGTGGTTCAACTCCAACCTAAAGTGCGAAGTCTTAGTGGGAGCAGAGGTGGAATGGTGTACACTGTTTGCCACCACATGCTGGTGGATTTGGAGATGGCAGAATGACTGGGTCTTTGATAGGAAGGACAATCCAGGCGATAAGGCGAAATTCATCTACAACCAAGCAAAAGAATTCAAGAAGGCATGGAACAATAGTCTATTAAAGACATCCCTTCAACAACGCAGCAGACATGACAACCTCCACTGGTCCCCCCCACCAATGGCTAGATACAAGCTCAACACGGACAGGGCCTCCAAAAGTAACCCCGGGTTGGCAGGTAGTGGTGGGGTGATTCGAGATGATTCGGGACAGTGGTGCCTTGGTTATGTCCAACATTCCGGGGATTGTACAGCTATCTGGACAGAAATGGTAGCAATCTGTAGAGGCTTGCAACTAGCTGAACAAAAGAAGACCAAGTTGTTGGTTGTGGAGACTGACTCGCTCCTAGCGTGTAACTACCTTACCGAGGGTGTCGAAGATGGGAATCAACTCGCACCACTCGTGAGTAACTGTTGCGACCTCATCCGACTTCATGGTCAAATAGAGGTTGTCTATTGTAATCGAGTTTGCAATAGAGTAGCAGATAGGCTAGCTAATATTGCACTCAGCTTTTCGAGAGGCCTCCATGTTCTGGATGAGCCTCCGAGGACTGCCGCGCCTTTCTTAGGGACGATATGTCCAACTCTATCCCGTGTATCCTTTAATCTTATTTAATGAATGAGTGGCAAGCCACTCACCTCTTCCACCAAAAAAATTTTTTTTACGCCTTCTAGGCCTAGCATATTTTCTTTGGGAGTAATACGATTTAAAAACGTTGTCATGTACTCGAAATCAAATATCTAGAATTAAGTTAAATTCGTGTTATTATTACTTGGACCCAACTTCTATATCTTTCAAGTTTAGCCCATGAAAGTCTCTCTCCATACTGAAAGTAATATGTTTACAAAAGTGTATATCAATTTGTAAGATCTTATTCTATAAAAAATATAACTTTTCGGTTTAAATCTAAATTAGTCCATTAGTAGATTCCGATGCAATTGTACCCAACTGTTGGGCTTGTATGGTCGGTTCGAACGCTTGTGGAGTGGACTTAGCGGATCTAAATGAATGAGAGCCTATTAAGCCGTCGGCAATTGGAGGCCCTGGCATTGGTCCAGAATTTTGACATGTTCAAATCGATGACATCATTCAAAAGTCAAAATTAATTCTAAAAATAATCAAAGTCAAAATTAAGATAGAAAGAGAACTATATTTTCGGATTATTGAGTTTCTTTTTCTTTTATCTTTGGAAGACAATAATTGAACCTACCTACTTCGTTACCTTTTTTTTCAAAATCAAACCCACTCCCTTCTCATCGGTTTTGGATTGAGTAGGGACTACTAAAAAGTTGTCCCTATGGAGGGGACTCAATCAGAGCCATTGGATCTATTTTTTTAATTAAAAAATTTGATCTGATGGTCAATATCACACGAAGGGTATTTTTGACCATATATCCCAAAAAGTGCCAACTAAGATTCCACCCACATTTATTCTGCCGCCCATATTAATTCTGCCCCCCACATTAATTCCACATTAATTTCACTTTTTGACCATATATTCTCTTCCTCTTCCCCTCTCTTTCATAGTTACTTTCTTTTCCTCTCTCTCTCTCTCTCTCTCTCTCTCATCCCATTTCCCTTGCCGGAGAAAAAGAAGAGATCGGGAGAAGAAGCTTCGCCGCCGGAGTGAGGAGGAGGTAGCTCGCTGGAGGAGGGAGTGGCCGCGCGCTGCTCTCATCCTGTGCCCCGTCGGAGCCGGTGGCTCGGCTCGACTCCACCCCGCTGATCTGGCTACTATCCACCTCTTTCCCGTCGTTGTCCCAGCCGACTGGGGAGATCCTGAACAAGGAGGAAGCCGGAGGAGGAGGAAGCCGGAGGAGGAGACGAGCCAGGAGAGGAAGGAGAAGAGGCTGGGGGCGATGAGGATCTATTGATTTCTGGGTTTTTTTTGTCTTTTTTAGTGGATCTATTGATTTCTGAGTTTGGTTTCATATTGATCGATCTCGGTTGTTTTTCGTATGTTTGGATATTGGTTTTCGTATGTTGGAATATTGGTTTTCGTATGTATTGGTATTGGTTTTCATATGTTGGGATATTGGTTTTCGTATGTTGGGATATTGGTTTTCGGATGTATTGGTATTGGTTTTCGTATGTTTGGATATTGGTTTTCGTATGTTGGGATATTGGTTTTCGGATGTATTGGTATTGGTTTTCGTATGTTTGGATATTGGTTTTCGTATGTTGGAATATTGGTTTTCGTATGTTGGGGTATTAGTTTTCGTATGTTGGGTTATTGGTTTTCGGATGTATTGGTATTGGTTTTCGGATGTATTGATATTGGTTTTCGTATGTAGTGATATTGGTTTGCATGTGTAGCGATTGTAGTTTTCATATGTAACGATACTGGTTTGCATGTGTAATGATATTGGTTTTTGTATGTTAGAATATTGGTTTTCGTACGTTGGGATATTGGTTTTCAGATGTTGGGATATTAGTTTTCGGATGTATTGGTATTGGTTTTCGTGTGTAGCGATAGTAGTTTTCATATGTTACGATACTGGTTTGCATGTGCAATGATATTGGTTTTCAAATGTTGGAATATTGGTTTTCGTATATAGTAATATTGATTTGCATGTGTAGCGATATTGATTTTCATATGTAGTGTAAAATGCATACCGGGTTTTGACCAAAAAATGGTTACCTTGCGAACCGAACTAAATTCGGTCAGACACCAAAAATCTAACCAATCCGGGGCGGTTCACCCCAATTTTTTTAAATAAAAAGTACATATGCGGTTTGACTCGGTCTAATATTCCTATTGGTTATATTCTAATATTTTTGATGAAAAATGTAGTTTTTTTTAGGTATGTATGCGATTACATGTACAATTATACATAGATTATATATAAATATATTTATTTTTTAAATTAAAAAATCCGGCCCGACCGGTAGTCTATCCGGTCGGACTGGTTGACCCATAGTACGTCCCAAAATTTGGGTCGACTCCGGGTCGTATTTTGAAAACTATTGGTTTTGTTGAGTGGATAATTTTGAATTTTGAAAGGAAGAGAGATGTGAAGAGTCAATTAATAGTAGGTTTTTGGGTTTAGGAAAAGTAATTAATTATTCCTCTCTTTTGGTTTTGTAATGTTCCAATATTACCCCTGAATATAAATTTATTGCATTTCACTCTCTTTAGTCCATATGGGTAGGGACAACCCATTGTCCCTACTGAATCCATGCCCCTTCTCATCCTACCTACTTCCATTTATCACACGTGGATTAATGTTTGGGTTTTGTTAAAAATTTCATGGTTGGTCTATTAAATGAAGATCAAGAGGGGACTAAACCAAGCACCTAAACAATATTTCCCATAGATCTCTTCTCACTATTTTTCAAATTTTAGTGTATTCCCCGAGATTTTGATTAATTTTTTTTATAAGTAAAATTTTATTACCCATCAAAAGGTATCACCAAAATGTACACGAGTACACTACAACATAAATTTCTTAAACAAAGGGAACGCCTAAAGGTTACACCAAAACATGCATAAATACACTACACCAAAAAAAATTACACCAAAGGCCCACCAAAAGCCCACCGCTCCTGAAGCCCAAGCCACGAAGAAAGCCTGCAAACCCCAGCCCAGGAGAAGGCCCACAGAGGCCCAAACCCGAAAACAGACCCAGAGCAGACCAAAAACGCAGAAAACCCTACTGCCCCGCCGCCGACGAAACCAAGGACCAAAATAGGCCCTAAAGCTTCGGCACCATCGCCGGCTTACCCCGCTGCCACCCCGACGGCCACCCCATCGCTCGCCCATCAAAAGTGGCGCCTGAAAAGGCCGACCACGAACATGGGGAGGACTAGTAGGAGGAAGAGTCAAAGAGACACCGGAGAGAGCGCAAAACGACGAAGCAGAGAGCCCAAATCGTGGACAACAGACGCCGAGGACCTCCTACCGCTGACCGGACCCCACATCCACCCTCGACGGACACCGAGATTTTGATTAATTGCGATTGCATAAAAAAGAAAAACGAACACGTATGACCATTATCTAAAATTTTATTTGTCGAATTTAGTCATTTACCACCATATTAAATTTAAACGGTAGGGCAAGAAGTTGTCTAATTGGACGATTTTGTTATAGGTAAGTTATTTTTTTTTCTCTCTAAAAAAAATCGGCAATTTTCTCTCATGTTTAAGCTCTTTAAATTTAGAATCGTGAACCGTGGATCTTATGTACAACTCGAGGATTCCTCCGCTTCCCTAAGTACGTAACGGAAACGCATTTGCTAAGTAATGAAACGACATCGATCTCGGAACAAGATTCTCCGTATTCGTCATCTCACCAAGAACAAGCAAAATCCCAGAAAAGAGACCTATAAAAAAGGACTTGTTCTCAGTTTCGGTCCAAGACTGACCAAGGAAAAGGTAAGCCTCTGGGTTAGTGGATTAGGAAAGAAGAGTACAAGCTTACCTAAGCAAAGGAAAGAAGGAACGGTTTGAATCACTCGATACTGAATTAGTCGACTTCGGACACGAGGGAAGGAGAGACCTCTTCCTCACCAACTCACCACCACCAACCCTTCACCCCAAACAAACAAGACCCGTTAAGCCTCCTTCCACCAAACCCCCAAAAGACTCGAACTTTATACATTTCCACATCTCCAAAGATCACCAAACCCACCCTTAGCCCCATTCCTGAGCTGGGTTAACATGGCGCAGGCTACCAGAGCTCAGCTCACCTTCGCTGCTTCTCCGATTGACCCTTCGAAACCGGTAAAGGTCCCTGCTTTGGTCTCGTTTAGGACAGGTTTCGGTTGTGGGTCGTCGAGTTGTTTTGCGGGTTTGAAGAGTGCCAATGGGAGGGGTGGGGTTTTCCGGGTCTTAGCCTCGGTTGAAACGGCTGAGAAGCCCTCGAAGGTGCCCGATATTGTGTTGCAGCCCATTAGAGAGATCTCCGGGAGCGTCACTTTGCCCGGTTCGAAGTCCCTCTCTAATCGGATTCTCCTCCTCGCTGCTCTCTCTGAGGTACATTCCTCCCTGAGTTTGAATCGTGGCTCTCATTTTGGGTTTATGTGCTTTCTTTCGGATTGCGTTGTTGTTGTTTTCGGGTTGTTGGTTGGTTGTCTGAGAAGAGTGCAATGTTTGTGCATATGGAGGAATGGAAACTATGGTTGGTCGTCGTTTTGTTTGATGGTGCGTGGTTGGTGCTGCGATTTAGAGGCGGCGAGGGCGGCTTTGGATGAATTAGGAAGAGACTAGGGATCTTAGTTTGTTAACTGAAGAGGTTTTGTGGTTGTGCTTCTGTTTGAGATAGCAATGGGTCGGAATATTGCGCAAAGGTGAGGGGAGAGGGGAGATAGTTGGCCCTTGTGTTGATCAGGGCTTCTGCTGTGCTTGCAGTTTCCTTTTCATATCTTCTCTTGTTAGTAATAACAATGAAGGTGGAACCTAGTGAATCGGAGGTGAAGTGAATTGCCTTTTGTTTCCGTGCACGTTACTAAATGTTGATAATGAATCAAGGAAGTGGTTGGATCCTACTTCTAACAGGGATAGAGATTAGGGAAAAAATTCCCCGTTTGGAGCTTTCAGGGTGTCTACATCTCCGGCTTCTCACAACCGAGTCTCGTCTATTAATGTCATATGTGTGGCATCAAAGATTGTATACGAGTATGAACTAGGACGAGTGCTAAGAAGATGAAATGAGTGCATGATAGCAATGGTCTGTCAGTTACTTCACATTACTCATCTCGTGGGCTCGTTATTTATTCTCTTGCTTATTTTCCAGGGTACAACGGTGCTTGACAACTTGTTGAGTAGTGATGATATTCACTACATGCTTGGTGCCTTGAAGACGCTTGGGCTTACTGTTCAAGATAACAGTGAACTAAAACAAGCCATTGTAGAAGGTTCCCGCGGTCTATTTCCTGTGGGCAAAGAGGGGAAGGATATTGAACTTTTCCTCGGCAATGCTGGAACAGCAATGCGTCCATTGACTGCTGCAGTTATTGCAGCTGGTGGAAATTCAAGGTCTGTTTAAGCTTTCGCCTATGCCAAATTCTCTGGAAGGCTTTTCGTTTTGGTCTAACTGCTACTTAATGCATTTGCAGCTACACGCTTGACGGGGTTTCTCGCATGAGGGAGAGACCTATTGGAGATTTGGTTGCTGGTCTACAGCAGCTTGGTGCAGATATCACGTGTTCACCTACAAACTGTCCTCCTGTTCGTGTGATTGGAAAAGGAGGCCTTCCAGGGGGAAAGGTCTAATTATTATCTCAAATTCTGTCGACCTATTTTCTACTGCTGCTTGATCATCCATTTATTCATTGTCTTGTTCACGCAGCTAAAATAGCAAAGTGGATTAATGCCGAACTGACCAGCTGATTGCCTTTTAATTTCACTGAATGAGTACGCAAACCTTACACCTTTGTGCCTCTATTTCCAGGTTAAGCTCTCGGGATCGATCAGTAGTCAGTATTTGACAGCATTGCTCATGGCAGCTCCTTTGGCTCTGGGAGATGTGGAAATTGAAATAATCGATAAATTGATTTCTATCCCTTACGTTGACATGACTCTCAAGTTGATGGAGCGCTTTGGTGTTTCTGTGGAACACAGTGCAAGCTGGGATCGTTTCTTCATCCGTGGAGGGCAAAAGTACAGGTACATGTATATCTGTTGCGAGGCAAGGGCTGTAGCTTTCTAGTTGATAATTGAATTGCCATTAATACGGTAATTATAATTAACCAGGACCCCTGGAAGAGCTTTCGTGGAAGGTGATGCTTCAAGTGCCAGTTACTTCCTAGCAGGTGCGGCCATCACTGGTGGGACAATGACTGTTGAAGGTTGTGGGACGAGTAGTTTACAGGTACTTACTTCTCGTCTTCTCGAAGAAGTTAAAGTTGCTAATGTGCTCTCTTGGGTCTTTTTTTTTTTCTTTTCGTACTTTCTTTTCTACCGGTGAATTTTTTCCTTCAAATTGTCAGTGGGTACTTGGATCATTTTGATTTTGGAAATGGCACAATCAAATTATATTATGAATGTCACAAGACCTTAGCCTCTGCTTTCATTTGTTTATTAATGCTCCCTATCTTGACTTATGGTTGCCTTTGCTGCCTTTATGGAAAGAAAGGGAGATGTAAAGTTCGCAGAGGTTCTTGAGAAAATGGGAGCCAAAGTTACTTGGACTGAGAATAGTGTCACTGTCACCGGGCCACCTCGAGATCCTTTTGGCCGTAAACACTTGCGTGCCATTGATGTCAACATGAACAAAATGCCAGATGTTGCCATGACTCTAGCAGTGGTTGCTCTTTTTGCTGATGGCCCTACTGCCATAAGAGACGGTATGTCTGTTTTTACATATGTAAGTTAACATCGCATGCAAGCACGCAAGGAAATTGTAACGGATTAAATTGCACATCTTTTCAAAGTTCTTTAAAATAGAAAAGGCTGAAGTAGCATCTTTTCTTGTGGCATTGTTGTGAATCTATTGGAGATTCTATTAGCCATTAGCTCACTATCAACTCAGCTTCCCCTCAAAAAAAAAAACTCAGCTTCTTTGGTGTGGCATGGAATTTTAGTTGATCTTTCAGACATTTTGTGATTCAGTGGCGAGTTGGAGAGTGAAAGAAACAGAAAGGATGATCGCGATTTGCACAGAACTCCGGAAGGTCAGTCTTCGATCCATTTATTCTGGCTTTCCTTGAGCATTCAGATTTCGAAGGCACACACACCTAACCCCGAGTTCTGAATGACTTCAGCTGGGCGCCACCGTGGAAGAAGGGCCAGATTACTGTGTCATCACTCCACCTGAGAAGCTGAACGTGACGGAAATCGACACCTACGATGACCATCGGATGGCCATGGCTTTCTCTCTTGCGGCTTGCGCAGAGGTTCCGGTCACCATCAAAGATCCTGGCTGCACACGTAAAACATTCCCCAACTACTTCCAGGTACTCGAAAGGTGCACCAAGCACTAGGCTGCAGTTGAGTATCCTCTTATGTACACTAGAAAGAGTGAGAGATAGAGATAGAGATAGAGATAGAGAGAGAGAGAACCTCGTCGGAGGCGGGTTTCGCCTCCGACGAAGGCAACGAGGGTGGGTGGGACTAGAGCAACGGATCTTCTTCATCTTGTATGAAATCAAGCTTGTATTGTCTGTCTATTTGGGCGGAAGGCTTGAGAGTGATTACTTGTGGGAAAGTAGGGACTGAACTTGTTCAATTATTTTGTATTCTATCGTAATGTTAATGATTGCGCCGGTGGCACAAATAAAGAATCCATAAGTATTTCTTCCCTGTGTCCTAAATGGAGGCCTTGTCCTGGATGTGAAAATTCTTCGATCTTCTTAAAAAGAATAGGGGACGTAAATAATTTACATGGAGAGATATTCACATGGATTGTAGTATCTTAATGGCCATTGTTTTTTTTAAGGAGAAAAAAAAACAATGGCCATTGTTTTTGGTTGTGGTATTTCGACACCTACTATGTAGACTAATCAAGTTCAAGTCAGATGAGATCTTTAAAAATGTCAAAAAAATTTCATTAAATATTTAATAAAATAGCTGAATGTGCCTCCCATGCACCAAAAAGAAGACCATGGGCCATCTTCATGGCAATCAAGTGGAAGGAATCGGCCAAACCGATCTGATTTGCACTCAGTCCTCTCTTGAAGCTGAGATTCTGGCAATTCAACTCAGTTAAGATGATCAGACAGCCTATATTCACGTTCCTTCTATCGTTGAGATTGATTGTAGGCTGGCTTTTATTTTCCTGTATGACCCTTGTCCGCAAGTGTTTTGGCAAGTTCAGACTCTTGTCACGGACCTTAGAATTGATCTTGCCTCTCTCTCTTTATGTAAGCTTTGCCTCGTGACTCGATTGCAAAATCAAGTCTCGGATTGGCTTTGTAAAATTATTAAGCTAGGATATCTTCCCTCCAATTGAATGTGTACCATCCTATCGAACTGGATGCTCTTCTGTACACTGATTTTCCTACTTACCTTTTTATAATATTATGGTTACATTCTTAAAAAAAAGGGAGGAATCAAAGCTTCCACCTGATGATCATGGCCATGGGTTAGGCAGCAGCTCTTACACAGCTTCCACATGCCGAGAGAGAGAGAAAACGGTGAGATAGATGCACATACACTTTCCACCCAATATTTTCCAAGAGGCCTGTGACATTTAACTCTCTTCGCCGTCGAGACATGGGATATTAATTATATTATATGGTCGGCCCATCTACGAAACGAAGAATTGGCATTTAAACGTGCACTCGTCGTTGTGCACTATTTGTCACATGGGGGTTGGTCGGTTGTGGTTACCTCTTCAGATTTATCTCTCTCCGAAATTATATTCATTGTTTTGTAATTTCAGTTAGAATATAAAAATTTGAACATTAAATTATAAGTGATTTAATTCTTGATCTATTTTAACTCATGCATCACATGTTAGTGAATTTAAAATTCGATAGAATTTTGAGATTTGCGAGATCCGAGGGGTTATTTGGGTAGTGCATGAAGGTTCGATTAGGTGAAGGTAATGATGGTGATTATGAAATGTTAAGGACTTTCACGACAGAGAAACACGATACAATTTTCTTCAACGCCACTCTTTCTTCCCACCTTTTCGTTGTTCTCATTTTTAATTTTTCTCAAACTATTTCTCCCTTCTCACGAGACTCGCCAATTGGGATTTAAATAATTAATATACCTATTATCCCAATCCGCCTGCAACCACATGATGCCCATAAATTTGTCACCTAAGCTACGAGCCGGGATGTATTTGAAAATTATGCTTTGGCTTCCTCCAAAAGGCTTCCTATATACGAGCTGTCACTATATTTATAGTCTAATTTTTTTAAGATAAGCATTTATTGAACACTCAAGTTTAATGATGTCATTTCTTTTCATAAAATTTGAACAATTTAAATCTATTAAATTTTCATCAGTATTTTATAAAGTGATTGCAAGGAAAACAGATGAATTAACCTCAGGAAAATAATATATTAGGAAATTCCACTTTTCCAATGTGAGAAATAATACCCTTTTAATGATGTCATTTCTATTCATAAAATTTGAACAATTTAAATCTATTAAATTTTCATCAGTATTTTATAAAGTGATTGCAAGGAAAACAGATGAATTAACCTCAGGAAAATAATATATTAGGAAATTCCACTTTTCCAATGTGAGAAATAATACCCTTTCGACCAAGCAATCCCTTGCTCAAACAAGCCAGCCATATCAATGAGTAAAAATTAAACAACAATTTAATGTTTCGTCTTATAGCAGGCAATCATGCATTTTCCCCCCAAACCATGAATATGTTAATGGAGAAAAATAACAAAAATTGCTTATATGAATTTCTGAGCTCTATATCCAATTATTATATTCTTCTAATGTAAAAAATGCAACTACTACTACAGTACTACTACACTAAAACACTTTCTTACTTGTAATTGCCAGTATTTCATGGTCAATGGAGGAGGAAAAAAGGCTTATTTCTTCCTTCTCAGACTAGTAAACCATTGACCATACTCGATCTCCTCCAATTAATTACCTCGCAACGGGCGATAATAGTCAATAGTGTGTGCTAATTAGTACTCGTGAACCCGCTTTCCGACCCTTCCTTCTTTAGACCATGTACAGCAATGCCGAGCGCTCGGCTATTATTTTACTATTTAAAAAAAATGGCGTTCCGCTCGGCCGAGCAGATTGGCCAGCGGATTGGTTAGTTTTTTATATATCTAACTATCTAATTATTTTCACTTGGCATAATATTATTTGTAAAAATAAATTTATTCGGATAAAATTTTTGTGGTTAGCTTATCTTTAGCAATAAATTTAAAAAATAATTTAATTTTGTATCTCTATAAATAGAGTCCAATGTTAACATATTTTCATATACTATCACAATATTTAATCGTGTTATTGAAAACATAATTATTTTCGTAATATATAATTTTAATCTAAACAAATCAGAGTATATAATATGTGAATGAGAGAGAAATTAATTGTTTATTCTGTGAACTGGGTTGCTCATGTGGGTAGAAAATATGTAAGTGGATTGGATTTGGTAGGAATTGGGTATGAAAGAGAAAAATTAATAATTTATTCCGTGACCTGGATTAGATGGGTTGCTGATGTGGGTAGTCTTAGAAAAGAGAGGTCGAAGCGAAAAGTCGAATATATTATATATACCGCTATTCCTAAATAAAGAAGTGGGTGTGCGGCCAGATCAAAAGGAAAGAAGATAAAGAAAAAGAGAAAAGAAAAGAAAAAAAAGGAAAAGAGATCCTCTCCCCTCCTCCCAGGCCCCAAGACTCGAGGGCTCCCGGCCAATGGAGTGGACGAACACCAACAAGAGGCTTGAGGCTTAAATTAGAAAGTCGAGGAACGGAACACTTGGTATTTTACTAATTACCCACAACTACCATTTTTTTTTCTGTTACCACCAGCTAGAGAAAATTTTATTTTATTATAGGAAACAGAAACACCATTGATATTCTAGTTTTTCTTGACTCTTCTTGATCCCCCATTTACCAAAATCAAGCTCTCTCTCTCTCTCTCTCTCTATCTAGAGAGACCAAAGAGGCCATCCTCCTCCTCGGGCCTGTCCTCCTCCTTCAAGAAAGGAACCCGCATTTCGAAACCCTAACTTCTTCCTCCCCCCCAAAAAAAAAATCCGAGCCATTCTCCAAAGATCGGAGCTTGAGAGAGGGGTTCCCAATGAAGCAAAATATTCCTTCGACGCCGGGCAAGTTCAAGATGGACAAATCCTCTTACTACTCCCGGCTTAGGTGGCAATCCAAGCTCACCTTCTGGTCCTTCGTCTTCGTCGCCCTCATCTTCCTCTTCGTCTACCGCTCACCTTCTGCCACGTCATCCTCCTCCGCCGGCGCCCAATACTCCACCCCGGACCCTTCCCGGAGATCCCTCCGCACGTCCTCCTGGGGCGGCCCCGCCTGGGAGAAGCGCGTCCGCAGCTCCGCCAAGGTCCGCTCCGGGACCAACGGAATGTCGGTGCTGGTCACCGGCGCGGCGGGGTTCGTGGGGACGCACGTGTCGGCGGCGCTGAAGCGGCGCGGCGACGGCGTCCTCGGCCTCGACAACTTCAACGACTACTACGATCCGTCCCTGAAGCGGGCCCGCCAGGGGCTCCTCGAGCGGGCCGGGGTGTTCATCGTGGAGGGCGACATTAACGACGTCGCTTTGCTCAGGAAGCTCTTCGAGGTGGTCCCATTCACCCACGTGATGCACCTCGCCGCCCAGGCGGGGGTCCGCTACGCAATGCAGAACCCGGGATCCTACGTCCACAGCAACATCGCCGGCTTCGTTAACCTCCTCGAGGTCTGCAAGGAGGTCAACCCGCAGCCCGCCATTGTCTGGGCCTCGTCCAGCTCGGTTTATGGTCTCAACACCAAGGTCCCTTTCTCCGAAAAGGACCGGACGGATCAGCCCGCGAGCTTGTACGCTGCTACCAAGAAGGCCGGAGAGGAGATTGCTCATACTTATAATCATATCTACGGGCTGTCGCTCACCGGATTGCGGTTCTTCACTGTGTATGGCCCTTGGGGTAGGCCGGATATGGCCTACTTTTTCTTTACTAGGGATATCTTGAAGGGGAAGAGCATTTCCATCTTTGAGGCTGCCAATCATGGGACTGTGGCTCGGGATTTTACCTACATTGATGATATTGTGAAGGGGTGTTTGGGCGCGTTGGATACCGCGGAGAAGAGCACCGGGAGCGGGGGAAAGAAGAAGGGCCCCGCGCAGTTGAGGGTGTTCAATTTGGGGAACACCTCGCCTGTTCCTGTTACGGATCTTGTGAGAATACTGGAGAGGCTTTTGAAGACCAAGGCTAAGAGGAATGTCATGAAGTTGCCGAGGAACGGGGATGTGCCGTTCACTCATGCTAATATTAGTCTCGCGCAGAGGCAGCTCGGGTACAAGCCTACAACCGATCTGCAATCCGGGTTGAAGAAGTTTGTGAGATGGTATGTTAGTTACTATTCTGTGAGAGGGAAGAAGGCTGATGCACGATGAAATTCGATTCTTTTTGCGGGGACAAGACTGGAAGCTGTCTCGCTCGAGGTTTTTTGTTGATCGGGTACTTCAACATGATATCTCGTCTATTATGATTCTTATGATTGTTTTTTTGTTAACATTCCATGTTTGCCGCGCAATCATTGTCCTTCAAAAGTGTATGTTTGAAAACGGTGCTGTACAAGGAGGGAAACTACACCATGTCTGTCTATGTTAAAGATGATTTTGTGGGTGGTGGATATTGTTTGCTGAGGCACTCTGGGAGAGTTGTATTGAAAGGAAGCAAGAGCCATCCTTCCCCCTTAGATCTCTATTTTTTTTTTGGAGATGTAATTGTTGTAGTTCCGGCATTGTAGAATTCATATGACCGAATAGAGAATGTGCTGATTGTTGGACATGTATCATTGTTATGCTCTTCAAATAAACTTGTACACGATAAATTTGACTCCACCATCATGTTGTTGATATACACAGTGGTTTAGTGCTTTGATGCAATCAGGGGCATTCTTTTCAGCTGAATTTGGTCTTGGTTCTATTTGCTGTAATAATGTGTTTATTGGTTGGATGAATACTACTAACTTCTGACCTCCTAGAATGAAGATGCTTTCATGTCATGGCAACTATAGCAGATCAAATACGATTTGCTGACGCACGGTGACACTGATACGCAGATTCGTTGTATCAGAAGATGCATGATCAGGACGTCTGTTGTTTTTAATGAACCCTCATGTACTTTGCCACTTTGGCCTGGTCCCAAAAGGGAAACTCAGCCATGTTTTTGCTTAGCTTTACTCTAGTGCACTTGATCCATGAGAGGTCTTAAAGTTGCAACTCACCTTTGGGTTCTGGTGGGTGGTCCTGCTGTGCTCCAAGGAAACTTTGAGACTGATGCTTCAGTTGATTTTCCAGCCGGAAAACAGCAGGGTGGGGTGATGAGCATATGGATCGTTTCCGCTATCCATGATGATGTTTGACGAGCTTTGTGATAGTCCTTACGCCAGCACCGAGTTGGTTGTTCGTTCATATCATCAGTTCTTTGCAGATAGTACTGAGTAGAGGTAATCCTATTTATTTATGCAGATCACTACGTGACTCTATTAAAGTTCTGCAGAATCCTACTGCTACTGCGTACCTTCAGAAGAATTGTGCTCTAAGTAGTGCCTTCATCGTATCGTTCCCCGATCCGGCAGTTTCCACATGTTATGATAGACTTCAGACGACACTCTCTCTGATCGACCAAACAAAATATCAAACACACTTAACATATAATTTGGCTGGCTTACGCTAATCAATATCTCTGCTGTGGTTATGGAGACGGAAGTAAAAGCTTCGAGCTTTATGTCCAAAGAGGACAAGTTTACGCGTACCTCAATCTCAGCCGACCGCGGATAGAGTTATGGTTGTGATTCCACTCACCGAGCTAAAGCAGGAGGAGGAGATAAGAGGCAAGAGACTGTTGAATCGCATGTACCGGCGCCTTTGATATGTATTAGGTAGGTGGGGGGTGGGTTGGAGAGAGAGGCAGGAGGCGTCGTGTTCATTTGGTGCTTCTGCGTTTTTGTTCCTTTTTGCTGCTGGATAATTAATGGCGGTTTCTTGGCTGTTATAAAAGAGAGAGAGAGACCGCCTCCTCCCTCGCGGTAACTTCCCTTTTGTCCGTTTTAATCTTAAACCGGATGGAAGCCCTTGAGTTTTAATAAATTCAAAAAATTCCGAGCAATAGAAATGTTTTGAGTTGAGAGTTCATAAAATGAATTTGATTTGATTTGCAAGCAATCGTCGATATTTGGGCTTGATTGAGGACGTCGTCTGGTCGCGGCGCAAGTTTTACAAGAGTTGGATTCTATTGCTAGTCCTCTTGTAATTTCAAGCTTAGAAAGAAGTTCGTCTAGACTCGGCTCAACGTAAGTATCTGAATACCCGATAGTTTTTATCAAAATTAGTTCTAACTTATTCCAAGTTTAGAGAGTAGGAGTTATAAACAAACATGTCCCTGGAATAGTGGAAAATGGTGTCATTCAAAAATCGTACTTAGTTCTCCCGCTCATCAAAATGAGGCACAACATATCGTTAATGTCAGAAGAAGAGCTGAAATAGTTCCAAGATTCAATCATCAGCCGTTTCCTTGATCCCTTAAAATGAACCACCTGAAAGCAATGGCATCCGTTAGCACCTTCATGGAAATGTTGGAGGATCGAGATAGCGAATCGAAATCGTGGTAAAGAGGAAGAATGTGTTGCTGCTACCTTCACATCCAAAGGCATCCCATGAAATTGGCCTGCCCCTTCAGGTGGTGTCCAATTATATGTCAAACATGGTAGGAATAGGACTGTCGTACTACCGATTCTCTCTACAAATGTGCGTGGTTTGGTAAATCTTCTTGTATCGAAGTCGGGGTGTGATGTCACTACCCAGGCTAAAGCAAGCTGATCTCCCAGCATCCTGGAAGCTTTCATGTACCTGGAACTGTAAACTTCCAGTACCTTCATCAGGAAAAGCTTTGCCCTACAGGAATAACGCAATGGATAACAACAACTTCCGCGCCTCTTCGGTATAATTTACAAACTGTTGGAGTGGTGCCAATGATCGATAACATAAATATTGCGACAGCCCTGAAGATGAGAAAGGAACAAGAGTTGCACCTTGTAATAGCATCACGTGTGCCCCTTACTGCTATAAATCCCGAGTTTAGAGGTTGGTCCTTGTTGTTCCGGAAGGTAAGAGCCACATCAAAATGCGAGTGATCTTGAAATATTTTTCCAAGGTGGTGACTACGGCAACATCAGAGTCCGTGAAGATGAAATGATTTACATGTTCCGGATTCTGTTCAAGATGATGGAGCCTGGTCTCCAAGAATTTCTACACAGGAAAGGCAAATTAGAAAATCAAAAACTCAAACCACATGTGCAGCTTAGTAAACAGCTGCCTGTTGAACGTTATATGGAAGGGAACTATTTGGGCCGAAGAGTCCTCTAAGTGCAAGGAGACTAAAGAAAGGTACAGCGAAATTATGCTGAAAGATCTATGGGACAATAAGAAAGAGAAGCTCCTTTCTTTAACCATGTCTCAAAAGCAGACAATTGCATATGCATAAAACAGTCTACCTATCGATCATTGTGATGTGCCCTTACAATGTAAGATCTAATCCTTTGAAGCATCAACCTGTCCTGTGAATATTCACCCTCGATGGGATACACAGTGGCACTATTTCTGTGCAAGGAGAGGTCCGAAGCTGGATCGGTGAGAATGAACACATTGCTCCTCGGCATTGTCACCTGAACACGCACCCACACACGAAGCAAGAATCAATACTGGAAAAGACAATTCGGCTATACGTTAGCTCGAGACTACAACGCCAAACTTGCTCCAACAAGCTAACCTCAGAATCTCTACAATTACAAAATACCTGAATGAAGTTGATAAAAACATTCAAGATGGCAATGGCCCTCTCGGTCTTGGTATACGAAGCTTTCCCAACCCGCAGCAGGCCAGCACCAGCGCGTTCATCCGCGGCCGTGGTGTTATAGACAGTGAAGACAGTTACAAATGTCACTCCATCCCCAGCACTGGCCGCGCTGGAAGAGGAAAGTGCAGTGGTCCTATTGAGGGCTTTAACCCCTGCTTTTTACAATTTCCACTTCGGGTCAACCAAACAAAAAAAAAAGCTCAAAACAATTGAAGTGCTTTAGTACCTTGGCATTGCAAGCGGTTGGGCAACCCTTGGCCAGCTGCGGGCCCCAGCACTAAGCGGTCCGGTTTCTTGTTGGGCGGGGGCGAACGGCGCCGTACGGCGGTGTATTGGTTAAGCTCCAAAACTGAAAAGAGAGCAGGAAAAAGAGGAAACCGATGGTATTACGACGCCGTACGAAGGAAATAGGAAGTTGCTTGGTACGGAGGGGGGAATATCACCGTAGAGAAGATGGGACGGCAAATAGAAGCGTCGCGAAACCGACGAGTAAACGACGCCACCCGATACCGGACGATCTCATCTAGCCTGCCGCACTTTCTCTTTCCTAATCGCTACTCGGAAATTAACCCCATCACAAGGAAGGTCCCGAGAACGGTGTCGGTTTGATCGCGATCCAAGGAGGCAGGGAAGATTTTGTTAGAAATATCAGTTTCGCTACTATTTTTTTCCATTTATTAGCCATTAGGGTACGCATAAATTGGAAAGTATTCCGTCTGTGTACCGAAGTTTATCTTCCAATTGAACCTGATTAAACTAAATAACATTGTTTAAGTGTTTGTTAATTTTAATTTTCTAAGTTTCAGTTGATGCGTTGTGTTTCACAGTAGACCCCAAATTTTGTTTCTTTCAGAGTCTATGCTTAAGGCATCGGAGGCACAGACATTGCGGTGGAGGTTGGGTTTTGAGTGTGGGTTAGCGGTGGATTGTGCTGGAATGGGTAGAGCGCGTAGTGGCGGACTCATACTAGCATGGCGTCGTTCGGTTAAGGTGGAGCTTCTTACTTTTTCATTACATCATATTGATGTGGTTGTGCAGACTGAGAGTATGTGGAGGTTAACAGGTTTCTACGGGTGGCCGGAAGAGCCAAATAAGCGGCTATCTTGAGACCTTCTTTGTCAGTTAAAGCTAAGTTCGTCCCTCCCCTTGGCTTTGTGTAGGGGACTTCAATGAGATCCTTATGATGTCAGAGAAGAGGGAGGGGGCGTGTCATTTCGGCTTCGCGAATGGATAGTTTTCGGGAAACAGTCATGGGATGTGGTTTTAGGGAGATACATCAAGGTGGTCTAAAGTATACGTGGTGCAATCGCCAAGAAGGGGACAATTCTGTAGAGTGCAAGTTGGATAGGTATCTCGCAACTGAAGAGTGGCTTGACATATACCCAGCTACAAATGCAGAAGCGCTTCCTCGCATCAGGTCCGACCATTCCCCTATATTATGCAAGATTAACAGGGTGGTACAGGCTAGGAAGGAAAAGCGGTTCAGGTTTGAGACAATGTGGATACGGCACCAAGGGTTGACAGAGAAGATAGCAGAGGGTTGGGATTTTGCAGGTCCAGGTTTGGATATATGTGATCGTATCCAGGCATGCTCAGATAGACTTAAGGCGTGGGAAAAAGAGAAATTTGGTAATGTGTAGAGGAGGACTAGGATGCTAGAGGAAGAGGTCTCGATCATCCAGAAGCGGCACCTGACAAGGGAATCTAAGGAAAGGATTTCAGAGATTATGTTAGAAAGAGATGAACTACTGATTCGAGAGGAGCTTATGTGGGCTCAGAGATACCGAGTGGACTGGCTTAAGGAAGGGGATAGAAACACAAAGTTTTATCATCAGAAGGCCAAAATTCGTCATCAGAGGAATACGATTCAACAAATTACGACGGATGCCGGGGAAGTCCTTCTTGAAACCAGTCAGATTGCAAGTGCTTTTCATGGCTTCTTTTTTTCACTTTTCTCTTCTTCCTTGTGCTTGTAGGTAGATCAAGTAACAACTAAGGTGGGGAGGAGAGTCACAAACGTAATGAATGAGCAGTTAGTCCGACCGTATAGAAGCGATGAGATCAAGCTAGCTCTGGACCAAATATATCCGACAAATGCACCTGGCCGGAATGGTCTGTCTCCTATTTTCTACCAGAAATATTGGCACATTGTTGGCCCAGCAGTGGTTAGAGTATCTCTAGATGTTTTGAATAGGGGAATGGATCCGTCTAGGCTGAATCAAACAATAATCGCCCTAATTCCAAAAATAGAGCGACAGACCACTTGTGCATGAGTACAGACCAATCAGCCTATGTAATGTCTTAAGGAAACTGATCACAAAGGCAATAGTAAATAGGTTGAAGCTGGTATTAGGGGAGATCATCCATCCGAATCAAGGTACTTTTGTCCCAGGAAGGCTGATTACTGATGTGGCAATCATTGGTTTTGAGGTATTTCATTACCTAAAAAAGCGGAGGAAGGGGACAAAAGGAGCATGCACACTTAAACTTGACATGATGAAGGCTTACGATAGAGTCGAGTGGGATTTTCTAGAGAAAATGATGTTGGACATGGGCTTCAACAATGGGGTGGTTGGGTTGGTAATGAGATGTATCAGAACTGTGAGATATACTGTTCAAGTTAATGGCGAGTTAGGAGAGTATTTTGCGCCAGGGCGAGGGCTGAGACAGGGAGATTCGCTATCCCCATACTTATTTTGATTTGTGCAGAAGGCCTGGGTGCTCTTATTGATCACGAAGTACAAGCAGGGACAATCCATGGCATTCAGATTTCTCGACGTGCCCCTCCTCTTTCTCACTTATTTTTTGCTGATGACTCACTTATTTTTGCCAAGGCCTCAGAGACAGAATTGAGACGGATCTTGGGCATATTGGACCTATATTCTCGTGCTTCCGGGCAGAAAGTTAATTTGGCAAAAAGTGCAGTTACTTTCAGTAGGAATATGCAGGATGCAGGATGCAGATGCAGAAAGACTGAGGGCGTTGCTTGGGATGCGTATTGGCGTTGGGGAAGACAAGTACCTAGGACTTCCTACCCTCATTGGAAGATCGAAGAAGCAAGTCTTTGCCCAGCTGGAGGATCGTGTTCGGGAGCAGATCGACACGTGGCAGGCTCGAGTCCTTTCAAGGGCTGGCAGGGAAGTACTAATTAAGTCAGTTTTACAGTCTATCCCCACCTACGTGATGAGTTATTTTTTGCTCCCTCCAGGTACAAGTGACAGGATTGAGAAGATGTTATGCAGTTTCTACTGGGGAAGTAGTAATGGTCAAGCAAAGGTCCATTGGCGAAGATGGGAGAAGATGTGCAGGTCCAAGCAGGAGGGAGGACTCGGGTTCAGACGACTGGAGAATTTCAACAAGGCAATGTTGACAAAGCAAGCCTGGCGTATTTTAACTAACAAGGATTCTCTGGCAGCTACAGTATTGAGGATCAGATATTTCTCACGCCATTCGGTGATGGAAGCTCAGGTGGGGCATAACAGCAGTTATCTTTGGAGGAGTATTCATGCAGGTATTTCGTTGCTAAAACAGGGTCTCGAGTGGCGAATTGGGGATGGGAGTCAAGTCAGAATTTGGGATGACAGATGGATCCCAGCTACGGAGACAGGATCCCCAACTTATTATCGACCAGGGTCGGATGCTCTTATTTTTGTATCAGAATTATTACAGGAGGATAGGTCAGGATGGGATACTTCACGGTTGACAGAGTTATTTTCTCCCGAGGATGCTCAAAAAATTCAGGCTATTCAAATTAGTAATAGGATGCCGTCTGACATGGTGAGGTGGAGCTTTACAGGGGATGGTTGTTACAGTGTTCAGAGTGGGTATCGGGTTGACTTTGATAGGTGGTGGCATGCATCGGACTTCTCCGCGGTTCAGGGTTTAGGCAAGACTTTGTGGAGTAGGGTTTGGGCTCTTGACTATCCCCCACGTGTTAAGACTACTATCTGGCGTATTCTGGACAACAATTTACCGATTAGGGAAAATCTGAGGCGGAAGGGAATGGATATTGTTGAGCCGTGCCCAGGGTGCGGGTTATGCTCGAAAATGATATGTCATCTTTTTTTTAACTGTCGTTGGTCACGGAGAGTTGGGGGAGATGCAGGGGTTCTACTCGGCGGGGGGCAAATTCAG
This sequence comes from Hypericum androsaemum, assembly GCA_963995505.1. Taxonomy (NCBI): domain Eukaryota; kingdom Viridiplantae; phylum Streptophyta; class Magnoliopsida; order Malpighiales; family Hypericaceae; genus Hypericum; species Hypericum androsaemum. The sequence goes on from OZ023185.1 coordinate 2,419,128, forward strand.
AGCATTGTGCAAGGATTTGAAGCTGTATTAGCAGTGAGAGATTTGTTAGAACAGGGTAGGAGGGCAGCAATTTTGTGGAGCTTATGGAAGTTGAGGAATATGCTGGTGTTCCAGCCGGAAGTGGAATGCGACTCAAAGCAGGTGATCTCAGAGGGTATCAAATTTTGGAATGATTACTTGGTGGCGAATGAGCAGAGAATGAATAAGAGTTGTGGTAAACAGGTGCGATGGGAGCCTCCAGAGGGGGGATGTTTTAAAATAAATGTGGACAGTGGTTTCTTGGATGGTAAGGAAGGTCAGATTGGAGTGGTAATACGTGATAGCTTGGGACATTTTGTGGCAGCCTTGGTCAAAAGGATTCCGTACGTCTCTCACCTGACTATGCTTGAGGGAATTGGTATAAGAGAGGGTTTAGAGTTTGGCATATCGATGGGCCTGAGACAAGTGGTTATTGAGTCAGATTGTTTACCTGTGGTGGTGGCATTCAGGAATCAGTTGAGGGATAGAAGCGACATTGCCGTTATTGTTGAGCATGGAATACACCTAATGGAGCGGTTCGAGAGGGTCCGGATATCACATATTGGGAGAGATGGAAATAGGGTGGCCCACACACTGGCTAAGAAACGGATCAACTCAGGTGCAACTCATGAGTTTTTCTCAGCCCCACCGTTCGAGGTGGCAGTTGTCATCGAGCAGGAGCAGTTCAGTGGGCGCTTAAGCGACCAGGCAGGCTAGGTCTGGGGTGGGTTAGGGCCGTGGTGGGTTTGGGAGGGCTTTTTTGGGTCTTGTTTGGGGAATGGGTGTAAAAGGGGCAATATGTAGCATTCATTTCCGTGCGGTGCTATCACTGTGTGCTCTTTTCCTAGTCCAGTTTTTTCCCATTCGGGGTAGGTTTTCTGGATTAGATTTTTAACGGGGCCAGCGGCTGCAACCTCCCTGGAGGAGAATGGTGCGTATTGATGGCTAGATCTAGGTGGGTGGTGTCCACGTACTATTGTACGTTTTTGGACCTCATGAAGGGTAGTTTAGAGTAGTTTTCTTTTATAGGGCCAGGCGGTGGGTGGTGGGCCTAGGTGGGTAGTGACTCCTGTGTGCTATTGTGCATAGGAGTGCCTAGGATCGTTTAGCTGTGAGCAGTTTTGTTTGCGTTATGCGATGTAATGGTCTTGCTCTCTTATCAATGGATTGAATCTTTTGCCCCGCAAAAAAAAAGTTATTTTACATAAATGTCAAATAACGCCTCTCATATATGTCCATGAAGTAAAATCAGACCATTAGACTAAAATGATACAAATATCACCGTGTAATTTATAAATTAGAATAATTAATATTTTAAGACAAATTTTCTGAATATCATCTTCTCTTACAATCTACTTCGTCTTAAACATATTAAGTCAGACTTCATTTTTTTAGTACAATTTTCAATTATAATCTTTTGGAGATGCATAAATTATTAACTCGATCTTTATGCTAAACCGATTTTCTGATAAAATGGATAGAAACCAATTCTAACAAAGTCAATAATTTTGATTGCAAACATCAAATAGATCATGAGTCATTTTTTTATTCTAAAAATTAAATAGAATTAATCCCTCTAGAAATTAATTCCTACCTTTGGCCCAACACAAATCAATTCGGGTCGGTTCCCGCCCAACCGCTACCAATTCAAAATGCATTGCCCCATCGCAGCGAACGCTCATCTTAATTAGATTCCTTCCACCGATACGCCCAAGAGAAATTAAAACACGGAAAGGAAAAAGGTATAATGGAGAAGAAGAGGGATTGGTCGCTGGATGACTTCGAGATCGGGAAACCCCTCGGCAAGGGCAAATTCGGAAGAGTCTATCTCGCCAGAGAAGCAAAGGCGAGTTCCTCTCCTCTCCTCTCCTCTTAATATCGCCCTTTTAATTTTTCTTTTTAAAAAAAAAATTTTGTTTTGGGTGGGGATTATTTGAGGTAGCTTTCCTGTTTAAGCAGAGCAAGTACGTGGTGGCGCTAAAGGTAATCTTCAAGGAGCAGATAGAGAAGTACAAGATCCAGCACCAGCTACGGAGGGAGATGGAGATACAGACCACCCTCCGCCACCCCAACATCCTCCGCCTCTACGGGTGGTTCCACGACGCCCATCGCATCTTCCTCGTCCTCGAGTACGCCCACCGCGGGGAGCTCTACAAGCTCCTCAGGAAGAACGGTCACCTCTCCGAGAAAGAGGCCGCCACTGTTAGTTTTTTACTCTCCCCCCAAACCTCGATTTTTTCCTACCTTGCTTCTTTTATAAAAAAAAAACTTAATTTGTATGTTGTTGAGTTTGTTCAGTACATTGCGAGCCTGACTAAGGCGCTGGCTTATTGTCACGAGAAGGATGTGATTCATAGGGACATCAAGCCTGAGAATTTGCTGCTCGATGATGAGGTATCGAGATGACAGCTTTACGAATATCCGTCTTCCTGAACTTGGTTTGATTGCAGAGCATAGCTTATGTGTCAGTTTGGAACATATACCCGGCCCTCGCGTTGGGGATGAGGTTGCTTCTGAGTATGTCTGCACATTTTAGGCTTCAGATTTGAGACAGCAAGATGCCGAGTTATTGATTACTGCATCTTATAAGCATTTCCTAGACTCTTGTTTCTGTACTCTTTCCCGGCCTGGATTGGTTGATTCGTTACCCTGAGAGGATGTAGGCGTGTTTCGAGTTCCGATGAATGTATCCTGGCTGAAGGTGCAAAATGCATAAAATAAGGACGAGCAGTTTGAACCTTCCCGAAGATTTAACCTTTTATGTTGTGTTTCCTTGTAGGGTCGGCTGAAGATTGCAGACTTCGGATGGTCAGTACAATCGAGGGACAAGAGACGTACCATGTGCGGTACTCTCGACTACCTGGCACCTGAGATGGTGGAAAATAAAGATCATGATTATGCAGTTGATAACTGGACTCTAGGTGTTCTTTGCTATGAGTTCCTCTATGGTGCTCCACCATTCGAGGCCGAGGGCCAGCACGACACGTTCAGAAGGTGAAGAAAGCTGCATTCTTCTCACAATATGGGTGTGACATGATGCCAACTACAAAGCAACTGCTAAAAACATAAGTTTCCTGATGCAGGATTATGAAAGTTGATCTCAGATTCCCGTCTCATCCCCCAGTCGCTTTCGAAGCTAAAGACCTCATCGGCCGGGTAAGTCTCCGCTGATGCACTCTCAAACTCCATGCGATTCGCGCACGATTTTGCTGGTCAGGCGATCTGTGTATTTTGTGCAGCTTCTTGTTAAAGACTCTTCCAAGCGACTCTCCCTTGGGAAGATCTTGGAGCATCCGTGGATGGTCAAGAATGCAGATCCCGCCGGCGTGTGCAAGTGACGTTCCGAATACCAGATGCCGGGATGTTGTGCGCGTAGGATTCGATTTCGAAGTAGTCAAGTTGACGGTGTTGTGTATAAAGTATGAAATTGTAATGGTAGTAGGACCTCCATCATGTTAAGGCCTTACAAGTACTAGTAGAAGATAGAAGCCAATGACTCATCTTTTCTCCCCACAAGAAGGACTCCCTAATTTGGGACCTTTTAATTATGAGAACGCTTGAACAAGTCTCAATGAGTCCCTTTGGTAGTTCATAGTTTATACAATAATCAGCATAAATATTCTACACCTTGGAACAGCTACAGCTAAAAGGAGGTGATACACATAACAAACTGACATGTTACATCGGTGGCTTCGATTCCACGAACCTGATAACTGGTTGAAATCAAGCGAGCCGGAATGTGTCAATCATCCAGCAAGCATACTTGCTGTTTCTACTCAACGTAATGATCTCCAACATGGCATATTCGATATAGCTGCTCTTGTTACTAGTATATCATGACGAATGCTGAGAACTGGCAACGAGAGTAGTAGAACTGTCGTACGTAGCCATCGGTAATGAATTTAAAGTTTGGAAAGGGATGGCTCGTCTATCTGGCCAGGATACTATCTTTTCGAAGAATATTACCGGCACGACTCCATCAAATCCTTCTGTCAATATCACCCGATTATCCGAAATGTAAAGCTTCATCCCACCTGGGCAAGCACATGAAGAAAATAAAACATCATTTGTTATTCCATGCGTTCCAAACCAATATTCCAAAACTCGACCGAGTAGCAGCATGTTCGTTCTGCCTCCAAATTACTAAAGCATCAAGTTACCAAAAGAATTTAGAAAGTGGCCGCACTGTACCTTCCAGAGCTTTCTTCACATCAAGAAAGATTAGCACATTGGCATCCCGCCTCATTCCTAAAAACAAACAAATCAAGGCATAAGGTTGTAACATCATCAGAACACGGCATCTTATTTCATGATACCAAAGCGGGAATGGTGGGTGTAGGCTTGATAAGGAGTTCCCACAGTTCAACTTAATGCGCTTGCAGAATTGATACCTAGAATAGAAGGATTTGGACTGAAGCCTCGGCGAAGCACATTCCCGTTCGACATTAGCAGGTAATAGTAACAGGTACCATGCAGAAATAAGATAACAACACAACAAGTGACATGCATGGCTGACACAGATAGAAAAGAGGCTTATCTGATGGAGAGGAACTTTTGGGCCAAACCAGAAAGATAGTCACTCAAAACCGCGCTGTGATTTGGTGATAGAGAAAAACAATACCACCTCAGACATCTTACCACTAATAACTTCACCATCAGTTGGCAAGCCACATGAGAAGTGAACGTGCAGCCGTTCCATGCGTTTCAAGCCAGAGTTTAAGATAGAATCCAAATTTCTCTTATATGTTCCATGTACACACACTGCAAACAAAGAATAAGAGTAGCAAGCCATTGCTAGCCAAAATAATGGAAGAAAATGGTGTCGTCTCAACACTTCCTGGTGAAATTTACCAGGAACTACTTCAGCTGAAACAATTGGCTTCAGTAAACATTCAGATTCAACTGTCTGCATACACCAAGGGAAAATGTCAGCAAGGCGATGCTTTTTTAAAGAGCTGAAGCGTAAAGATAAACACCACATGGGAAAAGATATGTATCAGTTACTACAATAGGGATTGTATATAGACAGCAACTAAGCTGTCAAAAGATACTAAATTGAAGGACCTGGTAACTTCAGTTATCCCCACCTTAATCGTATGACCTTGATTCGCGCGTATCAGAAGCTCGTCATTCTCCTCTAGAAGGCTGAACCGCTGCTTGTTATCTCTTCTAACTGCCTAATTTGTAGCATAAATAGCAAAATTTAGCAACAGCTTGAGACCAACCAAACACATAAAATATAAGAGGCAAGACACTACTTTCTTATCTAAACTCAAAAACCGTCGGTGCCACCTCTAGACAGGGTTACCCTGTTGCATTGCGAATGCTTATTAGCAAAAGTACGATAATGATTTCCAAGTTGCTGTACAAATGCGAACAATCACTAAATCAGACAAGAGAGCAAAGAACAAGAAATATAAATTGACATAACAAGGAAACAAAAAGACTCACAGCAGAACCTTCGATAAAGTAACTAGATCCAATCTATCAACCGTCAATGCAGGAAACCAGATAAATTCAGGCAGCAAGAACAATAATTGAGCCTTATCCCATCACATGCGCTTGGTAAAAGCTGATCAATTCGAGGAGAAACAGACCAGAAGAAAACTCAATCAGACTGACCTCCGTAACGTCATCAACGGTATGTGATCTCAACGGAACATTGGCAAACGTTTTCATATCAAGTTTTAGCAGATCTGCAACTCTGACAAAGCCGTCACTTCGCATATCCAAGTTTAACTCGGAAGCCATATGGCGCAAGATGCGAGTCCTGGAGAAGCAAACAGTTATCATCATCATCATCAACCGACAACACAAGAGCAGAGCCACATACAAATCAAAACATACTAGTCTCCTTATCACTTTATAAATCCTCCGCCAAACATTTTTGTGTCCAAACAAGATTATCGTATGCATTGAATGCCAAAGGCTTTTAATCACAAGTCGTACCAATACAGTACTTTTGGGTAATAGTATCGATTACTTTTTCGGTTTAATTGGTATACAAGTTACTAGGTTGCATCCTCTTTTTCCTATAAATAACCGCTGGTATCATTGCAATTATGTGTCGCAGATTAGACAAGAAAACAATCTGTGTGAAGAAATTTTGTGCAGTTTACTTCTCAACAAGTAATTTAGTCAGGAAACGAGAGGGGCTCACAAAAGTCTACCAAGCGCATGAATCCTATCTTTGCCGGAGCCTCCACCGCCACGGCCGCCGCGTCCTCTCAACTTTTCCCTGTCGTTTCTCATCCCACCACCACGAACCCAATAAATATACCAACAGAAAACCACGAAAATCCCCCAAAGAGGAAAAAAGGGAGGCGCGTACCTTCCTCTACCGGAGTGAGCAAGAGGAGAGGAGAACGACGACGAGCTCGTGGTGCGAGTCCTGAGGGAACCGGGGCCAGGTAGGAATCGGAGAGTGGGGAAGTAAACGGGGCAACGGCTTATAATTCGACCCAAGGTGACTCCACTCGAACAAGCCCACATGTTGGTGGTTTTGGAGAGGCGGTGACGGGTTAGCGCACTCGACGGTGGAGCCCATTTTTTATGGGCCTCATGAGGTATTGGGCTGTCGAGGAGTATAGGCCCATTAAGTGGTGGATTGGGCTTTCAGCCCATCTAAACACCCAATTGGGAAAATAGCTCTCACTTTTGGATAAATGCCTGTAATTTTATTGTGGTTTTTAATTTACCAAGTGCCAAGTTATTTAAGTAGGGTCACTGTTACGAAACAGGGTCGTATAAGGAAAACAATATGTGTACTCCTTTGATAATAGTTATCCTTTTCGTATTCTATCCAAAATCTTAAGGTAATGACTTGATGAATTATTTACACTTAAACAAGTTTACTATTTTTGCAAATTTTTTGTAAAAGAAAAATTGTATATCAACAATTACAACTCTCAAGGTTTGAACTATGTACCTCAGTCAAATCGACCTACGTCATAATTATTTTTGTAATTAGTAATGTTGTAATGTAATAGTAACTTTTCTATATACCAAGTAACTAGGCTCTTCCTCCGGAAGAATTTATTTTGGGTAAGTAGATGTAATTTTATTGAAAAACTTTAAATGTCACATATGTGCAGATGTAGATTTCACTCGTATAAAAGTACGAGATTATAACTACGGACCTCACTGAAATCCCTAAAAAAAAGCTCACTTTCTATGTGCTATTTTCAGATGAGTTTCGGTGCTTTCGCGCTTTTCCAGTTACTCATGCTTTGATCATGGTGACATACTATTCTGTTTCATTTTGGAGAATTGGTCGGGCCCGTTCTTGCAAAAGATGATCGATTGTGGACTGAAAAGGCAACATAAAAAGGAATTTCAAACTGGAATGAATGTAAACAGAAAGGCCAGACGCATGCAGCTAAAGAGCTATCGTTCAACACACAATATATGCCGATCTTGAAAAAACAACAACAATATTTGGCTTAAAAGTTTGTCTCTTTCACAGTATGTTTCAGTGTCCGGACCCTTTTGTTTCTGTGCTCGTGTTGGTTGGAAACAGCCATGGATTTGAGTGGAGATTATAATCTCGCACGACATGATTGTTTGACGACATTTTGAAGTTAGTTTGAATATATACATGTTCAACCAATTAAAAAACAAAATTCTTGGCGAGTTTTTTTATATTCAAAGTCGATTACTGTCTAATTTTTAAGAGAAAGATTGTCTCAAATGTATCTTTTATATTCACAAAAGTTGAGATATTAATTTTAGTCTATTATCATTTGAATTTGACTCATTCAAAAGTTTAATATTACTAAAAAAAATACTTATATATGTGACATATTAATTATTGCATTTGTATTTCTGGTACCAGGAACTTTATATTTTGCCACTATGCATTCCACTTTTTTTTAGGGATCACTATGCATTCCACTAGACATCACTTTCAATTTTCAAATTCGAAGAGACGAGAGACTCCAATTCATAAAATAAAATAAAAAAGAGGTGAGAGACTCCACTGGTACCGTAGCTTATGGTAATACTAAAACAGGGCCCATTTCTGATTTCTTGCATTCGATTTGAAGTAATTGGGCAACGATGAGAGAGAAGGCATGGTGCGGTATTTTCAAAGTTCCGCATTTTTTGTTGTTGGGGGAAATTGACGTCCTCCTAAATCCTAATGTGCTCTAGCTTCTTCATCTTGGACTATATGTTATTCAGTCAATCACCACTCCATAATTTGATTAGTTTCCACTTCTAACGAAATGAGTGCGCGCATATTAGTCAACTCACGTTCTCGCTAAACAACGATCCATCGATCACGTAGATAATAAGGAGAGTGCTGTATACTTATAAGAAAATTTACATATATAAATTATATTATCCGCATATTTACTTTATTTACTAATCGAATATAAAATGTCTCTTGATCTGAGTAACCGTCTTCAAATATTAATACTAGTCTTTTCTGTATGTTTTATACGAATACACACCTTAAAAAAATTTAGAAGTCAACTATCTTAAAATTATTTTAGGTCAAAATAACTAAACTTTGAGATTTTTTAGAAATGTTTTGCGAGAAAATAAGTATACAAATGATACTATCAAATCACTAAATTTTTTAAATATATCTTAAACGAGATTAATGGAACCAAGGAGGCTAGCATGTTGGCAACATAGAGAGCAAAGTTAAGGTTACGAAATGAGCATTTAATATTCGAGTACTTGGACATTTACTACACTATCGATTGTTGATTCGAAAACGACAGGCCCCTTGATCAATGAACAGTCATTGAGATAAATTCAACAACCTGTCCATTTTCTGGTTTTAGTCATTGTCTTAACGTACGGGAATTTGAAATCCCCTCGAAACCGGTCCAACCCCAAACCGCGATCTTCGGTAGGTAAATCAATTAATTGGCGAATCCAACGACCCGTCTTCTTTTAGATATCCGTCAGATCACCAGACTCCTCGTTTCCCAGACTCACGGGCCCCACATATTCAAACTCCGCATGTCCCGCTTCCGATTTCCTGCACAGGCACCTAGACCGGCTTCCCTTCCCCCCTTGTGCAAGATGACGTTTTTTAACCGTTATTCGAATATTATCGAGTCTTATAATAGTTTCTTTAGTTCAAAATCGAGTATGATAATACTTATCAGTTACAGTTGATTTAAATAGTAAGTAATTTAAATTTATCCAGAAATATCTTTAAATCAATTTTTAGGAATGTAAAATAAAATATTGAGAAAAGTCTCATTAAGTATCTTGTAGTTTCATACTTTCAAAAATACGACTATATAGTTTCAAATTGAAAATTTAGTATCATGTAGTTTACACATTTTTTCTTGGGCAGGTCCAGGGTAACTGTCATATTTATGGTCTATATGATGTGCCATCTCATCCTTTTTTAACCTAACCCATCCCGCCAATCACCAATCATTGAACAACGTCGGCTTCAAGGGGAGGCACCCGAGAGTACGTAGTATTTACAATTCACCCGACCAGAGCCACTACCGGTTGCCATACTTGCAGGTGAGGAGCGTGGGGTTCATTCAGACGGCGGGAGCCCGGTCGTTCATCGACCCTCGGTTCTCCACCATGAACCTCCACACCTCCGAGAACCTCTCTCTCCTCTTTCTCTCTCTAATCTCATAAAAATGGCGGAGCGAGTCCACCCAGCAAGACGGCGTCGGTCCCGTCTCTGATATGAACCTCTCCCTCGTCGGAGCGCAAACTTCGTACAACTCAACCCCCGAGGTCTCAACAACCCGACAAACCTCCTCGATCAACTCGCCAAATTTAATCGACGTTGGACATGCTTGGGCAACGACGGGGTCTAGGGTTTTAATGATCATAAATTGGGGATTTCGGAGTTTGGAGTCGGCACGGATGCTGGCGAAGCCGACGGCAACAACATAGATGGTGGAGGAGAGAGAGATGTGCCTTTGCCATTTTCTCGTTCGGTTTTGTTTGGTTTGTGGATTGGATTATTCCAGCAAGGCGGATTGTACATGGATCATCCTCCCTTTCTATGTTTCGAATTATTTTGGGTTTGGTGGTCTAAGGGTTTAGGGTTAAAACGTCGAGTTGGGTTGTGTTCAATTTGGGAGGACATGATTAGGTTCGTTTTATTTCATGTCATTTAATCCATGGAGGACATAGCAGAGATGGGGAAGGAAGAAGAAGGGGTGGGAAAAAAATAATGAGTTTATATAATATTTAAATATTGAGCTTTTGATAAAATATAAATAAATTAGAAATTATTTATGTAATTAGTCAGATTACATGTCATTAGTAAGTAATTCCATTCGATGGCCATGTGTACGCCACGTCGGGTTCATTTGGGCGGACAGCTGCCCTAGACCTGCCCGAAAAAAAATGTATAAACCACAGGGTACAAAATTTTCAATTTGAAACTACATGACCTTAATTTTGAAAGTCTAAAACCACATATAACTTACTGAAACTTTTTCCTAAAATATTTACATAACCATCCCTATATAGAACTCAACAAGTGTCAATAGATCTGAATTTATTTAAAAAAAATCATAAACACTCTAAATATAGGCCAGCATCTTAATACCAAAGTTAAAAAATGATGATGCTCTTAAAAAAAATTATATTAATTTTCTGAAAAAATCAACTTTCATTGATTAAACTTACAAATATTTGATATCATAATCATACCATAAAAAAGAAGCCGAACACAATAAAACCCAAGTGAGATTCTATCTTGTCCCCTCCGGTTCAAAACAAGGATCTTGGGACCAAACCAAAAAGAGCCAAACTCATCTCTTTGGTTCGAAACAAACCAGACAATGCCTTCCCTCTTCTTCTACCTCTTCCCTCTCCTCCTCGTCCTACCGTCGTTCACCTCTTTCTCCGCCTCCACGGAGCTCGACCTCCTCCTCCAGATAAAATACTCTCTGGACCCACACGATCAGTACTTGGCCACGTGGGCCCCCACCGCCGACCCATGTGGCGGCTCCTTCGAGGGGGTGGCATGCGACGGGACAGGACACGTGGCAAACATCTCCCTTCAGGGGAAGGGGCTCTATGGCCGGATACCGGCGGCCATTGGCGGGCTTAAGAGTTTGACCGGCTTGTACCTCCACTTCAACGCGCTTCAGGGGGAGATACCGGAGGAGATTTCCCGGCTGAGTCAACTCAGCGAGTTGTACCTCAACGTTAATAACCTCTCCGGGGTGATTCCCGCCCAGATTGCCCGCTTGTCTAATCTCCAAGGTTGGTTTTTTTTTAGCTTTGGGTTTGCTGCTTAAAGTTGCGATCTTTAGAATGTGGGTTCTTCGTGCTTACTGGTTTGCTTAAGCTAGCTTGGAGGGCTTTCCTTTTTAAATTTCTGCATGCAAAAATTAATTGTTTGTTACCTTCAACTTCCTTTGTCTTCGCTAAGATCTTGGGTTCGAGCCTTACGAATATGGGTCAAAACGGGTCGCTTTCATATAGGTATAGTTAAGTGAAGAAAGATTCAAACTTTATTTATATAGCTACCAGGGTCTTGAATGTTGTGTTCTGTAATGTGTCTTTTGACTCTAACGGGTCCTTCTCCTTCAACTTGTGTGGTTTGGGTTATTTCCTTGGTAGTTTGATGAGCTTTCATTGATTTTTGCTGGCTCTCAAAGTAGATTTCTTTGTCGACAGTTATGCAGCTCTGTTACAATAAGTTGACCGGAAGCATACCGACCCAATTGGGGTCCCTGAAGAAGCTCTATGTCATTGCTTTGCAATACAATCAGCTGGCTGGTGCTATCCCTGCGAGTCTCGGGGACCTGCCATTGTTATCACGGCTGGACTTGAGCTTTAATCGCTTGTTTGGCTCGATACCAACAAAGTTGGCGAATGCACCGATGCTGCAGATCTTAAATGTCCGTAACAACAGTCTATCCGGAAATGTCCCTCCTGGTAATGCAATCACTCTCCTGTATAATTTCCGGTTTGGTTACCTATTGGTGCCTGAAACAACTGCATGATGGATATTGACCTCTTTTCTCTTGCTGTATCACCTAATTGAAGCTTTGCGGAGGATGACAAATGCGTTCCAATATGACAACAACCGAGATCTCTGTGGCTTTGGCTTCCCCAATTTGGAAACTTGCACTGCTGTTGATAGTACAAATCCCAATAGACCTGAGCCTTTCACACCAAATGGTCCTCTGCAGAAAGATATCCCGGAGTCTGCAAACTTACCTTCTAATTGCACTGAAACTCGATGTTCACGTTCTTCTAGAAGGCCACAATATGGAATAATCTTTGGGGTTATAGGAATTTTTGTTGTGGCAGCTGTCATTGGACTTTTTACGTTTTCATGGTACCGTCGTCAAAAACAGAAAATTGGAAGTGTTTTAGATGCTTCGGATTGTCGACTTAGCACAGATCAAGCGAAGGAGGTTTCCCGAAAGAGTGCTTCATCACTGATCAACTTAGAGTATTCCAATGGCTGGGACCCCCTGTCCGTAGGCCAAAACGGAAATAGTTATTCCCAAGAAATTCTTGAGAGCTTTATCTTTAACTTGGAAGAGGTGGAACGCGCAACTCAGTGCTTTTCGGAGGTCAATCTGTTGGGCAAGAACAATTTGTTCACAACATACAGAGGGATTCTAAGAGATGGGTCTCTTGTTGCCATAAAGTGCATTGCAAAAACAAGTTGCAAGTCGGATGAGGCTGATTTTTTGAAGGGCTTGAGGATATTGACTGTATTGAAACATGAAAACCTTGTGAGACTGCGGGGCTTCTGCTGCTCGAAAGGAAGGGGGGAATGTTTCCTCATCTACGATTTTGCTCCCAATGGGAACCTGCTGCAGTATCTCAATGTCAAAGGAAATAATGGGAAAGTTCTTGACTGGTCCATCAGAACTTCGGTCATAAACGGAATCGCAAGAGGTCTGTAGATCTTCTCTTTTCGTCTCTTGTTATGTATTAATGCATAATGATCTTCGTCATAAGCTCAGCCATGCCATAGCCATACACTTACATTATGCATAACTGTCGGGTTTCATATAATAGCAAAAACTGATAATCTTGATGAACTGTGATGACTTTCGAACACTGTCTTGGAATTTTATAGATCATCCAGATTGATCCACATTAGATCATGGCATTTTAGTACAATATACTATTATTTTTAAAAGTCCGATGACCACAACCATGCAATTTCCGTGTTAGATGCTTGTCATTAAGTTTTTCTCTCATTTAAACCAGGTCTCCAATACTTGCATGGAAACAAAGGCAACAAGCCGTCTCTGGTTTACCAAAACTTGTTGGCCGAGAAAGTGTTACTTGACGGACGGTTTAATCCATTGCTGTCAGATTCGGGCCTGCACAAGCTTCTTGTTGACGATGTTGTCTTCTCCATGCTTAAAGCAAGTGCAGCCAAAGGATACCTGGCTCCCGAATACACAACTACAGGCCGTTTTACGCAGAAGAATGACATTTATGCATTTGGTAAGATAATATTGCAGATCCTCAGTGGAAAATCCGATGTCACCCAACTGTGTTGCAGCGCATCAGAGTCTAGCAGTGTTGCGGACTACATAGACGGGAATCTTGAGGGCCAGTTCTCAGAATCAGAAGCAGCAAAGCTCTGGAGAGTCGCTTTTCTCTGCATTAACGAGTCTCCATATCATAGGCCGTCTATCGAAACTGTCATTCAGGAACTAGGTTTATAAGGGCTACCTAACTGCCATTAGATATTAAAGATTGTTACCTCGATTTTCCAATGGTCCGAGGTGACATCTGATCCGTCGCTAAACTAGCCAATGCGGTAAGCGAAAGACCAAGTATCACTAGCTGGTTCAGGTCTGTAGATCATCTGTGGATTTTACCAAAGCAATGTAGCCATTTCATTTTGTTTCTTTCTTTCATGGGACACTTCAAAGCCACTTGATGCCTTGGAAAAGCTAGCTACTGTATAAATGGACAAATTGTTGCTTGGCAAAGTGAAACAGAAGTTCAACCTGGACAGAATCCAGACAAGAAGGCCAGACATGAGAGACTTTGTCCTTTATGGACTTGGCTCCTTAACCAGCAAATGCTTGGATGTTGTGCATTTCCCACCCCGAGCATGTGAATAGTTCTTGTCCTCTTTCTCCGGATTTCTTTTGCCACTCTGAAGTAGCTATAACTATCTCTACTAACTAGTTCAACTCGGGTTAAGGATAAACAATTAATTTTTCTTTCATTCACATACAATCCAACACAACTAAATAGTTTTCCTACTCCAGCAATGACCTTGTCTAACCAGGTCACCAAATAAATAAATAATTTCTCACGTCCACATACATGTATTATTTATACGAATTTTTATAAAAAACTAAAATTAAACTCTATACGAATTGAACATATTAGGCTCAATTAATAGAGAATAAAAAATATGAATTTTCATATTTGTATCGAATAATATTGTGCCAAGTGTCATTAGATTAGATAGAAAAAATAACAAAAAATATAAGATGTCCATTAGTTTAGGGTCAGGCTTTTCGGGAAGCGTTGGGTGGAGAGGTCCACGGTTGCTGATTTAGCCTATTGGGCCTACAAGGAACGGCCCACACCAAGGCCTGTAAGATGTCCATTGGTTTAGCCCATTGGGCCTATCAGAAGATAAATCATTTATCGCAGAAAAACACATTGTAGAGAAATCAATAGTGTCGGGACCCTAAAATTTTATTAGATTAGTGATGTTTTAATTAATAGATAAATTAATAATTTATTAATTAGTAGATATTTTATATTGAGTGAACTTAAATTTATTTACATAGGTATATGCATGAATATAAAATAATAGGAACTTAAAGCTACTTCACTGTACTAAAAATAAATATATATTCAAGGTACTGAAATATTAGGAACCATAATATTGGATTACCGGGTAAAAATGAAGCATGTTCAGAGGTCCAAAACTTAGAAAAGATTGTCGAAACCATAATTGAAAACTCAATTGAGGATGATACGATACTATTACAACCGGTTACGAAAAAAGCAATAATAGTGTACAACACTTTATAATTTTTTGTTGCAGTTTGAGAATACCAACCGGAGCTTTTGTATGTCGTGAGAAAAATTAGGGATGAAATTTATTTTTATTTAAATTTTAATAAAAGACAAATAACAATAGATTCATATTTTGTTAAATTATCTTATCTATCTCTATAATCTTATGAGATTATTAATTTATGATGTTGATAGGACCAATAGATTTATAGAAGGGTGTTCAGAAAAAAATATTATCTTATTATTTTATCAAAATTATTAATTTACATAAAAGATCCAACTTGGGATCGGAAAAATTACAATCTTAGAAAAGTTATTAATTTATCGTGTATTAATTTAATATGATATCTTGATTAGCTTGTCTGTTAGACAATGGCGAAAAACCTTTGCCATGACACTGGATGATACGAGCAACAACGCGCAATGAATAAATGTGTTCTTATACTATGTTAAATTTTTTACATCTAACTGAAAATATTAAGGTAATATAATATCATGATTCGTTTGCGAGTTAGATAGACAAAGGCAAAAACCTTTGGATGAGCAATTTAAATTAAAATAAACGTGGCAGCTGTCAAGTTTAAATAATAATTTCTGTATTATCTCTTCATAATTAGCATGTGTTTGTAGTTTTAATTGGATGGTGGCTGCGTAGTCAACTTATTAGCAAAATTATTCACAAATGTGATGCGGTGCAGTGAACGTTAGTGACTTGCAAATAAAATATATATTCTGATATCATCGCAGGAGTTGATCTTTTTTAGGGCAGTTTTTTTAAATAGGAAATTAGGGCAGTTTACATGTTGATATAGCAACTCAATATATTCAGGTCACTTATAATGATTTGACTTTTGAGCCTGGTAGGTTTATCTCGTATTGAAGATTTTTTAATATGAGTTTCGCTGTTCGTCGCATCATTAATGGGAAATTAATAATTTATAGGCTAACATAGTCTTGAATTATTATAGAGATTGTTCTATTTGTAAGATTTCAAATTAATTTTTTTAGTAAAAATCTAAGTTTTTTTACTATGGAATCAACTCCATTCGTCCTCGCTTTGTTCCTTGTGGTGGTCAGATTTTAGACCCTACATTTCAGGTCGTTAATTTTCAACGATAATCAATATCTCCTCGCTAATTGAAGTGTTGTGAAATTAAACGTAAGTATGAAATATTCACGTTGCATTAAAGTATTGGATTAAATAGTGAAATTTTAAAAAATATTTTTTAGTAAATTTATTCATTGGCTTGTTGTTATTCATGTGATCCACGTTTCATGGCATTACGACGAAATAACAATTTAACGGGCAGCCGTCCTAGGGGTACGGCCAGCAGAAGAAATAAAAACGACCGCAGCTCCTGACTTGTTCCTCCGGCTATTCTTTAAAATTGATTGCGATTTTTCGGAAGATAATGCAAAAAACAACAAAGATGACGAGATAAATGGATATGGTCATTGACTATAAGCTTCTCTTTCTGTCCTGTTCTGGGTAAAGAAATGCTAATTTCAGCTGGACTTTGTCTACTACTCTTTGTTTGGGAAGAGTAAAAACTAGAGTGAAAAATGGGAGAGGGAGAGAGAGAGAGAGTATTATATCGCACAGGGGAGTGTCGTGGCTTGTACTTGCCGGTAACTGCATATGGCCTACTTGCTTTTCATGTCGATGAAACCTCGGGAAAATATCCATCCGTGTTTTTTTAGGGAAAAGTGGCGCTAAGCCTATATTAAACACGAGTTATAGAACAATAAAGAAAAGTACAGACAGAAGACAAGAAACCCAAACAGAAAACGAAAGCCGATCCGATGGCAGCAGGGTGGCACAAAGGGGGAAGCGATAGGCGATCGAAAAAGCACGAAGGCTAACGATCGGGACGAAATTCTGCCGAAGCAAGCTTCGGCCAACAACCTCAAGACAATGTCAAGAGGGCAACTGAATGTATACAAGATACACTCAGATGAGAGCCAAGGTCGACGTAAATTGACCGAGACAAGGTTCTCCACCCGCAACCACCGGACAGGCAACGAAATACGAAAGGATCTCAAATCCAAGCAAAAACACAATCCAAGCAATATCCATCCGTGTTGTGGTGGTAACTTTATTGAACTTATTGTATAGTTTTTGACTTTTTTCTGATATTTTTAATTATATTTAAACATGGTTGCAAGTAGGAAAGATTAAAGAAGTTGGTGAATCTGATAGCAAGAAAGTTGGTGACTTAAGTTTGGATGAACGATGAGCGGTGATTTTAACTATAACGTTTCTAAGATTGAGAATTTTTTGTCTTCATGAAAGGCGCACCGATCTGTGTACTATTTCAGAGAGAAGTTCGATGATAAATGATTTGATTTTTTTTCGTAAATACTATTTTAGGTGATATCAAAACTTGAGTATTGCCTGTCCCTATTTTAGTCTCTCTCAATGATATTTTTTACATCCACTAGTTTGAAACTAAAATTTTCTTAAATAAATCCAAATATTTTGCCACTTGAACCAGCTAACTCTTATTAATTTTCATTCGTAAATATTAAATCCATACCTTTTCTCTTTATCAATGGGAATTAGCTCTCGTTGATTTATGGTACCTTTAAAAGATATATATGTCGTGCGAACCGTACATATATAGTCACGGAAGTATCATGAACGTTTTGACCTTATCCAACCGCGTCAAGGCCACTAGATATGAAGTAGTTGAAGCAGCTTATTGCCCTAATGTCTAAAATCCCATACGAACAAGTTCAATGTTCCTACATAAAGTCAAAGCATCCCTTGTACAGAGAAGCACCATTGTATCCGGTCAACTATATTAAGCGAAACATTGTTAGATTCCAATCTACCATACATCTGATTGTTTAATTATTTTTTATATCGTTAGATCGCTGTATAGTTCCTTCCCAAAGATTAACACTCTCCTAGTTAGTAAACTTATTTATAAGTGTGCAAATTTATATATAAACTTGATTCTGTGGTCTGTTGTTATTTATACGACATATATTTTATCGCACGTTGATGAACTCAAATCCGTACAAATTTCAGTCAGGTACTATGAACTAGTCCAATAGGGTGCAATACCAAAATGAACTTTTATCACAGCATACTAAACTAGTTCTAGGGCTCATCAATGGAATCTCCCCATCTGGGGGACTCCGGTGGGCCACCTGAGCCACACCCAACGCCTCCGAGAGGAGGAAAAAAGGGGAGGGGGGAGTCTGGGTCCATTGACGCCCCCGGTAACGGAGAGGCAGTACCCCAGCAACCCGAGGAAGGGGAAAGACGCCGGAAGCTAACGTTTCGGGATGCTACCATGGGAAACTCCGGGGAAGACCAACCGCCCCCCAACAACCACTACATGTTTGAACATGAGGAGGTAGTGTCGAGCGATTCAGAAGATGAAGGCGATGATGACCCGGACTGTCCTACCATTCGCTTAACAAAGGAGGACAAAGTCCGGATGCGCAAACCATGGTGGAAATCACTTATCGTGAAGGTGCTGGGAACCCGAATTGCCTTCCCCTTCCTTAAGCGCAGACTTGCGCAATTGTGGGGGTTACCAGCAGATTTTTTCATGGTTGATTTGGGGCATGTGTACTTCCTTGTTAAGCCGCAATCGGACCACGAGTATGAACACATCTTGATGGATGGTCCTTGGATGATTGCGGATAGGTATGTTACTGTCCAAAGATGGGTCCCAGATTTTGATCTGACGACGGAAATCACTCGTGCGATTGTCTGGGTTAGAGTACCGGATCTGGCCATTGATTTCTATGACATGGCCTTCCTCAAGAACATTGCCAGGAGCATAGGTACACAAATTAGGATCGACACCAACACAGAGCAATTCGCCAGAGCAAGCTTTGCGAGAATTTGTGTCGAGGTTGACCTGATGAAGCCTCTTCGGTCAAAGTTCAGGGCACGATGGAAGGTGAGACGCCTCCAATATGAAGGGCTACACCTTATTTGCAATGGGTGCGGCATCTACGGACACTCGGCCATGGAATGCCCAAATGCAAATACTAGATTGTTTCACCAGAAGCAGCCAGAGCTGGCTTTCCGACCAGAGGTTGTGGACCGGTTTGAGATTGGATGGTGGTCCAGAGGCAGACCCGGGGAAGGAAAGCTTACGTGGCTAATCAAACCAGCCCCATCAATTTGCCAAATCTGGGTAAACACGCACCTGTCGAAGAAAAGGGGAAAATTCAGGGAACCAATTCCAGATTATCCGGATTTGAAGTGCTCACAACGGTCACTGAAGAGGACCTGCCAATAGCCCAGAATTCCCAAGACCAACCCAACGGCCATAATTCGACACCAAGCTCTTCAAAAGTCCAAACACAAGTCAAGCCCACTAATGGGCCCAAGACAAATCCTCCTAAGGGAGATAAGACCCTGTCCAAGTCAACATCCAAGTCAGCCCATCCTAAAGAGCCGAGGCCCAAGCAGCCGTTGACATCCAAACTGACCCCCTCTCAAATGCCCAAACAGAAGCCTACCCAGACCCAAGCTCGTCCCACCCCAAACAATTACCTAGTCAATACCAAATAACTAACTTCCCAGCCTCCCCTTTCGTCCTCTCCTTATCCTTCAACACCCATAGAAACAGAAGTGGAGTTCTCTTGTGCTGAAGGGGAACCACCTGATTGCCCCACTCAGGGAAAGTTCTGGAGGAAAGATCCGGGGAAGATGGAACCTCCCAGCCCACCACCAGAGGACAAGGTTGACCAGATGGAGCTGACCAATGACCAGGAGGGTCTAGAAATGGAAAGTACGAGCCATGGTAAAGAATCCACCTCACACGAACAGGGCTCAGGCCCAACGAGGGAGTCCTCCTAACCCAAGCCTAGGCGGTCTGCCTAACTCACCAGGTTCGCTCCCTATGGATCTGGATATCCTGGTGTGGAACTGCCAAGGGGCAGCCAGCAAAAGATTTAGGTGTGTTACGAAGGAAATGGTAAGAGACTACAAACCCGATATTCTTGTTTTGTTGGAGACATGGGTATCAGGGACAAGAGCGCTGAAGATAGCTAAAACCTTGGGTTATTCTGAGGTAATCCAAGCCCCTATGCAAGGTCAGTCCGGAGGGATATGGATCCTTTGGAGGCACCAGGAAATCAACATAACTATCTTGAAGCTGGAGAGACAGTTTGTACACGTGAAGGTTAACAGCGGGTGGGCTTTTACGGCAATATATGGACACCCACGACCGGAGCTCCGGGAACATTTATGGCCGGCCCTCTCAGAAATAGCCTCGCACACTACGATCCCTTGGCTATTGGCGGGCGACTTCAACATATTTACTCCGGCCGATGGTAAGCTTGGAGGCCGGCCTATAAGAGGGCGACGTCATACCAACTTCCAAAAGTGGATTGAGGAAACCCAATTGGTGGACTTGGGATTCATCGGACCCCGCTTCACCTGGACAAGGAATGGGGTTTCAGAGAGGCTTGATCGTGGGCTGGCAAACCTCACTTGGAGACTTCGGTTCCCTGAAGCCCAGGTCTGGCACCTCCCGCGATTAAAATCTGATCACAACCCGCTCCTTATCCGGACGACCCCACCTACCAATCTCAGGCCAGGCATGAGGCTTTTTCGGTTTCAAGTGGCATGGCAAGCTGATCCGAGATTCCCCCAATTTGTGACGGAAGCTTGGGATCCTATCGCTAAATTGCCTGAAGCATGTGATAGATTTTCCAAGGAAGCCCAAATTTGGAACCGGGAAGTGTTCGGAAACATTTTTAAGAAGAAGAGAAACCTTACGAGCCGTATCGCTGGAATTCAACGGGCCCTAGCGGTTGGTCATAACAGATTCCTCACCAACATGGAAGTAAAGTTGAAGAAAGAACTTGAGGTGATCTTAGAGCAGGAAGAGATCCTCTGGTTACAAAAGTCTCGCAAGGATTTTCTCATGAATGGCGACCGCAATACCAAGTACTTCCACGCCACGACGTTGGTGAGAAGGAAGCACAATAGGATCGAGGCGTTAAAAAGTGAAGTAGGAGACTGGATCTCGAATCCGACCGAGCTTCGCAATTATCTAACCTCATACTTTTGCAGGTTATACACAGATGAAGAGGATGATAGGGGACCTGCCGTTATTCCTAACCTTTTTGTACAGATTTCACAGGAGGAAAATGAGGGATTACAAGCCAGCCCCACTACCTTGGAAATCCGTGGAGCCCTTTTTGCTATGGCACCTTTGAAATCCCCGGGCCCGGATGGCCTACATGCGGCTTTCTTCCAAAAGCAATGGGATACGGTCAATCAGAACCTAGTGGACTACATCCAACGGATCTTCTCGGGGGACGAGTCCCTGGAAGCTGTTAACACGACGGCTTTAGTCCTTATTCCTAAGATTGACCATCCCGAGTACCCCGCACATTTTAGGCCTATTAGTTTGTGTAATGTCTCCTTTAAGATTATTACTAAACTTTTGGCTGCTAGGTTACAAAAATTCATGCCGAACTGGGTGGGCCCGCACCAAAATAGTTTCGTGCCAGGCAGACACATCACGGGCAATATCATTGTGGCACAAGAAGTGATACACACTATGAGGACCCGACGGAAGGGCAAGAGATTAATGGCAATCAAAGTGGACCTTGAGAAGGCCTACGATCACATTCGTTGGTCCTTCGTAAAATAAACACTTGATTCACTTAACCTCCCATCCCGCCTGATCGATGTAATCATGAGCTGTCTAACAACTTGCTCTATGCAGGTCTTATGGAACGGCGAAGCTAACGAGTCATTCAAACCAACGCGAGGCATAAGACAGGGCGACCCTCTCTCCCCCTATATCTTTGTTCTATGCTTAGAGAGATTAGGTCATCTCATTTCTGCTAGCATTAACCGTGGAGAGTGGAAGCCAATCTCAATTTCGAGAGATGGCCCAAAACTCTCCCATATTTTCTTTGCTGATGACCTACTATTGTTTGCGGAAGCCTCCACTCAACAAACTGGGATTATTGCTAACATCCTTGATGAGTTTTGTAGTGTTTCAGGGCAGAAAATCAGCAAGGTAAAAACTAAACTATATGTTTCTAAAAATACCTCCAGCTCTCTTGCGAAAGAACTTGCTAGGAATTTGGGGGTCTCTCTCATGCGCAACCTGGGCAAGTACCTGGGTATGCCTTTGCTCCACGAGCGTGTGACGAAGAGCACCTACCAATTTCTCCTAGACAAGGTTCATGCCCGACTTAGTGGATGGTGTGTTGAGAAACTTTCCTTTGCAGGAAGAGAAACCCTTGCTAAATCAGTCATATCGGCCTTACCCACTTATGCGATGCAAACTGCGAAGATCCCTGTTGGTGTTTGTGACGATATAGAGAAGTTACAGCGAGGCTTCCTATGGGGCTCGTCAACGGATAAGAAAAGACCACATCTGATTGCTTGGGAAACTGTTTGTAAACCAAAATGTGCAGGAGGACTGGGATTCCGACGCCTTTGGGATCAGAATATGGCACTACTGCTGAAGCTAGCGTTTGATCTGATCTCGAATAGGGAGACCTTATAGGCCCGGGTTCTTTGGGGGAAATATGTGAGAGGTGACACAGCCTGCCCACCTTCGGATTGCAGCCCAACTTGCTCACCCCTGTGGAGAGCGATAAGTTCCATATGGCCAATTCTCAAACAAGGGATCAAATGGAATATGAGGAATGGAGCCTCGATATCCTTCTGGAAGGACAAATGGCTCCCCAATGACCAGCCGCTCCTAAATTCTATAATGAAACCAGTTCCAAGTAACCTGTTAGATATCAGTGTGCAAGAAGCCACTCTTCCTGAAGGCGTTTGGAACTGGAGTGTGTTTGGAGAATATTTGTCTAATGAAAGCTTACTCTTAATTGCAGGAGCTGCCACGCCCAGGGAGGAGAGAGGACCAGATCAAATCAGCTGGAGTAAATCAACCTCGGGCAACTTTACAACAAAGTCTGCGTACGATTTGATTAGGGAGTGGGACACTCAGGATAGCAATAGGATGTGGCAAAACCTTTGGGCCTGGAAGGGGCCGCAAAGGTTGAAAACCACGATGTGGCTCGTGGGACACGGTAGAATCATGACAAATGCAGTTCAGTGCAACAGACATATGGCGGATAATGCGAGTTGTCCGTGCTGCAGAAATGAAATTGAAACGGTGTTGCATGCTCTTCGTGACTGCCAGGGAGTTCGCCTGACTTGGACCAAGCTTCTCCGTGCCCATGGACGGAACATTTTTGATTTCTTTACATGCGATTTACTTACTTGGATGCAGTCTAACATTTTAAATAATCTTGATTGGACCACAGTTTTTATTACTTGGAAGTGGAGAAATTACCAGGTATGGGGTGAGGGTGAACCTCGTCCCCCTAATCCACTTGCATCGTTGTGTAATAGGGTCAAGAAAATTAAGGAAGCTTGGGAAGCTGCCGGAAAGATGGCTCCGGTATATGAGAGGCATGCGAGGCTAATAGGATGGGAGAAACCACCAAGCGGGTGGTCAAAGCTGAATACAGATGGTGCCTACCGCACATCGAGTAGGAAAGCTACTGCCGGAGGTATCTTGAGGGATAGCAACGGATCTTGGTTGGGCGGTTTCGCGAGTTATCTGGGAAGCTGTACAAGTGTAACAGCCGAATTCTGGGCTGCACTCCAAGGACTTCAATTTGCATGGGATTTGGGCGAGAAACACGTTATACTGGAAACTGATTCCATGCTCGTTGCAACTGCGCTCCAATCTCCAACTGGTGCTGAACCCCATGAGACCCCAATACTTTTTGACATCCGGGAGATCTTATCAAGAGATTGGACAGTGAAGGTTCAACATGTGTACCAAGAAGCGAATTCGAGTGCGGATTGGCTAGCTAATATTGGGTTTAACCTAGAGCTAGGAACACATGTAATGGAAGTCCCCCGAGTGGCCTTGGTGAGCTCATTCTCAGGGATATTAGCGATGTGGCCTTTCCAAAGTCTGTTGTAAGAGGTTTATGAATAAACTTTTATAAGGGGCGTTAGCCCCTCTTTCTGACAAAAAAAATGAACTTTTATCCTTTATCAATTGGAATCTTGGAAATTAATTTTCATTTATCAGTATTTTTAAATGAACCTTACTGACTTGTGATAAGATCACAAATTGCTTCAAAAAAAATTTACTCCAAGTTGTATGTTTGACTCTGGAAAATTTCTTGTCCACGTTGCATGGTTGACTTTGGAAAGGCCGATTACGTGCCCGTGATCTGTACCGCGCGAATGACATAATATTTAAATACATTGTAATATATTTTCCCTTTAAAAAGAAGCATCCGTTAGACAGTAACAACCAAGATGATATTTTTTTTGGTGGGACCAATACGATAAATTGTATACATAGTTTATTTTTTGTACCATCCCCTGGTCAAGCTCTGGATGAAGCTTTAACGACGTTTTTAAAGACATGTTTAACGACATTTTTAAAGACATCTAAGGGATCTTGTTTTATAAATTTATATATTCTCAAATTTTTGCTATTAAATAAAAAATTATGTTAAATCTTGAGATTACATCATCTTTGTGAGTCTAGGGATTGATTATAAATGTGAAAATTTTATTTACTATCTTAAAATTTTGAGTTAAATATGAAGATAATGCGTGTCAATATCCTCAAGAAACAAGAGGCATCTTAGATTATCTCATAGTTGCAAATGTCATCTACCTACTTATAACGAATTTTTGCAGAAACCAATTCACATCTTGCATGGTAGATCCCGAATTAAGATTAGTCCATTAAGATCTGTCATTTTCGATATAATAGTAAAGTATTGTAGCACCTTTTATTGAAAAGTTAACAAACAGAATAACGCTCAAAGGATTCCTATCGGTGCTTCAACCCAAAATTTTAAGGCAATAAGTTGGTAGATTTTTCATATTTATAAATTTGCTCTCCACTCTCGCACTAAGCGATGTGAGATTCTCAACACGACTCTTCAAACGAGATCCTTCGGTTTGAAGATTGCATGAGATTTGACTTCACCAACATGCAAGAAACGGATATCGTGCGAGCACAACAATGAGCACAATATCAACATGTTCTGATAACATGTTAAGAATCTCCATATCCAACTCAAAATCTTAAGGCAATAAGTTGATGGATTTTTTACACTTATAAACTTGCCCCCCACTCTCGCATTAAGCGATGTGAGATTCTCAACACGGTCTCCTTCAACTATCAAACTTCAATTGCGGTTGCCAGATTTTTTATGCAGGAGACTAGCAGAAAATGTTTAGCAACTAATAAGATTTTGATATTATTAACTATGAAGGGAAAAAACCATCAAGAAAATTACTCTCAATAAAACTCGATGGCGCTCAACTCTCATAAAAACCGATAGAACCGTTGAGCCATAAATGGCAATAAGAAACAAACAAAAAACCATACGAACTCAGTTACTTAATGACACATACCTTTATCTGTTCCGTTTTCTGGGCCGTTGGTTCTGATTTTTCAAAAGCAGCCACGAAGAACCTTCAATGAGGTCATATAGAGGAGGAAGATGGCCAGCCTATTTAATTCGAACCGAGTCCCATAAAAGGTGCTTGTACTTATCCAAATTGCAATATTTTAGTGAAAGTCCCCGAATATTCTACCAAAATAATAATTAATTCCTCAAATAAGCCTCCTTTTGTGTTGCTAGTAACGTACTATATATTATTAAAAAAAATAAGATTCTGAAACGTAGACCGACTTATAATAAATGTGGTTTGGTCTTATCAAAACCCGCCCTAAAAGTCTTACCCCGATGACTATGAGAGATGCGCTGTTTAGTATATAACCATTTAATTTATTTATGATATCAAACTGACTAATTTTAATTTGCATAAAGTAAATTTTTTGAAAAATACTAAAACTATCTCAATGAGTATTAAACATTTATTGTATAACAAAAAAAAGGCTCGAACTTGACATGATGCTCGAACTCGAACTTTATTGATTAAATTAAAAAGTCTCACCGTTGTTCAATTGGTACATAACCATTCAATTTTTTTTTGAAATGTCATACCATTCAATTGGCTGTCCATTTTTTATGTTTTTTACTCGTAGATTAAAAACGACGTTTGTTGGGCTAATTAATCAGCAAATTTGTTGAGCTCATAGAATTACGTATTTTATATCTTATATCCTGCGTCGTGATAGGGATATGGCACTCGATTGCAGCGTTGATAACGATGTGAGGTGTCTTTTATGTTCTTTTTTCGAACGATGCTTGCATATGCCTAGTTAGCTTATAAAGATTCCCAACTTGTAAGGCTTATAAATGTTATTGTTTTCCAAAACTGCGTATTATTCAGATATTTACTGTATGGAATAATTTGGTACCGAGAAAATATTTACTGTATAATTTAGTTCGGACAAGGTATATGATTATAAAAAATAATATATTGTTGTATCAAATTTGAACACTTGCAATCTAATGATTCAAAATTAAAAATCTAGTTAATCTTGAACTAAATGCTCCCTTCTAATTTGAATTCTCACTTATATTTACTAAATTGATTACTATTTTAATAACTAGGAGGGGGGAAAGGTCTTAAAACTCACTCCAAAAGAGCAGCCAAGTCTTTCTTTCTTTAATTGCCTAGTTGTTTCTTTCCCCGCTTTTCAATTAATTGCATTGTCTTCTCTGGTGGATGGATGATATGAAAATTGAAAAAGAAGTTGACAAAAGCAACATAGAGACAAAATTGCAGAACGAAGCACTTTTATTTTATTTTTCAAACCAAAATCAATGTGCGAATATCTCCAAGCACAAATTGCGTGCGCAAGAAAGAAACAGAGGATAATCATTGAAAATAGAAAAAAAAAAAATCAGTGTCCTTTCTGTTTCACGTACAATCTTCTAAATCGAGCTTATTATAAATTGGAATCATGGCTAAAATTAAATCATGAACGTTTCCCCAACTATTCTCATATGGAAATATCAACAAACTAATACTTGTTTAAATTAGATAAAAATTTTAAATGATAATAAATCCATCCAATTTTATATTATCAAGGCTCAACTTGTAGACAACTTGCAGTGTGATAAATTTATGTAAAATATCTAACTAATAATATTTTAAATCTGAAAGGTAATGAAAATGCACCGACCAACCTCGACAAAATTATACATGTGAGATTATACAGCCAAAAAATTTATAACCTAACAGCACAAGATTTATAACCTAAAGCACAAGACGTTACAATTATATAAGAACTCTAGAGTTCAAATCTTGGTATATGTTATGGTGTAAAAAATTTACTTAAAAAAAATAATAGACTATAACACAATTCAGGTATTATTTGGAACTTGAGCAGCTCTGTAATAATTAATCTCACGGAAACCAGAACCCCACATGTCGAAAAAGTTAAGCAAATGTCAACGCTCCAAGAGAGGAGAAGAGAGAAG
The DNA here is from genome assembly GCA_963995505.1 of Hypericum androsaemum. Taxonomy (NCBI): domain Eukaryota; kingdom Viridiplantae; phylum Streptophyta; class Magnoliopsida; order Malpighiales; family Hypericaceae; genus Hypericum; species Hypericum androsaemum. Next base: position 2,446,503 of record OZ023185.1, read on the forward strand.
AACAAACATTTCTCTTTCTACTTCTTCTAATCCTTCTCTCTCTATATAAGTGCCCACAATATACCTACCGCCCACCCAGTTATAGCTCCTTCCTTCTTCCTCCTCCAAACCAATTAAAGACAAACAAACACAACCCAGAAAGAAGAACCCCACAGACCACACCACATAATAAAGCCAGACCTGATAGATAGATAGCCTGAGAAGCTTATCAGACAAGACAACAACATGAAGTTGGTTTGGTCCCCTGAAAAGGCCTCCAAAGCTTACCTTTCCACTGTCAAATCTGTAAGCACTCCACACATCTATCTATCCCACTTCCATTTTAATTTAGCTTTCTTTGTTTTCCTCGTGAAATATTTGATATATAGAGTCGGAACACTTTAGTTTACCTGCCAAAGAAAGATTACCTATTTTTTATTATGTTATTTTAAATTGATTTTAATGGCGAGGTTTGATTTTAAATTTTCATCATTCCAGTGCAAGAATCTCGAAGATTCCGGCGTGGCGGAGCTCCTCTCGGCGATGGCGGCGGGATGGGACGCTAAGATGATCGTGGAGACGTGGTCTCGCGGCAGCCCGACCGCGACCAGCTTCGGCCTGGCCGTCGCCGCCTCCTGCACCGGCGGGAGACACGTGTGCGTGGTCCCCGACGAGAGGTCCAGATCGGAGTACCTGGCCTCCGTCCACGCTTCCGTTCCGGAGTCGAGGACGGAGCTCATCGTCGCGGAGGCGGAGGAGGAGGCAGTGGCGGCGCTGAAGGGGGTTGACTTCCTGGTGGTGGACTCCAAGCGGAGGGACTTCCCTAGGGTTTTGAGGTCCGCGAGGCTGGGCCCAAACGGTGCCGTGTTGGCCAGAAAGAATGCGTGTCTGAGGCCGGCTGTCGTTTCCGGGTTCAGGTGGGCCCCGGCGCTGGAAAGTGGGACACGTGTCGTGAGGTCGGTGATCTTGCCGGTGGGCAAAGGGCTCGACATCGCGTATATTGGGGGAGGGAGGAGCAAGAACGGCGGCGGTGGGCCCACTGGTTTCAAGGGAACCCGTAGCCGTTGGATCGAACACGTGGATCAAGAGTCAGGGGAAGTACACGTGTATCGAGGATAGGCTAGTTGGCGAAGTGGAGCCATCAAGAATGGAGGCCCAGTTGTAAATATTAATGGGCCTATGAGTTTCTTGATGGTTAATGGGCCCTTATGTAAAGAGGTCATCGAAATGGGCCGCTCACGAGAAGCTCTAACGTACTTTTTCGCGGCTTTTTTTTAATGTCTTGAGTAGAGGCAACTTCGATAATGTTCTTTTAAGTTGTATTTAAATCTAAAACTTCATAAATCAAGTTCCTTGTTTAAGTTTCGTGGAAGTTCGCCCCTTTAGGCCGACTGCTTTTGGCCCCGGCCACTTCCTTCTATTTGTTTTACTTCCAACCCCGCTCATCAACACGCTTCTCTGATTCGAGGATAAAGAAGTACGACTAATAATGCATTAAATTCAATATTCCTCTTTCAAATGGACGAAAATTTATACCAACTTTGATTCACTAATAATAAATCATGAATTTTGTACGAGCAACTAATTTTAATACCATGTTATAATGTAAGAGTGAGTAATTGGTTTAAATCGGACCGAACTGATTTGAATCATAGAAAACGAGAACCAAAAAAAGGGGATTAAACATATGTGAACCAATCCGATTAGGTTCTGGATCTTGACCAGAACCAAACCTAAAAAATAGTTCTGATCCGGTCTGAATCCTAGGACCAGAAAATCATAATGAATAGACACCCTATTGAACGAAAAAATTTGTGCATCTAAAAATTGAGGTTTGGAAAAATATTTATAAATTACTTCATCATGTCCTTGAAAATATAAGGTTCGAACTTCCCTGTAAACTCATAGCGAAATAATTAATTACTATCTAAAAAAGAACCATCTACTAATGTGAAATTGTGCATCTAAAACTTTTATGTAGAATTAAATTGTTAAAACTTGACAGAAGTTAAGACTAAAGAGAGGAGCTTCTTTGAATAATTGGTAAAACTTAATTGAAATGGCTGAGACCATTTTATGTTAGGGCGATGAAGGCCTTGTAACGTATGAAAAAATTACAGTTGAGTCTAAATTGTTACGTTATCTACAAAAAGATTCAGACCAAATTCGAGAACCATTTTTTGAGCAAACAAAAAATCGATCTGGACCAATTTTTTTTTCCAAATTTCTTCTTTCGTGGTTTTTTTTCTCACCCATATTAATATAATGTTCTAGATACCCACCAAAAAAATATAATGTTCTAAACTACAAACAAACACACACACCAATTGCACCCTTAGACAGGAAGTTTCCGATTGCGATCCGGTTACCGTTTTGAGTATCGAAAGACTTATTAGTGCATGATTTAACCAGAGTCAAAATTACCTTTTCGTGATTCGAGTATTCGATTGAACAGCAATTAAACAGTAGAATATATCAGAGCTTGATGTGTATCCGGGTAGACCTAGTTAGAGGAGGCAAGGAGGGACTGTGCTGTAATTTCAGAAGAAGGTCAGGAGAAATTGGTAATTTTGCCAAATTGGGGCAAAATTAGAATTAAGGTTTCCACCCTTTGGAGATTGGCCGCTGCGCATGGAGGGAGCCGCCGCCGCAACTCGCTGCCCATTGTCCGGACTCTGCGTGGGCGTCGTCGGATTCCAGCCCTCGTCCACCACCGTGAGCCGCAACACGCAGCTGTCCAGAGAGGAGGAGAAGAAGACCCGTCGGGGAGAGAGAGAGCTCGCGGCAAGAGATGCCTGCGCGAGGAGAGAGAAATCGTCCGCCGCGCTGGGAGGAGAGCCTCGCACCACTGCTGCTCCGTGAAGAGAGGAGTCCGCGGTCCCGTCGCGCCACCTTACAGCGTCTGTTTGCTGTTCGATGTCTCCAATGAAGGATCGTCGTTCGCCGAATTTCGGGGAGAGAGAAAAATCGGGGAGGGAGAACCCCCGAGCACAGCTATTCTGCCGCGCCGGGAGGAGGAAGACCGCCGCGCATTGCTCGAGCCGACCGAGGCCGAGCCCCACCGTCCCAGCCTATGCTGGCCGCCGTCGTGATGGTCTGCCGCCGTCCCTTGCTCCTTTGGGTGTTTGGGTTGTTGGAGAAGAAATCCTAGATTTCAGTTGACCAAAAATCAACAGTGTGATTAAAAGTCAAGGGATTGGCTGATTTATGATATTTTTTCAATAGTTATGCAAATTGGGCATATGAGGAGCATGGTGATTTGTTTGTCCGAGTTGAGAAGAATTTGGCCGAGTGAAGGTCAGATTGAGGTCCTGTTGAAACTGATGAGTTCAAGTCAGGTAGATTCACAGAAAATCGGTCATGAGGTTTGGTTCAAGGTGGAGAAGTGATACTCCCTTTTTCTGTGGAATTTGATCGGATCGTGGGTTAATAGTGTAGGACCAGGAGGTGGGTGAAGACCTTGAGCAGAGCTTGGGCCTAATACTCGTTGACAAGGCGCATATGTATTGCAGGGGTGGCGAAGTGCAGTTTAGCACTGTTGTTGCAAGTGTCAAATTACTCACATGTTCCGCAGGTTACCACCAGGTTGTCCACGAGGATGAAAGAGTGAGGTGCAATAATACCAAGCAAACATGTCCAATAAGGTGTTCACGAGAATGTGATGTAAAGCCGGAGTGAGGCAGTCACGAGAAGGTGATGTAAAGTCCAAAAGTTGGTGCCGTCTTCTCCTGTTTGATCGAAGATCGGTTGAGAAAGTATGGCACCGAAGAGCAGGGTGCAGCTTGCGTGCATACTGCGTTCTCTTGATAGATCAGTGACCAAGTAAAGGTAGAGATTTTCCGTGGAGGTGGAGTATCGAAGATCGGTTGAGAAAGTATGGCGCCGAAGAGCAGGGTGAAGCTTGTGCGCATACGATGTTCTCCTGATGTGTTGAATGATTGAGTGAAGATCATGGTGAGTAGATACTTGTGGAAGACTCCAAGTGAAATTTTCCGGATTAAGGCGGATGATGAAGTAATGTTCGAGGTGGAGCATGAAGCTTAATAGAAGAGGCACGCAGTGAAAATGATGATCGGACGTGGAAGAGCAAGTGGAGCTCGAGATGACAATTGGTTTTAGAATTTGAGCCAAGGTGGAGATTGTTGAAAATGTCTCAACTTCCTATTTAGTTATTGTCTAATGTAATAGGATTCTAATTAGGAAAAAACTCTAGGATTAGTCTTCTATAAATAGGAGGGCAGTGTTAAGGAGTTCCTTGGGGCTAAACACAATAGTACAGTAGTGTAGGCAGGGAGAAGGGCTTGAAGCTGGTAGCCTCGCCATAGCCTATGTATCCGTTGTACTCCATATCATAGTGAAGATCGTCTATGCCCACGTAGAGTAAGTCAGTTGACCGAACCACGTATATCGCGTGTCCTCGGTATTTCTATTAGTCTCCTATCTCTCTATTGTTGTATATAAACCTATCGAAAGTGCTTCTGCTGCCCTAACATGCTTTATTCTTCATACCAAGAGTTTGAACATCTAATTGGCTGTCACAATGATACAGAAGAAAGACTGAAATTTTTTCTCACTATTTTCCTGATACCTTATCTGCTCTGATACCGAACCTCTGTAGAAAGCTAAAGGAAAAGCTGGCTCAACTTTAACTCCCATGCACAATCTGAAACAACACAAAATGTTATATCAGGTGCTTAATCGAGCACCGAATAATTCAAGACAGTCGTCATAATAGAAAGATAAGCTCACTCACACGAAATAAATTTCAATTCACTCAATGTTAATCCGAACGACTTTCTTCGGCCTTGCTGCAGATTGATTTGACCTAGCAACAACTTCTGATCTTTTGTCCATGACCCTTTGAGCCTGTTCTACAGACGGACGAGCCCAACCTTCATTAGCAGTTCTGTCATCGTATGCGGCGTCTCTAAAACCTACACGCCAGTAACAGATGCATATCAACACAAATGTTGCTGCTCCTAGCACAAAAATGATGCAACCATGCATCACAAGGGAGTGACTATGAAAGTACCAACCAGATTGATTACTCGAACCAAACGACAGGGCCTTAAAATTTCCCTTCCATGCCTCTTCAAACCGGGCTAGCTCATCTGTAGAAGCAACAGACAACGAATACCAACTATTACCCTTCAAGTCCAAACAAGTACCAGACATGCTGTTTAAGTGGTTGACTGGAAGAAATGGTAGAAAACCTTCATGCAAGTTGTGCAAAGTTTGAACGGTGTCAACTTTTCCATCCGTGTTAAGTTTCCTTGTGACCAAATGGCCCTGGAGAAGAAGTTCACCCGATTAAAACCAGTTAACAACATAAACATACATCGATTACAAAATAGATACAACAAAGCACACGCAATTCGGGCTGCTCAGACATCAAAGCAAATCATTATAAAGAGACGATTAAGCGTGAACAAACGGCGTTCACACGCAGCAAACTTCTCGATGTTCAGATACCACTTGGGAGTCAACTAAGTACTAGGCAATCACCTTATCATGAATTCGTCGAGATATCCTATGACTCGCGCGGCCGGTCACTTTATCCGCTTCCCTGTTCTCCTCAACCAGAGTCTGCAAAATAGGCACGACGTTAAGAACAAAATTCACAAGGATTAAAAGGAAAGGCGAAGTGTACGAAAACGAAAAGCGATACATACTCCGTCGTCCCCTGTCCTTCTGGTCCTACTAGAAGTATAGTAAGCACCATCCACACCACCGTAGGTGACCTTACTAGTTGAAAAACTGAACTTGCCAGCTCGCGGCTTCGACCCCTCGCTTTCTACGCACGCACCGGCGCCTTCTCCTTCCCCTGCAGCTGCACAGATCATCATCATTAGTACAAACCTCAACGAAGCATAAGTCGAAAACTTGACAAATCAAAGCCGACATCATCCATCCTCACCACTACCACTACCACCACCATCAGCATCATCTTCGTCGTCATCAGGATGTTGAACCGACGGTTCTTGGTTCGAACCAGAACCCGTCCCACGGTCACTCCTTTCATCGTTTTCCGGACGGTCGGCCTCATCTTCAGGCTCTAGCTCTTCAATAACAACGCCCCTATCTCCACCGCGGGCTCCGTGGGTGTCGGACCAGTCCAATGAGGGGCGGCTAAAGAAGGGATCATCGAACGGATCCCTACCACCGAACAAGCTAGGCATCATCCCGAACCCTCGGAAGCTACCAGAAGGATCCCCCGCGCCGAAGAAACCGCTCCTATCCCCCCTTCCTCTCTCCATCCCAACGGTTATGCGAGAATCTTCTCGCAAGAGTTCCGCGACGCGAATTCGGAAATTTAAAGTGGAAGGCTCGCGATCGAGGCGCGAGATGTTGACACGTGGATCGCGGGAACTAGAATGTTCGCGGCTAGTATGTGTCCCTTTAACTTTGCTTACTGGGCTTCTTGTCACGAGCAAGGCCCATAGAGCTGATTTTGGGCTATATGTAAATTCAACAATACGACTCTTTGGTAAAGCCCGTCCATTCGGGCCAATTACATATTCAAGTTGGTTGAGTAATTTTACGACATTTCTTCCTCTTCTAATAAAATCTAGAACATAAAGAATCAACCATAAAATAATCACTCGGTAAAATACAAACTCATGTTAGAATCAGATCTGGATTGTGTGCTAACAAGGGACCAACAGTACCAAATAGACAACACAAAATGGCCACACACGATGACAAACTTGCATTATCAAAGATTACATGCAGCCATTTTAAAATTATATTACAAGTAGTAATACCATATTACGAATAGCGGTAACATGTTGAGACTAATGATACACCATGTATCCTATTGTTGTCCAGATGGTGCTGTCAATTCTATTAGTGGGAGCACCCAATTCCCTAGCGTTCAGGTGGCATTCAATTCCATATGGTAAGTGAATGACGTGGAAAAAAAGGTTGATTATACAAGAACCTCCATGTTTACATAAGCACATCACCATATGAGTATCGTTACATTCTGTTATGTCACAGTTCCCTACTTAAAATCTTCCCGGTCCCCTCCGCCATCTGCACCATACTTTTCTGCTCTCTTTATCCGCCTCTCTGTGAATGGTTACAACTTCGAGGAAATACACGTGGGAGATCGACGGGAGGAGCCGCGTGTCACTCATGAACGACGAGTGATCTGTTAAGAGTCATCTTCTCGGGGGAGATTCTTGATGGGCTCCTCCAACGTGAATCAAAGAAAAATCTATCTCCTGCTTCGGTCTTTCTCGCTTGGATTCTAGAACTCCTGGGCGTCGAACTCAGGCTTCGAAGGGTACTCGAGGCCCTGAAGCGCAGGCATCCGCCTTATGTCCTCATCTGAATAGGCTGGAATTAACCAGTATTTCTTTTCAGCTCCAAAGACCTGAGATGAGCAGAACGTGTCTATTAAGGAGAGGACGAGGCAAATTAAGGAAATGCATGGCCAACAGCGTGCCATTTCATAGACCTACGAGGACACACTCACTGATGTCCAGTTTCACAGTCTCCCGCGTAGTTGCTTATCCTAGATTTGACATGCAGTCTAATACAACGAAGCATGAATGTGATGATCCGATCCCAGTCGCAGACAGCATCCTTCAGCATTCGGGTAATTAAGAGATCATAACTAAGGGGATATTGACTATATAGATACGGACCTGTTCAAAGTTCCTTCTACGTCCAAGGTCATACCGCCATTTCGGTGTGGTCTTCTTTTCGTAAGCCTGATGGCAACACAAACAGAGGAATAAACAGAACTGGCCAGAAAGAATAAGGGTATAACTGCAAGGTTTTCAGAAACCAAATCTTCCCGATAGTGTGAGAATCAAATAGAAGTAAGCAGACAAAGGTTACAGTATAGGAGGTATTTCTTAAGCATAGACATGTATCATGTATGCCAATTGATTCAAACAGGGAAAATATGTAAAAGGAGGCTACCTCAATAGTCGTGGTATTGGCAGCAACGAGCGAAATGTGCAGGATCAGGAATCCCAAGACACTCAAAGCAAATGCCAAATTTAAAACTGCAAAACAGGCAGAAAGAATATTGAAGAAAGATGAAACTATAGTTCGTTAGTGAATTGGGAGGATAGGCATATGATGATGAATATTACCGAAAGCAAGAAACGTAGTGGCAAGGGTGCCTGGCGTCCCAGGAATTTCACCATCACTGAAGAATGCTATAAAATGTGGCAGCAGCGACACAGTCACTACAGTTGTCTCTAGAAAAGTGTAGAACTGCACATGAGTAAATTAAATGTCATGAGATGACCTGAAAAGATAGGCATTGCCTACGAAAAGATGAAACACAAAATTTTTCCTAGTATAGCAACCTAGTACATTATAGGCGTCCTTTTTTTCTGAAAGACATGAGTATCCCATTGAATCAGATTTCATATATAGCCGCCAAAACTTATGCCTATGAAGATCTACTAACAGATCATGTCAGTATTTAGTCGTGTAAGTACTTGGCATACGGACGCCTAGTTTGTGGTAAGACTGGTATACAATATATAAATCGCATATGCAAAACCAAGGATAACTAACAACATCACAGAGGATTAGATAACAAATCACACTCACCAAGAATAAGAGGAAATACTTGTAGTTCAATGCTCCAACGCAGTTCACAACCCAAACACAATGATGGTCCATTTTCAGGATACATCTCCCACCTGCAACGAGCAAAACAACAATCAGCTTCTTCAATCAACAAAAAGTTGAGAAAGAGCGCGTCAACAGAAAAACTTTAAGGATACTCACACACGGAGCAATGGTGACAGCGGGGCGGCTTCGGCTGGTTGCATTTCCGGCAATATCTTATCCTCAGAGCCGACTGGTCAGGCTGCAAACCATTGAACTCTGAACCATTCAACGGGTCGCCCTCGCCTCTTTCTTCATCTATGGCCGGCCTCCAATTCGGAGGCACACCTCCGGGATCAGTAAAAACAACCGAAAAGTAGCTCCACAACAGCATCGCCAACTGCAATTTCACAAGAAGAAAGCTTCCATCTTTATCACACACACACACACACAAAAACCCTTCCAAGGTCACCTCTGAGATCTAAAACAGGTCCATCGTTCATTGATCGCGCAAATTCCAGCTGGCGAGCTAACAAAAAAAAACTAAAATTAAAAACAGAAAAGCTGGGAGCTGTACCAGGAAATGGAAAGGGATTAAGACGGTGAGGGCGACAAGGCAATCGAGGCCGCCGGAGTACAAGGCGGGGCCGTAGTTGGTCAAAACGACGGCGTAGTAAGTGACACCGACAACGCCGAGGACCAATAGGATCATAATGGAGCCCAGGCCGCGTAGGGCCGTACAGAACTTGAACACGTTCCAGGCCATCGCCGCTCCAGATCTATGCATGGAGCTCCCCACCGCCACCGCCACCGCCACGCGCCTAATTAATTTAGAAACTTTTTTCTTTTAAAAATGGTAAGTTAACGGCATGGATTACTTTGGATAAGGTAGTTTAAGGACGATTAAAAGGTTAATTTAGTTAAATTTGGAAAGAAGAAAGGGAAGGGATTTTGGTTGGGTCGGAATCTAGGGTTTATGGAAAATGGGGGGATTCCATGTGGGGTTGAAACTTGGAATCCTTCATGAGGGAGGAGATACAGAGACGAGAAATAAATAAATTCGACAGGTTTTTTTTTTCTTTTCGTTTTTTCTCCGGTTGCTTGTATTATATGGTGAAATTGAAATCGATAATTTATTATTGGGTAAATTATCCTCACATCCCTGAGGTTTGGTCACCCTCCCCCTAGGGTCCCTGACTTTTGGAAAATGATTGTCCCGTCCCTAAGTTTTGATGATAATAGACTCTCGGGTCCCTGGAGCCGGAATATTCCTTTTTCTCCGGTGAACCCCCACTTGAAATGACCAAAATACCCTTCCACTAAAAAACAAAAAAAACTCTCTTTTTTTCCCCTTCTTCTTCCTCCCACCTTCAACCAAAATCAAATTAAAACTCAAAAATAATCTAAACAATTTTAATGAGAACCAAAACTAATTAGAATGAACTAAAACTAAATAGAGAGAATAAAAATTTTAAAAACCCTAAAATTTACTAAAACCTAATTAGTGAATGAATCTAATCTAAAAGAGGACATCTTGGAGGAGGGAACGTCCGATGAGCTTGGTGAGTTGGTCAACCATTGAGTCGAGGTGGGTCTCGGAGGCGTCGTCGCATTACGATAAAGTTAAGCAAGAGATGATGGGAGAGGAGTAGATCTCTGGTGGTGGTCGGCCGGCGGAAGGAATGTTGAAGGAATGGTGGTCGGCCGGCCGGCAGTGGTGGGTTTATTGGGTTTATCATCGCCACGAGCTTATCAAGGATCGGGAGGATGACCAAGTCTTAGTCAATGCGGACTTCCCCGCATTGGGGGCACCTATAATCCCAACGGAGAGAGACTTCTGGTCCTCCTCCCTCACCCCAAGCCCACCTCCTTCCTCCCCCTCCTCGTCCGGCTCTGGCTCCTCCAGGGCCGCCTCGAGCAATGCCCTGGCTAGCATCTCCCTCCTCCTCCCATCCCTCTCCTCCTCCTTGTTCCCAAACACCACCTCCTCAGCTCTCCTCCTGTACCTCTCATCCTAATTCGACAAATCTCCCTCCTTTCTGACCTTCGAAGTAGAAGCGGGAAGCGCGTACAAGCTGCTATCAAAACCGGCGTCTTCGGTGTCCTCGTCCTCTTGGGTTTTGTTGGGCTGGGCAGAGAGGAAGCGAGAGAGGACGGGACCCCGAGGGGAGAGAGTGCGGAGGGTGGGTCGGGGAGAGGAGAGAATGGAGGAGGCAAGTGTAGCGAGGGACCTCCTCATATCCAACACAAAGATAAGAGGCAAAGAAGAATTGCAGGTGGTGGTTGTACTTCGAATTGATATTTTTTAAGGTACGGGGTTGAAGATGAATTTGGGGAGAGGATTTTTTATTTTTTTTTAGTGGGAGGATATTTTAGTCTTTTCAAGTGGGATATCGCCAGCGAATATGGAATATTCCGACTCCAGGGACCCGATAGTCTATTATCATCAAAACTTAGGGACGGGACAATCATTTTCCAAAATCCAGGGACCCTAGGGGGAGGGTGACCAAAGTACAGGGATGTGAGGTTAATTTGCCCTTTATTATTACATCGGAGTCGGTAGTAGATATTCGTTTTTTTAATGGAGATCACCTGTTGTTAGATGGCAACAACTTCTAATTATTTACGGGATTTTTTTTGACAGAAATTATTTACGGGATTGGTGTTTGCTTTTTTTGTACCTTGATTAATTAGTATATGGTTCTAGAAAGCCTGGACTCCAGCCTTTTCAATTATGATTCTAGCTTTGAAAATGTCAGTCACTTTTTAAAGTTGTCTCTATTTGAAACCTAGATAAATAATTTCAATGAATATTTGAATATATTATATAATATCAACTAAAAAAATAGTCAAAATTTATTAATTGAAATTTATCCAAATAATAAAATATTTAAATTCTCAAGAAAATTTCAAGTTCTAATATTACAAATAGGGAAGACTCAATTGACGTTAGACAGTGGTATCACACACGACTAACAATAGTACAATAAATTTTAAATATAAAATTTTAAAATTATTCATATGTAATATATGATGCTATAAATTTGTCATAGCACGCGGACCGACCACGTAATTAGAATCTTGCTACTGGGGCTGAGCTAGCAACACTGAATCCAACCTCACTAGTTAGGTAACAAATATCAAATAAGAGCTTCTGTTGTACCTGTTAGAAAGATTACCAAGCTCATATTATATAATTGATTTCTAAAAAGAATATCATATTATACATTTAGGGGACATATTATGCATTAATTAACCACAACAATAAATACACGCGACAGTTTTTACTTTTTATTCCTAAGCTCGGTGTCGGAAGTTTTCATCAGACTCGGTCAATAGTGGGCTAGAAAGAGTTCGGAGCTTGGACATCGAGGCCAGACTAAATTGACTTTTTTTTTCTTTCGGTATTACTTTTCCCGGAAATATTTTTTTTTGGAAGTGGTGAGTGATATACACTCATTCATTCATAACTATCACAAGGAACGGATCGAAATATTCATGCAGCTAAATAGTCCTGCAGTAACATAGGAATACAACCCGCATGGGTGAACTGAAAACATGATAACCCAAATCTAAAGAGAGCGAAATTTGATAACCAGTCGGCTATTATATTGCCCTCACGGTAACAATGTCATACTTCTACTTGCCACTGACGACCAATGAGGTTCTGACGGTTAATCACAAGGGACAAAAGCGGATGCTCCACTTCAATACCTTTGGTAAGACATTCCGCCGCCACCTACGAATCTACCTCCACAATCACTGATCGGTACCCCCGATCCCAAGCCAGCCCCAATCCATGCCACAATGCACATAACTCCGATGTCAAAGCATTGCACACCCAAGTATTACAAGCAAATCCTACACACCAAAACCCGCGAACATCTCGAATAACCCCTCCACCTCCCACAAGGCCAGGGTTACCTTTCGACGGCCCATCCGTATTTAACTTCACCCAACCCTCACTTGGAGGCGACCATACCACAAGATGTAAGATCCTCTATGTCCTGGCAGCACCTCGGCCTGGAATAGCTAACCAAGTTGCAGAGAACTCTTTCGCTTGATGCCAAAGAAATGCAGTGTCCCTCCGTTGTCTATCTCCATAATCAACTTGCTCATCTTTGCAAAAAACAAAAGCATTCCTCCACTTCCAAAGCCACCAACATGTTGTAGCAAACAACGTGCTCCACTTGACCCCTCCATCCATCACAGAAACAATCTCAATATTCCCAGCCAACCAATCTGAGCAATCAGTAGAGAAGAAAATATGGTGAACTGAAAGGGGGACCAACCTCCTCCAAACTCAACGAGCCTCCCGACAATCCCGTAACAGATGCAAGAGCGTTTCAGGCCTACTACAACATTGGGGGTAGTTAGGCGAATCAGTTAAATATCTCCTATATCGTTCGTTGTTCCCGAAAATAATCTCACGCCCAAAGGAAGTGCATGCGTGGATTTTTTTGTATGATCTCACCTTAAATTTCTATCTATAAAAATTTCTATACTTTTATGACTTCTCCACAAAAAGATTAATCTATAACTACTTAGATTATTAAATTATTTTAGCAGAACAAAAAAAAATTCTGAATTGAAACTCTTAAAAATACAGTAGTATTAACAATAGCGTTGAATGATTTTGATTTAAAAAAACAATCAAAATACTAACATGCACCGCAGCTACTACCTCAGTTTAGTTGTTGGAAGGTCAAACGTCTTATACCGATGATGACCAATTTGGTAATTTTTTCCTTTGTTCTTTTCCTACCAACCATAAAAAAATACTTGTGGTTTGGCTATTGCACTTATCGGTTCCTGTAATTAAAAAAAACTACTTGGAAGTTTTTGGGACACTTTTTCATATTTTTAAGGTGGACTTTGTTGTAATATTAAATAATTTAGATTCCAAAATCAAATTTGAAGGATCCTCATATCTTCGGGATGACTTTTCCTAGAAATAATCTTAACCCGAAAGGAAATGCAATCCGGAAATTTTTTAATGACCTTAACCCAAATATCTAACTATTTTTTCTGTTTTTACAACCACACTAGAAAATCCAAAATTTCTCTTCAACTTTACTTTATTTCTAATGAACCAAATAACAATAACTTGAAAATCAAATATTAAGTTGAAATTACTCGTTCATGCTAAAGAAGGATGGCAAATAGGCCTTAATATTAAATTTTAATTTTTACCAAATAAAAAATTCAATTATTCTCTACATCCACTCTCGGTGGGGAATCAACCATTATTATAATTTAATATAAATAATTTCAAATTGTGAATGCATGGTAATATTATTGTTAATAATTTTATTCAAATTCAAATATAAATTAGTCAATTTAGTAAGTTCGACTTGGTTTAAAAAATCTCACTGGAACAAGTGGATTGAATAGAGACTAAATAAAATGTCCTTAAATGAGAATTACACATACAAATTAATATCACTACACATACAAATCAATATCACGACAAATTAATATTACTACACATACAAATCAACATTTAATATCACAACACATGTAAATCAATATTTTTTGGGAAAAGTCTACTTTAGTACCCTGTGGTATCGCCCAAAATTACTTTAGTATCATGTGGTAAAAAATTGATCAATCGAGTCATATTTATTCTAATTAACATCAAAAAGGTCCTCGGGCAGCTGCCCGGACCTGCCCGAACCTACCCGAACCCTGCCGAACTACGTGGTCAGCCACGTCACCAAATTTTGATGACGTGGCGCCACGTGGAGAGGAGGAGGAGGAGGAGGACGCGGAGGAGGAGGAGGAGGAGGAGGAGGAGGAGGACGCGGAGAGGAGGAGGAGGACGCGGAGGAGGAGGAGGAGGACGCGGAGGAGGAGGAGGAGGAGGACGCAGAGGAGGAGGACGCGGAGGAGGAGGAGGAGGACGCGGAGGAGGAGGAGGGAAGGAGGAGGATGTCCACGTGGCGCCACGTCATCAAAATTTGGTGACGTGGCTGGCCACGTAGTTCGGGCAGGGTTCGGGTAGGTTCGGGCAGGTCCGGACAGCTGCCCGAAGACCTTTTTGATGTTAATTGGAATAAGTATGACTCGATTGATCGGTTTTTTACCACAAGGTACTAAAATGATTTTGGGCGATACCAAAGAGTACTAAAGTAGACTTTTCCCATATTTTTTTAATCGCCGCCAAATATGTCCACCCATGTCTTACCCACTAATTTCTTTTTCCGACGATTGCCACACCGCACCGCATTCATTGCCTTTTAAGAAAGAAGGAAAAGGACGGACCAGCCGAAGAAAAAAAATGTGGGTTTAAAGGACACACGTCCATCGCCAGTTCGTGTCAGTGACTGTGTACCCTCTTGTTTTAAAGAGGTGAACACTAAAAAGTGGAGAACAGAGAAGAGATTAGAGATAAGAAATAGAGATGGAGGAAGATCGTGGCACTGTTTGTGTTACGGGCGGTACTGGATTTGTCGCTTCGTGGTTGATCATGAGGCTCCTCGAACAGGGTTACTCTGTCCACGCCACCGTTAGACCTGACCCAGGTGAGGTGGTTGTCTTCCTATTTATTTACCTCTCTGGGTTCGAATTCTAAGAATTTAAATATTTTTGCCATCTTTTCAGATACTGTTTAATTTCAAATTTAATTAGCAATATTATCGGGTACTCTTTTGTCTCAGAAACTTTTCCACTAAATTTTATTAGTAGTGAAATCACGGATGTAACCTACCAGTCTTAGTATCACGACACTTAATATAAGAAAATTCTACACCTATTTTTTATTTTTTATAATACATAACGAGGCTTTTAACCAATTCATTAATTAATTAGTTAAATATGTTAGCTTTATTAATAATAAAATTTACTTTTTCAAAAATATTAGTTTAATTACGACGTCCTTTGTCTACAGAGCATAAGAGGGACCTCAGTTTCCTGACCAGTCTTCCCGGAGCGCGAAAGAAGCTCAAAATCTTCCAGGCGGATCTCAGTGACCCGAGCAGCTTCGAGAACGCCATCAATGGCTGCGTGGGTCTCTTCCACGTGGCCACCCCGGTGGACTTCGAGAACAGAGAACCCGAACCGGTGGTTACCAAGAGAGCCGTCGACGGGATGATCGGAATCCTGACGGCCTGCTTGAACTCCAAGACGGTGAGGCGCGTGGTGTACACTTCCAGCGCATCGGCGGTTCAGTTTCCTAACAGAACTAGTGACCTTGGGACCTTGGACGAGACCGCTTGGAGTGACGTGGATTTCGTCAGGAGTCTAAACTCTCCTATGAGTCCTTACGCGATTTCTAAGACGTTAACGGAGATGAAGGCGCTGGAGTTCGCCGGAGAGCATGGCTTGGAACTTGTCACCGTCGTCCCTTCTTTCATTGTTGGCCCTTTCATTTGTCCTAAGCTCCCCGGTTCGGTTTGGTCTGCACTGGCTCTTATATTTGGTAACTCCATTCTCTTTCATGTTAATGAGATTTCATATGTATGTCGAGTTATGTCTGATAGTACTCGACTTTAAAATCAGCTATATATAGTGTGCTTCTAATGCTTTCTATGTTATTTCAGGTGAGGAGAGCCAATATGGCCATCTTCTTGATCTTTCAATGGTACATACGGACGATGTGGCCAGAGCACACATCTTCCTCTTCGAAAACTCTCATACAAAAGGAAGGTATATTTGCGCTTCACACTCGTTGACAATTGAGCAGATGTCCAAGTATCTCTCGGCTAGGTACCCGGAATTCGCTGTACCTTCGGTTGAGTGAGTGCTTTACTCCTTTATATCCTCCTCAACATCCTCTACCTTTAAATTAACTTAGAATTTGGACTCAAATAGTTCTTGGAACTCATATGGCAGGTCTCTGAAAGATGTTCAAGGCTCTATATTAACTCGGACGACGTCGAAGAAGCTAATTGATTCAGGTTTCGAGTTTAAGTACGGGATTGATGACATGTTTGGCGGGGCAATCCAGTGCTGCAAGGAGAAAGGCTACCTCTAGATGTGATGAGGAATCACCATCACTTCATGTGTGGTTGAAATAGTTGTTAAAAGGTAACGGAGGGCTGGTAGTTGATGCTGTCAAAGAGTGGTTAAATTGAGGTTGTCTTAAATTGTAAAATCACTAATAAGAGTGAACGCAATCGCTCAATTTCTCTGTTCTTATATTTATAATGCTTAGGCTATGTTAGTTATCAAGCAACAAAATAAATAATTTAACTTTGATCTTAGTTTAGATTTTCGGTAAAATAAATAGATAATTGACACTGCTGCCAGATTACACCACCAATATAGATTTGACATCTCAGCTATTTGGGAGACCTTCCTAAGAGGAAGACTGTCGTTAACCATAACCCAAACTAATCCAACCTTCTAATAAAAAAATCGTTTCTCACTCACAAACACACAAAACCTACAATATAACCCAACTCTTCGTTTTTGGTAATCTTGGTGAGTGTTTGGTGGTAAACTTGCGATAATATAGTTAGGCGTGAGTAATTAGATGCTTGTTTATACATGTACCGTTACTTGGATAATTTAGAAATATATTGAAAATAAGAGATTATTTGAATTCCTACACTTCTTCGGGAAACTAACTTACTCATATTTAAAATCGGATGAAAGTTATCAAAATATTACCAGAATTATGATAAACTTGCATCATAGAGTAACAAAATTTTATGTCATAACGTCATCAAAATTGGCACCGGATTTGGTCCTAGACATGTATTTTCGTCCAAGACCGTCCTGGCACACGCTATAGGTCGGTCAGTTATGATACTATGGGTTGCCCGAAGTGGTCCCGATTTTTCGGAACACGTACTGGTTCGGTTAGTTATGATGTAATGGTTCGCGCAATTATGATACAATGGTTCGCCCAATTATGATGGAATGGTTTGCCCGAAGTTCGCAAATGGGCCGAATGGACTGTCCTGCAACACGCGCTAGTTCACTTAGTTATGATGTGATGGTTCACCCAGTTATGATGTAATAGTTTGCTCAGTTATAATACAATGGGTCGCCCATTTATGAAACAACGTGTCTCCCGAAATGGGGTCCAGGACGGTCTTGGAAACGGGGTTCCAGGACCAAATCTGGTCCCTTCAAAATTTAAATCAAAGGATACGAAAGGTCATCAGAGTTTGAACAAAATTTTGATAAATATTTTGGCAAATTATTCTCAAGCCCCAGGAGTTTAACGAATTTACTAGTAGGGTTCTTATTATTTCAAAACCCCACTTTTCGTCATCCAAATTTACCGCTGATGTTAGCAATTAACATAAACTTTTTATGAACCTTTTACACTTAAGAAAAATAAAAAAATCTCTATTTTTCTCTCGTCAATTAAACCAAGGAAACCAGATCATCTTCAACCATCTTCAATGTCACATTCGTCTTCAACCAGATCAAGAACTAAGATTAGACCAAAGAACCCAGATCAAGAACAATTAATTCATAAATTCTCAACCAAGGAAAGCATCAACGGAGTGGCGCACTTAATCGGAATCCCCTCCCGTCGTCGGCGTGCTGCCGCAGAAGGATTGGCATGCTTGATTTTTGGCGCCCAACCATTTTGTTTGCCATCTCCCGCTCTCCTCAAACCTACCAGTCGTTCTCTTCCTCCGCCCTCCCTCTCTCTACGGTCCGCAAAGTTAATTATCCGCTACGTAAAAAGACCTCTCACCGTCCTTCTCTTGTAATAGGGTGATTTTACAGTTTTAGCGGCGGCGCCATCGTCGGAGGGAGTAGCGCCAGCGATGTCGCTATCAGGTTTAAACCCAGTAACTCGAGAACCGACGGAGAAGCTGCATTTTTGTTTGATTTGTACAGACTCTATTATAACTGGAGTCGCTCAGAGGAGGGAGGTGATGGAGATGAGGATTGATTGTCGTTTGATATGTTCGATTTGGACTACAAACCTAGTTTCGTAAAATCCCTTCTGCTCGATTTGTTATTCGATTTGCTGGCCGGAGATGAGGATTGATTATCCTCGTCTCTCAGAGTAAATGGCTTATCGGCGATGAGATTACCTGACCAACTGCCGTTGTCACAGCCCGCCGTCCTAGACGGGTACCCTGACAAAGAAGATGCCCGGGAAGCTTTACAAACCTTTGTTTTTTAATTTATTGAAAAGGTAAAAGGGTCATAAAAAATTTATGTTGACCACTGACATCAGCAGTAGTCTCGTTAGAGACCTGAGAATTCTATTTTACGATACTTGGAGAAAAAAAAGAGAAGTTTTAAAACAGTAAGAACCCTACTGATAAATTTGTCAAAACTCTGGGACCTGAGGGTAATTTATCCTAAATATTTTGTCCTACATCATCAGAGTTTGTTGGGGAAATTATTCTTTAGGACCCTGGTGCTTGATAAAATAAATATAGGAGACTTTGTAGTTTGTCTTCTAATTTTGTAACTCGTCTAGTTTAGTTTTATTATATCATGGGGTCCTTCGGTGATATCATTAATCAATTTTTTCAAGGAAATTACTAATATACCCTTACAAAAATTGAAAAAAAATTAGTCAATAATTAAAGAGAAAAGTATACTTAAGTACCCTGTAGTTTTAGCAATTTTTACTTGGGTACCCTGTGGTTTCAAAACCGTAAAAAAAAGTCCAACTTATTTCAATATTTATCACGGACAGGTCCATTGGTCCGGTTCAAAGATTTTTGGGCAAACGGCGTCGTTTGAATGCCTACGTGGAATGCCATGTGGCGGTGACCTGGATTAGTCGTTGTTGACATGGCAATATATAAATTAACAAATTAGTACCATTTTTTATAACTTTTCAAAAAAAAACCCTCCTCCACTCATTCTTTCCATCCATCATCTTCCTCTCTCTCCTTCTCCTCCTCCTCTCTCTCTCTCCCTCCTGGAGAATTTGCTTTAAACTGATCTTGCACAAAATAACATCAGTAGAGCCATACCGGAGCAGCTTCTAGGCCTATCATCGTTGTCAACATTGAGAAGGAAAAATCCAAAAGAGAAGGAAAAACCCATTCCTTCGTCAATTACTTCCCTGGAAGTATTCCTACCATGATAGCATCAAAAGAGAAGGAAGGGAAAATCCAATAAATTTAAGCTCATAACTATAATTATCTACGTTCTTTTTGTTCTAGCTTCAGCACTAGTGTTACGCGGTGGATTTGATGAAAGGATCAAAGGGAATCCAGGTTAGGGTTCCTCGAGAGAAGATTGGGAATTTTGGCAATTTGGGCAAAATGGTCGAGGCACACACGGGGGCAGGGTAGAGGCGTACGACTTCTTCGGAGTGTACGACGGGCACGATGGGGCGAGGGTGGCGGAGGCGTGCAAAGAGAGGATGCACTGAGCGGTCGCCGAGGAGATGGCAAAGGCGTCGGCCGCGCCATTTGCAGAGGGCGTTCGAGAGGATGGACGAGGAGGTGGCGGCAGAGAGGATGGTGGGGTCCATTGCAATGGTGGCTGCGGTGGGAGCCGGATCCTACCTCATAAAGAAGAAGGGGAAGAATGGCAGTGGCAGAGTCGTATCAGCTGCGAAGAAGGAAAACGTGGAGAGCGGGGACATGTCAGGGGAGCTATCTGACGGCTAAGGGTCAACGACGTCATCTTCGTCGAGTTCGTCAACGGGGTTGAATGATTGGAACAAGCTCAACCGGAGCTTCTCGCTATCGAGGTCGGCTTCCGAGACTTGATTTAATAGGGGTTTAATGAGTTCTATGTACTTGATGCATTTTCCTTTAATTGATTATTTTACTATTTGTTGTGTGAAAAAGGAGATATGGGTATTTTTCGGTTGGAATTTTTTGAAGGGAAGGAGCAAGCTTCAATGGGTTTTTCTGGAGGTTGAAGATGACCCAGGCACAAAAAGGAGAGGAGAAATTTTCACGGGAGCGAAGGCGAGAGGGAGGAGAGAGAAGATTTGAGAGTAAAGAAATTATGTACTATTTTATAATTTACCCATACCACATCATCATTGAGTAATCACATTCACCACCACGTGGTGTTCTACGTAGGCGTCAATACACCGCCGTTTTTCCAAAAAATTATGAACCGGAGCTCAGGATCAGTCCGTGACAAACATTGAAATAAGTTGGACCTTTTTAACGGTTCTAAAACCAGAAGGTACCCAAGTGATAATTGCTGAAACTACAGGGTACTTAAGTGTATTTTTCCCATAATTAAATGATCGTCTTCTCCGGCCTAACAAGGACGCCGACCAGCAGCAATCCTGACGATGCCGACCGGATCTAACGACGAGGTCGGCCGACTGACAAAAATTATCAGTTCCATGACGGTCGACGATCTCCTCAATGCGGGAGGCGCGAGGGAGGAAAGCGAGCGAGTGGAGGATGACTTGCCAATGCTCCTCGACGTCGTCATATTAGCACCCGCACCTCCTGGAATGAGATTAGGACTGCATCTGTTGTCGTATCAATCTCCAGCGATAAACTTTTTTTTTGCCTTCCACCACTTCTCGACAGGAGAAGGACCCAACCCAGCTTAGCCAACATCGTCGACCCAGCCGAAGACGACTGAGACTTCTACATCCAAATCGGAGACAAATTTCAAACCGAAGAAGTTTACCTGAGCGACGATGTCCCGTAATTTGGGTTTCAATCGGGGAAGAAGCCAAAGACGACCGACGACCAAGCCGAAGTCGAAGACGACCGATGAATTCCCCTCGCGACAACGGCTGCCACGACGCCGCAGAAGACTACGTCGGGCCACTCCCGTAATTTGATTTTTTTTTTCTTTTTGAATTGCTGGAAAGGCGTGGCTGTTTGGTTTCGCTGTTGGTATAAATTCGAGGGGGACGGATTGGTGATCTGAACTTTGTTTAGATTTACACCCCCAATACAGTCGTCAAATCGGTTTCCTTGTTTTTTTTGGTTAATTTTGTTTATCGCCGGAAAAATGACCAGACATGGTGACCGGAGTGACTGTCTAGGACTTTCACAATGACTGTCTTCATCCAGGGCTCCTCTATTTGGATCCTGGCAGGGGGTGATAGATCTATCGAAGGGTAGGCTGGGTTTGTATCGCGATCGAGGACTGCAACACCCGAGGCCAGCCAGTCCTCTTCGGGTTCCTTGAAGGTGGGGATGGACTTTTCCGACGTGCCATGGATTGAGTCACAGTAGGATCGTTTTGGGTGGGTTGTTTCCAGAGGGCTATTGGAGGCTGGAGATATTTGGGTGGGCAGAGATTGAGGATGGATTGGGGAATTTTGGTTGAGGGCAGGGTATTGGCTCGGGTCCCAGAAAGAGGGGGAGGTTGGGGGGGGCATTGGTTACTGATGACGGCTGGAGGTTAGGCGTGCGAGAGGTGATGGAGGCATGGGGCAGAGAGGTCAGGGTGGTGAGGGGCAGTGAAGTGTCAGAAAGGGTTGGCTGGGGAGGACTTAGGGTTCAGGTTGAGAAAACTCAGGCTGTATCCAAATTGTATAACAATACACTTTTTAAAAATTGTATAACTGCGGCTGTATCCAGCCTTTTGTTTTTTTGTGGGGGGTAAAACGGTAATACCTCAACCGCGTCACTGGAGCGTGTCTTCTAGTCCGCTTAAATAGGAAACGAGTTTCCCGCTTCATCAAACAAGTCTTCCCCCAACGGGAAAAAAAGAAGCACGACGGCCTTCTCGGTTCTTCTCTCATCGATCATCGCTCTCCCTCTCCGAAAAGCCGATCTCTGGAAATCCAGTTAGAGAAAGGTAGAAGAAACAGAACAAAGGCAGAATGTCCTTCTCTTACTCCGAATCGTCGTCCAACGGCGGCGGAGGAGAGTACAAGTTCTTCCGTCAGTACAGCCGCGATCGTAAGTTCCACGCACCGTTTCGTACTCGACATTGATCTGTCAATACCGTTGCTAATTCAAGCTTGCTTATATTTCCTAATTAGGTCTGTTAAACGAGATGCTTGGATCCACAAGGAAAGGAGATTCGAGATCTGCTTGGAAGGTACGTACGCCTCGAATTCGTACCCGTGGCAGTTGTAGAATACATGTCTTTTTATTGCTCGGCGCTTGTAGGTACTAATCATGGACAAAGTCACTGTGAAAGTGATGTCCCACGCTTGCAAGATGGCTGATATCACCGATCAAGGCATTTCGTGTGAGTCTCCTTCTCCGAATCCGACATTTTCTAGGTCCGGCCGTGTAGGGGCTTATGGTGGATTAACTGAGGTTTTTGCTATGGTTACAGTGGTGGAAGACATTTTCAGGAGGAGGGAACCTCTATCTTCTATGGAAGCTATATACTGCATGCAGCCATTAAAAGAAAAGTAAGCAGGTTATTCCAAACTTTTCTGTTCGGTGACGCGAAATGCAATCGCCTTTGAAGCTACGCTTGATCCGAAAATGCGCATCGGCTGCTAAAAATTATATCTATGCGGATAACTCAAGTTTCTTTTGACAATCCATTACCCCTTCGGAAGTTCATTGCAAATATGCAAGAGGAAGCTATTAAAATCGAGCTTCCTTGTTCATTTTCTTGGTATTGTTTTTAGTTTCTGCGGGTGCAACGGTTTGCTCTTTTGTGTCGGATGAAATTTCCCTATAAGAGACTAATCTATGTGCATTTGGAATTTGGGTGCTTCCTTTCACATTTTGCCTACTTCAGGATTATTGTCCCGCCCAGTGAAAAATATGTGCTGCTTCACTCTTAACTCTTGTGTTTTTTCTACTTTCAGCGTTATCATGTTCTTATCTGACATGTCTGGAAGGGAGCCTTTGTACAAGAAGTATGTGAAAGTTATTGCACTGTCTGTGGTTATATATGCTTTTCTTTTTGCTACAATTCTGATCATATATCCTTCAGCTGTTTTCTTTATTTTGGGCAGAGCTTATGTATTTTTCAGTTCTCCTGTCCCAAAGGAACTGGTTAATCACATCAAATGCGACACTAGTGTGCTACCCCGAATAGGTGCTTTGAGAGAGGTAAGCATTATACTTTCTCTTTTTTGGTATAACAAAAATGTGAAGTGCTATGGGACTTAAATGCAGACTTTAGGCTTCATCTTTTTTCCTGAAGTTTGATTTGGCTCATTCCGATCTTGTTTTCTTGATATCCTGCAGATGAATCTCGAATATTTCCCCATTGATAATCAGGTAATCTGGAATATTTTGCGGCGCAGAACTTGCACGAGTTATTTGTAGATGACTAATAATGAATTCCTGATTCAAAGGAGTGGCCTTGTATACCATTCTTCCATTCACTGGATGACACCATCTTTAAACAACTATGATCTTTGTTGTTTATCATGATTCAAATTATTACTAGTAGTACTCTGTTGCTCAACGTCTCTCTACACTTTGCAGGCTTTTGTCACTGACCATGAAGGAGCTATGGAGGATCTTTATGCTGACAATGTCGAGAACACACAAAAATTCAATACTTGTTTGAGTACCATGGCAACTCGAATAGCAACTGTTTTCGCTTCACTGAATGTAAGACCCTTAGATTTTACATGCCTGAAGTTTCTTAAAGAAGCTTACTTTCCTCTGCCGCTCTGATCTGATGTTTAATGGCATTTTAACACATGGCTTTTCTATACTACTTTTTCCAACCAGCATAAAATTTTGTTTAGTTGATCGAATAAGCTAATAAAATTTGTCACTTGGCTTATTTGGTATATACTTTATTCCGTTATGTGATCATGTAAACAATCTTTGATCATGTGAACAATGTGCATATGCTTTGTGACTTCCTGTATGTGCCCATCGTCGTGACATTTGAGTTGTATGATCTGTTTGAAGCTTGAAGGCTTCACTGAGATGAACTTTGTGCCTTAAAACCATTTATTGATGGCTTACCATCTGAAGCCCAATGATGTTTTTCTACTGGTCCGTTCATCAGTTATAGATGCTTCATCATTTCCTACTTCCTACTCGGAAAGAGTTCGTAATGCATCCCTTTCATGCATGACAGGAGTTTCCATTTGTGAGATATCGTGCTGTAAAGGCATCAGATGTGCCAGCAGCAACAGCATTTCGGGAATCAATCCCTTCAAAGCTTGCTGCTGCGATTTGGGACTGCATAGTCAAATACAAGGCTATTCCAAACTATCCACAGATTGAGACATGCGAGTTGCTCATCTTGGACAGATCTGTCGATCAGGTACAAAAAAAAAAGTTTGTACGGACTTAGTTTCCTTTTCTGTTTCTTTCTACCTCTTACAAAATGTTCGTTGTAATGCATCCATCATTCTTTAGTTGACTTGAGGACTCCCTTTTCAGATAGCTCCTGTAATTCATGAATGGACCTATGATGCTATGTGCCATGATTTGTTGGACATGGATGGAAACAAATACACGCTTCAGGTACTTTGCTGAATATGACAGTAAATTCAGTGGTTAACAATGAGCATTTTATATTCGATGATGTTGTTTCCGCCTGGACTGTTAGGTCCCTAGCAAAACAACAGGTGGTTCACCCGAGGAAAAAGAGATTCTTCTAGATGACAATGATCTTGTTTGGCTTGAGCTTCTTCATACACATATAGCAGACGTATGTTCCTTTACATTTTTTGCCCAATTGATCTGACGTGTCAAATGCTTGCTATTCAAAGAAAGAGTGAGAATTGCTAATCTACATTTTCATACCAGGCTAGTGAACGTTTGCATGAGAAAATGACCACCTTTACATCAAAGAACAAAGCCGCACAAATGCAACAGAATAGGTACCTATTTTATTTAAGTTATGCTGTCAATCTAATCGGATAGCTTGGCTGTGTTAGTATTTTTTTTTTTTAACTAACCATCCACCTCAATTTGATCAACGCTAAATTGCAGAGATGGTGAAATTTCAGCAAGAGATTTGCAGAAAGTTGTCCAAGCTTTGCCAAAGTACAATGAAGTCAAGGAAAAGCTCTCCATACATGTAGACCTGACCACGGTTCGAATTCGGACGAATTCGAATCGAATTTATTCGAATTCGAATTCATCAAAACATTAAACCATATTCAATTCTTCACAAGACGAATCGAATACGAATTATGAATTTTCGAATTAGAATCGAATTATAATCGAATTCGAATTCGAATTCGAATTAATTCTATAATTTTAATACCTCCTGCACTAAATGTTTGTTCCAACTTCCACGGCAACCGTCGAAATCGGACAAGCAAGCAATTCTTTTGGAACAATTGACATAACCGGAAATTGTTCTACATGGTTGTTCCACCATTCTAATAAAGCAAAATTAGAAGATTTGACAAATGGAATATCAAATTGTGTGTTAAGATATAAATCAAATTCTGAATTGGTTAAACTTATTCCTCGGGGTCTTTTTTATTTTTTCATTAGCAATCTTTCCGTAAAACTTAATTTTTCACCTTGTGAGGGAGAGGGAGTTGGTTCATTAGATGTAGAAGCATTATTCATAATACTATATCCACTCATTAAATCCATAATATCTTTTTGTAAACTATCAATTTTAATGTTCGGCATAAAAACGGTTGCATAATAGTAAATGAGATGTAGGATAATAAATACCCGATAAAAGATGTGTAGCATAATTAAAACATTCTAAAAGTTTATTTAGTTTTTCTACAAGGTCCCAATGGTAAGGTTGTAACATAATATTATTAGTTTGATCATAAGTCGAATTCCAACTATGTTGAACATCTTGTGGAAAACGTTTTGGTTTCATGTTGTTTAATTTGCAAAAAATTTTCCAATCTTTTAGCAATTTTGGGCGAGCCCATAATAAATTAAGTGCTTGTTTAATTGGTCCTAATGTAGAGTCTAAAGCTTTAATTCCATCTTGAGTACAAAGATTAAATATATAGTAATATGAGTAATTATATGAGAAATATGACTAATATATCTAATTAGTAAACTTGAGAGAGAATTTATATAGCTCAAATTTTCAATAAGAGAAGTAGAGAATTGAGATTGGAATGTGTAAAATTTGAAGAATAAGATGTGGTATTTATAGAGTTGGGAAGAAATTCTGAATTTATAAAAAAAAATTTAAAAAGTACCAACAGTAAAAAAAATGGTAACCTAGGGATTAAAACGATAACAAAAAAAATGATAAGAAAAAAAGGGTAATTTACCCCTAATGCTGACGCATGCGCTGACGTCAGCGAAATCCAATTAAACCCCCCCCCCCCCCCCCCCCTTTTTAAATTCCCGCCGCCCCCCCCCCCCCTTTTTTTTAAATTCCCGGCCCCACCCCTCCCTTTTTTTTATTCCCGCCGCCCCCCCCCCCCTTTTTTTTGAATTTTTATGAATTCGATTCGAATTCGAATTCGAAACGAATCGAATTCTCAAAACGAATTCGAATTGAATTTGCCGGTTTGACGAATTACAAAAAACTTGAACCGTATTCAATTCTTATCATGACGAATTCGAATCGAATTTTTTGTCGAATCGAATTATTGTCGAATCGAATCGAATTTTTTACGAATCGAATCGAATCGAATCACGAATCGGATTCAATTCGTGGCCAGGTGATACATGTCGAGGTTTTTGTTCTCTTCTCTTTCAAATATTAATTCCTTTCTTATCTCCTCGCTCTAACCGGAGCGTAGAGGAAGTTCAGAAGAACCTAGCAACTTGGTTCATTTTCTTTCAATATACAGAAAGCTGTGATCACAACAATAGATAGTTAGTTGGGTTAGTGCCTGCTTATAAACTTGCTATACCTGTATTTTGCAGATAACTGGAGAGATTAACAAAATCATTAGAGAAGTAGGACTTCGGGATCTTGGGCAACTGGAACAAGATCTTGTTTTCGGCGATGCAGGAGCTAAGGATGTCATCAACTTTCTAAGGACAAGGCAGGAAAGGGGGAAAGACAAAACTTTATGCATGAGATGTTTAAGAGTTCCAACAACAGTCACCCAAAATTGGTATAGCTACTGACTAACTGATAAGAAACTTTCGTCCATGCAGGATGCGTCTCCGGAAAACAAGTTGCGTCTGTTGATGATCTATGCATGTGTCTACCCTGAGAAATTCGAGGGCGACAAAGCTTTAAAGTTGATTCAGGTTTGCACTTGTTTATTTTTTTTATTGATGTGATGCTGTGTTGGGGCATATTGCTGAGGTTGAACGTTGTGCTGATTTCCTGTATATTTCATGCATCTTGAAATACGTGAAAGTTGGCTAAATTGTCACAAGAGGATATGAAGGTTGTGAAGAACATGCAATTGCTCGGCGGATCAACGAAACCCAAAAAGACTACTAGTGGTTTTTCGCTCAAATTTGACAACCAGAAGGTAGCGGTTTCGTAGTTTAGATTGTCAAAGATCAAAGTCGGCTGCCATTGTTGCAAAGCCTAGTCGGATTAGGTAACCATGTAGTTGACTGCGGTTTCTTTGGGATACAGACTAAAAATGCAACCAGAAAGGATAAAACTGGCAAAGAAGAAACATGGCAACTCTTCAGATTTTACCCTATGTTGGAGGTATGCCATGAAACATGGCAGTAATGCTTGCACACATCCATCTCCTACGCATTAGATTGAGCACATGATTGAAGGAAAACTTTGTTGTTCCCTATACGGATAATGTGATTTGTACATTTGTTTGCCTCAGGAGATAATCGAAAATCTGATCAAAGGGGAACTGCCAAAGGATGAATACTCGTGCATGAACAGTCCATCCTTGACACCCCAGGAGCAGCCAGCAAAGAAAAATTCTGCGAGAACAAGTTCTGCACCTGTAATTCCAGACAGAAAAACTCCTGCTCACTCAATGAGATCCAGAAGAACTGCAACTTGGGCACGACCCCACCATTCTGATGATGGTTACGCGAGGTACCCGGCCAGTTCTAGTTGGATGTCCCCGGTTTCTAAGCTGACTTGGAGACATTACAGAACACCGTTTCAACTTCTTCTAGAATCACCAACCAAATCTGCTGTGCATTAGATTGAAGCTGAGGTGTTTCTTGCACCAGCAAGACAGCAACTACAGATTTCCATTGCATGTTCAGACCATTTTGCATTTCTCATTACCACCCTTTTAACACCTGTGCAGCGATTCGGTCCTGAAGGAAGCGACAAGAGAATTCAAGAAAATGGGACAACGCATTTTCATTTTCATTGTTGGTGGGGCAACACGATCCGAGGTAGCATGTCTCTCCTACCTTTCTCTGTAATGAGGAGTCGAGAATCAACTTTAGTTTCAACCGTGACACGGTGTCTTGTTTATAATACGGCTAACCATTTTCGGATGATGCGCTATTATTGTCAGCTACGAGCATGTTGCAAGCTAACAACAAAACTAGGCAGGGAGGTTGTTCTGGGTACATCTAGTTTGGATGATCCGCCTAAGTACATCACAGTAAGATTCCTAAATCAACTATCCTATTTTTTATCCCGTAGCTTTCGAGTAAATTAACGAATTCGATATCTGTCAGAAACTTATTGGTGTTTCCTTTGTCCCCCCCATTAGAAATTGAAGCTGCTGTCAGAAACTCAGATCGCAGCAGATGGCCGTGGATTTTAACTAGAAGATCTGCCAGTTGGAGATGCAAACCATTTGACGTTTCGCTATCTTCGGAATGTGAGATTGTTGGTTGATACTAGCCTAGGTATTTGTACTCCCATTGATGATATGCGAATGTGAAGGGAAGATGCAGACAATGCCATTTATTTCGGCCCTCAAAGTTAAACGGCATTGGCTTGGGCTTGGCTGCAAGTGTCTCCCAATTTAGTCGACCTGCAGCCAGCAAATTCGTGATTATTACTTCCACCGGCAATATTTGCCAATGTACGGATAACTTAAAACACTGATAGAATACAAATCATGTACATAATTATATCTGCTCGAAGGTGGTGGATGTTTGGATTTGAACGTCCTGCCAGTATACATTAAGAAACTTTTGGTAACCCTTCTTCCCAAAAAAATTGTGAATACGAGGCCAAGATTTGGTTTTGATGTTCCAGAAAAGTGCCCTCAAGAAATTGAGCATATAATTCATTTCAAAACTAAACATAAGCTTCTTGCCTGAAACCACCAAGTCGTCTATACCTTTTTGAGCCGACGACCACCCACCCAAATACGGACCGTTGTCATCCGTCATCAGAAAATCAATCAACCGGACATGTCGCCTTAAGCCGACGACAATTCCGGGAACTGAATTTGAACGACCGTGGTTAAAATGAAAACCAGAGGGAAAAAGGAAAGAAAGAAATAGTTTCCAAGTCAAAACTTCTATTATGCACTGAATCGGTCTCCCTCTCAGACTTCACAGGTTTTCTTATATTCAATCTTATCACACGTAATTTCGTTTGCTATATTACCGGTATGCTTATAAATATGAAAAATTTAGATATCCATTACTTCAATGTTTTGAATTGAATCTGAAGATTACGTGTTGATGTCGTACCCATTGTTTTCACACGACCACCTCGTCAGAGTGTAAAAATTAACACATCATGAGTTGAGTTGCGAGTGTGTGGTAGACTTGAACATAGATCAACACCGATTGTTTGAACCAAAAACTAATCTCTCTTATTGAATAGGGATTCCTTAGAAATCACCTCTTCCTGTTCGATAAAATGCTTCTCAGAAAACTGGTCTAAGAATGTCTGAACCTTACGCATTACAGGTAGGCAACCATGCGTGGAGGATTGTTGACCATCGCTAGAAAAAAGCTTTCGGTGATCCGGCTTCGGCTTCTGCCAATAGCAAACTCTTCGTTGGAGGTCTTTCCCTCTCTCCCTCTTTTAGCAAACTAATATTTGTAGCATCGGATCGTCGCCACCCAGTGTACCTCAATGTTCTTTACTTGACCGCTCTCTGAGTTATTATATATTTAGTGAATGCTCGTCCTTTCAGTGAAGATATTGTATGATAAAGACAGCGGCAGGTCTCGAGGTTTCGGATTCGTGTCCTTCTCCAATGAGGACGAGGCCGTCTCTGCAAAAGATGGCATGGACGGGAAGGTCAGTGGCCATCGTTTGCGGTACTTGTCAGAAGGATGTTCATTTGTATAGAGATAATTCAGATTTTGCATTGTATTCTTATGGAACTTGCAGGCATTGCTTGGACGGCCACTGAGAGTGAGTTTTGCCGTTCAAAAGGTCCGCGGTGGACCTGTCGTCGTCCCTCGTCTTCGAGATCGCTCTTAGCAGCGGATTTTCTCGACAGTGATTGGAAGACAGAAACTCCCTTTGCCACAGTCGATCATGATGGCGATCCTGACTGATGATCCTTAGCTTGTTTGCATTTGTACAGACACGTTGGAACTTCAAATCCACTATTGTTTATTCGGTCTTTTGACCCTTCCCACTTAATTTTCACTACTACTATACACACTAATCCATGTAGCGATTACCTCCGAATATGGATAATCCATCTAGCGATTGCAAAAACCATTTAAAATCTAGGGCAAATTACCTCACGTCCCTGACCTTTGGTCACCCTCCCTCTAGGGTCCCTGACTTTTGGAAAACGATTGTCCCGTTCCTAAGTTTTGATGATAATAGACTCTCGGGTCCCTGGCTGACGTCATCGGCTCTTTTTTTCATTTTGGTCATGGAAATGACCAAAATACCCTTAAACAAAAAACAAAAAAATCACCTTCTTCTTCCTGATTCTCGCCGACGGTGACCCAACAACCCAACCCTCGCTGAAATTGAAAAACTCCAAGACCGATCAAACAAGCTTCAAGACCGATCAAACAAACAACCCACCCTCTCCTCATCTTCCCTCCTTTCAAGCTCAGATCTACTCAATTCGTTGTGGGTTTCTGGAGAAGGCAATTGGATAATCGTCAAAATTCGTGCGACCGTTTCCCCACCGGGTCCTCCACGATGGTGGTTCTTACCATAGCCATGTAAGTGAGCCCACCGAGCAGCTTCTGTTCCACGCCGTACCAGACCACTACCCACTCGAACTTCACCGCCTCCTCTACCGCATCCTCCCACAAGCCCATGGTCGGTGGCCTCTCCTGCCTCTTCTCCGCGAGGCCGTCTTCGTTTTGCTGAGACCGAGAGAAGCTAGTGGTGGGCCCGTGGCGAAGGGAAGACCGAGGAGATGAGCTGAAGGAGTTCAAGGGCTACAAGTTCTTTGGTGGGGCCTCCTGGAAGCGGGACCGCCATCTCAGCCCGATCTCTGTGCTCCAATCTCCGCTCTCTTACTCCCCTTCGCCTTCCATTTCGGGCTCCAGATGCAAAATTTTAAAGAAAGTCTGAAATCAATAATAAAGGAAGTCTGAGAAAAGCTCCCTAGCGTTGTGGCGTTGATGCTCCCAATTTCTTTTTGGTGTCGTTGCCAGCAAGAGTCGTCCGAAAGTGAAAATTCGAGTTCACCATTTCTGGGTTTGGTTGATTCAAGTATTTTTTTAGTCGAGTAATTGTTGAATTGGGGTGGCTTAGATTAATGGGTTTTAGTTGTCGGATTTCTGGCTGGGTTTCTGGATTTTGAGTTTTTTTTTTGTTCTTGATGTTCTTGGTAGTGTTCTTGATTTTGGTTAGTTTGATCATATTTTTTGGTTGATTTTTGGTTACTGGTGTTCTTGGTCAAAAGTTGAAGAAGGTAATTTTTTGTTTTTTGTTTAGGGGCATTTTGGTCATTTCTATGACCAAAAATGAAAAAAAAGAGCCGATGACGTCAGCCAGGGACCCGAGAGTCTATTATCATCAAAACTTAGGGACGGGCCAATCATTTTCCAAAAGTCAGGCACCCTATGGGGATAGTAACCAAACCTCATGGACGTAAGGGTAATTTGCCCTTTAATCTAACTACACAAGAACGTATAGGTCCAGGTAAACCATGAAACATATATATGCAGGGAACGGGTAATCGACACGGATGGATGTGGATTTAGCTTTCTTGGCGCTAATCTTATCGGTTTAAATTTTTGTATAAGATAAGCTAATTATTTCTCATCTGAAGACCAAGTCAATACACTACGAAGATTAATTTTGAAGCTAGAATGAAATAGAAGCTCAGTAATATGCATCCGAGTAGACACAGAACGCTTAGATAAAGCTGCATTATTGATACGAACCCCACCAACAACACGCTAAAACCCGGTCACGAAACTGCTTAGATTAATATCATTCCCACGTAAACAAAGAGCCAAGAGTATGATCACCCACATTCGGTATTCAACAACTTGGTTCTAATTCTCAAAAATTAGCAAAGGGGAGAATGTGCATGTATGGTAGTGATCTCGGATGAAAGTAGCCAAGATAGAAATGCATGTGTCAAGTTCAACTACTTTGATTTGAAAACATTCGATCATCGATCATACAATAAATGCCACAAGGCTCAACGCCATGCATTTTGGTTCTCCTCGCAAGATCGGGGGCATGTAGGCTAGGCGGATCAATCCTTCCTGAGCTCCATGTGCTCGCGACGAATACCACCAGCATTCAAAACAACAATCTCAAGCCTGTCCCCCTGAACAAACAAACAAGCAAACAAGAGATCATAGGAAAACGGTCTTGATTTCAAATATATGCTCTACAAAATGGATCTGAGAGCCTTCTTGCAGGCAAGCACGTATGTGAAACATACAGTACATGTAAGTTACTAGTGTCTTTTGGGGTAGAAAGGAAAGCTCTATTCCAATTCAGATTTCTCTTTTGTGAATGGAAATGAAACTTACAGTGTAGATATCTCTTTCAGCTGCAGATGCAAAACATGTTTTAACCAGATCGATTGCCTCTGATTCTGAAAGTGGTGTCACGGCATCCTATACATAAAAAAGAATTTTAAGTTAGGAAAATTGAAAAGATTGAATCATCATGAAACACGAACAGGCACTAAAAGTCAAATAGCTTTCACCTGAGCAGGCAACAAAAGTGGACTAGGGGATTTCAGCTGGTTGTCCAAGAAGGGCATTATTAGGGTGGAACCAGAACCCTGTGAGCTATACCCGACCCTCTCATAGGAACCGACAGCATCGTAAGTGTAAACACAGCCCTTCCCTATGGCAAACATAACAACACCGCCATTTAGTTAGCAAGAAGAGAGATGTTTCCGAAAAGAATAAAACTAACAGACTAAAGCACACCTTCATTGTCAAGGCCGCCTAAAACATTGAAAGAATAATACGGAAAGAAGCGTTTGTAATAGAGGGTGTTGGAGAGTAGTTGACCCATAGCAGGGCAACTCATTTGCTTATTGTGCTGGTGTTGGTAAATCTGCATGGACAATAAAAGTTACGGTATCAGAAGCCAGCGGCAAAAAGAGAAACCAAGGGAGAATGAAAAAGGGTTGTCATTGTACTAAATTCGCCTCTGAAGACCCGAAAGACTTGCTGAACTCATTATTCTCCACAAAATTTGAAACGAAGGAGAATGAAACAAGTCCACAGGAATAAGGGAAGTTTGAGAACCATGTTTTAAAAACTAAGAACATCTATGTTCCTTAACAAAGTTGCTTAACTCCCCCAAAGCACAAAAGAGAACTCGAGACTTCAAAAGCACTACCGATTTTCTTACTAGAAAAACGTTTCAAAGAGATTCACAAAAACAGCTTAGAGCACTGTAACCTCTTTTTCGGATAACTCACCAGGTGCCTCGCGGACAATAGCTTCTGTAGGGCTTTCACGTCAGCTTGAAACCCAGAAGAAGCCATAACACATTTGTCCGCTCTGGAAGGAGGAAAAATGGGCATCACAAACCACGTCCTAAAAATTGAGAATAACCAATTGCGAGAAACACACACGACTCCGTGCTAAAAGATTCAAATCAGACTTGGGTTGAGCTTCGGAAAATCAGAGAGTAAATAGAGGAAAACCAATCAAACTACTACTACTACTACTACTAGAGTCACTTACGAATGCACAAGCATCCGATTAATCGAAAAGAGAGATACCTATACCAAACCCTAATACTACATAAACAAGACACTAGACTTAAAAACTTCAATTAAACAAAAAAAAAAGGGAAGGAACGTACAGCTTGGAGATTTTGGAGTAGTCTCGGCTAAGGATGTTGTAGCCGGAGGACATACGAGTATCCGCGGCTATCACGCAGTAATCCGCTCCCGCTATCGCAACGCAGGATCTGTCTCCATCAATTTTCACCCAAACAAAACACAATTAAAAACAAAGAAACGGGTAGAGATAAGAAGAAGAAAGAATAGCCCTAAATCGGAGGACGGAGCTGTACCCTCCATTGTTGTCGTAGGGAGACCAGTTGGCTTGCTGCTTCGTCATGGCGTTTGCTCGGAGAAGACGACCGGTCGGTTGTTTGGGGGAAATCGAGTAGTTGAGCGAGCTTCGAGAGAGACGAGGGCTTGTTTCGCCTTTTACAGTTCGCTTGTCTTTGGCAACAAGAAAAGAGAGAAACGGCGTCGTTTGTCGTAAATATTGGAACAGTTTTTATGTACCTGTCGTTTCTCGCCCAGACGACAGCCACGGAGTAGAAAGAAGGCTGTGGTGTCTTCAAAAATAACGTGACAAAATACTGGCCGTTAAAAGTCGGTGTGAATTTGACGAACTAGATTAACAAATTCGTGTCTTCCGATGGTTTTGTTTGTTCTCCATGCACGACAAAAAAAAAATTGAAAAACACCATTTATATCTAATCTTAATTAAGAATGATGATACAATAAAGACCCGATTCAATATCTAGATGAGCCATTGCCGGAAACATCAGCCACGACGGAGTTTAACCTAACAAGGTCTTACCCTACTCGAATTACAATAAATCCGTCGCCGGACGTTTAAACTACTAACCAGAACATTATCTTTCACGCTAACATACAACTTAATGGGATGATGAGTTCACTGAGATCAGATCAGATCAGATCAGAATAAAATCAGTTAGAGACCTCGTCACGAAGGTCGAAGCGGATGCTTGTTGTTTAGCCTTCCGGTAAGGATACGTTGATGTCCGTTCCGGCCTTCCGAGAGTCCTGCATGCTGATCCAGTTTTCTCTCCGGAAGGAAGTTGCGTTTTGCTGCCCGTGTATCATAGCAGGCTCGTCTCTTTCTGGCTCCGTGACAGGTATAGCGGCTGCCATGGTTGGCCCAGACGCATACCCGGGTGTATAACTCCTACTAATTGGCAATGCCGCCTCCATCTTCGGCTTCTTTGGCTTCTGGTCCTGCTGGTTGCCTGGCAGGAAACTGCCTACTACAACCTGATAACCAAAGACGAGCAAGTAGCTGTAAACGAAATAACTCGATTGGTAGAGAGGTTCATTTTCGTGTAAACCGTGAAGAGAAGGATGCTACCTGAACAGGACTTGCAGCAACAAGGAGTCCAGCAACACTACCCCCAACGACACGACCATCCGGACTTGCCAAGGAGACGCTCATCCCACCTGATCTGCTCCTTGTTCCTTGACTCTCAGTAGGCATGAATGATCCCGACAAGGAAAGTATCTCAAAACGACCCTGTAAAACATGAAATGACTGTTAAACATTACAAAGACTAGTACAAAACCTAAAGTAGTCGCTACTATTAGTGAGAATCTGTGAATATAAAATCAGATTTCCGCCAAATGTATGCCAAAAAAGTGAGATTTAATAAATCACAAGAACAAAATTAAGATGCCAAACCTCATACGTCAAAGTACCCCCGGATGAATCGGCCTGACGAAGAGTGACATTTGAGATAACTCCATTAGCAGATAGGACGCAAATAGCACGGGGTCCTTGTTGTGAAAATGATATAACCTTCATGGTAACATCCTTCATGCACAAAATAGAATTAATGCGAATGGAGGTTGTGTTTCTCGTGTATAAAAACCGTAGGAAATCATACATGCCGCTCTTATCTTCGTATAGATTGTGTATTTACCTCGCCAGTATTCACATTGATCACATGGGGGATGAAGTTCGTGCCGACTGAGTTTGGATCCCATTCGCCTAGGCAATAAGCACAACAAGTGATTAAGTATTTACCTCGCTATGCAAAATGTCATCCACACATTTTTAGATTAATTGTGAGTCTAACTACAGAGTGCATTGATACATCAACCATACAAGGACTATTCTAGTGCCACTTCAACACCACTTCAACACGGAAATCTTTTTCTTTCAGAACTGGCATCATGCTTTCTAAGTTAACCAAGCATATGGCTGAATCGGGCCTCCGTGACTTCCAAAGTATTATAACCCGTGCGCATATTGGAATCTCATGAATTGTGTTGGGGGGGTTGGGTGGGGGGAATCCAAGAGGACTAAACTGCAGTAAGTGCAAGACGAGCAAACAACATTTGTGAATGTGGACCAACCAATAATAATTGGTATTCCCAACATATGTAGTAACATTGCATACTATAATGGCAATACAGAGATACGTGAAGCAAAGAAACATACCTGATTTGTCGATTCCGGCTTTCTTATACTTCTTTTTCTCATAACTACTCGGCCACGCTTTACTCTGGCTTCCACCAGAGTAGTCTCCACCAGGAGGTGCGGAAGCAGAAATCGGCATTGGCGACAATGCTCTAGCAACCGCTCCATCTGGCCCATATTTCCTAGGCCTTCCTCTCTTTTTCTTTTCCGATGTACCAGACAATCCAACGCTAGCCGGTGAAACTGTCATTACAGTCGATCCGGAAACTTGGACTGGGTTTTCAGCCCTATGCGCCACATGATAATTAGATGGAGCTTCTGCTCCTATAACAGTAACCCCGGAACTAAATCCCTCTCTCGCTTCCATGCACAAAACTCGAAATCAGCTAGAATCAACACCCAACTTCCGTCAAATCTAGGCACTCACTCGGACTCCAGCGTCCGCTGCAAATGCATCCCCACCAGATGTCATGTCAGCACATCGAAACAACAATTTCCGGGCTTCCGCCATATACGATGGAAGCTTAAGCTAGCTCTGCTTGACCAAGATATGATCCAAGACATTACACGGCAGCCCGAAAAAGGGGAAACCACCTTCACCTCAAAACATTTCAACCCATTGTCCTCGGATTCAACTCAAGTAAAACTATGCATAGACCAACAACCATCCAGTAGCTAACCATAGACAAGGACCACATCTTTTTTACACTAAATTAGCATTACATAGTCCAAGCCAGCTAAGAATTCCACATTAAAAGGAAAAGATCGAAACTCAAAAATAACAACTTGCATGAAACAACAATCAAGAGAGAGAGAGAGAGAGAGAGAGTACAGCTGCTTCACTTAATACTTGTGACCAAACCAGAACTATAAGCCAGTCAAAGAAATTAACCTTCACCTCAAAAAAAAGTTTAGTTTTATACAAAAATAAAGGGAAAATTAAAATGCAAGTAACCCAGGAAGGTAAATCTCACAGCGAATCTATCCATAAGCTACGGTGAAAAGATCATAACCTGCAAGAAGAACAGAGCCCAGAACACCAAAAGAAGCTCCTCAACTTTTACTGAACAAAAAAAAACTGTTTAGCTCTCTCTCTCTCTCTCTCTCTCAACCCAGAAATAAAAGGATGTTTCTACATTTCCTGAGCTTCCCCAGTACTATATTTGCAGTTTCCTCCCATCTCGATTAACCCAAAAAAATTAAAAAATAAAGAGGAAAGATTAACAGCAGAAACCCACCAGGAAAATTGAAAAAAAAATAGCTAGAAAAATACTTGGAAATTAAAAAGGAGTTCTAGGCTGGAATTTCCTAATTTTCCTTTTCTTGTTTGTCCGAACAGAAGAAAACCACTTGCAGACAATTAAAAAGTGTGAAAACCGGAAAGAGTAATAATAAAGTTTTCTTGTTATCCCTTTTTTTTAGGGATGAAATAGTAAGTACAAGAGGAAAAAAACGGAGCAGTATAATATTTTTTTGGTGGAAGAGCAGTATAATATTCGTTATATGTAATTAAGTAATTGTCCTCGCTAAAACCAATAAATTGGGGTTCATTTAAGAGAGATTTCAC
Organism: Hypericum androsaemum; assembly: GCA_963995505.1. Lineage (NCBI taxonomy): Eukaryota > Viridiplantae > Streptophyta > Magnoliopsida > Malpighiales > Hypericaceae > Hypericum > Hypericum androsaemum. Next base: position 2,484,798 of record OZ023185.1, read on the forward strand.
GTCCGTGAGGCGAAAATTAAATTTCGAATTTTAATGCTAGAGTGGTAGAGATGTAATTCCCCAAGGTAGGATATGGGAAATAAGGCAAAAAGGTAACGATAGATGACCGAACTTTTTCTTGCTACCGACCCACTTCTTTGTCCTCTTCCCAGAACTAAAACATGTCTCCTTGATAAGGACCCCGGTGATATACAGTAATTACGGAGCTTGCCACTGTGCTCTGCTCTTTAGGTCTTTTTGTCGATTTTCCCGGGCTTTCTTTTGCTTTTCTCTTCGAGCCACGACAAAGTCGATATATCAAATTTTGACACTGTTATATTTCTTATGTTTAATTTAATAATCTTAGTTAAAATAGTTTTTTTTGTCACAAAGTGTTGCGGAGAAAGTGGGTACAAGAACGTCAAAACTATCCGAAACAGATCCGGAGTAGTCGTTCCAAGGTCGGCTTAATGGAGAGGGTGGAAAAAAAGCTAGACTAAGGCTAAGCTATGATAAAGAGTAAAGAGCAATAGGTTTGTTTGTTGTGTTGGTGATGCCCCTTCTTCCTTGCCGAGCCCTCCTTATATAGAGGCTGCCCCAACCTAGCTTTCGGTCCTCGTATAGAAAACTTCCAAATCAAGCCGTGCGCTATAGGAAAATTCAAACCCAGCTCTTTCCAATATAGCGAGATTCACTCGGGTTGACATAGGAAAGTCTTAAACCAACGTCCTAAAATAAGGGAACCCGGTCTTAAACCAAACAGTGCCCACCAAAGAACCCGGCACGAATAGGAAATCTGGATCTGCCAACAATATAGGGAAAATCTCGTCCAGCTATATAAACCGACTTGCCCAAAACTAAGAGGATTCGGCTTCCAATTAGGAATATTTAGGCCATACCGAGCAAGCAACCCAGAACAAACCTGACCTCGAACCAAATAACATAGGATACGGTCAGACTCGTACACGCTCAACCCGACATCGCTGGCAAAAGATAAAAAAGTACATAGATGTTGGTCCAGCCCGAAGAAATACCTCATCCATCCCGGCCCAACAAGGGCTTGTCGTCGCTCTGGTCCCAAGAGGACCCACTCGTTGGTCCGGCCTAATAAGGGCTTGTCATTGGTCCGACTCCAAACACAAGCCTAATTGGTCCTACCTCAATAGAGCGATAGCATAGGTCCTGTTTGAAACATGGACCTTGTCGGTCCGGCTTAAAACAAGGACCTCATCGGTCTGACCCAATAGTGGCTTATTGATGGTTCGACCTCCTTCAAAATAACATGTTGATTCGCTCCGTAATAGGTTCGTCATCGGTCCGATTAGCAATGCAGAATGCAAGAGGTCACCAAACTGGCCCAAAAGCCATTGGTCCGGCCTCTAGCGGGCCGTCGGTCTTATAATGGGCCTGCCAGCACGGCTCATCGGTTCGGCTCGGTTAAAGGTACGTCACCGTCGTTGGTCTGACTAGGTTAAAGGCACATAACCGGTCCGCCTCCAAAACCCAACGTCGTTGGTTCAGCTCCGAGGCCCTACGTTGTCGATCCACCCTCGAGACCCAACTTGTCAGTTCGGTTCTGTGGAGTCTTACTTCGTTGGTCCAATCACGAAACCAGTCCTCATCAGTTCAACCGTGAAGAATTATTGGTCTGACCTTTATTGGGCCGCCGGTCTTAAAATGGGATGCCAGTCTTGTAATGGGCCCGTCAATCCGACTCGGTCAAAAGCACGTCATCGGTCCGCCTCCAAAACCCATTGTTGTTAGTCTAACTCCGAGGCCCAAAGATGTCGGTCTGCCCCCAAAACCCAACTCGTCGGTCCGGCTTCGAGACCCTCGTCATCAGTCCGCCTCTGAAGGTCGGCATTGTTGGTCTGGCTCCAAGGCCCAACATTGTTGGTCCAATTTTGAAAGAGGGGGTCGTTGGTCTGGCTTTACAATGAATTTTAGATCCTCCTACTCTCTGAATCTGAGGATGATATAAACTAAAAAGTCGTAGATCTATGTCTTGACTTCACACAACAATTTGAATCATCTCAATCCGAGCTCTGGATGAAAAGTTATGTGCGTTTCTCCAAAGAGCATTACCTAAACAGACGGACCAACTGGACTCGCCTTGATATAGATTTTTGACATTGCTATGCCTCGAATATGAAAAAGTAGTAAACTACAAAGTTCTAGGTCCTTCTCTTATCTCTCCGTGATCGAAAGAATCAACTCAATTCGGTGTCCGAGTCACAAGTTACATCTAGTTTACCAAAGATGAATATTTAGCATCCAAGGACAAAACCGAGGTGGTCTACCGCCACCGGTCTCAACCAAGGAGAGACCATTGTTGGAAGACCGTCATCGGTCTCGACCAAGAGAAGACCATTGTAGGTTTCTACCCAACTCAAGACTGGAAACAACCTCTTTGAGACGAAACCAGTCACCGGTCTCTTCGGGACGACACCGATCATCGATCACCCGACACCGGTCTCTCCGAGACAACATCGTTCACTTTGAGACCATGCCGGTCACTTCGAGACCGCGTCGCTCACTTGAAGACCAAATCTTCCACCATCCACTTGGAGGCCAAATCATCCACTTGGAGAACGATCATCCTCTTCGCACTCGGGACATGTGGACGAAACCAATGGAAGATCGGTCCCATCTTAATGCCTACCAATGGTCAAGTCTATCTCAATGCCAAACAACGACCGGGGTGCATCTTAATGCCAAACAAAGATCGAGTCCATCTAGACGAGAGTTCATAGATGGTCTTGCCACACCGAAGAATACGAGATGTGTTGACAATGTCGATATTATTTTTGTGCCTCAACACAAAGTAATAACTTTTGAATCGAAATTTAAGAGAATTGTAAAAAATAGTTTGACTAACAGTAAATTTATAAATTATTGAAATTGTATTATCAAATCATATGTAAATTAGAATCATGCTAATTTATTTTGAGCGGTGGAGTGTTCGAATTTCTGGTTGAACAAATTCTGTATGTACGAGATGCCACGTGGAAGGAACAAGAAGATTTGTGGATGCCAGGTCACTCGTCCGTACCAACCAGAATCAATCAGCTCGGACAAGGAAATGTGACAGCAAGACACGGTCATACCCCGAGGCCATAAAACAGCGGCTTCCTTGGTATTATTGGACGTTGTTGTTCTATTATAAGTGTGTCATCCAATCGGTATTCCGACATATATTATGTTAATTTATTTATATTCGAGTCGGATAAAATATTTGAAAAGTTGTCGAATATTTTTAACAAATATTTAATAATGTAGAGTTTTCAATTATTCAAATTGAAACATCTTGGTTAAACAAAAATAATATATTTATCAATTGATTTAAGTAATTACTAATTCGTTCAAGTGAGACATTTATTTCACGGAAACTATTTTATTTTAATTGAGTCAACTAAATTTGATTCAAATTATAAAAAACATAAAAATTTATTTCTTTATATTATAATAGTGAAGTGATGAATCTCAACATGACTATTGTTATTAGATGAGATATCTATATGACAACACCATTTAATGTCTGAGTTGAAAAATATGTAAAAGTTATGGGAAAATATTCCCGCAAGTGCAAGAGTCTGATTGGCAGGTGAGGGTTGGGTTTGAGGCAGACAATTAAATGTTGGTTGGTGGACGAGTCAGTCGTGCACTTGTCCGAGGTTGCCACCCTCCCTCTAGGTACTTTGACAATCTATTATCATGTGATTTCAAAATGTTCGATCGAAAAATAGAGTTTTTCTAATTAGTAATCCAATTTTTTAATAATATTTTTAGATAAAATTATCTCGAAGTATTATTATATTAAAAATAAAAATATAACAAAAGCCCGAGAATGATTTTTTTCATAAAATTTTGATCCGTTTTAAAGAATAATTTATAACCAATTTTTTTGAATTATACTTTGTGGGTATTTCTATCCAAAAAAATTATTCAAATAATAGAATATTAATTAAAAAATTTTTTGTCACTCGTTCGAACATTTTAAAATCACGAAGTAGTGGAGTAAAAATATGAAATTAGGTGGTATTAAAGTAGACTTTTACCTTATTTTTTATATTTATATTCTGAAGCTCACATGCCCACCGCACCGGCGAATGGACCAGAGGACACCAATGGGCCCTACCCTCTTTCACCGAATTTAGTAGAGTATTGTCTAATAAATTTTAGAATAATTTTTAAAAAAATATTTTTTATATTCGTAAAATTTTAATTAAAAATTTTAAGAATTTTTATCTCTTGCAACTTTTATCCTCTTTATATCATCTGGCTTGGCCAATCTAATTCGAAAATAAACCAACACGTGGTCGACAAGACGGCCTCACTTACCATCATTTGGAGACCTGCTGGATCTTTATTTTATTCTTTTACCTTATCCTATAGCCTATGAGCGCAGGATGGTGCAAAAGAATCGAGCATACAAGATATTTGATATTTTTGATTCTGAAGCTTGTTGTTCATTTAAATATCGAGTCAAATAATTTAGCTCTGAATTAATAGAATTTTTAAAATGAGTTATAACTTATAACTTCTTTAACGAGTAGTTAATCTCCAAAATTTCTCGAGAATTTGATGCTCATTTTTTTTTGGAAAACAACATTATTATATACTCATTACAAATTTTTGCTACCGCTTAAAAGGAAAGGTGGTAGCCGCTAACCTGGTGGACGTGGAACCAAGTGTCAGCCCCAGTCGGAGTACTGGGCCTGGACCCATATGGGACGGAATAGCCCATATGGATCTGGTCCTGGGCCTTTAGTGTTCTTGATGGGCCACTTTCGTTTGTCAACTTGGGCCCATTTTTTCGTCATTAAGGAATTGAAATTAAATGGAGGTGAAGGATAAATTTTGTAAAAGTACAATTAGCAGTGGCTCCCACTATTTTTCAAAATTAGCAAAAAAATTGTAGAACTTTGATCGATTCTTTTGGTTGTTACTGACATGTTATTATCGAAGTTAATAATTATATCAATACAAATTAGCTTGTCATTGTGAAGAAGACTCGGAGAGATGGATGGTCAGCTTCACGACATTAGGATATCGGGTTGAAAGGAGAGTTAATCAAGATCTTATGTTTTACCTACAGCTGCTTATTTCAATTGTCATGAATTATTGTTACGTACTTATATAATCACTCGGACTAGTTTTAGCTTAACGACATTGGGATGTCGGATGGAGAATTTGGGGATCAATTATTTTCACAATGTATAATAACAAGTAATGGTTAATACCAAAGAAATCACTTCAAAACTACAAAATTGGGTGATAAATATGGTCATATAAATTTTATTTTATTTTAGTATGTAACTTAGTAATGACATGAAACTTTCAACTGACAGTTGCCGATTAGGATAATAACGCGTCGTTGATCAACATAAAATTAGTATCAGGTGTGATAATTGTCTCATTTTGACAAATACTAATCAAATTTAAATATAATAAATTAATTTTAATAAGTACGAGCTATAATTGGACCTCTAATCCCATTTAAATTAAAGTCACAAGGCAGGAGCCCCGGAAAAAAAAAGTCGCAAGGCAGGAGTGAGTTGACCGGTCCCTTTTAAAGTAAAATAGTTCCAGGCTGTACAAATGAAACAAAAATCAGAAACCAAGACTTTTGTGATTTAATAATCCCGTGGGAATAGTTTAAGCTGTCTAAAGGATAAAAAGGTTAAAAAACTGGGGAAGAGGGCGGGGACCAGAAAAATATTAATAACTAAATAACGAATAAGGTAAATGAATTAATAAAAGAAAGGTAAAATGTGAACATCGATTTTTTTAGAATTAAAAAAGGAGTATTAAAAGGTGAACTCGGATTAAAGAAGTAAACAAAAGGAACATTAGTAGCAGACCACCAAACAATCACTTCACTACCCCAAAAAAATCAAGAATTTGCATGGATTTTTTAATTTAATGAGAGATATTCTGCTTAGATTTGTAACTCACCTCTCTCAGGTCGTGTGGTGTTTGCTCTGTTTCTTGGGGGTCATAGGGGTCTTCCCTCACTTTTATTGTATCTGTGATGATCTTTTGGTTTTTAATAAAAATATACCTTTAAAAAAAATTCTGTTTAGATTACCAGATTGTAATATTGTTAAAATTTTAGGGTTTCCTTATCATTAAATTTTTTAAAATTTAAATTAGTTCATTTTTCATGGCGATAAGTTTCTGCTAAGGTATGCACATTACGTGTGATCATTGGGATCATAATTTAAATTGGTCATTTGCATTTTTTTGATTTACTTTACATGAACGAGAAGAGGCAGAATTATCCGATCCTTTTGTAGAGGACCTTGTCGTTCGGTACTCTTCTACTGCCTTTTGAAACTAAAGTTTGATATGAATTTGTGATTGCCGTGCGCCCTTTTACCATATTCTGTTTACCTATGTGAAAATCTTGGATTGGTCTCATAACTTGGTGATTTCTCAGGTGTCCCGGCTCTCAATGCTCTCGACGTCCTCATGAACTTGATGCTGTGACGAAGTTTCTTCTTATGGGATGGTAAGTAGAGAAATGGTGGGAAAGGCAAGTGCTTCTATGCAGAACCGTGCTATAGCCTCCACAGTCTTTGTACTCACACCTGCATAGTTTATTGGTTACGTTCCTCTGGGTTGTATGTTGCTTCTTCTCCACTGACCTCCATAATCCGTAACCGCACTACAGAGAAGTTTCAAGGTTTTAACGCCGGAGGACACGAATTATGCAGATGGCGTGGCTACATCAGTAAGATTTTTTTCCAGATTTAAAAGAGTGTCGCTCTTTGGCTTTTACACGACGACTTTTTGGTCGTTCGTCTCTACGAATACTCGCATAGTCTGGTGATGGCGTAATTCTAACCTGAATCGTCCCGGTAGTTTCTTTACTAGGATGCAAGCATTCTCACCGCGATGATTTGCACAGTCTGGGTAACAACGTAGTTCTAACTTGAACCATTTTGGTAGCTCTCCTTACACCATTATATTGTGACTTGTTTAAATCATAACCATTAGATAATGTTTTACTTGTGGATAAATTAATGTAAATTTTTTTGGTTGTTGCAAATTTTTGGTATGACGCTCCCCTCCAAATCTGTTTTTTTGTGTGGGTTGGAGCGTGTTAAACGAACAAGTATTAGTTGAGTCGAATCAGCAAATCTTGAGCGCCTTAAATAAGAGTTAATATTGTAAATGCATTGCCGAGAGAGCTAAGAAAAGTAACACCGAACACGACCTTAACGAAAAAAGCACGATAATGTAATTAGGATAATTCCAACTTTTGTGTTGACTTGTAAAAAATGTAATAATGATGATTCAAACATATGTTATTTTACCAAACAGCTCGTAGCTTTTAAGATCCTATTCTTAAAATAATACTTGATTTTTTAAAAGCAGTGCTTTGTAGGTTGTCGAATTTGCCGTTTGGTCCATACCTTGAGCCTTGAGGTGACATACCCAAATCAGTACAGTACCAATTATTCCGATTATAAAATTATGACAAAAAGGCAAATGCAAAAGCTACTGTGTACATATCAGATCTTATGATTCCTAGGTGTTGACCGCACGAATGAAGAATAATAAAGTAAGGAGAGATCGTCTAATTCTGTACCAGGGTACGTGTTACTCTTAGAGACCAATGGATATATGCCTGCATTCTATTAAATGGCACATGTAATTGTCAGTGTGATCCTACTATGAGGTTTGCCTGTAGTTTAGTTACCCTAGACTACCCACATCAATAACCCATCCAATCCAGGTCACAGAATAAATTATTAATTTCTCTCTCTTCCATACCAAATTCCTACCCAATCTAATCCACTTACATATTTTTTACCCACATCAGCAACTCAGTTCACAGAATAAACAATTAATTTATCTCTCATCCACATATTATCTACTCTCATTTGTTTAGATTAAAATTATATATTACGAAAATAATTATGTTTTCAATAACACGATTAAATAATTATATATTGACTCTATTTATAGAGATACAAAATTAAATATTTTTTAAATTTATTGCTAAAGATAAGCTAACCACAAAAATATTATTCGAATAAATCTATTTTTACGAATAATATTATGCAAAGTGAAAATAACTAGATGGTTAGATAAATAAATTAAAAAAACAAACCAATCCGCTCGGCCGAGCGGAAATCATTAAACACCAATTTATTTTTTATAATAATAAAATAATAGGCCGAGCGCTTGGCGCTCGACACTGCTGCACATAGTCTTATACTAACTTTTTTGGGGTGAAGTACCCCTATACTGTTAAATTGAGTGTCATTTGATAACCCTTAAAAAAAGTGTCATTTGATAAATAGGACATCACTTCAACTGCCTCGGCGTCAAGATTTTTTCAGAGACAAACTAGCACAACCAAATTTAACCCGAAAAAAAAAACTAACACAACCAAACAAGGAACACTTGGGCTTTTTACGGACAAGTTTCCTGATAATTGGGGATTTTTCTATTGAGTTGGGACATTGATCCTGATTAGACTTCAAATCAACTACTAATCTAGAAAATTTTAATCTGCTGTCTATTGCATTAGACATTCGGACTTATTGCTGAAGAGGTCGTATAAGAATTTTCACATTCTACCAAAAACTTTAAGACAGTATATTAGGGCAGCGGAAACATAAACACGGATGTGTAGAACACCCATAATAAATAGTACGAGATAGGAAGAATCGAGGACATACGATATTACGTGGTTCGGTCAATTGACCTACTCCACGGGGCCGAGACGATCATTATATTATGTGGAGATACATGGTACATAAGCCATAGCCGAGGCGGTGCCTCAAGCCTAACTCTCTCGTGCCTATACTACCATTGTGTTATGCAAAGACCAAAAAACTCCTAAATTCTAACACAGTAAATAGGTAGATCTTTCACAGTTATAAATTAGCCCACCACATTCGCAACTAAATGTGGTAATCCCAACACTCTCCTCAAATGAAGCCCATCGAGCCGAAGTTTACACGAGATTTTTACTTTGCCAACATGCCATTACATGGGGGTGGACAACAATGTGCCACATGTTTCACATGAGCAATTGGCTCTAATACGTATAAGAATTTTCATATCATACCCAAGATCTTAAGACAATGCGTAGGTAAATCTTCTACACTTATAAACCAGCCCACCACACTCGCAACTAGCGATGTTGTAATCTCAACAGATCGTCGTCGAAGATGAGTTATTGTAAATGTTGAGAATATCGCATTTTATGTAGTGGATGATGGAAACTGCACCTACTAATTTATTAAGGTTTTTAGTTTATATACAAATTATAACATGGTGTGAGAGTGAGATTGATATCGTACTCATTATTGTCTTCACACGATCTTCATTTTATTCACGTTGCCGAAGTCAAAGCTCTTACAAATTTTGGCATAATCGAGATTTAGTTGAAAGATAATAACACATTGTTATTTAAAAAATTGGCAAAATTATTTTCAGTTATGAAAGATTCACATACCCATTAAAATAAAATAGTGTTAGATACAAAGATTTTACAAAAAGTACAATTAATATGCATGTGATAATTTTTTCGTAGCTCGTATTATAATTTCATATTTGCCACGTACTTAAGTACACATATACATGACACAAAGAATATGTCTAAGTTGTCCGAACCAAATAAATCAATGGTCCTTGGAACAGAAAAAAGGGAGAGGGATATCGATCAGAGACAGGGACGAGGGAGAAGGTTGTCTCGTAGGGGAACTGTAATAACTAATAACGTAAGCAAACAGTAGCTTTAGAATACTTATTAAAAAACAGTAGCTTTACAAGGTACGGCTGCTTCAAATCACGATACGTGTCAGTCAAAACCCTCACCTCCCCCCTCCTCTCCCCTTATTTTTCTTCCCCAAAAAAACCAACCAAAGCCTAAATCCGAACAAACTCTACTGTTATGTGGTGAAATCAGGGATCGAATTGAAGGCATCGAGGTTGACAGAAGAGAAGCGAGGATTAGGGTTCATGGTCGAGGAATTGGGAATTTTCGGGAGAGGAAAGGCTGGAACAATTCTGATTGAGGCTAGGGATGGCAATGGGCAGGATCCGGTTAAGATCCATAGGACCCAGATCTTTACTTTCTTTTTAAATGGTCGATCCAGATCCTTACCCTTATCCTCTTTAAAAATAAGGATTCGGGCAGGATCTGGGTCCTAAAAAATCGGGTAGGATCAGGGCGACCCGCGGGTCCGTATTTTTTATAAAATATTTAATTCAAAAAAATTAAATTATCTTTTGATAGTTTTCAAATAGCAATGAGATATTTCATTCATTAAACATATCAATACAAAGAAATCAAACAAGCAAATAAAAAAAAGTTGAATTTGGGTAAGTTAAAATTGAGAATTTGGTTCGTGATTTTCACTGCTATTACTTGGGGCCTGTGGTTGCTTCGTAATGGTATTATCTTCAATGAGGCGAGGTGCAATAATGAGCTTCTCTTGAATTCTGTGCTCTTTCATACCCAAGAGTGGGTCTTCTGGACGAATGCCTCGATCATTCACAATCAATCGCTTTCTTTTTTCGTTTGCTCTATTTTGAATTTTTGTTTTAATAAAGAATATTTATCTACCAAAAAATTGAGAATTTGGTATTATGTCTAATAATTAATATATATTATATTAATTTAAAAAATTCGGGTAGGATCAGGGCAGGATCCTATAGATCCATATCCATGCCCTTATACTTTTAAAATATCAGGATCCGGGCAGGATCAGGATAACGGATCTTGGACCCTTCGGATCTGGATCAGGGTAGACCCTCAGGGTAAAGATCTAATTGCCATCCCTAATCGAGGCTGAAGAGGGGGGAGGAACTTGAAGTTGGTGTTAGCTGGACTCAAGTTGAAGCCCACCAGCCCAATTATCCATTTTCTTATTTTGGGCCATCATATGTTTGTAGGCCTCGTCTTTCGTTTTCATTGTAAGCCCAAGGGCATTTTAGACTATTCCAAATTAGCTGCCCCTAAATCTAGCATAAACAACAGAGAAACGGACAGCAAGTATTAATTTATGGTTGATGAATTGAAAACAGAATTGGTTCCACATTTCCCCTCCCTCTCTCTTAATTTTCTCTCAAAATCTATCCCGTACCAAGTTCTTCGAGGTCTATTCTTCGTCAGCTTTAGGCTTCCTGAATCGAGTACATCAATCTTTCGGTTTTTTGAGGTGTATTCCTCCTGGAACTTCTATCCCCGTACATCATCTACAAACCCTAACCATGTCATCTAACTAACACTGAAGAAACCATGAGCTCCGGTGCAACGGCTAACCCGAGCAGCAGCAGCTCCGGCGGCGGCGGGGGCCCGTGTGGGGCGTGCAAGTTCCTGAGGAGGAAGTGCGTGCCGGGATGCGTATTCGCGCCCTACTTCGACTCCGAGCAAGGCGCCGCCCACTTCGCGGCTGTTCACAAGGTGTTCGGAGCTAGCAACGTGTCGAAGCTTCTCCTTCACATACCCGTCCATAAGCGCCTCGACGCCGTCGTTACTATTTGTTACGAGGCCCAGGCTCGCCTCAGAGACCCCGTCTATGGCTGCGTCGCCCATATCTTCGCCCTCCAACAACAGGTACTAACTAATACCTGCTCTTTATTTATTTTCGCTATCCGATTTCGTGATGTTGTCCGACTCAAATTTGGATTAGTCGATTTTATATTCGGTTTTCTCAAGTGCAATTAACTTTATTGATAAGTTGATCTCTGACTCCGTGATCGTTATTAATCGTCGTGCGAAGACTATTTTTCTTAATTTTTTATTTTCAGACCAAATACTAATGTCTTTTTTATTTTCTTAATAATATTTTTTACATTCTTATTCGTTAAATTTAAACCGAAGATCTTTTATTATACAGATTAATGATCAACTGTATTTCTTCAAAGGGCTTGGAAGTTTGTCAGTTTCGGATAATTAGTCCAAGTGGGAAATCAATTCGGGGTTGTTTCATTGTTTTTTGTGCTTGGTTTAGATTAGTGGGGAATAGTAATTGACTTTGGCTTCACTGAAATCAAGACAACTTTCCGTTTTCCCATGTTTAATGAAATGTCTGTTGATTGCATAACAAATGATGTAGTACTCGGCGGTTACAAGAATGGTCTTAGCATAGGCTTCTAGTTTTTGTCTTAAACCTGTTTATATCCGAACACTTATATACTCTCGGAGCTTGAACTCTTACACAAATTTTTTGCTGGTCGATTTAAATATTTTGTAATTTTTGTGCTAGTATTACTTTCGTGCAAATAGTGGGATTTTGCTGTATTGAGGAGATGGTCGGTTTCTTTGTTCTTGCAAGAAAAGGCTGTTTCGTTAGCTCAAGGGGTTCATTATTTTTTAATTAATTTCTAGTCGGCCTCTATCCCACGAAGTCCTCTACTTGTTAGATTTCCTGATAGAAAGACAACGGAAGTTGTCTAGGGTATTATAGTGCAGACCCTTTTATTTTAGCAGATCTAAGTACTAAAATAGTCAACTTAAAAAAAAAAGGTACTAAAATAGTCCTTTTGCTCCCATAAAATCACGCAAGGCATGGCTTCCATTATTCTGGGTCTTTTCAAGTACCCGTTTCACTTCTGATGAGAACATACTCTTCTGTTTAGCGGGATCTTGTCAGTCGATTGACCCAAAAAAATAGGGAAAAGTACTATTTAGTACCCTGTAGTTTTACCTTTTTTGTGATAGGATCGTGTAGTTTAAAAACTATCAATCAAGTCCAAGTTATTTCAAAAATTATCAACCTACGGTCCCGACTTGGTCTGGGTTATTTCTGAACCTAGCTGGACCACCACGTCATCAAAACGACCTTGTTTAGTCTGACGTGGCTTGATGAATGGGCGGATGAGTTGTCTTAAAGGCAAATTTCATAAAAAATTCTAAATTTATTAATTTTTTTCCTCCACTCCTCTTCTCCCTTCACCCATCTTCTTCCTCATCTAATCCCATAAAATTTCACCCAAAAACAAAACTAATCCCACAAAAATAACCAAAATAAGAAAGCTGGGTTACCTCCCTCCTCCTCCTCCACCAACAACAAAATCCAATCCTCTCTCTTCCTCATGGACAGATCTGGAAGAAGAAGAAGAAAAACACTAATGACGACCAAAAATCTAATATTTATCGCAAAAACAGATCCGTCAAGATCTCGGCTGTCAGCCCTCTGACCTCGAGGAGGATGCGCTTGTCGGCAGCGTAGGCGGCCTCGGGTACGGAGTCAATGGTGGAAAGTGCGGCGAGGGAGGGCGAGGAAGTGGGAAATGGCACGAGAGGTAAAAAAGCGAGAATTTGGGGTTAAAGATTGAAGCTTTAAAGTGAGATGTGGAGCCGAGGGAGGGAGATGTGGCCGAATAGAAGTGGCGGAGTAGCTGAAGTTTAGGTGTAGGGCCATTTCCATGCGGCTCCTCCGACGTGAACATCTCCCTATTCACCGCGCGGGAGGACGGGAGGTGGGACACCACCTGGGCGCTCTTCCTTTTGGTGTTTATGGTTGTTTTCTCGGTCAAGGAACACCGCCATTTTTAATTTCTTTGATTAGGTTTAAGGTGTTGGAGATTTGGCATTGACGTGGGTTCGGGTGATTTTGTGGGTTGTGGGTGATATTAGGAGGTTGGGCTGGTGTTATTAGTTGGATGTTTCTATTGCTGGATTTGGTGGTGGAGGAGAGAGAGGATGAAGGAGGAAGAGGAGAAGAGGGAGAGGATAGAAAACTTTTTAGGGACTTTTTTAATATTTTTTTTTACGATACATCAACGCCACGTAAAACAGAAGCAGGGTTGTTTTGATGACATGGTGGTCCAGCTAGGTTCGGAAGTCGCCCGGACCTGGGCAGGACCATAGGTTGATAATTTTTGAAATAACTTGGACCTGATTAATGGTTTTTAAACTACACGGTCCTATCGCAAAAATGGTAAAACTACAGGGTACTAAAGAGTACTTTTCCCAAAAAAATATAGATGTACGTGTCCTTTACTGGTTGTCTCCATTTCGGAGATACATCCCTAAATAAAATCTGACATTGATCAATGAGTGTGGCTTTGTAATTAATAAATCTAGTGGAATACAATACGCTAGTTTGCTTCTGGAATATTTAAAAGAAGTATTTTGTTGGCCGTTGGCTGATTTAATTCAGGAGCAATTATAATTTATACGCATTGATGCATCATTTAATTTGCTGATTTCTGTATGTTTTCTGAATTGGGACTTTTAAGATGTGGATCAAAACACACGTTATTGCTTAACCTTGTCGACTCTTTTAAGTCTAACTGCTTTAATAACCAGCTTTGTCTTCATCGGCTCCCAATGACAATACTGCAGAAGAAATCTGAAGCTTGATCGATGTGCTAATTTTGTTCCTTTGTCAGAAGAAACCTTTGGTTGTTCGCAACGTCCATGTTCTAATGCACATAGTTTAAGCATTTTTTTATGAAAAGAAAGACAAATCTCTTTTAATTTTGAGTAAAAGTGGCAAAACTCTTTCGACAAATTTTCAACACCCGGTATACTTTTATCCATGCAGGTGGTGAACTTACAAGCTGACCTTTCTTACATGCAAGCGCACCTATCAACACTCGAGCTCCCATCATCTCTGCCCCCACCGCCGGCACCACCATCACAAACGCCGCCGCCGCTGCCCCTCTCGATCTCCGACCTCCCTCTGTCGTCTCCCACTCAACCGCCGTACGACCTGTCCTCGATCTTCGATCCAATGCTGGCACCAAACCCTACTTGGACAACAATGCAATCCCGGGCACCACCTCATCAGGCCATGGATCCATGCCACTTGGGGAGCATCAACCTTTCCTCGATTCCAAGCGGCGAGCTTCACGCGTTGGCGCGCCAAGTCTTTGATCGGCAACGATCTTCCCCGCCTAAACGAGAGTGACCTTGCAGGTGGGATACCTATTAGGACATACAGTTGACAGTTGACGAGAGGATGTTGTAGTAATTGGGGTTGCGCATGCTTAATGGGCTTGTTTCCATTGTGTTGAAAATGAGAGAAGGGTTCACAATTAATTGATTCATCGTTACTATTTGTGTTCTAATCGATTTTAACGTTGTTTTGTTGACCTTTTCATTGAAGTGTCAGTATTGGTCTTCCGTTTTTAGGGACTTGAAAACAACTGATTAGGTTAGAAGAAGTAAAATTTTATAATGACTTGTTAGACGAGATTGCACTATTAGATAATACACGTGTGACTCGAATCTGAATTAGTCGATTTACTATATGTGTGAGTTATTTCAACCAAAAAATTAATACGGGACTTGCGCAATGAGCTATATTATTTGAAATTTAGCTCATCTAAAAGATTAAGCTTGAGGTCATGCAATTTGTTGTATAGCATTGCGGTGTCCCCATGTCCAAAAATGAGGAACTTTCCAAGAAAATTTGAATATTTTTCTTTAGAAAAGGCCATGTTCAGGGTTTGCTTAGTTTGCTGGAGTATTGGAGTATTACAGTGGAAAATTAAACTTAGCGATATCAACGTTAAGATATGAACTTTTTCTATTGATGTAATTTTTTCTTATCACAATTTTTTCCACGAATTTTATCACAGTAAGGTTTTAACAAAGTCGACGTAATTTTTTCTTATCACAATTTTTTTCACGAATTTTATCACAGCAAGGTTTTAACAAAGTCGACGGTCGCAACCTCGAATGAGAAAATTTTACATTATTTAGGTTGTAAATGTTACTATTAATACAAATCAATCTTACTTGGTTAAACATAAAAAAAATTTAATAACTATTTTAAATTTTATGGATGTGTGTATAACTAAAACAAATCTTACCAGGAATTCGTTTCTCGAAGATTTTATTTGTAAATAAATTTCCATAGAGTTCATTTGTGATGGTGTTGCGAATAAATAGTGGTAGAACGTCGAAAACGATCTTTAGAACGGGTCCGGAGTGGTCGTCCCAAGAGTGATTCGAACGAAAGAGAGAAATAGAAGAAATATGGGAAAAGAGAAGAGAAGATAAAGATGAGAATAGATAGAAGAGAAAAGAATTGGTAGAAGAGCAAGAACTTTATTGAACATATGGGGGAGAAGGGGACGGGAAAAATATAAAGATAAAAGCTAGAGGCTACATAAGATAAAAGCTACGATAAAAGCTATGAAGCTAAAGATTTGATGTGTTATTTTGTGGGTGTCCTTCATGCATGTACCTAGCTGTCCTTATATAGAATAAGCTTGCCCCAGCCCCATAGAAAAACCCTAGGCCGTTTTCAAATAGAAAAATTTAACATAGCCTCGGCCTAATAAGGAAAACTTAAACTGTCTGAAACTTCCAACCCATATTCGACCCTTTTCCGTGCTGAATTTAGAAAAGTCATAAACAAAAAAGTTATAGATCTCTGTCTTCTTCTTCTGTGACTTTTGGAATCGTGTCAATCCAATACTTGAAGAGAAAGTTACGGTATTTTTACCAAAATAGGTTCAGCAGATCCGCGGCCTAATAAGGAGAGAATCTACTCCCGAAATTTTCGACCCAAGTCTGACCTCCTTCTACACCGAATTTGGAGAAGTCACAAACTAGAAAGTTCTGGATCTATGTTTTATCTTTTTATAACTTTTAGAATCGCATCAATCGGATATACGAGTAGGAAGATATGTCTATTTTACTAAGACATGGTCAAACAAATCCGAGAATTAATTTTCCGCTCCAACAATGCCCCCCACACATCAATATTTTGACGCTAGGAAAAGCGTTGACGTGTATCCGTCCTTGAACATGCGGAAAATTAACTCCACTCAAAAAATAACTGGCTAAGGTAAGACCGTAAATATGTGGAGAATGTACCATCAAACCGGTCGAGCCTAGCCGTTGTAGGCGTGCAGTTGATCACTCATCTCGAGATATCCGTGTGCTCACGGATTTCTTGCAAAAACTTGATTTAGGCCTACATGGTTGAGTGGGAGCTCTACGTCCTTCATCAAAATGACCATACAATTATTGTTGAAGGTCTCTAAGCTTTTTCTTTTACTTTTGAATTTTTTGCTCCAACCTTCTTCATTTAGTCTTCGTGAGAGTCGGTCGATGAGACTCCGGACACTTGCCCCCCGAGTGTGGGTTTGGTTTTTTTGGTATCTCCTTTCGCACAGGCTTCGTGTGATAACTTGGAGACCTTGTAGGTGAATCATTCTTTGTGGGTCGTATCTCACATGGTTGTTTCTTAGATCGCAAAAGTTCTTCCTTAGGCACCCAAACCTTGAAGGGTTTCTTTCTCTGGAGAACTCCTTGCTCGATCGCCAATCGAGTGACCACGTCTCTCTTAACCCATGCGTACTCAGGCGCCCTTTTTCTGTTGCTGGCCGATTTTGACCATGTGACTTGAGAACATTCCCTGTAATTTAAAACCTTTGATGGCCGAGGTTGAGCCGGCCCATTAGGTTGTTACTTCACCGTACTCTTGCTTGGTTGAGGAGGAGTTGAACACTTGACTTTATCATCTTTCACCTTCTTTGTCATGAGCACGTCTTCCTTTTGGCCGGGATAATTTCGGCCGATGTAGGAGCTTCGACTACAATGTTGCAGCACTCTTCATGCCCCCCGGGTGAGATTGAATTCTGACTGTAGACTTGGCCCCCTGTGTCTTTCCGTTGAGTTGGGACAAAATTGGGCAAGCGAAGGTGGCTCACTACTCGTGGAACAAAGGGTAACTCTGATCTCCGCAACAGGTGATTCGGCGGTGGCCCTAAAATTCCCTTTGCTGGTGAAGGCCCAACGATTCTCTTAGCCGACAGAGGCCCTAGAATGCCTTTTGTATTTGATACAGTACTTAGGGTTATCTCAGTTGCCAATGAGACTTGTGTCGGGCATGGCTCTTCTTTTTCCTCAAATGTGGGCCTTGTAGGCTCGATGGCCGTGGTGTCGGCCAACTGTGGACTAGTCGTCTGTTCGACTTCTTCAATAAGGAAAGAAGATTGTGTATATTCGGTCGATTCATGTTCGACCGTCTCAATACTTGTCTCAAAATTGCGAGATTCAGAAACTATTTGGTCCTCAACTTTGCATACGCCACTTGATGCTTCCTCGGTTGCTGATGTAGTCCCTGAATTCTCATTCTTAAAGAGATTGTATCTCATTGCTCGGAGTTCAGCACTAAGTTCCTCTTTTAATTTTGTATAGTCCTTCGCAATTTTCCTCATTTGCATGAAAATATACCATCTCTCATAATTATCATTGCTCCCCATAAATCCCTCATAACTGATCATGATAGATAAATCAAAAATTCGTAATCAGCTTGCAGAATGATCAATCTTTGGTATTTTGGTTGTATCTTTTCCGTTCAAACTCCGATTAAAGCGATCTTGATATTTTTGAAAAGCTGAGAGATAGAGCTTCAATTTTTCTTGAAATAGCCGTCTCCTAATTCGGCCAAAAAAAAGACCAAAATATCCTCCAAAGCCGACTGGACTTCTCAATCATATAGATCGATCAGTCTTCAGTTTTTTTATCTTATCTTCCTGGTACGAACTCCGATTTTGGTGTTTTTAATATCCACAGAAAGAGGAAACAATGATCTTCACTTTTGATGAAGAAAATTTCTTCAGATTCGGCACCAAAAAGGGCCGGAATACCCTCCAAAGTCAACTGATCTCGCTAGACGCCTTCTTTCAGCACAACCTTTGACCGATTTCGTCCCTTTTGAGGAAGGACTCGAAACCATATGTGGAAACTCGTGTATTTTGTTACAACAATCACTCTTCTTAGACACCCTCCTTAGTCCCACCGAGTGTGCCAAAAATAATATTGCGAATAAATAGTGGTAGAACGTCGAAAACGATCTTTAGAACGGGTCCGGAGTGGTCGTCCCAAGAGTGATTCGAACGAAAGAGAGAAATAGAAGAAATATGGGAAAAGAGAAGAGAAGATAAAGATGAGAATAGATAGAAGAGAAAAGAATTGGTAGAAGAGCAAGAACTTTATTGAACATATGGGGGAGAAGAGGACGGGAAAAACATAAAGATAAAAGCTAGAGGCTACATAAGATAAAAGCTACGATAAAAGCTACGATAAAAGCTATGAAGCTAAAGATTTGATGTGTTGTTTTGTGGGTATCCTTCGTGCCTGTACCTAGCTCTTCTTATATAGAATAAGCTCGCCCCAGCCCCATAGAAAACCCTAGGCTGTTTTCAAATAGGAAAACTTAACATAGCCTCGGCCTAATAAGGAAAACTTAAACTGTCCAAAACTTCCAACCCATATTCGACCCTTTTTTGTGCTGAATTTGGAAAAGTCATAAACAACAAAGTTATAGATCTCTGTCTTCTCCTTCTGTGACTTTTGGAATCGTGTCAATCCAATACTTGAAGAGAAAGTTACGGTATTTTTACCAAAATAGGTTCAGCAGATCCGCGGCCTAATAAGGAGAGAATCTACTCCCGAAACTTCCGACCCAAGTCTGACCTCCTTCTACGCCGAATTTGGAGAAGTCACAAACTAGAAAGTTCTGGATCTATATTTTATCTTTTTGTAGCTTTTAGAATCGCATCAATCGGATATACGAGTAGAAAGATATGTCTATTTTACTGAGACATGGTCAAACAAATCCGAGAATTAATTTTCCGCTCCAACAGATGGTATGAATTCCTAAGCCTCTTTGGAACTTATCACGGATTTGTTAGTTAGTTGGATAAATAAAACCAGTTCCAAAAGTAAACGTGATGACGACTTAAAGCCGGGACAAGTGGCCCAGACTGCGAAAAGCATGGACGAAACTTCAAGTTCTGGAATAAAATCTTATCTAGCAAATATTAGTAGGGGACAGATGTTGAAAACATCTATAAGCGATGTATAGTATAATGGATTTTTTTTAGTACGTACAATTTTACTTATAAAAAATCTTTTTTAATGTCCAAAAACCTACAGTGAAATACTGGCGCAAAACTCTGGGCAGTTGGCTGGAGATGGAGAGTCGCGCATTTCTGGAATGTTTCTCCTCTTTCCAGCCATTTTCTTCCGCGGTAACACGATGGAGACAATTAAAAGTACCCGACTCATTAAAAAAAAATACCCTACTCAAATTTAGATTAACAGCAGATAACTGATACTTTCTAAAATAATATATAGGTCTAAATCCTCCCAGTGATTGTTTGTCTGTCTAGTTGCATGATTCGTTAGAAGCGTTATTCTCTGCTTCTAATAATGCTAATGCCGCAGCGTTTATTTGACTATTATATTAAATAATCTACAAGCTAACACTAATCCGTTGTAGTCTAGTTGGTCAGGATACTCGGCTCTCACCCGAGAGACCCGGGTTCAAGTCCCGGCAACGGAACTTGTTTTTATATGCATTGAACTGAACAATTGTATTTTGAATTAACCTTTTAGTCCATTAATAGACGGTGATTTTTTTCCGAGGGAATTAATAGACAATGAAAATTGATATAAGCTGTGAGATATTATAATTTTAAGTCAAAGTTCCATCAGTATAAATATATCAAAAAGTAAGAACAATATAGTTCTTAAGCTTGATAATGCTCAATATTTAGATATTATAACGGACACTAAAAGATCATAAAAAATTGTAGATAAATTATTATTTTGTTCTATAGATCAAGAGCTTATTCCACTGTTTGGATGATGGTCTAGTGGTTAAGAGAGCATTATATATGAAAATTATGGATGTTCAAACTCGAGACAATATTTTCTGAAAAAAAAACTCGAGACATATCAATATAATAGTTGTATGATTAACATAGGTTATTTGAATCTTACTATAATAAAAAATACATTTTTTAGATGGTTTGGTGTCACACTTGGAAATGTCAAAACTATCCCTAAATTCTAAACCCAAAATCCAAACCCAAAACCTCAACCGAAACCTAAAACCCAACCCAAAACCAAGAACCACGGGACCCCGGACTCGCGGACCACGGGACCCTGGACCACTAGACACCGAACCCCGGACCCCCGGACCATCGGAACACCAGACCCCCGGACCAGAGGACCACCAGACCCCCGGACATATGACCACAGACCACGGACCACCGGACCTCGGACCACCATACCCCCAGACCCCGGACCCCAGACCACTAGACCCCGGACCATCGAACACCGGACCCCAGACCCCCGGATAACCGAACCCCGGGCCATAGGACCACCAGACCCCTGGACCACAGACTATCGAACCACCAAACTCACGGACCACCAGACCACCAAACTCACGGACCCCCTAACCACAGACCACCAAACCTACGGCTACCGGACCCCGGACCACCAGACTATGGATCCCCGGACCACCAGACCCTCGACCACCAGAACCCGGACTACCGGACCCCCGGACACCCGGACCATCAGACCTCTAAACCTTAAACTCTAAGCACTGAACCGCAGAGCACTAGACCCCGGACCCCCGGACACTCGGACACCCAGAGCACCGGACCCCTGGAGTACTGTACCCCGGACCAGGGATCCCAGACCACAGACCACCGAACCACTGAATCCCGGACTCATGGACCACGGACCACAAGACCCTGGACAGCGGACCACCGGACTCCCAAACCCCCAGACCCCCAGACCACGGACCATCGAACCCCAGACTCCGGACCCGCAGACCACCGTACACCCAGACCACTGGACCACCGGACACCCAGGTCGCGGACCCCCTGACCACAGACCACCGGATCCCCTGACTGCGGATCCCGTTCTATTTTTATTTTTGTACAGTTTAAAAAAAAAATCAATGAAAGATATATTTTGCGGATTTTGTAATAGAACAGTACTCGCATCGTGCGTGAATATTTACTAGTACTTATTAAAAAAATACTTATTTGAAATAAAAATCTTTTGGTTCTAATATTGAGCTTTTTTCAAAATATAATTATCAACTCTAAATCTCTCTAAATTTGTAGACATTTTGTAGCGTTAGGCTAAAAAATTTTATTGTTGAGCACTGGATTTCGTAAATACTATAATTCACGAGCATTCCGTGAATGCTTCTTCCTTCATTTTTGGATCTACCAAAGAAGAAAAGGTGAGATCTCATCCAACCGGCTGTGTAATTTCAAAAAGAGCTAGGGGAGGGCCCGAATTTAGGATAAGTGGGCTTGAAGATAAAGCCATTTGGAATCCAATGTTACCCCTCCACTTCGTTCAAGCCGCAATAATATTACAATTATCACCGGTAACGTTGTTGCCTAAGTAAGGAGACCCAATCGGAGACCGGATTGGGAGCAAACAAGTGACCACCAACACTAAATAGACAACAAAAATTGTATTGCAAGCGAATGAGAAATTTGTAATATTTTAGATTATATAAATATATTTTGAGAAATGTGAAATTATATTGTGCATAATGGTACTATTTTGTGAGTAAAATAAAATATATGTAAAGTGATCTCCTCTAAAGTGATAACTTCTAAATTGGTAAAAAATTGGGTTATGAGTCGGGACCAGTGTTAAAATTTAATAACCCCTCTGTCCCAATAACTAATACTTTTTCAAAAAATATTAAAGGCAAAATCTCAGACCCAATTTTCGCATAGAGTGATATTTTTGAATAAATACATATATTTTTACATACTTTAAGAATTTGAAAATATTTTAAGATGCTAGTTTGTGGTAGATTTTCTTGTTTGATAACGTTTACATCAGCATTCATCTTTTGAATTATTTTCAAATGGTACTTGTGATCGCCATCTTCAAATGGTCCTTGGTAAGTGGTAAACCACTCTAGCAGCGCTGTTTCCATGAGCAGAAAGGTGACTGAATTTTGGCTTTTTGAACTTTCATTCAAGTGGCCAACATTGAGTAATTCTGAAATACGGCAAATAGTGTTGGATATGATAGATTTGGTGACCTTGAGATTATGATTATCTTCAACCCATTGTTGAAGACTTTTCTAACTGACATTAGGGTTGTCTTTTTTGTATAGACACTATTGATAAATTTAGAAAAATCTGTTCTAATTTATAAGTATTTTTTGGATAAATTTTTATCATAAATAGATGTTAGTAAATTATTTAGAAATTTTAAAAACTATTGAAATTTTATATGAGATAATAAGTGTACTTGTTATTAAAAGTTTTATTTGGAGTGGTCAATGAAATATTATAATTTTTTCTTGACTTAAATACACAAAAAAATAATTTTTTGTAACATTTTTCATTTACTTATAAAAAACATGTTTTTTTAATACCATTTTTTATCGGATAATACTGCTAACTTTATTAGAACTAATTCTTAATTCACTCCCTAGATGAGAGATCTTATATTCTAACTATTAAAAATTTATCATTCAAATATTATATTTCACTGAAACGTTATTTAGTTGGCTAGGAATATTTCTTTAGTTGGCTAGGATTATTTCGGATACCATATAATGTCAGATTAAAAATTTACAAAATTACGACCATCACAATCTCCGCAACGTCCCCTAGCATTCTTAACCGTCATTAATTACATCCCACGGACAACTATTCCTCGAAGCTACTCCATAAACGGCGTAAGGGCGATTCCGTCATAACACGCGCATCGAAGTGGGGCGATCTAAATCTCAAAAAACCTCCCACCACCTTCACCCTTCCTTCCCGTTTAAGCTCTCTTACTCACTCCCACTCCTTCCCAATGCGATCGAATCCGTCCCAACCAAACACTCCCTAACCAAGAGACGGTTTTCCCATATTACCCCTCTCCTCTGTGAATCTACTCGGCGATCTTTCCCTCTAACTCGCCGGCGGGAATGGCTTCTTCGGAAGCCGATTCCCAGTCCCGCCTGAGCCAGGTGTTGACCCCTGCCCTAGAGAAAATCGTCAAGAACGCGTCGTGGAGGAAGCACTCGAAGCTCGCGCACGAGTGCAAATCCGTCATCGAAACCCTCGCCGCCGGCTTCTCCTCGTCCGGGGAGCCGCTCTCGCCGGAGTCCGACGCCGACGCCATCTCCTCGTCCTCGATTCCCGGCCCGCTGAACGACGGCGGGGCCCACGAGTACTCGCTCCTCGAGTCCGAGACCGTCCTTAGCCCCCTCATCAACGCCTGCTCCACGGGGTTCCTCAAGATCGCCGATCCCGCCGTAGACTGCGTCCAGAAGCTCATCTCCCACGGGTACCTCCGCGGAGAGGCGGACCCCGGCGCCGGCCCCGACGCCAAGCTCCTAGCGAGGCTGATCGAGTCGGTCTGCAAGTGCGGGGAGCTCGGGGACGACGCGGTCGAGCTCCAGGTGCTGAAAACCCTACTCTCGGCGGTTACCTCGATCTCGATTCGGATACACGGCGACTGCCTGTTGCTTATCGTGAGGACTTGCTATGACATCTACTTGGGGAGCAAGAATGTGGTCAACCAGACCACTGCCAAGGCCTCGCTGATCCAGATGCTGGTCATTGTTTTCCGGCGGATGGAGGCGGATTCCTCCACCGTCCCCGTCCAGCCCATCGTTGTTGCGGAGCTCATGGATCCCGCGGAGAAGGCCGATGCGGATGGGAATATGACGATGTTCGTGCAAGGGTTTATCACCAGGATTATGCAGGATATTGATGGGGTCTTGAACCCGATCACGCCGGGGAAGGTGGGATCAGGAGGCGGAGGTGGTGCGGGTCCTGGAAATCATCATGATGGGGCGTTCGAGACTAACGCTACTGTGGAGGGAACCAACCCGGCGGACTTGTTGGATTCGACGGATAAGGACATGTTGGATGCTAAGTATTGGGAGATTAGTATGTATAAGACGGCTTTGGAGGGGAGGAAAGGGGAACTGGCGAACGGGGAGGTAGAGAGGGATGAAGACTTGGACGTTCAGATTGGGAATAAGTTGAGGAGGGACGCTTTTTTGGTGTTTAGGGCACTGTGTAAGTTGTCCATGAAGACTCCACCCAAGGAGGCGTTGGCTGATCCTCAGTTGATGAGGGGGAAGATTGTGGCGTTGGAGTTGTTGAAGATCTTGCTGGAGAATGCTGGTGCCATTTTTCGAACCAGCGAGAGGTATGTTAAGGTTTTTATTTTTTTTTGGGTGTTTGTCCTTTTTGGTTAAACTTGTGCAGTTTTTGGTACTCTTCGACTTAGATCATCTGCATCACCTTGTAAACTTCCCTTTCGCTGCAGATTTGTTAAACTGGCATCAACTGCTGGTGCTTGTTTACGTGCTAGCATTCTCTCGTTTTTTATGTCCATAGATTCCTTAAAATACTGCAAGCTGAATTCATATTTTTGTTAAATGTTGGCAATCTTAATTCCTGAACTTTTGGATATTGACTTGGTCAAGTATTGAGATGGTATAAGCAGTGTATTACTTGTATCATAGAAAAGGAAGTTCCAATGCCATGAGTTAATGTAAGACGAGTATTCCCATAGCTGTACTTGCCACTTGTGCGAATGGATTGAATACTTATGCGGCCATCATTATTCCTCAATCTTGTGTGAGAGTAATATTGAATTTACAGCTAGTAGAGCGACTCCCTTTCCAAAGAACTAGCGCACCCAATGTGTTGATGATACTCTAAGGGAGTAAAGATATTTAAAGCATTTTACCAAGAGTTCTGTTATGCAGATGCTTAAACCTCAGGAGGAAATTGAATTACTACTCAAATGGGTGTCCTTCTCCTGATCAATTGGAAAATGCTGTTGCAGTTCTATCATTTTGTGTTATGTGCGTGCCACTTACATGAGGCGTTTTTCCTTGGAAGGAAAAAGGGGTACCACTGATCTATTAGCAAATCGGCTAAGATTTGTCGTATACAGCAAATTTGGTGAAGAAATATCTGTTTTTCCATGATATCTTAAAGAATAAGCACTTGCTTTCCCTGGCAGCAATGTATTTTGGATATTGAAGGTGCAGGTTCGTTTGTTGAGAATGTAAGCTTGCTTTGAGCGTAGGTCCATTTATCAAAGGGTCTTGTAGTTCTCTATGCTGCATACACATCCTGCGGTGATTTGAGACTGCATGTTTCAAGTGCATTTATCATGCGGCAGCTCATTTTCTCTGGTGTTGAATGGCTCTTGTCCGCATTAGATCCATCCCATCTCCTGTTTGGTCTTTCTCTTTCCAGGTTGTAATCATCCTGAACTGGAATTCCTGATCTGTAATATGCTCTTGTTTTGAAACAGGTTTCTGGGCGCCATTAAGCAGTATTTGTGTCTGTCACTGTTGAAGAACAGTGCGTCAAGTCTTATGATTATATTTCAACTCTCCTGCTCCATTTTCATTAGTCTGGTATCAAGATTTAGAGCTGGATTGAAAGCAGAAATTGGTGTATTTTTTCCCATGATTGTTCTTAGAGTTCTGGAAAATGTTGCGCAGCCTAATTTTCAGCAAAAGATTATTGTGCTTCGGTTCTTGGATAAGCTTTGTGTTGACTCGCAGATCCTCGTCGACATTTTTACCAACTACGATTGTGATGTTAACTCATCAAATATTTTTGAGAGGTATCGTAATTTTCTTGTTGACTTTGTATTTTAAAATTTGGGTTCAGGAAAAATTATTGTTACAGCTTTTTTTTTGTTAATAGTTTCTCTTCATTACCTTGTCAGAATGGTCAATGGACTCCTTAAAACAGCTCAAGGGGTGCCTCCTGGTACAACAACTACTCTCTTGCCACCCCAGGAAACAACAATGAAACTTGAAGCTATGAAGTGCTTGGTGGCTATTCTGAAGTCCATGGGAGATTGGATGAACAAACAGCTACGAATTCCAGATGCAAATTCCGCTAAAAAAATTGCTTCTGCTGATAATAGTCCTGATTCTGGAACAGCGCCATTGGCTAATGGAAACAGAGATGAACTTGTCGAAGGGTCAGAATCTCATTCTGAAGCCTGTACCGAAGCTTCTGATGTTTCAACCATTGAGCAACGCCGTGCGTATAAGCTTGAACTTCAG
This sequence comes from Hypericum androsaemum, assembly GCA_963995505.1. Classification (NCBI taxonomy): domain Eukaryota; kingdom Viridiplantae; phylum Streptophyta; class Magnoliopsida; order Malpighiales; family Hypericaceae; genus Hypericum; species Hypericum androsaemum. The sequence continues at coordinate 2,511,596 of OZ023185.1, forward strand.
GTAGTAGATGGATAACTTTTTTGTGCTGTACAATCTGCAGCTTCATGCTCTGGATAGCACCAAATGGATCTAATTTGAAAATTTTGGCAGGAAGGTATCTCTCTTTTTAACAGAAAACCTAGAAAAGGGATTGAATTTCTCATCAATGCAAATAAAGTGGGGAATTCACCCGAGGAGATTGCAGCTTTTCTTAAGAATGCTTCGGGGTTGAATAAGACCCTTATTGGTGATTACCTTGGCGAACGGGAAGACCTGTCACTTAAAGTGATGCATGCATATGTCGATTCTTTCGACTTTCAAGGCGTGGAGTTTGATGAGTCGATAAGGCTTTTTCTACAGGGCTTTAGGTTACCTGGGGAAGCTCAGAAGATTGATAGAATAATGGAAAAGTTTGCTGAACGTTACTGCAAATGCAATCCAAAAGTTTTTAGAAGTGCTGATACGGCTTATGTTCTTGCTTACTCTGTGATAATGCTGAACACTGATGCTCATAATCCCATGGTGAAAAATAAGGTTTGTGTACTTGTTATTCCGTAGTTGGTGCTGTTTGAGATTCAATGCTTGATAAGTTGTCCTCTAACTCCCAAACTCCCGCCATGCAGATGTCGGCAGAAGATTTTATTAGAAACAACCGTGGTATTGATGATGGGAAGGATCTTCCTGAGGATTACATGAGATCCTTGTTTGAAAGGATATCAAAAAATGAAATCAAGATGAAAGAAGATGATTTAGCTCTCCAACAAAAGCAGTCTATGAATTCTAATAGACTTCTTGGCTTGGACAGCATCTTGAATATTGTGGTCCGAAAGCGTGGTGAAGAGAATCGAATGGGGACAAGCGATGATCTCATTAGGCACATGCAAGAACAATTCAAAGAAAAAGCTCGCAAATCAGAGTAAGGACAAACCCAATGTCTGGATCTGGCACTAGGCATCTCGTCTTGCCTTAGTTTTGTCTCTCTTTTTTAGTGTCTTTGCAGAATTTGATGTTGGGTTGAATTTTAATTGCAAACTTATCTGATTAAGGTGCTTGATAAAATAAATTTTTTTTTCATGGGTTGTCGTTGATTGTTATTTTCTTTCAGTTCTGTTTTTGAGTTTTCTTTGCATTAATCTGCAGGATATTCGGTGTTTATCACTCTTGTGTTTGTTTGCCCATAAGTTATGGTAGATGGTTCCTCTCTGCAATTGCTAGTGTTCTGATCTGAACAGACTTCAATTTCACTGCTGATTGGTCCCCCTTTCTTGGGAATTTGTAGGTCAGTATATTACGCTGCCACGGATGTGGTAATCCTCAGGTTCATGATTGAGGCGTGCTGGGCTCCCATGTTGGCTGCCTTCAGTGTGCCTCTCGACCAAAGTGATGATGAAGTTGTGATCGCACTTTGTCTTGAAGGTTTTCAACATGCCATCCATGTCACTGCTGTAATGTCTATGAAGACTCATAGAGATGCCTTTGTGACTTCGTTAGCAAAATTTACATCACTTCACTCCCCTGCTGATATTAAGCAGAAGAATATTGACGCAATTAAGGTGTGTATCTTACTTCTTATATCTGGGTACGCAGTTGCATGTTCTGGGCATCTCTTTGGCATTTTTTATTGGGTGGAAATTCAGGAAGCGTGAGATTTTACTATTGTCAAAAAGACAAAAACTCTTAGGGGCATATGTTGTTTGAGAGTCGTTTTGTACGATGTAATACATTGTTTCAGAATGAAGTGGCTCATTTCCTGGTGCCAAAAGAACATTTGTTATAGGGTGCATACATGCAAGAGGCAGCCATGCTAAGTGAAGAAGAAATAATATTTATGTGAAACTCAACTTTTGTTTCCACATGACCTTTAGTGTGTGTTGCAAATCAGAACCTTATTGTTTTTGTTCATGGTGAATTCCTGTATTAAATGGATGAAAGTTTGAAACTTCTTGCTTTTAAGCTGGTGTTTAACAACAGTATATTTTGTTTGGAGAACTGAGTTTGAGCTGTCAAAATTTGTTGGCAGCGTGGGCATATATATTTTTTGGTAAATGTGTAGGCATATATGTATGTTTGTAGAGTATTCTTCTGTTGCTGCGCACTGTTGCGTGCTGATGTGTTTTTCTAGCTTCTCCAGTTCCCTTGACCTTGATTGTATCTTTTACTTGTTTTTTTGATTGGTTCTAGGCAATAGTTACGATCGCTGATGAAGATGGAAACTACCTTCAAGAAGCCTGGGAGCATATTTTGACTTGTGTGTCACGATTTGAACATCTGCATCTTCTGGGAGAAGGTGCTCCTCCTGATGCAACATTTTTTGCTTTCCAACAAAACGAGTATGAGAAGTCAAAACAATCCAAGTCAACCATGCTTCCAGTCCTTAAAAAGAAAGGGCCTGGGAGAATGCAGTATGCAGCAGCTGCAGTGATGAGGGGTTCTTATGACAGTGCTGGTGTTGGTGGCAATGCGGTCACATCTGAGCAGATGAATAGTTTAGTATCTAACTTGAACATGTTAGAACAAGTTGGGAGCTCTGAAATGAACCGCATATTCACACGGAGCCAAAAGTTGAACAGTGAGGCAATAGTTGACTTTGTTAAGGCACTTTGCAAGGTTTCCATGGAAGAACTGCGATCAACATCTGACCCACGAGTTTTCAGCATTACAAAGATTGTCGAAATTGCGTAAGATTTTCCTTATATAAAAAAAGTAACAATCTTTACCATCTGGCAAGCTATTTTGTATTTCCATAATCTGAATGCATTTCACTTTGCTCGGCAAGTTATGCATGAGTCTGGGTTTATATACTCCTTATAGAGCAGATCACTAACGAGCTGTGCTTATGGCAGGCACTACAATATGAACCGTATCAGGCTTGTATGGTCAAGTATATGGCATGTACTCGCAGATTTCTTTGTAACAATTGGATGCTCTAGCAACCTTTCAATTGCAATTTTTGCCATGGATTCTTTACGGCAATTATCTATGAAGTTTTTGGAGAGAGAAGAGTTGGCCAACTACAACTTCCAGAATGAGTTCATGAAACCTTTTGTCATTGTGATGCGAAAGAGTAATGCAGTGGAGATCAGAGAATTGATCATCAGATGTGTTTCTCAAATGGTGTTATCTCGTGTCAACAATGTCAAGTCAGGGTGGAAAAGCATGTTCATGGTATTGAAATTAACCATTTTTCATCCTTGCAGGCATTAAGTCATTGCTAATAAAAAATGAATAATTCAGTTAATATTCAGTAAAGTACTCAACAACTTGTTTTGTGGTGATCCTGTAGGTTTTTGCTACTGCTGCATCCGATGACCACAAAAACATCGTCTTGTTGGCCTTCGAAATAATGGAGAAGATTATTCGGGACTATTTCCCTTACATAACGGAAACTGAAACAACCACCTTCACGGATTGTGTTAATTGCCTTATAGCATTCACAAATAGCCGATCCAATAATGATATTAGCCTCAATGCAATTGCATTTCTCCGGTTCTGTGCCACAAGGCTTGCTGAAGGAGCTCTTGGAACTTCATCAAGGAATAAGGAGAAAGATGCCTCTGGAAAGATATCTCTATCATCGCCACATGGTGATAAAGATGGAAAACTAGAGAATGGGGAGATTATGGACAAGGAAGACCATCTCCTATTCTGGTTCCCTTTGTTAGCTGGTAAGCAACTTGTAGTGTTACCTTGTGCTAGTCAATGTCGTGTTTTGCATTCTTGACGCAGAAGTGACTTCACACATTTTTTCCTCATTTTCTTCTGGTTTTATAGGTCTATCGGAACTTAGTTTTGACCCCAGGCCTGAAATCAGGAAGAGTGCCTTACAGGTGCTATTTGATTCTTTACGCAACCATGGGCACCTCTTCGATCTACCTTTGTGGGAGCGCGTTTTTGAATCTGTCCTATTTCCAATATTTGACTATGTACGTCATGCTATCGATCCTACTGGGGGTGAGTCTCCGGGGCAAGAGATTGATGGTGACGTGGGTGAGCTTGACCAAGATACATGGCTCTATGAGACATGCACGTTGGCCCTTCAACTGGTTGTAGATCTTTTTGTCAAATTTTATGACACTGTAAATCCTCTTTTGAGAAAGGTACTCGTGCTTCTAGTTAGCTTTATCAGGCGGCCTCACCAAAGTCTAGCTGGTATTGGAATTGCAGCATTTGTTCGTTTGATGAGCAATGCTGGTGAACTGTTCTCCGAAGATAAGTGGCTAGAAGTAGTTATGTCCTTGAAGGAAGCTGCTAATGCAACACTTGCAGATTTTTCTTTGGTTGAAGTTGGGGGTTCACCGATAGCAAGACAGGAACCTTCTTATAGTGAAGATAATGCAGAATCTGCAGAATCTGTTGCTTCTGATGAAGATCCAGAAAAAATAATGACACGTCGTCTTTACGCTTCTATTGGTGATGCCAAGTGCCGAGCTGCTGTTCAGCTGTTACTAATTCAGGTAGATTCTGTTTTACTTGTACAAGAAACTACTAACATTTCCAGAATGTGCATGCTGTTCATGGTGGTTAGGGGACGATACTATGAAGAGAATGTTTACTATTATCTTGTTGCCTCTTTATCTTTTTACTAAAAGTCGTTTTCCTGAGATTTTAAATTATTTTTGCAGGCGGTGATGGAAATATATAACATGTATAGAGCTCATCTTTCGACGAACAACATCATTGTCTTGTTTGAGGCATTGCGTGATGTGGCATCCCATGCCCATAAAATAAATACCAACACTGCACTAAGGTCGAAGTTACTAGAGTTCGGCTCCATGACACAAATGCAAGATCCTCCTCTCTTGCGGTTGGAGAATGAATCTTACCAAATTTGCCTCACGTTCATACAAAATCTGATGTCAGACAGGCCCCCAAGTTGCGAGGAATCTGGGGTGGAATCATGCCTTGTTAATCTTTGTAGGGAGGTCCTACAATTTTACATTGAGACAGCGTCCTCTGGAAAGACAGATGAAGTGTCTTCCAGCGGCGGGCAGCCTCATTGGTCGATTCCTGTAGGTTCTGGAAAACTTAGGGAATTGGCTGGGCGTGCCCCTCTTGTTGTTGCAACTCTCCAGGCAATCTGCAGCTTGGATGAAGCCTCCTTCGAGAACAATCTAGCTGGTTTCTTTCCCCTTCTCTCAAGCTTGATAAGCTGTGAACACGGGTCGAATGAGGTGCAACTTGCTCTCAGTGATATGCTCAGCTCTACCGTGGGTCCTATTTTGCTGCGGTCATGTTGATATTGGTGAGATCCATCTGCATCTTGTGTCATAGTTCAATGAATTCTAACATTTACCGATTTTTCGTGTATTTCCGCGCGTAATGCAGCAGTTATGGGAGATGTAGATTCATAGTGTAACGAGGTTTTAGGTATGTTTTCCATTTGCCATTGCTTCTGGACACTGTATCATACACGGGAGCGTGGTTCCTTCCCCCAAAGTTATAGATCAACAGGAACCTAGATGTTGTATTTTAGCCACGTCTCTTTCTCTTTTGCCTTGCCTACTTCTGTAGCAATTTTTAATTTTAATCAGTTATATGAAGAACACGTTTATTGCATGTGTCACATCCTTAAATCTGATCTGTTCCCCAGCAAGCCTATGAACCGCAGTTTCTGGAAATTTGGGATTCTAGTAAGGGAAATGGATTCATATAAGGTGATATTAGTTTCAAGATTTACGAGTGTAAAAATTATTATTGAAAAACAAGTCTTCTAAACATGACATGATAGTGTTCGGCTCTAAATTAGAGAGATTTCCAAAAACATAAAGGTTATGGATGGCTGCTGCTGAGGATTTATGAGAAAATGTGGCTATGTGAAATCTTGCATAAGCTCTTCTCATCCAAGGGATACCTGCAAATGCTCCTAAAAAAGCAATTAGATCAAAATAATTATAGAGCATAAGTTAGGCGATGAAGTTCTACGGAAGCAAATAATAAATCGAAATCCCGGCGTATGCATTATTTCTTGTTTTGGCTCCTCGATTAAGAAATGTTATGTGAAAATGACATGGTTGACATTGAGGCGCCAATTACCTTGAAGTGTTCAAACTTTGTAAGAAGTCGCATAAGTAGTTGATGGGGGTGACATAAAATTATTCCAAACTAATCCCTATCATTCCAACAAAAAAAAAACTAATCCCTATCAATCACATGGGAACCTGAACTTGCCCGGCTGTATCACCATCTACTTAAAATATACTAATAAGTTGTCGGCATATTAGCAATATGAGCAATTGTTCTAATGGTACAAGGGAAAGGTGGAATAAAGAATAATCTAAATTCAAATACTATTTGTGAGACTTATAAAAAAATTAGGAAGATATTTGTCATCATTCAAAAATTATATCGTACTCAAAATTAGATTAGTCAATTTAATAAGTATCAAAGTAATACGTGTCCATCCAAATATGTCCGTGGTCCGCCCTAACTGCCCAGGTTTCCATCTGGGGGAGGCTGCTGGTTCACATAAAAAAATAAAAATTGACATTATTTTTTAATTTTTAAAAGTAATTTACACCATGAATACAATTAACAAAGTTTGGACTCTTGATTTTATTGAATTAGCAGAAATTGACGGTTTAGATTGTTTTGAATATAATTAAATGATTTTTTTCGTATGTTATAACTTTTTTTTATTCCTGAATTACGGTACTAAAGAGAGCTAGTACAGTACATTGGAAAAAAGAAGGGGGAGGCCGACATTACGAGTTGCATTGAATAAGGTCTTCATCATGGGATTCAGGGCGGCATGCTACTGTTAATGCGACAGCCCTAGACATATCAACCGTGCCCACTATAGTTGCATCAAGTTAGAGAGTTAATATTCTGAAATGGAGACAGGAAAGATATTTGCAATTCGAGCCTTTAATAATATAATAACAGTGTGTTCAATAATTATTTAAAGAATTAATTAAATTTTAAAAATGTCTGAATTTAAATTAATCGACATAATAATATTGCGATACCAAATAAACTAAAGAAAAAAATAATGGAGACAAGACAGCAACCACATCTTCCTCTCGAGAATGGATTGAGTGAGGACTAAAAAAATTTTGTCCATGGGTGGGGACCAAAATGTGGATCGTCACATTCGATGGGGGGTTAAATTTTTTAGATCTAATGGTCATTAACCTATCAGGGGTATTTTTGAATTTTTGACCTTCAATCCCAAAAGGTGCTAACTAGGATTTTCACCCACATTCATTCTGCCACCCATATTAGTTCTCTTCCTCTCCCCCCTCCTACCTCTAAAAAAAATTTCTCTTCTTCTCCCAGATTTAAAAAAAAAAAACCAAAACGACTTGGAGTCCTGATTCAGGCAAGCCACCAACACCCTCTTCTCTCTATTCTCCTCTCCATTCATTGTGAATCAATTCTTCTTCCCCATTTAGCCAAGTCGATAACACCCACTTTGGGTGAATTTTTTTTTACTGCTAGAGCTCCTCACCGCCTCTCACTGTCGCGTCCTCCACGTCTTCAAGCTCGACAAACGCTCCGGCTTCTCCACGCACGGTCTCCTCCACGGTAACCGTCGTCTCGACCTCTACCTGCTTGAGCAATCCTCCGCTAGGGTTTAGAAATTTATTGGCTGATTGAAGTTGGAATAATAGTCGGTTAGGAAATTCAATGGTCGGTGAGCTATTCTTGGAGGCCGAAAGCTCCTTTGACGTGATCTCCTCCACGGTTTTCCGATGTATTGATATTGGTTTGAACCTGCATTGATATTGGTTTGAAGTTATGTTGATATTGGTTTCAGTCTACATTGATATTGGATTTCAGTTGTAAAGATATTAGTTTGAGTCTGTATTGATATTGATTTTCAGATAAAATAATATTAATTTTTGTCTATATTGATATTATTTTTCGAATGTAGTGATATTGGTTTCCAAATGTAGCGATATTGGTTTTCGAACGTAGTGATATTGGTTTGCGAACATATTGATATTGGTTTCCAAACGTAGTGATATTGGTTTTCAGATATTTTGCGAATGTGGTGATATTAGTTTTCAGACGTGGTGATATTAGTTTTCGGACGTGGTGATACTGGTTTGCGAACGTGGTGATATTGGTTTGCGAACGTGGTGATATTAGTTTTTCGAACGTGGTGATATTGGTTTGCGAACGTGGTGATATTGGTTTTCGAACGTAGTGATATTAGTTTGAGTATGTAATGATATTAGTTTGAGTATGTATTGATATTAGTTTTAGTCTGTATTGATATTGATTTTAGTCTGTAATGAAATTACTTTGAGTAAGTAAAGATATTGGTTTGAGTATGTATTGATATTGGTTTGAGTAATTAATGCTATTTGTTTTAGTCTGTATTGATATTAATTTTTGAACGTAGTGATATTAGTTTTCGAATATGGTGACATATTAGTTTTCGAATGTGTTGATATTAGTTTTCAAATGTGGTGATATTAGTTTTCGAACGTCGTGATATTAATTTCCGAATGTAATAATTTTGGTTTCTGAACGTAGTGATATTAGTTTTTCGAACATAGTGATATTGGTTTCCGAACGTAGTGATATTGATTTCTGAAAGTAGTGATATTGGTTTGTGAATGTAGTGATATTGGTTTTCAAACGCAGTGATATTGGTTTTCAAATGTAGTGATATTAGTTTTCTATTGAATTTTTATTTTTTGGTACTTTGAGTTTATTTATTAAAAAAATATCTGATATGGTTTTTAAAGTTGACAATAATTTGGAGAGAGAGAGAGAGAGAGAAAGAGTCCTTATGAAGCTTTCCTTCCTCTTTTCACGTGGGGTTAGTTTTTTTTTTTGACCTTTTTAGTCTTTCCATAAGAAAAGTGTGCTAGCTAATTTTTCATCTCCCCTTTTGTTTCTATTAGTTTTCTAATTTTACCCTTAGTTACCTTATTAATACCTAGATTGTCACAATCTCTCCTTTAGTCCCCAAATTTGGGGACTACCCTTGTCCCCGCCGAATCTCCCCCCTTTTCTCTCTCTCCTATCCATCCCTCTCTACGACTACGGTGGTCGTCTCGATAAGATAAATAGCATCGTCTCACTTCCTCCAGGACAGTTGATTCAGTAGGGAGGTGGGGACTCCACATGTAAACCAATATTACTTCACACACAAATCAATATTATTACATATGTAAATCAATATCACAACAAACCAATAGCAGTACACATGCAAATCAATATCTCTTTAGTCCCTATGGATGGGGGCTAGCCTAGTGTTGTTTGTCAGAGGCGGTGTACTTGATTAGGATCATAGTCGAGGCAAGAGTTTGACTCTTTCTCCGTAAGACAAGATTGCCTCGTATTCAGTGCTTACGGGCTACGGCAATCGTCTCCAAGATACAACGACTTCACACTTCAAGATCGACCTTTGGATACTCGAAACTTTCTGAGAAGGAGAGAGAGAAGAACAACTATTGCTAATGAATGCTTATGCAATGAGTGTCCGGGGTGATCTGGAAGTGAGGGGGAGAGGCCTATTTATAGGCATTGGATGGGAGGGAGGCAGACACTCCGAAGGGCTGCCTCGCAACTCCGAAGGGGCTCCAGCCTCTCCGAAGAGGTATCTCAGGCCTGTCTGTAGGCATGACGGGGTGTATGTTGCTGCTTCGTGTCCTTTCGCCTTTCAGCCCAGGTTTTGATCGTGCTCTTTCGGATCCTTGTCTGGCTGTTGCCCTCGTGATCCTTCGAATGGACAGGCCTTCGCTCGTACTCCTTCGTGCCTCTTCGTCCGAGCAGCCTGAGTGGGTTTCGAGCTTCGACAAAACTTTGAAGCTCCTCGCGATGATGCGCACATACCAAGTGCGACCTGCGTCCAATGCGCCATGCGCACGTGCTCGAATGATGCTCACCTTATTTCCTAACTAACAAAGAGTCTCTCCTTATAAACTAGAAAAATTTTATTGCACTTTCTAATATGATAATGCCATTTTCAACTTGGGCCTCCCACTATGGGCTCCACCTTAGACTATTTGCTTTAATTAACATTTAAAACCCAACAATTAGTGAGTTGTCAGCTTTCACGCTCATGGGACAAAATCCAACGGTTCCTGACTTCTCCACTATAATTTCTGCTGACTCGGATCGTTGACCACTCTCGCTCTCTGCGCTTTGTTATATAATTTTGTTACATTTATCCATATATAGTAAATATATGGATAATTTTTTATCATTTGATCATTAAGATACGGTAAAATCTACGAAATTACATCCTCTAATCTAATATATTTTTTTAAAAATAATAATTTAAATATTGTCAATGATAACCGTAAAATTACAGCTAATATAACCCTTATCTCGCATATGCAAAATCAGCTTTGTGAGGAAACAACTATCTTTTTAAAGAATATCACAAAAAAATATATATCTTTTTAAAGAAAACGAAAGGTTGTTAATTGAATAGTACAAATCAACAAATATTTACATCAACAGTTGATAGTATTGTTCTATTTTAATTAGATCTCATGTTTGAGTTCTAAAAAATATAATATTGTTAAATTATAAATATTTGTTAAAAAAACTTTGTCAACTTTAAAAATGTTATTATGCTCGAACTTGAAATAATCGACCAAATAAATAAAATAGCAAGTGATATAAACACAAAAATTAATTAACGCAAGCTAAGCACTGAGCAGTGTAGTATTGACGCAAACAAAGCGGGCTGCAACGCGTGCCTAGGGTGATAGCTAAATACCGCGTAACGCATTTTCAAATATTCAAAAAATTTCCAAACCAAAATTTGAGCATAAAATATAAATTAAGAATACATGTTTTATGTTGGATTATGGAGCCGGGTGGTTACTCAAGAGAAGGCGTTGCATGATCGAGTGAACACCCTGCGAGAGTACATGGATGTTTTGACCGAAGACCTGGCGAGGGGAGGCAGAAACTCCAGAAATCTGGGACCTAGCAGACACCAGATGGGCGGCCGCCGCCAGCCTTGTCTAGTTCGTCATATTTTCGTTTTCTATTTAGTTTGTTTCAGATTCTACAACCAATTTAGGATTGCTCCTCTATATGAGCCCCTTTGGAGAATGGAATTTTGGAGGAGGCTTGGAGTGGTGAGGAGGTTGATCTTTCCTATCTTCAATATTTGGTTGTGTTGCATATGTTCATATTGATGCAGCTGAGAGGAGCAAGCTGGTTATCAAGTCCATGAAGTATACGTTTATTGGGTATAGAGGAGATGATTTTGACTTCAGATTTTGGGATGAGGGAAATCGCAAAGTCATTCTGAGTCGAGATGTCATATTCATTGAGAATGTGATGTACAAGGACAGGGTGAGTGCATTGAATACTGTGAGTTCCGGCAGTGAGGTCATCGAGTTAGACATCTCGAACTCGGGTGGTAGTAAGAAAGTACTGAACAGCCAAGAGGCCAAAGAGGAGGCGGAACCACGTTCTCTATCGCCAGTGGTTCCGTAGCGGAGATCCACCGGATAGCATGGGTCACTGACAGGTATTCGCCAGTTGACAGATGGAGGAGACCTGAGAATTTTGCAGAGGCATAACAGAGTGAGCATATGCACAAGTAGAAGCTTGCAATGGATGATGGGATGGATTCATTGATGAGTAATGAGACTTAGGAAGTGGTCCAACTCCTAAAAGATAAAAATTGATTATAAAATAAGTGGGTGTATAGAGTTAAGCAAGAGACGAATGTCACCAAGCATTGTAAGGCGAGATTATTTGTGAAGGAATTTCAGTAGAAATACTGTATTGACTTTATCGATATTTTCACTCCTATTGTGAAGCTAACCAATATTCGAATGGTATTGAGTATGGTTGCTGCTGAGAATTTGATGTTAGAAAAAATGCATGTGAAGACAGCTTTTCTCCATGGGTATTTGTCAGAAGGTAACAATGGGCTTGTGTGCAGGTTGAGGAAGAGTTTATTTGGGTTGAAGCAAGCTCCAAGGCAATGGTACAAGAAGTTTGATGGATTCATGCACGAGATTGAGTTTGTAAATTCTGAGGCAGACCATTGTTGCTATTTCAAGAGGTCTGACAATAGCTATTTCATCCTCCTGCTTTATGTTGATGATATGTTGATAGCAAGCTTTAGTGCTATAGAGGTGAGCAAGATGAAGAAGCAATTGTCTGAGAGGTTTGCCACGAAAGATTTGGGCGAGGCTAAGCAGATCATATGGATGAAGATTGAGTGAGACATAGCAGTAGGAAAGTTGTTTCTCTCGCAGTTTGACTATATCAAGAAGGTGTTGAAGAGGTTCAGCATGTAGGATGCCAAACCCATGAGTACACCCTTGGGTGGATACTTTAAGCTGTCTAACAAAGACTCGCCTAAGAGTGAAGCAGAGAAGTCTCAGATGAAGAAGACTTATTATGCATCAGCAGTGGGTAGCTTGATGTATGTGATGGTCTGTACAAGGTCAGACATCGCATATACAGTGGGAGTGATGAGCAGGTACATGAGCAATCCGGAGAAGCAACATTGGTTGGTAGTGAAGTGGATCCTAGGGTACTTAAGAGGTACTACTGAGAAGACCCTGTGCTTCGAGGTCAGTGGTGAGAAGCTGACAGGATATGTTGGCATGGACTTGGGGTCCAGCGACTTTGATAGGAGAATGAACACTACATGGTATGTGTTCACGCTGGGAGGGACAACGATCTCCTGGGCTTCTAAGTTGCAGAAGATTATGTCTTTGTCTACTGCATAAAGTGAGTATGCGACAGTGACGGAAGCGAGCAAAGAGATGATATATTTGTATATTTTATTGGGTGAATTGGAGAAAGAGTAAAAGGACAGTGTACTCCACAGTGATAAACCAGAGTGTGATCTTGGCAAAGAATTTCTCTTTTCCACTCAAGGACTAAACACATTGAGTTGAAGTATCGCTGCATACATAGTCTCTTTGAGAGGAAAGTCTTGCAGCTTAAGAATATCCCAAGAAGTGAGAATCCTTCAGACATATTGACCAAGGTGGTTACCTTGGAGAAGCTAAAGTTGAACATGGCTTCAGTGGCCTAGTGAATTGAGAAAAGGTTCGGCGTACCGAGTAAATAAGAGGGTCATCTAGTGAAAGATGAATGATTTTGAGCTTAGTCTCCAGGTGAGAGATTGTTTGGTTATGGAGCCTGGTGGATACTCAAGAGAAGGCGTTAGATGATCGAGTGAAGACTGTTGTATAAAGAGTATTTACATAATAAAAAAATCACAAGTTACATTTTGTTTTTAGTCTATTTTGTCATTTAGTTACTTAACTTGGTACCACATTTCAAAATATTAGTCTTGGAGCTTACTTGAAGTATTATAAATGTGATAGTGGGTTTGGCATGTTGGTCAAGCTCAATTGGGCTCCTATCCATTATGGAGGGGAACCTAATGATAGCTTCAAGTTCAAGTATTTCTCATATATATATATATATATAATAAATCGGGATCGGATAAGAGCTGAACCCGTCCCTCAAAAAATAGTTCAAATTTTTAAACGAGAAGGCGTTTCTTCGAGAATTGTCGTTGTTGATTCCAACGGCACAGTTTTCAGGCGACCTTTGGGGATTGGCTCTTTCCAGAGAATGGTTGCCATCCTTCGGATGCAACCTTTGAGTATCTATAAATATTCAGTTCATTCGAGAGCCAAATACATCAAAGTGAAACTTTTTGCAACTTCTTTCTTCTTCCGAAACACATTCGAGTCTGTCATACTTGCGAGTTCTTGCTTCAAGAAATTCGTCAAGAGTGTAACTTGAGAATTTCGAGTGTTATAGATTTTGTATCTTAGAAGGTTAATTTATTGAGACCATTTACACATAGTAGGAGAAATTAATACCTTTAAAGGTAGCATCGTTCTTCGGTGTACCTAACCTATCTTTAACTCCATTACCCCACAAATATACAACAAAGATCACGTGAGAGTACATGGAAGTTTTGAGCCGAGGACCTGGCGAGTACCAGAAAGTGTAGTGATGCACAAATAACCTATTGAAAAAACCTCCTAGATGTAGTCATTCTTGACGAATTAGGTTAGCAAATCGTTGTCTTTCTTTTGGTTCATTTTTCTTGATTGGTAGGCTATTATTGTTTCCAAACATTTTATATCTACAAAAATATGACCAGTTATAGCTTAATTTAAAATAGAGAGGGGACACGTCTCATGATCATGCAATTGATTTGGTGGTGGGGCCTGTGAGGACTCAATTGACATCAACATCAAAGTGGTCCCATTCATAGAATGGGGAGCCGCCCTTAACACGCGCTGACTAATGTATCCTCTTGTCCCTATTTTCGCGGTCCCCCGTGGGCCCCCGCCTACAATTTCCCTGAATCCACCCGCGTAATAAGTCGAACATTTATTTGATGGAGGAATCCTAATTTAATCGAGAAAAGATGTGAAAATTCTCAAAAAAATTACACTTGTGGTTTATAAGAACTCCGGACGTAAATTCTTGGCTCCTTTTTTATTTAAATTCTAATATTATAGTCAAATATTATTAAGTCTTATTGAAAGAATAATTTTTACAATAATATATGGGCAAATTACCCTCACATCCTTGAAGTTTGGTCACCCTCCTTCTAGGGTCCCTGACTTTTGGAAAAAGATTGTCACGTCCCTAAGTTTTGATGATAATAGACTCTCGGGTCCCCGACTGACGTCATCGGCTCTTTTTTTCATTTTTGGTCATGGAAATGACCAAAATACCCTTAAACAAAAATTAATTTTTTTTTACCTTCTTCAACCTTTTACCCCCCCTCCCCCCCGCTCCCGCTCCCGCTCCCCCCCCTCCGCCCCCTCTCCCCCTCCCGCTCCCTCCCTCTCCCCCTCCCCCTCCCTCCCGCTCCCCCCTCCTCCCCCCCTCCCCCTCCCGCTCGGATACCTTTCAGGGACACGGGAGAGTAGGTCCGGACCCAACCTCCATTCGATTCCCTTTGTCGGCGACGACTAGAGTAGGTCGGGACAGTGGGTTGAAGGAGTAAAGTTCCTCGAAGCTGTTTGAGGCCGCCGAGGCTGGCCGGAGGAGGAGGGAGGAGGCGGTGCTCATTGTCGTCAATTCCCTCCAGCCAGAGCATCGCGGGGGCGACGACGGCGTTGGAGACCGCTGCGTTGGATCTGTTGTTGCTCGGCGCTGAGACAAAGACGAGGAGTCGAGACTGTTCACTAACGTTCTTGGTGTTCTTCGTCAAGTGGCCCTCCCCCTCCCGCTCGGATACCTTTCAGGGACACGGGAGAGTAGGTCCGGACCCAACCTCCATTCGATTCCCTTTGTCGGCGACGACTAGAGTAGGTCGGGACAGTGGGTTGAAGGAGTAAAGTTCCTCGAAGCTGTTTGAGGCCGCCGAGGCTGGCCGGAGGAGGAGGGAGGAGGCGGTGCTCATTGTCGTCAATTCCCTCCAGCCAGAGCATCGCGGGGGCGACGACGGCGTTGGAGACCGCTGCGTTGGATCTGTTGTTGCTCGGCGTTGAGACAAAGACGAGGAGTCGAGACTGTTCACTAACGTTCTTGGTGTTCTTCGTCAAGTGGGGGGAGCGGGAGCGGGAGGGGGAGGGGGAGAGGGAGGGAGCGGGAGGGGGAGGAGGGGGGTGGGGAGCGGGAGCGGGAGCTGGAGGGGGAGAGGGGGGGCGGGAGCGGGAGGGGGAGGGAGAGAGCGGGAGCGGGGAGATCTCGAGCGGGAGGGAGAGAGGGGGAGCGGGAGCGGGAGCGGGAGGGGGGGGGCAGACGGAGTGGGAGGGGGAGGGGGGGTAAAAGGTTGAAGAAGATAAAAAAATTTATTTTTTGTTTAAGGATATTTTGGTCATTTCCATGACCAAAAATGAAAAAAAGAGCCGATGACGTCAGCCAGGGACCCGAGAGTCTATTATCATCAAAACTTAGGGACGGGACAATCTTTTTCCAAAAGTCAGGGACCCTAGGGAGAGAGTGACCAAACCTCAGGGATGTGAGGGTAATTTGCCCATAATATATTTATATTAGTAGAGTTCAACTCTTAACTCTTTTAACTAAATCTAAATATCTTAACGACCTATCATTAAACTCTTAGCTTGCCTCGTCCCCTCTTAAATTGGACCGTCAATTTCTGAACTGACTCGCTCGACACTCCAGCCAATCAAAAAACCGAGAAAAACACAACAGTGTGTTTGTATGTACATATTACTGTGTAGAGCTGATAATACAATATGCTAATAAAATACTCAACTAAATTTATTAATAAAATGTTCACCATTTTATAAAAATAAGATACACGTTCTGGTTTTCTATATGTATCGGTGACGTGGAATAATTAGCCTTCTTGGAACATATAATCTTTCAAGGCATCACTTCACCCAAAAAAAATCTTTCAAGGCATCCAACATGAATTGGAGTAAGATTTCGTTTCTCGTTATTCTTTTATGAAAAGCCAGTGATTGGCTAAAGTGAACCAAAGATTTCGGACCACCACCGATTCTCTCGATTACACTTGTGTCATTAGATGTATTTTTTGTGTGAAATTAACAGACAATTAATACAAATTCGTATCGAATAACACGATATATGTATAAAAAAAATTACAGGGGCAAGTGCAACTGCAGATGCCATACCCTTTTACATCGATTTATGATGTATATTGTGTGTGGATTGCATTATATACCGTTCTTCTGCCATTGCCCTCGAGAGCATTAAAGTCACGGTCACTCCAGTGTTCAGCAAAAGAGTGCGAACCACGTCGTAATTAATTAAGGCAACGCTTCCTAAAATTGCCGGTCAAAGAAGTAACGCCACTTATTTCCCATAAAAGATATACATCATTGTTATCGGTAGGATAATTATGTGGCCGACCCTTATCTAATTACGTTTTTTCATTAGATTTGGGATACCATGTTCTAGATTTAGCTCCTTCGGGTTGTATTTCCCTTCTCCTGCAAGACGATGTTGCTGCAGACATGTTTTGTTATGTATCTGTGTAATGTCGTTTAATGAATGGGTGAATACCATTTTCACCAAAAATACTACTAATAATTAATAGGCAGATTATTTTGGTTATTATAAATCGTCTTAGCTTCACTAGAGATATCAAATTATAATTAAAAAAAGGTTCAGAACTTGTTAGAAAAAATCTGATCGAATTCCAATCTAACTCAATTTATCACGAAAAATGAAGTATACGAAAATTTATATTTCAATAAATATAAGTTAAAGAGAAGCGTTAAGAAGAAGAGGATAAATATATAAGGGCACAAGTGACGGGATTTTAATTGAGCAGCGAGGCAACGAAGGAAGGACAAAATGATCAGAGAGAGGCAGGCATTTGAAGAGCCTTCTACTCTTCTTCTTTCTCAAAAAAGAAAGAAAGAGAGAGAGCCTTGTGCTCTTTCCGAGCGAAAGGGAACATGGACTTGTGTTGCGGGCCCCAATCCTCCGACCGAGTCGCAGGAGACGGATAGAAAGAGAGAGAGTGTAGGCCCCACGCACCGCCATTTAGCACGCTGTCTGCTCCTCTTAAGTCGTTTTTAACATTTTTACGACCAAAAAGAGAAAAGGAAAACCTTAAAATTTATGTTGATATTCTGAGTCATTAATTTAAAATTTTATTGAATAAATATAAAATTAACATTTGAACTAATTATAAATAATAAAACCCCATTATATCCACTTGTGAGATGCCTATTTCTCAGTTTTTAGATTTCTTTTACTTTTTCCTTTTCTGGTGATACAAGCTTATAGTTTCTTTCCTATTCCCTGCCGCTTGACCTAACCCTAAGTCTTCCAAGTCCAACAAAACAGCAGTTCTCTCTCCTCATAAAATCCATCCCACGCCCCCAATTTAGCGCCAGCTAAAAGTCCTCCACCTTTAAAGTTCAACACCCTATCCCCTCCTTCCCTTCTCTCTCTCTAAGCCGACTCCTCCTCCTCCTCCCTTGTTGCTACTTGCTACCTATCTCCCCTCTCGTACCAAAACCCGAATAATTCACACACAACTTACACCCGCGACTCAGCAACCATACTCGAACTTAGATTTGTCAGACCCGGCTAGATGGACTCTTCGCTCATCAGTTCAACATAAAGTTCTTGGTTGGGGATTTTTTATTTTTTTTCGTAAATTTTTTAGATTATGTTAGAATTTGAACCTTGAACCTCCTAAAAATAATATATTTTTTTACCACTAGGTTAAACAAACGGTTTCTTTCTTGGGTTTTAATATTAACCCAAGAAGGGGAATTGTTGTTACTATAAAGTTATGGATCCAGTGACAGCGCAAGGCCGTCCTCTTCCTCCTCCTTTCCACCTCCACCCGCACCAATTCCACCACCAACACGAGCAAGAAAGATCCCAATCACCAGACGACCAACATCAGAATCACCAAGATCACGATGACTCATCTCCTACGGATTCCAAGGAACCCAACAACTCCTCTTCGAGGCGGCCACGAGGTCGCCCTGCCGGTTCGAAGAACAAGCCCAAGCATCCGATAATCATCACCCGGGACAGCGCCAATGTGCTAACTTCCCACGTCATCGAGGTGGCCAGCGGCTGCGACATCATGGAAACAGTCTCCGCTTTTGCCCGGAGCCGGCAGCGCGGCGTCTGCATCCTCAGCGGGACCGGCACCGTCGCCGACGTTAACCTCCGGCAGCCCGGATCCCCCGGGGAGGTGGTTTCCTTACAGGGGAGGTTCGAGGTCCTGTCGCTTTCGGGGTCGTTCCTCCCGCCCCCAGCTCCGTCGGCCGCGTCGGCGCTCACCATCTACCTAGCCGGCGGGCAGGCCCAGGTTGTCGGCGGGAGCGTGGTCCCCCCGCTCCTGGCCTCGGGGCCGGTCGTCATGTGGGCCGCCTCGTTCGGGAACGCGGCCTACGAGAGGCTGCCGCTGGAGGAGGAAGAGGAGGCCGAGGTGGGACCCGGCGGAATAGGGTCGCCGCCGCCACATTCCGGAGGGATGGTGGGGCCCACGCCAGGGCAGCAGCAGATAATTCAAGATCCAAACGCGGCCTTACTTCAAGGGCTTCCTCCAAACTTGCTAAATTCGGTGCATCTTCCAGGGGATCCGTACTGGGCAGGAGGAGGAATTACTAGCTAGTAACTTTGTGTTTAATTTGGATTTTTTTTTTCTGTTTCTTTCAACTTCCATTCTTCCTCCTCTTGTCTTGTTGGTTTTGTTCTTGTCTTTTTTTTTTTTGCTCATAAGAAGTTAGCTAGGGTTTTTTTTTTTGCATGCCTTTTGTCCAAATTGACGTTGGTCCTGGGAATTCATCTGCTCTTTTGTTGCAGAAGATGTACAAATCTTTTGATGTATCCGTCTTCCTTGGTGGGTTTTGCTTCAACAAAGTCTTATCTTACCCTTTAATTGCTCGCTTGCTATTGATTAATTGGCTAGATTTGTTGGAGAATCTCATATCTCGGAAGTAGAAGATTCTTGATTTGCCTTTTACATTCAATTCCTTGCTTTGTTATATTTCTTACAATTGAACTAAGTTTACTTTGGGTTTAATTTGTATCCCCCAATTCTGGAAAATCTCCCCAACAGAACACAATTGAATTTGAATTATGTAAGAGCTCCAATTCAATCATCGACTTCCTTTCTTCTGATAATACTTAATAGCTAGTCTACCAACTTTATTTATATGGACACGTGTACAGTCCTCGTTGATTTCACCATTAATTGGGTCAAATCCAATTTGTGGCTGATGGTCTCAACTTGGTCACATTCTTGTTGGGAGGGGCAAAGGGGCCATCATTTCGTGGAGTTAAAATTAAAGAAGCAATATAGAAGAAGATGAAAAAGAAGGGTTTAAATTCAGTGGGAACATGGGTAATCTCCACTGAAAAGTACATGGGCAATATTGAAAATACAATAATTAAAATAATTAAAAAAATATCAGCAATAAATACAAGTATGAGAATATTGGTTTATATTTTCTCGGATATTGGTTTCCATCTTCTGTGCTATTGGTTTCATTCTACTATGATATTGGTTTCCATCTTCTATGTTATTGGTTTCACTGTACTTCTATGCTATTGGTTTCATTCTACTATGATATTGGTTTCCATCTTCTATGTTATTGGTTTCATTGTACTATGATATTGGTTTTATTCTACTATGATATTGGTTTCCATCTTCTATGTTATTGGTTTCATTCTACTATGATATTGGTTTCATTCTACTATGATATTAGTTTCCATCTTCTATGTTATTGGTTTCATTGTACTATGATATTGGTTTCATTCTACTATGATATTGATTTTCATCTTCTCGGATATTAGTTTCATTCTACTATGATATTTTGATCCACTCTTCTTTATCTATGTTATTTCGAAAGACGAGAGACGAAATAAAATGTAAGCTACGAAGAGGAATCCAAAAACAACAAAAAATAAGATCAATTATATCGGAAAAAAAATGGCAGCGTAACGACGAGATCGGGGGAGAGGAATCGTGGGAGGACCGGGGGGGGGGACGACGGGATCGGGTCGCGGATCGACGGGATCAGGTCTGGGGGGGGGGGGGGGGGGAGGGGAAGGGGGCGGCGGCGAATGGAGGATGTGGTGGGCGGGATAAATAGGGAGATGATTTTTTTTGTGGGGTTATATAGGAAAATGGTGGAACCCTAATGAGTATGTTTGGATAAAAACTCAAAAATATCCTCAATAGATTCTGACCATCAGATCTATAAAAAAAGAATTTGATCAAATCTAAAGGTCCATATTTAGTCCATACCATGGAGATGATTTTTATGTAGTCCCCCTTGAATCCAAACCTGGAAAAGAAGGATAAAGGGGCGAGGAAATTATCATTGTTGATAAAGGACTTGAATTCAATAAGGAAATTTTAGGTTCAATTAAAAAATACACTATCACGAAAATTATTCTAACTAGGGTTCGACCGTAGTTAATTATATAAGTTCAAAAAAGAGCGAGGAAAGTTGTGGGGTTTAAAGGGTGAGTTGTTTGTTTCTTAGCTTCTGCGTTACTCGTGGAAGAGCGGATGATCTCTGAGACGCTTTGGGGTTTTTATTAGACATTATGGATTGGAAGCAAAACTACAGAGATGAGCGTTGGGTTGCACGTGCACTGCTCTGTCCAAAAAAAAAAAGATTAATTGAGAAAAGCTCCTTTCCAAGACAACCGCCAGCCTCATTTTGCACTCTTCTATTTTTTGGTAAATTACTCCCTAGTTCTTCGTGTTTAGTCATCCTCTTCCTCGGGTCCTTGCATTTTCAAAAATAATTTTACCATCTCCCGACTTTAGTTTTAGAAACTCTCGGGTCCCTGGCTGACGTCAGCACCCATTTTTTCATAGAAATGACCAAAATACTCTCAAAAAAAGAAAAAATACATATCATCTTCAAGGATATTTTGGTCATTTTCCTTGACAAAAAATCAAAAAAATGTGCTGACGTCAATCAGGGATCCGAGAGTTTCTAAAACCAAAGTCAAGGGACGGTAAAATTATTTTTTAAAATGCAAAAAGATCCGAGAAGGAGAATGACCAAACACCAGAGATTAGGGGTAATTTAGCCTCTCTTTTTTGCACTCTTCTATTTCAAAGGCAACATCTATAAGGGAACAACAGTAACAGTCTTACCCACACTCTCACTCTCTTACACCTCATTAATTGTATTTGATGTCTTCAATCTTCTGTCTCTATTCATTTTTTTCAGTGGATACATTGTTTTTGGCACTAGACTTTTTGTTCATATACTTAGTATTCAATTTATTGGGCTTACTAATTTAGTTTTGAGCCGGGATGACTTTCGAAATGTGACAATACTCTTTCAACAAATATTTAACGCTGATACGTTCTCAATGACTCAAACTCGAGTTATGGTTAAACTAGAATAACATTATCAATTGATCTAAGTAATTGTTGGTTGTTGGTGGCACCTGATGGGTAAATATGACTTGGGGTTAAATTAATGATCTTGGTCATGCAGGTACGTGTTATAAGGTTGGTAATATTAAGGTAGAGATAAATTCGAACCCGCAGTTTTAAGTGTCTTGGGTGTAGAGTGGAGTGACAATACTTTCTTGAAGTTTAGGACATAGATTAGAGTCTATCCTGAGTAAATGTGCATTTGGCTTTTCTCACAAAGAAATCCGTTTATTTCCTTAATTTAGCATGCTCCTCATTTACTCTCTATTCCTCTATTTACATACCACCAACCTACTGACAAACTTCATGGTGATTCGTACATATCAAGTCATCACATGATTTGATGTGTACTTACTAATTAATAAGTAACATGTAGTCAAGTAAGATCATTCTATTATTCTAAAATTTGGTTTAACCATTTGTAATTAACAATGTATTAATATCAAATCGTTAATTTTTTTCCGGATTCGTGTGAGTGGAATCTAATATGATTCTCAATAAATATTCAACCATTGTTCTCGACAAAGAAGTTACAAATGCGATATGCTCATAATAATGCCTCACCCCGTGATTTACGTTTTCTTATAGTATTTAATATTTAATACTTAATAGATCGATTAATCAACATTCGAGTTGGGTATAATATAATTTTTGAAAAATGACAAAGTTTTTCCAACAAATATATAACACTGTTATGTTACAAATATTCGAACTCAAAATCTATTCATTAAGCTAGAATAAATATCGATGTCCGCGAATTACGTATGCGTTGATGTTAGTGAGTAGAAGGTTGTCAAGCAAAACACATTTAACATATTTCTTACCACGGGGGTGGATTCAGTGATGTTGACCCCTCAGCAGCACCAATTCGAACAACATGAGGACCAGAGGTACATCACCCTTGGTTGCACATTACATCAGCGGTACATCACATCGGCACATCACTCCGGCGACACATCATAACAGCATAACAATTCTCTTTGTAAATTGGTGTACCGTAACGTTGGATGTACCATTGTGATGTGTCTTTTTTCATGTGTGCCGCCGATGTGATGTACCGTCAATCTCCATGTTATTCCTGTTGGTACTGTTGAGTTCATGTTGTTAGCATCCAATCCAACTCCCATGCCCACCACTACCTGGAATTAATTAATTCTGTACAGGTTGTTGGTAATCATTAAGTGGACCATATATCCTGTACTTTGCCGAAAATGTCATTATGTGTTATTCATAATTAACCCGATGATCTGTTATCCTTTGAACTACACTTCAATCATTAAGTGTATGGATATAAAATTCTGATTTGATCCCTCTTATTATGTTTGCCTTTTCAAAGCCTCAACTTCTCATTCCCCCTTTTCCCGTTGCTAACCCACATCAAAAAGCCAGCCAGAAAACTCTCAACTTTATGTCAGTTACTATTTTAGGTAGTAATTCTAAAAAATTATACATGATTTTACAACAGGAATCAATAATTATACATAATTTTAGTATCCAGAGTCGCCCCTAAATATAGATAATCATGACTTCGCACTTCCTTAGCGCCTTGCTAGCCACGAAGTCCAACCCAAAGCTGAAAGGAAACCAACTTTCAGCCCAGCTCTTGCCTTTTAGATTCTACACAAAATTGTCAAGCAGAAGCACAAATGCTCCCAAGGATGGTTGTGCATCTCCACCAACTGTACATAGAGTAAGTCATAAGTTAATCTTCGATCAGCATTCTATTCGTAGCCTCCATAGTTCAGCTCTGAAAGTAGGGCTCGAGTTCAAGGTCCGACGGGCAAGACTTCTTATATCCTCTCGAGAACAATCACGAGATATACGAACTAGCTCCCAGAGTGCACCTCCGCTAACCATGTCTCTAGCATTTGTTTCTGAAAGTTCAAGAATTCAGACTTTCAAAGACCATTCCCTGGGTTTGAGAGACTATAGAAAAGTTGCCTCTTACCATGTTGTGCCAAGTGACAGAGTGCAAGCTCAATGTGACGCCTTATTGGCGCAGCTTCATTATTTGCGTTTTGTACAATCCATGGAAGGGCACCATCTTCTAAGAGTAGCGATCTGCCGCTCCTCATCCCTACAGTAGTTTAAAATGTTGGTATGGCAATCAATTGCAAGCAAGCAACGCAGCTTAAGTCCCTATGCTTCCACGAAAACCCGTGGACCCACAAAAGAAGTTGTCTAAAAGTCCCATCTCCAAGCTGGGACAGTGACCAATTTTCTCCCCTTTACACCATCTACTAGTTCATAACACCACTGACTACCAATCTCCAATGGGTGTGCAAATGGTTCGAAGACAACCAGAATCGAAGATGCTTAGGCAAAAAAAAGTCTTTGGGACTGACCTTGAGTAGAAGCTCGTGACTCGCATTTTGCAAAATTAGCAATTCCACGAGCAACCTGCGAAAGAACATCTGGATGTCCACATCTCACCATTCCTAACAATGCCTTTATACCACCTTCAGTTCTCAGCTTAGCTTGTAGCTTATCTGAACAGAAAAAGGCTTCTTGGTTATCAAGTGAATAGTATAAAGGAGGCTCGATAACTTGATCCAAGATTTACGGAAAATACACCATTGCCAAATCGTGCTATGAGTAAAATTGCCGAGCCCAAGGTAAGAATTTGACATGTGAACAGATTTTAAAAGGGCCAGGTGCAAAGTATCGTGTATGAGCAAAGTGAAAGAATTAGTCTGTCATAGACTCATAAGCTTTTTGTTCGTGTACTCGGTGTAATTAAGCCTCTTGACAAGATTATATATTTACCATTTCCACACAGATTGGCAATAGCTCCAGCAACCATACGCAAAGTTTGAGGATCCTCAGCATCAGCGGCTGTCATGGATAATAAGCTAATGCCTCCTTCGGCCATTATAAGCTCTTGATTAGATTCTGCAAGAGAGGAGAAAATATGAATGATATCTGAAACAACTTGATTAGCTCAGAAGCAATTATTGGCATACATATCATTGATGTTTACCATTCATGGCAAGGTTGGCAACTGCCCCTGCTGCCACTCTTCGTACAGTTTCATCATCAAAGTTTCTCAGAAGCATGAGCAAGGAAGTAAGACCACCAGCTTCAACAATCCTCGCTTGATTTGCTTCTGTTAAATGATACACGTGAACATAAGTGATGCATGACAGTCGGAGGACAAAACATTAGATCATACGCATTTACCAACAGTTATTATGTTGCTTTAATTCTCCCTATTCCTCGAGATTAGGAAACTTGTAGGAAAGGTGAGTTCGTATCATTATTATTAAATTTACCTCTCGTTTATTACTTCTTTACAACCGGACTAATGAGAAATCTGTTAGTCTCACCTTCAGCTGCAAGATTAGCAACCACTTTCACAGCATGAATTCGCACATTGGGATCTTCTGATTCAAGCAATGACAAAATCTTTTGCAATCCAACTGCCCAAAGACATTCCAAATCAGATCAGAGACAGAAAACTTGATGGAGTTTCTCATTTATTTCTTTCTATCACTTCTCATCGAAGGCTATAAGTTCCACTCCAGACTCCAACCCCCATGAAATACGCAATAATGTAGTATAAATTTCGCAAAGAACAACTAAAGCTAGGAAACTACAAGTTGAAATGTTACAATTATCGGGGCGTCCTTTTCAAAGATGTCTTGTTTCTTTCATTACCTTTTTCAAAAAGTGAAGCAACCTGTGCCTGTTGTCCATTCATAGAGTCTTTGAACTGAGAATGCCTTGATTCAGATGCTAGATAGTCCGAGCCAGGAAGACTGTTCCTTGGTCCACCATTGGCGAAAAGCCTTCTTGTCTAAATAGGCATGAAGCCAGAATATAAAAGTGAGAATTGACAAACCATGACATCACTTGCATTCAGCAGTAACTACTGTAACAATGCTACTCTCATACTACAAGAACTTCTGGACACAAACCTAAAATCCCATTGACCACAAATAGTTACCAAATTCATCAAAAGCAAGGTAGTCATCTATCAGTCTGCCTCGGCATTTCAACGCAGTACCTGATCGGATTCAAAAGTCAGTTGCAGTAGCTGACTCTGCAGTAGTTTAATCTCTTCTTCCAACATTTTTTTGTTTTGTCTCTCATCTTCAAGAACTCGGTGCAGTCTCATAATCTCAGAATCTCCACCCGCCTAGTAAACAGAGAACCCAAGCATTTAGTTTCTTCCTTTGTCATGGTAGGGACCGGTCAATTAGGAAGATAAAGCTACATGAAGACAATGGGGACCTAACCCGAGAACAACTCTGTATTCCTTATGACGTACCATAGACTGCATAAACTGCTCCAACTGACACTTCAGTTTGCCGACCTCATTTTCCGCAGCCAGTCTAAGTTGAATTTCCTTTTCAAGCAACTTTTTAATCTCAAACAAATCATCAGATCCAGAACCCCCCATATCCTGCACAAAAAAGTTAAGAAGAAAGAGTTTGTACAGTTCTCATCATCATGGAACATCATAGCACACAAGGACTAAGGATTGCCAGAATCTGTAAATCTATTGAATACAGACTAAGATAAAAATGGACATTGGCTATAAGAAGATATAAGGCATCCACAAGTTTCAGCAGCACCCCACAGGCCACAGCTGTCAGGTACAATATCTGCTTCAAAACGCCAACAATGTTATACCCAAAACGGATACCTCAGGATAGCATTTATTGCTGATGAAACCATTACGGTTGTGTTTTTGCTGGTTCGCCAGCATTTTCTCCTCCAATGTTTTAACTGATTCCATGTATTCCATCTGGCACTTCAATCTCTCCTTCTGCAAACAATAAGGAAAAGCATAAATATCTGTAAAAGACAAATAATGTTGAC
This sequence comes from Hypericum androsaemum, assembly GCA_963995505.1. Taxonomy (NCBI): domain Eukaryota; kingdom Viridiplantae; phylum Streptophyta; class Magnoliopsida; order Malpighiales; family Hypericaceae; genus Hypericum; species Hypericum androsaemum. The sequence continues at coordinate 2,538,192 of OZ023185.1, forward strand.
ATGTGTTACATACATTGTCAATGAAACAAATATTCAAGAGATGCATTCACAAGTCTCCTTGTCAAATTTTATAGTGTTCCTACACTACAAGCACATCAAACCATCTGAGCGCTCGCAACCTAGACGCAACAGACATCGAGCAAAAACCTTGTGGTCGTCAGTATTCCTTTTATCAGATTCTAACAGCAATAGTCATTCATTCATAGTCCAAGCACTACTATTGCTCCGCATCATGATTTTCTATGATGAATATCAGGTCCAAGGGGAGCTAAGGCATCATTTGCATCGACTCGTATCCAAGCGGTTATGATAAAAGCCCTAAAACAAACATTCATTATCTCAAATGTTTAGAAATAATTCTGAATCAAAGGCGACGGGGATTTCCAGTAAGCAGGGCTAAGACCGTGTAAACTAAACTCAGACATTCAGTCAATTACTATCCAAACTATTAAATGGTTGGCAGCAGAAAAAAAATTACAGATTAAAGCCAATATTGGACTGACCTCTAAGGCCTCTGCAAAGGTCTTTTCAACATCAGATATACGATTTTCTGCTTCTTGATTTATTTTTTCAACTTCATCATCAAAGGTTTTTTGTTGCCTTTCATTTTCCGCAATAAGTTTGTCGACTTGTATCTCAAGCTTCTTTGACAAGCTTTTGTAATCGAGCTCTTCCTTTATTTTCAACATATTCTCAACCTTCATAGCCTAAAGACAGATTGGACGAGAAAACATTTCATTAGAAATCCAAACAATTACGGTGGCAAAAATTCTAGGTGTGTTACTGTGTGCACCAAAATAGTAGCCGAATATACAGAAAGTACTGCAAATTTAAAATCATCAACAAATTAAACACGCACCCTTTGTCCAAATAATATGGTGCTTGCAGTTTCTCCCCTATGGCGTGGTGATGGACCTATTGTCACCACTAGGGACGTTCTTGCCGTGCCTGCAATGTTGCACAAGAGTAGAAATAATGAGAAGAAAAAAAGGAAGCACCAGGAACCTTCAGATATAGACATGATGAAAACAGTTCCATTTGCCATATTATGGAATGATTAACATGAGCAATCATACAATTTGGAGAGCCCCAAGAGGTTAACTTAGATAACATAAAACATGTATTATTGCCTGAGAGTAAAAACAGGTTCAGGCAAACTAGACTTCAAAATGCAAGGAATCTCACCCCCAAATGAATCTTTCAGCAACCTTGTAAGTTTCGAATCTCTCACCGGCACGTGAGAGCTATTCTCAGCCAGAGCATTTATGCACTTTCCTAATGCACTCAGTGAAAGATTAATAGACTTGGCTTCCTCCAGCATGTGACCCTCACTTCCTGCAAAGAGAGTTAAGAGAAAGTCAACACAAAATTCAAACTACCAATGATTAAGCTTATTACCAAGAAGGGAAAATCAAAAGCAGGGAAAGAAAATACAGTCATCACTCTAAAGTACAGTCTAAACAATGCATGATTTCTTGCCGAGATAGATTTTATCCCTGTGCAGCTAAACAAAGTACCAGCTGAACAAACAAGCAGAATAGGATTTTAGCCTCTCATTTCTACACTTGACAAGATCAGAGGCAATATTTTCGTGCAGACAAAAATTGCATTCCTCTGGTGAACAGCAACAACTAGACACCTGTTGGAGAGAATCCTACATCGGAAGTTGCATGTGGGTTGGGCCTGTTTATAAGGGTGGATGATCCACCTACTCACTACCTTAAAGTTTTGGGTAGGATATGGAAATTCCTATATGGTATCAGAGCGGGTTGATCTCATGCCCATTGTTGAACTCGCACGACCCCCATTTCTCGCACGTTGGTGAAGTCAAAGCCCGTGCCGCACTTTGGTGAAGTCAAAGCCAGTGCAATCTTCGACCCGAGATGAGTCTCGTTTGAGGGGACGTGTCGAGAATCCCACATCGGTTAAAACACGAGTGGGGGGCAAGTTTATAAGTGTGGAAAATCCATCAACCCATTGCCTTAAGGTTTTGGGTTGGATATGGAGATTCTATCATGGTATCAGAGCCTACTGTCTAAAGAAAATTTTCTGTCCATTTTCCTCTTTCCCACCTTCTGCACAATGGCCCAAAATGACGACCAACCCAGAATTCCCACAGCCCACCTACACTACAAACTTGATGCAACAAACTATCTGCTATGGAGGGCTCAAGTCGAGCCTATGCTTCGAGGAGCAGGACTGTTCCACCATGCTGACGGCTCCAAGCCAGTGCCGCCAAGAACAAATGCTGCGGAGGCGGAAGGTGGTCAACCGATGCCCAATCCGGCGTTCGAGAAATGGTATGAAGAGGATCAAAAGGTTGTTTCTTGGCTGACCTGCTCGGTGTCCGCATCAGTGATGCCACTAGTCATTGGCTGTGGCTCGGCGATGATTCTCTGGGGCCGCCTAGCCAAGGTCTACGGCAGTGGATCCCGAGCTCAGGCCACCCGCCTCAAGCAAGCCTTGTACGCGCTGAAGAAGGGGGACGAATCAATCGATGTCTATATGCAACGGGCCACGACAATCCAGAATCAACTTTTTGCCCTAGGACAACCGGTCAGTGAGGATGATGTTGTGGAGCGGGTTCTGTCCGGACTCCATGAGAGTTATCACCCATTCGTCTGCTCCATCTCACTCCGACCAGACCTGATGCCACTGTCCGAACTTCACGGTCACTTGCTCAGTGAGGAGATGATGCTCCGCCACACCAGTGGGACCAAGACCGAGTCCCTTATGCCGTCCGCCAACTATGCCCGCTCTGGAGGTCGCGGGGGCCATGGCGGTCGAAGCGGTGGTCAACGAGGAAGAGGCGGTGGTCGCTGGACCCAACCCACAGCCGGCGGACGAGGAAGACAGGGGTACGGTGGTTACCCCTCAAACGATGGTTACCCCTCAAATGGAGGGACAGGCACAAAGCAGAATCATGATGGGCCTCAATCTTTTCAGCCCATGGACCAGGATATGTAATGCTACAATTGCATGGGCTATGGACACATTTCACGAAATTGTTCCAGTGCTCGACGAACTGGGTCTCGGACAACAGGTCCACAAGCCCACTATACGACTTCTCCAAATGGGTCTCCATGGGTGCTCGATTCGGGGACAACTCATCATCTGACTTCAGACGTATCCCACCTACCAGTCCGCTTCGAGTACACCGGGCCTGAAGAAGTACCATTTGGTAATGGACAATCGCTTCCTATCTCTTGAGTTGGATTAGAGTCTTTTCCATTATCTCGGTCATCGGTAAACTTGTCAAATGTGCTTTATGTACCTGACTCCAGCACCAATTTGGTTTCACTCTGTGCACTAACCAGGGATAATAATATTGCCGTGGAATTTGTGGGTGATTCTTTATTTGTTAAGGACCAGGTAACGAAGCAGATCCTGCACCACGGCCGGAGTAAAGACAGCCTCTATCCTCTCCAGTGTGTTGGCCCACCAATAAGACCGCATGCCTACCATGTGTCAGCCACACCGTCTCTTCAGCTTTGGCATCAACAACTTGGACATGCCAATCTCCAAGCCGTGAAGACTGCTCTCCGCTCTCAGTCTATTCATTTTTCGAATAAAAAGCTATCAAGGTTGTAGCGTCGGGAAAATCCATAAGTTGCCATTTCCCATATCGTCTTATCAAGCGTCGGGACCCCTCGATCTAATATGCAGTGATCTCTGGGGTCCCTCCCCTGTCAAGTCGTATGATGGTCATCAATATTATGCCGTATTCTATGATCACTTTAGCAAATATGTCTGGCTCTATTTTCTGAAGCGCAAGTCTGACCTTGTTAATGCCTTTATACAATTTCGCACACAAGTTGAGAAATATTTTGGCAGGCCCATCAAAAGTTTTCAATCAGATTGGGGAGGCGAATTCCAAGCTCTAACAACATATCTCGAAACACATGGGATTATACACCGAGTATCATGTCCATACACGCCGGAGCAAAATGGCTGTGCTGAAAGGAAACACCGCCATATCATCGAGACCAATTTGGCAATTATGCATCAGGCGTCTATTCCGCTAAAATACTGGACACTAATATTTGACTCTGCAGCTTATCTTATTAGTCGCCTGCCTAATCCGCTACTCAACAACCAGTCGCCATATGCTACTCTATTCAGGGACTCACCCTCCATTGGCAATCTCAAAGTCATTGGCTACCTATGCTACCTATGGTTAAGGCCAATTACAAAACATAAGCTTGAACCTAGATCAACAAAATGTGCCTTCATGGGATACAGTCGCAAGCATAAAGGCTATATTTGTCTTGACATGAATTCTACAAAATTGTATATTTTCCGTCATGTCCTCTTTGATGAGACGGTTTTCCCTTTTACAGGTCTGAAATCAGCTGATAGGAGTACCCCTGAATCGACCCCAAACGAGCACCCCCCAATCGGCCTATTCAACTACTTCCATCCGGCCCAATCCGATGCACCGCCTGCTGGGCCTCCTACAAACGAACCACCAAATGGGCCGCCCTCACCAAATGGGCCGCCAACTCCAGCTGGGCCTCCCTCACCGAATGGACAGCCTCCCGCTACACAACCACCAGGGCCAGCACCTCGTCTACACCCAATCACCATGGTGTACAATCGGCGTCCACCACCTGGAGCCCCACCAGTCCCCGACGTGCCTCACAACCTGACTCCACCGCCACCCGCACCTCAAGCTCCACCGCCAGTCACAGATTCGAGTCGCACCCATGGCATGATCACAAGATCTCAATCACGACACAGCCCTAAAGCACTAGTAGCAAGCGCCACACCATCGGTACCTACCTGCTTCACAAAGGCCGTGCGTGACCCACATTGGCAACTTGCAATGCATGAGGAATTCAATGCTCTAATCAAGAACAAGACCTGGCTGCTCGTACCTAGGCATATTGCACCCAACATCCTCGGCTGCAAGTGGGTCTTCAGACTGAAAACTCACTCCGATGGCTCTATCGCACGCTACAAAGCTCGCCTCGTGGCCAAGGGCTTCCACCAACGACCCAGCGTCGACTACCAGGAACTTTTAGCCCAGTAGTCAAGCCCGCCACGGTCTGCTTGCTCCTCTCAATTATCGTATCTTACGGCTGGCAGGTTCGACAACTTGACGTGTCAAATGCCTTCCTCCACGGAACGCTATCAGAGAATGTATTCATGGAGCAACCTCCCGGATTTATACACCCCCAATACCCGAATCACGTTTGCAAACTCCAGCGTTCTCTCTACGGACTGAAACATGCCCTAAGAGCGTGGTTTCACTGTCTCAAAGCGGCCCTCAACGAATTCGGGTTCCAAGGATCCAAGACGGACTCCAGCCTCTTCTATCTCCGGCATGGCACCATTCTGATATATGTCCTTATCTATGTCGACGATATCCTCGTAACTGGATCCAACTCAATCGTTTTAAACAGGCTGCTTAATTTCTTACAACAGAAATTCGCTGTCAAAGATCTTGGGAACTTGTCTTACTTTCTAGGCATCGAAGCTGCACGGACTTCCTCTGGACTATTACTCTCTCAAGGCAAGTATGTGCGCGAGATTCTTGCAAAGTCCAAGATGAAAGATTGCAAACCACAGGCAACTCCAGCAACAGCACACGAACCAACATCCACTGTGTCCTGCGATGATGGGCTCTATCGGCAAATAGTCAGCTGCCTCCAGTACTTGGGAGTGACTAGACCAGAAATCGCCTTCGTTGTTAATCGAGCTGCTCAGTTTATGCACTCACCATCTCCGGCCAACTGGATAGGCGTCAAAAGAATACTACGATATCTACAGGGCACAGCAGACCATGGCATACTGATCAGACCGTCCAAGTCACTAACACTCCACGGCTACAGCGATGCCGATTGGGCCAGCTGCCCGATTGACCGCCGCTCTACAATAGGTTACGCTGTGTTCCTCGGCCCTAACTTGGTCTCTTGGTCCTCCAGGAAGCAGCGAGCTGTATCCCGATCGAGCATCGAAGCCGAGTACTGCGCACTAGCCACAGTTGCATCCGAAACACTCTGGCTCAAGTCCCTTCTGAAGGAAATACAATTACCGATTCAACCACCCCCAGTATTGTGGTGCGACAACCTCGGTGCAACATATCTTTCAGCCAATCCTGTCTTCCACTCCCGGTCCAAGCATATGGAGATAGATTTTCATTTCGTCCGTGAACAAGTAGCTGCTGGCAGCCTCCAAGTCCGGTACATTTCCACTCGCGATTGAAAGCACGAGAGGCAGTGTGAAGCCCGTGCAAACTTCAGCCCGATGGGCTTTGTTTGAGGGGGCGTGTTGGAGAGAATCTCACATCAGAAGTTGCATGTGGGTTGAGCTTGTTTATAAGGGTGGATGATCCACCTACTCACTACCTTAAGGTTTTGGGTAGGATATGGAAATTCCTATAACACCCAAAAGAATAGGCTAGTGCTAGAAAAAAATTTGGTTCTAAAGGAAACCTGATTTATGGACACGCTCTGAACCAGCCAGATCAACCAGAACCAGCTTGCTTTTCCTAATAAGTGGCTTTGAAGGCTTGACAAAGTGAGACGAGCCATTGATTTCACTTGAAGTCGCATCCTCTCTTTCTGCAACTGACCTGGTAACGTGAATCTGTACTAACACATATCACGGTACATGAAAATAGGTAACATAAAGCGCAAGTAGAAATAAAGATGTACTAGAATGAGCGAGATACGAAGAATCACCATGAGGATGGCATGACTACGGGATGATTCAGTGTTCAACCTTGTATTAGCAGCAAACCTATGAGCTTCTCCTAATCTTAACAGCTCCACAAAAGTCTGTTGATCCCTAATGTCAACATGAGTTGCACCAGGCAGTGACACATCACCAGTCTTCGGATCTTCCACAATGTGAATGTTATCATTCACTGGGTTAAGGAGGTCCTGGACCGTCTCCATGTAAAGCTGTAGAAGTTCAAAAGATTAAAAGTAAATTATGTTACTTCACCTTCCTGACTATTTCAGATTATAGAAAGGAATGTTGATATGCATTTCTAGTGGGGTTCCAGCCTGGCAGAAAGCTTGCTAAATTAGTTAATCCTTCTCTCATCAATAAAAAGGGCGAGATTCAAAACCTGCAAATACGACATGGAGACAGAATCAGCGTCCGGTGAAGTATCAGCTAAAATATCCTCCATCGCACGAACCATGATCCCACGAGAAGCCATGTCATCCTCCCCTAAGCATCCAAGAGTGAAAGTCTTCCCCGTGCCAGTCTGCCCATAGGCCATAACCGTCCCGTTGTAACCATCCAAAACACTCTGCAAATCAAATTGCAAGAACTCAGCTTAATCAATGCACTCGTATATCCTCCTAAGTAATCGTTAAAAAAAAAGAGCTGCTAGAGAGGCAAATAACCTCCACAACAGGCTTGGCAACAGCTTCATAAACACGCTTCTGCGACGCGAAATCAGCAAGGACATCGTCGAACTCGTACGTATCTGCATCCCAATTATTCTTTCGAAGCCTCAGCCTCTTAAGCTGAAAAAACATTTATAAAAAAAACAAAATAAAGCCACCGAATGAGCTAAAACGAGCCACATTGTACAAGCAAATGCGAGTAGAGTAAGTCAAAACCTACCTCCGGTTGCAACTCGACGCAATCCGCGAAGTCAGCATCGGCCGCTCGCTCCTCCGCGTTCCGCGGCCGCAACCTCACCGCCACTCTCACCCTCCCCGGAACTGTCTCTCATGCCAACAGAAACCGCTATTATCAAGTCAAAACAGACACCGAAGAGAGCAAGAAAATAACCGATAAGTGAGATCCGCCAGAAATCTGACCTCCGTCGGCGGAGGCGGAGGCGGTGTAGGAGCCGGTGCTGCTGCGGCGTAGTAGGGGAGCTCGGGGCTGGGAAGAAGGGAGGAGTCGCGATTTGAAGGAGGACGCGGATTTCAAGTTCACCGGAGTCGCCCTCACCGCCCCTCCCTTAACCGCACCGTTTCTGTAACTACCATTGCCGGAAGCCATTTCTTCTGGAACCGAAAGTCGCTGCTACTTCTTCTTTTTCCTCCTTTTAAATTGTTGAGAGCGGTTTTTGAGTGTGTGTTGCTAGATTTGGAATTATTAGTCTTCCTTTATTAACTTTCAAAAACATGTTATTTTCCGTTCACTTTCCAAATCAGTCTCTCCAGAGAAAATAGTTTATTGGTAAGAGAATAAATTTCCCTCCCTTGCACTATTACAATTTAATAGTGTACGGAGAATTTTCTATTCTGAAGGAATATCTATAAAATTAAGATTTTGTAAAAAAATTAATATCTGCCAAATCTTAGTAACGGTCATTTTATTTAAGAGCAATCTTATTCCTAATCTTTTACACCATCTAATTTGCGCGTGTATTTTTATTGGTTTAAGTTAACGATCTCATAATCTATCAACTAATAAATGGCACGACAGCGAAAGTTGGAGAAGGGGGCCCACCGCGTTTCAGAATCTCGGGAGGAAGAGAAGAGAGTGTATCTTTAGTCTTTTTGTTTCCTTCCTTTTTTTCTTTATTACTTTTTCTCCTATTTTTATTTTCTTATCAATATTTCTCACCTTTTCGCAGTATTTTAAAAAATGCGTTCTAATTTGTGGTCCGGTCATATCGTGGCCCATTACTAATTCTGGTTCAGCAAATAGTCCACAGCTTGACCCCAGTTTAACTTGTCATCGGTCAATTTATCGATTAGATCTATTAATTAACCCAATTGGATCAACCAATCTTGACCAAATTAATTTTTTTTGAAAAAAAATGCATTTGTATGAGTTTTATTCGATTACAAATGATTTAATTTGTTTCATCACAATGTGGTTTTTCCAAATGTATATTTTATATTTGTTAAGGTTAAAATTCATGAATTGTTAAGTAAATTCAAACCAAATCATATTATTATTTCACCGTCTATTTTTTTTATTCTTCCAATATTATTTTTGAACTTGGAAACTTTACTAAATGGATTCAAATGCTTTAGACCACCCGCAGCAGAGAACCAAGTCTCGCGCGGGTAGATTTTTTAATATTAAAAAAATAAATAAAATGAAAAGGGGAGCGAGCGGCCGATCGAGGTGCTTGGCCGATCGCCGCTCGCAATCGGAAAATTGGCCACTTGGCCCTTTTTTGTTCTTTACTTATTTATCTATTTAGTTCCACTTGACATAATATTATTCATTAAAAATAGATATTTTGGGATAATATTTTCGTGGTTATCTAAACATATCTTATCTTTAGCAAAATTAAAAAAAATTATGAAAATTATTATTTTCAAATCTCTATAAATAGAGTCCAATGTTAACATATTTTCAAATTTTATCATTTCCGACTTCCATTTGTACCTCAAGTATTTCTATCTAATTTAGTATTCTAAAAATTATAGTAGATAATATGTGGATAAGAGAGAAATTAATTATTTATTCTGTGAACTGAGTTGCTGCTGTTGATAGAAAAATATGTAATTGGATTGAATTAGGTTAGATTGGATATAGATTAGAGAAAAATTAATTATTTATTCCGAACTAAATTGGATGCTCTTGTGGATAGTCTTAGTATTTGTACTTAGATTATCCACCGTCAAACTTTGTGAGCGGATAATATCAACATGGAAAAAGTTGCACCTTATTCCGCGTCCATGTTGTCCAATAACTAATGAGGAGCGTACAAGTGTCCAATAACAAGACCATTCCCAGTCGTCGCCTTACTAATACTCTGTATTTTCCACCGCCGCATCCATATAACCCTAGCTAGAGTACGCTACCACTAAACCCACACCCCAACTCCCAAATCCACCAACCTATTCCCTCACGCCCTCCGTCTTCTAACGGCATGGCCGCCGCCGCCCTCAAGCCGTCCAGCCTCGTTATTACCATTCCCACCACGATTCCCATTATTACGACCACCGCAACTACTTACTGAGTTAGCGTTAGGGTTTTGTCTGGTCTGTTTGGATAAGAAGAGGTCACGAGGCTTGTTTGTCCTCTCTCTCTCTCTCTCTCTCTGTTTGTTGTTGTTCTTATCTTGTTTAACTGGTGAGAAGCGGAGATGGCGGTGCTTAGTGGTTACTCTTTGTGCTTGAGAGAATCCTCTCTCAGTATCCCGCGCTCCAATCCTCCTCCCGATACCTACAAGAGGTCGGCTTCCGGATTACCTAATCTTCTGTTTATTTCGGGGATAGCTTCGTTATCCGCTTCGCTTCCTTTCCCTTTAGTATGCGGCCTTTCGGTTTCTGTGGTTTGCTCATTGCCATTGCTTATTTTGTTTGTTGGAAAAGTAGGAGGAGCGCGAAATGGAGGCCGCCACGGGCTGCCGTTATGTCCAATTTCCATCTCCCTATGCGGAGTTACGAAGTGAAGAACATGTAAGATGTTTGGTTGTTTTTTTCCCTGTTTGATTGTTTGCTAGGAAAGCGGGGTCTTCCTGTCTGTTGCGTGGGGTTGAATGTTAAAGAACTCGGGATTTTGTGGATTACAAGGATTGGGAATGTGTGTCTAGCTATTCCCAAGGCCTACCCTGTTCTAAGTTTTGAGGGAGAGAAACTATATATCGCAAGCATCATCAGATCTGTCGACATTCTTTACGTTGCAATGTATTGTTTCCGATTTTGTGTCTGATTCCCAAAACATTCACTGGAAATTATGTTAGAAATCCATCCAGCAATTATTTGTAGTTGAATCTTGGTGCACAATGCTTGCTTGTTATCTTCAAAATATCAGCGTGGCAAGTGACCCGTGTCCTGGATGAATGTTTGCAGGACTTCGGTACAGGCAATAAAAGCAGTCAGGTTGATAACTGCTATCAAAACTCCCTACCTGCCAGATGGTAGGTTTGATCTCGAAGCGTATGATGCGTTGGTGAATATGCAGATCAGCAATGGTGCTGAAGGTGTTATTGTTGGGGGCACAACTGGCGAAGGGCAGTTGATGAGCTGGGATGAACATATAATGCTCATTGGTCATACAGTCAACTGCTTTGGGAGTTCAATCAAGGTGATTGGAAACACGGGTAGTAACTCTACAAGGGAGGCGATACATGCTACGGAACAAGGTTTTGCTGTAGGAATGCATGCTGCACTCCATATAAATCCTTACTATGGGAAGACTTCTGTCGAGGGAATGGTTGCTCACTTTGATAGTGTGCTTCCCATGGGCCCCACAATAGTCTACAATGTGCCATCCCGAACTGGTCAGGATATCCCTCCACGCGTGATTCACAGCATTGCACAGAGTCCCAACATGGCAGGTGTTAAGGAATGTGTCGGTCATGACCGGGTTGCAGAGTACACAAAGAATGGAGTTGTGGTGTGGAGTGGGAACGACGATGAGTGCCATGACTCTCGGTGGGACCATGGAGCTACCGGTGTGATCTCTGTTACGAGCAACTTGGTTCCTGGGTTGATGCGGGACCTCATGTTCAGCGGTAAGAACGCTGCCTTGAATTCAAAGCTCCTTCCTCTGATGCAGTGGCTTTTCCAGGAACCAAATCCAATCGCGCTCAACACTGCTCTCGCGCAACTTGGCGTTGTCCGACCAGTTTTCAGGCTGCCTTACGTTCCTCTTCCTCTGCCAAAGAGAATCGAGTTTTCCAATTTGGTGCATCAAATCGGGAGGGAGAACTTTGTGGGAGAAAAAGATGTTATGGTCCTTGACGATGACGACTTCATATTAATAGGTCGGTATTAGTTAATCGTCCTGTCGAGATGTAGAAGCACACCTTGCTTGGATTTTATCAGCTCTTGCATTTCCGGTGAATAAAGAACATCGGTGGTTTGTGGAAATATTTTATGCGGGATGAACTCGATACTTAGTATTTGAATGACTGGTGTTTATTAGTGTCTGATATTTTTGTAATTAGTAAGAGTAAGAGTCGAGCATTATTGGATGTGTCATTAACCCATTGCTTATAAATACAATAGCTAGCAAACACCCCACACACACTCATACATGGAATGAGCTAATTAATACTTAATTAAGCTCCGATATTATATATAGCCAACGACTGGAGGAAGCAAATGGGAGAAGCTATTTAAGATACAATATTATCCTCCCCGCTCTGTCATGAACGAGGAAAAATTAAGAAACGGAAAAAATATAATTAGGAAGTGCAGGTGGGCGTCAATAATTAATTGAGGGGTTGAGAGAAGAGCTTCTGGAGCTGAAATAACAAGTCTTGGTTCTCTTGACGAAGAAGAAGAGCCTTCTCCCTCAGCTTCTGGTTCTCCTCTATGATGCTTCTGTTTTGCAAGTACAATCTTAAGTTCTTCATCTCCATCCGCCACTTGATCCTCACGCCGCCCATTACCCTCTTCATCCCCGGCCTTCTTGGCCTGCTGAAAAATTCACCGCTTTAAGATTTTTTATTATAAACGAAAACTGATATAACACAGTCTCCATTTCGAGACAATGTTGTTTTTAGATTGAATACGAAGGTTCGAAACTTGTTATTAGCATATTAGTGGAAAATACAGAAAACGACCAGAACACACAGACATGGCATAAAGTTGACGAACCTATTTAACGGACGACGACATGGAAGGCTGCGTCCCACTAGTCGGCTCAGCTTCGAAGAGCTCCTCTTCCTAAGCATATTAAACGTTTGCCTCCCAATTCAACTTGTTATAACAATCTCGAGGACAAGAAACACGTAGAACCCAGATAGAAGCAAGCAAAAGCTAAATGTGAAAGTGGATTAATGGCGATGGGGGCCATAATTGGGTTATATAGGAGGAGAAATGGAGAAGGAGAAGAAGAAGAAGAGTGGGATTTTCGTGGTAATGATGGCACCTGGGCTCATCATTACAAAGGCCAAAACCTCACAGCCCATCAATACTTGGTAGAAATTTGCAGGTGCAGGAGGCAGGATGATCATGTGTAGTTGAACTAAAAAGTGATATATACAACTCTCTCTCCTCTCTTGTTTAATTTTCTACGGGACTTTTGATTACTGTTTCATAAAGTCCACCAAGGACTAGTGAGTAAGCAAATTGTTAGGAACTATTCCCATACAATCCGGTCATATTTTCGACAGATGTGGATCATGTATATTGTGTGTTCTCAAAAAAAATTTTTATAAGTTGTGTTTTTTCATTATTATTATATCTCCGCTGCTATTTGTGTCGAGGCTATTTGTGTTAAGGACGTTTAAACATTCATGTTTTAATAATAATAATAACCTCATCAATGCAATAAACCAAAAGAACACCAATATACTAGGAGATTAATCTAGATTGGCTTGCTCAGGTCTGGCGGCTCGTCTCTTCTTCACTACCATCATAACAATTCCGTCTATTGGATGGTATCATGATGATGGAGAAGTAGATGATTGCGACAATAGAATAACCGGGTTTTCTTTGTTATGAGCCACTTCACACGGTCCCTATGTAATTGCCCAATTACTTATAAAAAATGCCCAATTGGACACTTGGCTCGCTGTTGAGGCCTGAGCATTTGGAGAGCCGCCTCTTATATAGGACCTGACAATACTGACTCTGAATATAAAATGGTGTATTGTTGTCCTCGTCGTCAGGCACACTCCCCACCTACAATTTTTCAAAATTTAGATCCATAGTGTTTCGAGTGATTGTCAATGGAATGGATAGGTACCAATTTATTAGGGGACGGAAGGGTTCCTCCACCGTGGAGATCAGTATTCTCGTCTACAGATGCCATCATAACAGCGTCGGAGTTGGGCGTACAATGATAACACCAAGGGAACAAGCTCGAGATGGTATTCGAGTACACATCAGAATAATTGCTCTATATAGAGGCTTCTCGTGCTCTCTTCATATGGGCTTTGACAATGCCTCTTGGGCCATTGTACCAACAATGGAGCTCCACCTTCCATAGTGGTCCTACAGTCTATAATACATGGAAAGATCAGAGACTAAGGAAGACCCTAGTTTTTTCCCCTTTATCAATAGGGACAGTAATCGGTAATGGGTAGGGTAGAGTCCGAGTACACAGAATTGATTTAGAAGTTGGACTCGGACGTATTTGGATCATACTTATGGTTTAGTTGCCGTGGCCTACATATCAAAGATGTGAAGAATCGAGGGAAAAAAATTAGATTACTTCACGAAAGAAACGGTAATTAGTAGTATGTTACAGTATATGAAGTATCAAAGTGATCACCAAGATGAAAACCATATCCTAAACTTTAACTTGTTTCAATGATTGGACGTACTGTTTCTCACAATTTCAGCATCAAGAGATCACATTTTCCCAATGCTGTGTTCTTTTCGATCTGATGTCGCTTAAATCTGTTAGAACGACATCAACTCACTAGATGCATACGCTGCAGTAGTAAAGAGAGGGATGATGTTCCGGCATGCGCTATCCAGCAAGAGGGTTAGCATGTATCGTCACTCGATTGAGTCTTATCTCTGCCATAGGTCGATCTCCCACTCCCGTTTGAGTCTGCACAAAAACCAAATGACCGTTGAGCGTTTAGATAGTAATGCAATATGGATGGAATCTTAGCTCCTGCTAACAAGTTACATCACGAATACCTTCTCCATGATATCAAGGACTTCAAATCCGTGGATTACTTTCCCAAATATAGTGTAAATTCCATTAAGATGGGGCTGCTTTGCATAGGTTATGAAAAACTGGCTTCCGTTAGTATTAGGCCCACTGTTGGCCATCGATAGAATACCCCTTGCATTGTGCTGCAAAAAGAAAAGGAAAGCGGACGAAGTTAGCAACATCTGCATAATAATAAAGTCAATCGAACAAACGCATTTCCCGCAGAAATAAGAATTCCTCCATTTTCAAGGAGGCAGTAAGTTTCAGAAAGTCAATCCCAACTGTGATAAGAGCAAAAGAAACACAATTCAAGGAGTAAATCCACCTTTGCCTAACTCAGTCAGAAAGTACCAGTTACACAGCTCACAAAAATGTTGACTAAATTTTGAAATTTCATAAGCATTGAAAGATAACACTACCAGAAGTTCTTAGTGTTGTTACCTTAAGAGAGTCTCTAATCTCATCATTGAACTTCCTGCCCCATATACTGGTTCCCCCTTTGCCCGTCCCAGTCGGGTCTCCGCCTTGAATCATAAAACCTTTGATGTTCCGGTGGAATATAGTCCCGTCATAGTAACCATTTGCACACAGCGCTAAGAAATTCTGCAACCAAATGTAACCGAAACAAAATTAAAACATAGTGGCCAGACAGCCCCCCATCCTAACCGCCAAAATTTCGTGAATTGGAAGCTGGAATTCCTAACATCGCTTCGACTAGGACCCCCGAATAATCCACAACGACTCGAACGACAAGGGAGCACATTCGCTACCATCCCCATTTACGCAATCTCGGCCATAACTTGACTGAAATTCATTGTATTAGAGAGTTCCAATTCGCAACACATCGATATCCTAGGGTTTCAAAACAATCCGCGAAAAAGGACTAAAGTGGGCGGGGCCAAAGGGAAGAATAACCGACCTCGGCCGCCTTGGGGACCTCGTCGCAGAATACCTCGCACTTGATATCGCCGAGATTCGTGTGAAGCGTAACCGACTGCGAAACAACCCCCGCGCAGAGCATAAAAGCTTAGTTCGTTAGTAAGTAATGAGTATAATAAAGACGCGACAAGAGAGAAGAACACCAACCATATCTCCTCGGGGACTTGAGAGCTACTCTTTAGTCCTTCAATGGCCCTCGCAAGCTAAAATTCTGAAGTTGCGGTGGTTTCTAGAAGGAAAATTGGTGCTTTTTATCGTCTCTCTCTTTTACTAGCTTTTAGAGTAATTTTAGTTATTAATTATTAAATGAAAATTAGGGGAAAAAGAAAGAAAAGTCTTTTGAACATGTTTTAAATTGAAAAAAAATAATAAAATCATTACTAATCAAATTATATTTATGAGGGGCAAGACAATTGTAAATTTTTAGACCTCCATCTTTATATAAATTTTTAGAAAAGTTTATTTTAGTACCTTCTGATTTTACCAAAAATTATTTTAATACTATGTGGTAAAAAATTTATCAATCGAGTTTACATCACTTAGATCCACGGACAGTTGTCCGAACTTGTCCGGACCCTGTCCGGCCAACTGGACCTACCACGTCATCAAATTTGATGACATGGCATCTCCACCTTCTCTTCTCTTTCTCTCTCCTCCTTTCCCCTTCTTCTTCTTCTTCTTCTTCTTCTTCTTCTTCCTCCTCCTCCTCCTCCTAGCCACCATTACAAATAAAACCGAGAAACCAAAGAAAGGAAAAAAGCTCAATCTCATCAAATCCCATCAACAAAAACCCTCGGACATGAAACGAACAACGAACTCAACGACGACGCTCTGGAGTTCGTCGTGACAAGTTCGAGCTCGTCGTGTAATATTTATTAGAAATTGATCTCGTTAGAATAATTTTTCGTTGCTCCGTCCTACAAACTACGAAGCAATAGTTTTGGGATTTTTTTTGAGGTAATAGTTTTGGAAAAATAAGAAGGCTATATACAATTTTAATAAGTCAAATCAGGAATAAAATTGAATAATTAATCCAGGGAGGAGGAGGAAGAAAATTGAATAATTAATCCAGGGAGGAGGAGGAGGTGGAGGTGGTGGAGATGCCAACGTGGCTGGTCCAGTTAGTCTGGTAGGTTCGGGCAGCTGCCCGCTGCCCGCGGACCTAAGTGATGTAAATTGGGTGAGATTTGACTCGATTGATGAATTTTTTACCACAGAGTACTAAAGTAATTTTTGGCAATAGTACAGGGTACTAAAATGGATTTTTTCCTACATTTTTAGACTAGTTTTTAGAAAATATGAATGATAAGGTGTGAAGAAATAAAAAGGCATTGTTTGTAAATTTCGAGTGTTTATCCTATTTTAAGATCAATGTATAATTTA
Organism: Hypericum androsaemum; assembly: GCA_963995505.1. Classification (NCBI taxonomy): domain Eukaryota; kingdom Viridiplantae; phylum Streptophyta; class Magnoliopsida; order Malpighiales; family Hypericaceae; genus Hypericum; species Hypericum androsaemum. The sequence continues at coordinate 2,555,013 of OZ023185.1, forward strand.
AGTTTTGGTTCCAATTGAAAAAAAAAAAGACTATAGATATATTTATAGAAAGCACTACTCTTCATGAAAGATATATTCATGGAAATAAGTCATGATAGAATGAATGTCTATTAAATACAAATGTTAACAATTTCTTTTACCACTAGTTAAAAATATCACAATTTAAAATTAAATTAATAGTTAAATTGTTGATATATCATGTGGTGTATATTAATATTAGCAACCCATAGTATAACACTATAAAAAGAAGTAGAGCTTCCCCTAAAAATGAATCACAGAAATGGACAAGTGGGCCTCGGCCCAATATACTCGACAACGTTGACCGTGTCATTACACTTCTTCACTAACCTCGCAAAACTATTACAAGTTCTCGTTGAACGGAGGAGGAAAGAAAAAAAGCCACCGCAACAACAACTTATTTGAATTGGGGGTTGGTCTTTAATGCCTTTGGTTGGTATGAATCTGCCGACTTCCTTCCGGGCCTCCGCTCCTCACCTCCCCGCCCTTCGCTCCCATACTCCCGCGAGGTCTCATCTCTTTTAGGCCATTCGTCGAACAGATACCGTGCGTGAGTCTCCTCTCCTCCATGTGTACAATGCTGCTCTTACACTCTGCCTATTTTCAGCATTATCCCGACGGAGAATATCGCCATTGAGAGCCGGAAGCTTGGCTTCTCGCTTACGACAGGGCAGAAGGAGGTGTTCCACATTCTTGAGGACTGCACCTTCCGGGTCCCGTCCGGCCAGCTCTGGATGCTCCTTGGTCCCAACGGTTGCGGGAAATCTACCCTTTTGAAGGTCTGGGTACCGGAGTGTGCTTAATGAAGCAGTTTGATCTACGTGAAAAATAAAAGCTGTGTTGGTTTTGTATCTATTGTCAACTACTGATAGTTAAGGTACTCTGGTGATTTTGACAGATTCTTGCTGGTCTTTTGAAGCCAACCAGCGGAACATTGAATGTGAAAAGACCAAGGAGCTTTGTGTTCCAAAATCCAGACCACCAGGTTGGTGCTCTTTTGTATCTGCTTCATGTGATTCTGCCATGAGATTTGAGCTCGTCGTATGCTCGATGGTAATTGACCATGCCGAAATGGAACGGGAATGGAAACGCTATGTTACTCCAGGTTGTGATGCCGACTGTGGAAGGCGATGTATCGTTCGGGCTTGGGAAGTTCAAATTGACCGAAGATGAAGTTCGATGCCGCGTGACGAACGCGTTGGAAGCAGTTGGCATGTCGGACTACATTCAAGTAGGATCACATCCCATGTAATTTTCAAGGTGCCCGGTCTGAATGTGTTTACGCTTGTTTAAGTTCTTCTGTATTCACCAGAGGCCGGTGCAAACACTCAGCGGTGGTCAGAAACAGAGGGTTGCAATCGCTGGTGCTCTTGCCGAAGCATGTAATGTCTTCTTGTTAGATGAGCTCACGACATTCCTGGATGAGAATGATCAGGTAATTTACGCTACAGCATGAACAAACTGAAGCTAAAAGGTTTGTAGTTCCATATACTGGATTAAGAAGCATTGGGGGTTTCATCATAGTTTAGGTTCAATGTCACAAAATTTCATCCACGCTATAATTGGTGTTCCTCGAATCATGCAGATGGGGGTGATCAAAGCGGTGAAGAATGTTTTGAACGAATCCGAAGGAGTTACCGCGTTATGGGTGACTCATCGACTCGAGGAATTAGAGTTCGCGGATGGTGCACTCTACATGGAAGGAGGGAGAATCGTCATGGAGGGTGATGTATCGAGCATAATGAGCCTCATTAGAGACAGACAGTCCTCATACATTAAGCAGCTTGATTCTTGAGCAGGTCGTATTGATTGGGGATTGCAGACTTCGTCGAGGTAATGCAACGTTTCACCAAACTCGACACGCGAAACATATAGAAAGTGGAATCACTTCCAATTATACAGTCTGCCGGGATTTACTTGTGTAATGTCCATTGTGAATCTTGTAATTATGAGAAGGTGTCACACCTTACAGTTTATCAGGCTTGCCTTCTTACATTTGACACTATGTTTTACCAAATGATAAGCTGATAAGCATGTCCAATCGACGAATGTTGATGCATGAATATCAGTCGATAAACAAAGTGTCCAATGGCCCCAATGTGAACCAGAGGGGAAAATTACCAACACAAGAAGATCATAGCTTATTTCGTTGATCCAGCCAAGAAAACATCTAAACCAGGGACATGCTATGCACCCGAGATAAGTTAAATGTATTGTCAATTGTAGTTGTATCTATGAAATAAATTAATGCACTTCAGGGAGACTTGTGGTTTACCCTTCCTCGATAATCTCCTTGTGCACGTGCATGCATGATGAGCTACAGTATTTGTAGTTGTACCTATGAAATGGAACTATACCGGCTAACGATGCATGACAACAGGAGCATGGTAAAGCGTTGCTGGGTCGCATTTGTGCAGATGAAGTCCCAATGCCTTGGGCATTCATAGCTGCGGCGACAAGTAATCTCTTTTCTGCAGCAGCTGCTCTTTTTTCTCTCTCAATGGCCATTGTCCTCTTTAGTTCTTCCTGTACCAGCAAATGAAAAACAAATTTCAAACAAAGTTGATTGTATTACTTTCACGGGAAAGCTTCAAGAAAAAGACAATCTTAATAGCTAAATTCCAAGAAATTGGCAGTCCTCTGATGTGCAAGGAATACAACTCGTAACTATAACATTCGAAAATATTTACTGTTCACCATCTTAAGCTACAAAACTCAATAAAACCTGTTTTGTAAGACTAGTCCTGAAGTTGAGACATAGGAAAAAAAGATATTACCTCTTTAGACATCTGTGATCTACCACTAGGCTGGGACATGCCCTTGCTAGCTGAAGCTGAAGCAGCTCCATTTACTGCAACTGCCCCAGCATTTGAAGATGATGATGAAGACTCGGCCTGCACCCAATTAACAACTTAATGAAAATCAAAACTCCTAAGAAATGCAACAATCGCAAGAGGTCATTGTCAAAGGATAAGATGGTACTGTAGCAACACAAGTCAAGCTAAGTACCTGAGCCTTCTTTTCACGAGCTTTTCTTAACTTCTTCAATTCTTTGGCTCGAGCTTTCCGCTTGGCATCTTTCTCTGCCTGGAGGAGAAGTTCAGATGCTCAGACCTCATTTCACAATGAACCATTCTCATAAGAATTGATGAAATACAGATCGAACCATTCACTTTAGTGACTATATCAGGGTAACTACCTCATAATACGGAACTTGACACAATTCGCAAACTCATGCAGGAAAACAATGTTCAATCTGAATGAACTTGAAAGACTGAGTTCACTTAAGGTACAACTAAAAACTTGCATCCAACTTTTCTCTCGGCCCAACTAAAAGACCAAATGCTAGCTATAATTATAATACAGCCAGATTAAAATCGAGTCTGCAACATCCAGCCACCAGATCAGCACCAAAAAGGTGCACTTCATTCAAAATTTTACTTTTTGTCAGGAACTACAAGATTAAGACATCGTTACCACAAATGAGAAGGAAGACGCCAACCAATTCATACAATCTATATCAGAAGCAGAAAAATAGGAAAGGGAAAGGAATTAGAAAAGACCAAACTAAACAATCGAGCAAACCAATTACCTGCTTGGTAGCTTGATATTCTTCCATTTCTTTAGTCAGTGCACTGGGTACCTTGGCAGCATTCCAGTCCCACCGATCAGGGTTGGAGGCCATGAAGCGCCTAAATGTATTCCTAACTTCCTTCTCATCAGCAAGCATATAGGGTGTCCTCCCCCTTTCATCCTTAAGACTAGGATTCAAGCCCTGCTCTAAGAGTTGCATTACTTTTTCATAATCACCAGACCGTGCTGCATCATGCAAAGGTGTTGTTATGCCAAAAGCTTCTCTTTCCCTCTCATTCTCACTCTCACTGGATAGTTTCTCGACATTTACGGCACTTGAAGAAACAACATTGCTTTCGGTGAACGTAAGCCTGTCTTTGAAGTCCTCTTCAATAAACACTGAACTGACATTTGTAACTGGGACTGGACTAGATACCAAGTCCTTTCGAGCATCTTGCTTTACCTCCTGCTCATCCACTTCATATACTACTTGAGTCAACTGGTTATATATCCGTCTAGACTCTTTTAAAGTAGGCCTCCGAACATTCAAAGGCAAATTTCGAACAACACTGCCTCTCTGGCTAAAGTATGGCCTATCTCCATCAAACAACAACTGACGATTGCTTGAAGGAGCATGAATAAAAATACAAGAGCAGGCATCAAAATGCTCTTTCCATGATGCAAGTAGCTCTTGGATGTCCTGTGGAATAACAAACAAATAGTTGATTGGCACTGGCAATATGCGAAAGAAAAAGAGTTAAGAACTACACAATGTAACTTTGACTCCAAGAAAAGCTAAAAGCGATGACGCATAGGATCTTGTAGATGTCCCAAGAGGATTATGACAAACTTCCAAGAATTTCAGGCAATTCATCATTGCATAAGATAGGCTAAAAAGATTCTAGTACGCCGTAACACTCTTGTGTAATCAAGACTCATAAATCATCAGATACTCTAAATATTTCCTAATGGTTTAACTGCAAACCTGAAAGCAAAAAGCAAGGAAATACAACAGAATACCTTCTTCAAACCAAGTTCATTATACCGACGAAGAGCAGCACCAGCCGAATGGGCATACCTACCACCAGCATCTTTTGATGACTGCTTCTTTCCAGCTTTTGCCCTCACCACATATCTAACTCATCAACAAAATCACCGGTCAACTTCTACAGTTTTCTCAATCCCCATCTTACCAGGAGAGTCAGACCGATTTTTACCTGTGGAAAGTCTTGTGAGCAACAACAGTAGAACCATCAAACACGCATCCCGCAAAGTGCCCTCCTTGGGCAAGCAACACAATCCGCAACCTCAAACCGTCCCTCTCCGCGGTAACCAAACGCCTAAGCCTCTCCCCCACTTCATTCTCTCCAACTCCTCCCCCTTCATCGCTTTCCAAATACGAGACACTCTCGGACTCGTTCAAGAGCAAGCATTTCCAGAGGGACACTCTCTCCCCTGTCTTCAGACGGATAAACAGATTCTGCTTGTTACTATCAGTTGAACCCTTCCTACCGGACTCCGCTTCGTCCTCCGATCCCGATATACTCGAAACATCAAACGAATCAGCTGCCAACTCATCGAAATCCTCCTCCTTAACTATCTCCTTACCGGCTACACTCAGCTTAACCTAAGTACCAAAAAAAAATAAAAACAACAGAAAAAATTAACATCGGAACCTTAGTTTTCTTTTTCCTTACATTGAGCCGGTGGATGTCGGATTTGAAGTGGGAGCGCTGGTCAAGGAGGGACTCGAACTCCGCCTTGCAAGTGTTGCAGGTCCACCTGGTTGGCGCGGCGCCGTTGTGGGAGCTCCTCTCTTCTCCGACGTCGTTCTCGCCGTCCTTTAGGTTTTCTTCTCCTCTAGGAGCCGCGTCGCGGGAATAAGCTTCGAAGGTTGGGGATATTAAACGGCAACCGTCGAAGAAATCGGTTGGGAGGTCGAAGACGGAACGGTGCCGTTTTTCCTGAGGCGGCGGGGCGGATATTGTATTGGTGGAGGTGGTCTCCCCCGCCATCGTCCAGTTTCCTAAGCAGTCGAAGCGGTGATAGGGGAAAACGGCGTCGGCTTAAAATGTTCCTGACAGGCTAAAAAACGCAAACGGTTTGAAGCGATAAGTATGTGGAAAAAATAGAAGACAAATAATACCCACGAAATTGATTAAATGGGAAATAATTTCAACCTACGCATTAACCAGTAATTGTTCCTAAAATAAACCAGTAATTAATCACGATCATTTTCTTTGTTGACCTCTTACTTAATTGCAAAATACCTCAATTTATAATTTAACTGCAACCAACCGTAATTAAACTATTGAATTTCAAGTAGTTTCTTTTAATTTTTTACATTAGGTATTTTGAAACTAATGACATTTTCATCCAAAGATAAAAGTGTCAAATAAGTGTTTAACATAATAAAAAGATTTTTGTCATCGGTTGATCTAAGTTTAACTACTTTTACCATTTTCATAAGGAAAAAGGACATATAAGTACTTTGTAGTTTCACGTTTTCACAATGGGATACCCTGTGATTTCAAATTGATAATTTAGTCCCTGTGGTTTTTGGAAAAAAATTCGGCAAGGTCCAGGGTAGCTACCCGTCCATATGGTCATATGGACTTCGAACGACGTCATTTTTGTCCTACATGGCTGACACATGACGACCGGTGGGTTTAGTTACCGCTAACGTGGAATATAGAAAATTACCTAATTAGTCATTAACTATTTCATAATTTTTCAAAAAAATACTCCGCTTAAATATTAATTTACTAACTCTCTCTCATCCTCCTCTCTCTCCCCTCCTACATCCATCTCCTCCTCCCTCTCTCTCTTCTCGTCCTCCTCTCTCTCTCCTCCTCCTTCCCACTCCCAACAAAACTAACACCACAACCAAAATCTGTAATCCATGACCTCGCCTGGGCTGGCCTCTTAGAGAATCCGGAGGGTACCAACCTGTACCCACTTATCGGTCTCCGACTGGCAATGCGCTTTATTCCCTGTCGGATCATCGGCGTACGGCACCGGTAAGGGGAGGGAGTTAAGGAGGAAGTCTGACGTCGGCTTGTGGCGCTTGACAGCGTCCTGAAGGTCCTCGAGCTTGATCGTTCTCTGCTTCCTCTCCGCCTCGAAGCTGGCGGAGCCCTTGGTCAGGAACTTGGGGAACAGCTCCGTGGAGCACGTGACGAGGAATAACTCCTCCGAGATTACCTTGTTGAACACCCCTGGCGCGTCGAACGGGAAGAACCCTGATGGATGGTGGTTTGGGTCCCGAGGCTCTACGAAATTCCTCTATTGCCCTTTAGTGAACCCTATTTTATTACCTGTAATAGATGACGACGGTGATAGCGAGGACGGTGAGGAGGGCGAAGGGGTCGATTTTGTTGAAACCATCGGGGAGGGTGGACAACGAATCGCCACTTGGAGGTGGAGACGCTGATGGCGGTGGCGAGGTTGCGCCGGATGGAGAGGAGAGGAGAGAGAATGGAGAGGAAACCATATATATAAATAAAGGATTATTTGAAAAAATATAAATAATTTGGGGACTAAATACGTAATTAATCACGTTACTCACGTGTCAGTCACGTAGGACCAAAACGACGTCGTTCGAAGACCATATGGATGGGTAGCTACCCTGGACCTGTCCGAAAAAAATTTCAAAAATTACAGGGGACTAAATTATTAATTTAAAACTACAAGGTATCTTGTTGTAAAAACATGAAACCATAGCATCCTTATCTATCCTTTTCCCTTTTCATAAAACAAAACAAAGAGCAATAAGTGAAAGTGAGTGGGCTGGCCGCGTTTCGCAGAAATCTCATGTTTGCCTCAGCGATTTATGCGGAATGGGTGAGCATTCGGATAATCTGAATTTGAATTATCTAAATTTTTTAGGGAAAAGTCCACTTTAGTACCCTGTGGTATCGCGAAAAATTAAGTCAGTACCCTGTGGTTTAAAACGTATCAATTGAGTCATACTTATTCTAATTAACATCAATTAGAGGCCCGGGCAGCTGCCCGGACCTGCCCGAACCTACCCGACCCCTGCCCGAACTACGTGGCCAGCCACGTCACCAAATTTTGATGAGGAGGAGGAGGAGAAGGACGCGGGGGAGGAGGAGGAGGAGGAGAACGCGGGGGGAGGAGGAGGAGGAGGAGGAGGAGGACGCGGGGGGAGGAGGAGGAGGAGGAGGAGGAGGAGGAGAACGCGGGGGGAGGAGGAGGAGGACGCGGGGGGAGGAGGAGGAGGAGGAGAACGCGGGGGGAGGAGGAGGAGGAGGAGGACGCGGGGGGAGGAGGAGGAGGACGCGGAAGAGGACACGGAGGAGGAGGGGAGGAGGAGGAGGAGGAGGAGGATGTCCACGTGGCGCCACGTCATCAAAATTGGGTGACGTGGCTGGCCACGTAGTTCGGACAGGGGTCGGGTTGGTTCGGGCAGGTCCGGGCAGCTGCCCGGGCCTCTAATTGATGTTAATTGGAATAAGTATGACTCAATTGATACGTTTTAAACCCCATGGTACTGACTTGATTTTTCGCGATACCACAGGGTACTAAAGTGGACTTTTTCCAATTTTTTATTATCTAAAATATTCAAAATTATTTTTTTTATATTCGAATTCGAATAACGAATTATCCAAAATTCAAAATTATTTTAGATACGGATAATCCGAATTATTCAAAATTTTAAAAACTAAATGGAGCCGTAACATAAATTTTCTTGTTCAGCCTACAAATATAATCAAGCAAAAATATCCCACAAAGTTAATCCTTGTGACAGAATCTGTAAATGAAGTCAATATCTCCTGGTTTAAGTTTAAAGTTAACGAAGAACTACGATCAGTGAGATGACAACGTAAGAGAAATTTATTTTCAAGAAATCCAAGAGATCAAAATAGACACGAAATCAAAGATAACGAAGTACTACTCTCTACAAGGGTTAATAGAATCGGTAAGATCAAAATAGATATGAAAACATGATCCAAAAGCGCAAGTGCCCGAGCTTCATCTTTTTTCTAGATTTAATTTTCAAGGGTTAAAAGAATCTGTAAATTTAATATTTTCTAGTTTCCGTTTAATTTAAGATCAAAATAGCCCAAACGACCAAGAAACTTCAGAGGGGTGAACTCTTTATGTTATTGTTGGTCTTAGGGTAGAATCCAGAAAGAAAAGCCATAAAAATTTGGCCCAGCCCAAACCCCTCTACTTAAAAATTAAAAATGATAAGTTCGTTTTAGTACACTGTAGCTTCACCCATTTCGTCTGGAGTGCCACGTGGTTTTAAAATGGTATTTTAGTACCTTGTGGTTGACCACCAAATATCCGGGTAGGTCCAGGGCAGCTACCCGTCCAAACCCGCCCGAAACGACGTCGTTTTGAGACAACGTGAAAGACACGTGGCGAACGACTTTCTTAAGTTGAAGCTGACGTGGACCGTGATAAATTACCTATTTAGTCCTTAGTTTGTTCATATTATGGGGAAATTATAGAAAGACTATATTACCCTCGACTTCATCTTCAACCTTAATTCATCTTCAAACCTTCGAATCTTCAAACTTTCGATTGAACCAAACCTAGAAATCAACACTCTAAGAACACAAAGACACTAATCATCTCCAACACAGCAAGAAAATTGATTTCGTTTTCACCCAATAGCAAAACCAAACCCTAATTATTTCTTGGAGACCATTTTGATTCAGCTGGTTGACAGCTACAACCTGCAAAAACAAAAACACAAAAAGTTCGACGCCTTCTCCTCCTCTAACCCTCCCACCGACAACGGTGACGCCGGGGAGGGGCAAGAGGAAGATCTTATCAAGGGCCGAGCTCCCTCATTTGCACGGGTCCCAGGTTCCTAATATCGATAGCCTTTTTGGATCCGGGCAACCTCGAGGGAGATCTCCAGGCCGGGGCCATAGCGGGGTACTCGCTCCTCTGGCTGCTGATGTGGGCCACCGCCATGGGCCTCCTCATCCAGATGTTGTCGGTCGCGGCGATGTATCTTGACTCGACCACCTCGCCTGAGCAGGAGGGATCCATCTCGTCGTCAAGGTTTCGACATCGGAGCAGGCGGGAAGGTGGAGATTGGTCCTCGTTCAACCCAGTTAAAGTCGTCCTCAAGGTTTTGATACAGGAGCAGGCTGCCGATGAGAAGGAGGAAGTGGGAGAGGGCGAGAACGAGGAAGTGGGAGAGGGCGAGAACGAGTTGCGGCCGGCGAGAAGGAGGAAGTGGTTCGCTACGATGAGTTTTTTTCTTCTGAACTATCCAAGTGGGATTACAATTTGGTTTAGAGAGGAGAGTGGTACAGGGAAGAAGATGATGGAGGAATGGATGGTGTTTTACCACATGTCTTCGAAATAATATAAATAAATTAGGGACTGAATAAGTAATTTACCACGGTCCACGTCAGCTTTAACTTTAGAGTGTCTTTCGCAACGTGTCATCCACGTCGTCTCAAAACGACGTCGTTTCGGGCGGGTTTGGACGGGTAGCTGCCCTGGACCTGTCCGAAAAATTTGTAGTCAATCATAGGGTACTAAAATACTAATTTAGAACCACATGGTACTCCAAGTAAAAAGGGTAAAATTACAGGGTACTAAAATGAACTTATCCTAAATTAAAAATTTCGAATATTCGGATAATCCGAATTTATATTTTTCTTATCAGAATCCGAATAAGAAATAAAATTTTTGGATAATTCAAATTCGAATCAGAACACACAATTATTCGAATCCGAATTCGAACAATATTTCAGATATTAGATATTTTGCTCACCCTTAATTGCAGCGATTGGGGTGGAAATACAAAGTTCTAATTCTACATCGAGTGGGAACAAAATCATTGGTTATTCGGATATGGTCAATTTATGTTCGAGTCGTAAATAGTAACACAACTATATCTATCGAATATAGAACATTCTTTCTTAATTGATCTTATATCCTTAGTGGTAGTTTAGGTAATTAAGCCGGTACTAAACAATGCTTAGAATGTTTTTTCAAAGGGCAAACAAAACTTGGAATTTGACCGAGAAGTCTAGTCGACGACCATGATTTCTTTGAGATAATCGCATCTAAACAGGTTTTGAAAATATCTAATTTTGAATACCGTAATTTAAAAAAACAACTAATAATAAAGAATGGATTATCTATCTCTACATAAGTTCTACAGTGTTCGATCAAACCAAATGGGATGGGCTTCGGTTGGTCTATCCAATGGCAAGAGAAGACAACTGGCATGCACATCTGGTTGGGAGGGAAAGACATCATCATCATCCACGGAAAAGCACTCGCAAATACTTCCAAAAGAACAGCAAGTTAAACTTAAATGCACACTGGTCCCAACCCAGACCCAAAACAATAAGAACCTAGGCAAACCACATTGGTCCTATCTCAACCTGTTTCTCATATTTGGATACACAATTCTTTCATACTTTCACTACTTTTTCCAAAGAAATTTACTTTAGTAAAAGTCTTCTAAACTTGCACAACCGAGGTTTACTTTTTTTTTTCTTCTCCATAATTATTAACATTAAAATTTTGTCAATATGTAAATACCAAAAAAAATTACTGTATATATATATATATTTTTTTTGAAAGGTAAATTTTACACTATGACAATGCCAGAGTTTGAACCCTGGATCTCTTAGTTATTCTTTTGTCCATATTAAATCACCAAAAACTATATTAACAACAATCACATTAAAATATGTAAAAGTATATAATTCATTCAAAAATATTATTTTATGCAAAAATTATGACAAAGATTTAACTTTTGATCTGTTATCACTATGTATTTGAGTATTCACTATTAAGCGATTCCAAGAGGTAAACGGAAAGATGAACCAGAAAAAAAGTGAGACCATATTGTTTTTCTTAGACTCGCTTAGGTTTCGGTTAAAAGACACCATGCTCACTCATCTTGTTAAAATTTTAGTCCATAGTCGCTAATCTATTTCTTTGTCTACATATAGCTACCCATCTGAATATTAAGCCGTCCTTATATTATCATTATGATTAATTTTAAAATCTTAAATAATTCTAATTTATTTATTTTCTCTCTCGCTCTTGTTCCTTCCTCCCTCTTCTCTCTACTTTTCATCTCTCACTTCAGCAAGGAGCCACCGGCTCTATTGACGTCACACCGTCACGTTACCATTCATGTCTCATGTTGATGCAACTTTTCACCTGATCATGTCAGAACATGCAGAGGAAAAATTTCAATACATGGCCCAATTTTTTTAACGAGTTGTGCCCAATCTTCTAGAATCTTCTAGTAGAGTAACTCGAGGCGGGGCTTTATTGGTAGCTTGGGATCAAGTTGCAGAATCAAATAGTGGTGACAAAAAAGATTTGGAATCAAACGAGCTCTAATAAAATATGAATCCGACGTTGAATTTTTTTATACGAATTCAAATATGTGACATGGTAGGTGTCATGATAGCGACAATCAGACGTCAATGGGGTCTATGATTCCTTGGCAAATAGATAAAGAAAGGGAGATAGGGAGAAGACAAAAATGAAAGAGAGTGCAAAAAAAAAGAAAAAAAGATATTTTTCACAATTTCAAAATTACCTAAAGTGATTATAAAATGATAATTTAATATAGATTGGTGATAATACAAACTTAATATAGATAAGTGACATACAACAATAAATTAATATAGATTAGTGATTATAAAAGGAAAAAAAATTAGTGATCATGTGCTAAAATCTATAAAAGTGTCTACGGGTGTTATACCCTTAGGTTCTGGAAGATTCGCTCCCAATTAGCATTATCGTTCTTAGAGTGTTGGGCCCACTAGCATTAAGAATAATTACCGTACTCATCACAAAACAATCAAAATATTGTTGGGACGCGGAATTCCGTTTCCATTCCACGTGGGCTCGCAGCTAAAAAGAAACTATACAATTGGGTGCATCAATGGCGAGACAGATCTAAAAGGCTTTAATCCTAAAAAAAATCTAAAAGGCTTTCAATTTTAAAATAATATATAAATATTGAACCGACTAAACGGGTACGCAATTTTGACGTTTGATGTTTTTGGTAAAGTGAAACTTATATAAAGTGATACCTCTAAATTGATAATTTTTTTAAATTGATAAAAATTTTGGTTCCGAGTTGGGATCAATGTTAAAATTTAATAACTTCTCTATCATAATAACTAATACTTTTTTTTAAAATATTAGTGTAAAATCTTAGTTCCAACTTTTGCATAAAGTAATATTTTGAATAAATACATATTTTTTCGTACTTTGCAATTTTGAAAATTATTTTAAGATATTAATTTGTGCTAGATTTTCTTGTTTGATAACTTTTACATCATTGTTCATCTTTTAAATTATCTTCAAATGGTCATTGAGATCGCCGTCTTGTTGTAAAAATATATTTCAATCGAGTGTAGCATTTGAATAACGCTATAAGCCGAGATTTTAGGTATCTCGTGACTATCATCATCATCCACCTCAGTTGCACTTTTATTTGATTGATTCAAAATTGCATCAACAATAACTTGTTCGGTAGGAATGTAGATGATAGATGTTTTGGTCAAGTGAGAATTACACAATAATTTTTTTTGTAATAACAAAACGTAAACTCATTTTATATGATAACCTCTCTAAAGTGACAATTTTCTCCGGTCCCAACAATATCACTTTAGAGAAGTTTTACTGTATATGGACTAGTACGTCTTAATTCACCTATGAAATTGATTAATTTTATGATTTTTAAAAATGACAAATTTTTTTCAAAGATTTAAATTTTAAAATGTAAATTTGAACTTTTTTATTTAAATTAGTGGTTAAACTATAATAAATTTTCGGTTGATACAAAACTGCGTAATTTAACAACAGTCAAGACATAAAGGAAAAAAAAATACAATGATTAACACTCACGGGAAATAATAAGAATCAAGTTGACAAAAGGTAATAGTGTCTCTTCCTACAAGAAAATAAAAAGAATTAACAACTCATAAAATTAAGCCAAGTCCAGTAAACGAACAGAAAGAATATTTAAAAAAGAGAAAATTAGTCCGAGAGGCTTCGTAGCTATTTTTTTCCTCCGCAATTTTTTCTCAAATATATTAATCGGGAAAATTTTGACGAGCTGGTCAAATCTCGAAGGAAATAAGTAAATTGTAAATATTAGATATTAATATTAATATTAATAAAGTCCACTTGTGATAAAATAGAGACTTCATGGATTATAACACCTCAAAACAAGAAGAGAAGGGAACAAGCAACGGTAGCAAGAGCAGCGGCCAGTACGGGGGAAGAACGCAGACCGTTCTTTCCGCCGGTGCTGTCATCCGACATGAAGGGCGCATCGGAGAATGGGGCCACACCAAAGGTCTCCAAGGGTGGCGCAGGAGGGGAAGCAACGGGCGCCTCGAACGGGGACGGGCTGGGGGACTTCACCGGAGTACGGGACGGCGAGGGTACTGGCTCGGGCTCCGGAGCTGGCGACAGAGATTTTCCAAACAACTCCTTTGGGAGGAGCACGTTATCAACCGTCAGGATAACCAGCGGCGGCATGTCGAGAGCGGTTTCGCCCACCCTGGAGGTGCCGACGTCGGTATGGAGGGTGACGGAATCACCGGCGGTGGATGTCGTGAGGTCGAACTTCCCGGCGCCGGTGGTAGCCAGCGTGGAGATCGGATCCTTCGCAGTCTTCAAGCTCCCAAACGGATAATACCGAGGGCAAGCGTGGAACTCAAGGAACTTCACGAGATCGGCGTTGGTGAGCTTGCTCAGATCGGGGACTCCCTTCGCCTTGAACGCCTCGTCGTTGGGAGCAAAAACCGTCAGCCCCTTGGCGACGGCGGACTGGTAGGTTTTAACAACGCCGGTGGAAACCAGATACCCCGCGAACGTCTTGCAACCGGCCTTCTCCAGGACGCCGGTTATGTTGACGTCGGAAAGGGACGGTGCCGGAGCCGAGAGGATCCCGGTGGCGATGATCGGGGAGGAGACTTCCAGGACGGAGATATTGTACGGGACCTGCTTAACGGACTTGACGTAGTTGGAGTCCAGCTTGGAGCCGGAGGCAGCCGAGCCGAAGCCGACCTTTCCGCCCTTAAGGTCGGTGATGTTGACGAAGCCTAGGTTTCCGGTGGCTTTTCCGGTGGTCTGGTAGAGAGTGGTGGTTAGGGTGGTGCCGTTGGAGATGTCGTGGAGTTTCGAGGGGTCGTAGTAGTCGAGGAGGACGTGGAGGCTCAGGACGCTCTTGACGACGGAGAGCGTGTGGTTGGCGGTTAGGGCTGACATGGCGGCGTTGTTGAGGGCCAGCACGGTGATGGTCGTGCGGCTGTTGATCTCGTCGGCGAGCTTCGTGTCGGTCAGGTACTGGTTGAATGTGGAGTAGCTCGGGTCGTCGGCGAGGATCTTGGTGATGTTGGAGGCCGATGCGGCGCCGTTTAGGACCGCCACGACGGCGAGGAGGAGAAAGAGGAGGGAGTTCCTCATTGTTCGAATATTGGGTTGGGTGCTGTTTGGCTTCCTGGAAGAGTGTAGTGGGAGAGTGAGAGTGAGGAGATAAAAGAGTGGAGAGTTGGGTTTGGATTAAGCTGGATTAACTTTTTTTGATTGATGGAATTAATTCATGTTTGTACTGAAAACTTTTCATTAAATTATAACATCGGTTGATGTAAGATTGTAAGTGATTATTGGTGTTAGTGCGGGTTAACCAGGGTTAGAGGGGAGGGTTCCAGGCTGGGTTTTTACTTTTAGGGGAAGGCAATGTACAAGATTTGCTTTGGTCCTAGCTGGAAAAAATGACCCAAAAAAGAATTCTGTTTCCTTTGGTTTGTTATTTTGTGTTTTTAGAGTATGCTAGGCTGTGGTGTGGGTGGATGAAATTACCCTTCTACTCTTTTACACAATAATTTTTAGTTTTCGCTTACACGTAGCTCATTCAGATTCGAATAATTTTAATATTTTCTAATTTATTAGTAAATTTATTGTTATAAGTTCTGAATTTTTAATTTAATTATTTTTTATTTAACATAATTCTATAAATCATTTTTTTTGTAAAATATTAGTTTATTAGGTCAAGATAGTTTGGGCTAATAGCGGTCCAACCACGGTGAAAAAGAACATTATTGTCATTGTTTTCAAAAAAATGACCGGAGCCTGACCAGAATTTTGGTCTGACCTTCAGATCAACCGATCTGACCGGTTAAATTACTGATCGGACCAGACCTTTTTTAATCAAAAAATATTGTTTAAAATTATATATGTATATAATATATGTATAATTGTATATGTAATCACACTCACACCTAAAAAAAAATCAAATACATGCACAAATAGAATCAAATACATGTGCCGGGGAAGGTTTTTAAATTCTAGGGTTGGAAGTTGGAACGAAAATGACAAAATATGGTAAGTTGAGGCTTGATTATTCACTTTTTTGGGCATACCTAACAAACCAGAATTTTTTGGTCACTTTTCCGGTCCAACCATCCGGTCCGATAAAAAAAAGGCTGGTTCGTTAGGTTGGCGTCCTGACCTACTTTTTTGAGACGTTAAACCTTCTGATTTATAATCTGACTGGTCGAACCACTAATCAGACTGCATCTTTAAAAACAATAATTATTATAATATTTCTAATAATGTTGTACTCTAAATTAGAGAGGTTTGGATTCCGGTCTACGAAGCAATCTCCGGAAGATCGAAGGTGCAGGTATTGGGCCGGAGGAAACGGATCAGTTATGCAACAATCCACCCCGAAAAAGACGTATCGGCTCAATCGGACATGGGCCCAGGGAAAGCCCAACCCGAGAAGCTCTCCCAGTCTCCGCTGAGGCAAGGGGCCCAGCAGTCAATAAATGGGACCCACTGAGAGACTCTGGCTTGCAGCAAAGGAAAGAAACGAAAGGCCACCTGATGTGTCGACTCCACAAGCACTAGTCAGACCAGACAAAGCTTTCTGACATGGCGAGAGAGCACCATAATTCATGGAAATACAATTATATTATTTAAAAGATGATATATATCGCAAATATCACATTACGGTATAAAAAATTAAACATTTTAAATGCAATGCATCTTTTGTTTAGAGAAAGAAACAAAAATTTGGTGGTAGCGTGAGCGTGGGTGGGTTTTGGGAAAAAGCCACTTTAATTTATGTCCAGGCAGTTGCAGTTTTGCATCACCTCTGGCTTGGCTATTGAAATTAGTTTGTCTGGAAGCCATCAAAGCTCAAAGAAAAGGCTGAATCCATATGTCAGAAATCCGACGCCTCTCTCTCTCTCTCTCTAAACTACTGTGTTGGTCTAAGCCCTTTTTCTTGTATACCTGAAATTGACTTGTCACTCCACTTCTTCCTCAGTCAGGCGCTCTTTATTGCACGCCTGCCCGCTTTTCTTTTCTTTGCCTCCCCTTCCTGTTTGTTTACCTTTTGAATACAATTCACCCCACCACCCTCTCCCTCTCTCTGTCTGGTCTTGGGGGCCGTCCTCCTTAATTCAAAATGGCAACGGAGGCCAAACCTCCTCCTCCTCCTCCGGAGTTCTCTTCTTCAGGTTTTGTAATTGCTTCCTTTTTTGTTTCTGTTAAAGCTTTTACACGCTCTTTTGCTTTTTATGGTTAGGTGGTGAATGTGGAAGATGTGCTCGTTTATGTCAAAGTTTTGTTTAAGGAGTTTGTAGGCGTTGATCTTTTTTTCTGGGTCCTTGTTTTTGATCCTTTACTTTCAGTGGCGGGGCTCGGTCCTCGGAGATTAGACTGTTGCAGCTTGATGGAACCGGAGCCCGGGAGGTGCAGAAGAACTGATGGGAAGAAATGGAGGTGTAAGAATGGTGTGGTTCCTAACACCAAGTACTGTGAACGGCATATACATAGAGGCTGTAATCGTTCAAGAAAGCTCGTGGAAGGTTCTGTTTCTAATCCAACTGCTAGTCGTCCTTCCACGACATCTCAGCCCCCCCCGCAGCAAGCAAGTTCCTCCGAGACGCCACGGCTGCTGCGGCCACTAATACCACAGAGCAATTCAACTAAGAACTTAGAAAACTTATGTGATGTTAGTTGCAATTTGGCTTCCTCGAGGTCCCCGGTTGGCAATGTTGCAGCTTCAAAGGATGTCAGAGCCAACTCCAGTGACCCGACAAGTCACGATATGGCTAGTACCATGGTGGGTTTAGGTATCAAACCTACTCATAACCTGGTCACAGCAACCTTAGGTGGTCCGAAGAGCAAAACTTCTGCGGAGAACATCGAGTTCACCCATACGGTGGAACTGGTGTATGCAGCCTATAGCAATGGCATTGGCAAGGAGCATACTATTGTAACTGGCAGCAACAAAGTTCCATCTGATTCTGTGGATGCAACCACGAGCAATGTGACTGGTCAGAAGATTATGACTAAAGATGCGGACTTTGCATCCTCCTCTTGTGCTACCTCCACCATTGCAATCTCGATGGTGGAAAAAATTAAGAGTGGTGATAGAAGAAGCCACGGCAGCAATAATGGCCAATCCGTTGGCCAGGACAGTGTAACTAAGAGAACAACTCACATCCGTGACATCGATAAGCTTAAAGTAAATACTTCTCAAGGATTCATCTTCTCACCGAAGAGTGTTCTTCGCAATGCAAATGATCACCATCCCCATCTCAATCCCTCAAGTAAGAAACTACATTATTGCAGTACTTTGCAGATTGCTGAACAGTAATGTCTCACTTATGAGAGACTCTTCTGCTATTTTATTGCTGACCAGTAGTTGATTTTTTTTTTTTGCGGGGCTGGTTCTTAACAATCATTGTAGAGACTCACGCATGGTTAGCCATGTCGCTGATCGGAATCATTTTGTAGACTTCTTAGAGACATCTTGATTGAAGATTGCCTGAACATGGAACTCTTATAATGTACAGTATCTTTTGACCATTTTTACAGTTCAAGGTTGCAGTGCGTCATGCTTCTACAGAAGTGATTCAGAAGTGCAACCATGGAGATGCAGAAGAACAGATGGAAGGAAGTGGCGATGTCGCAGCGATGTTCTCCCAAACCAGAAGTATTGTGCGATGCACATGCACAGGGGTGCAAAGAAGCAAGTGCAGTACTCCCAACTCGCTGATCTCCCAAGCAGTAAACGTTCCAAGTCTACTCATCCTCACCTTAACCCGCGCTTGCCTAGCAAAGAGAAGTATTCAAGCCTCAACACGAATCTTTCCATCTGTGCGTTGGAAATTTCTCGGCCCACCGAAGATGATGAACCAAGTACCACCTGTGGTAGCAGTGATGCCACGATCAGTGACGATAACACCTCTTATGAGAACAACTAGAACTATGCTTTGGCGGATAGAGTAAATGATTTGGGACGGGTCCTTTTCAACCTCCCACAGTGACTGTATATCAGTATTGGGGAATCTGTGAACGCGGAGATGTTAGCTGTGCATTTCCTCTTCTTTGACGGACCACAAACCTGATGTGTGAATGGTAGGGGTGAGCCTTCTGTCATGGAACATTGTCCGTCTGCGTTCGAGCCAACTGTAGGATGCACCAACATGTTATGTGACTTCTGCACCTTGGTTATTGGAAAAAAAAAAACTCACACCATGGTTGGGAGAGTCGTCATTTAGCTTGTATAATGTTTTCTCTGGCAATCAATTAGACTTGCGAGTGATTTCTCGTTCCCAAGTATAGGAATTTATATATCCTTTCCAAAACGTCAAGGAACAGTGGATTCTCTTCAAGGTATATGTCCACCTCTTAAGAAAAAAACCTTCTCCTGTCATTTAGCCTCTGCTGTACTATTTGCATAACTATGCTGTGTCTTCCGTCAAAGATCTTGCCTAGTGTTTGACGAGGACAGCGAAGCTGCAGGACAAGTTAGCAAACTGTGAAGCTGAGATTTTTGGAAAAGTCGGATCAAGTTGAAGAAAGAAAAGAATGAAAAGGACAATAAATTAAAGGGGAAAAACTTGTAAGTACTTAAGCTTTGATATATTGTACTAGGAGGTTCAGTCTTTAGTTAACTAGTTCCTGAGTTTTGATAAATCGAACTCATTAGTCCCTATAATCAGTTTCAATCTCAAATAACACTTGGAAGTACCTTTTTATCACTTTAAAACTCCAAATTCACCCTAAACATACTAACACCCTACCCTCGCGGTAAACAAAAATCACCTACTTCATTCGAGATAGAAATTGACCCGATGAACTAACATATTTAATTTCTCAAAATTTATGTACTAATTAATTGAAAGTTAAACCTCCCATTACAATTATATCAAATACTATGAACTTCAGAATGTTTCCCTTAATAAATAATTAGACCTTAATTTTCCAGCTATTCCTAACCGCAGATATATTTTTCCAACAATGGAACGCACAGGGGATGCTTAAAAATTGGCAAACCCTTTGTCCTTCAAGCTTTCAACAGTTTCCTTGATGCTCGCATACACGAGGATAAACTCCAACCTTAGGCCTTCTACTCTTTCCTTGGAGACTTTGATATATTAATACATAAGGTGTTGAGAAATAAGATCGAAACGAGTAAAACACGAGACACAAGAATTACGTAGAAACCCCAAAAAGGGGAGGAAACCACGGGCAAAGGAGAGTCGTCCACTATGTGAGTCCAATCGATTACAAGGCCTCCGTGAGGGTTCTCTCTACCTCACAACTCTCAACTAGTACAAATAAGACCTAGGCATAGGCCGTATATATATAGCAGACTAGCACTCTATTCTGATCAGGAAATAGAGCCCTACTCTAATTAGGAATTTGGAACAATCCCTAACAAATCTCCACCTTGGACCAAATTCTATGACTCCAACTTCAACGTTTCTCCACCTTCACCACCAGCCCCTAAGGACAATCAGCATCAAGCATGAACACCGACCAAGTCCAAGCAATGCTCGAACTTAGTACCAGAAAGCAGCTTCGTCAACATGTCTGCAGGATTGTCCTTTGTACCCACCTTGCTCACAACGATGTCACCTTGAGCAACATGCTCCCGAATGAAGTGGTACCTCACATTAATGTGCTTTGTCCTCTCATGATACATAGCATCCCTCGTGAGATGGATAGTACTTTGACTATCACAGTACACTATACCGACCTACAGCTTCTCACAGATTTCACTGAAGAAACCTTTCAACCAGATAGCCTCCTTCACACCTTCAGTTATAGCCATGTACTCCGCCTCAGTTGTAGACAACGCCACTGTGGCCTGTAGACAAGCTCTCCAACTGATAGCACATCCTCCAAGAGTGAAGACATATCCAGACAAGGACCTAGACTTATCAAGGTCTCCAGCATAATCTGAATCAACGAAACCAACAACTCCATCATTTGTGCTTCCAAACTGTAGACAAACGCCATTGGTACCCTTCAAGTACCTCATAATCCACTCCACTGCTCTCCAATGACCTTCTCCAGGATTTGCCATAAACCTGCTAACGACACTCACAGCATAGGCCAAATCCGGGCGTGTGCAAACCATAGCATACATCAGAGAACCAACAGCATTGGAGTATGGAACACCAGACATTTAATCGACCTCAGCAGCTGACTGTGGAGATAAAGCAGACGAAAGCTGAAAATGTGTACCAAGAGGAGTACTCACAGGATTACCAGTCACATCAAACCTGTCAAGTACCTTTTCAATGTAACTCTCCTGACTCAGAAATAATTTCCTTGCTCCTCTATCTCTGGAAATCTCCATACCAAGAATCTTCTTAGCAGGACCCAAATCTTTCATCTCAAACTCGCTACTCAACAGAGCTTTGAGCTTTCTCACCTCTCCTTTGTCACTGGCAGCAATTAACATGTCATCCACATACAGGAGCAAATACACTTGAGAACCGTCGCGTAGCCTTTTCAGGTAAACAAAACTATCATAATTGCTCCTCTCATAACCATGAGAAATCATAAAAGAATCAAACCTTTTATACCACTGCCTCGGAGACTGCTTAAGGCCATACATGGACTTCTTCAACAAGCACATGGTCTTCTTTGCCTTCAACATGAAAACTCTCAGGCTGTGCCATATAAATCCGCTCCCCAAGCTCTCCATTCAAGAAAGCTATCTTCACATCAAGCTGTTCAAGCTCCAAATCCTGCATAGCGACAATACCAAGAAGAGAACGAATCGAGGTATGCTTCACAACTGGTGAAAATACCTCATTAAAATTCACACCAGGAATATGACTATATCCTCTAGCCACTAGCCTAGCCTTGTATCTAGGCTCTTCAACTCCAGGTATACCATCCTTCTTCTTAAATACCCACTTGCAACTGACAACCTTCTTATCCTTAGGAAGCTTAGTAATCTCCCAAGTCTTATTCTTGTGAAGAGATTCCATCTCTTCCTCCATAGCAGCCAACCATCTAGCAGAGTCTTTCGACTTCACAGCATCTGAGTAACTAGACGGTTCTTCACAGCTATCAACTTCTTCTGCCACATTCAGGGCAAAAGCAACAATATCAGCCTCACCCAACTTCTGTGGAGGCCTGATAATTCTTCTGGGCCTGTCTCTAGCAATAGAATACGCTGGCTCCCTCTCAACTGTGCCAACATTCTCAGCTTCATCAGACAACCCACCATGAGTAGGACCATGGCAATCAACATCACGGAAGGAACTTGCTTCTGGATCAACATCAAACTCCACCTGCACTTTTGACTTTTGCAAGTCCACACTTGGAGCACTGGAAACACCAGGTGAAGAAACATCCTCCCTCTTACTCAGCATGTCTGTCTCTTTGAAAATAACATTCCTACTCAACAAGACCTTAAACAGCTCAGAACACCACAACTTGTATCCCTTCACTCCAGAAGCATAGCCAAGGAAGATACATTTCACAGATCTTGGCTCTAACTTGCCATTATTCACATGAGCATAGGTAGGACACCCAAATATCTTCAAAATAGCATAATTAGGAGGATTTCCAGACCACAATTCTTCAGGCACCTTGCCATCAAGTGATGCATGAGGTGAACGATTGACAAGGTGACATGCAGTGGAAGCAGTCTCAGCCCAAAACGACTTAGGCAAACCAGCATTTGATAGCATACAACGAACTTTCTCCAACAAAGTTTTGTTCATTCTTTCAGCGACTCCATTCTGTTGAGGTGTACCCGGGATTGTCTTATGCCTGACAATACCCTCATTCTTGCAGAACTCATCAAACCAACTAGAGCAAAACTCCAATCCATTGTCTGTGCAGAGATGCTTGACATCTCTCCCAGTCTGCTTTTCAATCATAGTCTTCCACTGCTTGAAAGTGACAAAGACATGATACTTGCTCTTCAAGAAGAACGCCCACACCTTCCTCGAATAATCATCAATAATACTCAGCATATACTTGGAACCATTCTTTGTTGCAACTTGAGACGGTCCCCAAAGATCAGAATGAATATAGTCAAGTTTTTCCTTTGTAGTGTGCACACCTTTCTGAAAACTGACTTTCTTCTGCTTGCCAAACACACAGTGCTCACAAAATTCCAGCTTCCCAATACCCTGTCCACTTAATAATCCTCTCCTATTTAGCTCGGTCATGCCTTTCTCACTCATGTGACCAAGTCGCATATGCCACAATGAGGTATTCTCAGAATCTGTCAACGAGCCAGATGCAGCAGCAGCAGTCCCTGTAACTGTAGGACCCTGCAAAACGTACAGATTTCTAACCTCTTTCTTGGCCTTCATATGCACTAATGAGTTCTTACTCACACGAAGAACTCCACCTTCTCCGGTATACTTGTACCCCAATGTATCAAGAGTACTCAGCGAAATCAAGTTCCGCTTCAAATCAGGGATATGCCTCACATTCGTCAAGGTTCGAATGACACCATCATGCATCTTGATCTTCACTGTGCCAAAACCAACAACCTTGCAGACAAAATTATTTTCCATGAGAACATTACCCTCCGCACGTTCATATGTTGAAAACCAGTCCCGGATGAGACACATATGAAACGTACAAGCTGAATCAAGAACCCAAGCAGCATCAATTTTAGACTTTCCATCAATCACAGACAAAAGGTCTCCATCAGATTCTTCTTTCTGAGTGGTGGTGGCAACACTAGCACTGCCGCTATCAGAACTTTCTCCTTTCGGAGCACTGGACTTTTCGCCCTTCTTCTTGTTCTTCAACTCCGGACAGAACCATTTAATATGCCCAACCTTATGACAATTGAAACAAGTCTTATCCTTGTGCCTTGACCTTGATTTGGTTCTGCTCTTCTTCCTCGAACCAGACTTAGCATTCCTCTCCTCAGACCTCCCTCTCACGACCAAGCCAGTCCCTTGGCTATTTTCAGAGGAACTCACAGTGTGCTTATCAATTCTCTCTTTCTCCAAGAGCGAATCATGAACATCATCCCAACTCAGAGTATCATGGCTGAACAACAGAGTATCTCTGAATTGCTGATAAGAAGCAGGCAACGAGCACAATAACAATAAAGCAAGATCTTCATCATCATATTTCACATCCAGAGTTCTAAGATCAGCCACTATATCATTAAATTCATTAAGGTGGTCGTGAGCAGACTTATCTTCTTGTATCCGGATAGAAAACAGTCGTTGCTTCAAGCACAGTTTGTTGGTCAAACTCTTGGGCATGCACAACTTTTCAAGTTTTGCCCATAATGAGGAAGCTGTTGTCTCCTTCAACACGTCCCGCAAAATATCATCTGACAGATGCAACTAGATCTGACTCACAGCCTTACGATTCTTTGACGCCTTCATCGCAGCTTCCCAACTCGAAGGCATCGACTTCTCATCAAGAAGAGTCTCATCCAGCTCTAGATGTGTCAAAATAGCACGCATCTTCACCTGCCACAAGGAAAAATTAGTTTTCCTCGTCAATTGAGAGATTTCGTACTTCATGGAAGTCATCCTGAAGCTCCTCGAACAAAAAAATCAGCCCAAAATCGGTTAGAAAACTAAAATCAGCCAAAACAGTTGACTTTTGGTCAACCAGTCAAATAGTTGACTTTTGGTCAACTCGAACATTAGGGTTTTTCAACCCAAATCTCTCAGAGGCGGCGGCTGACCCTTTCCTCCTCCTCCTCCGCGGCGACGGGTTTGGTGGTGGCGGCTCCAAGGGGTGGTCGGAACGAGGGCGGCGGCGACTCCAAGGGTTTCAAAACCCTAAATCCTGATTTTCCCCCAAATCGGTTACTGTTCACGTTTTTTTTTCAATACTCGAATACTCGAAACTCAGATCTGGCTTGATACCAATTGTTGAGAAATAAGATCGAAACGAGTAAAATACGAGACACAAGAATTACGTGGAAACCCAAAAACGGGGAGAAAACCACAGGCAAAGGAGAGTCGTCCACTATGTGAGTCCAATCGGTTACAAGGCCTCCGTGAGGGTTCTCTCTACCTCACAGTTCTCAACTAGTACAAATAAGACCTAGGCATAGGCCGTATATATATAGTAGACTAGCACTCTATTCTGATCAGGAAATAGAGCCCTACTCTAATTAGGAATGTGGAACAATCCCTAACATAAGATTTAGGGCAAATTACCCTCTAGTCCCTAGCCTTTGGTCGCCCTCCCCCTAGGGTCCCTGACTTTTGGAAAATGATTGTCCCGTCCCTAAGTTTTGATGATAATAGACTCTCGGGTCCCTGGAGCCGGAATATTCCATATTCTCCGGCGAACTCCTACTTGAAAAGACTAAAATGCCTCTCTTACTTAAAAATATAAAAAATAAAGCTTTCTCCCCTTCTTCTTCCCCCACTTCATCTTCTCCAATTCAAACCTTCAACCTTCAACTAAAACACAACTTAAACCTTTTTAATAAAAATTAAACTAATTAGAGAGAAATAAGATTTCAAGAACCCTAATTTTCAGAACTATAATTCAAATTAGAGTTGAATCTTCGATTCAACACCAAAAATTGAATCCACAAATCATCATCTTCTATTCAACACTCTAATTCCCTACCACGAGTAATCCACAAAATGAAGCAAACAAACAAGGGGCATCCGACAAAACCCACTCCAGGCCTCCCTCGCTGAATCGAAGATGAAGGCGAACCCAGAGGAGGGAGATAACGAACGAGGTCACCAGCCTCATCACGAGGAAGCTCGGTGAGAACCGATCGTCGGTGAGAATCTCGTTCTTCACCACCCGGCACCGGATTGACCCGCCCGCCCGCTAGTGGCACACAGAGAAGGGGAGGATGGCCGGGGGCCCCGACGGCCAGGTTAGGGATCTTGAGGCCCCGACTGCGAAGTCCGTGGAGACGAGCCACCTCGGGAGGAGGATGAGGTTGACGTGGCAGGTCCCCAATCTGGGTTAATCCTAGATTAATGTTCTTCTGTTCTAATTGAAAACTGGGTTGCTTCATCAAATTGGGTTACTCCATTAAAGCTTGAATCGTTCAAAGCTTGGTTTTGCTCTTTAATTTTTATTTCCCCTTCCCAATTTTTTGCCACCAAGTTGGAATTTGCCACCATTCTTCTTCTTCTGGGGGACAGTAACAGAAGAGGGACCCTTCTTGCCGGAAGTGGTACCCTTGCCTTCGACCTTCTTGAGGACGGGGTCTGTGTCAGCGATGGTTGTCGGGGAGGGAGCCAAAATTGGTCTTTGAGAGAGGGTGTGATGGGAGGAGAGAGAGGCGGAAGAGGGTGGAGAGAGAGAGAGAGATGGGGAAGGAGGAAGAAGAAGAAGAAGAGAGGGGAGAGAGACTGGCAGTGAATAGTGGGCTGTAATTTTTTTAAGGGGTGGAGTAAAATTTAACAAGGGAGGGCATTTTAGTCTTCTCAAGTGGGGGTTCGCCGGAGAATATGGAATATTCCGGCTCCAGGGACCCGAGAGTCTATTATCATTAAAACTTAGGGACGGGACAATCATTTTCCAAAAGTCAGGGACCCTAGGGGGAGGGTGACCAAAGGTCAGGGACTAGAGGATAATTTGCCCTAAGATTTATCATCTCTGCACATATCAAAGTTATCAGCTCCCGCAAAATTCTGTTTAGGTTAATCGGTTGAAGTGGATGAGTTCGCTAATGAAGACCTAGTTTTTTTTTTTTAAATATGATAGGTGGATTTTTTTTACACTAAGATGAGGTTTATGTATTTATGGTGATTTTGGAGGTTTAAAAGTGGTGGAGAGACATTTTGGTACTCTTAGTTATCATCTGAGATATAAATTGATTTTGGAGACTAATCGATTCGATTTTTTAAAATTAAGGAAATAATTAACTAAAAGTTGGACTTCTTAGTAAAATATATCAATTTAGAAATTTAGAATTACCAGAAATCAGAAATCGAAGGAAAAGAGAAGAACGAGGAACTAAAATGGGTACCTGGAGCAGATGTAAGAAGGCGCGGGGATGGAGCTGGCTTCTAGAACAATCCGCTGGGCGTTCTTGTAGTGCGGAACGGCATCGTCATGCAATCCCCATTCCTTGGCGATCTCCTCTTTGGCCAGGTAGAAGTAACCTTTCAGCTTGTAAGCGGTTCGCTCGTCGGCGATGGGGCCGCCGGCGACCACGTCCATGGTCGAGGAGGAAGCGGAGGAGGAAGCGGAGGAGAATGAGCTAGGGTTCGGGTTTTGTAGTTGGGAGATTTGGGAAGAGAAAGCCGAGATAAGAGAGAACTGTTCCTTTCAAGAAACTCATCGTCGAGCGCTAAACCAGTTTTCTTGTTCGGGAAAATCTTTTCCGCGGAAGATAAACCGTTGAAGTGGTCATGGTCTCCTTTTATACGCGTGCGCGGTGTTCTCCCTCGGTTTTACGTTTTTACCCCTCAGGGGACGGTTTGGGTTTGTTCAACTGCTTCTGGGCCGTGCATTTGCGGGGTTTCTTTCGGGAAATGATTTTGATGGATCCTTTGGGCTCTGAGGTTCTGAACCTTTAAATATGCAAAAAGGGTAGTTCGTTTTTTCCTCGAGGACTATGAAAGCGTACATTGAGAGAGAGAGAGGGGAAAACAGTATTTAACGCGTACAATTTTATCACGGTTTTAGTTTAATTTTGACAGATTTTTTAGTTTATTAATCAGAAAATTAGATTAAGTAAACATAATATTCTATTTTTTAAAATATTATGCCAACAATATCTTAGTTCAACTTTATTTTATCGAATAAATGCTAAATTCAAAAATCGAAGCTGAAACTAATCATTAGATTCAAATCATTGAAAATGTATCATTTAAATACTTTTGGAGTTTTTTGCTACTTTTCAAAGATCACATTCAACTCGAAACTGTATTAACCAGTTATTTTGCGGATAACAAGTGATATAAAAAAAACTTACCAATAGGTGAACTTTTTTTTTTTGAGAATTACCAATAGGTGAACTGAACTCTCTCCTTGTGTGTTTTTGGTTAACCAATTTACAAGAAGCGAAATTCCTATTTATGGTAAAGAAAAAGACGCTCAACTAACCAGTATGGTGTCCAAGAGTTGGAAGGTTTATTATCTTTTCCGACTGGTAGTTGCACTGTTAACATCCTCCAATATTATGACTTTTGATGTGTCTATTTCAATTACCATCAATTGAGATTGGTATTAACTTTGTATCAACTGAAATTTCTTTTTTTTAAGGTAATTTTATACCTTTTCAAAGCTTGAACCTTGAACCTCATTGAATTTTATAATTTTTTATACTGCTAGGCGACAAGCCCTTTAGTAACTGAATGTGACAATGTTAACACTCGGTAGAAAAAATTTTGCCACGAAAATCTTACGCGGCTCAAATCCGATAACATATCGTTTTCAATAAAATTGAGATGGATACTGGACTTATGAATGCAAGTGCACATGCATTCGCCGGGGCTGGCTACTAACATGTTTTATTATCCACGCCTGATAAGTCCAACAGGTCAATAACCTCTTGAAGTGTGGTGTTCACTGAGTGAGGCTTAGCCTCTTGTTACGATGAAAGAGATTTCCCATTTTTTAAGATATGTGGTGTATGTTTTCTTTACTTTTGGTACTTCAATGTAGCCTTATCTCGAGAACAGAACAAATAAATTTAAATTTACGTATGTCAGCTTGTTGTTTACATACCAAATGGCCAGGGACGGATGTAGAGCTCCAGATGTGGGGCAATTGCCCCCACACAAAAAAAAATTATGGGTATATATTTAATAAAAATTTTTTTGCCCCCAATAATATTAACTTGCCCTTGCAATTAAAAAAAAGACAAAATTGCCTAAGAGTAAAATTGGACATTGTTAATTTAATGAAGTACATAAACATTTTGCCCTTGTAGTATAAATTTTTTGGATCCATCCTTGCAAATGGCACTTCTCCAATAACACAAAGTGTAACAATGAATTGACTAAAGTCAGAACTCAATCTCCGGTAACAAGTATAATATTGTTATAAATATTTATTTTTTACGTAGCACGTAGTCGTAGATGGTTGTCGGAAAGGTTTGAAGAAGTCTATCGGACATCAATATATAATTTCGTGTCTTCAAAATTTAACTAACATGTTGCTTCCTCTCAGCAACTCGGATGTAATTAAGTGTAATATGTACATCTTTAATTATACATCAAACTCTTTCTATAAAAAAATTCACCAACGAGATTTGATGATTTATCTGACGTTTCTTTCAGTCGTTCTCTACTCTTTCACAAGCTGGTTGAAGGTATACCTTCAAGCGGTTGAAAGAAATACATGTGGTTACATCAAGTCTCTATATAAGCTAAAGGCAATGGGCTTCTCAATTCATAGGTAAGGAAAATGCAGAAAACTTGGTTCTATGAGGAGTATGGTCCGAAAGAAGTCCTCAGGTTGGGAGACTTCCCAATTCCTGTCCCAAAAGCTGATCAGTTGCTTGTCCAAGTTCGAGCTGCTGCTCTGAACCCTATTGATTTTAAGAGGCGTCAACGACCCTTGTTTCCCTCGGATTTTCCGGTGAGTTTTAAATCAAGGCAACTCTCTCCAGGACCGTTGGATTACGCGACACATGCAAGCAAATATTATATTAAGTCTGTCTAATCAAATTCAGGATCTCTGCACCTCAGGACATGAACATTACTACATCTTACAATGATGCTCAAAACAACGGTCCCTTGAGACTTGAATTTTGTACATGTTCAACGAGATGATACTTTTGCCACGCCAAAGGACACGAGATAAAAATATATTACAACAACAAATTCCGTCGATGAAACTTATTCATTTATACATTGATTCCAATCAACTGCACTTTCTTTAGAAAGAATTTTAGCAGAAATGAGATATTTTGAACCACAAATTAAAGTGAATTATCATTTAATATAGAACAATGGTACGATAATATTGGTGCAATTAATATGCAGGTGGTCCCCGGCTGTGACATGGCCGGAATAGTCGTAGCCAAAGGAACCGGCGCAACCAAATTCAACGTGGGCGACGAGGTGTACGGAAACATCCAAGACTTCAACGCCGCCGAGGGGCAGCAGCTGAAGCAGCTCGGAACCCTGGGGGAGTTCACCGTGGTCGAGGAAAATCTGGTCGGCAAGAAGCCAAGCAATATCTCCTTCGAGGAAGCCGCCAGCTTGCCTCTGGCGGCTCAGACCGCGATCCAAGGTTTCGAAACCGCCGGTTTCAAGGAGGGCCAGACCGTGTTCGTGGTCGGAGGAGCTGGCGGCGTCGGTAGTCTGGTCGTCCAGCTGGCCAAGAACGTGTATGGAGCTTCTAGGGTCGTTGCTTCGGCCAGCAACCCGAAGGTGGGTTTTGTGAAAAGCTTGGGAGCCGACGAGGTCGTTGACTACACCAAGACTAGATACGAGGATGTACCCGAGAAGTTTGACTTTCTATACGACACAATTGGTAAATCTAAATTTGGCTTCTCTTATTAATTTTCGCCAGAGGTAATTACGGTGATTTCAGTATATCAAGCGGTAAGATTGCATTAATAAAAATTTAACAACATTACAATTTAATTTAGAGAAAATAAACCCTTGTCGTAAATGCATAAATGCTGAAATCAATGTTTTTAAAATGGACATTATCGGTTCGACTAATTG
Source organism: Hypericum androsaemum (assembly GCA_963995505.1). Lineage (NCBI taxonomy): Eukaryota > Viridiplantae > Streptophyta > Magnoliopsida > Malpighiales > Hypericaceae > Hypericum > Hypericum androsaemum. The sequence goes on from OZ023185.1 coordinate 2,585,513, forward strand.
GATCACCCATCGGACTTAAGATTTTTTAATAAAAAATAATTTATCAAATTTTTTTATTTAATATTAAAATGTCAAATAATTTTAAATATCTTTTAATTTTATTGCAAAAGATATCATTTACAAGTACTATATCATAATTTAAACAAACAAAACTTGAATTTTTTCAAAGAAAAATATAAATTTTGTGTAATTTGATATGAACCCACCAATTTAATAGAACGTTGACAACATGCCCAATGGTTCTCCAGATTTTTGCATAACAATAATACTCTTACTAATTCATGGTTTGATTTGACTGATGGACTATCATACTGTTGCAAATAAATTGTGGTAGAAAGTCAGAAACGATCTTAAGAACGGGTCCGGAGTGGTCGTCCCAAGAGTGATTCGAACGAATAGGTAAAGATGGAAGAAATATGGGGTTGAGAGGAGAGAAGAAAGAGAGTGGGGAGGAAAGATTTTATTGATAGGGAAAGGGAAAAAACACGTAAAACATAAAAGATAAAAGCTACGAAGCTACATAAGATAAAAGCTAAGATAAAAGCTATGAAGCTAAGAATTTGGTGTTTGGTTTGTGGGTGTCCTTCATGCCTGTACCTAGCTCTCCTTATATAGAACAAGCTCGCCCCAGCCTCATAGAAAAACCCTAGGCCGTTTTCAAACAGGAAAACTTAACATAGCCTCGGCCTAATAAGGAAAACTTAAACTGCCCGAAACATCCAAACCATATTTGACCATTTTCCATGCTGAATTTGGAAAAGTCATAAACAATAAAGTTATAGATCTCTGTCTTCTCCTTCTGTGACTTTTGAAATCGTATCAATCCAATACGTGAGGAGAAAGTTACGGTATTTTTACCAAAATAGGTTCAGCAGATCCGCGGCCTAATAAGGAGAGAATCTACTCCCGAAACTTCCGACCCAAGTCTGACCTCCTTCTATGCCGAATTTGGAGAAGTCACAAACTAGAAAGTTCTGGATCTATGTTTTATCTTTTTGTAGCTTTTGGAATCGCATCAATCGAATATACGAGTAGGAAGATATGTCTATTTTACTGAGACACGGTCAAACAAATCCGAGAATTAATTTTCCGCTCCAACAATGCCCCCCACACGTCAATGTTTTGACGCTAGGAAAAGCGTTGACGTGTATCCGTCCTTGAACATGCGGAAAATTAACTCCACTAAAAAAATAACCGGCTAAGGTAAGACCGTAAATATGTAGAGAATGTACCATCAAACCGGTCGAAACCTAGCCGTTGTAGGCGTGTAGTTGATCACTCATCTCGAGATATCCGTGTGCTCATGGCTTTCTCGCAAAAACTTGATTTAGGCCTACATGGTTGAGTGGGAGCTTTATGTCCTTCATCAAAATGACCATACAATTGTTGTTGAAGGTCTCTAAGCTTTTTCCTTTGCTTTTGAATTTTTCGCTCCAACCTTCTTCGTTGAGTCTTCGTGAGAGTCGGTCGATGAGACTCCGGACACTTGCCCCCCGAGTGTGGGTTTGACTTTTTTGGCATCTCCTTTCGCACAGGCTTCATGTGATAACTTGGAGACCTTGTAGGTGAATCACTCTTTGTGGGTCGTGTCTCACATGGTTGTTTCTTAGACATCAAAAGTTCTTCCTTAGGCACCCAAACCTTGAAGGGTTTCTTTCTCTGGAGAACTCCTTGCTCGGTCGCCAATCGAGTGACCACATCTCTCTTAACCCATGCGTACTCAGGCGCCCTTTTTTTATTGCTGGCCGATTTTGATTTTGACCATGTGACTTGAGGACATTCCCTGTAATTTGAAACCTTTGATGACCGAGGTTGAGCTGGCCTATTAGGTTGTTGCTTCACAGTACTCTTGCTTGGTTGAGGAGGAGTTGAACACTTGACTTTATCATCCTTCACCTTCTTTGGCATGAGCACGTCTTGCCTTTTGGCTGGGATAATTTCGGCCGATGTAGGAGCTTCGACTACAATGTTGCAGCACTCTTCATGCCCCCCGGGTGAGATTGAATTCTGATTGTAGATTTGGCCCCCTGTGTCTTTCCGTTGAGTTGGGACAAAATTGGGCAAGCGAAGGTGGCTCACTACTCGTGGAACAAAGGGTAACTCGGATCTCCGCAACAGGTGATTCGGCGGTGGCCCTAAAATTCCCTTTGCTGGTGAAGGCCTAAAGATTCTCTTAGCCGGCGGAGGCCCTAGAATGCCTTTTGTATTTGATACAGCACTTAGGGTTGTCTCAGTTGCCAATGAGACTTGTGTCGGGCATGGCTCTTCCTTTTCCTCAAATGTGAGCCTTGTAGGCTCGATGGCCGTGGTGTCGGCCAACTGTGGACTAGTTGTCTGTTCGACTTCTTCAATAAGGAAAGAAGATTGTGTATATTCGGCCGATTCATGTTCGACCGTCTCAATACTTGTCTCAAAATTACGAGATTCAGAAACTATTTGGTCCTCAACTTTGCATACGCCACTTGATGCTTCCTCAGTTGCTGATGTAGTCCCTGAATTCTCATTCTTAAAGGCCTTGTATCCCATTGCTCGAAGATCAGCTCTTAACTCCTCATTACGTTTCATATATTCCTCCAAAAATTTTCTAAATTGCATGCAGAATGTTAGATGTTCAACACGCTCTCTCTCATAATTATCATTGCTCCTCATAAATCCCTCATAACTGATCATGATTTGACAAGATAAATCGAAAATTCGTAATCAGCCTACAGAATGACCAACCTTTGGTATTTTGGTTGTATCTTTTCCGTCCGAACTCCGATTAAAGCGATCTTGATGTTCTTGGAAAGCTGAGAGATAGATCTTCAATTTTTCTTGAAATAGCCGTCTCCTAATTCGGCCAAAAAAAAGACCAAAACGTCCTCCAAATCCGACTGGACTTCTCAATCATATAGATCGACCAGTCTTCAGTATTTTGGTCTTATCTTCCTGGTACGAACTCCAATTTCGGCGTTCTTAGTATCCACAGAAAGAGAAAACAATGACCTTCAATTTTAGTGAAGAAAGCGTCTTCAGATTCGGCTCCAAAAAGGGCCGGAATACCCTCCAAACTCAACTGACCTTGCTGGACGTCTTCTTTCAGCACAACCTTTGACCGGTTTCGTCCCTTTTGAGGAAGGACTCGAAACCGTATGTGAAAACTTGTGTGTTTTGATGCAATAATCACTCTTCTTAGACGCCCTCCTTAGTCCCACCGAGCGTGCCAAAAATATGTTGCAAATAAATTGTGGTAGAACGTCAGAAACGATCTTAAGAACAGGTCCGGAGTGGTCGTCCCAAGAGTGATTCGAACGAATAGGTAAAGATGGAAGAAATATGGGGTTGAGAGGAGAGAAGAAAGAGACTGGGGAGGAAAGATTTTATTGATAGGGAAAGGGAAAAAACATGTAAAACATAAAAGATAAAAGCTACGAAGCTACATAAGATAAAAGCTAAGATAAAAGCTATGAAGCTAAGAATTTGGTGTTTGGTTTGTGGGTGTCCTTCATGCCTGTACCTAGCTCTCCTTATATAGAACAAGCTCGCCCCAGCCTCATAGAAAAACCCTAGGCCGTTTTCAAACAGGAAAACTTAACATAGCCTCGGCCTAATAAGGAAAACTTAAACTGCCCGAAACATCCAAACCATATTTGAACATTTTCCATGCTGAATTTGGAAAAGTCATAAACAATAAAGTTACAGATCTCTGTCTTCTCCTTCTGTGACTTTTGAAATCGTATCAATCCAATACGTGAGGAGAAAGTTACGGTATTTTTACCAAAATAGGTTCAGCAGATCCGCGGCCTAATAAGGAGAGAATCTACTCCCGAAACTTCCGACCCAAGTCTGACCTCCTTCTATGCCGAATTTGGAGAAGTCACAAACTAGAAAGTTCTGGATCTATGTTTTATCTTTTTGTAGCTTTTGGAATCGCATCAATCGAATAATACGAGTAGCAAGATATGTCTATTTTACTGAGATACGGTCAAACAAATCCGAGAATTAATTTTCCGCTCCAACACATACCTTATGTTTTAAAACAATGGCTGAAATTTTATTGATCGAATATACGTATCTAATATTCAACTTCATAATTCCGGATTGATTTTTAGTTAATTGTTTAAGATGTCAATTTCAGGGGACAGCAAGAATTCATTTGTAGTGGCCAAGGAAGGGGCACCGATGGTTGACATAAATTGGCCGCCGTCGCACCCACGGGCGACCTACTCGAGCCTGACGGTCTCCGGGCAAAGCCTGGAGATGCTTGGGCCGTACCTGGAGGCCGGCAAGCTCAGGGCCGTGATTGACCCAACGGGCCCATACAAATTCACAGACGTAATTGAAGCTTTTGGGTACTTGGAGACTGGGAGAGCCTGGGGTAAGGTCGTCATTTCGTCCTTCCCACGAGGGTAATTTCGTCCTCCCAAAAGTGTGACAAGATATCATCGCCTGAGGTAGGTTTGGATGGAAATCTCTAAGTAAATCTCCTAATTCAAATACGGAAAATAATGATATTTTTTGTATATTGAATGAGTAAATGTCACATTCATCAATTCTGCGATACCTATAAAAAAAACATCATATGTGCTTGAAATTTGGATATTTCTAATCGTCAACGTCGGTCGGACGACTATATAGTACAATTTAATTTTTTTAATATTATCTAGTATCCGAATAATTATTGAGTAAATTATTGTAGATTCGAAGTAGATAAAATTATTGAATAATATCAAAATTATTCCAATAAACATTAAGCATTGTTGTATTTGATGTAATAAGCGGTTGTTAATAACTAAGTTCTTGTTGGTACTTGGGCAATTTGATGAAAATGACTTGCAAACCAAATGTACTCTGGTTCTGCCGGTAAATCAGACATATACTATCTTTTAGTCATCGATGCAATTAATTTTAACAAGTTGTCACTTTATCAAATGGTTTATCGTACGAGTCAAATGAATCATTTAATCACTAGGATTAGTTTATTTTTATACGACGTTAGAGTGGCCTAACACTAAGTCTTCGTCAGATGTCGCTTTCACAGTAAATGTTGGATACAAGAAGGCACCAAAAGTGACACAATATATTGATGAGATAAATTAAACCTAAAGTTTAAAACTATGGATCAAATTCAATTATACTTTGACATTAACATAAGAAAATCGTGAAAGCACATCAACAAGCGGTGCGGTGTTTGATTACAATTTAAAGACTAAAGTAATAACCGGAAAGAAACCAAAACGATGGGAGTTGGGATAAGAACTAACAATTCCAAATCTTCTAAACGATGAGTTTTTCTTTTCTTTTCGTAGGACATGTTGAGAATTAAACTGCAATTACAGAAAAAAGAAAAGAAGAAAAATGAAAGACATCACAAAATTTGTTAACCTAATTAATCAAATGTATAGGATACTTTCAAACTATTTTTTCCACTATTTTACAACACGTTATTTTCCAAAATCTATCGGGACAAAGTAATGTAAATATATGTATAAACATCGGCAGGATGAACTTACTTTGCTAGTTAGAGTGTGAGAGACTTCTCTAATTTTTAAATTGGATATGAAAATTTTAGGAAAAAAATATAAATTAGCAAATAATAAAAAATCTGAATTATAAATAAGGTGATCATTAATTGTTAGAGATGTCGAGAAATTAAAGAGGAAACGATTTGTGGACTTATTTTCTATTCTATTTGGACTCCTAATTTGACCTAGATTGTTTACTTGATGTACAAGGGTTGTTTGTCTCTATATAAAGGCATGTTACCCTAAGGTTTTGTATGGCTTTGTGGCTCGGAAACTCATCAATAAAATTTCTCCTTTCTCACAGTGGACGTAGGCATTAGGCCGAACCACGTAATTCTCTTGTTCCGTGTTCTTTGTGCGATCTTGTTCTCTAGTTGCTGAATTCCTAACAAGTGGTATCAAGAGCTAAGGTTGGAGGATGTCGAATCACGGCGCAAAGTTTGCTCTTGTGAAGTTCGATGGTTCATTGAATTTCGGGTTATGGCAAAGGCGTGTCAGGGATCTCCTCTTGCAGCAAGGGATGGTTATCGCGCTCTCGGAGAAGAAGTCCGAGAAGATGGAGGAGCAAGAGTGGGAAGAATTGGAGGCCAAGGCAGTAGCGAAGATTCGCTTGTGCTTGGCGGATGATGAGGAGCCACCAGCTGGGTTGTTGAAGAGGATCCAGGTCGGAGTCAAAGAAGTTCAATGGAAGTGGCTTCAAGTGCTGAGAAGGGCGCATGAAGGGGACTATCCAGGACGAACTTGGGATCAAGACAACGAGGAGGGATCGGCATCCACAACCATGGCCACATATTCAGACGGGTCGGATGGTGACTGGCTTTCTGTCTTATCAAATCCAATGCATCCTGGTAATCTCTTTTCATTAGGGACCTTGGATTATAACAGTGATAGTTATAAAGGTATGCTAATAAAGGTAGAGAAGGATGCGATGGTAGGGATGAAGGGTGAAAGGAAATACCTACAGGTTGGTGGGGAACATTATTGTAGGTGGAGTCTTATCAATGGGTCTGAAGGAGTTGGCAAAAGCTCAGGTCATATGAGGTTAGTTCGTATGAGGGAGCAAATGCTTGACATGGATGGTTTGAGTGTAGTTGGGATTCGCGGAGACAAAGTTAGCAAGTTCCCGCTATGGTTGTCTAAAGAGACGTGCACGTCAAAGGTGTTGGGTAGGTTTTGCATGGGGAATGCGAAGCCGTTGGTAGCACCACGGGCGAATCGGGTATCTCACTCAAGGCCAAACGGTGGAGTTCGTGGCATGTCAAAGGTTCTACTTGGTAGAACAAAAGGTTGCCCTTTGTATGCTATGGCATAAAGCATTGGTATGAGGCAAGAAGGTCCAGCGGAGAAGCAGTTCGAGGTTGCGGAGCATGGGGTTGACCGGAAAATAGAGAGTGCATCTATTGGTCACAAGTTTGCTTCAGCAGGTGGACTTGCTAGTTGGAGTTCGATGGAGATTGGAGGGAAGACGCCAAGCAAGCTCGGAAGCTCGAGCTTGGGGGCTGACTCCATGTGATTGAACGGAAAAAGGTGGTGAGAAAGTTGAGATGGTATTATTGATGACGGTGTATCTATGGTCAAGGTGGAGCTGATAGAGTCGGTTTGGTTTCTCAAGTTCTCATGGTTCTTCATGTGGTGGTATTTCATCAAGATGGAGTTTGTTGAAGTTCGGATGGAGCTTCATGGTTCGTCCACAGGATGATTTCTCGCCAAGGTGGAGATTGTTAGAGATGTCGAGAAATTAAAGAGAAAACAATTTGTGGACTTATTTCCTATTCTATTTGGACTCCTAATTTGACCTAGATTGTTTACTTGATGTACAAGGGTTTGCCTCTATATAAAGGCATGTTACCCTAAGGTTTTGTATGGCTTTGTGGCTCGGAAACTCATCAATAAAATTTCTCCTTTCTCACCGTGGACGTAGACATTAGGCCGAACCACGTAATTCTCTTGTTCCGTGTTCTTTGTGCGATCTTGTTCTCTAGTTGCTGAATTCCTAACATTAATCAATCTCTCTAATAATCATATTGCAATTGCTCAGTCCTCGTATAGCTATCAAAACATCAAATGGACGAAATTAATATACTCTCCACCATCTTCACCTTAACATCCGCAGTCCTCCTCCTGATCACCGCCGCTCTCCTCTTCCTCATCCTCAAAATCTACTCCGGAAAATCAATCAACGACCCAAAATACCCGCCGGTAAACGGCACCGTCTTCCACCAGCTCTTGTACTTCAACCGGCTATACGACGAACAAGCGCAGGCGGCCAGGACCCGGAAGACTTTCCGCCTCCTGGCACCCGACATGAGCGAGCTGTACACGACGGACACGAGGAACGTGGAGCACGTGCTGAAAACCCGGTTCGAGAACTACTCGAAGGGGAGATACAACGTGGAGATCATGAGCGACGTCTTCGGGGAAGGGATTTTCATGGCGGACGGGGACAAGTGGAAGCAGCAGCGGAAGCTGGCTAGCCACGAGTTCTCCACCCGGGTGCTTAGGGACTTCAGCTGCTCCGTCTTCCGGAGAAGCGCCGGAAAGCTTGTCGGTGTCGTAGGTGGAGTCGCCGGAGGTGGTGATCGGAGCTTCGATATTCAGGTAATTATTAATCTATGCCGGTCAACTTTTGTGTCGTGTTTCATCGACGTCGCTTTTGTGCGTTGGTCAAACTTGCGTGGGTTTGTTTTGACTTTTGCTTATATAGTGTTGGTTTAATTTGTTGGAGTGAGTGGGCTTTTCCTGGGCCTTTAGCCAGGAAAGCCCATAATGATTTCTATGGAAATTTTGTTTTTTTTAATTTCAACCAAAATGAGCTATGTAAGAGATATAAACAAGCTACGTAGAACTGCTACAAGTCTAAAAAATGACAAAATCCTAATCTCGGAATATATTAAAGTCATATATATGATATGTGCCCGACGTATTTTTTCGTCAATTCTATTGTTAAGAGTCGACTACTGTCGAATCCTTTTAGGCGGTTTTCCCAATGTCTGATATATTTTAAATAATACATAATGCATATATAATTTTGGACAGGACATCTTGATGAGGTGCACATTGGATTCCATATTTAAAGTGGGATTTGGGGTGGAGCTCAACTGTTCAGGAGGGTCAAGCGAAGAGGGAATGAGGTTCATGAAGGCCTTTGACGAGTCCAATGCGTTGATGTATTGGCGTTACGTGGATCCATTTTGGAAGCTCAAAAGGTACTTGAACGTTGGCTGTGAGGCGTCCCTTAAGAAAAATATCAGAGTCATTGATGACTTTGTTAACGACCTAATCACCACCAAGAGGCGGCTGCTTTCTGAGAAAAGCTACAATGCAAGTACTTTTACATCTGTTAATTGTGACACACGAGATAGTCCAAGTAATTGGAATTAGCGGGTGTTTCCGTCATAATGAACGTACTCGTTACTTTTAAAATTCTGCAGACCGATAAAGGGGATATACTGTCAAGATTTTTGGTGGCGAGCGAGGAGGATCCGGAGCAAATGAACGACAAGTATCTAAGAGACATCATCCTAAACTTCATGATCGCCGGCAAAGACACGACAGCAAACACTCTGTCTTGGTTCATCTACATGCTCTGCAAGAACCCGATCATCCAGGAAAAGGTCGTCCAAGAGATAAGGGAGGTGACGGGCAGCGAAGAAGATGAAGCAGTTGACGTTGAAAGTTTCATGTCAAGTGTCACAGAAGCGACGCTAGAGAAATTGCAGTATCTCCACGCTGCACTGTCCGAGACGTTGAGGCTTTATCCTGCCGTCCCCGTGGTAAAATTTTCTGTTCTCGAGTCCATGTCCTTGTAACCGCTTTCTCGAAAGCTCGAAAATGCCGGAAAAGTTATTGCATGACACATTGATATGGATTTATAAAATATTCATCTGAAATTTAATGTCCTACGTTATTTCTAACAAATGTGATTTTATTTGTAGGACGGGAGATGTGCAGAATCAGATGACGTGCTTCCTGATGGCTTCCATGTCAAGAAAGGAGATGGAGTTTATTATTTGACCTATGCAATGGGTAGGATGACCTACATTTGGGGAGAAGATTCAGAGGAATTCCGGCCAGAGAGATGGCTCAACAACGGCGTTTTCCAACCGGAATCGCCGTTCAAATTCACGGCATTCAATGTGAGTGATTTCGTACGATCTGCTTCCATTTTCCCTAGTTTTTTCGTATCTAGTCGGGTATAATATTTAAAAGGTAACAAAGTTATCTTAACAAATATTTTACACTACTATTTTTCTAATGGCACAAACTCAAGATCTTTTAGTTAAGATAAAATCAATGTATAAACGTTTTTTAACATTTTGTGATGCACCGATACAGGCTGGTCCTAGGATATGCTTAGGCAAGGACTTCGCTTACCGGCAGATGAAAATAGCATCAATTGCGCTTCTTCGGTTCTTCCGCTTCAGGTTGGCCGATCAGACAGCGAAAGTGACGTACAAGACGATGTTCACCCTTCACATTCAAGGTGGTCTCCATCTCCATGCAACTCCAAGGGCAAAGCTCCACATGTGAACACCTGAAGACTCGTCGTTTTAATAAAATTACGCTCCTCGAAATGATGAATAAAATATATTGAGAGTGTGACATAGCATTATATATATCCAATTATTTCCCTAAAAAAATGTACGTGCAAGCAGTTGGAATGCTACCCTTGACAGCTATTATATAATAATATATTTGTCGCTGCCTAATATATATTTTAAATAGAGATCGATTATACTCAATTTTATACTTAAATATAGATCGCTTGATTTAATCGTATGTCATTATCTTACCATATGGGCCTGCATCTTCATATATAACACAAGAGTAACAAGAGTATTTACTCTAATATTATAGAGGAAGGGTAAAACGAAAAGGTTAGATGGGATGGGGGTTCAATTCCTAAGCACTAAAAAAATTTACTTACAAAAAAATATTAAAAAGAAATTCATTTTCCTAAAAATAAAATTCATTTCCCGCAGCAATCTCAAATGATAGCTGTCAATAAAACCACCGAGTTATTAAGCTTATTCAGTTTTTTTAATAATAGTAAGTCCCCACTTACTGCAATTTCAATTTTCTAGGGAACTCATTTTTTTTAAATCGAAATACTGATTCTTTAAATATTCGTCGGTAGCATAGTTTAAAAAAAATAGTCTGACTGGTAGTTCGAATCGGACCATGAATCATTCACTTGACCAGAAAAAGCTGGTTCGACCATAACTTTGATTTTGTGGGAAAAAAATCTGACTTTCTTCGGAAATTATCAACATTTCTTCCTCCAAATCAACTTTCCCCAAACCCTCGACATGGTTACTGGATCCTCGAGGAGACAATTCTCGAGGAGAGAGGGTGGAAATCGGAACTGGGTCCCGGTGGCCGCCATCACCGACCGAAGCATGAGGAGGTAGCTAAGCGCCGAGATGGAAGTCGTTGTTGAGGTCTCCAACCCAACAAGTGTCTTACCTGCAGGAGAGGAGAGAGAGACTAGAAGGGGAGAGAGAGAGGGGTGAAGACGTAGAGAACAAGATGGTGAATGAAAGAGGTGACAGAGAAATAAGTCAATAACAATGGAAATGAAGATAATGGAAGAGAGATAATGGGGGTTTGAAGTGTGTAGATATTTTTTGGTTTCAAGTGACACGGGATGTCGTGAAGGATTAAAATATATAAAAATTTTAGTGAAAAGTGGGTGGGGTTGTTACTGGGAGGAAGACAATTCAGTCTCGGAAACATATTTTCCCCTCCTTTATACAATACCATATACGTTAAACCTATTTAAAATTTCTGGTCCAATCGACAGTCCGATCGATCGGACCGGATGATCCAAAAAATAGACAAAATTTGGATCGTACTTAAATTCGTATTTTAAAATTATGATCGATAGTATACGAATAGCAAAGTTTTGAAAATAACCACCGAGTTGTCATGACACACAAATCCAGGTCAACACACTAAAGTCTAAATGCCAATTTGGGTTGACTCATCAAGAAAGCGACCCGACGAAACACACTGTAAGTCTTCCAAAAGTCAGAAAATCGTGGGTTTTTGTCCAATATGGTGTTACTGTAGATGTATTATACCAAAAATGATGTTATTGTTCGAAAATTTTGCAAAGTGGTGTTCCTTTTCCAGGTTAAAAAAAAAATTCGACCTGGGGACCTTAGATCGAATTTTTTTTCGACCTGGGATCAAATCGAAAAAAGGTTTCGACTTCCGTGGTCGAACGCTTGTTTTCGGCTGAGTACCCAGGTCGAAAAAAAATTTTGACCGGGGTCCCAGATCGAATAAAAAATTCGACAGAGTCCTTAGGTCAAAAAACAGTTTCGACCTAGGTACATCTGTTTACAAGATCCGAAAAAATAGGAAAAAAATCGGGGAAGTCAGAAATCGAAATTATTTTTCGACCTGGGTACACTATGGTGGGCAAAGAAGGCCGGACGACATAAGGTAAAAATGTTTGCCGGTGAAGTTAGAAATTGCGAAGTAGAAATAGAATACGATCATGTGAGAAGAAAGGGGCGTGAAAAACACGTGGTCCGTCTGTGGGATGGAAAGTGCAGCTGCGGCAAATTCCAAGCTTTCCACTACCCGTGTTCACATGCGATTGCATGTTGTGCTGAACTTGGACGCCTCGACTACAAGATGTTTGTTGATGAGCATTATCACTTGAAAACCACGATACGTTGCTACGAACATAAATTTGTTCCTCTTGGAAATCCATCATATTGGCAAGGTCCAGAAGACGCCAGTGTCGTAAAACTTATTCCTGACGAAAGAACCTTGAGAAGTAGAGGACGGCCACAACATCGCATACAAAACGAAATAGATGAGGCTCATTCTGTTCGTTGTACTACGTGCAATACTATAGGCCATACTCGTCACAATTGTATAAATATACAAGGGGCTGAAGCGGCTAATACTATTAGATATGGTCGTGGACGTTGAAACTGATTTGACGTATGCGACTGAAGTTGCTTATAAGACTTTGATTGCGTGTCAATTTTTCTTTTTCAATTTTCTATTTTCAACCGAAAATTGTAATTCTCAATTTTCTTGTATTGTGAACATGTTTCAGGTGTACTACAATGAGGAGAAGCGGCAAAGAGCACATCTCGCAGGACGACGAAGACCTTGAGCATTGGCTTGATGAAAATTGGTCTTCTGACGAAGAATCCAAACAACAAACTCGACCAGCAAAGAGAGCAGCAAACACTAGAGAGGCACGTCCTCCATTATCATATCCTGAGGGGCATGGTGTCGATTTGAAGGCACTTTATGGCGCAGAGACTGCCGAAATGCACCAACAACAAAAGAGGGCAGAGATGCAAAACGAGAAGCTAAAGCTAAATCAGCCCTACGTTTAGAAGCATTCCTAACTGAAGCACGCATTAATGCCAAGGACATTTTCAATAATGAACCGTGGACTTCGGCTATTGAATATGTTCAAACACATGGTATTTATACTTTACGTATATTTAAATTGAAAAATATAAGACATTTAATATACAATGTTATTTTCCAGGTTTGATGTATGGAGCTCATGTAGATGGGATATCTATTGATGATGTTAAAAAAATCTCCGACAGCGTGACAATTCCACAGGTAACGAGATAATCTCTGGCGAGCTGCGGTGGTCGTGAATTTCTTGGTTGTATTTTCTAACGAGCGGAGGTCTTATAAATGTCTGGGGGACCCCAGGTCGAAATTTTTTTTCGACCTGGGTCTTTATAGAAATTTTTTCTCGATCTATGTATACCCTAGGTCAAAACAAATTTCGACCTGCTCCCTTTCTGGACACAAAAATTCAAGCGAAATCTACTTTCCAGATTTTTTTGTGGATAAGGCCCATCCACCTAAGTCGAAGGAGGTCAAATTTTTTTTTTCGATTTGGTCACAGGCCAAAAACACGCGTTTGACCACGGAATTCGAATCCTTTTTTCGATTTGATCCCAGGTTGAAATTTTTTTTCGATCTAAGGTCCCCAGGTTGAATTTTTTTTCGACCTGGAAAAGGAACGCCATTTTGAAAATTTTTTGAACAGTAACACCATTTTGGGTATTATACGTCTACAGTAACACCATATTGGGCAAAAACCCAAAAATCGTTTATGACTCTCTGAGACTCTCTTTATCGGTGATTCCTGCCAATCAATCACCGCTACACGACAACGACAAAATTAAAAAATGGAAAAGTGAGGCATTTTGGCCGAGCGGTTCGGCCAGCCGATCAACGTTCGCGAGCTTATTTTCTTTATTTTAATATAATCCTAATGATACGTGGTACACTATTATTCGTTAAAATAGATATTAGTGAATATTATTTGTTTGGTTATCATAATTAATAATATATTTTGATAAAAATAAAATAGAAAATTATTAATTTTCAATTCTTTATAAATAGAACTCAATATTGACATATTTTGATACACAATCTTGTATTTCAACTTTGGACGCTTATAACTCGGTTTAATATTGACTTCAAATATATTTTTGATATTCTTACACTTCGAAATTGGAGAAGTCATAAACGAAAAGTTGTAGATATACATCTCACATTCACAAAGTAATTTGAATCAACTCAATCGGACTCCGGAATAAGAAGTTGTGGCTCCCCAATCGAAACTCGTCCCCGTAACTCGCTTGACTATTGACGTCAAACATATTTTCGAGACGTCAAACATATTTTTGATATTCTTACACTCTAAATTTGGAGAAGTCATAAACTAAAAAGTTGTAGATATACGTATCACCTTCGCAAAGCAACTTGAATCGATTCAATCGAACTCCGAAATAAGAAGTTGTGGCTTCCCAACCAAAATTCGTCCTCGTAACTCGCTCGTATATTTCTTTCTAATTTTGTTTTCTAACTTTTGTAATCTTAATTTTGTTATTTTTTTCTTGTTATAATTATGAACGTATAATTTTATATATTTATTACAATTTATATGTAAACATAAATTAAATTATAGATAATATGTGGATGAGAGAAAAATTAATTGTTTATTTGGTGAGCAGATTAGATGAGATCATCAATAAAAATGGTAAAAAAATGGGTTGGATTGAATAGTAATTTAATGAAAAAAAATTAATTATTTATTGGATGAATAAATTAAATCTGTTGACGTAGTCTCTCTCTGAGAGAGAGGAAAGAGTCCAACATCAATGTAAAAAAATAAGAAATTCTTACTATTTTCCGTACAAGATCAGCATTTAATAAGCCACAGGCATCGAAATCCTAAAGCTGTATCCCCTCCCCTCCCGTTCATCTCCTCTTCTCTTCTCCAGCCCCGAACTTATTCGATTTGTTTACGGACAACTGTCCTCTCCGTTCCTGAACTTAGCAAGATGATTTTAATAGATATGGTCTCCGGCCCGGTCCCCCTCGCTGTCATATCTTTTATCATGTGCTTATTGCTGGTCGAGGTTCTCGTAAAGAAGCTTCGAATAAAGCAGAAGAAGAAGTACTATCCGATAGGAGGGACGATCTTCAACCAGCTTCTCAACTTCGAGAAGTTGCACGATTACATGACGGGTCTTGCGGCCAAGCACCGGACTTTCAGGCTGCTTAGCCCTTTCCGGAGTATTGTCTACTCCGCTGACCCGGGCGTTGTCGAGTACATCCTCAAAACCAACTTCGACAATTATGGCAAGGTAATCAACGACTATAAGTTTATTCATAGTAATAAGTGGAATTCTTTTTACGAGGCTACGATCGCCAAACTCTTAAAGCTACTTAACGTGTACTTACATAATATATCGGTTCAAAATCTGTATATATTGGATGAATCTCGGTAGATTTTCAAGATCAAGTCCAATTGTTATTGTGAACACAAATCATTTTATAAAAGTTATTCTATTTTAATAGAGATGAAGATCTTTGCAGTCATGAATTCGTTGGTGAAAGTTTGAATGGCGGACAATTTTCTTTAAAACTAAATAAACAATAAACCATAACTTTTTTAAATGGTTCGAATGTAAGAAATCAACATAATATCATACCCGTTGATTCTTTACCAAAACAAAGCGAATCGGTGTAAACTTAAGGATCACCACCATGTTCCAATGATTCGATTGATTTTTTTCATGAAGGTAGTTTGGGAGAGTATGCGGACCAAAATTTCATAGAACAAAAATTCGAATTCAGTTTATGTTGCCGGTAGTGGCGTAGCTGGAACCATCCAAAACACATGGAGACAACTTAACCGCAGTTTACACAACAATTGATTTTAGCCAGTAATGGAATCGATTTTTTTTATAAGTTAAATGGAATCGAGTTTTAAACTCATAAACTAATTTATGACAATTCTAGTATTTGAGCAATTGCATAAAACAATTACAATTGTTAAAATTTTTTTTATAAGTAAAATATTATTACCCATCAAAAAAACTATGCCAAATGTGCACGAGTAGAATTGTTAAACTTTATCACTGTTATTTAATACAACTTTTCACAAATTTAAAATATTGCTCCACTAGTTAGGCTTTCAAATTATATTAATACATTGAGCTTAATTAACAACTTTTGATGTGAAGCATGATTGTCGTCGAGACTACCGCAGGTGTAGTCTAATTAAACTGGGAATTTACTTGGTGCAGGGGGATTACAATTACAACAATTTGAGTGGGTTGCTCGGAGATGGAATTTTCACTGTGGATGGGGATAAGTGGCGCCAACAGAGGAAGCTATCGAGCTACGAGTTCTCCACCAAGGTCCTCAGGGATTTTAGCAGTGTGATCTTTAGGAAAAATGTGGTCAAACTCGCTAAAATCATCTCTGAAGCTTCAAGTGCAAACCGGTCAATGGACATACAGGTTAGTCTTTTGTGAAATCCGTTAAACATTATCGTAAGTTTGTTTATAAAGTGTGAAACCTCTATTTACTTGGTGTTAAAGTTTTGGATTGGACGCGAAAATTCTAACATAATATCATAGCAAGTTTGTTCCACGTGCTACATGAGAAAAAGTGTTCAAGCTTCTATCATTAATCGACACATATGTTAAACCATGCAAACTTCAGCCTAATAGTTCAAACGGATTTTATTTAAGAAACGTGTGAAATATTCACCTAATTATTGTCTTAAAGTTTTGAGTTGGATACGTAGGTTTTAACGAAATTCATACGTAGAATGTGCCTATGATCAAGCTCCTGGGAATGTTCATGTAGGAGCTATTTATGAAGTCCACCTTGGATTCCATATTCCAAGTTGCTTTCGGCGTTGATCTAGACAGCATGCGTGGATCCAACGAAGAAGGCGCAAAGTTTAGCAGGGCTTTCGACGATGCAAGTGCTTTGACCCTTTGGCGATACGTCGACATTTTTTGGAAAGTTAAGAGGTTCCTGAATGTCGGGTCCGAAGCTGAATTGAAGAAGAAAGTGCGAGTGGTTGATGATTTTGTGTACAAACTGATCGATAACAAAATCGAGCTGATGCACAACTCGGCAAACGATACTGTTGTGAGAGTCCGCCCCGCCTGTTCAAGTATATATATTTTTCAATTATATATAGAGTCAAAACCTCATATTTTGTTGTTGATCATCTTGAAGGTGGAGATGAAGAAGGACGATATTCTGTCGAGATTCTTGCAAGCAACTGAGAATGATCCGAGGTACTTGCGAGACATAATTCTTAACTTCGTCATTGCCGGGAAGGACACAACTGCGGGCTCTCTGTCTTGGTTCATCTACATGCTCTGCAAGCATCAGGATGTGCAAGATAAGATCGTAGAAGAAGTAAGAAGTGTTACCAAGGGGAAAGACGTTGCGGATTTCGCGGGTTTTGCAGCAAGCATCGACGAAGAGGCTCTAGGAAAGATGAACTATCTTCACGCAGCTATTACCGAAACTCTCAGGATTTACCCTGCTGTGCCAATGGTACTTACAACTCCAGAATTTAATGATTCCTGCATGGATTTTCGTATTGTTTCTTCATCCGAAAATCGGATTGCAGGATACCAAAGTTTGCCTTTCTGATGATACCTTACCGGACGGATTTAGCGTGAGGAAAGGGGACGTGGTGGCTTACCATCCATATGCTATGGGGAGAATGAAGTTCATCTGGGGTGATGATGCTGAACAATTTAAACCAGAGAGATGGCTAAATGAGGATGGGGTATTCCAGCCAGAGAGTCCATTCAAGTTCACAGCTTTTCAGGTATGTTTAAGCTGAGACATGGTCACAATTTGGCCTAAAAATTAACGTAACCGATCACTTAAAATCGAGAGCGTATTATCAGATCGGATTAATCACGTAGGCATGTTATCCTCACTTAAGCTGTAGGTTTCATCATGGCATATGTAGTTATTTGTGTGTGCAAATTTTGGCCCGAGAAGATTTTTCTGAGAAAATGTGTTGGATAGATATTCCACGTTGGTTAATAGGGTCCGATAGTGTTTGGCTATATATATCGGAGATTTCACCAATTGTTCTGTCAATTTTAAGATACTAAATGATGTTCCCTGGTGGACCACAGGCAGGACCACGGATTTGCCTTGGGAAGGAATTCGCATACAGACAGATGAAGATCTTCTCAGCTGTCTTGTTGGGATGTTTCAACTTCAAGCTAAGCGACGAGACCAAACCCGTCAAGTACAGGACGATGATCACTCTTCATGTTGATGGAGGCCTCCATGTCCGAGCCTCGTGCAGATAATCAAGTTATTTCGAACAAAAGAGGACATTTGTTCTAATAGCATAATACATTTAAGAATTTAAGGAAGGTTGAAATTTAAATCTTAAAAAGATGTAATTATGGATACCATTTTAAAAAATATTCCCGAAGATATGTGTGTAGTGTTCTACTAGGAACTAGACCTGTGCGTAGAGAATAAGTGCTTTCATGTGTGCCAAGATTCTTGAGCTGTTTCTGTTGTTGTATAATTGTATTCCGAAGAAAGAAAATTATCGGTTTAAATTGAGTGTATTATATAAAAAAATTGAGTGTATTATATAAAAAACAAAAAAATTGAGTGTATTATATTATTATGTCTCTGTTCAAATTTACGACCATAAAAGAAAATCAAAATAAAAAGAGGAATATTAGGCCTTTCACCTTTGTCCACTATCCGTTCCGAATCCAAACCCCTTTGCCCCTAAATTTTTTTTTAAGTAGCGGTAAAAGAAATTTGGAGATCATATATCACTTTTGGAATTTTGATAGAATCGATGCAATTAATCGGGAATTCACATGAGCCAATTAATCGGATGTTATGGGTTTTTTTTCTGAATGGTGTTACTATTCACCACTTTTTGTGAAAAAAGCGTCCGATTTGAAAGTATTGCGGGGACGGTGTCCACGTGGCACGGACGTCGAAAAAAGTCGGATCTTGGACCAAGATCCGACTTTTTTTGTCGGATGACCAAGATCCGACTTTTTTAGTCGGATATATCATCCGACTAAAAAAGTCGGATCTTGGTCCAAGATCCGACCGTTTTTGTCGGATGACCAAGATCCGACTTTTTTAGTCGGATCTTGGTTGATAATCCTATCCGCTGTAAAGTGGATTTTCGAAGGATATCGAGATCCAACTATAACAATATCCAACAAAAAAAGTCAGATTTCGGTCGGTATAAACACCAAAATCTGACTTTTTCCGTCGCTCACACTCCCGTCCCCGACTAATCCTCGCCCTCCCTCGCTTCGTCTGTCCCGCTCGCCTCGCCGCTCGTCGCTCCCGGTCGCCACTGCCCGCTCGCCGCTCCCGCTCCCCGCTCCTGCTCGCCTCGCCGCTCCCCGCTCCCGCTCCCAGTCCCCGCTCCCGCTCCCCGCTCCCCGCTCCGGCTCCCCGCTCCCCGCTCCCGCTCCCATTCCCCGCTCCCGCTCCCCGCTCCCCGCTCCCGCTCGCCGGCTCGCCCGCCTCTCGGTCCGGCCCCCGACGTCGTATTAGGTAAATTTTTTAATTAGTTAATTTTTTAATTAGTTAATTGTGAATGTTAGTTAATTGGTAAATTGGTGATGTTAGTTAAATAGTTTATTGGTTAATTGTTGATGTTGGTTAATTGTAATTTGTAGATAATTGGTTAAAAAAAATTTGGTCCGAATGGTGCGACCAAACTTTCAGTCTGACCGGTCTGGCCAAAAAATTGATCAGACCAAATTGACCAATTTATGGTCCGACCGGTTTTGCTGAAATAATGGCCGATCGGTTTGACCAAAAAATGGTCCGACCAGTTTGACCAAAATAAGGTCTGAGTGGTTTGACCGTTAAACAGTGTGACCGTAATATGGTCTGTAATAACGCTATTTTAATTAATTTTTTGATTAATGTTCTAATTGTTCAATGTTTAACATTGTTGGATTTGCTAAGTTTGTTAATATATTGGTAAGTTAATATAATGTTCTAATATGTCTATTGTGTTGTTTAGATATGGATGCACAGCCATACGGGCATCTTCTAGGGAATGGAGAACCCTTAGATACGTCGGTATTAGTGCACCAGGATGTGCACCGTTCTCAGGACGTGTGGAACCGTGAGGTTCGTGAAGGGATTAACGATAATCAGGACACATTGTTGAAGATACACCGACGAAAATGGACGGTGTCTCATGTGCAGAACGAGGCCTTTATAGCCTATATGAAGGAGGCAGGTTTCTGGGATGTGTGGTGTATTGGCTGGGTCGTTCTCGAAACAGCATTTGTTACAGCCTTGGTGGAGCGGTGGCGGCCCGAGACCCATACGTTCCATATACCTGTGGGTGAGATGACAGTTACTCTTCAGGACGTTGCTGTGTTGTTCGGGCTTCCTATCGATGGACACCCAGTAACAGGGTTGCAGACACCTCCTGCGTACGCCTATTTGGCAGTAACCCGGCAGATACCCCTGGAATGGTTTGGAAAAACCAAATTGCCCTTAAATGGTTCGAGGACCATTTTGACCCTGCTACTATCCCGATTGATGCTGGTGATGAGGTCGTAAAACGATATGTTCGAGCGAACATATTGCGACTTATCGGATGCATTCTTTTTCCCGAGTCTAGTGATGCGAGGGTCAACACATACTGGTTGCCACTTCTAGAGAATGTAGAGGCAATTGGTTCTTACAGCTGGGGTAGCGCGTGTTTGTCACACACGTACAGCCATTTATGTAGAGCCACAAGCTCGACACGTTCACTTATTGCCGGGGCGATGACGCTAGTATGTATGTGGGCTTGGGAACGGATCATCCCAAATCGTCCGATTTTGTTAAATCTGGCAGTGCAACAACCTGGGCAAGCACTGGGCATCAGGTACAAATTATTACTTAATGCGCTGTAGCCGCTGATTAACCTTATAGACTTGATGTGATATTTTTATGTCACTGTGCAGGTGGAGTGAAAAATTTAATAGAGCGGCCAGCAAAAAAATAACAACCGTATCTGTTTACAGACGTAGGTTGGATGAGCTTAGAGAATCAGATGTAAGTAATTTGTTTATTAAATTTTAATGAATAGTTTTGACTTAAATCATACTGTGTTGCATACATATAACCATGACCATTTGGACGAGCTACGACTGTGTGCATTTGTTACAGGTTGTATGGATGCCGTATAACGACGAGATTCTTGGCAATCTCCCGATAATATGCCATCGTGATTGTGGCTTATGGTTGGCACGAGTCCCATTGATATGCTTTTTGCATGTGGAGTGGCATTATCCTGATCGGGTGTTACGACAGTTCGGATTACTCCAGGGTATTCCGGCTAGCCCTGAGATCGATGAGGCGACACATAGTGCGGTGGATGGTCGGGGTCAGGCTGGCCAAAATTGGAATGCTATTTACGAAGGCCATGTGAAGATATTGGTGGAATTTCGGACAAGATATGTGTATCACGGAGTACCTACATCGCCGTATATCCATTATCATGATGGATATATGGATTGGTACAGGAAGATTACTCGGCGATTCATCAGCCCTGCTAGCGCAATATTACACATGAGTGTAAGTCAATTTAGCTATGTTAAATAAAGATATTGTCTATTTCAATTTTAATAGCGATGTTCCACAATGCTAATGATAATAAAATTTTATTTGTAGGCGGATGTTGTTGAGCATATACGCCACAGGTCTTCAGACATTTCAGAAATTCAGAATTTGTCTCTGGTTGTACTTGGGTTCGCCGGCGAGCAAAGACGGTACCTAGGTCTCCGCGACAGCCAGCCACCTGTGGGACTGGCGGAGCACATGACATACGATCTTCCTCAATCAGAGAGGGTATCTGTCGTGAGACGCAAAATCACCCTTTTCAACAAGCGGCAACCAATACCCCGGCCTGAGCCCGTACCTGGTTATCAAGTGGAGCCCATGGTTTGGGAAGATTATCGGTCAAGATCGCAGATTCCAGCAAACACAATGACGTCTCTCAGCATGGATACCTCCGCCTCTCATCCATTCTCCCAGCACACAGATTTTGGCACCCCCGGCTCCGCTTCCCAGCCGTCCCACCAGCACTCGAGTTACGGCCTAGCCCACACTGGGGTGCCGCATTCCCAGCTGTTTACTCCCCCTAGGCAGAGGTATTTGTTTATCTTAATTTGTGGTGTTAATTATGAATTTTATTACAATATGTTCAATTGATTTGATTTCATTATTATATAAATTTTTGGTTTTGTTATTAGGGGTGTTCTCATTGGAGACGGTACAACGGCAGCTAGGTCTGTGCAGCCGTTTT
The DNA here is from genome assembly GCA_963995505.1 of Hypericum androsaemum. Taxonomy (NCBI): domain Eukaryota; kingdom Viridiplantae; phylum Streptophyta; class Magnoliopsida; order Malpighiales; family Hypericaceae; genus Hypericum; species Hypericum androsaemum. The sequence goes on from OZ023185.1 coordinate 2,607,665, forward strand.
CTTACGGACTAGGCCCTTCCGGATCGGGTTTCGGCGTCGCCCCCTCCGCTGCTCATCCATTATTCAGGGAAAATATATTTGGTTGGCCCCAAACTGGGGCTGATACGTCCGACATGCAGTCCAGTTTTGGTTTGACCCGGTCTGGTATACAGACATCCCAACTATTTGAGACACCTACACAGAGGTTGGTTCTCTACAATTTGGTGTGTGTAAATTATGAATTTTATTTAAAAATTTTGAATTGATTGTATGGCTTTATTGTGTTGATAACATAATTTGTTGATTTTGATAAATTTGTATGATATTTTATAATAGGACTTCGCCACGTGATACTTCAACTCATGGTAGTGGTGACTCTTCATTTGACGATCCAACCGATTTTGAGGATGAAGAAATACCTCTGGTCCGGCGTCAGCCTAATCGGGGAGCTAGAGAGGCTGGTGTGCGATGTTTTACAGGAGGACACCTGAATGTGCCTGGAAAGGGAAAGGGGAAGGCGAATGCTCGCGCAGATAAGCATCAAACGGAGAAGCCTCAGAAGAAGAAGAAGTAGTTTATACTTCTGTACTAGACATTCGTTGGATGCTTTTATGACTGTATTAACTTCACTTTTTTTATGATTTGTGTTTTAGTTCTCGAAACTTTTCAAACGTTATACCTTTCTAGATAAGTATGCCGTCAAGATATTAAACAAAGTACTGTATAAGGAAATACGACATGACAAAACTAAGAAGTGCAATACTAAAATAGGATGACAACAATCTGAAATAACAGATAAAAAAATGTCTTTATGTTTCTCAACACGTTGCCACAATTATCATCAGAATCCCCGGTAGGGACATATTTGCCACTATTCCTTGAAAACTCGTTTAACATTCTCGTGATCAACACTGAAATGTATTCGATTTTCTTCATACGAGACATAAATCTGTTCAAAAAATACTTAATTAGGTCAATGATTATATTAAAATAATTTACTGACGACGATGTAATGATAATATAAGCTTACATCTTTCACTAGCAACACACATCCATCACAGTAGGTACTCTCAATGTCTTGTAAACTCCCCGTGATTTCGCCAGTAGGATCCTTCATAAATTTATAGATATGAAGTCTTTGATAATTAAAAAATATGATTAAGAAACAAATAATACATTATATTATAATACCTAAAAAACTGCTCGGAAACTATTGCCGTATACATGTTTCTTCTTTTTCACGTACAGAACCATCTGCAAGTCTTTTAGTTAACAACAACATTACTTGCAAATTGCAAAATTTTCATATATGTACAAATGTTACCTGTGGAATTGTGATGCTTTCAGAGATTGTTTTTACATCCTCAATAGATACTCCATCAACGTTAGCTCCATACATCAAACCTAAAAAATTTAAAATTAGATACTCCATAAATGTAAGTAACAAGTATGTATAAGTATTTTCGTAATACCGTGAGATAGAACAAATTCAATAGCTGTTGTCCATGGTTCATTGTTGAAAATGTCATTGGCTTTGCGGTCTGCTTCAGCTCGTATGGCTTTCCTTCGAAGGGCTGATTTAGCTTCAGCTTCCTTTTTATGCAGCTCTAACCTCTTTTGTTCTTGGAGCCACTCAAAGGCCTCTGAGCCATATAGTGCCTTCAAATCGGCACGACGTCCCTCAGGATATGGTGCTGGAGGATAAGGACGACGACCATCATAGGATGGTGCTGGACGAGTTTGTTTTTGGGAATCTTCATCAGATTCTCCATTTTTCTTGAACACTTTGACCACGTTCTCATCAGTAATGCTAAATAATTTGTTGTTCGGGTATGGGGACGAGTCAACTTTTACCTGTTGAAGAACCAGAAAATCAGTAAACAACTATCTGGGACTATTGAGAAAAAAAAGGATATGCTCACATTTTTAAGATACAACACACATCCAGCTTCAACAAGACCGGTAGAGTCATTTATGGTACCAGTAATACTGCCTGTAGAATCCTGTAATATATTAAAAGTTTAAAAAATTTCTCACATAACATAAATATTTAAGAATAAATAAAATTCTTTTAATTGTACCTTTAATGTCGCAAGTGCGCCAATTCTGACACGCTGAAAACGGGTCACCTCTACAACCATCCACAAGAAAATACAAAATATTTGTTATAAAATTGACTATGATGCTAACTCAAATTCAAGGATAATGTAAAATTTCTTACCGACATAACTGTAGTACCACTATAGGTATTTTTGAAGCTCTGAATACTTGTCCCTTTAAAACAGGTTCCTATCATCATCTCTGTAAAATAAATTAAAATTTAATAAAAATATTATGTGATCCAATATAGAAATACAGAATACCTTCAACTGTCAGAAAGTCCATGGCTCTACTCCACGGTTCTGGATCTCGCTTGACAAGCTTGTAATAACAGTTGCTTTTGGTAGGTTTCTGAGGAGGGACTTCTGATCTATCGTTGGATGGCCTCTGTAATCGTTTGAAAATATACCCAAACTTAGAACCACATAGAGCATTCCAATCGATTTGAGGATGCTCTGGCTCTTCGTTATCATGTGCGATTGGCTCTTTGCCACTTCTCCTCATCGGCACACCTGAACAAATATGACAATAAACATATACATAAAATGTGTAATGCGTCATTATTCTGCTAAGATAGAGTAACTTAAACTTCAGAATGTTACAAAGAAACTCAACACAACCCACATAGAGTTTCACAAAATATTATAAAGGACAATCCTTTCAGTTCAAAATTAATTACAATTCAACGTCCACGACGGCGTCTACTCGTACTTGCCCCTACGGATACAGCTGCCGCTTTAGCTGCTTTAGCGGCTCTTGCCGCCGCAACTGCTCTTATATTAGTACAATTGGCTTTTGTGTGACCCCTTGCTTTCCAGAGCGTACAGCGGACGAAAGGCACTGTATCCATTTCATTATGTATGCGCTTCCGTGGCTGTCCTCTACCCCTCGCTAATCTTTCATCTGGAATGAGCCTTACAACCGTTGGATCTTCAGGATACGGCCAATATTTAGGATTGCCCAGAGGAACAAACTTCAGTTGGTAGCAAGCTTGCGTGGTTTCCAGGCGATAATACTTATCCACAAATATCTTGTAATCGATGCCAAGTTTAGTACAACACGCCATCACATGTGAGCACGGATAGTGGTAAGCGTGGAATTTGCCGCAGCCACAAAATCTGGTGGAAAGATTAACTGAATGCTTTCTGTCCCCCTTTTGTCTTCTCATATCGTACCCAGTGCGAACTTCGTACGATCCAACTGTACTGTCAGAAACTCGCACTCTATGTCCATTGGCCTTTCCCTCCCACCGCTCCAACCTGTTTAGGAGCTTCTGTGACATCAATATTTTGCCAGTACAGCTCTCTTTCATACACTTAGTTGATCTCTCTTCAAAATATTCGGTTAGCTTGTTAAATGTCTCTGCCACCAAGGCCGTCACCGGTAAATGACGAACTTTTTTGAAGATCATATTTATGCACTCGGCAAAATTTGTCGTCATGTTACCATATCGGCGTCCGCCATCCCACGCTAAGCTCCACTTGGGCAATTCCTGTTCATACATCCAGTTGAAGACCTCCTGGTCGACATTCCATATTTCTCGCATGTTAGCTTCCAACTTCCACAGTTGAGCTTGCATTCCTACAACCAACATAGTAAAAATATTAAATGTGGAGTAACAACTTGTAAAATAGTTTTAGACTACAAAACATTTGTGCATGTCACCTGCAATCTTCATGACATTCCTCATGGCGTCATTTTTGAAGTGTTTGTTAAGATTGCTTGCTACGTGTCGAAGACAATATTGATAGGCGGTATCACTGTCTTCTCCCCAACCATACTCCGTATCCATTGCCTTTAATATGCCAGCATGTCGATCAGAAATAACTCATATTCCATGTCGGCCAGGCGTGACGTGCTTCCGGACTTGTTTCATGAACCACGGCCAACTATCCGTGTTCTCACCCTCTACCAGAGCAAATGCTATTGGAATTATAGCATTATTACCATCAATTGCAGTGGCGATCAGGAGGACATGTTTGTATTTTCCATACAAGAACGTTCCATCAATCTCCAAGACAGGCATGCAATGTTTGAAAGCTTCAATGCAAGGCTTGAAGCTCCAAAAAACTCGCTTAAAGATCTTTGTTCCAGGCATCAGTGCTTCCACGTAATGGTCGTAACCAGAGAGGGTGTGATAATATTCCCATTCAACAACAGTTCCAGGATTATTTGCCTTGCATGCTGCAAACCATTGCGGAAGGCGATTGTAAGATTCTTGCCAATCCCCCCCATAAATCTTGAAACGCCTTCTCTTTTGCCGACCAAGTCTTCGTATACGAGGGTCTAAACTTCATATGGTCGTGGATCTCTGACCTTAAAGTGGCCACACGAATTTCTGGTTGTTCCTCTACTCGTTTCTTAATAATTTGTGCAATGAAAGCAGAAGTGAGTTGTTTATGATCCTGCGACTTTCGTAGGCGACCACAGGTATGGGGGTAGGTGTGTTTCACGATTTTCCATGGACTGAAAAGTGTGCCCCTTCTTTCCTGTGAGACACGGATCTCCCATTTGCAATCATCCGTCTCCCATTTTTTACACTTCACAGAAAAAGTTTCTGGCCTTGTTTCTTTTTGGACAAACTCACGCCCATCGTTCATTACGAACGCCTCGATCTCCCTCTTTGCATCAAATTTGCTCTTCCAAATCGTACCCTCTTTCAACAAACCAGAACAACTTCCATCTATTGCTCGGTCGCAATCCCATTCTTCACCATAAACAGTCATCGATGATTGTTCACCGGGATCAGTTAGAGCGAGTTCACCGTATTGTTGTTCTCGGTATTGTTGTTCCTCTTCTTCTACTACTTCTTCTTCATCTTCGTCTTCTTTTGCTTCATTTTCGTCTTCTTCTGCTTCGTCTTCGTCTTCTACTTCTTCTGCTTCGTCTTCATGATCAAAATTGTATATGGCATATAGACCCGTCTCTCTAGGATCATTTTCAAACCAATCAAATATTGGTTCATGAGCAACATCCATCCCCGTTGACGTACCAGCTTCAACGACAAACGGGTTGTAATTATTAACCCTCTTTTCCACAATGATTGTAAGCTTAATCTCCTTCACCATTGGTCCAAAGAAGTTAATCATGGTCTCCAGCATTATCCTAACATCTTAATCGTCGTTAATAAACATTGGACCAAATTGTCCTCTTCCAAATGGACATCTAAATATCAATGACCCAAATTCTTCATTTGGACCTATTGAGATCTTTTCGTTAACTTTTTTCCGCAAGATATTGTATCTAACAAATGCTGCATGAAACTTCAACTTCTCTTTCCCACCACCTTGGTAATCAAAACCGGTTTCATTGTTGTTGAAAATTACTCCATCGTATTTCAACTTTATTCTTATAACCCGGTTAGCCATTATGAATACTACAACAAAAGAAAACAGTATGCAATTCTATATTAGCAAAACAAAACATAATTTATATTAACGAAAATATCATATAAACATACATTCTTCTCCATCAATTTTTTGGTCCGAGACCACCTTAAGAACTAGATGAAATTTAATCGGACTGGCAGGGTGGTCACTTTTTGTACTCGACCATCCGGAATTTACCAAGAAAAAAATCACTATCTGACCGGTCGTTCTGGTCGGATTGGTCAGACTAATCAGACCGGTCGGACCAATTAGAATTTACCAAAAAAACGCACTCATACTCTAACCGGTCCGACCGGTCCGACCAACCAGTCTGGCCATTGGGGTTGGTCAGTTTATAAAATCCGCACACCCACAAAATTTTAAACAATCAGATATCACACTCAAAAAATAGAAGGAATTAATAATTTCAAAGCTAAAATATACTAATTATTTTTAATTAATGAACAAACTCTACATATATACCAAAATATTAAAGTAAATTAATTTACCTGGTTTTGGGCAGGGTCTTCTATGGTATGCAGGACGTCTTCGTATGGATGACAAAAGGCCTCTGCGAGATATCCATTATATAGGCTATATGATCGACCAAGATCCGACCAAAAAAGTCGGATCTTGGACCAATATGATATATTCGACAAAAAATGTCGGATCTTGGTCATATCCGAAATCTCCTGTTCAGATTTCGGATGGGGCTTATCGACCAAGATCCGACTTTTTTTGTCGGATGATATATCCGACTAAAAAAGTCGGATCTTGGTCATCCGACAAAAAAAGTCGGATCTTGGTCATCCGACAAAAAAAGTCGGATCTTGGTCCAAGATCCGACTTTTTTTGGCGTCCGTGCCACGTGGACACCGTACCCGCAATACTTTCAAATCGGACGCTTTTTTCACAAAAAGTGGTGAATAGTAACACCATTCAGAAAAAAAACCCGATGTTATCGGCCGTTCAAGACGGGCCCGCTTTTCCATAAACTCATCAAAATAAAATAGGGTAGAAAAAAGAAAAGAGGAGGAGCAGATCTGGAGACTGGAATCCACTTCTTTAAAAGTCAACTTATTGAACAAATTAAAATAGTAAGTAGTAAGAAAATTTAAATTATTTAATAAAATTTAGATTCAATTATTTTTAGAATATTATTTAAAAAATCACTTTTAAAATAGAGACATAAAAAAATGGAAAGGGTACGATCGCAAGAAAAATCCAAAAAAATGGGCTACAATTAATGCGGCCACAAAGGTGCTTCAGCTCTAGTAGGTGACGGTGATCGCTAATTCAATCCTTTTTGGAGAGGTGCAGTTAAAGCTGGTTTGTTTTTAAGGCAATCAGGGCATTGTCATTATGTGTATTTTATTTTTCTGGAAAAAGGACATTGTTATTGTGATCCGTCGTAGGAGGATTTTTTTAAAATGGTATTACTATTTATGGATTTTTATCAAATTGGTGTTACAAAAACACGTTTTCCGGATATGGTGTCCACGTGGGTATCCGAAATTTTTTTTTGTGTCGTGGACCAAGACACGAAAAAAATTACCGTTTCTACCGAGACACGGAAATTTTTTCCATTACCAAGAAACGGAAAGAATTTCCGTGTCTTGGTCACAAACGGAAATTTTTTCCGTTTCTTGGTCGATCAGGCTATCTATCCTGAATAGAGATTTTCGATTTTCTATTGACCAAGAATCGGAAAAAATTCCCGTATCTTGGTAACACAGCTCTATAAATTGCAGTTCACGCACACAAAATATTAAGCCAGAAAACAGAGAGAGTGGGAGCAAAATTGAAGAGAGAAAGGCTCTGAACGTAATGAAATTTTTTTGTTAAAATTAAATTGGTTCAGCATTAAATATATTTTTTAATTATAAATATTTTGTATGTTAGTTTATAATATATCTGTAATTATATTTTGAAAAATATATAATTAGATAATTAAATTTCGTAAATTGGTAGTTGATTAATTGGTTATGCATATTCCAAAAATTAATTAATTTTATTATTAGGTATGAAAAATTAATCTTATTATTTAATTTCAGAATTTTGTTATTATTTTTAATTACTGCATGACTAATATTCATTATCTATTGTCTAATAATTTTTAGTATTATGTGCAGATTAAATATATGGTGATTTGTTAGATCTGGAGATTTTGGACTAGAAAAAGTTTTTTAGGTTAGTTTTAATTATGAGTTTAATATAATATAATTGTTGAAATGAAATATGTATGAGGTAAGTTTTGCATGTTTTTAGCTTTGACGTCTACTTATTTATGCTTACATGTATTTAATTTATGCTTGCATGTACCTAATTTACGATTTCTACCAAAGAACCAGACATAAATTATTACGGCCAAAAGTCCAAAATTTTGCAATTAACTTAAATTGGTTTATGTGATTTGTGTACTTAGTCGAGTAGTTGAAGCTATTATTTTTTGAAATGGCAGCACTTAGTCGAGTAGTCAAAACTATTATTTTTTTCGATTTGTTTTACTTTTCTAAATTTTTGTAGTTGATTAATCTAAAGTTAAATTGTATTTTCTGAAATTGATTAATAGGAACCCTTCATATTTGTTGAATACAAAATTATATTATATTATATTATAAGGGAAAGTAATTTTGTTTTCATAATCAAATTTTACATAATAGAAATTTTATATGTAGATGTTGCTAGTTAATTATGTATTAGTTAGGAATATTCGGTAGTTCCGTGTCATTCTTAATATCTTATTTAACAAGCATTTTGTATCTTCTTCGTTTAAAAAAATATTGTTTACTGTTGTTGTAGTGTTAATAATGGCTATGCATGTCGTAAAAATAAAGTTGAAATACGATGGAGAGATTTACAACAATAGTCAAACTGGTTTTGACTACCAAGGTGGAAAAGTCACAAAGTTGAAGTTTTATGAAAATTTCTTAAGCTATGATATTTTGTGGAAAAGAGTAAATGAAAAGATTCCTTTAGGTCCAAATGAAGAGTTTGCTGGACTGATATTTAGGTGTCCTTTTGGAAGAGAAAAGTTTGGACAAATGTCTATTAACGATGAAGAAGATGTTAGGAACATGGTTCAGACCACGATAAACTATTTTGGACCAATGACGAGTGTGATTTTGCTAGCAATCATTGTTGAGAAAAGGTAGTGTAATGATTACAACCCATTGCTCGTTTAAGATTGTCAGTTCTTGAGTGGTGCTGATAATGACTATGAAGCTGGTACGTCCATGGGGATGCCCGTTGCTGGAGATAAACCAATATTTGATTGGTTTGAAAATGATCCTAGAGATATGGCTCCATATGCAACAAATAATTGGGATAATGATGTAGAAGAAGAAGAAGAGGAGGAGGAGGAGGAGGAGCATCAACAATAGCAGCATCAACTACTACTACAACAATACAGCGAACAAGGTCCATGAAATTTGGTTGAACAACAACACAAAGGAGTACCATATTTTGGTCAACTCCCTCTAACTGAGCCCGGAATACAATCTTTGATGAGTGTTTATGGTGAAGCATGGGATTATCATCATCTTCCCCCCCCACCCCGGGCATATGGAACGTGTGTGTCTCAGGCCGCCACCGCTCTACCAAAGCTGTAATAATTGCCACCTCGACAACGACTTGGCCAATGCACCTAACATCCCAGAAACCTGCCACCTTCATATAGGCTATAAAGGCCTCGTTCTGCACGGATGACTCCTTCCATTTTTTCCGGTAGATCTTTAACGCGTTATCAATGCTATTATCAGTTCCTCCCTGTATCTCAACGTGCCTATAAACGATGGACATTCTGGTGCCTTAATAAGGTCGCATCTGAGGGTCCTCCATCCCAAAAAATATCCCCGTATCGCTGTGAATCCATATATCTATACAACATAATAAACATACGAAAGCAATAACCTAATTAACAAATAAAAAATACAACATATAAAACATAATAATCAAATAAACACAAATATCATTAACCTGACGTTAATCAAATAAATATGCTGAATTAAATAATTTAACATTGCTACTTCAAAAAAAGGACTTAAATTTACTAATTTGTCAAATCCAATATAATTATTCAATTAACTATTACAAATAACATAATAAATTAACTTAATTAACGTGAATTAGCATTACAAAAATTAATTCAAAAATAGTGAAATAATTAACATAATTAACAACAAACAAACCGAAGGAAGGCAAGACGAGGACGGCAAACAAATCAAATCAATCTAATTAACCAAAAACTATTCAATTTAACAACAAAAAATTGTGAACTAATTAAACTAATTTATCATTAATTGAACTATTTATCAACAAAAAAATCAAATTAAATCAATCTAATTAACACTAATCAATATTGGTTAACTAATTAATCAACATTATCCCAAAAAACTAATTAATTAACATTAATTTAAACTAACCGATGGCGGGCGAGGACAGCGAGAGCGAGCGGCGACAGGGGAGCAGCAGGGCGAGGGCGACGATAGATCTCTACGAGGCGAGGGCGACCGAGGTGAGGCCGACCGAAATCGGCGAGCGGCGATCCAGATCCGGAGGGGGACGAGTATTGGTATATGTTTGACCAAGAAACGGAAAAAATTTCTGTTTGTGACCAAGACACGAAATTTTTTCTCGTTTCTTGGTAACGGAAAAAATTTATGTGTCTCGGTAGAAACGGTAATTTTTCCCGTGTCTTGGTCCGAGACACGGAAAAAAATTTCGGATGCCCACGTGGACACCATATCCGAAAAATGTATTTTTGTAACACCAATTTGATAAAAATCCATGAATACTAACACCATTAAAAAAAATCCTCGTAGGATTGCTATAATTAAATATCTACTTTTTATGTTGGGATAAGTTCATTTTAGTACCTTGTAGTTTCACCCTTTTTGCGCAGAGTACCGTGTGGTTTCAAATTGGTATTTTAGTACCATGTGGTTGACCTCCAATTATCCGGGCAGGTCCGGGGCAACTGCCCGTCCAAACCCACCCAAAATGACATCATTTTGAGATGACATGGAAGACACATGGCGAAAGACTTTCTTAAGTTAAAGCTGACGTGTACGTGATAAATTACCTATTCAGTCCCTAATTAATTAAAACTCAATAAAAATGAATCTTTGAAGCACCGACCAGACACAACCACTTAAACGACGCCGCCTCCCTCGTCTCTCAATCCTTCTTCCCCTTCCTCTCCTTATAAAATACCCAGAAAGAAAAAGAATCCCCATGGCGGAGATGCAATCCTACGAGATGAACAAAGTCGAGAGCCTTGATGAAATCGCCGTCGCTGCCGCAGTTACCGCTCCGATTAGCGCTGATCACGGTTGACAGAAGGTGACCTACCAGAAGAAGCAGAGGAAGCAAAAGCCGAGAGGAGTCATCTTCGGTGCTCCCGGTGCAACCTCGAGGAGCGATCCAAGGACAGGCGGTGCCAGATCCTTGAGTCGCAGCTGGCTGAGGAGGCCGGCGATGCCGTACCGACGAGATCGAGGCTCCGATCTGATGGTAATGATGATAGCGACGCGGACAACGATGAAGCGGCTGCTGGGAAGGAGAAGGCAGCGAAGGAGAAGAAGCCTAAGGTTAAGAAGCCGAAGAAGCCTAAGGTTACGATAGCGGAGGCCGCCGCGAAGATCGAGGAGTCCGATCTCCTGGCCTTCCTCGCCGATATCTCGGTACCTAAACTTCCTTCCTCTGGGATCATACGAGGGGCAACATGAGATACATTTAATGAGATTTGTGAATTATTTTGGGAAGAAGTTTTAAGGCGTGAGCTCGTCGCAGTTCTCGTGGGTGAAGCTGTTCCGGGAAAGTTCGGTCTCCAAATTTGCCAATGTGAGCATTTTTGTATATACGATTTGGTAATTAGGATTGAGTACTTTTATTGGGTTTTAATTAATTAGGGATTGAATAGTAATATACCACGTACACGTCAGCTTTAACTTAAGAAAGTCTTTTGCCACGTGTCTTCCACGTCATCTCAAAACGATGTCGTTTTGGGCGAGTTTGGACGGGCAGCTACCCTGGACCTGTCCGGATGGTGGTCAACCACAGGGTACTAAAATACCAATTTGAAACCACAAGGTACTCTGCGCGAAAAGGATAAAACTACAGGGTACTAAAATAAACTTATCCCTTTTATGTTTGTTTCGGTCACAAAATTCATTTATATTGTGGATTCTTTTTAAAATATTTCTTTATATTTAGGTGAATATTCATTTCAAAATCTTTACGGGTTTATTTTTAGTTAGATTTGGCTACAAAGCGATTTCTTCTTATTGTTTTATAAGCAAGCAAATTACGAATTTGTTTTGAGTAATTTAGAACTTACTATACAATTAAAAAATATACCACATCGTAGCTTTTTCAGTGGGTCAACTTATCGAAGTTTGCTCATACTGTTTGCATTCTTAATAATTTTAAAAATTTTAAATTAAATAATTATCTCGTTGATTGATTTAAGTGCTTATTAATTATTGTACAATTCATTTAATAGTGAGGTTTGGATTATATAGTTCAAAATTTTACTAATTGTGGAAAAGTGTAAGGTTAAAGCTAGAGCTAAAAATCGGAGCCGAGCTATGGAGAGAAGACGGTCATATAGAGAGAAAGAGTAAAGGTTGAGAGAGAAACTAAAGGTGAGAAAAGCATGGAGAGAGAAAGTATTTTTGGTGGGAAAAAGTTGTTCCCGTTTTTCTTTTTTTTCCTCTGTACACATCACTATATTTATACTATATTATGTACATATCTCACCACTCTATTCGTCCAACTAATATTCGACTTATCCAGCTGGCAACCCGGATGAAGGTCCGCGTGTCGACCTGTTTGCCCGTTTTCCTCCAACGTTCTTCTTTTCCTCTTTCTTATTTAACTTAAAACCAACGCGCGGATTTGGTTGATTATTTTCATTATGATCCTCCAGATTTGTCATTTCTTCACTTTGATCCTCCGGCTCCAAGATCTCAGCTTCATCATTGTAGCTTATCGCCTTCAACACCCCCTCGTAAGTTGGACTCTGAATATCCAAGAGTCCCAACTTACGAACCAAGAATGCAAAACGTCGAACGTACAATCCATTTGCTAGAAGATCTGGCAACTGAAATTCTGATTTGACATAGAAGAGTTTAACCTTTCCAGCTTGCACCTTTTCCCTTACATAATGGTAATCTATCTCTATATGCTTTGTTCGCTCGTGAAACACCACATTTTTAGCTATATGAATGACCGCTTTGCTGTAACAATAAATTAATGCTAGTCCAGAATGCGCACACTTCATATATCCCAGTAAGTATAGGACCTATTGAATCTCTCAGGAGACTGAAGCCAATGCCCTATATTCTACTTCAGCTGAAGAGCATGACATTGTTGCTAGCTTCTTAGCTTTCCAGGATACAAGGGAGTTGCCAATGTACACACAATAACCTGTCACAGATCGCCGAGTATCAGGACAAGACCCATAACTACTATCTGCATATGCCTTAAGCTTCCCATCTAACTCAACTGGATAATAAAGACCCAATCCTGGAGCATTTTTTATGTATTTCGGTATATTATAAGCTGCGCTCAAGTGTATATCTGTTGGTTTGGTCAGATATTAGCTCAATTGCTGCACTATGAAACTGATGTCAGGACGTATTATCCCCAAGTATAATAATTTACCAATGATTCTTCTGTATAGACTTGAATCTTCAACTATCAACTTCCCATCTATCGTCTCTTTGTATATAGGCTTCCCTTGTTGATCATATGCAAGGACATCCAATAATATTCCTACTTCTTATTCTAGTGATGTACTTGTATCGATAGGGGATTGTGTAGGCTTGCATCCCCCGGTAACCAACATCTTATAGTATTTCAAGTGCATACTTTTTCTGACATAGGTGGACACCTTTATTGTTTCTAACCATTTCCAGTCCAAGAAAATACTACAATTTGCCCTAAGTCTTTCAGCTTTAAAGTCTTCTCCAAATGATCTTTAGTAGCATTGATATGTTCTCTGAGGTACATGCTAGTATAATATCGTCCACATATACCAACAGAGCAATAAAAGACTACGTATCTGTAATACCATACTCCATTAATCATATGTTTCTAACTTAAGTGAAGTATACTTAGTCGTATTGAGTCTATTGACCTATTGGATTAGTATTTGGAATTGCATTGCTATGTAAATAGAGTGCGAAAGAAAATTGGAAGGAAAATATTCGGTATCTCAGACTACCTCGGATGATTCCAAGCATGGTATGATAAATTGATTATAACGTCTTCACCTGGGATTCAAAAGAGATGATTCAAATGGTATTGAAAGGAAAGAAATGGATTTATAAGCTTTGGAAGACATGGATTTTTCATGCTAGTAATTTGGATCAAGCCTAGCAAGTGGTTAAACAACTCACTTGTATTGTCGATTCTTAAAATACTTCGGTTGGACTTTTTGGTCTTTACGTCAACAAGGATTCATATTTCTACACCTTTATGAAGTTGGTATAGACATAATTTGATCTTCTAAGGATTCTAGATCAAACTTAACAAAGCCTACTCAATTAATTCACAAGTGTTATGAAGATAGTTAGATAAATTTGGACAGCAGTAGCACTACTTGGTAAATTAGGCACAACTTTCTCAATATTGTTTCAAATTTGATAAATAAATATGATTCGAAAATTAGACACATAAACCTACAATTGATATGAAGATATATTTTGACAAAAAGCAACAAAAGTTGGTAAAAAATGGGATCCAAATTACTAAATTTTGATTGGACCACATGGGAGGTGTAACCAATTACAAACTAACATTTTGTCTTCCTTACAAATTGACACAAGGAACTTGATGGAATGGATGCTAATCCATCTAGGAACCTTATAAAGTAAGGAAATATCCAGAAAAATGAGGAACCAAAAGGTAAAAGGTATAAACCGAAATAGAAGAGAAAGAGGAGAGAGAGAGCAAGAAAAAAGAGAAAGAAGCATGGGAAGAAAGAATAGCTTGGTAAGTTATGTTCTCCTTCGAATTGGACTTTGGAGTATTCATGAAAGTTGTAGACGACTTCAAGATATTTCTAACGGTATATCATATGTTTTATTTGGATTAAGAAATCAATGGAAAATTAATTTTGAACTACAGACTGATTACTGCAGTATTTGATTGAGCAAATTTTAGAAGAAGTGCTTGGTAAGCCTACTTGGACTCCGAATTGGACTTTGGTTTCTTCATACAGATTGTAGATGACTCAATAAAATTTCTAAAACCATATCCCACACCCTATTTGGATGAGGAAAGCATCCGAAAAGTTGGTTGCAAGACAGACAGACTGGCTGGGTTTGGAATTGAGGTGGTTGAAGAAGATGTGATCGGTAAGCATAGTTCGGAAAGGAAATGGAATTTTTATGAAACATAAAAGTTATAGAGTACTCAAATACCTTTTTAAAGCTATATTATTATCTAATTTTGACAAAGGAATCAGCCCAAAATTATTATTGCAAAATAGACTGACTGCTGAGTTTTCAAAAATAAGGTGGTGTATGAATAACGAATTGGTAAGAGGTTCTTTGAAGTTCTAATTTTTTTTATGGACTTGGTATGATCATGAAATAATAGGGGAGTAGTGTATTGATGAAGATATAGACTTAATTTTGTACGATATTGAGTTATATGGGCTATTTTCCATAGTTAGAGGTGATTAGACTTATCTTGTGCTTGGTGTGGATTGGGTTGGCTAAAACAGATTCTTTTGTGAACTTCAGGTCATGAACGAATGTTGTACAGATTATTTATTTGTGAATAACTGAATAATGGACCAAGTAATGAAAGGAATTGAGCTTCTTTGATGACTTCGAGCTATTTCGGAAGTTGGTTCTCAATTGTGCCTAGTTGGTTATTTTTAAGAGCTGAAAGTAATTTGCTTGGGAAGTGAGAAACTGACCTCATTTTGTATATTGGGATTGTTATACAGAGCATATAAGACTTTCTTAAGGTTCTTGATGAAGGAAACAATCTTGAAAGAATGGTTGGACGAAGGTCAAAAGTGAAAGGAGAATAGAATCAGAGAGTGGGCATTCAGCGAATGGTCTTCAATTGTGTAAGCATATAGATCATGACAACTTTGGTTTGTTTGATATATGTGCATATTTCAGACTTAATTATGTGCGTCTCATACATATGAGTTTGTCTATGAATTGGTTTTGTGCATATGCGATTTGTTTGGTATTAGTTGGATTGGTTGGTAACGTGTATGTGGCTAGCTAGAGAAAGTGTTTCCTAGCTTGGGGCCAATTTGTGAGTGTATGACATGTCCATTTCTCTTGGATATGGGCTTGGACCTTTGATTATATGATGGGTCAATTATGTTTATTTCTGGTGAGAAATGGACAGGTTTTCTCGTGCTAACCGTGGATGTTAGCTTATGTGCACATAGACTGGGGATAAGTGGTTGCTTTTTAAAAATCTCATAATTAGATTAAGCGACCACTAGTGTATAAGACTGATATAACACTTGAGAGAATTCGGGTGGCACGGCTGTAGTAACCAACTCCCGCCTGTATCATAAATATGTTTTAGCTGACTTGCGTGAGGATTAACCGAGTGGCGTATACAAAAACTTACTGCCCTTCTAAGTTGTGAAAAAAAAAGTTTGAAAGGAATGGGAAAGGAAGGAAGAAAAATTGAAATGCGGAATGTGGAATGTTAAGGTGGAATGTGAATGAATGCTGGCGGAAGGGCAGTAGTCAGGTAAATAATTGGAGTTGATGTTCCCTCCGGCCTGACTAGGATGGAGCTTGAGGATCGTTATAGGTGTACAATCAGAGCAATAAAAAGTTGTAAACCAGCCTATCGACATCTAAGAGTGAAGACCCAAGTGCCATGCAAGTTGAGTGCTAACCATGCTAACCTAAAATATTTTGGGATGAGGCCAAGCTAAACAGCACTATAAGTGCCTTAATATCCAGTCATGCCTGGTGTTTATTGATGTTGAGTGTCTAGTAGTCTTCACCGCTTTTTGAATGATTAAAATTATGGAGAACTACTTTAATTTGTGGGCTGGACTTGAATTATAAATTTGAATTGGCATGAGGATTCCTAGGGATAGTCTGTTGTTGATGATTTATTAAGTCAGTGTAGTTAAAATGCAAGTGCTCGTGTTGACAATATCTATTGGCATGTCTATATGTTGAGTGATGTGGTTTGTTGTCTTGAGAGTTGAGTCTTTAGTCTTTTGAGTCTAAGTCTTAGTTTCAGTCTTGCTTGAGGAAAAGCAAAGTTTAAGTGTGGGGATGTTTGATGTGTGTCTAAAACACGCATTAAATGCATAAGATTTTGAGTCGTTTATGCACGTTTATCTTTAGTTTAGTATCATTTTAGTAAACAATTGAGTTTTTGGTGACTAATGAGTCCTTTGTGCTAAATTGTAGGAAAAGGAGGCAAATTTGGTAAGGAATTATACTTGAAGAAGGAGTCCAGTAGAGATAGTTAACTTGCAAGGGAATTTTGGTCAACTTTGGAGCCAAATCAGAGGACGCGTATTTGACATACAATTGAAGATATTTCTTTCCTCTTTCCGTGCATATAAAAAACGCCTAAATCAGAGATTGGGAAAGGAAGTTACGACCAAAATACTGAAGGCTGGTCTGACAGATTATTATCAGCGAATTTTAAGGGCCAATTTTGGAAATTCGGTCATCTGATCCCTTAGGACACTGGGGACGACCCATTAGGTTTTTACACTTAGGAGGGCTTATATATAACCCTCTAGACTTATTTTAAGAGAACTTTTCATTCCAGAGAACATAACCTATTTTACTTTGTCTTTGTCACGACTATGAGGAACTAAACCTCTAGGTAGATTTGAGGGAGGAGACCCAAGGATTTGGTTGTGAGGATCAGGTTTTATTAATCTATCTCAGTAGTATTTACTTATTTTCTTGTGCTTATTATTGTTCTTGAATGGTTTGCGTTTGTGAATTTATTCTTAAACATATTTGCCTTTGATTCTTGATTTGCGGTTGCAGTTAGGAATTGAACCTAGGAGCAAGGTTAATTCAGCGAGGAACGGTCGTTACCAAACTAATTAACTAAGAATAAGTAAGGCTAGTTTGTAGATACCAAAGTTTTGAGTATAATCGCTAGGAGTAGGACATCTATTCTTAATGCTATTATCTTATAGAATAGAAATCGATCGATATTCTGTCTATTAGGTGATAAACAACTAGTTAGGCGGTTGTTTGGCTAGTTGATTGTTGGATGTTTGTGGTCTCTTTGCGGTTACGGGAGATTTACACCTACTTGCTGCATGTGTTTGATTATCTTTTGTGATCCAGTGATCAACCAACCTGTCATGGTACTCCGATCTCGAATCTGCCGCTTTTCTCTTATTGATTTCACTACTTCTACTTTCTTTTGTGTTCGTTGATTTCGTACAACTTTGAATCCACAAAACCCCCTCTTTTTACTTTTGTGTTATTAGTTAGATTAATTGAGTATTCGTTCCTCCTTGGATCTGACTCGGTATCTTCCCTTGCTTACTACAAGTTTGTGAGCAACAAAAAATATCAGTTTATTTTGAGGAACCTCGACACGCTCGTCAATAGGCCATGTGATTCTATTGCACTACCAATCACTCTCGAATTGATTAGGTCCTGGATCAAATAAAAATTTGCCTGAAAACAAAGTTGAAAAAGAAAAGACATGGTCAACTTACTAACAGATAAAAGATTGAAGGCAAAGGAAGACACCAATAAGACATTGAACAAATATATGTTTTGGAAAAACTTGACAGTACTGCGATGGGTGGCAACTGTCTTATGGTTGTTTGGCAGTGTAACAACCACATTTATTGACAGGATGAAAGTAAATAAAGAACTGAGAAAAATAAGCAATATGATCAGATGCACCTGGATCTAAAATCCAAATGCAGGCAGAGGTTCTACTGGCACAAGCTCTATGAAATGAAAAAGAAAATGAAGTACCTGTGATATTAGTAAACTCTACTGAATTAACCTGAGGGATAGGGAGATTGGTGGCATTGTCTCGAGCTGATGAAGTTGAATATTGGATTAACTCAATGAGGCCAAAGTACTGTTCTGGAGTCAAAGCCAGTTTAGCTATACTCGAATTCACTTCCTCAATTTCATATGCAGAAACTTGATGAACCGAATGTGAATTAGTCCCTTTAAAACCAGAAGCAGAACTATCGGGTCGTGCTCCTGCATTATAGTTCCATTGTCCTGTACCAATCCCAGAAGAATTGCCTGGTCCAGAACAAAAATCATTGTTAGAAGTATTATTGGTAAACTTAAAATTCGGAGAAAAACCATGTTTCCTATAACACTTTTCAACAGTATGACCATCCTTCCCGCAATAAATACAAGTAGCTAGCTTGTTATTTCCATTCCAATGTTTTCTATAGCCACCTAAATTCACTGCATTGACCAACTTCACATCTGCACTAACATTAGAAACAGCATGTACTACAGGAGAAACATTCAGAAGTTGTTGCTTATATTGCAGAGCCAAGAACAAATCTCTATTCACATCAGGAAGCAAATCCATCAACATAATCTGAGAAGTAATAGTACTAAAGTTCTCATTCAACCCTATTAGAAAGTGAATAAGCTGATCATTTGCATGATACAAATGCGAAGTCCTCACTGAAGCACAATCTGCAGATCCTTTCTCTTTGTCCACGCATTGACACAGAGAGATGGGACGAAACTCACAATAATCATCCAATATAGTTCGAAAAGTCGTGAAACAATTTATCACAGTGAGTGCACCCTGATTTAAAGAAAACAAATACATCTTCAACCTAGCTATCTTCATGGAATCTCCTAAACATCCACGAAGATCATGCCAAACTTCTACATCAGTTTTTAAGCAACTAACACTTCGCCCAATTCCTGGTTTCATGGATCCTATAAGCCAACTCAACACCATACTATTGCACCCTTCCCAATCATCATAACTAGAATCATCTATTTCAGGAGGAATCACTGATCCATCAACCATAGGCCACTTCTTCTTTGACCTCAAATCATGCTTCATAGCTCTACTCCAGCTAAACTAGCATTAAATAGAGGCGTTACCAGAATTAGTGACGGATTCTCACTCGGGTGAAGGTAGAACAATGTATTCTCCAGTATACCTCTCAATCATAGTGTATTTTGAGTCATCGTCCCACGGTGACTGTCTTGAGAAGACGGAGTCGTCATCGTTACCCTATCGCAAGCTAATCACAATGGAAAGCTAATCACAACTTGAAACGAAGGATCTACACTAGACTAGCTAATCACAATGGAAAGCTAATCACAACTTGAAACGAAGGATCTACACTAGACTACCTTCGTCTACCGCTCTGATACCATGTGGAAAAGTGTAAGGTTGAAGCTAGAGCTGGAAATCAGAGCTCAGCTATGGAGGGAAGACGGTTAAAGAGAGAGAAAGAGTAAAAGTATGAAGGTCCGCGTGTCGACCCGTTTATCCGTTTTCCTCCAACGTTCGTCTTTCCCTCTTTCTTATTTAACTTAAAACCAGTGCACGAATTTGTCTGACTATTTTCATTATGGTCCTCCAGGTTTGTCATTTCTTCACTTTGATCCTCCGGCTCCAAGATCTTAACTTCATCATTGTAGCTTATCGCCTTCAACACTAATATAACAAATACTATTAAAAAATTCACTTCTAAATAAATAAGATCCCACGAGATTCGTTATACATTTAAAAAAAATCAACCTAGGATGATTGATGATTCCTATGAATGAAGCTAGACGGTAGGCTAACCTTGACTTGTTCTTCCCTCTCCAGATAAAATCCTCCCTCTTACGGCCAACACAAGCAGGAAACGATGGCGGCAATGGATTTGGTCACCAACCCAGTTACCCTGGCGACCATAGCTCTGGTCCTCTCCTTGTTGCTGGTCGAGGTGCTCACTAGAAAGCTTCGAGCAAATCAGCAGAAGGAGACGACGAAGAAGAAGTATCATCCAATAGGAGGGACTGTGTTCAACCAGCTTCTCCACTTCGAGAGGCTTCACGATTACATGGCTCATCTCGCAAGAAAGCACCAGACTTACAGGCTGCTTGGCCCTTTTAGGAACGAGGTCTTCACCGCTGACCCGGTCAACGTCGAGTACATCCTCAAGACCAACTTCGAAAACTACGGCAAGGTAAGTTGCTATTAGTTAAACTCTTATGAATAAAAAAAATATTATCGGGAGAACCACCCTATTTGAAGTCGAGCATCCCGAACCACCCTATTTGAAGTCCAACAATGCTCGAGATTCAATTTCTTGCATATGAAAATTTTGACATAACGATAACGGGTTGATCCTGTGATCCGAGGCATAGAGAATCCGAGCAACATATTCCTCCGATAGAAGTTGGTTCGAGTGATTAGAGACCGAATTCCCTTAAACATGTCTGCACTGGATAATGCAGAAGTTGTTCCTACTTATAAGTTGAGAGCGGAAATACATGATTGAGCTCCTGACTGTAGAGGGTGATGTCTGATTCTGCTTGGAAATTTACTTGGTGCAGGGAGATTACAACTACAACAATTTGAGTGGGTTGCTCGGGGATGGAATTTTCACTGTCGATGGGGACAAGTGGCGCCAACAGAGGAAGATATCGAGCTACGAGTTCTCCACCAAGGTGTTGAGGGATTTCAGCAGTGTGATCTTCAGGAAAAATGTGGTCAAACTCGCTAATATCATCTCCGAAGCTGCAAATGCAAACCGGTCAATGGACATACAGGTTAGTCTTGAGTGAAATCCATATTCGAGTTGAACGTGCTTATGATCAAGCTTCTGGATTGTTCATGTAGGATATGTTTTTGAAGTCTACCTTGGATTCCATATTCCGAATAGCTTTCGGTGTTGAACTAGACAGCATGTGTGGATCAAATGAAGAAGGTGCAAGATTCAGCAGTGCTTTTGATAATGCAAGTGCTTTGACCTTTTGACGATATGTTGACGTTTCCTGGAAGGTTAAGAGGTTCCTGAAGTTTAGATCTGAAGCTGCATTGAAGAAAAATTTGCAAGTAGTAAACGATTTTGTGTACAGGCTGATTGATAACAAAATCGACCTCATGCGTAACTCGGCAAATGATTCCACTGTGAGAGTCTGTCCTTCGAAATCTAATTTTATACGAGTAAATATAGTCTCAAAACTTGTGTTTGTTGTTATTTGGAAGGTGCAGATGAAGAAAGACGACATTCTGTCGAGGTTCAGGCAAGTGAATGAGAATGAACCAAAATATTTGCGAGACATCATTCTTAATTTTGTTACAGGCGGGAAAGATACGACTGCAGCAACTCTATCTTGGTTCATCTACATGCTCTGCAAGCACCCGAATGTGCAAGATAAGATCGTAGAAGAAGTAAGACGAGTTACCAAGGTGAAAGAAGTAACAGATTTTGCAGAATTCGCAACCAGGATCAACGAAGATGCTCTAGGAAGGATGAATTATCTTCATGCAGCTATCACCGAAACCCTCCAGATTTTCCCTGCTGTGCCAGTGGTAAAACTTCAGAATTTTATCTACATGCATGTTCAAGTTTCTTGATGCAATTTCCAGCCAGTGTTTTACCGCAATGAAAACTAAAATTATATGCAAATCAACTGTAAATTTCCTAGTCTGCTGTTGATTTCTTCCCTATAATGACAGGATGCCAAACTTTGCCTTTCGGATGATACATTCCCTGACGGTTTTAGCGTGAGGAAAGGCGACGTGGTGGCTTACCAACCATATGCTATGGGCAGAATGAAGTTCATCTGGGGTGATGATGCTGAAGATTATAAACCCGATAGATGGCTAAACAAGGACGGAATTTTTCAGCCCGAGAGTCCATTCAAGTTCACAGCTTTTCAGGTGTGTTCAAGCCGAGACAACTTCAGTCTACCTCATTTAACCATTATTCCCCTGAGATGCTAAATCATGTTTCCTGGTGTGCCACAGGCGGGGCCACGGATTTGTCTCGGGAAGGAATTTGCGTACAGGCAGGTGAAGATCTTCTCTGCTGTCTTGTTGGGCTGCTTCAACTTCAAGCTAAGCGACGAGACCAAACCCGTCAAGTACAGGACGATGATCAACCTTCATGTTGATGGAGGTCTCCATGTCCGTGCCTCGCGCAGATGATCAAGTTAATCCAGAGTATCCACTAGCTAAATCAGTCTACATATGCGTATCACGAAGAAAGGAATCAATGTGTAAATTTGTCATGTGATTTGCAGCTTTTGTCTAGGTCTAATTTGTTTGTTAGGCTGCTGTTTTATCTTTGTGATGTTTTGGCTATTATTTGGTATCACGTCGTTAGCTCTGTCTGGATTGGATTTGTTCGATCACGGTTACTTTCATAAGGAGGCCCTTGTTGATCCGCACCCTATGTGTGGTTTGATTTATCTTTTCAAAAATTTCTAAATACTATTTTTTAAGTTGGAATTTTGATAGAATCGATGCATAAATCGGAATTCACATAATCCAATTTAATC
Organism: Hypericum androsaemum; assembly: GCA_963995505.1. Lineage (NCBI taxonomy): Eukaryota > Viridiplantae > Streptophyta > Magnoliopsida > Malpighiales > Hypericaceae > Hypericum > Hypericum androsaemum. The sequence goes on from OZ023185.1 coordinate 2,630,604, forward strand.
GGATGTTATCAGTCGTACAAGACGGGCCCGCGTGTAACTCATCAAAATAAAGTAGGGTAGAAAAAATCTTAGTAAAAGTAGGGTAGAAAAAAAGAAAAGAAAAGGAGCGGATCACTGGAATCAACTTCTTTAAAAGTCAACTTATTGAATAAATTAAATTGGGAAAAGTCCACTTAAGTACTGTGTATTATCGCAAAAAATTAAGTGAGTACCCTATAGTTTAAAACGTATCAATTGAGTCAAACTAATTCTAATTAAAATTAATTAGAGGCTCGGGCAGCAGCCCGAACCCTACCCGTCCTGCCCGAACTTTGTCCGGCCACCCGGATTAGCCACATCAGAATTTTATGTTGACATGGCGCCATGGCATCTCCTCTCTCCTCTTTCCCCTCTCTTTCTTCCCTCTATCCCAATCAAAAAATGTCTCCTTTTTTCCTCATCTCCTTCTTCGTTGTATCTCATCATCTCCTTCCCCAAAACCAAATAGAAAAAAGGTGGAAAAAAGAAGTTAATTTTCTGTCCTTATCTGCACCAAACGACAAATAAGTACTATTAATTAATTTCAAATTATTAACCCCGAAACCAAAAAAAATGGACTTTGTTCTCGAGCCGGTTGAGCTCCACCTTGACCAGATACGAGCCGAGCAAGGGCACCCCATGAGGCTGGTAGAGATGGAGGGCTTCCACGTCGTCCAGAACGTGTACGAGTCCCTCGACGTCAGAGTTGGAGAGAGAAGGAGAGGGAGTGTAGATCGGGATCGGAGATGGCGGAGGTCATCGGGGAGGAGGGGACGCTGGTGCCGGCCCCAGCACTGACGGTCTCAGGAGGGGATCCTTTGACGCCGACAACGAGTTTATGACTCCTCCAATGCTCGGATCCGATCAAGGTGAAGCTCAACCGGCTCAGGTGGAAGGACGCCGCAGTGCTCCCGGATGGAGCCGCGACAACCTTGTTCCCGTGGCGACGTCGGTCTGGTGGGAGAAATGTAGGGAACGACAGTGGTCTGGATAAGGAAGGAGCCGAGCTTGATCTTGCAGAAGCAGGGGGAAGACGAGGGGTGGACGGTCGAATGACCGGGCATGGACGCCACAGGTATCTTCAATGCGAGGTTGCCGACGGTCAGGCGAACGAAGGGGCAGGGGTCCATTGGAAAGAAAAGGAGAAGGAGAAGAGTACTAGGGGAAGAGTGGGTGGTGTGTAGTGGGGAAGAAGAAGAGGGATTGGCGTTTAGAAGAAGAAGAAGAAAATGATGATGAGAGAAGAGAAAATGAGGGAGGAGAGACGGTCACCTCATTAGAAAAATCTGATGTGGCTGGTCCACGTGGCAGGGTAGGGTCCGGGCAAGACGGGCAGAGTTTGGACAGCTGCCCGAACCTTTAATTAATTTTAATTAAAATAAGTTTGACTCAAATGATACTTTTTAAACCACATGGTATTGACTTAATTTTTCGAGATACTACAGTTTACTTAAGCTGACTTTTCCCAATTGAATTTGTGAGTAGTAAGACCATTTGAATTATTTAATAAACTTTTAGGTTCAAATTTTATTTATAAAATATTATAAAAAATCATTTTTAAAATAGAGCGGGCCCGATTATTCAGAGGTTCATAAGAAAAATGAAAACGGTACTATCGCAAGAGAAACCCAAACAATGGGCTACAATTAATGCGGGCCACGAAGCTGCTTCAGCTCTAACAGGTAACGGTTATCGGTACGGGCATTTATTTCCTTTCCTTTTCTGGGGAGGTGCAGTTAAAGTTGGTTTGTTTTTAAGGCAATCGGGGCATTGTTATGATCCGTCGTGGGATTGCAATAAATATCAACTTTTTATGTTTGTTTCGGCCACGAAATTCATTTATATTGTGGATTTTTTTAAATCTATTTCTTTATATTTAGGTGAATATTCATTTCAAAATCTTTACAGGTTTATTTTTTGTTAGTTTTCGTTACATAGCGATTTCTTCTGATTGTTTTATAAACAAGCAAATTACGAATTTGTTTAGAGCAATTTAGAACTTACTATACAATTCAAAAATATACCACATCGTTTACATATAAAAAAATTTTACCACATCGTATCTGTTTCAGAGGGTCAACTTTTCGTAGTTTGCATGTGTATTACCTGCACGTAGACAGAAAGACACTACGAAGTCTTACTGTTCATTGAGATTGGCTTTGGGCCTTTTCTACACAACTTAGGTGGGAGGCTAAGAATGCTCCCTTCCAGAGATTCGAGCCATCAGTAAAATATCACTCTGGAAGAGCTCAAATTCTAACCTTGTGTCAGGACCTACGGGCTAGGGATGGCAATGGGCAGGATCCGGGCAGGATCTATAGGACCCAGATCCTTACCCTCTTTTTAATTAGTGGACCCAGATCCTTACCCTTATCCTCTTTAAAAATAAGGATTCGGGCAGGATCTGGGTCCTAAAAAATTGGGCAGGATCAGGGCTACCCGCGGGTCCTTATTTTTTTAATATATTTAATTTTAAAAAATTAAATTATCTTTTGATAGTTTTCAAATAGCAATGAGACATTTTCATTCATTAAACATATCAATACAAAGAAATCAAAAAAATAAATAAATAAATGAAGTTGGGTAAGTTAAAATTGAGAATTTGGTTTGTAATTTTTGATGCTATTACTTGGGGCGTGTGGCTGCTTCGTAATGATATTATCTTCAATGAGGCGAGGTACGATAATGAGCTTCTCCTATATTTTGTGCTCTTTCATGTCCAAGAGTAGATCCTTTGGATAGATGCCTAGATCATTCACAATTAATCGTTGCTCACTTTCTTGATTAATTACAAGAATTTATAGGTCCCTCTTCTTTACCTCTTGAGGTTGAGGAAACGTTTTGGTCGGGGTGGGGTTATAACTGATGTAAATATCAGACCCTTTTATCTTGTCTTTCTTTTTGCGCTTCCTCTGTTTTGAACTTTTATTTTAATAAAAAATATTTACCTACCAACAAAATTGAGAATTTTTATTATGTCTAATAATTAATATACATGTATATTATTTTAATATTAATTTAAAAAATTCGGGTAGGATCAGGGCAGGATCCTATAGATCCATACCCATGCCCTTATCCTTTTAAAATATCAGGATCTGGGCAGGATCAGGGTCTAGACCCGGTCAAAGTCAACGGATCTTGGACCCTTCGGGTCTGGATCAGGGTAGACCCTCGGGGTAAGGGTCTAATTGCCATCCCTACTACGGGCCAAGGGACAATCTCAGGTGGACATTTTCTATGGGGTGTAGGCCTTCCAAAAGGTAACGGAGGCGTGCAAAGGTTTTCTCAAGCCGGACAGATATCTACCCCCAAGTACAAAGGCAGAAGGGAGCTTGACTGCAAGACTCACCCGTCGAGCAGGGTCAAAAATCGGCCTTAGTGATCTGACGGTGCCGAGTGGAAGGGCCATCGCTCAATGGATAAAAGTTACTATAGGGATAACATGATGATCTTCTCCAAAAGATCACATCGACGGGAAAATTTGGCACCTCAATGTCGGCTCTTCGCCACCTGGGACTGTAGGATGTTCCAAGGGTTGGACTGTTCGCCCATTAAAGTGGCACGTGGGTTGAGTTCAGAACACCGTGAGACAGTTCGGTCGATATCTGCTGTGGTCGTTAGAGCATTGGGAGGACCTTTCCTAGTACGAGAGGACTCATAAGGAAGTTTGAAAGGTGTCAAAATTTCACCAACAACTATTTAATACCGTTGCATTCCAAAGGACTTAACTCGAGACTCTTTAAGCTGAAACAACTATCTCGCTTATTAATTTAACTACTTATAGGTTATTGTACAATTCATTTAGGAGTGAGACTTAAGTTCACATAAGAATATCTTAGCTCAAAGTTTTTGAATATAAAAAATATTATTGAAAATATTTCTACTAAATAAGACGGGACAAGATTCAGGTTTTTTACCAATATGGTGCTACGGTACCAATTTATTACCAAAATGGTGTTACTATTGAAAATATTCCGAAAATGGTGTCCCTTTTCAAGATTGAAAAAAAAATTCGACCTAGGGACCCTAAGTCGAAATTTTTTTCGACTTAAAACCAAAATCAAAAAAAAATTGACTTCCATGGTCGAAAGATTATTTTCGACCTGAGACTCAAATAAAAAAAATTGACCAGGTCACTTTTTGTACACTCTCTCTCCTCCCTCCCCCTCTCTCTTCCTCTTTTTTTTCCCACCCTCACGCGCTCTCTCACTTTCCCCTCTCTCTTCTAGTTTTATTTATTTATTAGTCAATTTCATTTATCCTTATCTCTCTTAAATTCTCCAATTCTAAATCAATTCTTAATTTATTTTCAAAAAACATCAAATATTTATTTGTTCATGAAATTTATTTAAATAATTTGTCTACTATAAATGATATTTGTTCTACTTGAACAACATTTCAACTTAAAAAGGTAAAATTTATGTATAATATAAATAAATTATTTCATCCAGCAATATTGACTATCACAAATCAAATATTTAAAATTGTATTGCAAACGAGAAAGATTATTTTTGTAAATTTATTATTTTATTGTCCAATTTAAAATGGCTATCTACAATATTGAATCCAAATTCATATCATTTTTTATATATACAATTTAGAATCCGGACTCACTTGACCGATTAATTTAGATTCGACGTAGGTAAAATTTTAAAATATGGTAACATCATTTAAATAAATTTCATGAATAAATAAGCATGTAATATTTTTTTAAAATAAATTAAGAATTGATTAAAATTGTAGAATTTAAGAGAGACAAGGTAAATAGAATTGACTTTTTAATAAATACACAAAAAATAATAAACTAGAAGAGAGGAGAAAAAAATTAGAAGAGAGAGGTGGGGAGTGAGGAGAGCGCGTGAGGGTGGGGAAAAAAGGGGGAAGAGAGGAGGAGAGAGTGTGTGCCAAAAGTGACCCAGTCAAATTTTTTTTTATTTTGGTTCTAAGTAGAAATTTTTTTTCGATTTTGGTCCCAGGTCAAAAATAATCTTTCGACTATAGAAGTCAAAATTTTTTTCGATTTTGATCCCAAGTCGAAATAAAATTTCGACCTAGGAAAATTGTTTTTCAATCTTGAAAAGGGACACCATTTTTGAAATATTTTCAATAGTAATACTGGTAATAAATTAATACTGTATCACCATATTGGTAAAAAACCCACAAGATTCATGCTGGAATATGAAAACATACATTAAAAAAAACAACCCCAGGATAGTTGATGATTCCTATGAAGCGTGACGGTAGGCTGACCGTGTCTTGTTCTTCCCTCTCCAGATAAAATCTTCCCATCTCTCTCCTTTTCTCGACCTGTTTACTTACGGCCACAACAAACAGGAAACGATGGCGGCCATGGATTTCGTAACCAACCCAGTTGCCCTGGCAGCCATTTCTTTGGTCCTCTCCTTGTTGCTGGTCGAGGTGCTCACCAGAAAGCTTCGAGCAAATCAGCAGAAGACGACGAAGAAGAAGAAGTATCATCCAATAGGAGGGACTGTGTTCAACCAGCTTCTCAACTTCGAGAGACTTCACGATTACATGGCTCGTCTCGCAAGCAAGCACCGGACTTACAGGCTGCTTGGCCCTTTTAGGAGCGAGGTCTACACCGCTGACCCGGTCAACGTCGAGTACATCCTCAAGACCAACTTCGAAAACTACGGCAAGGTAAATTGCTCTTAGTTCAACTCTTATGAATAAAAAAAATATATCGGGAGAGCAACCCTATTTGAAGTCCGACAATGCTCGAGATTCATTGTCTTGCATATGAAAATTTTGACATAACGGGTTGATCCTGTGATCCGAGGCATAGAGAATCCGAGCAACATATTCCTCCGATAGAAGTTGGTTAGAGTGATTAGAGACCGAATTCCCTTAAACATGTCTGCACTGGATAATGCAGAAGCTGTTCCTACTTATAAGTTGAGAGCAGAAATACATGATTGAGCTCCTGACTGTAGAGGGTGATGTCTGATTCTGCTTGGAAATTTACTTGGTGCAGGGAGATTACAACTACAACAATTTGAGTGGGTTGCTCGGGGATGGAATTTTCACTGTCGATGGGGACAAGTGGCGCCAACAGAGGAAGATATCGAGCTACGAGTTCTCCACCAAGGTGTTGAGGGATTTCAGCAGTGTGATCTTCAGGAAAAATGTGGTCAAACTCGCTAATATCATCTCCGAAGCTGCAAACGCAAACCGGTCAATGGACATACAGGTTAGTCTTGAGTGAAATCCATATTCGAGTCGAACGTGCTTATGATCAAGCTTCTGGATTGTTCATGTAGGATCTGTTTATGAAGTCTACCTTGGATTCCATATTCCGAGTAGCTTTCGGTGTTGAACTAGACAGCATGTGTGGATCAAATGAAGAAGGTGCAAGATTCAGCAGTGCTTTTGATAATGCAAGTGCTTTGACCCTTTGGCGATATGTTGACGTTTCCTGGAAGGTTAAGAGGTTCCTGAATGTTGGATCTGAAGCTGCATTGAAGAAAAATGTGCAAGTAGTAAACGATTTTGTGTACAAGCTGATCGATAACAAAATCGAGCTCATGCGTAACTCGGCAAATGATTCCACTGTGAGAGTCCGTCCTTCGAAATCTACTTTTTTGTGAGTAAATATAGTCTCAAAACTTGTGTTTGTTGTTATTTGGAAGGTGCAGATGAAGAAAGACGACATTCTGTCGAGGTTCTTGCAAGCGACTGATAACGAACCAAAATACTTGCGAGACATCATTCTTAATTTTGTTATAGCTGGGAAAGATACGACTGCAGCAACTCTATCTTGGTTCATCTACATGCTCTGCAAGCATCAGAATGTGCAAGATAAGATCGTAGAAGAAATAAGAAGAGTTACCAAGGTGAAAGAAGTAACAGATTTTGCAGAATTCGCAGCCAGGATCGACGAAAATGCTCTAGAAAGGATGAATTATCTTCATGCAGCTATCACCGAAACCCTCCGGATTTTTCCTGCTGTGCCAGTGGTAAAACTTCAGAATTTTATCTACATGCATGTTAAAGTTTCTTGTTGCATTTCCCAGCCAGTGTCTTACCGCAATGAAAGCTTTAAATTATATGCAAATCAACTGTAAATTTCCTAGTCTGCTGTTGATCACTTCCCTATAATGACAATTGACAGGATGCCAAACTTTGCCTTTCGGATGATACATTCCCGGACGGTTTTAGCGTGAGGAAAGGCAACGTGGTGGCTTACCAACCATATGCTATGGGCAGAATGAAGTTCATCTGGGGTGATGATGCGGAAGATTATAAACCAGATAGATGGCTAAACGAGGACGGAATTTTTCAGCCCGAGAGTCCATTCAAGTTCACAGCTTTTCAGGTGTGTTCAAGCTGAGAGACGTTCGCAATTTAGTCTTTCTTTCTTATGTTGATAGATAAGTATAACCATGATCGGCAGCTCTACCTCATTTAGCCTATTATTCCACTGATACGCTACATCATGTTTCCTGGGGTGCCACAGGCGGGGCCACGGATTTGTCTCGGGAAGGAATTCGCGTACAGGCAGATGAAGATCTTCTCTGCTGTCTTGTTGGGCTGCTTCAACTTCAAGCTAAGCGACGAGACCAAACCTGTCAAATACAGGACGATGATTAACCTTCATGTCGATGGAGGTCTCCACGTCCACGCCTCGCGCAGATGATCAAGTTAATCCAGACTATCCACTAGCTAAATCAGTCTACATATCTTTGAGAAAGTGTTCAAAGTTCAAACTTTTGTGGCATTATGTGTAGCCGCAAAAGTCTGGCAAGTACAATCTGGTGCTTGGTCAAGAGTATGAACAATTGGATTCAACTTTGTGAGTTGCTTTAGGTGTAGAAGGAACGATATTGCTCGACACAAACATTGATGGAGGGCCTCCACGTCCAGGATTCAGACCCACCATAGATATGAACACTCAATCTAGGATATAGTTTCTGCAAAACCTATAAAACATTCATAATAGACACATTTTCTGCTAATTTCTCCCGGTTCGCTCGCTTATCGATTAACACTTGCACGTACCTATCTCTTTCCTTTGCCATGTACATCCAGTTGCATGACCTGCATTTTTAGAACACTTCCATACAGCCAAATGACAGCAACCATTAAAGTTCTTCGATCCAGCGAGCCAGAGCTCATGGGGCTGTCAGCGTATCTGATACCGACCAGTCAAACAGAAGACCAGCCCCATCACCTTAAATATCATCGATTCGTTCATATCTTCGCTCAAAAGAGCAGGCAGCTGATGCAAAAGAATCAGACATTCAGCATTCTAATGGTACAACAACTAGGTACCAACTAGTGCAAACCCTAGATGTGAAAAAAAGACAACACTATATAGCGGGTGTTAAATCCAAAGACGGGAGCTTAAGCCCTGGGCGGTTGGTCCATCCTCGTTTCTGGCGGTACGCATCAATGACCTCCAATCGAAGTCTCTCCTTGTAAGCACTTTGTAAAACTTTCTTCTTGGCCGCCTACATCGCAAAGACATCTCAATTCAGTTCTAAGCTACATACATACACACTTCAACCACCACTTCAAATGAATCAGATCGGGCACGGGATTACCTTAGGGATAGAAACCAGCTTGGGAGGAGCCTGGACGACTTCTCCGAATCTTATCCGCTCTCGTCCAGGAAACTCCGATTCTTCCTCCGCATTGGCGCCCTTCTTCTTCTTCTTCAGCTTCTTCGCTTCCAGAAACCTATCACCAAAGTTAGGGCAAACATTTAAACAACTGATGACGCTATTGCCTTGGCAGTTAATTCCTAGAGACTCACTTTTTCTTGCGCTCGCGGCGTTTGTCGCCGTATTTGGCGCCTCCCTCCAACGCCTCGAAGCGGAGGTCTTCGACTTGCCCACGCTTCCGTTTCTTCTTCTTCTTTTTGTCCTCTTCATCCCGCGCCTCGACTCCATCGTCTCCTTTGAACTTCACACGATCATCATCATCATCCTTGGAAGGGCGTTTCTGTAACTTCGCCTCCTCCGCGCCGCCGCCTCCTCCTCCTCGCTTTCTCTTCTTCTCTCCGCTACCACCACCAGCGGCCTCATCTCGACCTAAACACAACCAAAACGCAGAGGAAACGCTTGAAATTTTCCATTAAAAAAATAAATAAATGTGAGGAGAGAGAAAGAGGGGGAGAAGGCTAGTGGATTCACGGTGGTCGGGATTGGAGAAGGAGAAGAGCTTCCGGAGCTTGGAGGGGACGGCGTCTAGCTTGGAGAGGTCCGGTGGGGGAGGTAATCTGGTGTGGTCGTCTCCATGTGCCGCCTTGTAGTTCTTCTCTCTTCTCCTCTTTCCTTTCCCTCCCATCTTTTTCTTCCTCCTCGCCGCCTTCTGTTTGTTTGATTACCCTTCGGTTTATGGTGACCTTCCTTTCGTGTTGGTCCGTTTGGGCCGAATAACCGGATTTGGCCCATTCGCAAATGAAACGGTATTATTTAGGCCAAACGAATCGATTAATCCAAATTGCACGAATTTCTCCCAATAATTATTTAATATTGGATTATCCAGAACTCGAACTTGAGACCTCTTGCTTAAACTAAAATCACTTCTTCAAAATTGATCTAAATATTGATATTTCGATATCGCATTTCAGTGCACTAAACTTGAGTGCCACTTCACAATCTCTTGTTATAATGAAGGCAAAAAGTTAGACATTGGTGGCATTAAAGATTAGAGAGATTCTTTTTGTTACAAAGGTAGAACTTACTGGGTTCGTGTTCAACAAGCAAATACATGTACAGAAGGTACTAGGTCAATATCAGCTATTTTTCGTATCCCAATCAATCTTCTAAGAACAGGAGCTCGTCAGGGCAAAAAAATGAACAGCTCAAGATCTGTGTAGCTTGACTCGGCATTCCCAGCTGCATCATGCACCTCAACAGAAACAAAACCTGCAGAACCCGATCAGGTTGGCGAGCAGCTTTTTCCTCCGATGTAAGAGATACATGCGGTGCAACCCGTGAGAACATCTCCCTGAGCTGGCCCATGCTGCTGCCAAACTACAGTGGCATAGATCTCGAGAAACACCTCGAACGCGAAAGTTTCTCCCGCATCAGTCGGTTCATCAAGCTAAATTCACTGGTCTAGAACTATGATTTGATGAGAGGGCTCAGCCCATCGCCTTCCCAACCAAGCTTCAGCATCTGATCAACCATTTTCACACTTAACTACAAGCATCAGACAGGAAAGGTCCGAAACAAGTTAGCATAATCAATGGCTTTTCAAACATAATGATAGAAACTATTAATCATTCTTAAAGATTGTTCTATCGACAATGTAAGAGCAAAGCACCTTGAATAATCTACGTTCCGATACCATCGTAGAGCAGTAAATAAGAGGAAACAGGCAACAGGTACAGTACATAGGTTTGACAAGATTTCCAGGTTGTTACCATCTTCGGGATAGGCAGTAATCCTTTAGTGTGTAGTAACACAATGATTTAGCAATCAGAACACCAATTCAGGTACTGTAAAGTTATTTACCAATGGACCGGCTAATCCGAAAATAAAAATATTACAAAGCTTCCGCTACACTTACAGCTGGATTGGTGAAAATTATCAACTGTTTATCAACAGTTGACACCACCAGGTTTGTGTTATCATTGTTCAAAGCCATAGCTGTTATATCCTGGCCATCTCCGAGCCTCAACACATGAAACACCTGGAGTTCACAGCATCAAGTCTATAAGACCAATAGTTCATGTTAGGCCAAATGGCGTGCGAAGAAAGTTATTTTCAACCACTTTTACCTTTAATGAGTAAAGATCAAGAAAACAAATCGCAGGGGGGTGAACATCCAGATTGTTGCTTTTTCCAGTTCGATCAGAATCATAATCATCAATCTCTGACTTATTTACACTAAATTCCCAGTTGTTATCGTCTGTTCCACTATTCTGTAACGAATTCATCGCAGTCAAGGCAGTCCTTCCATCGGCCGAAAACTCAAAGCAGCTGACACTGCTGGAGAAAGGAAGTTGTGCCGTCCCAATTAGCCCACCATTGACAGAAAAGGCTGAAAGAGAATGTAGTGATCTGTTCCAGATCACAACAACCCCCTCAGCCGAGAGGCAAAGAGCATGGGCCTCCACCCCAACCAGCCTTCTCAGCAGGCGACCCTTTCTTACTGTATGCAAAAGCACATCCGAACTCTCCGAAGAAGAAACAACTATTCCGAGATCTGAACTGATGCAACAACTTAATATCTCTCTAAGATGACCGTGAAGGACGTGTAGAGGACCCTCAATACATCTTCTCCTCTCTTTGTCTTTGAGAGTACTTGCTAAACTACTTGTTGAAGGTGATACATCAGGGCCCGTGGAAGGTTCTGAAGTGCTGGTTGAACGTGAAGTAGATGCCCTGTTTATTTTCCAGAGCAATAGAGTAGCATCCTTTGATCCTGTGACAAGATAATTGCTGTCTGGCGAAAGAGAAAGGCAAGTAACAGGAGCACAGTGCGCTATGGCTGTTTCTAATGTTTTTGCCGCATCAGATGATACTAACTTGACACTGTTATCTGCGTGTCCACCTGGAATGCCAGAGAAAATATATAATATAAGTCCAGTATGAGTGCACAAACAAAAATTAGCACCTGCAAGCCAATTCTAATATACTGGAGTCCAGATCAAGAGAGAATAGCAGATGACAGAAACAGAAAGAAGGGTAACTCGTTCTTCCATTGCAACATTTTGCTACGATTACAAAAAGAATCCAGGAACTGTCACCTGTCTTCTTTGATATTAGAAAGATCAGCAACTAACAAGACCCTCAAAACTTTTACCAGGAAGTAAGCTCGCTATAACGAGTGGCAATTTTGCCAATATGTGCATATTCATGTAACACATGACTGGCATTAAATTTAATAAACAGCTAAATTCTCACCGGTGATGATCTCTTTGTCACAAGTAATGGCAACGACAGCTCTGCTTGTAATACCAGATGAAGCAAATGCTAATGCCTGAGGAAATTGCCACTCATCACCTGGTCCTTTGAACATACGCATGAATGTCCCAGCTGCTGTGTCAGAGGAGACTTTTCCATGTTGAAAGTGGAAAGGTGTACCCTGACCATCAGGAGTATTTGGTTGCCACTTGTGTTGGGCAATGCGTGCTGCGGGAGCATTCATATCGACAACTGTGATGGTATCTGAAGATGCCGAAATGACAGATGCTGGTAGATTGCAGCGTTCAGGAGCTGGAACGGCATATGGTTTGACTTCCTTTGGGTTACGAAATATAGTCTAACAAAAAGTATTTTAGCATCAAGTATTAGCAGTTGAAACTGCATCAAATGCAAAACAAGCAGAGAACTCACAGTAACATGTCCTTCAAGAAGCTAATGTAAGGAAATAGTTTAAACACAGTTGTACCATCTCGGCGACTGCTTGAAAGATATTTAATAGCTAAAAAGTCTGAATTTTCCATTCATTAAAAAGACATTTATGCACTTCCATACTTAATGTAAACAGTACTGGTGTTTTCTTCATAACAAAAACATTGTTAGCACAAGTACCGTGAGCAGAATCCATACATCCAGAGTTGTAAATATTGATTGGACATGATAATTTATAATTCAGCCAAACCAACCTGAAAATGTAAAATATCTGCCAATGGCATCTTCTTCATGTGAGGAGCAGTGAGAAGTTGCGATGGGGTTTGTCCAAAGTAAGCGATCTGGTCCTGTGTGGCACGCTGCTGCACCTGATGTTTCAAACAATGAGAGAATGAAATTAACCAAATTAATGAAGAGCAAGAACAACTCAAACGAAAACTAGACTTACTGGATCTGAGATCATATCGATATCAACTGTGCCTTCATACGTAATGTAGAAGAAGACATTATTTGCTAATATGGCTTCTTTACCACGTTGTTTGTATCTGCAGAGCAAATACATTGAGCAACAGAATACAAGCACATGTATCACATAAGATGAGTACTTTTGAGATACAGTAACGACTTCAACACTAGAACAGCATGAAGGGTGAAAGTGATATATCGGTATAGTAAGATGGTTTGAAAAGGACCAACCCAAATATGAGGTCTATCCATTCATGCAGGTGAGCTGAGACATGTTCACTCTCTAAAGCCATCCGATGCTTTTGAATGAAATCAATTGGGTTTGCAGCCCAAGGGGGGAGTTTGACAAAATCTGAAATAGTGAACACCGATTAGGTAACCTAACTCAATACAGTAATCAGTATTATAGAGGAGAAACACGCACCAAGTTTTTCTCCCAGCTGTGTTGTACCAAAATCAATTGAATTTTCATTGGTTAAGATCTCAGGAAGATAGAACATCTCAGGAACCTAAACAAGAAATCCCCCAAGCCGAAGACAAATAGTATTAACTGGTTAGCCAAAAAGTCAAGCTAGCCTAGAGTTTGGTCCATTGAGAAGTACATACAAGCTCCTTCAGGTCACTCATTTCTTCGAGAACTCCATTCCACGTAGCAGCAATATCTGAAAACATCCTGTCAGCATGGTCGAATTTTCCACCTTGCAGTTGAATCGAAATGGTTGTGAACGGTTCAACTCTGGCAAGATAATATAAGACCTGTAGCAGAAAGAACCAAACATCAAAACAACAGAGCATCACAAGATAAAAGGTGTTACAGCAGTAAATGGCTTCCATATCAGTGAAATGCAGTGGCACATCAAACAAAACCCAGATGTTGAGCCCCAGGACAAGTATAGTTAAGCAAAAGAGATCCAATAACTTCTCAAATCCAGAATAATGATAATGGATGGGCCTATATCGTAACGGAAAGCTAGTAGATCGACCAGACAAGGAGAAAGTGATTACAATCCTTGTTAAGCTTTTCAGACTACTCAAAAAATAAGCTAACACAATGTGTTGTACAGCTATGAACTTGGCACCAACTCCCAAAGCACAGCAAATAAGAGGTAGCATACCGTCCCAGCACTTGAATAATGAGAACCATAATGGAACTTAGGGATGACAGGATCTTCAAAGCTATTATATCTCTCCTTGAACTTTTCAAGACGATCAGGATTTAATGCACCAACAGGCTGAAAGAAGACATCACGCTTTAACAGATAGGAAGTAAACATCTATATTTCTGACATCCAAAGAGAAACTGTTATCATTTCCATTAGTAATTCAAATTAAAAGAATGCAGACTTACAACCTTTGAAAGATCTCTGTACGAAGAAGGATCTGAAAAATCCAAATTCTTTGAGGTGTAATCAGAAAGAATCCATGGGAAAACTGGATACTGTAAGCCAAAAAAGACAATTGTTAGCAGCATATGCGCATAACAATTTCACTACAGCTAGCAAGTTATTTAAAATTCCAACCTGAGTGATGTCATTATAGCTGCGCCCAGCCAGAGTGTTTAGTTGCATTAAGTACTCGAAGTTGCTTATCTGCAGTGAAAGCAATATCTTAACCTTGTCAACACTGTGCTGGAAATTGGGAAGATTGCATTTGAATTATCATTTTGACTTTGCGAAGGTTAGCATTGACTCCATACCTCCCAACGCGCCCAACGCTCTGTAAGCTGAATCCTTTTCAGAAGTTGTTCAGGTCTCTAAAGCAGAAAATTTCAAGATTAATCAGCTTCAAAGTCACAGTTTATCAACAACACCCTTGCAAGGCTGCATGAATACATTTAATGTGAAGAGACGAAAGAAAACCAAAGGTTAAAGGTAACAGAGACCTGAGTGGCCAAATAAATATTATTCAGATGAGGTGGTCTAAGTTGAACGATTGTTCGATAAGCACTTCTTCGGCCCTCGGTACTCTAGAAGAAGATTCCATCAAGAAGAAACAAAAACAACTCAAATGTCAGGAAAGTCATATGAAGTACAGGCAAGAAATGAAGGTGAAGAAAAAAGTCATAAATTCTTCCATACCCCAAAATCGAAGAAGAAGTTTGACCGATCAACCATAAATAGTTCCAGAGCACTTCGTCGGAGAAGATACCTGCAGAGAAAGAAAAGAAGAAAAGCAACTATAATTAACTTAAAAGAGATAACTGAACTAAAAAAATGTCGTGTGATCCAAAATGAGGACGGGTTGAGTAGCAAAAATGGTGAACTGAGAATTTGATGGCTAAGTGATTATGTAAGTTTAAGCTATATTTGTTGGTAGGAAAAATGTTGGTGGATGGATGATTAGGAGCTTAACAAAAGTATGTGACTGGGACCTCTGAAACACAGCTTGATGACAGCTTGTACTTGATTTACATCCGTTTTTCAATCAGTTGAACTTGAACTAGTAGCTACAGCTCTTCCATTGGTTATCTACTATGTTTCCCTAATACTTGGGGTTTGAGGTGGACGAGATATACTTGATGCTGAAGGGCAGATTTACAATTGGCATTGCCCATTCCGGCCATGTTGAGGTATGAAGTGGGTCCTAAACTTTCCAAAGTAAACCTAAAATCTCGTGATACAAGCCACAACAGTAATCCAGTCCCGAATCCTAGAAAAGGAGGAAAAGGAATCCCGTAAGATATTAACCTTCTGCTATAAATCGAATGGAGGGTAGACAACAACCAACAATAGTCTTTATCTTGGTCACTTAGATCAGTACAACCATCATCGGGAGAGTTGCTCCCAGTCGCACTAAGAATGAAATTTATCCGCCTAGTTGTCACCTGCAAGAAGCAAAAGGCTACATCAACTTAAACCATTACAAAATTCGAAGTGAATCTATTTAATATTCAGTACCCTTCTTTTTGGATTTTCGTACTTAATCGATAAAAAAGTAACATAGTGCAAGACAATAGAAAAAATAAATTGTTCCTCGCAAGTTTTAAAAGATAAAGAGGGAATTGTCAGAAATCATGCCCATTTTCCAGTGCATATGAAGGCTCTTTTTGTTAGTTTCTAACTTTGCACAAACACTCGCGTATTTTTAAAGCAGCAACCAAATGAAAACCGAACTTTCCTAAGATGATCATAATGTCCTTGTTGCAAGTCACTATCCGAAACTACCTGGAATGTTCCTTGAATAACCCTAAGAGTCCGGACCATAGAGCAAGTAAGCTCCAGAACAATTCTTTCATTGAGCTCACTAGGCACAAGTCCTGGAGCAAGTCCTGATGTACTGTCTAGATCATGATCACTAGCACGATCTGCGGTGTTGGATCCACCAAAAGTCTGCTCACTTTCACCCGCAGATACATGCATATTTTGATGCCTCTCATCTTGTTCTACGTCACAACTTTGACCTTCTAAGTTGCCAGTTTCTGTATGTTCGTCCTCTTCAGCAAGTCCTTCCATAAAGATTGCTTCTGTAGCCAGAGCCGGAACATCACTTTGGTTATGATCTTTGGTGACTTGATCTTCAAAATTAGCCGCAGCACCAAAATGATCAGAGCCTCCATAGTCTCTCCTCAGATATCTTCTCATCCGTGAAGAAGTTTCCATACGGTCTAACTGCCAAAAGACCTACAGAACCACAACACCTCGTTCAGAAATAAACTCCTTCCTTCCATCAAATAGAAAGACCAAAGGACCTCAGTTGTGCATAGAGAGTGATGTTCCGCAACATACCCGTTGAGAATCACACAAGAGCTTCCCAAACGGCCCAAAAAGACCTTTTGTCTCTATCAAGCAATGGATAAGCTTGCGCCAAGAACGGTTTCCTTTCAACAACCGATGCCGTGATAGCATGTCAACTTGGGATCGTCTATCAACCTAGGAAAATGTGCAATGAGAAGTACATTACTCTTTAAGTTACACTGAGCAGAAAAATGAGAGGAAAGCAGGCTGCATACCTCTGATCGCTGCATGTTTCTCGCCAAGGCAAAGCTTGCGACAAGGACAGCAACAAATTTGTATGATAGAGCATTAAAATCCTTCCCGTACACTGATCTGCTGTCCACTGGTTGCAAACATTCCATCCAGGCAACCGCCATAGCTTCTGTAGTACTCCATCTCCTTACACGATCCATGTCACTCGCATTTCGTCGCTGAGCAGAAGTGGCCATAGCAACTGCACTTAGGCCTCTTCCAGAACCAATCTTAGCATTGCGCTGAAGATCACGAGCAGCTGCCAAGGCAGCAGCTTTTGCAGCAGCCTTATCCTTTGGATGAGCAGGTATCTTATTTGGTACATCTAAAGGTTTCTGAAAGCTGGAAAAAGTATGCAGTTTGACAGCTTTACGCTCAAGCAAGGAAGAATCACGCTTAAGATGTGCTGTAGTGACAGGAGCTGGCGTTTCCCCTCCAGCTGCACCAGCGGCAATCATTGCCAACGCCATTGCAGCAGGTGGTGAAGCAAAGGCTGCTGCCCAAGCTGGAGAGATCATGGAAAGAGCAGCCTGAAAGGACCATAGAATAAGTTTGTCAGAGATGCACCAGCAGAGCCAGAAAAGTTTTTGATAAAGGAATCTGATTGTACTCAAACAACTTCAAAAGCCAAAAGCTAAAAGATAACACCAGGACACCAACACCAATGCACTCAAACAACTTCAAGGACCAGGGTTTAAACCCTGGGAGAGACATCTACTTTTTTCATTAAAAAAAGACCATGACGCCATAGATACAATTCTACCCAATCCTGTACTGGCATATTTAAAGTTCAAACTAAAAGTAGAACAGAAGCACCTAAATATCATATCTGTAATCATGCATAAAATATTACTAGCATCCGTCATTCTCACCAACTGAGTGGTTGGAGAACCTAGGCCAGCACGTCCAAGTACTGAAAATTATGATCGAGAGACCACCAAATGCAAGAGTTTCAAAAGGTCTAGGTAACATAAGGTCATACTCAACTATAGATACAGTGTCCAGATGCCGACTGAAAAATCAAAATATTGCATGCAAATCAACGCCTGAAAAAACTGCTATGGAAAGAGAATAAGCTGAGAACAGCATCAAATATGTCCAACAACCTCAATAGGAAGTGAATCAGCGGCTAAAGCACGGTCATCAAGAAGAGGATTTAAACCGTCAGCAGTAGCAAGATCATGAATTCCAGCCAGGACTGGCCGCCATCTTCTCAGAACAGCAACAAATAGCGGTACAATACCTTCAAGGTATTGTTTCCGCAAGACATTTCTGTCCTTGCCAACAGAGTGCCATACCTGCACCAGGTATGTCATCGTAGCATCAGCAAAAAGTGAAGACAGCGACAAGCATAAATATCTTTTTGGGTTTGGGGAATGGCACACTGAGCCTATTTTATACAGGAACGGGCTCCCCTGAAGGCCTCACCAAATATGAGAAAGTTGAAGCCGAATCAGTGAGCTTTGCCGAGCCAAGTGAACAGCTTGGCTAGGGAGCATCACTCAAAAGAAGTCCCAAGATATTATGAAGATGATCAGTTAGTTCTGTAAAAGGGCAGTGATTTTGACAGAAAGCTAACCTCGGAATAAAGCACGCAAGAAGCAACCAACACTCTTTGTCTCTTTGAATCAGAAATCGGCATGTTTAGAATAGGTGAGAGTACGCTGTAGACAACAGATTATTTGTTAGCTTAACATTTCATATCAATTCAGAGGAGGTGCAATTATCCATGGTAGAAGTATTGACACAAGAGGAGAAGAGAAATCCATAGTGTTCCGCAATTTTGACTGTTCACGGCAATGGCAACATGCTTCTTTAATGTGACCAAATACTCGAATCATCACATTGGTATCAGAGACCAATCTTTATTTTTGTTTGAGTAATTATCCCAAACCAACGTAAAATTCTTGAAACAATTTAAAAGAGCACTCAATTTTTTTCCGTGTTCAAGCTTAAACCAATTTATCAACTGTAACCATCCAAAGTCGTTCCGTTACTTATTATATCCTTCCACGCCAGGCTAGTGTTTCAAACCCATCTGCCATCTACGAGTCCATTGACGATAAAAGTAATAGAATGTACAAAAGGACTGGACTCTCAATGGTGAAGGAGTCTTTAGTTGTAACATCGCAAGAAAACAAGGAACAAAATGGAGAGAAGTGCAGAGAAAGAACAGCATACAGGCATGTCAATTCTAGTCATAAGTCAGCTTACATTATCTCATCCCCGCATCAAATTAGTGAAGAAGTCAATACACTTCAAACCCAACCTGAAGAGGAAAATGAATTACCTCCATAATAGAGCCGAATGAGATTGCTTTATTGGCATTTTAATCCTATTTTCAATGAAACTGTTGTCAGACTGTCGATATTCTTCAGCCATTGCACCTTCAGGACCTACATGTTTCATGAGCATACTGGTTTCGTCGTCTTCCTCCCTCATTGAAAGTAGTACCATGCGGAGCATGCAAAGGAATGGCTGGTCACTGTCTAACAGCTGGTACAAGGCTGCCATTCCACCCATACCAGTGCCCGAACCTCCCCCTATGCCAAGACCACCACCTAGTCCAGCTTCATTCAACAATAAAGATTGAAGCATAGAAACAGACTTTTTAACCAACGGGAGTTCAACCCACTTCCCATTTGTATCTTTCTCTAATGCAAATCTCCAAGATTCCAAGCCACTACCACCTCCACCAAATACAGCTCCTTTAGGAGGGACACCAACACCAAACCACAACCTGCTCCTGTATTTCCAACCCTCGGCTAAATCCATACAACTGCCATATGAAATGAAAGCACAGGAAACTGATTCATATGGCTCAGCTGCTGCTGCTGCAGTAAGGCGTTCCATCACAGCCGCAGAAATTTTCCCATTTTCATCAGCCATTGAGGCTAGGACCTTTTTGGAGGTTGTGTTAGAGAACGATGCAGGCAATTATAGCTCATGAAACCAAAAGCACGAAAACTGATAGTAAAACATCCTAATAAGTAACCAAGCGAGGAGTCATGCCTCTCCTAAAAGAAAAGAAAGTTAACTTACATCAAGATGCAGCCCGCCAGAGTCACTAGATCTGAGATCAGCACCAACTTCAACCGAATCACCACCAGTCCATGTTGTCGAACTTTTATTCAATGGATACATAAGGGAAAGGGGAGAGGGGGAGCTATTAATAGCACGAGAGGTGCAAGCGATTTTGCTTTGCAGTCGCAAATGATCTTCCACAAGCATCAAAATGACAATGGCATTTTCAACCAAGAAAACAGAAAGCTGAGCAGCAAACTCTGCTTCTGCTTTAGAATCTTCTGGAGATAAACCCACAGCTGCAACACCAGCTGCAGCAGCAGCAATAACTTGAGTCTGCAGAAGAAGAAAAACATATTACTGCAGTCTTTCTTCTCCTGTCCAAGGCTTCATTCAGCAGCAACAGGCAATGAGAATGATGGTCCATGGATGCAGAATGTATAAGACTTAGACCACAAGGCATCATAAATCGTGAATGTAATCTAACCTCCTTGTGGTGCAGGGGGGAGAAGAAAATAGAAAACTAAAGTTGACAAAATACCAGGCAGGATAACTGAAGTTTCAACTCTCTCCTTTAACTAGAAGCAATTTTCACTAAAAAATAAGACTATGTAGAGTGACTCACAATATAACATAAGACATAAAGGAGGAACATCACCTAATAAAGACAAATCAAAGCAAAACAGCTGTTCCTTTTCTCTTAAGTTACCTGCAGCTGTAATTCTGTAGCAGCAAAGTCTAGTAAACTACCCAAGAGCCTTCTTTTGAATATAGGCAGAGATTCTTCACGTCTGAAAATCACAGATGTCCCATAAGATATTTTATTGGAGTACACTGAGCATAGAATTGCCAAGGGAGAAAAACACTAGCACTCAAATGTTAAAAAGAAAACTGCTTTGTGGAATTCATTTGATGTCGCTAGGAACTACAAAATAACCAGACAGTAACAGTAAATTAGCAAAACTGCACGTGTCACGCATGAGTGCTCAACTTCGATATCAATTCACAACTTGTAAAATTTTTCCCAATTGCTCCAAAACAAAGACATTTTAACCAACCATAATACCACCAAAGATGTTATAAAAAAGGAGAAATATCTTCCTTTGACCTAAGTACGTTTAGCTTTCTATGATTACTGGCAAATTTCAGAAGAGTAGAACCAATCTTTCTCAACCTATAAGAACTTCATAGTCAAAAAGTGATGCAATTGCACAATTGCAGTTGCCAGAAGCTTGTTTGCTCAAGTCAGCAGTAGAAGGGGAAGATATTAGAAATGGAAAGACAAGACTGGAGAATAACTTCCCAACCTGAAAAGGTTCAAAAAAAAGAAAATCAGACGTGGGAATACCTAACTCGTTGTTCTCCTGTACTAGATCCTCCCACTATAGAAAGCCACTCTGCACAATGAATTGTAGCTTCAATATCCTGCAAAATGGAAGCAAGATTAATTGGGACTGATACAGCTAGACACTTGATGATGCATCATCTACTCAAACTGACAGCCGTGAACAACAAGACCAGTAGCAAACTTGTCTCAAGGCAAGCGTCTTTTTTTTTCCAAAACACCGGGTATCCCGATACCAACTGCCCCCACTAGAATCGAGCCGGGCAAGACCACTAAGGTAGCAAAGCTCTCCATGAGTCAAGCAGGTTTTCTTATTCTATTCAAATACTAAAAATCTGACACACTGGAAAACTCAGAAACATTGGAGATTTAAAGACAAACACATACATAGGGAAATTAGTATGATGTCATCTAAAAGAATAGTTCGGGAAAATTGCCAGAAATCAAGGCAGCGGCTGCTGAGCAGGGGAAAGAAAACCAACCCCTAAAATGAAGGGAAAAGGGGAAAAAATACTGTGCCAGATTTGTTTAAAGGGGGGAGACATCCACCTTCCAACCATCCTTCTCTCGCATTGAATACTCTAGCATTATAATCAAGATGTTGTGCACAAGATCATCGATATCTCCTAGGCTCACTGAACCAGAGTCCTTGCTTGCACCAATCTGCCACAAGATTAAACCAAAAGAGAAGTAATTGCATAGACTATTGTCTTTTTTGGAAAAGTGGAAGAAATTAGCGGTGATCCTAGATTCTGTAGAGGATTGTGATAGATCTTCAGTCTTCTTGATGTACATGGGTGTATCCCCTCTGTTCTTTTAGTTAAATCTATGCTTATTTATAAAAAAAGGAGAGAAACTAATTGCATTAAAATAAAAAATATATATAAACCAGCACATATCTTCCTCTAGTTTTTTATTTACTTCCTTACATATACAACTTTCAGCACCTATGAATCCATCATCTACTGTAAATTTCCAAGAAATATATCAAAGTGGACAGGAAATGCCTCAATTGCAACTAACAAGGCACAAATCAGCAATTGTCCAGGTTTGAAGTCCATACCTCGTAATTAGATATCAAGACTTCGAGAATCCATTCGGGCCATTCTTCCATGTTTATCAGACTACTCCTGTTTTCTGGACGACTGCAAGCCAAAAACAGAAGATCCTGAAATCATATAAAATACGTTCCTCAGAAATACAACTACTTAAACAGAAACACCATTGTCCCATATTCAAATAGGGTGCAAGTTAAAATAACATGCATGTAAGCAATCGCCATGAAACAGCCTATTATATCCCTCAAAAAAATGAAACAGTCTTTTGTAACAAGTATAAGTAACTCCTTTTACAATTCAAATAGGGAAAATTGCCATCACTAAGCAGTTCAATTTACTTCAGAACATTTCATCCTTGACATGGATGACCAGGGTGTGAATCAGAGCAGACAAACACACATAAAAACCATGTGAGGCATCGATCCTAGACTTTGTTTTACCTGCAAAGCTTGGCTCTGTAAAGCCCTAGACGCATAGGGCAGTGAACGTAAAAGGACCAGCAGAAGTTGCAAGTGTTTGAAGCAATGGCCAAATTCATAAAAATTTAGTCCATTCTCGGCTGAAGAAGCATTAATCTGCCACAATAAAAGAATTAAATACAAAAAAAAAGTGCCCCGGTCCATTAATTATCTCTGAGAACAGAAGTTTGCAAGGTACAGTGACATAAAAGGCTACAAGAAACATTACGGCAATGTGGATATTTTGTGAATAAATTTTTTTGCTGAAAGTTCTTTTTGCAGAGGGGAAAGAAAAGGAATACCGATGCTGCCAATAAAGCTGTGTAGACATTCATAGTCAGAAGTCTTGTGGGTGCTGCTTGGAATGCCTTTTGCAATGCAAAAAGCAGAAGAGAAATCTTGTCATCAAACATAGTGGCACCTCCTTCAGGCAGCATACTGCCAAATAAGTTATTTGTTATGTCAGAGGATGCAAGTGAATCACATCTCAAATGTCCAGACGACACCAGAGCTCCAACAAGTCCAATAATGGCAACGACAATGCCGTCACTTGTATCCACATTGTAAACATTATTCCTAGCGTTGTCGGCACTGATTGACAGGCTAATGCCACCCAAATTTTTAAGAAAAGGGCTTTCAGATACATATGACATTCTTTCCATATCTAAATCAGCGGAAAAGATGGTAGGATTTCCACCACTTTCAGATTGTTTAGATTCAAATTCTTTTGCTGGTGAAGGCAAATCTTTAGAAATGTCACACGCTTCATTCACACTTCTTTCAAGAACCTCAGTATCACCACCTAGTTCACTTTCTTGACAAGGAAGGTCCTCATTCTTCTTTGCTATTGTTACCACAGCGTTGTTATCCCCAGCCTCCGCTTCCCGTTGCAGCAAAACAAGAAGTGTTTCTATTCCACCAGATCTGATGAATGTCTCTGCGAACATATTAGCTCTAGATGCATTTGGCTGCACGATCAGCCTATAAATGAGGTGCAACACCCTGGATACCTGGAAACAAAAGAGAAGTTTTTTACTGGTATTTATTCTTTTACAACCTACTTTGCATCATACCTCTAAAATTGAAATGAACCATTAAGCATGTTGCATCAATACAAAGAGGCAACGGCAAAGAAAATCAGAATGATCAAGATTACCACAAACCTGAGGATAGTGCATTACCATAATCCACAAACTAGGATGCTGTTGCCAGAACAGGGACAATTACATGTGCACATATATCACCATTGTGCAATCTAAGAAACCACAACACACTCATTGGTCGGATGACAGGCCCAGAAGCAGACAGATGTAGATCCAGAAACAAAAAGTGTTAAACTCGATGCATGGAAAAATAAACTTGACTCGGCACCTGTATATGGTATATGACTTTTTTTGCTAAATATATGACTGTATTTAAAACTTTCAGTTGAAAGAATTTTCACCTGATTTGGCTGAGGGCAATCAACTGTGAAGCGGAGTAGACAAAGGATATCATCAGCAGCCACCGATGGAGTTGCTGAACCCATCAGAAGTTCAATAACCACTAAGAGTTCATCTACCAATGCATTCAGTTCACCTACTGGACGTGTTGTATCATCTAAAGAAGAGGTTTTGACAGAGTCTTTCTCACGAATAGTCCAATAGCATCTTCTGCAGCCATCAAGAAGCAACTGGATAGCATTTGCATCTCGCATTGCCAGTGACTCGGAAAAAACCATGTCAGCTAGGGACACTAGGAGTTTTTTTTGCAGACCGTAACTACATAGGCTCCATATTTTCAGATCTAACAGAAGTGTACAAAAGAGCTGCACTTTGATTCCGTGGTTAATCTTCTGAGATTGACACAAGGAGACGACAGCTGTAACAAGTTCCTCATTACCCACACCACTACTCTTTCCAGCCTCCAATGAAGACAAACTCCGGAGCAGATAATTTAATATCTTTGAAAGAACCTCAGGACCATGCATACGACATAGCTCTTGATTATTGCCGGGGTGCTGAATGGCTATGGAGATTATTCTGAATACAGGGGCAGCCAGTGCAGCTGAGGCCAGAAACTTGCCCGCATTTCCCATTTCCAGTTCCAGACTATCTTTATGCACATCACTTACCACTAGCGGAAGTAACAACATAGGACCTCCATAGGCTAAAGCCCATAGTGCTTCTACAGGTCGCATACGGATAGCAACATGTACTTGCCCGAGAACCTCAGCATGTCGACGAGTCATGCCTGAATAATAAGAAAGAGAGTTTCAGAAAATACAAGCAAACAATCAAGCTCAGATTTCTTGTGGACACCTTCACCGCAGTGCGAGTAACAATCGCATGTGCACGTGTGTGTGTCTCTCTCTCTGTGTGAATGTGTGAGTGGGAGAGAGAGTATAGAAAAGAAATGGGAATCTCCCCTGGGCCCAACACAAGGATGAATACATGAATTTGTGGAATACAGAGGGCAGCTAAGAAGACTTTTGAAAATGAGCTAATCAAACTTCAAAAGCACAAAGGATACGAAAAGGTTAGGCACATAGATTTACCAAACAGAGTATACATTGAGGAATAATTCGCATTAGAAGTATACTGACACAGCATTAACGCTATTAAAAATCTGTTTTTTGAACAGGATATAAAGTAACCTGCAGCACTAGATGGGGAAGCATCGGGACAATAACGACCATTGAGCAAGCTAGGATAATATAGAAGATGGATGCAAGCAGCAGTTTCAGCGTCTAAAAGACAACTTTCTTCAGCTTTAGAACGAAGATAGTCATTTGTTGCTTGCCAGGGAAGCCCTGCACCATTACCAAAAGCAGGTAATGCATCGCCTCCCCTAGAAGCTAAGCGTGCCATCCTTTCTGGACCAACAGGTTCCTTAAAAATATAAACAGGCCCCATCTCGGCAAATAAAGGGCACTGACGACGTCGACGCTGTAAACCCGCAATTGTCGGAGGGGGGTTTGTCCCAATACAACAAAATGCAAGTGGCTTGGATATCCGAGGGAACTCAAAGGGACGAGTTTCATACAATGATCCATCGATGTACAACCTTATTTCACTCTCTGTCTTCCCAATCAGCCCATGCTTAGAAACATGCTCCAGTGCAATAAAGTACCAGCACTGAGGCTTGAACGCATGAGTGAAATGCAGAGAAGCCTTCTTTCCCTTTCCACTCCCACTTTCAACAACCAAAAATTGTGCATGGAAGTACGCTTCCCAACCCTGATTATCTGCAGATAAGAAGCTGAATAGTCGTGGCATGTGGGCAGTACCTTCACCAGCAAGAGCACTAGCGGCTGCTGCGGCCGACATAGCAGATGATTTTCCGGATTTGGCTGCTGCAGCTGCTGCTATTGCTGCAGCTGCAGTAGCTGTGTTCAGAGTATCTGCAAATGACTCGATGTAAATCCATGTTGCAAATGCATATCCATTCATAAAGGGCCACCGGCTCTCTCCTGGACCAAGCAAACCAGAGCTTTCACCATCGAATTCGAACGTACATGCTGGTCCCTTAGACTCCTTCCCGCTCATTGCCTTCTCTAATGCCCACATCAAGCGAGAAGCCCATGGAGTAGAAAGTGTGTTCGTAATGACTTCAAACCATCTGTGCAAGTCAACTACACTGAGAGTATGTGCAGCTAATTGCTGGATGCAGTGGCACAGAGGAGTCCCATCCCATCCCAATTGTAGCTCAGAGTCCATATTCTGAAGAAATATATTCTCAGCTGACCGCAAAAGAACAGACAGCGAGCCAGCCATAGAGCACATTGCTCTATTCCTAGTGCAAGCCCGCAAAATAGCCAGCAATCCCCTGACCATCCTTGTCCTCGGGGACATTGAAACCTCTGTATCACCTGCCCAAGGGAGACAGGGAATAAGCTCAGCAGACACGATGGCAGCCCGAGAATTCAGCATGACACTCGGAGGATTGCTATCTTCATCTTCGAAACTTTCGACTCCACCCATTGTTGCCAAGAGTGAATCAACAACCAGGTAAGCTATGCTATCTGCTTTGTCTCCACTCCCGAAAATCTCAACTCCTCTTACAATGTTCTTCAGCTTCTCCAAGCTTTCAGGTTTACCCATAATGGCAGAGTCCACTAAATGCAACAATTCAGGGGAGACAGGTGGCATAACGGACTTGGGCTTAGACTTGTGCGGTGAACCAAACGGAGAAATATCGGAATACCCAGAATCTAGACTCATTGACGAGTATGACTGTTTAATAGCAAAGTCAGGTTGTTGCTCCGGCCTAGGGGTTGATGCGGAACGACCATGTCGAATCTCACTGCCAGGGGAAGCATCATGTTCGCAATCAAAACCCCTTGAAAATGCCTGCGGAGACTCATTAAATTGGTCAATGGATTCTCTCCCATCGGATTGGTTTGAACTTGACAACATAGTGGAATCCAAGTGCCCGTGATCTTTCAATAATACCTGCTCAAACTGGCCATCATCCACAACTTTGTCGTTATTTCGTATCTCCAGTTCATCACCGCCACTAGAGTGCACCGCCTCCGGTGGAGGCAGTCCAGCACGATCATCCTCTACAACGAAGGCTACTTCCGGAGCATCCACATTACTCCCAGTAACATGCCCGGTCTCATTCTTTTCTTCGTCCTCTTCTTCCATGAAGCAATCTCTGCCTACAAACCTAAAACAAATCTCATCCAAAACTATTTACAGCCCTACGCCTGCTTACAACAAAAGAAAAAAAAGGAATAAAATCAGCTCAAGTTGTTTATACCACTAGACATAAATCAAAAACATGTAAAAGAAAACAAATAAATAAATAAACTATTACAAAATCCCTTAAGAGTTCGAACACAAGGGCAAACGTTTCGCCTAGCAGATGGATCTAAGCTCATAACTCATGAGCACGCGCATTGGTGCGTCCCGTACTTTTGAGACAAGATCCTCCTTCCCGAAACCGCAAGCAAATCATATCAAATCAGAGAAACGCAACGACACCGCATCGCAAATTTTCGCGCGTCCGGAAACTGAACCGGCGATCCGCCGCCGCATAAACAAGCATCGGCGACGAAGGAATCGGATTCTCAAATCGCCGGTCAATGTAATGGAGTGAGACTTAAAAAATGTAAGAGAATGCGAGAGGGCGACAGAGAGACAGTACCGTTGAAAATCGGATCAGTTTCTCCGGTAGGTTTTTCCCGGTCGGAGATTTTGCGATGTGTATAAAAATAGAATATCGGAATTAAAAATAAGATAATGGCAGGGAGAAGGGGAAAAAAAGATATGTGGAGAAGAGAGAGGAATTGCTAATGGAGAGAAGAGGGGCGGAGGAAGGAAGGAAGTGGTTTGGGCGCGAGATAGTAGCAACTATCAAATTCCCTCTTCCAAAGCTGTGGTTTCTGACTAGTATATGCTCTCATGTTTTTCCAATGCCTTATTTATTTTACCAATTTTCTCTCTACGATTTTGTAAACTGCATATAAATCATAATTTATAAATCGGCCACAGTTTACAATCCTAAATTTACACAATCCGAGGCCTTTTTTTTGCCAATGGCATATTTATCGAGATAATAACGGAACATAGTGTTAGGATGACAAAGTTTTTTCTCCAAGAAAAAAAGGATGACAAAGTTTTTTCTACCTAATTTTAACACGATTGTATTAAATGCACGATAATTGAGATCTAATTCTTACCTTAGACGGGTCACGGGAGCATAGGACTATAATTTGTAATCATCAATGATCAAGTCAATACTGAATGAATACCGCAGAACGCCTCATTTAAGTCATCCGATTATATATCAAAGTATGAGTAGAGGAACATTCTGTTAAAGAGAACTGTTGATAAGTGATAACCATTAATTACATCGTTGTTATGTTTTTTTAGAATACATCATCATTGTTATATTTAGTTGGTCAGACCAGATAGATTAGTGATTAGAGTCGTCCTCTGGCCTATTGCAGTTTTGGACTGGGCTGTCACTGCAGCCCACCTTCTTACAATTAGGCCCAATGTAGGTGTAAACAATCTGATATTGAATTTTACAAGTTATAACCATAATAGCCGGTGAAAAATTGGAGGGAAAATTTAGAAGATAAAATGACATTATTTTATATGCTCGGAAGAAAGAGAAAATTCGAAGAAATTTGGGAAAATTAGTAAGATACAAAAAAATTGATTTGTGCAAAATAATACGTGTGATGGTATTCTTAAAATTTCCCGTACGTGTAAACAATCTGATATTGAATTTTACAATAAAGATAAATATATAATATCGTCCGTACTAGGATTTTTGACTTTCATTCCCTTTTGAGCCCAAGTTTAAACTTGAACTTAAATTTTGGGATAAGTACTATTTGAATTTTGTGGTTTACACAGATTTTGTGATGTGATCCTTAAGTTTAGAAACGACTTTTTTAGTAGTTGTGGTTTCACATTTTTTTGCGTTAGAGGTTCGGGAGCCTTCCCGAACCAAAAATTAGCTCCGAACCTAGGAATGACGTCGTTCGATGCTGAGTTATCTCGCCACGGTAAAAAAAAAATTTCGATTAGAATACTGACATGTCACAAAATAAAATATCTATTCCAATCACTTATTTTTTAATCTTTTCAAAAACCTCATCTCTCTCCCCTCTCTTCTTATTCTTCTTCCTCCTTCCCTCTCTCGTAAGGGAAAAATAATTCCAATAAAACCTTCAATCCATCATGAAAATAGAACTTCACAAACACAATAAAAAGCCAACCCTCAAATTCATTATAAAAACAGATACCATCATGAACCCAAGAAACAAATCACATCCTAAACAAATCCAAGCAATAAAAAGGAGCCTAGAAAAAAAATCAGATTGAGCACAAGCACAGATCATCACGAACCAAGGTAACAAGCATATAATTTCAACCCAGAAATTCCTATAAAAAAAAATTTCAACCCAGAAAAAATAAACAACAAGCACGAACCCAGGAAACAATCAAGCAATAACCCGCAGTTTATCCCCAATTAGAGTCCCGCCGTCGATAATCAAGCGGTGGGAACTGCAACAATAACGATTGAGGCACCGACGGCGAGGAAGGTCACATTGGTGGGTCATCGACCACCAAACGGTGGGTCACCTCGGTGGCGGCATGGGAGAAGATGAACGCCGCAACCCGCCACTGCCGCCCTAAACCTCGCATCGTCATCTACCTCATGGGTAACAGTGGAGAACCGCTTAGCACGCGCGTGGGCGACGGTGCGTGGCCAAGTAGCCTCCTCTAAAACCCTAAACCGTGAAATGAAAAGGGCAGCCGTCGAGAGCCACTGTGGGTGGAGGTGCTTCTTGGTGTGCTTGGTGACGAGCTACGAAGGCGACGGTGATGGCGATTCGCCGTCGCAGCCACCGTGCTAGGCTGAGCTTGCTCCCGGCCTCGCCTCGTCTCCCGACACCCTGTCCCGAGGGAACGACGCTGTCGCTAGCAGAGGAAGAAGAGCGGGGGAGTTCGAGGGGGGAAGATGAAGACCTCAAGTCGTGGATGAATAAGAACGGCCTTCCTCTTTGTAAGGTTGTCCTCGACGAGCAGGAAAATTGCCGACGACGAGCGGGAAAACGACTAGGAAGAGGGCGGCCATGGCGATGGCGGTGTTCCGCTTCCAGTGCTTGGGCCTGCAGTAGAAGAATTTGGGACCACTGCTCCGATCCAAAACCCTAGATGAATTTGGGAGATTTTTTATGGCTCGATTGAGCGAGAGGGAGAGAGAGGCAGCTGAGCTCAGTGGAATCGACAAAGAGGCGATCAGGTCGGGTCGGGTGCGCTTTGTTTGGGTTGGAACAATCTCAGGTTGGAATCGGAGAAGAAGAGGAAGAAGAGGAAGACGAAGAGGAGAGGGGAGAGAAGAAGAAGAAGAAGAAAGGGGGATTTTAAAAATTATGAAAAGATTAGGGATTAAAATAATATTTAAGTCGTGCCAACGTTGTCAACCGAACAAAAAAGTCTGATGTGGCATACCACATCACCCTTGAAACAACATTATTTTTAGGTTTCGGACTAATTTTCGTTCGAAAAGACTCCCGAACCTCTAACGTAAAAAACGTGAAACTACAACTACCAAAAAAATCGTTTCTAAATTTCAGGATCGCATCACAAAATTCGTTTAAACCACAGTATTGAAATGGTACTTTTCTCTTAAATTTTTGTCTATAAAAATTTCTCACCGTTTAATAAACTTCGATTATTATATTACGGTCTCTCGCCCCAAAAAGCCAGCGAACACGGGCAGAAAACCGTTATCAAATAGTGACGGGCCCCACCCGCCACATGACCCCCACTTCCCCAGCTTATAACATACCACCGACTTCCCCCACGTGACCGTTGACGACCACGAACCGCGTCCCGTTACCTGAAAAAAAACCTACTCACTCCTCAACACTTTCCCCAAAATCTAAATCCTCCGTCTCCTTCCCTTCCCCATCTCCCACGGCGTGAACTGAGGAGGAAAAAGATGAAGCGACTCGTGGGTCCCATCCTCCATCTAACGGCCATCTCGCTCCTGATCTCGTCTGCCGCCGCATCGGAATCCCCTGCTCCCGCGTACACCAACCACACCGTCGGCGGCCCCGCCGGGTGGCTCTTCAACGCCACCACCAACGCCACCTCCGCTAACTACACCGCCTGGGCGCTGACCCGAACCTTCAACCTCGGCGACTACCTCAGTAAATCCGAAACCGCCCTCACCTTCCTCGCTTATTTACATCTCCTGCCACTAACTAACTAACTTCCGTCCGCGCAGTTTTCAACACGAACTCGAACCAGTCTGTGATCGAGACCTACAACGAGACGACCTTCCGGAGCTGCTCCGTCGACGACGCCTCTGACGACGACACCTTCATATACGACGACGGGGACGCGCCGGCGGGCCAGCCGATGACCATCGAGATCCCGTTGACCAACGAGGGGAAGAGCTACTACTTCTCCGGGACCGGCGACGGCGTCCCTTGCACCGATGGGATGGCCTTCGAGATCCAGGTCAACCACGGCCTCGGGCTGCCTCCGAGCCTCAACCAGCCCCCTCCTCCGCCGTACACCGAAGCTCCGGACTCGTCCCCGTTGACCGATGGTATTCTTCCCCAAGAGACGCCGGGCAACGGCGGTGCTCGTTTGGGGACAGCGGTTGGTTGGGCGCTTGCCCTTCTCTCGGCTCTTCCAATAATTGGCGCTTATTAGGGCACTTTCTTACTTTTTCTTTTTCGAAAATCGAGTTTAATTGTTGCGAGTAGGATTCTAATCCATTCTAATTCTATAATTATTACATACATGTACCGGTTGTTCTGTTTCTCATGTTAGTTCTCGGTTTAGCTTGGCTCGGGGCAGCGAGTGAGGTTTTGGTACTTTATTCTCGGAGAAACAAAACAATGGCCTTTAATATATTTTCCAATAGCGATTTCACTTGAGATCATAGATCAATCTGAATTTAATTCTCACTATTAATATGCTTGGACAAGGCTCTTTATTTGTCAATCGTAATTTTGCAGTGACTTGGAGCTAAAACCTCAGGGAAAACTCACGATCACTATTTGTTAAGGCTAATGATTCGAAGAACATGGGAGATGATTGGGAAGTCCGATCCTTATGGTCTTGTATATTCGCCCGGTAGTCAAAGTAAAAACAAAGATAGTTGATAACAACTTTTTTTTTGTTGGTAAAGGCCGATATTTTATTGAAAATGCATATAACCATTCAAGAAATGAATAGGTTAGACAAGTTCATACGATCCCGGACATATTCTAATCTAAACTAACTAAAAAAGGTGTTGAATTTTCGGATACTGACTGTACCTAGACCTGACCACGGTTCGAATTTGAACGAATTCGAATTGAATTTATTCGAATTCGAATTCATCAAAACATTAAACCGTATTAAACCGAGTAAATGGATCTCTTCTCTTACTCTTGCTCCACCGCCCCCTTCTGTCGATCCTCCTTCCGATGGCCTTCCTCGTCCCTCACCTCCCTCTCTCCTTAGCCTTCGTCACACCGAGGCTCCCTATCCCCTTTATTTTCTTTCCCACCACCCCTAATTCCCTCCCCTCCCTTCCCTCCCCTCCCTCCCTGAAAACCCTAAATCCCTCTCCTGCCTGAAAGCCCAGATTCCTATCCTTCCCTCCCTCCTCGCTCCCTTTGCTTTGTCTTCTCTTTTACTTTGCTCTATGGCGCCTTCCTCTCCGGCGGCTTCTTTGTTCGTAGACGGCCTCCCGTCACCGTGGTTTCCGGAAAATCTTCGGAATTTTTTCTCGAAGCATGTCAAAGTTCTGGATGTTTACATCCCGCCCAAGCTCTCTAAGCGAGGTTCGAAGTTCGGCTTTGTTAGGGTCCCACAAGGCCCGGAGGTTGCTGCGGTTATCACCAAGATTAATGGTCTTGTGGTTGGAAAGTATAAGTTGTTTGTTTCTCTTGCCAGGTTTGATCGCCCTACTAAGGGGTCGGCTGTTCGTGTTGTCAAAAGTGTTCTGACCCCCAATGATGTTCCTAGCCGTGGTCGTCAAGTTGATTCATCATTTGCTGCGGCTTTACTCGGAAAGCGCCCTGTGGCCGGTCCAATCCCTTCAGTCGGTGCTGGCTCTTCGATCTCCCCGGTGGTGCTTTCTAACCCTGTGACCCAAGACTGGCTTCTCTGTAGCCTTATTGTCGAGATGTCTGATATCTCGATTGCTCCGAATTTGGTCTTGATGCTTGACAAGATTGGTATCAAGGCGGCTCCCATTAGGCTTCTTGGTGGCATTCACTTCCTGATCTCCTTTCCTAACATTGAAGAAAAGGCTAGATGGTCCCCTGTGTTGGCGGGTCATTTCCCTAGTGTTTCGGAGTGGTCCCCCGCTTTTGCTCCCTCAACTCGCTTCGCTAAACTTATCTGTCATAGTATTCCACTCAATGCTAGGGAGAATGCTCACCTGACGCAACTAATATCCTCGTTGGGCTCTTTGGTGCAGGTGGTGAAATGCCCGAATACAGGTCTGGTTGTTGACGAGGTCTGTCTTATCATCGTAACGAGCTCCCCCCAGTACATCTCCGGTTCAATTCCGACATTAGTTGGAGGCCATCCTCATTTATGCACGTTCGGGAAGTGGGTTTGGCTGACTATCACTGGCTTCCTGGTAATATGGATTGGAATGCTGGTTTGATTGATCTGGGTTTGGATGGTTTAGGTGATGTTATCCGACAGGTTTCTCCAGCACCGATTCCTAGCGGTATTCAGCGACTCTTGCCGGGTGGGTGTTCTCCTCATGTTGTGGGCCCTCAGGTGCCTCCCTACAATGTCTCACCGTCTCCCCAGGCTGTGCGACCTTTGAATTCCCCCACACAGAAAGCCTGATGCCCTCATAATTCCTGTCAGGTAGGCGCTTCGTCATCTTCTCCTGGCTGTGGTTCTTCCTCGGCGGGCCGTACACATATCAAGCCCAATAGTATCCCCTCTCTCCCTCCCGTCAGACCGGCCCACCCAAACCTAACTCCAGTACCAGAATTGGTGCCTGAAACCCAACCTGGTTTGGTGGATGTTCCTGTTCTTTTCTCTTTGAATCCTTTTCCTACAGCTGACTCTAAGAAAAAGAAGAAATTATCATCAAGATCTATTAACATGTTACTTCACAAAGCAAAACCTTTCTGTAGAGTTCACGTCTGCAATCCACTGGCCAAGAAGCAGCTCATGGGCGGGAGCATGTCCTCTTCTCATCGGTCAGGTGTCTCTAGGGGAAAAAAACATGATGGAGTGGGAGGAGGAAGTTAGAGCAACCCGGGCAGTGGCTATTACAGCTGGGGTTCTGGATGGTGGTAAGGATCTTCACCTTTCCAAGTTGCTGGGCGATGCTATTAAAGTTCATATGATAGGACGAAAAGAGAATTTTTTGAGGTCTTTATCCCTTACCCTCCTCCAGCATTGAATAGAATGGTTCTTCACCTTATCAAGATCGTAAATAAATCAATAATGGTTTTCTATTAATGGCTCCAAATTGGTTGGATGAGGTCAGCTCGGACAGCGGTGATTGTAATGCAGATACATCTTCACCGAAATCTGCATCAGGAGGAGCTGAGGGATGCCAATGAATTGGCTACTATGGAATCCTTGGGGCGTCAACGCCCCCGCTAGGAGGAGAATTATCAAGAGATTAATCAGTAGATATCGGGTAGATCTCATGGCCTTGACGGAAACTAAAGTTGAGGCTCCCTCCATTCGACTGGCTAGGCAGTGTTGGAAGCAGGAGGCCTTCTATTGGGAGGCTGTCCCTTCAGATGGCCGGTCAGGTGGATTGCTCGTGATTTGGAGGGTTGGATTTTTTATATGTGATTCAGTGGTCAAAGGAGCCCGTTGGTTATTACTTGATGGTGTTCTGTCAGATATGGATTTATGTTGCTCTTTGTTAGTTGTGTACGCACCTAACTCCCCTTCGGATCAACAACAACTTTGGGAGGAGTTAGTGGCTCTTAAGCAGGCCTCAAGGAATGATCTGTGGTTAGTAATGGGGGATTTCAATGCAGTCTTGGAGCGGAGCGAGAGGAGAGGCACCTCTAACACCAGTCGGACCTCCTCTCATTTTTTCAGATCTTTTGTAGATGACATGAATGTGCTAGATCTGCCGCTTACTGGTCGCCGGTATACTTGGAGGAGCTCAAGGGCGGCAAGTAGGATTGATCGGTTCTTAGTCTCCCCCGGCTGGCTTTCCCACTTTTCAAATTGCATTCAAAAGGGTCTGCAATGCCCTTGCTCAGATCATAACCCAGTGCTTCTTTCGACCGACGAAGTTAATTGGGGACCCAAGCCTTTCCATTTCCTCTCTGCGTGGATCTCGCACCCAAATTTCCTTCAAAAAATCTCAGGTTGGTGGGAGGAGTTTAATAGCTGCACTTTTGGTCCTAATAAAGTAGTCTTCAAGCTGGCGCTTCTAAAGAAAAAACTAAAAGCAGAGAAGTTTGAGACATTCGGGGACCTGGCAGATCAAGTGGAATGCTTAGAGAATGAATTTAATGGGATGGATGCTTTGGATGATAATGATTTACTCTATAATCCCCTCGTGAGTCGTCGGCAGGAGGTCTGTCAATCTTTATGGAGTAAACAGAGATTGTTAGATTCTATGTGGCGTCAACGATCTCGGCTTAAATGGGGCATTGATGGCGATAGGAACACCAAATATTTCCACTCAATCACTAGGATGAGGAGCAGTGTCAATTTTATTGGGAGCATCGAGTCCAGCTCCGGCCACTATTCATCTCCCACTGATATCAAGAGAGCAGCTGTTTCCTACTTCAAAGAATTATTCTCGGAACCCATTAAAGACAGGCCTCGTTTGGATGCTTCTCTCTTTAAGAAAATCGGTGCTAATCAGCGTGCTCTCTTAGAACGTACTCCAACTAGCGAGGAAATCAAGTCAGCTATTTGGGCCTTTGACTCGGCAAAGGCTCCTGGGCCTGGCGGGTTTAATATGGCTTTCTTTAAAAAGTGCTGAGAGGTGGTGGGCCAGGATGTTATTTCATTGGTTAATCACTTCTTCGAGTCTGGTGTACTGCCTCCACAGGTCAAATGTTCGTTCATTGCTCTTATTCCAAAGGGACATTGTACAAGGTGCTTTTCAGACTTCCGCCCTATCTCTCTTATTGGAAGCTTACAAAAGATTATCTCGAAGGTGCTCTCAAACCGACTCAGATCGGTTCTTGGCTTGGTTATCGGTGAGGAACAGTCCGCATTCCTTAATGGTAGGCAGATCTTAGATAGTGCTCTAATCTGTGGTGAGATGGTTAATTATTACAAGAGGTCACGTCGGGCAGGGGTCCTTATGAAGTTGGATTTTTGAAAGGCCTTCGATAGTGTTTCTTGGAATTATTTAGATGATACCCTCGCGGCTATAGAGTTTGGACCGAGGATGTGTCGGTGGTTGGCTGGTTGTTACAGGGGAATTTCATCTTCTATCCTCATTAATGGTTCTTTCAGTGGTCTCTTCACATTCGAAAGGGGCTTACGCCAAGGTGATCCCCTTTCACCGTATCTTTTTCTTGTCGCAGCTGAAGGCCTACGTTGTATGGTACGTAGGGTGGAGAGCACTGGCATTATTCAGGGATGGCCTATTCCGGGCATGTATAGCAATCTTTGCCTACTCCAATATGCAGATGACACGGTGATGTTTGCCAATACCTCTTACGACGAGCTGCAGAATCTTAAGAGAATTCTTATTTCCTTTTCGCTGGTTTCGGGTCTCTCTCTCAACTTTGATAAGTGTTCAGCTATTGGCATCAATATTGACCCATCCTGGTTGCAGCCTGTGTTAGAGGAGTGGGGTTGCAAGTCCTCTTCCTTACCATTCACTTATTTGGGGATCCCGATTGGAGCTTCTATGAAAAGGATCTCGCACTGGGACCCTGTGATGGAGACTTTTGATAGGCGCTTGGCCTCTTGGAGGGGCGCCCTGCTCTCTTTGGGTGGAAGAGTTACCGTCATCCGATCTGTTCTCTCATGTATTCCCCTCTACTACATGTCCTTGTTCCGTATTCCTTCTGGTGTGTTGCAGCTTCTAGAAACCAGGATTAAAAAGTTTTTGTGGTCTGGGGATGTGAACAAAAAAAGCTTATCTTTCGTCTCTTGGTCGCACATATGCTTACCCAAAAGTAAAGGAGGTCTTGGGCTAACCCGCTTAGACTTGCAAAATGAAGCTCTGATGTTAAAATGGATTTGGCGCTTCTTGCGGGAGCCAAGTGCGCTTTGGACTAAGGTCATTAGTGGGGTGCATGGGGGTTTACCTGGTATGGAAGCTGTCTGCAAATTTCCTCTTTCGCGTGTTCCCTGTAACACACGTATGAGTGGGACCTGGCTGAATATTTGGAGTCTTGCTAATTCCGACGTCCATTCGGCTTCATCCTTTCGGAATAATGTGAAGCTCATTGTTGGTAGTGGCGATCTGGCGAGATTTTGGCTTGACCTATGGATCACTGCAGATCTGCTTTCCTCTTTTTTCCCGAGGCTGTTCTCCTTGACACTAAATAAACAGGCTCTCGTTCGAGATCTTTGGGACTGGAATACTGATGGAGGCGGCTGGTCTTTAAGTTGGCGGAGACGGCTATTTGTGTGGGAGGAGGGGTGTGCTACCCAACTGTTATCTGTTGTCTCTAACTTCACTCCGTGTGATATAACCCCAGACAAATTCATTTGGTCCCCTCACATTGGATATGGCTTCTCGGTTCATGGACTTTACGAGATGTTATTCAATGGCTTCTCCGTCTCTGCCCCGAATGTTCTTAAAAATTGTTTTGCAAAGTTGGCCCCCTTTAAAATTAGCTGCTTCTTGTGGATGGCGCTAAAAGGGCAAATCAAAACTCGTAATAATCTTATGAGGATCGGTGTCATTCAACCCCAGGAATCGATGTGTGTTCTGTGCAACTTGGATTATGAGACCTCAGATCATTTGTTTATTCATTGCGAGTTCTCCATGAAAATCTGGAATTCCATTCTGAAACTGTTGGGAATTCAATGGTGTGCTGAAAAGTCTACACTCCACATTTTGGAGGAGTGGCTGGGGTTGGTCAATGGGGTGGTTTTGAGAAAGCTTTGGTACTCTATATTTGCTGCATGTTGTTGGTGTATTTGGAATGCAAGGAACAAATGCATTTTCGAACATCGAAGCCCTTGTATTGACAGTGTTCTTCTTGCTATAATGAGATGTTTCTCGGAGTGGTCTTTTTGGTCCGGTTTAGCCGCGGGGTTTCAATTTCAGGATATGGTAATGGCGCTTTCATCACTTCGGAATGGGAGGTGACTGGGGATGCTCGATTAGCGGTGCTGAGGCTCTTCTCGCCGGCTTCCTTCCTTGCTCGGGTACGTCTCTACCTTAATGCTCCTCACTTCTCAATTTCTGGAGTTGCATTAGGT
Organism: Hypericum androsaemum; assembly: GCA_963995505.1. Taxonomy (NCBI): domain Eukaryota; kingdom Viridiplantae; phylum Streptophyta; class Magnoliopsida; order Malpighiales; family Hypericaceae; genus Hypericum; species Hypericum androsaemum. The sequence continues at coordinate 2,669,120 of OZ023185.1, forward strand.
GCGGTCAATTTCGCTGTATAAGTAGCTGTCAGTTAAGGAACCTTTTCGGCCTGCTTATGCTGTGTTTCAACATTGGCTGTTGTTACTGCATTGTTACTCCTTGTAATTTTGCTGTCTTTATTAGGAGGTCTTTTAGGTTCAGTTTGGCCTTGGCCGATTAGGTGCTTTGAGTTCACCTGTTTGGGATGTAATTTATTTCTAAATAGTCCCAAGGTGTTTAATAAATTTACCTTTCCAAAAAAAAAAAACAAGATGAATCGAATACGAATTATGAATTTTCGAATTAGAATCGAATTATAATCGAATTCGAATTAATTCCAACGATGTTGAACATCTTGTGGAAAACGTTTTGGTTTCATGTTGTTTAATTTGCAAAAAAATTTCCAATCTTTTAGCAATTTTGGGCGAGCCCATAATAAATTAAGTGCTTGTTTAATTGGTCATAATGTAGAGTCTAAAGCTTTAATTCTATCTTGGGTACAAAGATTAAATATATGACATGCACATCTAATATGAAAAATTTTTCTTCCGAATCGTGTACAAAAAATTTCTAAATCTTTAACCATAACATTATTAGAACTTACATTATCTAGAGAAATTGAAAATATTTTTTGAACTAGATTATATTCTTGTAAAATAGTATGCAATATTTTATAACAATTATTCCCACTATGACTATCATCAAAAACTCTATATGCAATTATTCTTTTTTGTATATTCCATTCATTATCAATCCAATGACATGTAACACCAAAATATGAATGTGTTTGCCAATGATCACTCCATATATCACAATAAGAGAAGTAGCTCAAATTAGTAAACTTGAGGGAGAATTTATATAGCTCCAATTTTCAATAAGAGAAGTAGAGAATTGAGATTGGAATGTGTAAAATTTGAAGAATAAGAGGTGGTATTTATAGAGTTGGGAAGAAATTCTGAATTTATAAAAAAAAATTTAAAAAGTACCAACAGTAAAAAAACGGTAACCTAGGGATTAAAACGGTAACAAAAAAATGGTAAGAAAAAAATGGTAATTTGCCCCTGAAATTCAAATTACCCCCTTTTTTAAATTCCTGCCCCCCCTTTTTTAATTCGAATTCTCAAAACGAATTCGAATTGAATTTGCCGGTTTGACGAATTACAAAAAACTTGAACCGTATTCAATTCTTATCATGACGAATTCGAATCGAATTTTTTGACGAATCGAATTATTGTCGAATCGAATCACGAATCAGATTCAATTCATGGCCAGGTCTAACTGTACCCGCTTATAACCATGGCTTCCCTGACACACTACCGTGGTACAATCCATTGGAGCAAGAAAAGAATATCTCAGTATACTGTTATTACACGACTCAAACATCTCGAAAAGAATATCTTAATATACCAAAAATACAATTTGCTACCAACAAATATTTAGATCAATTAGTGAAAGAGTTTAACCATGTCTCGAATTTAAATCCTTGATAGCGTATTAGTGTTAGTGTTAAATATTTGTTAGTAGAAATTTGCCAGCTTTCAAATATCTTACCTAGCTCGAATCTAGATTAGTTGGCTCAGTGGAACGGATACCAGATAGTATAACAAAAAAACAATTTGCTCCTAGTAGCAAATAAGCCAAGAAACAACCAAAACACAGGCAATTTATTGCCAATAGCAAATAAGCCAAGGTTGAATATTCTGATGTGCATATCTTTGTCTTGATTCCAGAACATAACTAAACAATGCAGATGTTCCATATGATAAGAGGCATAATAGTGTGTGCAAGATCTTTCGATTTGCTTGTTGAGAATAAGGTAGAATTTCATTACTCTCAAAAAACTCAAAAAATAATTGCACCAATTCTAAAAAAGTATACATCACTAGGAAACAAAATAAACACGTATCAAAGTAGTGATGTTACGATAAGAATGATCTAATACCCAAAAGAAGAAAACCCACACCGATATCATAAAAATGATATTTCCGCCCTCGTAGTTATCATTAACCTAAATTTCACTAAATGCCTTCAATTTCGATAGAAAACAACCCAACCCACAGTTGACGAGTCTCTGGGCCTCAAGTTGGGCCTCCTTGTTTATTGGTGGCTTAATATTTTGAGAAAAGTCAACTTTTGTACCCTGTAATATAGTCCAAAATCACTTTAGTATCTTGTGATAAAAAAATAACTAATTAAATCATACTTATTCTAATTAACATCACTTAGGTCTACGGGTAGCTGTCCAAACCCTTTTCGACCTGCCCGGACCTGCCGTCCAAATAAGCCAACTATATCACCAATTTTTGATGACGTGGCCTCTCCCCTTATTTAGTCTCTTATTATTACAGATTTGATCCCATCGGCCCAACGACCAGATATGAAGCCGCCGCCGCCGCCGGCGACGCCGATGCTCACTATGACGACGACTCCTCTTCTTGTCTTCGTATCTAAAAATAAAGAAGAGGAAGAACGCTCAAGAGGAAGGAGAAGCGAGAGTTGATGATGGACTCTGACATCATCGAAATCCCTCCTCCTTCTCTCTCTTTCCATCGAACCAATAGAGGTAGAAACCCAAAGAACAACAATAGTAGCAACGGCAAGAGGGTCTCTTGTCCTAACTGAGTTGACATTACAATCCAACAAGCAAAACCCATCCCACCCAACTCTGCCGAGAACCGCCGCCGCTGCCTTGAAGGCTATCTTCAAGCCCTCGTCGTTTACCAGAAAAATCCAAGCTAATTAATTAGGAAATGCTATAAGGAGAAGCTAATTAATTAGGAAACTGTGACCAAAATCAAGCGCCCATGTTGAGCCATGTTGGTCGCTGGCGGAGACGATGCCATGTTGGTCGCTGGCAGGACGAAGCCATGTTGATCACTGGCAGAGATGATGCCGTGTTCGTCATTAAGCTGTCGTCCTGGGAGAAGAAGGACAGAGTGTATTGGAGGACAACGGGAGGAAGCCCCCGAGGGTCTCAAGTTCGATGTCCCCGAGGTCAAGGCCGCTGCTTGTTCAACAGTGCCGCCGATGGATGAATAGAGGTCGTGACGGGGGAAGACAGTGAGGTCGTGAGTTGGGTTTTGCTTGTTGGATTGTAATTTCAACTCGGTTTTGGTTGTCGATTTTTTGAGTTTTGTTTTTGGGTGGGATGGGTTAAAGTGGCTGGGTTTTGGGAAGAAGAAGAAGAGGGAAGGGAAGTAGGAGAGAGGTAGGAGAGAAAGAGAAGATCCAAGTGGCACCACATCATCAGATTCTGCTAATGTGGTTGGCCTAGTTGGCCGGGCAAGGTTCAGGTAGCCCGTGGACTTTTTTGATGTTAATTAGAATAAGTATGCCACGTAGGTTTTGTTACTTTTTTCCCGTGATGTCTAGATTGCGCCCCCTACTTTTGCCCTTATTATGCCGCATAGGTTTTGTAATTTAGGGTAATTTGGGCTGTCCAATCGGGTATGGATTGGGTACGAAATGTCCAGATTCTGAACCGTTCGTAATGAAGACACGCGGGATTTTTTTTTTAATACAAAAATACGGAGACCAAAACAAAAAAAATTACGTGCAAACACATGCCTGAAACAAATGCCATTATGACATAACTGCGCATGCCAGTTTCACATAACAGTGCATGCCAGTATCATATAACTGCGCATACCAGTATGACTTTTTTACAAAAATGCTAAAATATGGGGACCAAAATGAAAAAAACTACGAGCGTCATTATCATAAACGGGACTTACCGCTGTCACAAATACACATGCCATTATGACGTAACTGCGCATGTAAGTATCACATAACTGCGCTTGTCAGCGCGAGCCCCCCTTCACTCGAAACTGTTCGGAATGATTTCTTCACTCCGTACCCAATCTAAACCTTGTCCAATCTTGTAACAAGGAGTCTAAAAATAACGTTATCCTCGTGGTATTATCGATCCTAGTACAATTTCGGCCGAATCAAAATTTTGACGAAATTGGCGACCGTGAATTCTTCTTTCGACTAATATTAATAAAATTTATTTATCCAAAAAAGCCCGACCCACAACCTTTTTGTCGGTTTTCCCAAATGCTAAAACAAGATGTTTTCATTTTTTAAAATTAAATACAAGGAAATAAATAGGATTCCCATAAACAAGAGCCAAGAGGATTTAAGTTGTTCTGTACAGATAAATATTATCATTTTTATAAATATAAGGCGACAATTTAAATCCTACAAGAATGTCAGAAATTCAATAAACATATAACAATCACTCTAATATCGAATTATTTATAACTAAATCAAATTCAGGTAAGATCTTTAATCAAAACTCTCTCTCTTTGGTCTATTCTTTACTCTCTTTTTTGGGTCCATTCTTTGGGAGTGGATTGAGTACGGAATGAAAGAATTGATTCCGTACGGTTTGGAGTGAAGGGGGACTGCAGTGACAAGTGCATATATGTGATAATGGTAAGTGCAGTTATGTGATAATGGCATGTGTATTTGTGACAGCGGCAAGTCCCGTTTATGATAATGGCGCACGTGACTTTTTTCATTTTGGTCCCCCGTATTTTAGCATTTTTGCAAAAAGGTCATACTGGCATGCGCAGTTATGTGATACTGGCATGCGCAGTTATCTGGTCTACGTTTGTGCGTGGCTTTTTTTATTTTGGTCTCCATATTTTAGCGCGTTTGCAAAAAAGTCTCAGCGTGTCTTCATTCCGAACGGTTCGGAATCTCAGCATTCCGTACCCAATCCATACCCCTATTCTTTACTTTATTTAGCCATGCAAAGGACAATGACAGGCCCAATGAACAATAACCTCAACATGGCCTAATTTGCCTTTTTAACAATTTAATTTCCCAACGCGTGAAGTTATAAATACCCTTTTTTTTGTTTTGTCCGCCACGAATGGCCTTCACCCGTAAACCAAACATCTCCTCGAGCCGGTCCCAATATCCCAACTACCCTAGTTATAAGAACTAAAAACAATCACTGCCCTTCAACCCTACGGAAGAAGCAGCCAAAGGTACGTACATACCTTCGACTTGATTTCCTATGCGTTTCCTAGATCAATTATTTATCTGTTTCATGAAGTAGCTTACCAACATCGGAACGATTCCGTTGTGCTTAATTGATCAATTATCTTTCTCAACTGCTCAATTGTTTGAAGAAGAAAAAACCTGCTCTTCTGGGATTTTTTTTATTCTTCTAAATTATTCAGAGCATTGTTTACAAGATTCATGATGCATGTTTGCTTATTCAATCTTGCTTAGACGGAAGGCTGCATCGGAGGAGGGGAGAATCTTATTAGTAAGTTACCGGATGACATCCTTATTCGTGTTCTTTCTCTTTTGGCCCCGAAAGAAGTCATAATATGTGGTGCGCTTTCCCGCCGGTGGACTGCTCTTCCCAAGTTAGTTCCAATGACACTGAAGTTTGTTAAAAAGTTCGAGAAACCGTCTCTAATTGAAGAGGCCAAGTTTATTCATCACGTCAACGAAGTCCTCGATTCCTACCCAGGTGGAACGCTAACCGAACTCAGCATCTCTTACTACTTGAGCATAAGCATGCCGGATCAACAGCCCCTCGACATATGTTCCCAAATTGACAAGTGGGTCCAATTTGCAATGGCAAACAAAGTTAGAAAGTTTAACTTGGACTTCGGGGTTTCATACCTCAAGTATCGGTTTCCACCTATATATCAAATCCGATTGAGATCGCGAAACATTGGCTTGCCTAGATGTACTTCGCTTACGGATCTTCGACTGGTCAGCGTGAATGTGACCAGCGAGCACATCGAGCACTTTTTACAATGTTGTCCTTCCCTTGAATCACTTTGTGTTATACGTTCGAACGTTCTTACGAGTTTAAAAGTAAATGGTCCCATTCGTTTGGAGTTCTTGGACATACGAGATTGCTATGAGTTACAGGTTTGTGAAGTTTCTGCACCGAATCTCATTTCATTCAAGTATAGGCACCATCCAGTGAAGAGCATGCCTCTGAAGTGCGCACCGCAACTCAAGGAACTCTTGTTATCAGATTATGTCTTTTTAATGTACAATTTTTCTCTGTTCACAAGCTATTTTGCTCAAATAGAGACCCTCTCATTGGATGTTCAAGACTACGAAGCCCTGGTTAGTATACATGTACCACGCTTTGACTATTTGGTAAATGGTTCTTTAAAGTTTAAAGTTTAAAATGTCTTGCTCGAGATTTTTCAGGATTTCGAGTGGCCCATTGGTATCCCCACCTTAAGAAGTCTCAAGCATTTGACTATCCGGGTTTCAATAGTTGTCAATGAGAGCCTCATTGGCTTTGGTTCGTGGATCGAAGCGTCTCCTCTCCTAAGAAGATTTGTCTTCGAGGTAATTCATATCTTTGTGTTGACGTGCACAAATTATAAGGTTGTACGTACCAATTACACTTTCCCTGAAGAAATACTTTATAAAGTTGTTTAATTAGGTTGTTGGGAGACAAAGTTTTAGCGGTAGCTATATATCCATTTGGTGCTAGTGTTTGAGATTCCGGTTTTGTCTCAGGGAAGCAAGCTTCGTGGTAGAGCAATGAGAAGAACAGTGGAGCCTAGGATGTTATCACATGTGCACTTGAAAGAGGTTGAATTTGTTGGATTCGTAGGAGATGTATTTGATACCGAGCTTGCCACGTACATCATCGAGGTCGCCGTAAATCTTCGCAAGATTGTATTTGATTGTCGTGATCCCGATTTTGAAAACACCGAGCAGACGTCACTTGCCATAGTTTGTGCTAGAAAGTTTCAGTCGATGCTAAGCCCCGCCGTGGAGTTTGTTCTGTTACCCTAGGCAAGAAAATGTTCATCGCAGGTTATTTATTTATTTATCTCAATAGGGAGGGGGGACTGACTATATAAAGAGACTCTCCCCCGACTTTTCTTCTTCTTAATCGCATAAAGATCTCCAACTCCTTGACCTAATCATTCATTTGGTACTAGTGTATTTGTGATTGAACTAATCACTCTTATCTCAATAGGAGACTGACTATTGGAAGAGGCCGTCTTTTTTCCCTTTCTTCATGTGCTTCGCAGTTTGAAGGTTTAACTCGTTTAACCTTGGGTCGTCTTGTTCATTATAGAGAGAGAGAGAGAGGTGGGCGGAGATCTATGTTTCACGCAAAACTGATTTTTTTAAGCTATTGTTGACCTTATTTAGGCGAATTTTTTAATAATAGTGTATTTTATATCGATAAAACTTAACCTAAAATATGGACCACCTCCCCAAGCTGATTCTGGATCCCATTACAACCCAAGATTTTAATTTTATGCATAGAAGTGAGTCTTAGAACGAACATTTTTTTTCGTATTCTCGAAATATTTAATCCGGTGACCAGAGATACGTAGGGATGGCGATGGGTACGGTAGGGTACGGTATCAGTAGGACCCTACCCATACCCTAGTTTCGAAAGTTGGACTCATACCTTATCCCTGGATCCTCGGAAAAATTTATTACTAGATTCATACCCTTACCCTCAGGGTCTGTAGGGTCTACAGAATCTGCAGGGTCCGACTCTCGAATTAAATACAATATAATTTTGATAATTTTTTTAACACAAAATTTTAATTTTGTATATAAAATTTAAATAAATCATAACTAACATGTGAAGATTAATCATGAAATTATTAGTATATCAGTAAAAAAAATTAGAATTATATGCAACTCGAAATTGGAGCCAATAACATGAATCATATTTTAGAATATTTGAGAAATCTATGACAATTTATAAGTAAAAAATAAATATAAATTGGTTTATTTAAGGTCTTATGAGGGTCTACTTAGGATAGACCTGGCCATGAATTGAATCCGATTCGTGATTCGATTCGATTCAATTCGTAAAAAATTCGATTCGATTCGACAATAATTCGATTCGTCAAAAAATTCGATTCGAATTCGTCATGATAAGAATTGAATACGGTTCAAGTTTTTTGTAATTCGTCAAACCGGCGAATTCAATTCGAATTCGTAATTCGAATTCGAATTCGAATTCAAAGGGGGGGGGGGGCGGGAATTTAAAAAAAAAGGGGGTGGGAATTAAAAAAAAAGGGGGGGGGGGGGGGGGGGGGGAATTAAAAGGGAAGGGGGGGAGGGGAAATTTAAATTTCAAGGGCAAATTACCGTTTTTTTCTTACCATTTTTTTGTTACCGTTTTAATCCCTAGGTTACCATTTTTTTTACTGTTGGTACTTTTTAAATTTTTTTTATAAATTCAGAATTTCTTCCCAACTCTATAAATACCACCTCTTATTCTTCAAATTTTACACATTCCAATCTCAATTCTCTACTTCTCTTATTGAAAATTTGAGCTATATAAATTCTCCCTCAAGTTTACTAATTTGAGTTACTTCTTTTATTGTGATATATGGAGTGATCATTGGCAAACACATTCATATTTTGGTGTTACATGTCATTGGATTGATAATGAATGGAATATACAAAAAAGAATAATTGCATATAGAGTTTTTGATGATAGTCATAGTGGGAATAATTGTTGTAAAATATTGCATATTATTTTACAAGAATATAATCTAGTTCAAAAAATATTTTCAATTTTTCTAGATAATGCAAGTTCTAATAATGTTATGGTTAAAGATTTAGAAATTTTTTGTACACGATTCGGAAGAAATTTTTTTCATATTAGATGTGCATGTCATATATTTAATCTTTGTACCCAAGATGGAATTAAAGCTTTAGACTCTACATTAGGACCAATTAAATAAGCACTTAATTTATTATGGGCTCGCCCAAAATTGCTAAAAGATTGGAAAAAATTTTGTAAATTAAACAACATGAAACCAAAACGTTTTCCACAAGATGTTCAACATCGTTGGAATTAATTCGAATTCGAATTCGATTATAATTCGATTATAATTCGATTATAATTCGATTCTAATTCGAAAATTCATAATTCGTATTCGATTCGTCTTGTGAAGAATTGAATACGGTTTAATGTTTTGATGAATTCGAATTCGAATAAATTCGATTCGAATTCGTCCAAATTCGAACCGTGGTCAGGTCTAACTTAGGATAGGGTCCAAAGTAGGGTAAAAGAGTGAGGGTATGGTATGAATTCATAGGATTCATACTCTACCCTAGATCTCTACTCTAAAAGTCGATCCACACACATACTCTATCCTAGACCCAGTCAAAGTCAATAAACTTTTGATCCACGGGATAAGAGTAGGGCCCGACCCCTAGGGTATGGGTATTTCTGCCATCCCCAGAAATATGTGAGATAGTCTGGAGCTTTTAAAATTTCCAATAGTTTGAATTTTTTTTAAGAAAAGAATAAGGAAAACCTCCCATGTAGCTTACAAGTATTTAGACACCAGTTATTAGGTAGTGAAAAGGTTATCATCTTATGTAACCTAGTGGTACGTGGCATTGTAAAATTCAAGGTGGTCCGAGATCCAAACCTTAGCATAGTATAAAAATTTACCTTTAAATTGTCGTATATTAATTAGGAAAATTGTCGTATAGAAGGGAGTCTAGTTCATTAGGAAAATTGTCCTACTGAGCAAGAAGTTTTCTTTTAAAAAAGGGAGAGCTTGATCTGATGTTGGTTCATTTCAAATGCTTATAGGAAAGTTGATTTATCTCAATACCCGACATTGCATATTCTGCTAATTTGCTCAGCCAAGCTATGCATGTTTCTAGGTCTAGTCACATTAAAAGCTGAAAGAATCCTCAAGTAGCTAAAGATGAATCCTAGTAGCGGCATGTGGATGAAAAATTATGATAACTTAAGAATTGTTGGTTTTTGTGATGCAGATTCCAAAAAAATAAGTTCGGAACACTTGAATTCGACTCGATTTTTCTGCCCATAGGTATGCTATATCAAATAGCCAAATCTCATCTATCATGTACAAAATCTCCTCATACATAAAAAGTTCTGCATAACCGATAAGGTAACAATGTTGATCAAAATAAGCATCGGCTGCCGGTGACACTGGGTTGTGTCGCGGTGTTCCTGATACTAAAAGCAAGGCGCGTAAGCAACGCAAGTGTGACTGGATAGAAACAGGTCTGTCCTTAAGTTTCAATTAAGAATGATCGAATCTTAATACCGTCAAGATCTCGAAGATTTAGGTCAATTCACCTAAATTTTATTCCAAAAAAAAAAGTAGGCGCACAACAAATTTATGAGGTTCAAACGATAAAAATGCAGTAGTAGATATTTGAATACAAGTTAGTTTTGAAAAATAAAACAATCACTCACATGTAATTATTTTAATCAAAATTAAGAATTTCTTACGTATTTTTAATGAATTTAGCAATTTTTAACCAAAATTTTGAAGACATAAATAAATATATTAAAACTAAGTAGCAATTTTTTTGTTCGAAAAAAATTTAAAATAATCAGTTAAATAAGCCATAGGAAATAAGTTCATGAAAAATCAGAGTCGGCAAACGAACCCGGGCTACGAATTAGACAAGGGAAAATCATATGTCCGTAGAGGGGAGGGAAGGAAAGTGAACAGTTTGGAGATATTTATAAAACAGGAAACAAGAAAGTAACGGACACATCTCGAGAAGAGGAGGGGCCCCACCGCCTATTCAATTAAAATCCAAATAATTATTATTCCAAAACCAAAAGGCTCCCTCCCCCTCTTTCTCTGTCTCTGTGGCCTACCGCACCTGGCCACGTTAATTTCCTTCCAACTGTTCTCTCAAATCCTCTATCTTACCTTATGGAGGCCAAATCATTTTTTTTGAGAAAATTTGATAATAACCGACTATGAATAAGTGAGAGCAGAGCAGCTTATAAAGGCCACCAATTAAAGAGAATAAAAGGAAACCGATAAATAATCGATACATAATTCCCGAAATCCTCGGTCCTTTTGCCCTCCCTCTCTCTCCTCGGTGATCTCTGGTTTTTGTAACCGTCGGTGATCCAATAATTATTCTCTGATTTTTTTTGTCGATTAATTTAGTTTAGTGAATTGGCAGGGGACGCTGGGGAAAATGGGGCTCGTGTCGGGGATGTTCATGGGGACGATCTTCGGGATCGCGCTGATGGCTGGCTGGAAGCACATGATGGGATACCGGAGCAACAAGCGCATCGCAAAGGTAACCGCCATCCGGTTTCCCGCGGTTTTTCTGTTTCTCTTTTGTGGTGCTACTATATATTCGGTTAGTTCTCGGTTTAGCTTAGCTCAGGGCAGGCGAGTGAAGCGGAGTGTTCGAAGTGGAGATAGTAGGCAGGGATGGAGGATTGAGCCTTTCGGATGGTGCATTGTTCGCGGAGTGTTGGTTCGCGGGAAGGTGCGTTAGGCAGGCGGGATTGCTTATCCACATTTCAGGAAAATGTGGATACTACATCCGTCCTGGCTATTCAACTTCCCAAGAACCTACACTAAGCAACGCAAGAAAGGTTTACCGATCAGCAGTGTTAGGTTCTCTGGTTTCTGGTGTTATATATTTCGAGGCAGAGACAAAGTTGATATTGGTGTGACAACGGGTTGGATTCTCTGTTTTATGTTGGGCAGGCTGTTGATATAAAGCTGCTTGGGTCGCTTAACAGAGAAGATTTGAAGAAAATATGTGGCGATAATTTTCCAGAGTGGATATCATTTCCCGCCTTTGAACAGGTTCTTCCTCCTACTTATGCTTACTTGTTAATAAAAGTAAGAACCCTCTATGCCATTTTGTTGGCATGAAATGTTTTCAATATTGTAATTATTGTTTGCATCATGCAGGTGAAATGGCTGAACAAGCAGTTGAGCAAATTGTGGCCCTATGTTGCAGATGTAAGCTGGTTTTCCTTATTATAACTTTTTCTGAGTTTTATTCCTACCCTTAATGTAGACTTTAAATTTCTTACCCTCAGATCAACCTCCTTTTTTTGGCTTCCTTTGACAAGTTAAGTCTGTAAAAGAACTGCAGACGTCTAAGAACAGGATTGCCCTTAACCGAGGATGAGGACATGTTTATGAAAAATCGAATATGAGTGTTAAGTCCTGTCAGCGTACCATTACGAAGAAACTAAGTTTAAAATCTGCTTGCTGTTTTCAGGCAGCTACTATGGTGGTTAAAGAATCAGTTGAACCTCTGTTGGAAGATTACCGCCCCCCAGGGATTACTTCACTAAAGTTTAGCAAGTTTTCACTCGGAACAGTTCCTCCAAAAATTGAAGGTATGGACAAATCACAAATGGCAGTGTTGTTTCCTTAAGGTAGTTCGACATACATTTGGGCTTTCCCAATGTATGTACTGGTTTTCCGTGGACAGATGACATGTTTTTTCATGCTGAGAGAACTGAACACAGGTTAGATTCTTTGTCTGGAAACTTTGGGCAGATGCTGATACCTGCATATTTAGCTATTGCACGAGCTTTTGTAGTAGATGCGGTAGACATTTGGTTTTCGTCAGTGGTTCTCTTGTTGAACCTTAATCATTCACTGAATGCAGGAATCCGTGTTCAGAGTCTAAAGAAAGGTCAAATCATCATGGATATTGATTTTCGATGGTGTGGTGATCCTAGTATTATCTTAGCAGTTGAAGCTGCGGTTGTTGCTTCGTTGCCAATTCAGGTTGGTGCTTTTATGACTTCTCAAGTGATGTCTCTCTTACACCATCGTTATCTAATGGAGCCAAGGGAAGAGTTCGGTAAATTTCTGTTTTGCTGTCAGTCTGCAGAGTCTCTTAGTGCATAATTCTCTTTCATTCTTATGGAATTCAAAGATATTTGGGCAATTATTCAGATTGGATGGTGTTATTTTCCCTCCCGACTGAGATATCTTTCCATGCTTTAGGTCTTATTTCTGGATTTGGTGCATTTACGTTTTAGTTGAATTTTATTGTCATTTAAGATTTTGAGAATTCCTTTATTGTCACTTGTCAAAGGAGTCAACATCGCAAATTAAACCGGAGGGTACAGAAATTGGGGTGTTCCTTTAGAGCTGAGTGCAGAATTTTCTTCGATAATAGAGCTTTAAAGGGCATATTTAGTTGATGCAACTTTTTTTTATTCTCTTATTTTATCGTTATGTGTTCTGAAGCACTAAACCAGAAAAAAACAGTGTTATCATAATCCTGAAAATAAACCCAATAAAGGACAGAGATATATGTCTTGTTAATTGCAGCTAAATAACTCTTAGGCTCTTACAAGATTGAAAGGTGCAATTTTGAATGAATGAAAAAAACCAAGCCTATAATGTGCAAATTATCAACCTTGCGTCGAATTTCTGTTATTCTATGTACTTGCAATCCCCTGTGCTTTTTCATGGTTTTGTGGAAATGTTAACCCTATGTAACACATCCTGCAGTTGAAAGATCTTGAGGTTTACACTGTTATCCGCGTCATCTTCCAACTTGCCGAGGAGATACCATGTATATCTGCTGTTGTTGTTGCTCTGCTTTCCGAGGTAATTCAAATGTTCATGAACTCACAATTCAGTCACTCGAAATAGCTCAGCTGGAGTGGCACAAAGATGAGATCATCGTTGAATTTTTTGTTCTCCATGCTATTATCAAGCATTGGTTTGACTCAATTTTGCTGGTGTTAATCAGCCAAAGCCAAAAATTGATTATGTCCTGAAAGCGGTCGGTGGAAGCTTGACAGCAATTCCTGGATTGTCAGACATGATCGATGTGAGTGATGTGGTATTGCTTAACTATGTTCCTACTCTTGCCTTTGTCGATTTGGCAAGCTTATATGGTGTATTGAAACTGGATTGGGTAGGACACCGTGCACTCAATTGTAGAGGATATGCTTCAATGGCCTCGCAGAATTATTGTCCCAATTGGTGGCATACCTGTTGATACAAGGTAAGTGAAGCTCGTTTGTTAACCGTACCTTTTGCTCTCGATTCTTGATGATTGGTTAGAATTAATTCTGACGGTCACCCGTCACATGCCACACCAATATCACAGCTGGAAGTTGAATGTCATCTCTTATTACACCCTGATCCATCTCAGCATTTTAGCTCATCTGCGCGGTTTTTTGGTACTTTGTTATCAAAGAAACAATAGCCTTTAATGTCTTTTCCAATCACGATTTCACTTGAGATCGTAGATCAATTTAAATTTAAGTCTTAGTATCCATATGCTTAGATAAGGCTCTTTTATTGTGTAATCTATGCGTGGAGAAATTATCATTATGTGGATTTCAATCTTCAATCGTAATTTTGCAGCGACTTGGAGCTAAAACCTCAGGGAAAACTCACGATCACTGTTGTCAAGGCTAATGATTTGAAGAACATGGAGATGATTGGGAAGTCTGATCCTTATGTGGTCTTGTATATTCGCCCAGTTGTCAAAGTGAAAACAAAGATCGTTGATAACAACTTAAATCCTGTTTGGAATCAAACGTTTGAATTGATTGCCGAAGACAAGGAGACACAGTCGCTTGTATTTGAGGTACTCTTCGATATTTGATACCTTTGAATTGCCTAGTGAACCCTCGTGTTGTTGTTGTGGATAGCGTCAAATATTTTGGCTGGTACCATTTTCTCTGTTTCAGTAAAAGTACTACGACCAACTCTTTGTTGCATTCTCTTTAGCTAACCTTTATAGTTACTCATACGATCTGGCAAGGGTTAATTGCATCCGTTACCGAACACATTCGTTCTGACGAAGACTAGATATTTTGTGCAGTCGTTGCAATCTTTAAAATTCAGCACAAACCTGCACCTAGATTAATATAAATCTCTCTTTTGACTTCATTTTGGTAATTTTCTTTGACAGGTTTTTGATCAAGATATTGGTCAAGACAAGAGACTGGGCATAGCGAAACTACCTCTACGTGACATGGTGTCAGAAACCTTGAAAGAAACCGAGTTGAGACTACTACCATCTCTTGATATGTTGAAGATAAAGGATAAGAAGGACAGAGGGACTATAACTATAAAGGTTGACATTTATGCTTGTTGCTTTTGTTTAGGCCTGCCATCTTCAATTGATATTGAATCAGAAGCTAGGACGGTCTCCGATAAACGAACGTCCTTTTCGCTCTGCTGCAAGTGGATCATAGTTCCAAGAGCTCTTTGCGGGTTTCATTTGTCACTTTCTTCAGAAACTTGAACAATTTTTGTTTCGCATTGGCAGGTTTTGTACCATGAATTTTCCAAGGAAGAGCAATTAGCTGCTCTGGAAGAAGAGAAGAGGATCTTAGAAGAGAGAAAGAAGCTAAAAGAAGCGGGAGTGATAGGAAGCACTATGGATGCACTCGATGGAGCAGCTTCGTTAGTGGGCACTGGCCTCGGTGCTGGAGTAGGGCTCGTTGGCAGCGGCCTCGGTGCAGGAGTTGGCCTCGTCGGGACTGTTGGCGGTGCCGGGGTTGGCGTGGTGGGAAGTGGCCTTGGAGCTGTAGGTAGTGGTCTGTCAAAAGCGGGAAAGTTCATGGGCAGAACAATCACTGGCCAGTCCAGCAAGAGGAGTGGTTCCACTACTCCTGTCAATAGTGAGCAAGAAAACGATGGGGCGAAACCACTGTAATACCACTGCTCAAAGTGTATTGATTTGTTGTTTGATCTCACCCTGCAGGTTGAAAAACGCAACGACATCGTTTCGAGGCTGAATTATGTGAATCTGTCGTAGATTTTTGTAAGAGCCTATATTAGTTAAATTTGTATCTTCTCATCAACGTTATTTAGCGTGTACGAGTGTATAGCAATCTTTAGACATTTTCAAAGTGGCATAAAGTGATGGATTTGAGTGTCTTGGTTAGAGGCTATTAGAATTTTCTTGTCTTAGTTTAAGTTTACGAATGTAAAAATACGATTGGAGACCGTTTGCAACGGTTCTTAATTTTTTTTTTCTTGCTTGTTTGTTAATTCCCCAAAAGAATAAAAAAAAGCATAATATATAAAGAGGGTTTTTGTAAGTAATATTTAAAGTGTGTTCAATGATGCTTATTATACTTGATAGTCTAACCAACCATATATTCCTCTAATCAATTGGGATGCTTATATGTTTTTTAATCCTCGAAAGTCAATTGGGACAGCAACGGGAGAAATTTTATAGTGGACTTTCAATACCAAATTATTATGTGATTTGGTATAGATCCATCAATCCCCATTTGACATGTATATTAGTCACTTATTAATGAGATAGTTTACTAGGATAAATAAATATGGAAACTAAATTAAGACATTATTGTGATTTATATTTAAAGAAATCATTTCCTAAAAAATTCTCTAATTGAGAAGTAGTCCAATTTAATAACAGGGTGCAAGAATTAATATTTTAATAACTAATTGGCGTCAAAATTCACAAGTATTTTATATTTTCTTAGGACCACTATACAATCTAAAGGCTATTAAGAAACTCAGAAGAGATCCACGAGAGTTAATTCTTTTGTCCCTTTACTAGATTTGTGTAATTATAAAATTAGTGTATTGTTAGATCATGAATGATAACTAAAATGTCTATGTAGAAGAAAAACAGGCCAATAAAGTTGCTGGCGTATTAAATATTTCAATAGTACGTGAAATGATACATAGGTCTCATTAAAAATTTAAAAGCATAAAAAATAATAAATAGGTCCCTAATTTGATAGTACGTAAATTAAAATTTAGTTGCTTCAAACAAAGCCGAGAAAGTAATAAAAAATTTATAGATATCGATCACCGAGATATTTTTTCAGTTGGATCACTTCAAATATGTATGTTGATTGTTGTTCAAGTAATAATTTGATATTTTCTGTGAATAAAATATCACGAGTTAATTAATAATAATAATTTTTTGGTAGCCTCCAACAATATAATTTCAAAGAATTATTATTTCATACTGTTTTGATTTTTTTTTTTGCGAAGGACTGTTTTGATTTTTTTTAGAGTCACTAAAGTAGAATTTTGTTTAGAAACACTTCCCAATTGACGCATATTGTATATTAGTTATTAAAAAATTTATTCTTGCTTCCTGTTATTAAATTGGAGTACTTCCCAATTAGAGAATTTTGTTTAGGAAGTGATTTCCTTAAACATAAATCATAATAATATTTTGAATTAATTTTCATATTTATTTATCCTAATTAACTATTTCATTAATAATTGAATAATATACATGTTAAATAGAGATTGGTAGGTTTATACCAAGTCACTTAGTAACTTGTTATTGAAGATTCACCATAAAATTTCTCCAGCAATGGGGCAATCAAGACATGCACCGAAGAAGAGATTTGGAAGCTAATGGGCGTTGGGAGATTAATTAAGGAATTATATTGGATTCATACAAACTATAACTTAATCAAGTGATAAATAAAATAAAATTTACTTAAAAAATAATGGATTCACATAAAAATAATGGATTCACGCCAAGAATTATTCTAAATATGGTTGGTTAATGTTCTACTAATAAACAAGTTTAAATGAAATTGATGCAAAGCACGTTCTTTTGGATCACCATGACCCACTTCAGTCTTGGAAATATCAAACACTTGATGGGTCGGCACTCGGGCCCCGCCCGACAAGCGTGGTTTTGAAGACTAATATAAAATTGAGAGAGTGCGTGGGCCTCACATGATCTCTCTCCTTCTCTTATTATGCCTTTTTCTCTGACTCAACTTTTTCTCTTTGTAAGAGCTCGACATTTTTTAATCAGAAGCTGTAAATTGTCTAACGGGCTCACGCTTCTCTATTACTTCGTAGATTCCTTTCACGAAGGCCGAAGCTGCTGCTGCCTCTTCTGAAAAAAGAACTCAAGCAAGACCTAGCGATTTTTTTCTATCATAATATGGTATAAGTTATTAATCACTCAAATAAAATGAGTGATATAATATAATATCTGAATAAAATTAATGACGTGATATAATACTCTAAATTTCTCAAATAAATAAGTTTAATGTGTATTACTTAATTATCAGTTAGGTAAATTTCAGATTATCAGATAATTTATAATTACAAAATAGTCATTTGTCAAAACCATAAATGACACGTGAAAGCAAGTATCTCCAAACAGGAGGTTTTTTTCTTGACCGAAACAATGAGGTTTTTTTACGCTAGTCAATAATTTATTTATTTTGGTATATGGCAGTCAATAATTCAAAGGACAGAATTTCCACCATTCTGATGCGGTCCTCCAAATTAAGACGGCGTGGAATCCATAATTGATACCTACAAACTACACTCTCTAACACAAATAAATAATTAATTTTTTTTCGTCAAATTATTATTCAATAGAACTCAATTTTTTACCATTTTTATTGGTCATCTCATCTAGGGGTGAGCAAGTCAACCGAACCAGAACCAGAATTTTAGGGATATTGCAAACCGGACCGGACCGTACCCACTCTGGTCCGGTCCATGTGCGGTCTGGTCCGACCAAAAACCGGACCGGATTACCAAAAACTGAACAACAACTTGGTTTCGGACCGGACCAAACCGGACCGGAAACCAGATTTTAGGTATTTTTACAAACCGGACCGGATTGTTTTTGCATTTGGTCCGGTTTGACGGTTTTCGGTTTGTTTGCTCACCCCTAATCTCATCCAATTCGCTCACCAAATAAATAAATAATTTATCTCTCATCCACATATTATCTATAATTTAATTTATGTTTACTTATAAATTATAATAAATATATAAAATTATGCCATAATCCCTCCGTTTTCTATTTTTTAAAATTTTGATTTTGTCTTGTTATGGTGAGCGCTCGGCCGCACTCACCGATGTGGATGGTCTAATCGAACGTTGTTACAAATTTCAAGGGCTACTATTGTAATCTATACGTTGTTACAAATTTCAAGGGCTACTATTGTAATCTATGTATCCCCTAAGCAGCTCAATAATAGTAAGCGTATAGTCCAATAATCATCCAAACTCTAATCCACCGATTTTATTAGAATTTTAAAATTAACTTTGATTAGTCTAATAATATTAATATCAGTGACTTGCTGAAAAAATTACCACGAGTACTTTTTTATAGAGCTGTATGGTCAAAAGTTGACATGAAAAAAGCTGCCAACTGTGAAAAGTGAACCATCGCAAATTACAAAAAGTCTCGTGGACTTTTACCACCAGAGGTCAAACCCCAACCTTGACTTGACCTGAGGGAGACGAGCGTCCGACTATTCCCTATTTGGCCAACGTACACTTCGTAGGCTGTCCCAGCTTTGCCCGCAGCTACAAGCGGGCTTTCGATGCCGCAAAAGACAAACAGAGCCTAACTAAATGACGCAGCCCTGCCCCTGGATTGGATCGGATGCGTCCAAGTTCAGCTACTCCAAATAAACTATACTTAGACCGTAAAAAAAAAAAACTATACTTCTAACCGATTAATTCATAAATAAGTTATTATAATTTTAATTAGGAAAAATTACTCTGTAACTCCTGGAATTTATTTAAATATACTCAAAAGTCCTCACTGTTCACAAAATACACGCCGATGTCCCTCTAGTTTGCTTTTATTATACTTTAGGGTCCCTGGCTAACGTCAGTAACTCTTTTTTTCATTTTTGTCAATGAAATGACAAAAATACCCTTAAAAAATAAAATAAAAAAGATAAAATTACTCTCGAGTCCCTCGAGTTTGCTTAAATATACTCAAAAGTCCTCCTGTTTACAAAATACACGCCGACGTCCCTCTAGTTTGCTTTTATTATACTTTTGGGTCCCTGAATGAGTTTTTTTCTTTTTTTTGTCATTGAAATGAAAAAAATACCATTAGAAAAAAAAAAATTTTGCTCATGTCATCTCTTCTTCTCCGATGACCGATACCAACCCTTTCCTCTTTCACCGTTCCATTTCTCTCTTCTTTTCGCCGTTGATTTATTTAATTGAAAATTTGTGATGTTGTTAGGGTTCTTGAAGTTGCGATGATCGATAAGTTCACGAGCCGGCCCTAAAATCGTACCTCGGCTCCAGCGTCGTTGCCCCTCATCTTGTACTTTTGCGACGACTTCGAAAGCCGGGATTTTGGTGGTGAGGAACGGGCAAGGAGATGACGACTGCCATAAGGAGCCGTCGTTCTTTGTTCCCTTCTCTACTGATCGTCCCAGCTTACCGACGGTGACCCAACAACCAAAAACCTAAATTGAACTCATCAACCGTCCAACGATGATCGCTCCTCGAGTTTCAATTACACAGACACCTCTCTAATGATCCTCCCAAGACCGACAAAGCTTGCCATTGTGGGAACTGCTCCTGCCGCCAGACGGCGAAGAGAGGAAGAGCCAAAGCTGGAGCCGGCAGTAGCGACGAGGACGTTGTCCATGATAAGGACCTCATCGTCGACGACCTTTCAGAAGACACGGTAACCCCAGGAGAAGCCTGCAAAGCCACATGCCGCCATCGTCGGGCCTGGGATCTTAGAAAATAGATGCCTTATTTCAATTGATTCCTCGTGGAAAAGGGTGTGAGGAGAGCGAGACGACCGTCATTTCGATTTCTGGGTTGCACTCGAACAGGATCTCCATGACGCCGATCCTGCTTATGGCTGTTAACGAGACGACCGCTATTAACGTCGGTTTTGATTTCTGGGCGGTGTCGGCAAAACTGGGTTATGGGTGGCAAAGAGTTGTTCCCAGCGCCGGACGAGGGTTTCTCGTGGTGGGTCGTCGGGAAAGACGGTGTGCGATAATTTTTACCTTTTTTGTTTTGAAGGGTATTTTAGTCATTTTATTGACAAAAATGAAAAAAATTGCTAACGTGCGCCTAGGACCCGAAAGTATAATAAAATCAAACAAGAGGGACAACAAGATTATTTTTCAAACAAGGAGGACTTTTGAATATATTTAAGCAAATCCGAGGGACTCGAGAATGATTTTCTCTTTTAATTAATAAGGTTTGAATTAGAAATATTAAAAAATCAACAATGTTAAATATTTATTTATTTATTTTACTATATTTGAAATTTTTTGTCTTGTTTGAACTCATCTAATAAATAGATGAATACCAGTAGATATCAAAAAAATATCATAGTTATTGGAGTTCGGCCCCAACGTGGTCCACCCTGAAATTAAAGGCCCTCTTGGGGGAGAAATAAATAAAAGCACCAAAACTGCCAAAGCGGGCTATGGATTGGCTCCGGAGTGAAGAAAATATTCCGGATGGTTTGGAGTGAAGAGGGGACTGCACTGGCATGTCCTGTTTCTGATACTGGTATGCCCCAGTTACGATATCGGTATGCGTCGTTATGTGATACTGGTCTTTGTTTTTATGACAGCAGCATTTCCCGTTTACGATACTTAGGGGTGAGGAATCATCGGGGTATCGGGTTTTTGCCGAAAATTGACGCCGACCCCGATGGAAATAATTCTCTACAATTGACACCGATGCTTGCTCAACTTCCACTCCTACCGACGGTGTCTCGGACTTGCGGTGTTATCATCGGTCGGTCGGTGCAGTGGCGTGACACCGAGGGGAAGATAGAGGACGAGAGGACGGAGACGGAGGATGAGGGGAAGACTGGAAGATGGAGGACGAGAGGTGGATGGAGCCTGGAGGATGAGAGGGAGAGTGTTGCATCTCTATTTCACCGGCGAATTTGGCAAAATCGGAGATGAAGAATTGGCTGGGCTTCGATGGCGGAATGAGAAATTTGGAGAGAGAGAGAGAGAGCAGCGGTCATCGACATCATCGACACAAATTTCACCTGATCTTTGAGGCCTCCTGGAACACGTGGATCAAGGAGAAGCAGCGGCGGTCGGAGATGCAAGGAGGAGCAACGGCGTTGGAGACGTGAGGAGGAGCAGCGGTGGAATAAAAAAGGAGCAGAGGTCCTGTTAATTTCTGATGAAGAAGAAGTAGAATCGATAAAGGAAAAAGGTCAGGGGAAATAAAGAGGAGAGGAATTGGTTGAAAGGAAAAACTTCATTTCTCTCTTTTCTGTATTATGAATTATTTACACTTATTAAAGGATACAGTATTTATATACACGTGGTTGGCTATCTACAAAATGGAAATATCAGTGGGCCTATTTGGGCCTGGGCTCCTTGCTCTTGTTAGTGAAGTTCGATTCTTTCAACAGGTCCTCACTAGGAGGGAGGTCGGGTACTTATAATTATTTAAAATGACATATTTTTCTCGGGTTGTCACTGTCTCGGGCTTGCAAAAAAAAGACACCGACTCAACACCGAGAAGTTCGGTTTAGCAACATTTGCAACCCATAACACCGTTCGGTGTTTCGGTGTGGTCGGGTTATCGGATTGTCGGGTTTTTTCGGGTTCATGCTCAGCCCTAACAATACTGGTACGCATGGCTTTTTTCATTTTGATCTTCGTATTTTAGCATTTTTGTAAAAAAGCTCTCGCGTGTCTTCACTACAAACAGTTCGGAATGGGGGCATTTCGTGCCAATCCAACCCCGCCAAAGCAATACAAAAAACAAGTAAAAGTCCGATATTCTATTCCCGTAGATTTTGTTTCCATAGTAAACACTAGATAGTCCGTGTTCCCATTTATTGAATTACTTCTTTTTGGTTTTTAATAGAGATATTAATTCGAAAACAGCAACAAAAATAGATAAATCTGTGATATCATAAACCAATAAGATTAATCGGCATGACTAAGAAATTCGTGATTTGGAATCGATTAGTGTCTCACTAACCGAGTTTTAAACTTGTAACAACAAAATCTAGGCTCCGTAGATCAGGGTTGGATTTGGTACTAGACGTATAAAATGTGCCAGGATCATCCTGGAAGATAAAATGATCTACCCAATTATAAGAAAATGGTCTATTCCGGTTATCATAAAATGGTTTACCCAGTTATGATAAAATGGTTTCACGGGGGCCGTCCCGAATTATCCGGGGACTGTCCAGATAATGAGGTTGGATAAAATGGTCTACCCAATTATACTAAAATAGTTTCATGAGTTATATTAAATGGTCTCTACTCGGTATGATAAAATAGTATGTTCAATTATAATAAATTGTATATCTGATTATGATAAATAGTCTATCTGATTATAATAAAATGATCTATTAAATGGGTCATCTAGGCTTGTCCTCGAAATGGACTTCGGGGACCAAATCTGGTCGTGTACATAATGATCGCCGTTATTATTCCTGATTAGTAGTCCACCCTACTCGCACTTAATAGTTACTTATGGACCGAGAATTATTATTTATATCTCTCAACAGTTTTTTTTTGTGGTCAATTTCCCCAACGGTTTAACCCGCGCAAAGTAAATTATCTCACGTGAGGATCGGTGTACGGAGCCTACAAGTACCCAACCGGAGGCGGCCACGTGTACCAAAGGGTCAAATCTCCTCGTGCCTCCCCTTGTCACACGAGACACTTATCTTCCACACCACTACCATAAATAAATAAAATAAAATCGCATGAAAACATCAAATATTTGTAGGATAATTTTTTAATCTATAATTCGTTTCAAATCTAAATTAATCGGACATAATAATCAAAAGAGATACTACATTACCCTTGCGTCTCCTCTCCCTCTCTCCAGTATATTTTCGAGAAGAACATAAAAGAACCGGAGAGGAGTGGACTGGGAAAAACCTTAACACGCTCCAAATGAAGTTCCGGTAACAACCGCCCTCCGGTTTCAGCGTTATTTACAAAAAATGCCATCCCGTCAATTGCAGTCTCTCCCGAAGGAGCCCACGCTGCCGTCGAGTCGCCGCCACCACCACCGCGTGCCCCTCCTCCCGCCGCTCCTCGCGGGGACCCTGACCCTCGTCCTCCTCGCCCTGCTCCTCGCCTTCGTCCTCCTCTACCGGAAGCTCTCCCGCAAGCGCACGGCCCCGGCGGCCTCGCCGGATCTCAAGCCCCCGGCCGACGGCGCCAACCCCCGCGAATGCCGTCGGTTCTCGTACTCCGTCCTCCGGCGGGCGACATCTTCCTTCTCCGCGTCGAACAAGCTCGGTCACGGCGGGTTCGGGTCAGTGTACAAGGCGGTGTTCCCGGGGCGGCACCACATCCCGGCGGTGGCCGCCGTGAAGATGATGGACCCCACCGGGTCGCTCCAGGGGGAGCGGGAGTTCCACAACGAGCTAGCCATCGCCTCCACGCTGGCCTCCCCGCTCATAGTCTCTCTGTTGGGCTTCTCCGCGAATCCAAGGAAGGGGAAGCTCCTCCTCGTCTACGAGCTCATGGAGAACCGGAGCCTTCAAGAGGCGCTTCTGGACCGGAAGTGCGAGGAGCTCATGAGCTGGTCGAAGAGGTTCGAGGTGATCCGCCACGTGGCGAGCGGGTTGGAGTACCTGCATTGCTTCTGCGATCCCCCGGTCATCCACGGGGATGTCAAGCCTAGCAATATCTTGCTGGATTCGGAGTTCAACGCCAAGATTGGGGATTTCGGGCTCGCGAGGGTTAAGATATCGGATGAAGGGGACGAGGTGGATGATAAGGGGTCTATTTTAGAGGAGACCGAGAGGGAGAGTGTTGTGAGCACTACTAATGAAGCCTCGCCGGAGGTAGTGGCGGGGTCGAGGAGGGACTGGTGGTGGAAGCAGGATGGGAATGCGGTTGGGGAGTCGGAGTCCGGGAGGGTCAAGGACTATGTGATGCAGTGGATCGGGAGTGAGATCAGCAAGGAGAGGCCGACGACTGATTGGATCGCTCCTCCTAGCGATGGGGACAATGGCGAGCGCAAGGCGGTATGCGCAAAGAGCTTGAAGCTTACGGAGACGAAGCGGCACAAGAAGAGGCTGGATTGGTGGGCCTCCTTGGAAGAGGAGAGGATGAAGAGGAAGGAGAAGAGTAGGAAGCCTAGGGAGTGGTGGAAGGAGGAGTTCTGCGAGGAGCTGACCAAGAAGAAGGAGAAGAAGATGCGGAAGAGTAAGAAGCGAGGGCTTAGTTGCTGTGGAGAGTCGTGGTGGCAGAAGGAGGATGACAGCTTTTGCGACGATGTGGTGCGAGAAAGGAAGAAGAGGAAGAGCAGGGGAAGTATAGATTGGTGGCTGGATGGTTTGGGTGGGGAATTGAGGAACATGAGGAGGACTGGCCAAGATTTCGCGAGTTGTGAGATTCCTAAGAGTGGCGGTGTTAGTAGCACGCCGAGTATGAGAGGGACCGTGTGCTACATTGCCCCTGAATATGGCGGCGGAAGCCAGCTATCCGAGAAGTGTGATGTGTACAGCTTCGGTGTTCTGCTTCTTGTCGTGGTCTCCGGGAGGAGGCCGCTGCAAGTTACTGCCTCGCCATTGTCGGAATTCGAGAGGGCAAATCTGATCTCGTGGTCTAGACAGCTTGCCCACAATGGGAAGCTATTGGATCTTGTCGATCCATCTATACATTCCTTGGACAAGGATCAGGCATTGCTCTGTATTACCATTGCACTTCTCTGTCTGCAGAGATCACCTGATAAACGGCCTACCATGAAAGAGATCGTGATGATGCTCTCCGGCGAGGGCGAGCCGCCCAATTTACCTTTCGAGTTTTCTCCGTCCCCGCCATCCAATTTCCCGTTCAAGTCCCGGAGGAAGCTCCGGTAAGCCGGTCGGATTGATGACATCATTTGTGTTGACAGCAAAAGTAACCACTAGGATTTGTATTAATTTGTGCTGTAGTTGTAACTTGTAGGCTACGAAATCCTGTGTTGATCTTGTTGCTATGTAGAAACTGTTTGCTATAATGGAATACATACGCACATTTCTTTTCCACCAAAAAAAACTTCAGGCTTTTCTAGTTTCATTACACTAATTTGTTTGGGTCCTACACTATCCAGGTTTTGACCTTATGTGCTAGTGATAATTTTAGGTAACAATAACAACCTCACTTTTGCCATGCCTACTGATTATTATTTTCGAAACTAATTAATATTCAGACACACGTTAAACTGAAACCAAACCGATCAGTCTTTTGCTTTCCAAAGGTGACAATCGACAAGAATAGCAATGTCTTGGTGCTCTTTGGGTGCAGAATATCGAGTGGGTTTGCTTTGTGCGACTTTTGAACCTACGGGACCCAGCGGAGGCCATATCCTCTGATTTGTTGTTTTGCTACCTTTCTAAAGCTCAGTCCTTTATCTTTTGACAATATCACATGGAATTCAGCTTTTCTATTTTTCTCCACTTTTGAGTAGGAAACATGGATTTCAGCTGAAACAACATCATCATCACGCCCTCTGATACTCGAGACCCCACCTCTCCTCATCTAATTTGTTCTCGGGTTTATGATAAGTTTGTTTATCTTACTATAATAATGTTAACTTCTCTTTTTGGTTTGATCCGACACTCCAGAAATATCTAAATTATCTTTTTAAAAGAAAATTTTGTTCTACATCTTCCATTTTATTACCGTGAATAAAGGCCCAAGATGTATCTAAACCACAGGCCCTCTCCATCATCGTCTTCTTCCCGTATTGAAGCTCAAGCCCACAACGAACAAGTCTTGAATGCGAGAAACAAAAAATCGAAGGGGGAAGGAAGCAAAACAAAAAATCAGCCGGGGATCGAGGTCGAGGTCGGGCGGCGGGGACGGGTTCATGGTGGCGACGGCGTGGTGGTGGTCCCCCCGGTGGCCGAGAATCGAACGACTGGATGATGCCGACGAGAAATCAGTCGCCGGCGTTAGCGGTCTCGCAAATGGGAGGCGGGGAGTTGGATATTTCAGTGGAAGAATGAGCTCCAAGGAGGAGATCGCCGCCGGTAGCAAGAAGCGGAGGGAGAAAGCCGCCGCCGCCTAGGAAGAGGATGAGCACCAAGGTCGACTACGCCGGCGGGGATTTATGCAATATGACGCGCGTTGGAACATGGGGAGGCCTATATTAAATTTTTGGGTGAACAGAAGCGAGGCCTGTACTTAGTAAACGCCGATTCGAAAAATAACAAGCACACACCTTCCCCTACTAAATTTATGCAATTTTTGGGTGATTTTGAATCATATTGTTTAGGCATACGTAATATTTGTAAATTTTTTATTGTAGAATTGAAATTTTTTAAAATTAAAATTTTAAACAATATTTACACTTGATAGGGTTTAAACCCTAAAATTGAATCATGTAGGCCATATTTGGAAAAATACTAAGAAATTCTTTAGTTTTGACATAATGTATTTAAAGATCCGATTTTTAGTTAATTAGTCCCGAATTTTGAGAAATCACGAAATCCGTACTTGATAACTTTGTGTCAAGTGGAACGTAGAGTTTAGGTTTTTTTATCATTGGAACCCAATTAATCTATATCTGAATAACAAAAAAAAAGAGAAATTATACTCAGTCGCCTGGTGTTTGGTATATTCGGTTAGTTTAATTAGGTTTTGAGTATAATCTCTTTAAAATAATAGTTATATACGGATTAATTAATAATTTATTTGAATGGGACTTTCGAAAGGTGATAGATCTTCTTCCTATAATTTGATTAAGATTGATTTATGTTATTTTGGATGTGGAAATATTCGGGATTAGAAAGGTATTTAAAATATAAAAAATTTATTCTATTTGTTCATAAAGTTGAATTATTGTTTTTATATTCAAAATTGTAGTCTTTTAGCCCCCTATATTTTAAAAATTAATCAATTAACATTCTTCATCACAAACTATTACTTAGTTGTCAGGTTGTAATTGACTTGATAACTTAAATTTAAAATTAATTATTTCTTAAAAATATCTTTAAGAATTACAAAAACTCGTATATAATACCAATTTTTTCATAACCTTAATGCAAATTTGTTCATATTTAGAACGACACTCGCATCGCGCGTGCATATTTGCTAGTAGCTATAAAAAAAATTCTGACTAAAAAGACTTCCTTTAAACCCGTCGCGCAACACAATAATTAGCGAGATTACCAAAAGTGGATGACATTCGTCTCACTCGATGATTTTCTGCACTTCTTTATTCGTTTATCGTTAAATTTAATTAGAAATTTTGAGTTAGAACTTCCTTCTATCTATCGGGCCAAAGAACAGGCAATACGTACTCTAGATGCTGTTGTCCTCTTTAGCATAAAGCTTTGTAGTTGCAAGACCAATTCTTTTATGTGATGGGAATCCGTACACATTGGATATATTGTTAGATTTCGAACAATGGGAAGTAGGAGTTGCCGACAAAAGCCAGCTAAAGCGTGGGCTCAAAGATGCCATGTCTTGACTCTCTGGCCTGTAAATTACGGAATTACTGGGCTTAGCCCAAGAGCCGTTGACGGATCCACCAATATTCCCTCACCTTCAAACTTAAGAGTTGTACTTGGATAATTTAAAGGGAAAAGTCTACTTTAGTACCCTGTGGTATTGCGAAAAATCAAGTCAGTACCCTGTAGTTTAAAATGTATCAATTGAGTCATACTTATTCCAATTAACATCAATTAGAGGCCCGGGCAGCTGCCCGGACCTGCCCGAACCTACCCGACCCCTGCCCGAACTACGTGGCCAGCCACGTCACCCAATTTTGATGACGTGGCGCCACGTGGAGAGGAGGAGGAGGAGGACGCGGGGAGGAGGAGGAGAACGCGGGGGGAGGAGGAGGAGGAGGAGGAGGAGGAGGACGCGGGGGGAGGAGGAGGAGGAGGAGAACGCGGGGGGAGGAGGAGGAGGAGGAGGAGGAGGACGCGGGGGGAGGAGGAGGACGCGGGGGGAGGAGGAGGAGGAGGAGAACCCGGGGGGAGGAGGAGGAGGAGGAGGACGCGGGGGGAGGAGGAGGAGGAGGAGGACGCGGGGGGAGGAGGAGGAGGAGGAGAACGCGGGGGGAGGAGGAGGAGGAGGAGGACGCGGGGGGAGGAGGACGCGGAGGAGGAGGAGGAGGAGGACGCGGGGGGAGGAGGACGCGGAGGAGGACGCGGAGGAGGAGGAGGAGGAGGAGGAGGAGGAGGAGGATGTCCACGTGGCGCCACATCATCAAAATTGGGTGACGTGGCTGGCCACGTAGTTCGGATAGGGGTCGGGTTGGTTCGGGCAGGTCCGGGCGGCTGCCCGGGCCTCTAATTGATGTTAATTGGAATAAGTATGACTCAATTGATACGTTTTAAACCACAGGGTACTGACTTGATTTTTTGCGATACCACAGGGTACTAAAGTGGACTTTTCCCTAATTTAAATGAAGTTAGTTTGTCTAAATATACTTATTTTGCTATTATTATATAAACTAGTATTAATACAAATAGTAAAAGATAATGATTGAAGCATCCTTGTCCCAATTTCTATGGGAATGCAAATAGTCGATAGATTATAAAGACACTCCCTTTCGGCACCCACTAGCATTTGACCAGTTAAAACCAAAAACCCCACAAAACCAAAAACCCCAATACCGCTGACTGGGCCCCACCACCACCATGTCCGCCGGCGGCGACCCTCCTCCGCCTAACGGCGGGGAATTTCTCCTCTCCTTGCTCCAGCAGCGGCCCAACCACCAACAACCGCCCCCTCAATTCCCCTACCCTTCCCACCACCAACAACAACCTCCCTCGGCCGTCGATCCGGCCGTTGCGGAACTGGGCCCCACGGTCCTGTTACCTCACCAGTATTTCAACCGCCCGGCGCCCTGGCAATCCGGCGGCCCCGATCTCGCCGCGTCCCCTCTCTGGCCCCACCAGGTCCACCGCCCGCCCTTCCCTCCAAACCCTTGGACCCCCACCACCTCTCAATTCTCAGGGGGACAGTTGAATAACCAGCGGGTAACGGCCGAGGATCTTCTCGGATTAGGGTTTCCGGGCTCGAATTCCGCTCCGAAGCAGGTGGAAAGGGGAGGAGGATTGGGAGCTCCGAAGCTGCAGTTCGGGTCGATCCCGCAGTCCCAGGTCAACGCCCTGCACGAGCGCCGTGTTGACTCATCTTCTCGGGGCGTGGTAGGCCCGCCCCCTGGGTTCTCGAGTAAGCTGTGTGGAGGTGGGGTTCGGAAGGAGTTGGATGATCCTGATGTGGGAGTGAGGAGTAACGGGAATGTGTCCAGGAGTGGCAGCTTGGGGCTCGCCGAACAGCTTGACCGGCCGGGGCCTCCTGCTGGGAGTAAACTGCATTCGGTTTCGCCCTCTGATGTTGAGGAGTCTTTCGTTAAGTTGAGGTTGATGGGCGGGAATGTGGCAGGGGACGATGGGGGAGAGGAGAGGGATGTTGCTGGGGAGTCGGGTGATGTTGGTGAGGAGTTGGTGGATTCGTTGCTCATGGAAGGTGATTCCGAGGACAAGAAGCAGAATCGCAACGTCCGCGACAAGGTTGTTACCTGTTTTTACTACCATTTGCCTCCGTGCAATTTGACATGATGCATTATAATTGTTAATTGTGTTTGCAGTTTTGTGAAGTGGTGATTAGGGGGATAACGTTGCATGTGCGCCATTGATTTATTTGTTTCCCTGTTCTTCGTAGAGCTTTAGATATATACATTGTGCAAACCTATCTTGTATGACCCAGGGCATTCATGCATTAGTTAACTTACCAAATTGGACATTGTTAAAAGTTCAACCTTGTTGTTTTATGATCACGACGTACTTGGCAGGACTCCGATTTTGTTGGAGTTCAAATAGTGAGAATAGAGCTAGTGTCCGTTTGTAACTCTGTTATTTATTGCATACACTGTATGTAGATCTGTTTGTTGGGCATACTTTCAATAAATGATGGATCGGAAAAGGGGGCGGGGGCGGGGGCAGGGGTGCAATCCACCTCGAGTGAGATGGACTCAAAGCCTCCAAGTCAAAAGACCTCAGTAATAAGATGCTTTTTTATCTTTGTCCAGACAACTAATCCTCTTTTGTTTGCTTTTCCTATCAGGAATTCAGATCAGACAATAGGGGACAAAACATTCTCAGCCAAAGGTTGAGAATGTATAAATGTCAGATGCGGTGCCGTAGTGATATCGATAGGTTTAGTGCCCCATTTCTTGCCATTTATGAATCTTTAATACCCCTAGAAGAAGAGCAAGCTAGGCAGAAGCAATTGATGGCTTTGTTGGAGAAATTGGTTAATAAGGAATGGCCTGAAGCTCGCCTGTACCTCTATGGTTCGTGTGCAAACTCATTTGGAGTTTCAAAGAGTGATATCGATGTTTGCCTTGCAATTGATGAAGCCAATATCAACAAGTCCAAGGTTTTGTTGAAGTTGGCTTCCATATTACAGTCCGACAATCTTGAGAATGTGCAGGTAAATCATATTCATTTTCATTTTAGCCCACGATCATATCTAGGGTCTGCATTACTATGCTTGTTTTAAGTGATTGGGCCCTCTTAAACCAAAACTTTTTCCTCCTTTTAGAGGTGCATCAAGTCCAAGTTTATGTCCTAGAAAATCATGTAATTCGCTCATGTGTATTGTGTGAGTGACTGAAAGTTTGCCTCATTATAGGTGCATAACTTACAAGTTAACAGCCGGAGAATAATCTAACTTGCTCACATATGCCAATTAGCCCTTTACATTAAGTTTCTCTGTCTAGTATCTGTGCAGTCTTCAGAAGTCTTTTTTAATCCATGTTCTTTCAGGCGTTAACACGAGCAAGGGTCCCCATAGTTAAGCTTATGGATCCGGTTACCGGAATCTCATGTGACATATGCGTAAACAATCTCTTGGCTGTTGTGAACACAAAGCTTCTTCGAGATTATGCAAACATTGATCCCAGGTTAAGACAATTGGCTTTCATTGTGAAGCATTGGGCCAAGTCTAGAGCCGTCAACGAAACTTACCAAGGAACCCTGTCAAGCTATGCGTAAGTTTCCTCTCCAGTACCTCAATTTCAAATGAACTTGATCTATTTCTAGCGAAAAGCTGATGCCCCTTACTGTGCAGGTATGTCCTAATGTGCATTCATTTCTTACAGCAGCGTAGACCTGCTATCCTTCCGTGCTTACAGGTTCGTTTCTTTATTTTTTGCTTTTGTCATTGTTCTCTATCTGTGTTCATCATGACTTCGTTTCTTATCTTGGAAAATTATCTTGTCATCTAGCATACCATTTTTTTGTTCTGCCGTTGAACATCTTGTAGTTGATTTCTGAGTGCTTCTAGAATCAGATAAATTGTTTGGAGCTAAGTTGGAGATAGGGAGCGAACTGCCTACGGTTTCAGAGTTTTCTTATGCCTCGTAATAGAAGCTTACTCGGAATCTTAGAAATCATAGCGTCGATTCGTTTGTTACAATGAATATTTTGTTCCTCCTTTAGGCGATGGAGCCCACCTACTCTGTTAACATGGGTGATGTACAATGTTCTTTCTTCGATCGAGTCGATCAAATTCGCGGTTTTGGATCCCGTAATAGGGAATCAGTAGCTCACCTGGTATGGGGTTTCTTCAATTACTGGGCATATCGTCATGACTATGCAAACAACGTCATATCAGTTCGCACAGGAACCATAATCAGGTGAGTGCTGTCCGCCACACCTGAATCTAACCATATCACCAACTTTAGTTTCTGTCCTGAGATCGACAACTCCATTGG
This sequence comes from Hypericum androsaemum, assembly GCA_963995505.1. Taxonomy (NCBI): domain Eukaryota; kingdom Viridiplantae; phylum Streptophyta; class Magnoliopsida; order Malpighiales; family Hypericaceae; genus Hypericum; species Hypericum androsaemum. The sequence continues at coordinate 2,701,298 of OZ023185.1, forward strand.
CTTTTATGTTTGCAGCAAGAGGGAGAAGGACTGGACCAAGAGGGTTGGCAACGACCGCCATTTGATATGCATAGAAGATCCATTCGAAACATCGCATGATCTGGGAAGGGTGGTGGATAAACACAGCATAAGAGTTTTGAGAGAGGAATTTGAACGTGCCGCGAAGATAATGCAAGAGGATGCAAATCCTTGTGTTACACTCTTTGAACCCTATGTTTCCACTAGGTCAGTTTCTCAGTAATTTGATAGGGTAATCTGAAGTTGTAATTACTTCTGTTGTGGCAGCAACCTTGTACAGGTCCTTTAGTGATCTAACGACATTGTTAGTTTGTTGCTTCTGTTGTTTGTTGCTTTAGTTGCTCACGCTCTTTCGTTAATTGCTCTTTCGTTAATTTCTACACGTCTTATGCCATTAGGCTATATGCCCTTTTTCGAAAGACAAAACACATGCTTGGAAAAGTATCTATCCATCGGCACAGAACCGGATTATAATCGCATTATACTACCAGCTGGAGAAGCAATCATCTATTGATGGATCTTGATCTCGTCAGAGTCGGGCCTAACGAGATCTTAAACATTTCTAGAGAGTTTTTAGGAACTGTGGCTTTGTCGGTTGTTTTATACCCGATTTGTCTGTCCTTGTGTCGCTCGACACGTCTTGGACATACCAAAGTTCTCGCAGATCTTCCCAATTTCGCGGGTCGGCTTCTAACGGGAAATGTACGAGGTACAACGAATCAGATTTGGATTCAGCCGGGATTACACAAAAGTCATCCCCATGATATGACTAAATTTGGATCATAAGATTTGATTTTTAAAACTCATTTTTAGATCTAATGGTCATTATCACATCAGGGGCATAATGGGATTTTTACTCAAAAAATCCCAGCTAGGGATCTCATTCAGCATCTCATTTCTGCCACAATCTCTTAAGAATTTGCCAAAAAAAAATCCTACCGAAAAAGTCTTTCCTCTCTCTCGAACAGAGCCTTTCCTCTCCTTTGATAACCCTTCTCCTTTGACGAAAAGCAGCCTTGCCGACTCTTCCTCGGTCGTCCATCGCTCCTATTCGACTCTTCCGCAGTTATCTTCTCATGGTCGCCGTCAACAACGACGTCTTCTCGGCCGTCATCTTAGGACTGGCCATCGACTACTTCTGCTGCAAAAGCGAGACGAGGATCTAAAGCTCGTGAACAACCCTTGTGCTTGTGCTAATTAGCTTGTTTCTTTATATATATGTGTATTAATTTTTAACTACTTCAATCTCTTTCTCTGGCACCGATTGATGGGATTCTTTTGTTATAATATTAGTATACATCTTAACTGATATTGATTTACATGACATATGGTACTGGTATTAAACAATTAAATATTTTTGTATTGATATATTGATATTTTTGTATTGGTATAATTTTTGTAGTGATATTGACTTTTTTTCCTTCGAAAGTTCTTATCTTGCTATTTTTCTGTGTTTTTTTCCTTATTTTTCTGCAAGTTTGCAACTTGATATGATTCGTGTGATTGTTTCTATTCAAGTTTCTTCGGTTTCTGGGTTTTGGTTGCCTTTTTATATTTAGCTGGAGAATTCTGTTTCTGGGTTATGTATTTTTTTTGTTGGTTGATGCTTCTAAGGTTTAAGATGGTTTTGAATGGTGAATTGTAGCCAGCGAAGCCTTCTAAGCTGTGAATTGCCTCGCTAGGATCCAAGTAAATGGGTTGCTTCACCTTTTAAGCTGTGATATTGGTGTACACGTTACACGAAATTGGTATACATGAGATGTGATATTGAATAATTAAATATTGGTATATTTGTAAGTGAACATTTGGTATATACAGTTACTCAAATCACAATTTCTCCATGCTTTTACTTCAAAGGGGAACAAATGATGATGATCTGATTGCTTTGCATGTGAACTTTTGGTATGCATGTGCAATCATATTGGTATGCATTTGTGTGTTTGTTAAGTGAAATTGATACACATATTTCTTGTTATTGGTATGTGATTGTATTGTAATTGGTATAATTTACAGTCATATTGGTATGTGTATGCAATAATATTGGTATGCATTGTGTGTTTGTTCAGAATATCAGAGTAGAATGATACCAATATTAGAGAAGAAGGAGACTAATATCAGAGTAGAAGAAAACTAATATCATAAAAGAAGAAAACCAATATCCGAGTGCAAGGATACAAATATCAGAGTAGAAGGACACCAATATCAGAGTATAACAAAACCAATATCAGAGTAGAAGAAAACCAATATCATAGAAGAATGAAACCAATATAAGAGTAGAAGAAAACTAATTTCAGAGTAGAATGACACCAATATCATAGAAGAAGAAAACCAATATTCGAGAAGAAGGAAACCAATGTCAAAGTAGAAGGACACCAATATTGTAGAATAAGGAAACCAATATTCGAGAAGAAGAAAACCAATATCCCAGAAGAAGGAAACCAATATCCGAGTACAAGATACCAATATTTCCATAATTGAATTTCCATAAATTGTATTGTTGGTAAATGGTATAAAGCGAACAATTGTAATTTTCCCTGATCCACGTCACTCTCGGAAGATTACCCCGATCAAGCGAACAACTGTAATTTCCCGATCCGAAAGATTACCCCGATCAAGCAAACACTTATAATTTTCGGATCCAGTACTTTTTCGCTTCAATTTAATCTGGGTTCGATGGAATTTACGATTTTTTCCCCCGTGGTTTGGTTGGTTCCTGTTTTTGATTCACTAATTTGATCGATCGAAGCTTAAGTGAAAGATCTGGACGGGGTTGAAAGATTGGGTTTTTGGCCTTTAATTGTACGAGTATCATTCGTATATCATACCAGTATCATTCGTATATCGTACCAATATCATATGTATATCATACTAATATCATTTGTATATCGTACCGGTATCATTCGTACATTGTACCAATATTATTTGTATATCGTACCAATATTATTTGTATATCGTACTAGTATTATTCGTATATCGTACCAATATCATCTGTATATCGTACCAATATTATAAATGATCTTTGATGCTGATTAGCAAGTAGAATAGGCCAATCGATTGATTAATTCTTCGATCTTCAATAGAAAAATATTGATCAATTATTTCTTCATCAATTCAAGTAGAAGCGTCCAAAAAAATTGGTGGGCGTCATGTTTAGGGTTTTTGGATTTTAGTTTTTTTTAATATTTCCATAACTAATAGATGCCTAATTTTTAGCCTTTTAAGTTATATATTGAGTATTCCAATATTGCCTCTAATTTTTTTATTATTATCTAGATTACTATTCTCATCCTTTTTGATCCTCTTCAGCAGGAACAAATCATGTCCCCGCTGAATTTGAGCCCCAACGAATCACCTAAGCAATCGCTGGCCTTCCAGGCGTCTATTCTGCAAAAGCTTTCATCTTCCATGGGAGACCAAGAAAATATCAACCCTAGAGAGCTCCCGGAAGTGGTGGTCGTTGAACCAGCTCCACCCTTCTTCAAGTACCACGAGGACGAGATATCTCGAAAGTTCCATCTGATCAAATCATGGGATTACTCGTCTCTATCGCAGGAGGAGTTCCTGACCACCTACGCTCGATCCGTTCGAGCAATGCTGTGCTCAGGATCGACAAAAGTGAGCTCCAATCTCCTCCGGCTCGTCCCATCCCTTCGATTCCTCATCACCGACAGCGCGGGGCTTAACCATATAGATCTTGCCGAATGCCATAGGCTCGGCATCGCAGTGGCTAATGCGGGGGACGTCTACTCTGAGGATGGCGCTGTCATGACCGTTGGGTTGCTGATCGATGTGATGAGGAAGATTTCCGCAGCGGATCGGTATGTGAGACAAGGGCATTGGTCTCGTCATTACCCTCTCGGTTCCAAGGTTAATTATTGAACCTTTTTGTCCATCCTTGAGCAATTCCATGATGTTGGGTATTTGACGCGAATTATGTTATTCGTCTTTCAGACTCTCTTTCGCCCATGGTTTTTTTCCCGTATTGGGATCTTTTTGTCCAACCTTAACCATCCATTACTAATGAATCTCAGCTACGAGGGAAGCGGGTAGGGATCGTGGGACTGGGAAGCATCGGCATGGAAATCGCCAACAAGCTGGAAGTCTTCGGGTGCAAAATCTCCTACACCTCAAGAACCTCCAAGCCATCAGCTCCATTCCCATTCTTCCCGACAGCAACCGACCTCGCAACCAACAGCGACATCCTCGTCGTCTGCTGCTCGTTGACGGAGCAAACCCGCCACATCATCGACGTCCGAGTCCTCGACGCGCTCGGGAACGAGGGCGTCGTGATAAACATCGGGAGAGGGCCCCTGGTAGACGAGAAGGAGATGGTGAGGAGGCTGGTGGGAGGAGAGCTCAAGGGAGCTGGCCTGGACGTGTTCGAGAATGAGCCTGAGGTCCCTAAGGAGCTGTTTGGATTGGACAACGTTGTATTGTCTCCTCATAGGGCTGTCTTTACGGAGGAGTCGTACCGGGATTTGTGTGAGTTGGTGGTCGGTAACTTGGAGGCTTTTTTCTCTAACAAGCCATTGATTTCAGCTGTTAATTTGGTGCGCTGGTCACAAAAATGAGAGAATTTCTCCTTTCATAATTACTCTTCTATTGTCGTCTTTTTTCTATGCCTATTAATTAATGGTACGTCTCTCGTGTTATGGGCTTTATTTATATACTTGTTTATTGTTTAGACCAACTTTTATTAGTGGGTCATTTAAGACTTTTGATAATAAATGAGAGGCCATTAATTCTATATCTGTCTCATTTTGCCTTGGGGGAAGATTATCCTCATTTGACGTAGTACTACGTTGTTTTTGTTTTTTTCAATGTTATATATATATATATATTTTTTGATAAGTGAATTTGGAATATAAAAAATACAAGAAATATTTACAGATACATGGGTTTATACGGGATTACAAAAATCTCATGAAAGAACTCGCTGGAACACAAAGTCAAGATTACAGATGCAATCAAATAAAAAGTCAATTGCATAAACAATCTCGCGTTGTCCAGAGGAGCAGCATCCGTCCGATGAATTACAAACCTGAGGCATCAACATAACCACAATGATCTCGGCACCAAACAAAATCAAACCCGAGGTATCCTTAGGCATCACAACAGTCTGCTTGATAATATTAACCACCGTAGCAAGTTCAACATCCCAGTCAATACCAATTTTGGCTGCTACCTCCCGAGAAGCAGCAGCCCTTTCAATTAAATTCTGATCTTTGTCGATTTTTGGTATCGAGGGAGTGAGAGATCTAATTGTCTGATTTACTTGAGCCAAAATTTTTTTTAAGAGCATAGTTCCTGTTTGGATATAAGTCTTCTTGTTGATTGAGAAAGATAAAGCCTTAACAGTCGGCTTTCTAACACGCCGTGAGGTACGTGGCAACCGCTTTCAGAGTGGTTGAACACACTTGAGCCACGATATGGTGGTCAGTAGCGTCAACCAATCCAATAGCGTCAGGATCATTCAAAGCTAACTCCAAGTTCCCCGCGCGGAAATCAGCTGCAGCCTTTTGTTCCTTTCCAGATTCTGTCATCTGAAAATTCGCCTTCTCCTGCAAATCCGCATTCGCGGCCTTAACAGGGACCGAAACATGACTTAACATTTTCCTCAGATCGGTCAAGCAAATAAACCTGGTCACTTGCGACCACCTCAACCTCTTTGGCGACTCTACAATGACATTATCACGAAAAGGCTGAGACAAGTCGACATTTACAAGCACCCGAATGGCAGCCCCATTGAATCTGTTCTGAGCCGCAGAGTCCACAAGAATGCGTTCGCCAGCAGCCGCGGCCAGGCCAAAAAATTATGTCATGAGCTACATGCTCCATTGCAAGTCCTTCAATCCGTCGCAAGTTGTCCAGCTAATTGTCTCATGTTTCTGGTGGCCCATCAGACGATTTGTTTCTACTCGTGTCTTACTCAGGTCTTGATATATACATGCGATTTTTTTAAGTTTGGGAAAGTTAAATAGTTTGTACCAACAAATAAATAAATTTCACCAATAATTCTCAAATTCGAATCATTAAGAACACACTATTATTAAATACTTATAAGGAAAACTTTACGATCTTTTAAAAATTCTACCCAGCTCAAACTGAGTTATTCCGTAGATTTCCTGGCTTCATGTCGGATTACTCAATGTTACATTCAAAAACCAACTTAACAATAGAATTTGGTTTGGTGGTTAGGCAAGCTCTGCTGGCTATGTTAAAATTCCAGTGTGGGAGTTCGGGACCCAATCCTTATTGGCCCAAAAATCGTTCCAAGTTTTTGTGCCCAATCGAGAGAATTTTTTGGGTTTCTTAGAAATATTTGTTAAAGAAAAGACAGTTGTCATAATCATGGATGCTGAGTCGATTATTTTATAAAAACATTTTCCTGATATTGTTTACTGAAATCAGTATATTTGAATTAGATAATCTAATTAATAAATTTCAAATATTTTTTTTGTCTAAGCCAATATTTAAATACAATAGAGAATATTGATATACAAAGAAAACAGTCCTATTATATTTTTTGGACCGATAAAGGTGAAACCAAATATATCTGAACATAGAATATTAAAAGTGATAAAATTTTTAAAAAGTTTTGAGTTCATATTTTACAAAGATAAAAAAAATATTATTATAAGAACTTTTTCGAATTATTATACTGATTGGTCTCGGCGTCTTGGTGTACTCTTGTAATTGTTCTATTTTCATGGTGAAATAACATATATACCTTTTCAAAAAAAAAATTTATACAGATTGGTCGATTCCGAATAACTGAAATGAAAACTTGAAAAGGTTGCATTAGCCAAAAATAGTAAAACGTGACATGTACCAATCATTTTGGGGCCACGTACCAAATCTAAATGCAATGGTGACATAGTATATTCTCAGGCACTTAAAGCTTGAATTTTCAAATCCATGGAGTTCAATCATAGATATTGCCAATTAATTAACCATCCAATTATATGCAAGACGCGACTTATTATTCTTTCTGTGCGACGCAAGTTTATGCAAATAAACGGTATGGCTGTTTCATATTCGTTTAAAAACACAGTCGATTTTGTTGGAACTTGAAAGTTCGAAAAAAAATAACTAGAGAAATGAATTTTTTTTTTAGTCTAAAGATTTAGCGGATTCTAGTGCTTTGGAGATCAACCACGATAGATTTATGCTCTTTAATGACTTTTTCACTCTCCAAGATAAAGATTTTGAGGACCCACTTGAGTTAGCTTAATATAAAAAATAGGTAAAAGTACACTTTAGTACCTTATAGTTTAACGTATTTCAAGTTTAGGGTATGTGGTTTAAAGTTTCAGATTTGGTCCCTGTGGTTATTTTTTTTCGGACAGCAATCAGTCCCGGACAGCCAGGGCACTTATCCGGCCATTTGGCTATCCACATGGGCTCCACATCACCCAAAACGTTGCCGTTTGGCATCCCACGTGGACATCGCAATTTATAAGTTGTTGCTGACGTGGCATATGATAAATTATCAAATCAGTTCTAGTTTTGTTTATATTTTCAAAATGAACCCCCCCTTCTTTGTCCTCTTCTTTCGCCTCTCTCTCTTCTTCCTCCTCCTCCGGCCTCACTCCTTTCTTCCTCCTCCTCCGGCCTCACTCCTCTCTTCTTTCATTGCTTACTGAACCACCAGAAACCAAAAAATATGCCATCACACAAGAAAAGAACTAATCAATCCAAAAACTAAAAAAACCAAATTAGCCTAACGAGATCGAAAAAAGAAGAGGACCAACCACCGAAAAGCTGCTTTACCCCAAGAGAAAATTCCTACCAAAAGAGTACTTTATCACCAAAATCAAACACCTCGGGCTTGTTCTTCATCACCGAAAAGAGGGGAAGAGGACAGATGGCAATCAATTTTCTACGTCAAGTGGACAGCCAAATGGCGAAGCACTGGTTGGGTCCCACCGCCCTGGTGTGGAGACGGGCCACGTAGTCTGGGACAGTTAGGGTTTGGGTGTGGAACCCTCTTGATACCTTGCTTGTGGCAGGTTAAGGTTTGGGTGGTGGTTGTTCTTCGGAGATGCAAGGAGGAAGTCATGTTTTAGATTTGATGTCTTGCTATTAGGGCTATTAGTCTCGAGTCTTGGTTGTGGTGTGATTGTTTTGTTCCAGGCTTGGCGTTAAAAGAATGGGGATGTGATGTTATTAGAATGACACTGGTTGATTTGAAGCATTGAAGGTTGAGAATGGTGAATTAAAGCAGATAGTGAGAGGTTGATGGTGAAATGGAGGGTATAAAAGTCATTTTGGGAGGGGGAAGAAGATATGGTGAGATGAGGAAGATGAAGTGTTTTTTTAGAAATTTGAAAAAAATTAGGGGTCTGGTTTGGTAATTTATCACATGACACATCATCAACAACTTAAAATATGAAATCGCCACGTCGGACGCCATACGATTTTGTTTAGGGGATGTGGAGCCCAAGTGGACAGCCAAATGGCTTGGTAAGTGCCCGGGCTGCCTGGGACTGAGTGCTGTCTGAAAAAAAATAACCACAGGGATCAAATTTGAAATTTTAAACCACATACCCTAAACTTGAAATACGTTAAATTACAAAGTACTAAAGTGTACTTTTATCTAAAAAATAAGGGAGGATAGAAAAATATGACAAATTTGGTCACCAAGATTCGAACCATTTTGTTAGGGAGAAAAAATTGATACAAATTTAGTCTACCCAATTTTAATATTTTTATGTATTTTTGGTATACATTGTTAAATACAATGGTATTTAAAGATGATTATTTTAATAATATATTTTTCATTGTTATTCTTACATTTTTTGATAATTCAAATTTCTTATCACTTGCAATATTAATATTCCAAAATTTGAAACCTTTTAGTTCTAAGATCTAGAGTAAGTTATCTAAAAATGAAAATCAGCTACATTTCCAATTAATCTACCACAAGTTGGCGAGAAGCCGAACACTTTTTTTTCTTCTTTCTTTTCCCTTGTTTTTGTATATCTTTCGTTAAGGCTGAACAAAACAAAAAACGTAAAATGCATTCGATTCCAAGCTTATAATTAATGTTATCATCTTGTCATTTGTACAATTAATACTATTAGATTATTTTATTTTTAGATCACGCCACTGAAACATATTATATAATATACATCCGATGTTAATCGCACCCGGAAAAAATAACCCTGTCAATTTTTTAATTTCTTCCGCTGGATCGGCAGGTCCTCTTCTTGAGACAACAAGTTAAATTGGGTCCCGGAGAATATATATATAAGGCCACCTGTGCCAATTTTTAGTTGAAATCACTTTTCCCAAATAATTCACATTTGATAGCACTGATGTGTTCGTAATAATCCGAACTCGAAATATTTTAATTATTAATTAATCATAAAAGTAGAGGAATTTTATTAATTAGCTGGATTGGTTCGATTATAGTGAAGACCGCGTATGAAGCTGTCCTCTCTATCCCCCTTTTTAAAGGTCAATTAATCTAGTCTTACAAGTTGATTAAAGGCAAGAATATAATCGCGGTAGTGAAAGTTGATTGGCAGCAACACATAATATGTTTCGATTATCAAAATGCACCAACATATAGAGGAAATTATACTTAGGTCCCCAGTCTTTAGTATATTCCGTGTTCGCTCTCTGTATTCTGATAATCGATTAAAAACTCCCCAAAATTTAGTTTTATGATACTCTCAGCTAGGCCCCTCGCGTCATCAATCATTTTATTATAAAACGAATGTTATACCCTTTCTTCGGTAAAAAAAAAAAAAGCTCCTGTCATCTTCTCATTTTTTCGGCGACGCCCAAAATTAATCCAAACTGCACATCAAATATGACCGCCATCGTCTTTCTCGCAATCGTCAAGGTTCCGAAATCAAAATTGCCGCACCAGAATTCCGAAGCTTCAAGCTTTACACTAAACTGTTAAGTAACGGAGAGGTTACCTAAGGGGAGAAGAGCCCGACGAACCCAGGCGAGGAACGATGAGACTAAAACCTGAGTCCGGTGAACCCAAGCGAGGAACAGCGAACCCAGGTGGCGAAGATGGCGCCAGGCTGAATCTCGGCAGCCCAAACTCGGGCCCACTGCCGCCACCGGGCTGAATCGGAGGAGGAGTCTCGAGATCCGCCATGAAGAACACTCTTCCAGATGACGCAGCGTTAGATGAGGTTGGGCTGGGCCAAGCCGTTCAGGCAACTGTCAAGACCGGAGACCCAAAAACCCATCGGAAGCTCGAAAACCCAATTCATACCCATCAGAGCAGTCCGTAATGACCATTATCTCCATTAGAATCCTAAATTGGCTCATAATCCATGACGCGACTCACTAATTCCGAACCCGATCACTCCTCTCTCTTCCGAATCCGCATTTATTAATTTTCCTTTTTATTAATTTATTGATTTAAATAGAAATCGGGAGGATGAGGGTGACCAAGTCACAGGTGTGGCAGCCCTGCAAGAAGAAGAGGTCTTGATCGCGGCGGCGATCGGGGTTGGGATTCGAAGCGGCGGCATTTTTGGTTGGGTTAGAGAGGAAGTGAAGAACTTTTAGTGGGAGCACCTCATCGTCATTATTTGTTTCGCCGGAAAGGAAGAGAGGGAGGAGGGAGAGGGAGTTCGGAGATTTTTTATTTTTTAGTAAGGGTATAAAAGTCATTTCATAAGAAAAATAACAAGATCACATCAGCGAAGGACCCGAGAGTATAATAAAATCAAATTATGGGGAGTTTTTAATCGATTACCGGAATACAGGGGTGTGAGCACCGAATATACCAAATATCAGGGGTCTGTCGGTAATTTCCCATATAATATAATATTGTTACCGTACCTTAACTAATTATGCCTTACAAGGTCAATTAATCTAGTCTTACAAGGTGATTTCTGGTTAAGAACATGACACATATTATGCCTAGATATTAACATAACCGACCCGAAATCACCTTGCAGCTAGAAAGATCATACCAAATAATGGTAAGATTGCTTTAGATAAGTAAATAAAATTTTAGGAGAAAGTCCAAAAATGTGTGGTGTTTAAAAACACGTCTATTTGGTGGCATTTTCTGGTTCCAAAACACGTCATTCATATCCTATTTTCTGGCGCTACCTGACTCATAATACCTTTTCCCTACCAACTTAAGTATGACTGGATAAAAACATATCCGCCCTTAAATTTGAGTTAGAAAAAATCGAATCCTAATATCGTCAAGATCTCGAAAATTTAGGCCAACTCACCTAAATTTTTTTTAAAAAAAACATTTTCCCTCTTATCCATTCACAGCCTTTGAGAAAATTACTATATGTGACTTTTTTTGGGAAAAGTTAACATTTGGTACTTGTGATTACACAGTTTTTGCGACATGATCCTGTGGTCTGGAAATGCTAATATTGATCCTGAGGTTTACCCTTTTTTCGACAGAGGCTCGGGACCCCTCCTGAACCAAAATTGGCTCCGAACCTAGAAACGACGCCGTTTTAACCCTAATGTGGCATAACACCTCAGCAATTTTTTTAGCCCTTTGGTAATGATGTGGCTTTAGAAAAATTTCAAAAAAGTCCTAATAACTTTTTAAAAATATCATTTAAATACCAAAAAATAAACACCATCTCTCTCAACCCCAACCTAACCAAACCCAACCTAATCCATCTCCTTCAACTCCCAACCCAGCCTAACCCAATCCATCTCCTTCAATCCACAACTCAACCCACAACACCATCTCCATTTTTAGTTATGTGGGAGTTCATGGCTACACCTCCTGGACCAATGCTTTACCGGGTCCCCGTATGGAAAATACAATTGCATTGGGTGGGGGCCATCAATCTTGGCCCCACTTGCCTAGTTTCTCATGGAGAGCACCAGCCTATGGCTCACGCCCTCCTCTTCACCGCCGGCCGCCACTCCGGCACCCACTTCATCACCTTGAGAAGTTCGATAGGAAACAGGGGCTGGTCTCGCCAAGGTAGCCACGTACGATGAGCCCACACCACAACTTTGGGGAGCCGCAAAATGGACCTGGCTACGAATGACACCACCAACGGGAGGTTGCTTGACCTGTTTAACGGCTGCGGCCATGGCTGGACGGCTGCGAGCCAATTAGGCCTTGGCTGGAGGGTTCCGATTTGATGAGGGAAATCCAGGGAGGACAAAAGGAGGAGGATGGATGGAAACGAAAGGGAGCGGGGAGAGGAGGGGAAGGGGAACGGTCATCGGAAGGGATGATCCAATATTAATTAAAATTCTATTTAATTATCCGTAGTTTTCTTTAAATTTTCAGGAGTTTCGCATAAAATTATGGACAATAATCTAACTCTCCCATTTAACTAACATATTTGAGGTCTACGATTACTCAAGAAATAAGTTGAAACTTAAGTGAAAAAAAGTTAATTTCATGTTTGATCAAAGTTGTAGAAAAGATGGAGCTTTTTGTGATTAAGTGGCTATGTTGCTCTTGGAAGGGAGTCAAGAGAGGCGGAGGAGGGAGGAGAGAGAGGGAGGGTGGAGAGAGAGAGAGAGAGAGAGGATGAGGAAGAAGAAGGGGGATGTTTTGAAAAACTATAAAAACCTATGGATTGAAAATGATATTTAATTTTGTGCCAACTCATATTATCAACCGGTTAAAAAAATTCGACGTAGCGTGCCATCTCATATTTTCAACTAGGTTTGGAGCCAATTTTGGCTCGAGACTTCTGTCAAAAAAAAGGGTAAACCTTAAGACTAATATTGGTATTTCCAGACCACAGGATCATATCGCAAAAACTGTATAATCACAGGTACAAATGTGAACTTTTCCCTTCTTCTTTTTTTGAGGGAGATTTGTGACTTTCTTCGGTAGGTTGCTTAGCCTCGTTCTGAAGAGGTTGTTTTTCTGCTGGCTATCTTTGTACACTACCCCCTCTTTGCACCCGACCTACTGGCTATCTTTGCAATCCACCTTTTTTTTTCATTGAGCGACTATTTAGAGATCTTAGCTGATGATTTGGGTTGTTTTCCTCTCGACAAATTTTTTTTATCCCCCATAGTCTTACTCATTGGCCTAGACCTTTTTATTTTGAGGTCGTATTCCGTATTCATGTCATTTAAAAAAAATTGAAATGTAATTTTTATAACAAATAATTATATTTTACCAGAATTTGAACCTAAAATTTCATCATATCTTCCTACATATTATGCCATTAGTCCAAATACCCTTTTACACCATTTTTCAAATTTTGACCTCCGGTTGATTAAGATTTTGCTTTTTGTTTGGGGAGGTTAATATGCAATTGCATCCTGACATCACCCGCCTTTAATAAAAGATTGGAAATGTGTGGTGTCGTACATGTTTAGTCCTGAAATGTTAATAAACCTATAATATAATATATATCCAAGAAAAAAAGGGCAAGCATAATGTACAGTGTTCCATTTTCTTATAGCAGAATATACAGCTGGTGGGTATTGGCATCCAGAGAAGAGACCAGGAAGCACAAAAGGATCTCCTTTTTTCTGTTTGGAGTTTTATTAGTGAATTTAATTCGAATATCGGTTGTCTTGACAAATAATTTATATTTTATTTTCTGTGAAGCTCGGTTTGTTTTTGGTAAAATATGTTAGTAGGTAAAAAAATTTCGTATAATTAATTTTACAATAAAGTAAACAGTTTCACATTGTTTGAGTGTTATTTCTAAAAATGCTCAAAAAGTTTATGTTGTTTGTTTGTACATCTAAAAAATTTGCTATGAAAAAATTAATTTAGATAAGATATTGAAATTCATAATTAAGTCAAACTAATTACACGTATCTAGATTTCTACCCTAATAATTGCAAGAAAGAGTACTACTAGAAAGAAAGTTCACTAGTTTAGCATACTAGTCAGTTCAATCAAGGTCCATCTTTCTTTTCCCATTTTGCAAAGTTAATAACTAAAATGCATATTTTTTGAATTTACTTATTATCCGGATATCTACTATATCGACTAATCCATATTTAAATCGGACATAATTTTGGAATGTTGACAAATCTTTTTTAACAAATATTTAGCAATTGTTAAGTTTTAAAAAAACGGGTGTTAAAAGTCTACTCGGTGCATATGATGCCTATATAAAGGTCTACTACCATGGTTTCAAATTCAAACCCAAAGATTTCAAGTCACTGAAAAAAACCTAGACATGAGCTACCCCGAGCAACTTCTTCCCTCCGAGAAGTCGTAAGTGATTATTAATTTAGCTAATTAAATTTGGGGTGTTAGTTTTAGTGGGATGCTTTAGTGCTTTGTTACTCCTTGTAACTGGGCCTTCCTTACTTGGCGGTCTGGGCCATTCTTTGGTTTTTGTTTGTTGTCTTTTAATTTTGTTTCAAGGCGATTAATAAATTTACTTTAAAAAAAAGCTAATTAATCAGATGATACTAATAACGTATTCATTTGACACTAACCAACTTTTATTAGTTGTGTTAGGACCGTTTTTACTATTGTACGATCCCATAAACTTGTTTCATTTTTAGCTTTGTTTATTTGTACTCTCTACACAGTTACAGTGAGATGATCTCGGCTTCGTGTACGTAGGTTTCCCACAATCTCTCCTAACACATGAGTCATTAACATTATGTTCCTTGAATATAATTTGTTAATTTTGTGCGTCGTTTTCTCAGATTGAAATGAAGACAGAGAAACTAGAGGGAAAGAAGATCGACGCAACAGTCGGAAACAAAAAGATTCCGATGTTCCCCCCATGAACGGTCTTGGCTTTTCCCTTCTCCTCAGCGTCTTCTAAATTCCCTATTAAATTTCATCTTTACAGTTTCATAATCTCTTCCCAATAAACAACAACAATGGCTACTCCCGGTGAGCCTTTGGTTTTCGATTCGGCCGTTCTCCAACACCAACCGACCATACCTCCTCAGTTCATCTGGCCTGACCACGAGAAGCCATGCCTGGACCATCCGGAGCTCGAGTTCTCTCCCATCGACTTGGCCGGGTTCCGGTCCGGCGACCGGGAATCGGTCTCTACGGCGACGAGACTCGTAGGAGAGGCGTGTAGGAAACATGGGTTCTTCCTGGTGGTGAACCACGGGCTTGGTGATGAGCTTATAGCCAAAGTGCATGCATGTTTGGACGTGTTCTTTGGGATGCAACTCCACGAGAAGGAAAGGGCTCAGAGGAAGGCCGGAGAGAGTTGTGGATATGCTAGTAGCTTCACCGGAAGGTTCTCCTCCAAGCTCCCGTGGAAGGAGACGCTCTCCTTCCGCTACACCGCGAGTCTAGGGTATGTGAACGTTGTCCAAGATTATTTCCTGGATGTTATGGGAGAAGAGTTTCGAGAATTCGGGTAAAAACGATTTCATCTTTTATCACTTGAGTCAAATTTTAGGTCTCACTCGACTTGTTTCTTGTTTGGCCATGATGTAGTACTAGCACTGAGAAGAACCCCGACAAAAATCGATACTACTTTACACTAATGGGATGAAACGTACTACCTAGCCATAAGTTGCATAACTGTTTTCCACACAAAAAAAGTTGCTTAACTTTAACACTATTGTATATACTACACACATGAACTTAAATTCATAGAACCACCAATTGTCAGATTTTTCAATATTCATCTAATTCGACCAGAGACAAATTTAGTAAAAAAATTGTTCTATCTTAACAAAGAAGTCTCACGTTTAATCCCTCACAATTTTTAAATACTCGTTGAAAAAATTTTGTTACATTTACAATGTCCTATCCTGATACCATATCCTATAAACCAAAAAAAAATTCATTTTGGGTTTCCAGGAAGGTGTTCCAAGAGTATTGTGAAACCATGAGCCGTCTCTCCCTGGAGATCATGGAGCTGCTAGGGACGAGCCTAGGCGTTGGCCCAGAACACTTCAGAGAATTCTTTCAAGGGAACGATTCCATAATGAGATTGAACTATTACCCTCCTTGCAAGAAACCCGATTTGACCCTGGGAACTGGGCCCCACTGTGACCCTACCTCTATCACAATCCTTCATCAAGATCAAATCGGAGGCCTACAAGTGCTCGTGGACGACACGTGGCACCAAGTCAAGCCCGACCCCAACGCTTTCGTCGTCAACATTGGTGACACATTCATGGTAAAGATGCATATTCACATTTCATCTCTCGGTATTACAGACTCGAAAAGACTCAAGTCGATAAAGAATATAATTTCAAGATTTTATTAGACTCGAAAGAAAGTACTTAAGAGAATTCAATTTGTACGTAAATAATAAAAACTTCTAAAATGCTAAAATGCTATAGACCAAACAAAAGAAAATCACCAAGGTTTTAATGAAGAATTAAAATAACCGACTGTAATTAGTGACATCAAACCAATATTAATCCATACAAGCTAAATCTTTTGCTCCGATTTCAAACATTCATATTTCGATTTCCGGTTTCAGGCACTTTCAAATGGCAAATTCAAGAGTTGCTTGCACAGGGCGGTGGTCAACAGCAGCACAGTGAGGAAATCGCTCGCCTTCTTCCTCTCTCCCGAAATGGACAAGGTGGTGAAGCCACATGACTCGCTCGTGGACTCCCAGAATCCAAGGAAATATCCAGACTTCAAGTGGCGATCCTTGTTGGAATTCACGCAGAAGCATTACCGGGCCGACATGAAAACCTTGGACGTCTTCACCACCTGGCTGCAACAGCAGGAGATTGAGCGTCTCTGATCCGACTAATTTAGTTTCGTGTTTACTTTTTGATTTTAGAGAATGGTAGAAAGTTATAAGACTATAAAGAGACTGTATACTGTGAAGTCTCCAATCCATGCATGTACCTGCAATTAAGATGATGGGGTTTGTTGGTTCATATAGACTGCGCTACTTGCTAAGCATGGTCGTGTAATTGGAAACAAAGTTTACTTCAATTTTGAGTTGGATTGTTCCACAAATGATAGAAATATCTCCCTCTCGAATTATAACATAGTTTTTCTTGGATATTGAACTCAAAATTCTAGTTAATTTAGAATAATTCATTATATGTAAAAAAAATTGTATAGCACGATCCAAATAATTTTTTTGATTTTTGAATATTTTGCTATTTAGAGTCGAACATTGTGAACCTTATTTTAGGGACGGCTCTTCCAATAACATATTTCAAATATAAGATTTTAATCTGAGACATCTTTAAGTGAAATTAAGTTCTTACGATTTCGACTATTTCCCATCAATAAGTTTTTCATGTCTTAACTTCGCTTTCATTAAGGACAGTCCAGAAGAAACCCCGAAAGCTAGGCCGAGTATACAAACTAGGACATCATCACACATTAGGATACTTTCAACAAAGACCACAAAGTTATACAATAGTCATGAATAAATAAAAGTCTAGTCGTAGGAGCACCAACCGTACGATACATATTAAAAATTATGTATTAACACGACTTTTTTTCAAGTGATACGTGCTTACGATTTATGAGCACTATAATAACAAGTGTAACAACTTGTTATTTTGACATTTCTTTTTGTAGATACAATTTACTTAGCTTTCAAAAGAAAGAGCACGTATTTTTTCCCTCGAGTTAATAGTGAATGGCCACCCGTGGCCGTGCTTCTTGGTTTCAATTTCGAATGTCGGTGGGCGCCTAGTTTATTATTCACGTGCAGCATACGATACTACTAATACATAAAATATCCTCCGCATATCAATCCTTGACCTACACTTGGACCTCTTACAATGGAGGACAAGACTTTGCCCACTACTTGGGAGTACTTTTTGCTGTCACTACAGTCCAGGCTCACCTGTACAGCAAATAACCATTCCGAGAGAATTACTTCTAAATCGGGTCCGATGGCTTTAATACTAAATACTAAAAAATAGTTTAAAATCGTTGACAATGGGAATCTCCACGGAAGAATCGCGGCAGAGTACTCACCACTTGCCCATCCTATTCTTTATATCCCATGATCAGATTCCTGTGGAATTGGAATGACTTGATATTGTACACGGGTGATCTGATTCTCTAGAAGGTGGGCAACAGGTCATCTAGCAAGGACAAATATACATAGGCAACTTGGAAAAATTGCCTACCGACAGAATCCATTGTATATACTACTGTCGTTGATTGGAAGGAAGAGAAAAAAATGTCATTAAAATGGCACAGGGAAAAATATAGTCTCCAAGAAAGTACAACCCTGAGAAGAGGCGTTAGAGCTAGGATACATTTTTACAGGTCGCGAAGCATTTAATTTGTCACCAAGCTCAATTGGGCAAAAGATGGACACAAATCTGAAGAATGTAAAAAGAATGCTAACAATGTGGGGATGGGAGACGGGGGAAGTGCACCACGTGAAAGGAGACCCTAATGTTGTCGTCCCTTATCGATCAGTAATCCGTCAACCAACCCTTTGGTTTTGCAGGTGAGATGGTGTTAGGTGCGCTGAACAGCCGTCTGTACTACCTTGTAGAGGCACCAGCTCCAATTCAGTCCATCATTCACTCAGGTTGCACCTGCGAAGATATGGATGATCAAACTTTATGTACTTGGTCCAGAGCGAGCGGTATTTCGTCATCGATATCTCCAGCCAGGGTTTCATATTGCCATTGTAGTGGATGACTGCTGCTTTATCGATCTCTGCCCGATCGATGCTCGGACTGTAGCCCAAACCAAGCACATGCCATGACTTCTCAAGTGTATGTGTGAGACCATAGAATGTAATAAGCCCCGGGGGTAGTGTCCCAAGCTGCCAGAGCTCTCTATCTTCATTCTGGCATAGAACAAGACAATGATAAGTAGCCGACCTTTCCTACCTCAATCTTTCTGGGAACAAGGTGAGAAACTGAAAATTGTATATTCGAGTCTAACAGAACAGTAAAAGATCTCCATATCGGGGGACGAAATATGAAAAGTTAAGTGCAGAAAATCCAGAATTGGACAAAGAAATTCCAAACAAAGGCAATACCATTGACATTGATACAAGGTATTGAAACTCACCATATTTTGCCACTTGTGGTAAATGCCCGTGATGTTCTTCTTTACCCATTCTCGAAGATCAAACATATTCATCCCATACGCCCATCCACAAGCATTGGGATCAAAATTCTTTGCAATATGAGGATTCGAGAAGTTCAGATACTTATCGAATCGATGAAAGCTTTCACCACAAGTTTCCACTGCCCCGTTAACTTTTCCATTCAAATCCACTGACCACAATCTTGTCAAATCTTTTTGGACAACAATATCATCATCAAGAAACAGAATCTTAGGCAGCTTCGGATAGAGATCTGGGAGATAAAATCTCAGGTGGTTAAGCATCGAAAGGTACTTTGGGTTGCGATATTTCAGGTTTGATAAGCCAGACGCAAGGGAGGTTGGGTGATTTGCCTTGAAGTAATAATCTTTCATCGCAGAAGACTCGAGCTGCCGCAGAACAGGACAATAAGATGAGTTCAACCACTTAAATTCGTCTACGTTT
Source organism: Hypericum androsaemum (assembly GCA_963995505.1). Lineage (NCBI taxonomy): Eukaryota > Viridiplantae > Streptophyta > Magnoliopsida > Malpighiales > Hypericaceae > Hypericum > Hypericum androsaemum. The sequence goes on from OZ023185.1 coordinate 2,720,698, forward strand.
TCCACATGAATTGTTGCTTTTCCAGGAGGATTCAACAAGAACCACATATTCATAGCTCCAAAGTTCAATTTATCAGTCACAAGATGGAACACGTGTTTTGAAGGGTCCTGCAAAGCCACCAACAAACATATTTAGGAAACCTCTTAATTTGAGTCGGAATCATAAGAAAATACCAACAGAAAAATATTTCTAGGTTCTTTTAGGCAATGTGAGAAGATCAACACCAATACATGTCTAGGCTCTTTAAGGTATTGCGATTGATATCTTATTTCAACAATTTCCGATCTAATGTTATGAGTCGAAGAAGCAGTAGATCACCTTTGCATTCACAACTGTCGAGTTGACAACAACTGATGTAGCCAGGACATTGTCTGAGAAAAGGGCATAATGGTAAAGATCTGGATTCTCCAAATTCTCACTTCTAGGGAACTTCCTCTTCTCGAGAGGTAGAAGATAATAATCTATTGTCAGGCGCATGGCCAAGCAATGTATCCCATATGGAATTGTTTTAGCCGCTAACTGAGTCAAGAATGTGCTCTGTTTTTTCAAGCTCCTCACTTCCTCATCAGCAGTCACAAGCATTGCTCTCAGCTTTGCCGTAACCAAATTGCAGTCATATAATTGCTCCCTTGCTTTTGAGAGAACTTGGCCCATTGCTTTTATCTTCTCAGCAGCAGCACTAAACATTTATATATGAATATATGAATATAAATGAGATATAAACAAGACTCAAACAGTGAAGCAACCTGAACTATTAAACATAGCCCACCTTCCATGTAGATCTGAGTCAGCCACAGCATCTCCTAGGGCTCTCCGACTCTCTTTTAGACGAACCTGAAGTTCACGTTGCAATTCCTGCTTATTCTTCATCTTTGCAATACCATCGTACACCATTGCCATTATCATCTGATCCCTCATGAGGCGCACTGTCGAATCTGAATCCGAGTTCTCATTCTCTTTCCTCCATATGCTATATTTACCAAGAATGGCAGAATCCACGGACTTGGAGCGCTCAATGGCTGCATTCTCCAACTTTACAACAGCATCATCATCAAGAGGCTTGGTCAGGTATGCTGCACGATTTTCACGCTTCATCTCTCGCAAGTGCTGTAAGATTCCACGGAAAAGACAACTTAAATATGTCAGCATTAGCTGGTCCAAAACAACAGAGTCTAGGAGGGTCATCATAATCTTACCCTTCGATTTCTTTTCTCGGGAGATTCAGTGGATGGCGGTTGATCTGCCACGAGTATTACAAGTAAAAGTCAGAACAAGAAGAAAACAAAAGGCAAGAACAGTACGGATGCATTCAGAAAAAAAGATATATTCTAACACCTGAAGATTTCGGCACTTTGTTCTTAAGGGCCTCCTGCTTGGGAATTCCATCAGTTTTCTTTGGCTAAACAAATTATAGGAGGTTAGTATAACCGAACATGGAAATTCAAGGAGAATGAGCAATATCATGCAAAGTCGAAGCTTTAAACAAAACTGCCACTGACCTGAGAAACAGACACAGTTTCCGCAGATCCAACTTTCCATGAAGCAGACAAATTGCTCTTCCTGAACGAATCAAGACTAAAAGGCCCCAAATCTTTCGCGGCGGCAGCTATAGTTTGCATGACCTAGAAAAACAACGCTTCATCAGGAAGTCGCACCAATGCAAATCCCGGCAGAAACAACAAACCACTCTGGACAGTAAAACAAACAAAAAGAACAGGCAACGTAGTTCATAATCACTATCAGCCCCGCACTTGCCTCTTCGGAGAGAACCTCTCTGACCTCCCTCCAATTCAACACCTGCACACAAAACCGCACCAGTTTCCGCTCTTCATCCCAAGCATCGAAAATGTCAAGAAGCAGACACAATCCCTAGTCCACTACAAGAAACAAACGTGACCGAACCTGATTGCGCGAGCCAACTCGAGAGCTTCCACCTGCGAAGAGAACACTACTAATTAACCTAGATTCAGTAGCCTAAGCGCGATTTCCAAGACTAGCCCCGACGCGGAGTGATTAAACCGAATATACGAGATCTGCTAACTAAAAACGAGAAACGAACAAGAAAAAAGAAAGGAAAACGAGAAGAAATTGATCAACTGACCAGTGGAAGAGGAGGTGTGGAGTCCTCTGCCGAGGAAGAAGCCCAGGGGCGCGAGGACGCAAAAGAAGATCAGGATCACGATCGGGAACCGAGATCCGGCGCGGCCCCTGTGCGAGCCCGAACTGGATAGCCCCCGCTTCGGCGGCATTTCCCCTCGCGAAAACTAAAACAAGCCTAGCCTAGGTGGATATGGGAAAATAACCGCCCGATTATTCGAGGCCCTCTTTGTTTTTCTTTTATGGAAGCAGCTCTAATTGAGGAAGAGTTGCATCAGCTAGCTCTAAAAGATTCACACGCTCTTCTTTATTTATTTTTTTAAAAAAATATTCACGGGGGAGCGAGGCTTTTATTTCATGTCGTTGTTGATAATAACAGTACAAACTTTTTCAGCGTTTTCTTTGTTTCGGAATTTAACCCAAGGGATTAATTCGTCTTTTTTTGCTTAAGATTTATAAAGATAGTAGTTTAAGTTAGCTAGTGAAGGAAGCAACAAGTAATTAAATTAATTGATGTAAAAATCGTTCTAATTTTAAATAATTAAAATATTTTGCTAAATTTTTTTACTATTTTTCAGAAGGACCGAGTCTTAATTAATAATTGTGCGGTTATGATATCGGACATAAAATGTTAACTACGAAACGATAGGGTAAATGAGCTACTGCCGACGGTGTCGTTTTCGTTGCCAGGCTGGACCGCGTGCGTGTTTCGCGTCACCCAGCAGCCAACAAACTTCCAATTGCCCTTTTCCTGCTAGATTTTAATTTTAAATAATCATATGATCTCAATACTCCTAATCCCAATTTATTGAAACCGTTTTTTGTAGGAAGGCAATCAGACCCGAGTATCAGCTCCAATCCGGATCTAAAAAATCCAAGATATGTTGATTTGGAATGAGTTTAGATCCAAATAATGCCGTAATCTTTATTTTTAAAAAGATGAGAGTGCAAATGTATTAGAACTATGTGTAGATTCGACCCGGATTTATTTGCTCTCTTTATCTAATCACTGCTGTCACCTGGAGCAACCAGTCATTCTTAGTGGGATCGGTAGTGGGTAATGGGTTGGTGGCGATGGGGGCCAAAATAACGGACCAGCCCGTGATTTGGATTTTGAAAGTGATTGGTCCCAACGCCGTTTCTGGCTTAATCTCTCAAAGTAAAACCACATGTTATAAGACCGTGTCTTTTTCACAGGCACTCAAATGAGAAGCTGCTTCTAAGTTGTGTCAATGGTATGGGCTTATTCTGCAGCTCTTTTCTGGGGCCGTCTCGTGTTATCACCCTCTCATGATTCAAGGTCTCCGAGATTTATGAGGATGAAAGCAAAGATATAACAGAGAGAGCGCAACAAGAAAATTCATGATACTGTTCGTCAAGAACGGAAAACGACACATGCAACGACATATCACGCTTCAGGTATCGGGTAGCTTAAACAACGTGTTGGAAGGATTCCAGGCGTACATCTGTCGACATCTAACATTCTGAAGACTCAATTCCATGCTACAGCCTCGCCAAGTCCCTCGGAATTCTCTATACTATCGACACGTCCAAGTAATCTCCAATCTGAGAACCATTTAATGTGATTAAGTAGAAGATTGATGGGTTGAAAATAGGTTATGTAAGCAGATACACCATAGTTTACCTGAAAGCCAAGCTCGCCCAATGTTTTAGCATCATCTAATCTCCCATTTCTGTTTGAAATTGTCTTGCCCACCTACAATTCAATCCACAATTCAGAAACTTGAGATGGTTCTCCTTGCAATTAATGTTACATCACCACTGCTCCTGCACATGAAGAGAAAGCAAGAGCCAACACAGAGACAAATAGACCCACCTCCCGAACCACAAAACGTCCATTTTTGTCCGGGTACACAAAAGCAAAGGACAATCTAGCATCTCGCCTCCTAGCTGCTGGTGCCACCTCCTTGACCTGAGGAAAAGGTTCAAAAAAATCAAAGATTATCATATCCATTTAGCAAGTCGAAATTTCCCTAAAATGAAACTAGTTCCAGCAATCAAGTATGGAAGGCAGCCAGCAGAGAAGCACAACTAAACCAGAGTGTACTATCCAGAATGAATAGCCAAAGATAAAATCGGTCTGTTTCAACATGTTTCTGGTCAGAAGTTGAAGACATTAGAACTTCCAGCCAAATCACCCTTGATTTCACCTATCTACAGGATGACTAGACACAAGTAACCATCAACGCAAAATGGAAATGTTTTCTTGTTGGGTGCAGATTGTGTTTAACATATGCAGCATATACTAATCTCAGCTGGAAACAAAAACCTGGAGGGAGTGAGCGCATCTAAAACATAGATCAGTTTTAAAACCATGAAAGGGAAAGAAAAGAGCGAGATATGGTCATAGTTTAGATTTAAAAAAGACGATTGCAGAAACTGTGAAAAGCAAGTAGCTACATTGGCAGAAATCAATCACGAATTAGAGCACTGATTGCAGCATTCCTAAGTCAAATTACAAGTATTTTAATGCTCGAGGACGTTATGGAGAGTAAAAGTCCGCTTGACGTACCAAGTCAGTTAACTCTCTGAGAGTAGCATCTTTCCATGTGTAGATTTGGACTTCGTCTTTAGGCTCCTTGCCTCTTGTAGCAAACTCTTCCTTCACATGATGGCCACCCGTCTGCAGGTAAAAGCAAGCAACACAGAGTCACGAAACCTACGGTATAATGTCAGCAATCGCAAAGCGGTCAAGATTACGAGAACTTAAAAACATCATGGTACAAATAGAAACCGAAAACAATGCCGTAAGCGAGTTCCAAACGGGAGAGGGGTACCTTGGTGAAAACCCGCAGAAGCAGAGGACAGGTCTGCATTACAAAGAAAAAGATGGTCAAGATTCGGATGTCTCATGTCCAACGGGGAAAGGGAAAAAGAAAACCCTAATTTGGCGTAGGAATCGTGGAGGCAAGGGTAAAAAAAAACCCTAGGGCGGTTAAAATGGGAGAGCGAGTAAAAGAAGTACCTTCTCGCGATCAACAGGCGGAGGCGGAGGCGGCGGGCCTCGACCGGGAGGGCCCATAGATCTTCCCATTCCTCCTCCTCCTGGTCTCTTTTGTACTTCGCCTACTCCCGCCATCTCTCTCTCCCCCCTTGAACTCTCGCGTTTTGAAGTACTAACTAAACTAATAAGTAACTACTAACGAATCCGGAGCGCTTTATGTTCCGCTTAGCTTCAAGCCGTCAAGGATTGGGCCGTTATGTAGAACTCGGTCTCCGCGAGCCCAAACTTCGCTTTTTATGGGCCTGGGCTTCACCCCTTTGGACTCCGTAAAATAGGATGTATATTATATTCTGGCTGTTGTCACCGAAATCACATGCTATTCAAGTTAACTGATCCAGGGGCAATACGGTTGTAACGGAGCAATACGTAGAATTCATAACTGCAGTTTTATCATTACTGGGGGTATTTAGTTTACTGCAATGCACCTTTTTGTTATTTCGAGATGGATTTACCAGAATAGATTTTTATCGAAGCCGGCAGTTATAACCTCGTACTTGTGCGAGAGAGATTATACGGGTTGAAGAGTGGGTCTAAGTGGGTAACTCTCCGTGCTATTATAAGATGGACTACAAGAGTGGACAGCTAGAACGGCATGAATGGTCTTAAGGTCTTGAGGGTAGAAGTAGAACTATAGGGGAGTAGTTTTCTTTGGCTATCGCACGTGGAAATTGGGTGTGGAGGCTCGATAATTCGATGTCAAGTGATTGTACTAGACATGATACTATTACTGAAATGGAGTTTTTTTTTCTCCGGAAAAAAAAAGTTAACTGATCCAGATCTCAATTAGCTGAAAAAATTAACACTAATAGATTTCTTAAGTTAAATCTCATTATTGTTGATTTAAATAGTTGGTGGTTGCAGATTTACGAAAGGAATACATGATTGAACCAAACAAGATTAAATTAACGGTAATGAGTTCCAAAACTAACCAAACATATCCTAAATAATCAAAATTGCCACGTTTCTCTCGCTCTTCTAACTTGGCCCCAATTTAGGAAAACTAAAGCAGTAAATATTGAGTTAAAACTTGCCTACCATGGATGGTAACATCAAACCACCCGTTTCTCACGTCACGAACTTAACCAAAAATAATATTCTCTCAGTTGTAACAAATGGAAAACAGATTCTTGATGTTGAAGAGTCCGGTATATAAAAACTTGGAGCAAATCTGGCGAGTTATTGATGCTCTGGTGGGCATATGTACTTCTGTACATGGCAAAATTGATGTCTGAGGGCGATCATGATTGTCTGACCAAGCTTGGTACTGCGTAATTGCTTTAATTTATATCACGTGCACTTTGTCATTCATTTCGGTCCAACCCAACATTTGTAACTAGAAATGTGGTAATCTCAACATATTCTCACAAGCAAAGTCTATCAAGGTCCAAAGTTTATACAAAATTTAACTTCGCCAAATTACCATGGCACGAGAGTCGTGTGAACAACTAATCTTTAGGCGATTAGTTGGTAAATTTTTAACACCTACAGCAATATGATAATTTTAACAAAATTACTTCACTAAGTAGCTTAAAAAACTAAATTAACTAATGTTTCCAATAATTACCAACATTGGAGTGGCGATGGAATATTAACGTTTTGTGTTCAAAATTAAGGAACATACAAAATACCATTAAGAAAGAACTTTTTAAAAAAAATAAGGAGGTTAACTTTAAGAAAGAAAGTTCAACAATATTTCCCATCATAGAAGGCTAGCCAAGTGGGCCCGGTCGGCTGCCCTTTGACAGTGACAAAGCACCAGAAGAGAGCAAAGAGCAAAGAGCAAAGAGCAGAGGGCGAAGGTGGTGGTGGTTAAGGTATAGCCATTTAAGGAAAGCTTTGATGGGCGAGTTTGGTCTTTTGATGCAACTTTTCCATTTATTGGAAGGAGGAGGGGTTCACTCTGAGCAGTGACTAATGAGCATGCCTTCTTTTGTTTCTTGTAATGAATAAGCCAGGGGACAAAATTGGGACTTCCCCTTCCTCTTTTATCCTTTAAACCTTCAGTTTTCTTCCTGATTTCCCGCAGCAGTGACTTGATTTTCCTCTCTCTCTAGGTCAATAAATATATTATCAAAATATTGTTACAGGATATTTTTAGTAAAATCTAATTTAGGATAATATTAGTAATTTTCTATCATTTTATTTATATAGGTCACCTTGTAACTGAAACCGCTAATCCAGAGGCTCGAGCTTCCAAAAATATCCTTATAAATATTTAACAATATGGTGTTCTCAATCACTATATACTCAAACTACATATATGTACACACACCATGCTAGCATGTAAGTCAGCCAACCAAGTGTTGTTTTATTTAAACTATAATTTTGAGTTCAAGTTGTGAGAGTTAAAGCTTGATCATGAATTTTTATTGTATTTGAATTCTTACTAGGTTGGAATTTGATATTTAGATATACGTGATTTCGATATAAAAAAAGTGTAAATATATATTCCTAGTTGGCATATCGCCCATTTGATTTTAAAGGTATTTTATCTTGCCTTGCACCAATCTGGTTTGTACAAAATTATGTTTTCAGAGTATCATTAAATATGGTTTTCCCCTAATTAATAAGAACAGACTATCTTTGGTTTTTTTTATACGTAAATTTTTATTAATAGTGTACAGACTATCTTTGGTTGCTGACTAGACTAACTCCGTTGATTATATATGTAGAGATATTTCTGTACAAAAATTATTTTTTTTTGCTAGTTTCTTTTGTAATGGGATGTCTCAAAAGATCCTCTCACTTCATTTCGTTTATAATGTTGATGTTGACGGTATGGATGTCTAGTACATGGTGGTTGGCAAGTATAAAAAATAATTTCCGATAGTACATGAGCTGCTTACTGATACTTTTCCATCGTTCAAATTAATTATAAATATTATATAATTTTATTACAAAATTATAATTTAATCACTTTTAATCTAATAAAAAATTATTTTTAATAAAAAGTCGGTTCAAACAGATGAAATGACCAATCAGACTATTTGAATTAGTGGTCAACGTCGTTGACCATTCAACCAACATCCTATTTTGGGTGGAAAACGACATGGAGTTGGTCCTGTGTCGTGATCCGATTAGTGGAATCGCTTTTCTTAAAACCATATATTTTTATTTTGGAACATTTGTAGTTCAGCATAATTTGAATTTCAACATTTGTTTAATTAGGTGAAATATTGTTCATTTATCTATAGTCTATAGAGGAAAGAACACCGATGGGTTATAAGGAATATTGAAATTCAAATTATGCGTGTTGTTTTAATTCAAAATTTTGATATTCTTTATCCACTACGGACATACTCTGATTACAAAAAAAAATTATAATAAAAATTGATCACCTTGTTAACGACCATATTCCTGATTGAAACATTCTTGTATTTTGATGTATGTGTACATTTGAAACAACTCTTCTAATAATATATTTTTTATTTATAAAACTAGGAACCGATTATATTTTTTGTTGCAATTCTAGGATTAATCATGATTCATCACCGTGTTGGCAACAAGCTCAAATTGTTCACCCATGCAATATTGATCAAATTGTAATTTTTGGTACAAAGTTGGTACCATTAGTAAAGAATTTTATTGAGAGAATTTTTTAAACAAGATGGATAGTATCTGCTATTAGAATTGACAAAAAATTGTAATTCTCGATGCTATATCAGTATTATTTCGGGGACGTGCTATATCACTTTTATCCAAATTTTTTCACGCTGGACGGGGAAAATTTTCCGTTTTTTGTGAAACAGTGTAGCTCTCTGAGAAAATCGCGGAAGAAAAAAAAATCCGGTTCTCCATCAATGAGGGGACCGGATTTGGTCCTGGAGGCCAAATCCAGCACGATGCTGGAAGATTTTTATTGAAGGACACACGGGGACTATTTTGTAAAAATGCAAAAATACGGGGGTGCAAAATAAAAAAAGCTCACAACCATTGAATCATAACTGGGTAAACCATTGAATTGTAACTGAGTAAACCATTGAATCGTAACTGGGTAACTGGGACGGACCCCGATTTATCCGGGACGGGAAAAAATAGACCATTGAATCATAACTAGGTAGACCATTAAATCATAATTAAGTGAACCATTGAATCATAACTAAATCAACCATTGAATCGTCCAGAACTGTCCTGGTTGGATTTGGCCTTCCAGGACCAAATCCGCTCCCCTCAATGAGGGCCCCAAGCTATTGTTCTTTTTGATAGATGAGGCAAATATTTAAAAGGGGAATTCACCCATGATCACGGGCCACCTGATCACAATTGTTTTTCTTACAATGTTCTTCGAATTTTAATGAGTGATAACTAGGTGAATTTTACAAAATTCACTTTATGTTTCCTAAATTTTTTTTAAAGATTAATGGTCCAAAATATTATCACTTGGTATAGAAAGAGAACGGAAAAAGTAATGTTTGATAGCCATTGAAGAAAAAAGACACCAAATTAGGAATTCCTGGATTGACCACTCGAGTTACCAATTCTTAGTTCAGTGACCATCATAATTTAATTTTTAAGTATAGTGACCATCGTAATTTTTGACAAAGTTTAGTGACCATGTGTCTATTACCCGGAGGTAGTTCAGCTAGAAAAAAAGCCAAAAATGAACAAGATATGGCAAATTAAAAAAACCATTTTTTCTAGGCGATTAATCTGGAAAAAAAATCACAAAATATGGCAAATTTATTTCTACAAAGTTCTTGTTGGTACTTGGTAGTAAATAATTTCTTTGCCAACATTGAATAGGGAGAAAGGGAAAAAAAAGGAATGATGTTTGTTGATGGTTGGGTAGATGAATGAGGATATGCTGGATATGATGACTTTCAACAAAGAAATGATGTGCACAAATTATATGGTTTGATGCACCTAAATCTAGAATCCAAGTGCCAAAAAATGCAAAGTGGAACAAACTTTGCTGAAAGACAAAGAAAATTTACTAGTGAAAGGTGTATAATGGACAACATTAACCTGTGCAGAATCTGATAGGGGATTGGAAGGTGTACTAGGGACTCTAGGAACTAAAAACTAGGAACTGAAAATCTAGGCACTCCAGAGGGCTGCTAAACAAGCACCACGAGTTCAGATAAAAAACTAATCTTCTCGAGACCCTGGTTCAACATATGAACTCCTTCCTGTCGCTTATCAGATGTCTGATTAGAAGAATGTGCAGATGAAGAATGAGCAAATCCTGCAGAAGACTATGAATTGGAACCATATCCCCACCTCCATTATTCCTGTTGTTAGTGAACTTAAAATTTGGAGGAAAACTGTATTTTCTGTCGCACTTATCAATAATATGTCCCTCTTTTCCACAATAAGTACACATAGTCTTCTTCTGATCATTCCAATTCCTCCTCTGATTATGGTTCTGGTTAATAAACGGCTTACTCCCAGCCACATTAGACTTAGCAGAGTTCACCACAGTTGTACTCTCAGTAGAAACACTTAGTTTTCCTGAACTCAAAAGCTGATGCTTATGTTGCAGTGCCAAATAGAGAGTTCTGCTCATGGTAGGTAGTGGATTCACCAACATAATTTGGGATCTAACAGTGTCAAAATTCTCATTTAGACCAATTAGGAACTTAATCACTTGATCACATTTAAGAAACTCCCAGGTGGATCTCACTGCCTCACAATCTGAGCAACCTGTCTCCTTATCAACACATTTACACAGACTAACATGAGTATATTGAATGAACTTATCCCACACAGTCCGAAAAGAGGTAAAATATTCAGGAACTGACAATCCTCCTTGTTTCTAAGTGCATAACTACATCTGTAACCTAGCAATATGATCGAATCACCAGTTCCAAATCTCTCCTTCAAATCCTTCCAAACTTCATCTTCAATTTCTAATCCATTGATACTTTGAGCTATTAAAGGTTCAACCAAAGCCATAAGCCAGCTATTGATCATGCTATTAAAGCTTTCCCATTCTAGATAATCAACATCATCAAACTCAAGAGGTTTAATAGATCCATCCACCAACAACCATTTTTTCTTAGAATTAAGAGCATGCTTCATATATTTGCTCCAACTATGATAATTAGTGTTATTTATCGGTGGAGTTACAAGATCTGAGGTAGGATTCTCACTCTGATGAAGATAGAAGAGTGATGACTCACGAGAGGAGCCAGAAATAAGCTGATCAGGCATTGCGATTCGGTGATTTCCTCCCCGCGGTGAGTTGTTCGCCATTAAAGCTTTCTTGAAGCTTTGAGGTGACTGGAAATCCATGATACTAGGCGCTGGTGTTACCTCGTAGCTCTGATGCTATAACAGAAAAATAAAAGTGGAATATAGACTCTTTATTTAGTAGCAACCACCATAAATGAAATTACAAGCTCTCGAACTGAGTTATACAGATGAAGAGGAAAATAACTACCTCTTAGTTACATCCAATTGATTGAGAAATAAAAGAGGAGAATGTTGGGTATGGAGTATGAGTATGAGTGAAGTATTCAATTAGTTCGAGGGAAGAGCCTTTGAGGATGATTCGAGTGAATAGCCTGAAGATATTCGAGAGTTGATTAGATTGGGTTCAGAGCCCGAGAATGCTTAGGGGACTTGATTGGGTCAAGAGACGAAGAAGAAGAAGCAAAATGCTGATGTTGGGAAAGGCCCTGCGGCTGTTACCCCCCTGGCCCTCGCTGGGGAGGAGGGGGAGAGAAACAGATTGTTAGAAATCTGATGGCCCAGCGGCTGTTGGCCTCCTAGAATGAGTGTGGAATCCTTGTGAAAGAGTTGCCCAAGTGTTGTAATCCAAGTGAGTGGCTAGAGAGAAAAGAGAGGACCCAAAGAGAGAGCGGGTGCCAAAGTGTGGCTTTCATTGTAAATGAGCAAGTGAAGCTCCGAGAGTGATATAGTAAAATCTCTCATGGCTTAGACGCCCAGACGTAGACCTTCGTGTCGAACCAAATCTCGTGTCCCTCATTGTGCTTTCGGTTCGTGATTGTGTTTGCTTGCTCTGGTGTGTTAGTGTGTATTGGTTAAGGCACATGTGTTTTCCTAACAGATAAAGCTATGTATACTCTAGTGTCTAATAGCTAAACGCGTTGTCTCATCTCCGTACTGTGAAAAGACAAAGCTACCCTTGGGTAATACTTGCGTTGCACGTGTAAACAACAGGCTTCGCGGGCGAACCTTGTAACCATCTTTTAAAGTCGAGTAACGACTTTAACGGCTGTCAGCTGTCAAATCTTTCTCCTTTTTATCTTCAATCTTCAATTTTATTGATAAATTGTAATTTTTTATACAAAATTGGTACAATTGGTAAAAAAATATTACTGACAGAGTTTAAAAAAATGATCGATAGTATAAAAATTGACAAAAATTATAATTATTGATGCTATATCACTTTTTCTTTGGTGAAGTGCTATATCACTTTCTATTTTTTTTTGGATAAATTACTCTCAAGTTCCTGACCTTTGGTGACCCTCCCCTAGGGTCCTTGACTTTTGAAAAATGATTGTCCCGTTCCTAAGTTTTGATGATAATAGACTCTCGGATCTCTGGTGCCAGAATATTCCATATTCTCTGGTGAACCTCCACTTGAAAAGACTAAAATGCTCCTCTTACTTAAAAAAATTTAAAATTCCTTCTTCCTTTCCACTTCACCTTCTTCCTCCCACTTCACCTTTTACCTCTCACCTTTAATCAAAAACTAAACCCAAATAAAATTAAAACCAAACAGAACAACCTGAAAATTTGAAAGTAGGGATTTGTGCCTAGGAGGGAACACAACCCTCGCGAGCTCAAATCTTGGGCTAAAAGGATGGGATTTGTGTCTACTTTGATTTGGTTGGGAGGATTGCTGATAACTGGAAGGGAACTTTGTTCGACGAAGGAGGTGGGCGAAGCTTCTTGGAGACGGAGGAGGCGACCAGGCAAAATTAAAGGTAATTAATCTATTTAATTTTGGTTTATGCCCATAGTTTTGTTAAGCCAACGGACCCAACGCAATCCAACAAGAGCAAGCAAACCACAAAATTATAAGAATAATAAATGAGAGAATACACAAGAGACAAGGATTTGTTCACACGATTCGACGAGAACGTCTACGTCCGGGGGCGTACCAAGCTAGGAAATTTTTTACTAATCTCGCACTCGAGCATCGCTTGCTCTTTACAAGAAAAGGCCACTCTTTTGGCACCCAACACTCTTTTAGGATTGTCTATCTCTCCTTTCTATTTGGGAACAGCAATAAATGAGCTTTACATTGGTATTTATAGTGGCAACACCTTTACTAGGTCTTTTGGCAAATGAGGGGCAAACTTGTCCAGAAAAATGACTTTTTTCGGCACCCTTGGCGGACGCCACCTCTCTGGTGAGCGCCAGACTTCGGACAGCAGGTGGGGCTGGCAGGCGCCAGGTCCTTGCTTCATCTTCACACGACGCGTACCATTTTGGCAGGTTGAATCCATAACGAGTGCACTGGTGTTATGCCTCTCGAGCCCCATCGAACACCACCACCCATCTCAGGCTCCATACTCAACAGGTTTCTTTCTCATTTGCCTCATTTTTTTTATTTTCTTTTTTCCAATTGTCTCGCACGCCCTAATTTTCTTAGTTGTATGGATCCCCTCTTCTCGATTTGGTCAGAAAGGCTTTAGTTGTGTGGATTTGGAGATGATATTAGGTGCAATTTAATTGGATGGGGACCGTATTTCGAAACCCTAATGTGTCGGTTTGATGACGTTGATGCTGTCCGATTTGATCTCGTATATAAGCGATTGTAATCATCTGGCTGTGTTTTGCAGCTTAGGAGGCAGCAATGGATCCCGCAGAGCAGAGGTACTTGGAGAATGATGATAGTCCATTGATGAAGACAATGAAGGTTGCCATGGATTTTTTAAAATTTAGAGGTTTATCAATAATCGAAATTAGAGTTTTTCAAATTCAGAAAATGATTGGGTTTCAAATTAGGATTGTTTAAGTTTTGATTCTTTCTAAAAGATTTGGAATGTTCAAAACTAAGGTTTGAGTTTTAGTTAAAACTTGGAGGAAGAAGATGAAGTGGGGAAGGAAGAGAATTTTTATTTTTAAGTGAGAGGGGCATTTTAGCCTTTTCAAGTAGAGAATCGCCAGAGAATGTGGAATATTCTGGCACCAAGGACCCGAGAGTCTATTATCCTCAAAACTTAAGGACGGAATAATCATTTTCCAAAAGTTAGGGACCCTAGAGAGAGGGTGACCAAAGGTCAGAGACTTGAGAGTAATTTGCCTTTTTTTACGCTCGACGGAGAAAATTTCCCTCTTTTGTGAAAAAGTGTAGCTCTATGAGAAAATCGCGAAAGCATTTATAAAAAAAAAGACAATCTCCGGTTCCTCCTCGAGGAGGCCCCAACTAAATTGGTACATTGTTCTTTTTGACAGATGAGGCAAATATTTAAAAGGGGAATTCACCCATGATCACGGGCCACCTGTTTACAATTTTTTTTCTTACAATGTTTTTCGAATTCTAACGAGTGATAACTAGGTGAATTCTACGAAATTTATTTTATGTCTCCTAAATTTAATTTAAAGATTAATGATTCAAAATATTATCACTTGGTATGGAAAGATCACCGAAAAAGTACTCTTTGATACCCGGTGAAAGAAAAAAAAAACTAAATTAACAATTTCTGGACTAACCACTCGAGTAACCAAATCTTAGTTCAGTGACCATCATAATTTAATTTTTAAGTTTAGTGACCATCGTAATTTTTGACAAGGTTTAGTGACCATGAGTCTATTACCAGGGGATAGTTAAGCTAGAAAAAAGGGTCAAAAATAAACAAGAAGATGAAAGACTACAAATATTAAAATAAAAGGTAAAAACTCGTTTTTTTCTTGGCGATTAATCTGAAAGAAATCACAAAATATGGCAAATTTATTCATGCAAAGTTCTTGTTGGTAGTAAAATAATTGCCTTGCCAACATTGAACAGGAAAAAAGGAATAAGAAAGAGCCCATCCAATTCAACTGTTTCACATGATTTTCATAACTCTAAACAGCTACTTCAACTTCCAGCAGTAAATAATTACCCTCTGTCTCTGCCAAAACTAGACTAGCAAATATAGACCAATTGTTAATATGTACGTACCCATCTATTAGTTTTAACCGTCTCGACTTTAAATTAGTCGATCCAGTATTTGTCCACATGCGAGGTGGAATAAACCAAAAAAAAATCTATTTGTTTGCAGCCACATTTTGATGTATAACAAACAAAAAAAACCATTCGCATGTCAAGGATATTTTTCTAGCTCAACGAGGTCTCGAGTTCGAATTTTTGCAAAAATATCAGTGTTAAATATTTGTTATGAGAATTTTATCCCTACTCAAACCGCATTAGTCGGCCAAGTGGACCAGACATTATAAACCGGAAAAACAAAAAACCACCCATGCTCTCACTAAAACTACCCCCAGAAAACTGACAGTTCCTTCATTCCTGCATATATATTCATAAAAAGTAGTAATAGTAAAGAGACAAACAAACCCAAAGAGAGAAGAGATGGTAAGGGGAAGAGTAGAGCTGAAGAGGATAGAGAACAAGATTAACAGACAAGTGACCTTCTCCAAGAGGAGGAATGGTCTCTTCAAGAAAGCCCACGAGCTGTCCGTCCTCTGCGACGCTGAGGTTGCACTTGTCATCTTCTCTTCTCGTGGCAAGCTCTACGAGTTTGGTAGCAACAATGGGTACTCCACATTTTCCCCCTTAATCACTTAATTAATTTCTTAGCTTCCTCTCTTAATTTGCTCCTACTTCTTTAAAAATGTTATCTTTCTGTTTCTATGTCAGAGATATTTTTGATAGAATCCAGTTTTGTGAAAGAATTAGGTTTTAGTACACACATGAGAATTGCATTTTTTTTTGCTAGTGATCCATATATATAATGAGCTCAAGCCTCTCCAAGTACTTTTTTTTGGGTCTGGTCTCCAAGTACTTTATAAACACCATTTTTTTTCTTAAAAACCCTAAAACTAACACGTCCCTTTACCCTCTCTTTTTTGAATATTCCATAAGATATTAATTTATCCCCTTCCTCTCCTGATCATCTCTGATCTTTGAAAAGGGTTTCAGGGCAAGTGAAAAATCCAGGAACTTTGACAGGTTTTCCACCCAATCACAATCCGACACGTTTTGTTTCATGGTCCCTCTCAAATGTTCATCTCTCTTCTCAACTGGGTCAGAGTCAAAATTTAATTTTGTTTTTCCCTTTTCTTTAATTTCATGTGATCTAGGGTTTTTGTTCTATTTCTTCCAGTTGCTTTTAGCCCTTGCCTCCTTTTCTCTTCTGGTGTTTGGTCTCTTCTTTCTTTCTTTTTTCTCAATTCTAATCCCAAATAATGATTTTTTCCGAACATATATAGAAGATCAAAAAATATTTTTATTGTTTCCCATTAGTTTGGCATTATATATGCAATTTCAACGCACTAGGAATTTCACTGATTATAGTTTTTAACTTTTTTTCCTCAGCACTGCAATCAAAACACTGGAAAGGTATCAGCGTTGCTGCTTCACTCCCCAAGACAACACCTTCCAACGCGAAACTCAGGTTCCAGTTCCTTGAATTTCTTCCCAATCTATTTTTCTAGTTTCATAATCCCATGGTTACTCTAGACTTCGGTTTCGAATGAGAAGAGTTTTTCCGTTCACAAAATTCGAACTCGAAGCTTTGTTAAAAGCGTAGTTGAACTTATGTTCTCTCTGTTGTTTGACTGAGTATAAATCCAGAGCTGGTGCCAGGAAGTAAACAAGTTGAAGGGGAAGTTCGAATCCCTTCAACGCACTCAGAGGTAAATATAGCGTAATTAGTAATCAAATTGTGATATTTTCCAGCAGGCATTTTACTTTGGTTTTTGTAAAATAATGTATAGTTTTTATGAAATGTGTTTGTCAGGCATTTGCTAGGGGAAGATCTTGGACCACTCAGTGTTAAGGAGTTGCAGGCTCTTGAGAAGCAGCTTGAAGGAGCCCTTTCACTGGCTAGGCAAAGAAAGGTGATTGTTTGATAATGTTCCGTACTATATATTAACAAATATTGCGGAAATTTCTACATTGTTAGTTGCAAGTATGCTAACTTTGTTTATAAATGTGACAAATTTATTCATTCATTCATTTCAAATTTTGGGTTGAATATAAAAATTTTAGTATAGTATCCTAGCGAATATATTCCGTGGCCATTATTGTTCCCAAAACTCTATTACCTTGAGGTTTCTTTACTGTATACACGTGTTTTCCTCTAATTGTAATTCCTAATTACAGACACAGATTATGTTGGAGCACGTGGAGGAACTCCGAAAGAAAGTAAGCCTGACATCACAAAATTGTAAATCTAATGTTCTCATATGAGTATTCGGACTAGATCTACTTTTTTTAAAAAAAATACTTTTATCTAAATTTATGAAATTATAGGAGCGTTATCTCGGAGACTTGAACAAGCATCTCAAATATAAGGTATGTAGAAAAAATATTTTCAGTCGTCATATATATGGAATACACTACTGCCTAATTTAATTTTTCCTTTGTTTATTATCATATGCCAGATTGAAAGAGAGGGTTACAATTTTAAAGCGATTCAAGAAATATGGAATTCTGGTACAGCCAGTGGATCAAGTATCCAATTCTCTATGCATCCTTCTCATCAAAGTCCCATGGATTGTGATCCTGGCCTAATCTTACAAATGGGGTACTTAAATTCTCAATTCCAACACTCATTAATGAATTATTTATGTTCACGGATGTTCGTTAGTGTGGAACGTTGAAGAAAAGTAATACTTGTAAATTGACCGTCGGATTTTAAAAATAATTTGATTGTTTTTCTCTCTCCTTGTTGAAACAGGTACACTCCGTATGTTGAAGCTGAAGGCTCATCTGTTCCAAAATCCATTGCCGGCGACATTGACTTCATGCAGGGGATGGCTCCTTTGAACACCACTAGTTGGATATAAATATTTATTTCATAGGATACGATCTGGAATTAAAGGTGTCTAGTTTGTTTAATTGTCCTTTTGTTTTTGGGAATATTAATTAAACATACATAGAATTTTTTTATTGTGCACGAGACACATACTTCCGAGACACTTTGATTTATATTAATGAAAATATTAATTAATCAGATCGATATCCTAACTATCATGTAATGTAATCCTCAGCGGTATACCTTCGAGTCAAATTTCATTTTATTTATTGATCATTTTCTAAAATTGTTTTATTAAATTACTTTCAAAAAATTATTAGGATAAAGTAGTCATAGTTCCCTGACGTATAGATTGATGATAGGGTGTTTTGGGCAACAAGAATTATTTATCCTGTGTTTCTTCTTGATCAAGTATACCCCCGCTGAGGAAATTCATTTTTACACTGCTCTCTATGCTGGTTAGCTTTTTGCTAATCTCGAAGGGAAAACATATCTTATACAAATCCGGAAAAATTTTCTAAAAAGAAAAGAATAATAATCGGTGCCAAACTTATACTAGTCACCAATAGGTGATGATAACTTGATTGATACCACTAGTAAAAAATTTGAATTCATTTAAATTGAATATAAAAAAATGAAAAAAATACCTTTGGAGAACCGTCATTAGTTTGCCAATTTTCTTAACGACTCGGCCCAACTAGCCCATCTAAGTCTGGGCAAATCCTTGAATTAGTATACCATGCTTCCTTTCATGTTTCTTAACCGTGTTTCCGATGGCAGTTTTTCAGATTAAGCACATAACCCCGATCCTGCCTACTCCTTTCCCTTGGTCCCAAACTGTTCAGAAAATCCTTCATGGTTCCATGGTCCTCCTTATGTTCCCTTTAGTTTTGTCGTAGCTTCTATTATTGTTTTTTGAAGCGAAAGTTGGAGAGGAAGATTAGAAAACCCTCGTTGAATTAAGAAAACCAAAGCAGTAGAGAGAAAGGTTGTTGAGATGGTTTTTTTTAATTTAATAGCAAACTTGCAATTTTAGATGAGTTAAGGGTATTTTTATCATTTTAAATAGATTCTCATCGGAAAAATAACCAGAAGTTGATTTTGAGACTAATCACATTAGAAAAAATAAATCAAGTGATTAGACAAAACTGACATGTCCTAAATAATTAATTTTTTCAAACATCAGAAATCTATGATTATTTTATCCAAAATTTTATGTTAGAATGGGCTTTATAAACATACGTAAAATTATTCAATACACCTTTTCAAACGAACACCATACCGAAGTAAACCTTAGAAGTATTAAGGCCCATCAAAAGCCCAGAGCCCAAATCATTTTGGGCCCAAGGATGCGCCAACGTGGGCTCGAGACCAGAGATAAAACGTAGCGACCGTAGAAGAGATTTTTTATACGAGTGCATGCACTCTCCTATTCCAACAAAAAAAAGAGATTTTTTATATTTGGTTTGGTAAATTATTCCCTTATCCCTGGTTTTTGGTCACCCTCCCTCGCGGATCCCTTGATATCAAAAAATGATTTTACCGTTCCCTGTGTTAGGTTTTAGATACTCTCGGGTCTCTGGCTGATGTCAGCACCCATTTTTTCATTTTTTATCATAGAAATGACCAAAATACCCTCAAACAAAAAATAAAAAATTGTCAACATCTTGAACACCAAAAATAAAATAAAATAAACAAAAACCCAACAAGAACACCAATAACCTACAGGCTTGCAGTCTTCCCAAAATCCACACATCTCCTTCCCTCTCTCTCTTCAAAATCAAGAAATCCCTCCAAAACACATACTCCCATTGGCCTTGCTCAAGAGAAAAAATATATATAATAAGCAAAATGGATTTCTTTGATTTCCTGAACTTTAAAAAGGACAAGCCAACCACAGCGACCAATGGCCTTACCTGCCTCCGAACCTTCGCGAGGCTGATCCGTACGGCGGTGGAAGTTTGTGTGGGTGTAGCGGTAATTGCATGAGCATTCTACTGGCTCCCCTTAGCCCTCATGATCTCCGGTGCGTTCCTCCGCTGCCTCGGTGCCGACTCGGTTAACCCTAAGGTGTACCGGTGGGCGAGGTCGGAGAAGGGAGTGGGAAGGAGGAGGGAGAACAGGAAGGCGCTGAGGAACCCAATGAACGCTGCTTTCGGTACCAATTGACATCGATTGGTATTTGGATCGATTTGATTTTTACAGAGATCAATCAATTTAGGGCAAATGACGTCGACTATTTCAAGCTTGAAAGTTTTTGATTCCATTAACTTAATTGGGTACCTCTCTCTCTCTCTCCCTCTCCCTCTCCCTCCCTCTCCCTCTCCCTCTCCCTCTCTCCCTCTCTCTCCCTCTCCCTCTCTCTCTCCCCCTCTCTCTCTCCCTCTCTCCCCCTCTCTCTCTCCCTCTCCCTCTATCTCCCTCTCTCACACTCTCTCTCCCTCTCTCACTCTCTCTCTCTCTCCCTCTCCCTCCCCCTCTCTCTCTCGCTCTCTCTCTCCCTCTCTCTCTCTCCCTCTCTCTCTCCCTCCCTCTCTCTCTCTCCCTCGCTCTCTCTCTCCCTCCCTCTCGCTTTCTCTCTCCCTCTCTCTTGCTCTCTCCCTCTCTCCCTCTCACTCTCTCTCTCCCTCTCTCTCTCCCTCCCTCCCTCTCTCCCTCTCCCCCCCTCTCTCTCTCTCCCTCTCCCTCCCTCTCTCTCTCCCTCTCCCTCTCTCTCTCCATCTCCCTCTCTCTCTCCCTCCCTCTCCCTCTCGCTCTCTCTCTCCCTCTCTCTCTCTCCCACTCTCTCTCCCTCCCTCGCTCTCTCCCTCCCCCTCTCTCTCCCTCCCCCTCTCTCACTCTCTCTCCCTCTCTCTATCTCTCTCTCTCTCCCTCTCTCGCTCTCGCTCTCCCTCTCTCTCTCTCTCTCTCCCTCTCCCTCTCTCCCTCTCCCCCTCTCCCTCCCCATCCCTCTCCCCATCCCTCTCCCCCTCCCTCTCTCCCTCCCTCTCCCCCTCTCCCTCTCTCCCACTCCCACTCCCCCTCCCCCTCTCCCTCTCCCTCTCTCTCTCGTGTTTGTTTTCTGGGAGGCAGAGAGCAGCTTGGAGAAGATCAAGCGACAACAATCAAGAGGTTGAAGAAGGTAAGTTTTCAATTTTTTGTTTAAGGGTATTTTGGTCATTTTTATAACAAAAAAATAAAAAAATGGGTGATGACTTCAGTCAGAAATCCGAGAGTATCTAAAACCAAACACGGGGCACGATAAAATTATTTTTTGAAACCAAGGGAACCGCAAGAGAGGATGACCAAACACTAGAGACAAGGGGTAATTTATCTTCTTCTTTTTTGCAAAAAAGAGATTTTTTATATTTTCTCCGCAACGAACAGCATTCTATGGACCCCACATGATTTGGCAAATCACCGGTGATTGGCTTAATAACAACCTACGACACTGTCACTATTAAATGTGGACAAAATTAAAATAAAAAGGAATAAGGATTAAATGAGTCCCTCTGCATGGACAAAAAGTCCAATTAACAACTTATACTAAAAATAGGTCTATTTAGCACCATGTACTTGTCAAAATGAAGTTTGGATTGGGTACGGAGTGAAAGAATTGATTCCGAACGGTTTGGACTGAAGGGGGACCGCAACAGCAAGCGCAGGTATGTGACAATAGCAAACGCAGTTATGTGATCATGGCAAGTACTGTTATGTGATAATGACATTTGTTTTTGTGAAAACGGCAAGTCCCTGTTGATGATAATGACACACATAATTTTTTTCATTTTGGTCCCCCATGTTTTAGCATTTTTGCAAAAATGTCACACTGGCATGCACTGTTATGTGATACTGGCATGCGCAGTTATGCGATACTGGTATGCGCAGTTATGCGATAATGACATTTGTATCCGGCATGTGTTTGTGTATAGATTTTTTCATTCTGGTCCCTGTATTTTAGCGCGTTTGTAAAAAAGTCCCCGCGTGTCTTCATTCCAAACGGTTCGGAATAGTGGCATTCCGTACCCAATCCATACCCGTCAAAATGGACCAATTAACATCCCGGGATTAATTTTCTGATCACCGGTGACACATTACCGTGTGACGTGGCATCTAACTCATCAATTTATTACCACGTAAGAATTAACTAAGTGGGGTCCACTTTATTTAAACCCTCCCTCTTCTCCTTAGCACCTACATCTGGATCTCGTCAAGAACATCTTAGCAGCAAGTAACTCACCCGAACTCGGCTTATATTTTGAAGTCATTGAACACAAAGGTCGAAGCAGGAATCCGGGGTGATAAGCTTCCTAAGGAAGTAACTCACCCGAAGGATAAGGCTGACGTGGCGAGTCACCGTCGAGGTAATGGACCTGGTTAGGGTTTGCGCCATTTTTAAGTGATTTTTTTCCCCTTCAAAGTTATTGCTATCTTTATCTCTTTATAGTGTGGTGGTGGGAAGTGAAGATCGATAGCTACTTGGCAGTTTTGGATTTAGGGTTTCGATTTCTTCTCTGGGGATTGTTCTGTTCATCGTATGCTTCCATGGGCTATTAGAATCTCAGGCACAATTACAAGAGAGTTCCGTGGTAGAGATAACTAAATCTGAAGGATGTGAATCTCTCTATACGAGAGCTCGTTAAGCGAGGTCAAAGCCGGAAACTCCATTGAACAATTGAAGCAACGAATTGAGCAGGACGGGAATCGAATAAGCTCTTTGACTGCTAGAGCTGGAAGAAGAAAGGAATGCTCAACGAAGTGGACCCCAATTAGTTAATGCTTAGGTGATAATAAATTGATGAGTTAGATGCCACGTAACACGATGATGTATCATCGGTGACCGAAAAATTGGTCCCCATATGTTAATTGGTCTATTTTGACAAATACGGGGTGTTAAATAGACCTATTTTTAGTAGAGTTTTAATTGAATTTTTCGTGTATATAGATGGACTTATTTGATCTTTATTCCAAATAAAAATCACTATTAATTGGTCCCACCACTCCTTGAAAATTATAATTTACATATGTACAGGTTGATTTAAATTGAGTTTCTGCTGAATAGTTATTGAATTATTAAAAAAAATGACACAGGATTAAATGTGTGCTCACGGTATTCGATTATAAATAATATTTTGCTACTCAGATATCTTAGCTGAATTTATATTTAAATATGAAAAAATTATTTGTTTCGTTATATGTACGGTTTTGAGTTACAAATGGATATTATGACATTGTAATAGTATTACAGTCAGTTGATTTTTTGGTTTGTTGTCCTTAAGCCACTCCCATGTTTTATAATAAGTTGCAGAAGTAAATGTCAATACAAGTTTTGAGCGGACGAGTTTTGTTTGAAAAAAAAGTGTCAAAATTATCACATAAAATGTGGTGACTTACTAAAATATTGTATATGTGTGAAAATTTTAACTGATTATTCTTTTTTAATTTGAGTTAGATTTAAAATTTTGTGAAATTTAACATGTCAATCGCCTATTAAATTATGTGCTATAAAACTTTTCACGTAAAAGAGAAGAGAACTGAGCTTTACTGCTAAGGGTGATTTTGATATTTAGACACTTTACACCAGATCACGAGCAGTACGTAGAAAATTGGCCGGATAAATGTCAAAAAGTGAAACTTCAATGTTATTATTATCGAGCTTTAAACCACAAATGTACGTTACCTAAACTATTTGGTACTTAAAATAAGTTTTTCCTTTTAATTATAGGAAACAACGAAGATAACCTTAGAAGCACCAGCGAGGATGTCGCGCTCTTCCATTAATTATAACGTGGGAATTTACTATTGTGAGTCTAACCGTGTACGTATAAGTAGCAACGTGCATGCACCAAAAGCAACGGGGAGGAACTTCAATCCATTTTCACCGATCATTTCCTTCCCATTCCATTTAATAATTAATGATCATAGTTTATCTCCTAAGGAGGAAGGTCTCGAGGTCTGGAGGAAGGAGGAGGAGGAGAGGAGGGGAGAGAGAAGATCATGGCAGGCTGCGGCTGCTTACCGGTGAAACTTGACTCCAGCTCCTTCAGGAGCAACTCCTCCAAGAAGGTGTCCGAGACTAGTTCCAAAGGTAATTAACAATTCTCGTCGTGACCTCGTATCTTCGTCAATTCATTTACGAGTCTTCATCTAAGAAGATCATTTCCAAATCGTGCATTCTTGTTTCAATTGTTTCTCTTGAAAAAAATCAAAGCTCGTGGAACTATCGTTTGAGGTGACGTATTGACGATAAAAATTGAAACTCAGTGTTAGAATCTTTATATCGACACTTATAAATTTGTTCTCCACTCTTACACTAAACAATGTGGAATTCTCAACACTTTTTTTCAAACGAGGCCCATCAAGTCGAAAATTATACGGACTTTTTTGACTTCGCCAACGTGCAAAAAATAGGGTCGTGCGAGTACAACAATGGGCACGAAATCAAATCAACCCGCTCTAATACCATGTTAGAATCTCAATAGCCAACCCAAAACTTTAAGACAATGGATTGGTGATTTTTCTACATTTATAAATTTGCCCCCCACTCTTGCACTAAATGATATGAGATTTTCGACACTCAGGATCGTCCGGGAGCCTCAAATCCGGAGGCAGGAAGGAGGAGAAGTCTCTGGTGGTGTGCTTTGGAGAGCTGCTGATAGATTTCGTGCCAACAGTTGCCGGCGTTTCGCTTGCCGATGCACCCTGTTTCAAGAAAGCTCCAGGTGGTGCTCCTGCTAATGTAGCCGTTGGGATAGCTAGACTAGGAGGCCAATCAGCTTTCATTGGCAAGGTACCCGTCGAGTCGAGTCAACGTCTCTCTCTCGAATTTGTGTCTGGCTCAAGTGGTAAAGAACTTTTGAATTCTGTATTATGCAATCTTAATTAGGTAGGTAACGATGAATTCGGACACATGCTAGCTGATATCCTGAACCAGAACAAGGTTGACAGCTCCGGCTTGCGTTTTGACCCGCACGCGAGGACTGCGCTCGCGTTCGTCACCCTTAGAGCCGATGGCGAACGCGAGTTCATGTTCTACCGGAACCCCAGTGCGGATATGCTCCTCACTGATAAAGAGATTGATGGAAGCCAAATCAAAAAGGTCGGTTACGATCAATGAAGTTCGTTCCTCTCTTACTACTTGTACAACTTCGTTCATTGGTGCAGGCAAGCATCTTCCACTACGGGTCGATCAGCTTGATCGAGGAACCTTGCAGGTCTGCTCATATTGCAGCAATGGAGATGGCCAGGAAGGCTGGTTGTCTCCTTTCCTACGACCCGAACTTGAGACTGCCTCTATGGCCATCTGCTGAAGCTGCCCGGAAAGGGATCAAGAGAATTTGGAACCAAGCTGACATCATTAAGGTACACACATATGCTGAGCCCTAATTAGGAATCAAATCATATCTGATCGGTCAATGTTGTTCTAATTGAGGCCTAATTGGGAAATCCCAATTGCAGGTGAGCGAGGACGAGATCGAATTCCTGACCGAAGGCGATGATCCGTATGACCACAAGGTCGTAATGGACAAGCTCTTCCATCCGAACCTTAAGCTTCTGCTAGTTACCGGAGGCGGTGAAGGCTGCAGATACTACACCAAGGTTAGAATTAATCTCAAGCTCTTGAATAGTTGATTTCATTTTATTGTCCTCCCCAACTCACTATTTATATATATGCCTTTGTTTGTGATGTGAAGGAGTTCAAGGGTAAAGTCAATGGCATCGAGGTCAATGCTGTTGATACAACTGGAGCCGGTGATGCCTTTGTGGGTGGAATCCTGCACAAATTGGCCTCCGATTTGAACATCATGAAGGTACAACATTGTTTATCTGGTTGAAACCGTCTAGTGTTCGTAAAACAACTTAACCGACTAATCGACGATCGAATCGGTAGGTACAAGACAAAAGCAATAAAAAATCGAAACTAATTTTGTGACGCTTGAACTCAAAACGCAGGATGAGAAGAAACTGAGGGAGGCACTTCTATTTGCGAATGCGTGTGGTGCAATAACAGTGCAGGTGAAAGGAGCCATTCCTGGGTTGCCCACCAAAGAAGCCGTCCTTGAGTTTTTAAACAAGGCTGCCTCTTCCTGAATTTACTTGTCGGCTCCAAAATTAATGGACAGCCATGCATATCGTTGAAGCGGAAAATCAGGAACATGTCCTAAAATCGTTTTCGACTTCTTGCAATTTTTTCTACAACACATATATAACGTATTTTTAAGGGCTAATTACGAATAGGTGTCCATTAATTGTTTATTTCTTGGAAACTAGTACATTTACTCTCTCTTTTTTAACTTGTGTCTCTATATGTAATGGAAGAGAATCTTCAAGCCAGTGTTTTTACGTTTAAGGTTTGAAGTCGCTTGGTTTCTCCCTACTTGTGAAATAAATTAAAGATGGGTCTATTTTTCTCTTCCATCAAGCAACCCAACCGAATATTTTTTAGTTTTGATATCATATTAAAATTAATTACAAACAAGACTCGTTAATCTTCCATGCATAATGTTGCTGATATCTGCTCGAGCAATTTTATGTTAGTCTCGACATATACGAGGGATTAATCTTAAGTAATAAGTTACACATTATTGCTGGGAACTATATTATATCGAGTAAGGGAAAAGCTTGGGGGGCACGTCATTAATGGAGAGAAGGCGGAACTTTCATTGAATAAAACGCCTAGTTCTTGTTTCCGGTGGGCCTATGAATAATTCGGTCTCCACATCAGAAACTGGGCTGCCTTCTTCCATAAGTAGGTTTTGATCTCTGTTGGGTTCCTTTGAGGCTGGCAATGGTTGAACACCCCACTGAAAAAGAAAAGAAAAAGTTAAGATTGAACTCTACGATATTCATTTTCTCTCTCGAATTTTATTGAATTATTATTTGTCCGAACTTTGTTATTGACCATCATAACATTATTCGGTAATTTAAACCCACGAGCGGCTTTCCAGTATTTAACCAATTAATTTGGTGGTATTTTAAGAAATTAAAATGAAGCACATACATAATAATTTAGCACTAAAAAGAAACCAATAGACAGTTTACCTTTTCAGTCAATCTTGAATTTTCAGCAGCCAATATTGTCTCCTGAATTTTACCAAAAGGACCAAATTACTACAAGACATTCTTTGTTGTTGTCCTAAATTCAATTGATTCCTGAGATTAATTTTTTTCGAAAATGGTATCAGAACGAGAGAATACGATAATTAAAAGGGTTGCTTAGTACCTTTTCTCTTAGCTTCTCAATTTGTTCCTTGAAAACCTGATTCTGCAAGGAAGTAAATGAGATAAAAAGGCTTGTTAACAATCAGATTCGAGTTACCGGAATTAATCAACTTCAGTCATGAACAATCGTAAATTGCAGTGATCGAACTACCTTGCGCGCTCTGATGCTGCCAACGCTCCGTTCGAGCTGCTGTTCGAGCTGTTGTAGCTCTTCCAGGGTGCAGGACGCCAAGCCTTCACCCAGCAGTTTCCTGAGGATCATAAGGCATATGCAACTCGATCTTCATCCTAAAGGAAGATTAAAAGTTTGTGGCGTTCGGAGTTACAATTGGAACTAAAAACCATTGATGTATAACCTTTTCCCCACTTCGAGTAGCTCTATCTTCTTCATCATGCTTGCTGCTTCTTGCTTCAGTTGCTGCAATGCCAAAAGTACGTGGAGAAAAGAAATTACAGAAATGCAATACTTGGAACCCACCAGAAGAAATTGGTGAAACATCAAGGTTAGATCCTTGTAGTTGACGTAATGCTGAGGCATGAGATGTACAGGGGTAGTTCGAGTAACAAGACGATACGAGATCAACCCACACTAAATTAACCCGCCCGAGATGTATATATTAATATAATTGGCTACCTGAGTGTTCTCCTCACTTGGCTGCTTGTTGATTTGATTGTCTTTCACATGCTTTTGGTACCGAGCAATTGTCTCCTGCATGCTGAATCCATCGACACATATAAATCAAATTCGGAAATTGTTACCAAAATAGAAACCATCCAAGTTAGAAGTCCAAATAGACTTAAAATCAGATCTTTACGAGGCCATGGAATGGGTAAAGATGGTCTGAAATTGGTTCCTCCGCATGTAACTAGGATATAGTGTTACTTGTTGTAGACAAGATTTTTACTGATTGATTTAGAGTGATTTGGACACATTTTACGCTACTTAGGGTAGCGGAGCGAAAGTTTAAATATCCATAACAAATAGTAGTGAAACCAAATCAACACCCCATGAGGAAATGATCATCAATTCCCGCCTAAATTTCGTGACTATACTACTATGCTTATTGCCAAAAGTCAAACTAAGCCAATCAACTCCTGCGCGTCTTCTCATATTTTGTCCAATGAACTGTACAATAGGAAATATAGTTTCAATCCACTTGGGAATTTGAGATAAATTCTAAGAAGAAAATTTTTTTTGTAGGACTTTAAACATTTGATTATCAAGTTTTCAGCCACGATTCATAACAAAATCGTAACCACACAAGTATTTGTTCATGTGATCGTAATGGATGACCACGACCACGATACGAGTTAAGAGTCAATCTCAAGCTTAAGATCATCAGGGAATGAAAGATGGTTATCCCTCTTAGGTTAGAACAAAGTTCCAAAATCAAGGTCATCGCAAATGCAAGAAACCCATGTAAAGACATTCGAAACCAAATTAAGAGTTGGAGAATATTGGACCTCATCAGATTATTGGGTCCGGGGAGAGAATTTGGTTGATTCACACTCAACTACGAAGAAGTATCCGGTCCAAAAAACTATTACCAAAGGTGAAAGTGATCATGGAAAAGAAACACGTCCCTAGAGATAAAAAAGACAAGGATAAGAGAACCACTTTTGAGAAATTATTTTGTATATAGGATAAAAAAAGTCAAGCAACAAAATCTGGCAATTGTGCCATAATTAGAGGTGAGTGTTGCAAATTAGACAAGTTTGGAAAACGCGTTTATATAATCAATATTCTTACAAATTATAATCATATTATTGTTATATATAATTTTACTTGTAAAAAAAAGTTGGAGAATATTTATTTGCGAGTACAAAAATACTACGACAGAACATAACACATGTGATTGTCCATTCATCGCTAACTGACTTTACAACTCAGCCCAATTCATTGGGAAGAAGAGAAATAATAAATCAGAAAATAGGGTTACGTACCATCAACTTGTAGAAATATAAATATAAGAATAAATTATTCTCAAGTTTTTTTAGTATGGCTAAATATATGATTTAGTCTCTTAATTATTAAAATAGATGATAAAATCTTCCATATTTAATTTATTATACTCTTAGATCTCTCGCTAACGTTAGCAACTCTTTTTTTATATTTATTTGCGAGTACGAAAGTACTACGACAGAACATAACACATGTGATTGTCCATTCATCGCTAACTGACTTTACAACTCAGCCCAATTCATTGGGAAGAAGAGAAATAATAAATCAGAAAATAGGGTTACGTACCATCAACTTGTAGAAATATAAATATAAGAATAAATTATTCTCAGGTTCTTCTAGTATGGCTAAATATATGATTTAGTCTATTAATTATCGAAATAGATGATAAAATCTCTCATGTTTAGTTTATTATACTTTTGAATCCCTCGCTAATATTAGCAACTCTTTTTTTATTTTATTATTGAATTAACCTTTATAGTCCTACAGTTAAAAAATAAAAAAATTCTCCCTCGTCTCCTCTCCCCTCAACCGAGAAATCAACCTTCAACCTAGAACCTTCACCGGACAGAAAACCAGAAGGAACATAAAAAATCAACAACATTTCTATTGGGAAAGTGGCGAGAAAGTAAAAGAGAAAAAAGTTGGGCAGGGGTCGGCGCCCGCCGGATCCAAGGGCATGTTCGCGACACGGCACCCGCCGGGTTGCAGTTTCGTATTTTGGAATTCTAGGTGAGCCTAGATAGGTTTTTTCGTATGCAAAAGTTTGTCAATTATATAAGGGCATGTTACTCTAGTTCATGTATGGCTTCGTGACTACTCATCAATAAAAGTTCTCATTTCTTCCCATGAACGTAGACATTAGGCAGAACCACGTAACTCTTGTGTGCATTGTTCTTTGCACGTTGTTGTTCTCTTGTGAGGATTTTCCTAACAATTTCTGCAACTTTTTACATGGAGGAGGACCGACCATTTTCAACTCCCACTTGTCCCTACAAATTTGAAGACTTTTTGGGGCTAAAAACTTCAATGATTGAGCATTGCATCTCAAAGTATCTATGTAAAAAAATCTAGCTGTGGGGATCAGAAATCAGAAATCAAGAAGCTTCAGGCCATGGAGAATCTGAAATCTAAACCTGAAGTTTTCGCATCATCGACGCTGGGAAGCCTGACCAGCAAGGTGCTACTGCGAATAATTTGACGGGTCATGACAACCAAAATAACTAGGGTAAATTGCCCTAGGTTGGCCGACAGAGGCATAACCCTGTGGCCAGAGGGAGTTCGAGCAGTACATCGGCATAACCTATGTTGTCAATAGCAGATAGTGCTGCGTAACGGCGATCCCCTAAAATACTATAGCAGTATAGCGGATAGCGGGATGACCGCTATTGCAACGACTGAAAATGTAAACATAAATATTTAAAATTAAAGAGAACATTATACTTAATAATGATAATCAACTTTGTCAAAATTAAAGAGACCATCATACTTAATAATTATAATCTAAAAATAATTGATGATTTAAAATAACATCTCATCAAAATGCTAATCAAGTTCCAAGTGATTCAAAATAATATCTCAAGATTCTCAACAAAGTGACAATCATGCTTCTTCCTCATCTTCACTTAGGCGAGGGAGAGAGAAGACTTAGATGAGAATAAATTAGGTACCCATTTGTAGTAGATATTTTATTGAGGTAGAAAATTACCTATATGCCCTCCATAAATAAATATCATTTAAAAAATCAGGGGTAATTTAGAAATTCTCCCCAAAAGCTTAAATAGCGGCCGCTACATCCGCTACTGTGTATAGCGTTTAACAGCTCCATAGCATAGCGGGGGGTACCCAAAATGCCACATAGCACCGCTATAGTGCGCTATTGACAACATAGGGCATAACCATCAGTCCCAGCAATGATCACAGCCACCACGTTATCTGGAGCTGCTCTCGAAGGTCGGAGTCTTGTTGCAATGAAGGTGGGCCATCTGAGGAGGCCGGGCTGGTGGCGTTCAGGTTCAACACCACCAACTCGATGGGCACCCGCGGAACGAAGTGGTTGCTAGGAAAGAAGCTGGACCTGGGATTAGGATTGTGAAGAAAGGGTTTTGATTTTTTTTATTTTTTGGAACGGTTCAGGTTCTGGGTTGAAAAGAAGAGAGAGGGAGAGGAGGAGAGAGAATGGAAGTTTTTTTTAATTGTAGAGATATAAAGTTCAATTCAATTCAATGACAAAAACGAAAAAAGAGCTGTTGATGTTAGCGAGGGACCCGAGAGTATAATAAACCAAACTCGGGGGACTTTATCATCTATTTTGATAATTGAGGGGCTAAATATATTACTACAAGAACCAGTAGTACTCATCAGGATGAGGCGTTGCACGACCCTCTAGGTAGGATATTTTTGCTACTCTACTTGTACTATTTTTTCGTTTCTATATAGGAGTTTGACTCCACCATTTTTACAAAAAAAAGTTAGAGATCTAGAGTTCAAATTTTACGAATGTTAAAAATAGGGAAAATTACTCTCAAGTCCTCCGTATTTGTTTAAATACACGTAAAAGTCCCCCATGTTTTAAAAACGATTATGTTGTCCCTCTTGTTTGATTTTATTATACTTTCGGGTCCCTGGCTGATGTTATCTTTGATTTTTGTCATGAAAATGACAGAAATACCCTTAAAAAATAAAAAAGCTCATCTTCTTCCTCCCGATTCTCGCCGACGGTGACCTTATAACCCGCCCTCGCCGAAATTGAAAAGCTCCAAGAATGATCAAACAAGCAATTCACTTAGCTTCAAGACTGATCTTCTTCCTCCCAATTCTCTCTTCTCCACCTCCATCGCTACCCACCCCTAACCTCTCCTCATCTTCCCTCCTTTCAAGCTCTCCGGCGGGATCAGGAAAAAAAACCCCTTCTCCTCTCTTTTTTCATTTCTTTTGTAAATTCCCCCTTCTATAAAACAAATACAGTACATACAATTTTCCAGGCTCAGATCTACTCAATTCCTTGTGGGTTTTTGGCGAAGGCAACTGGGTAACTGTCAAAATTCGAGCTTGCAATTGTTTCCCCACCTGGGTCCTCCACGATGGTGGTTCCAACCATAGCCATGTATGCGAACCCATCGAGCAATGTCTGCTCTGCGCCAGGGCAGCTGTATTTTCCACTCCCTCCTCTACCGCATCCACCCACAAGCCCATGATCGGTGGCCTCTTCTTCCTCTTCTCCATGAGGCCATCGACGTTTTGTGGGACCGAGAGGAGCTGGTGGTGGGCCCGTGTTGAAGGAACGATCGAGGGGAGGAGCTGAAGGAGTTCAAGGGCTACAAGTTCTTTGGTGGGGCCTCCTTGAAGCGGGACCGCCATCTCAGCCCGATCTCTGTGCTCCAATCTCCGTTCTCTTGCTCCCATTCGCCTTCTGTTTCGGGTTCCAGATGTGAAATTTCAAAGGAAGTCTGAAATCAATAATAAAGGTCGTGTCTTTAATGGCCACCTGATGAATACCAGCGCCGCCATCTCTAAGTGAGCCGTGGCCATCACTGAACGTGTTTCTTATTAGCAAATTTTTAAAATAAATATTATTTTAATTTTATTGGAAATAAAAAAAGAAATTTAGTGAGAGAAGCTCCTTAGCGATGGAGGTGGAGAAGAGAGAATCGGGAGGAAGAAGATCAGGCTTGGAGCTAAGTGAATCGCTTGTTTGATCGGTCTTGGAGCTTTTCAATTCTGGCGAGGGTGGGTTGTTGGGTCACCATCGGCGAAAATCGGGAAGAAGAAAATGAGCTTTTTTGTTTTTTTAGAGTATTTCTATCATTTTCATGGCAAAAATGAAAAAAATTTGAAGATGCCAGGGACCCGAAAGTATAATAAAATCAAACAAGAGGGACAACAAGATCGTTTTTCAAATACGGGGGACTTTTGCATGTATTTAAATACGGGGGACTTGAGAGTAATTCTCCCTTAAAAATATCATTCGGAAAAATATTCCTAAAAAGAATATCACTGAATCTGAATATTAGAAATTAACAGGTAAAAAAATCATATGAACCGGGCGTGAAAAAGGTGTTAGGAGCTCAATTCAAACTTGGAAGCTCGAGCCAATACATTTTCTCTCTTTTTCTCAAAAAAGAGTATGCATGTCAGTTGTAACTTCATGGTTCGTCCAGTTACTTTTTTTTTTATAAGTAGATGGATTACATTGATTAAACACAAAATGGTTACTGACGACTAAAGTCACCCAAACCAGATTGGAGGAGGACACCAAAGTAGTTACATGAGTGATGTAAGCTATCCCCTATGGTGCGTCCAGTTACTTATTATTCATTCCATAATACTAATTATCTAATTTTTGATCGATTTGGGTTTGGTCCACTAAAAAAAGGGCAAAGAAAGTACGCCAATCTGTATAATCAAATTTCATTATTCCATCCAATGTTAATAAACTAAGCTAGATGCATGCCAAAGGCAGTATTAGTTTATTCGCATCGCTGTAATTGCTTAATTATCCAATTTTCAAAATTAACAAAGCAACTACATAAATGTATAATCCTGAGATCTACCCGCTCTAATATATTTATGGCCCACCCCTCCTCCCTCCCTAGCTAATATACTTGCCAATTCCCTCCCAGCAGTACCGAATAGAGTTTTAATTTGACTCGAACTTGAATTAATCTCAATAAGGATTAATCCTCCTTAATTTCTCACCAGCTATTACCCGGTTATGTTTCACTTCCAAATGAAATTAAGAGGAAACCTTAAATCAAAGAAATAATCGAATGTGAACACGGATCTATTCAAGCTAGTGAATGTGAAAGACAGATTCATAGAGAGAGAGAGAGAGAGAGAGTTATATGTCTTTCTTAATGTTTTATAAAAATATTTTTTTCCCGAAAAATGTTGTAGAAACATAACCCTAAAGTCCCATAAAAGAATCGAAGACCTAAAATTTCCATAAAATGAGTAGATATTAGCTTACTTGGAGCTGGCAAATTCGTAGAGCTTGCCTCTGGGAGAGAAAATTACAAGTGCAACCTCAGTGTCACAAAGAACAGAAAGCTCGAAGGCCTTCTTGAGGAGCCCATTCCTCCTCTTAGAGAAGGTCACCTGCCTGCTCGTCGCATTCTCTATCCTCCTCATCTGCGTCTTCCCCCTCACCATCTCCGCGTCCTACCTTTTAAGAGGAGACCGAGTTAGTGAGGTAGTTTCGACGGTGCTCAACTATGAATAACAGACCCGAAGATTGGAAGATAGAGAAGGGGAAGGAAACTATAATTAGGAAGGGGAAAAAACCCTGAAGAGCTATTTCAATGGAAATTTGAGGATTGTAATAAAATAACCAAACCCTGGGAGATATTAATTTAAGCTAGGAACAGATGAAGAAGAACATGATACTTGTACTATATTAGGGTTAAATCAGCTTCTGAAAGAGGAAAGAAAAGAAAGGAGGAAGTACATAGAAAAGATTTTTGTGAAGAAAAGGAAAAGAGTGGAAGGTAGATTTTGGGAGATCTTACCAAATAAGCTAAAACCCAGAAACGCTCAGAGGGAGGGAGAGAGGAAAAGGATGCCAAAAAGGGAAGAGAGAGAGAGAGAGAGAGTGAGCTGTTTGGGAAATGAGTAGCAATAACCCTCTCTCTCTTCCCCCTCTACTCTTCTCTCTAAAAGCTTGGGAAGAAAGACCAAAGCCACTTAGGTTAGAGAGACAAAGAAAGAAAGTGAGGCACAAAAAAATGTTATTGTTTTCTTTTTTTATATATGTATAAATAAGTATGGATTGTTGTGTTGATTGATTGATTCTGATCAGATTCTCTTTTAAGTCACAAACCAAAGCAGCAACAACCTTTCCTTATTCATATATCTTCTTCCCTTTTGTTAAAACCAACTCGCATCCAGACCCACCCCCCACTAATAGTCAAGATAATATTTTTCGATACTTACGAGTACTTAGATCAATTCACAGTAAAAAAAATTTAGTTTAATAAAAAAATTATAATTCGGATCATTATGATTGTACCATTGATAAATATTTGTTAAATTTTTTTTATTATTTTATCTAACTCGAACATAGATTAGTCAATACAATAAAAATTTGTATGTTAGGATATCAACAAAAAAAGATAATCATTCCAATACCACATATATCTATTTAATTACTGTATTCCAGGTGATTAAAACCTCTGTCTTTGCTTGTATTGGCAAAACCCATAAAGGGTACTAAAAGGAGAAATATCATAAAAGAAGGAAAATGGATTGGAGATACATATAAAGAAACTAGAGGTGGTAGGACGCCGAGAGTTCCCACCAGTTTTTTTAGGGGCACTTCCCACCGGTTCATCTTTCCTATATTTTTGTTGTGATATCATATATGTTTAAAAAATTTTAAGTGATTTGATTTGAATTATCTATATTAACAAAATATACTTTCTTTTATGACACATATCTTGAGAGAATTAAATATGTTTGGTCTCGGTCAGATCACGGCGTGAATTACATTTATACTTGTTAAATCGATTAGATTTAGGTTAAATTTGACTATAAATAATATTAAAAAATTTTCTACTAAATTCTATTAGCACAAAATTTTATCCCAACAGATATTTAATATTGTTATATTTATTATTATTCAAATTCGACATTTTTTTAGACTGAAACTCAGTCATCATCAATCATCATAACTATTTAATACCATAAAAGTTCACTGCTGTATCTTTTTTAATGCTGGTGGCTAATTAGTATTTTCCATTGGACCAGAAAATTTGTAGGGGACCCCTAAAAAAAATTAAAAATTTTGGCAGGGGATGCTGCTTAATGCGAAGCCCAAAAGTGAACTGACCTGTTGGCTACGTCGTACAGTTCCGTACATAGATGAGCCAATGAGAAGTCGAAAACGCATCCAGGGGTCAGATAATAATAATAATTAATAACCACTTTGTTGTATTTTATTTTCCGTTTGTCAAGATCACACCCTTTCTTTCACATGGAGATTTTTTTTTGAGAAGGGAATTCACATGGAGATTGGGGCCCCCATCATCGTCCTTCGTCCTTGCCCACTCTATTACATTGCCATTTCCGGTGATGATGCTTCAGGGTTCCATTTTCTGTTTTTTAAACGACTTGGTATACGAATATCACTAAATCAACTATTCAATATTTTGTCGGG
Source organism: Hypericum androsaemum (assembly GCA_963995505.1). Lineage (NCBI taxonomy): Eukaryota > Viridiplantae > Streptophyta > Magnoliopsida > Malpighiales > Hypericaceae > Hypericum > Hypericum androsaemum. The sequence continues at coordinate 2,757,033 of OZ023185.1, forward strand.
TAGAATATTTTTAATGATATTAAAAGTCTCTTATCAAGCAATTAATTATCATGACTCAAATTTGATATATCCTTTTGGTTTATACAATTTGATATTCGGATTCACTAGACCAACTTATCGAGTTTCAAGCCTATTGAGCAAATTTGAGCTGCCAAAAAAATAAAAGGCAAATTACCCTCACATCCCTGTACTTTGGTCAGCCTTCCCCTAGGGTCCCTGGATTTTGGAAAATGATTGTCCCGTCCCTAAGTTTTGATGATAATAGACTCTCGGGTCCCTGCAGCCAGAATATTCCTTTTTCTCCGGTGAACTCCCACCTGAAATGACCAAAATACCCTCCCTTGTTAAATTTTACTCCACCTCCTTTAAAAAGTTACAGCCTCCTCTTCACCTTCCATTCTAAAAAAAACAACCCTACTTTTCACCTCCTTCCCCTTCCTTCCCGCTTTCTTCTTCTCCACCATCTTCGACCTGTCCTCTTCGATACAAGGAACCCTTCTCCCCTTCCTCTTCTTCTCTGCAACATTTCCTTTCGCACATTAATCTTCACCATCTTCGCCCAGATTTTTACCCAAAGTCAGAAACCCTAATTTTCTGGAAGTTAGGATTCTGACTGTCGCTAACAATGCATGCCCACTTGAGAACCTTGGAGTTCATCTTCAAAGGTAAGTCAGCCTTTTATGAAAATGTCGATCCCGATCGGTATTGTTATAGAGAATTGGTTGAAGATGCATATAAAGCATTTGTTGGTCAACTGAAAAGTGATATTTTGAAATTCAGACTACAAGGGGGGATGGAAATTAGTGAGGATGATGATGTTATGTTCATGTTTGAAATGTACCTGGATAAAGTTATTCAGATTTTTGTTGAAGAGGATGACCGAGGTATACCTCTTTGTGCTATAAGTCCGAAAGGAAGGGTGTTGTTTGTTCGAGATGTTAGACCCGAGTTTTCCAAGTTGCAATGGAAACATGGCATGGAAGAGGGTGGTCCTTCGGGTGTTATAGAGGATGAGGGTATTTCTGATGGTGTTGCTAAGGGTATTTCTGAGGGTGTTGCTCAGGGTATTTCTGGGGGTGTTTCTGATGGTGCTGATGGTGTTGATTTGGAAGATTTACATGCGGAAGTGGAGGTTGATTTGGAGGATGTGCATGCTGAAGTGGAAGTTGATTTAGAGGATGTGCATGCTGAAGTGGAGGTTGATTTAGAGGATGTGCATGCTGATGTGGAGGATGTGCATACTGAAGTGGAGGTTGATTTAGAGGATGTGCATACTGATGTGGAGGATGTGCAGGCTGAAGTGGAGGTTAATTTGGAGGATGACGGTGATGCCACATTTTGTTTGTCTTCTGATGATGATTCATCTGATGATGATCTTGAAGATTATGTAGAAGAAGAAGGTCTTGAAGAAGGTTTTGAAGAGGGAGATGGGGGTGATGCACCTGTACTGAAATATTTTGACTTTCCTGAGGTAAACTTTGAGAACAGGAAGGTTGTAGACAGTGAGTCAGATAGTGTTGTGACAGAGGCTGAAGATCGAGCAGAAAGAAGGAGGAGAAGAAAGAGGTTGGAAAGTGTTTTTTAAAGGGGGGTGGAGTAAAATTTAACAAGGGAGAGTATTTTGGTCATTTCAGGTGGGGGCTCACCGGAGAAAAAGGAATATTCTGGCTCCAGGGACCCGAGAGTCTATTATCATCAAAACTTAGGGACAGGACAATCATTTTCCAAAATACAGGGACCCTAGGGGGAGGCTGACCAAAGTACAGGGATGTGATGGTAATTTGCCCAAAAATAAATGATGCGGACTCGATATATTTATTTTTGAACAAATTACTCTCACGTCCCTGAACTTTGGTTACCTTCCCCCTAGAGTCCCTGACTTTTGAAAAATGATTGTCCCGTCCCTAAGTTTTGATGATAATAGACTCTCGGGTCCCTAGCTGACGTCATCGACTCTTTTTTTCATTTTTGGTCATGGAAATGACAAAAATACCCTTAAACAAAAATAAAAAAATTTACCTTCTTCAACCTTTGACTAAGAACAACTAACAACCAAAAGCTAATCCAAAAATAAGATCAAACTAACAAAAATCAAGAACACAACCAAGAACATCAAAAAAAAAATTTTTGATTAACTAATCGGAGCGGAAACCCTACTCGACCTCGATGAGGCTGCTCGTCCGGCAACTCCTCTCCTCCATCTCTCTCTTGTTGTCTCGGAGACTCCTCTCTTCCCTTAGAAAGCCACACACGTGGGTGGAGAGGATCTTCGGCTCCCACACGATGACCGGTGGTGGTCAACTCTCCGCCGCAACCCCGACCCCGACCCCCTCTTCCTCGATGCGGTCCCTCACCGATGATAAGGTCGAGAAGAGGGACTGGGAGAAGGGCCGCATGGGCCCCGCCGATCGTGCCGACCTCCCGTTTGGCTCTGACGACAAGGATGAGGTGGTGGAGGAAGAGGAGGAACGAGAGGGAGGCGACGATGAGGAGGGGTGGGAGATTAGGTCTTCGATCGGGATGGACCGGACTCTTGATAACGAGGTTCGAATTCGTGATCTTCATTTTCGAATTTCCTTAATTTTTTTCATGAAATTTAGATTAGGTCTCGAGCTGAATAGTTGGATGATTAGTTAATTGATTTTTTTTGTTCTTGATGTTCTTGGTTGTGTTCTTGATTTTGATTACTTTGATCTTATTTTTGAGTTAGTTTTTTGTTGTTGGTGTTCTTGGTCAAAGGTTAAAGAAGGTAAAAAAAATTTATTTTTTGTTTAAGGGTATTTTGGTCATTTCTATGACAAAAAAAATGAAAAAAGAGCCGATGACGTCATGGGAGAGTCTATTATCATCAAAACTTGGGGACGGGACAATCATTTTCCAAAAGTCAGGGACCCTAGGGGGAGGGTGACCAAAGGTCAGGGACGTGAGAGTAATTTGCCCTTTATTTTTTGTTTATACCATTTGATATCTAGACTCACTGAACTGACTAATCAAGATTCGAGCTGAGTAGCACCTTTGAAAATGATAAATTTCTCTCGACAAGTATTTAACACTGGTGTATTTTCAAGGAATCGAACTTCAGAACTATTCAATTTGAAACAAGACTTTTTGCAGCAATCGAATTCATTAATTTCGGCCCCCAAAGTCCGACTCATTCATGCAATTTTGAGTTTATGTCTCTTGAAATATTATTCCTTGTTATCTTCCGACTGGGTAATTGAGCCATGTAAAGAGATTATTAACACACACCACCGTATCTCCATAGTTACTTCTCACAGTTTTTGTTACCTTTTATCCTTTCTCGTGTGCTTATTTATAACAAAATTTATTTTCTTTTACAGCTTTTCCAACAAATGTTCTTTCATCAAACTTAAATTATACATAGCCCACACAGTATATATATATTAGGATAAAATACAATCAGTTCAATTAGGTAGAGATCAATTGTTATGGTTTGGATCCAATAATGAATCGGTGAATTTTCTAACATTTGTAGGTTTTGACTTCGCTAAATTGGACTCCCGTGAATACAACAATGAGCACAAGATCAACTCTTTTTAATATCATATTAAATTGGGCAAATTATCCTCATATCCATGTACTTTGGTCACCCTCCCCCTAGGGTCCTTAGATTTTGGAAAATGATTGTCCCGTCCCAAAGTTTTGATGATAGTAGACTCTCGGGTCCCTGGAGCCAGAATATATTCCTTTTTCTTGCTGAAATATGCCATTTTCTTCGACGAACCCCACTTGAAAAGACTAAAATGCCCCTCACACTTTAAGAAATTTAGTACTAATTTGCATATGCAAGGAAACGGCGTGGTCTAATCTGTAATTAGTCACCAAAATTCCCAATTCCACTTAGAACCCTAATTTTTGAATTGGGTGTTCAATCCCCATTTTTTTCAATTCCCGTTCGACGTGGGGGAACTCGAATTCGCCGATTCCCCAACCTACTCCCGTCGGACCTCGTCAGTTCCGCCCGAAGCGTCAAAACTCCACGGAAGACGGCAGCTGCACAGAAGAACATCAGGGAACGATGTGCTGGGTGAAGCCAAATAACCACCGACGCAGATGACGTGAAGCTAGTCGGCGAACGACAACAGAGTTGACCACAGCGGAGAGAAACGACGACAAAGCGACGCGGACCGAACTCTGAAGGATGATGATGGCCGGCGGACGAGAAGATGAGTATGTGTTATTACGAGAGCGGGGAGGATGATGATGACTTCGTCTCCTTCTTCTTCTTGCAATCCGAGTCCAGCTCGAAGCAGGTGTCAAGGATGGCGTCGGAGACTTGGGTTATTGAAAAGCAAACTGAGGCGAAGAGTTTACCACCGCATCCAGCTCATTGCAGGTCATCCCAAATGTCGACTTGCTCATCCGGAAATACAGTTTAAACTCCTCCATGGGCCCATTAAGGATTGGCGATTTAAGAGAGGGATTTGGTCGATTGAAATTTGGTCGAGAGCAATTTGGTCGATTAGGATTGACTTCGAGAGCTAGGATTGGAATTTGGTCGATTGAAATTTGGTCGAGAGAGATTTGGTCGATTGGGATTTTGAGCTGGGTTTGAAAATTAGGGTTGTTTAAGTTTTGATTCAATTATGTTTAAGTTTTGATTGAAGGTGGGGGGTTGAAGATGAATTAGGGAAGAAGGTGAAGGGGGAGATTTTTTTTATTTTTAAGTGGGAGGGGCAATTTGGTCATTTCAAGTAGAAATTACCAGAGAAAAAGGAATATTCTGGCTCCAGGGACCCGAGAGTCTATTATCATCAAAACTTAGGGACGCGACAATCATTTTCCAAAATTCAGGGACCCTAGGGGGAGGGTGACCAAAGTACAGGGATGTGAGGGGCAATTTGGTCATTTCAAGTAGAAATTACCAGAGAAAAAGGAATATTCTGGCTCCAGGGACCCGAGAGTCTATTATCATCAAAACTTAGGGACGCGACAATCATTTTCCAAAATTCAGGGACCCTAGGGGGAGGGTGACCAAAGTACAGGGATGTGAGGGTAATTTTCCCTATTAAATTTGTTGGATATTTTCAAAATTTTGTATTTGCATTATATGGCCGCTACGACGAGTTGTTCATAATTTGCCCTGTTTCAGTACAAGATTTTTGAATTCGGAGGAGCTGGCGGCCGCCAGGTTATCGGCAACCACCAGTAGGGAGTTCCAGAAACTCTGGATCAAGAGACTGCCAGTCAGGCGATCCAGAAACTTTCTGGACAAGGCGACTTGTGACCGCAAGTTGACCCAGACAAATTCAAATTTCGTGCCCCTTGAGTTTAAACTCACAAGCCTTCCTACTTACTTACCTTTTAAAGCATCATTAGAAATTCTTCTTAGTGTGTTCTTGGTCGGGTCAATGTAGTACAAATTTTAAACTCGACGACGGAGTTAGAGCTTGATTGAATCCTGAGGACGATAATTCATTGACTTGTTGTACTCGCGAAGTTTATTCGGAGGGACGAATTATTCATCTTAAAGAATCGAAAGATTCTTAAAGTTCGTACTACTCCTACTACCCGAATAATTTCCAACAAAATTTTCACATCCAATCTAAATTTGTATTCAATATATTAGTAAATTTTTGACACGTTTAAAATATAAAAAATGTACTGATCTGTGATCGTAAAAAATTACTTAGGTGCATCTCGCGTGGAGACTAAAGAATTTTAAAGAAGCGCGACCTAATTTTGTCGGGCTTTGCTAGGGAAGGCAAGTTATTACGCACACAACTTTGGGTAAAAAACACCCATGATTACTGAACTTTGATAATTTTTTGTCTATGGTCACTAACCTATTTTTTTTCTCTTTATGGTCACTGAACTATAGTAAGTTACTCGGTTATGGTCACTCGGGGTTATTTTTACAAATATTGTTGAGTTGGCATGATAAATATTTTCAAATTAATCACATATTCGTTTATATTTTTTTCAAAATCATCCC